>CM030799.1:15500000-17900000 GCA_018127125.1 Rhododendron griersonianum | reverse complement strand
CACGTCCCGATAGGGATTGATGATACCCTTTGAGTAAGCTTATAAGTTTCGATTATGTCAAACCCTGCAGGTGGATATTTGTATCCGACATATCGAATAAGTTAAGTGGATAGTCTCAAGTTAAGATGTTGATTAAGTGGGAGATTGTTAGTAATTTATTTTAATCAACGGGTATCTGTAATCTTAACGTGGGGAGATTAATAAGTATTTAATATCATGGAGCTCGTAATATAATTGAGATAAGGATGGGAGTGCAATTATAATTCTGTAGTGGGGTGAATTATAATTAGTGAAATAAGAAATAGAATCCTGGTGGGATTAGGTTTTCTTATTTACACTGGGAGCCCAAACTTATTACTCCTTAGGTCCCTATCGTAGCCCTATATATACACGTTATGCTCTCTAGGTCAGTTGGACGTTTTTCACGTTTTCTATTATTCACGGAATAGTGGGAGGCTTAGAGAGAGCAAACAGATCACGAGAGAGTCCACACTCAGTTCGTGTTCTAGACGTGTAGGGAATACGATAGAAGATCGTAAGGTGCAGTTGAGCAGTATACGTGGCTTATAGCAAGACGTGCTATAACAAGTTCAACCAGCGTTCGTGTTCGCAGGGAGTTGAGGTAAAACCCTAATTCCGCCTTGTAGGGTTTTGCGGTTTTCTTATTGTCTAATCTGTACGCGTCATTACTGGTTTCTGGGAATCGCATCCCAACAAGGACAATGCCATTGGTTGTATAGTATCTACTGATCATTGATTCTTACTAATATTTTGAATAAGAATTCAAAACATCAATTTCATTAGGATTTTTGTCACTTTCTTTTCTTATACTATTGTTTTAGGAGTGAAATCTATTCGTTTGCCATTTCTATTACCTTGTTAATTGGCCTGTTGAAACCTTCATAAAACATAGACCACTATAGCTTCTTTCAACTCTTGCTTTAACATCGGCTCTTCTATAGCCTTTTCCAACGAAATGGGGAGTTTTCATACAAATAAGAAGAGATCGAGTCAGATAAAATATAGAAAGACCGGAAAGTCTATTAATTACTACCATTTGAATGCCAGAGAATCTATAAATGGCGTAGGCGGTTACTTGGTCTCTCAACTAGGCAATTGGATAGATATGCGGCTCAAACCAATTTTCACTATATATGTATACTTACTAGAGTACAAACTAAATCGACTAACGAGATCAACTCTAGCATATAACAAGAACACACACACTAGAGTTTTGTACCACCAATTATCGTAACACCTCTGTCTACCAATTACCCCGTTCATAATCACAAAACGAAAGTAACAAATTAGACCGAATAAGGTTTAATAGGTAGCATGTTCTATTCACACTTTGAAGGGTCGGTATTCTGTCCCATATTGTTTGCTTATTGTTTTACTTTGGAATGTCCTAAAAATATAGTAGCATTTTTTGAGAAAAATCAGAGAAAATACTGTCTCAATTTTCATAAACTAAATAACCATCATAAAAAATGATTAAAAGTAGGGATAAATATGGATAAGAATGAATTGATTTTGTGACGGACCAAGAACTATTTAGTTCTTATGGATTATATTGAGTCACACTCCCTTTTGACAGTCTATACCTTCTTCTTTTTTGTCTTCATCCACATAAATTTATAATGTTACCTGTGGATGTGTGAAAAAGTTTATTAAAACAGGGCAATATAGTTAATTTTCCGTCTTTCAAATAAAAGACAAAAAAACCGAGTGTAGATTGTAAAATAGAGAGTGAAAATCACTAAAATTGACACATATATGTACTTATGTATTTGTGGAGACGGAGAAGAGCTAAGGCCCCGTTTGATACAATAAGAGGTTTGAGGGTTGAGATTGGAGTACTAATCCTATGGGAATATTAATACTCTGTTTGGTAACAAAAAAAAGTCCGGACTATTAGTCCATTGGGATGTCCAAGCCGGCCAATAGAGAGTATTTGGAATACCTCTTGGGACTTGGTATTCAGAGTCCGATCCCAACCCCTTCTCATTATCAATATTTTCACATTACTAATTTCTTTTATCAATCCAATCACATCATTTAATTCCATCTCAAACAAACATACTCATTATCAATCTCAATCTTAATCTTATCTCCTTACGAATCTTATCTATCTATCACTGTTATCAAACGAGGCTAAAAGTGTTGAAGGGAAAGAGAAAGGTTAAGTTAATTATGAGGTTTGTCAAAACCAAGGGGATGGGTTTGCAGTGGGTAATGATTTCTCTTGTCTATCTAGGGGAAAGAAAGAGTAGTGAGGACATTTGTTTGTTTGTTTTGGTAAATGTGGAGTATTTCATGATGGCTCATTATTATGCTCATGATGTTGAATCCTTCTTTTACGTGCGCATTCGTTTAATCATGTTTTCTGTTTCGCTTTTGAAAATCTCGGATTAGAATATTTCGAGCTACCTACACTATTTTAGTCCTCATTTCGTTTGGAAAATTGTTATTGGCTCAAAATTAATACTCATTTCGTCCCTTATTTAGAGTCTCGTATTCTATTTTGGGTTGTCTCTTAACAAGTGTTCATTTTGTAAAGTTATGGGGTAAAAATTAGTGCATTGTCTATTTTGTCCCTAAAAGTATATTTCATTTTGAAAAATTAGTGAGTAAAAGTGTAAATGATGATAGGTAAGTAGGAAAAATAGAGGAAAAAGTTGATGTGAAATGTGCAATGATGATGTCTTTTTAATAAGTTGGAGTTACGAAGCAGGAGACTTAAAAAGGAACGGAGGGAGTATGTTACTACTAGTTTGGAAAATTGTTATTGGTTCAAAATATGTTTTATTAAAACAAAAAATAGTGGCTCAAACCATTGAGATATGATTTGCCGGTCCAAAGTATTTGGAGGCCCTACGCAAAATCAGCCAGCCCAAGTTATTTGAGGGTCTTAGACGAAATCATAGAGTGGAGCTCACATATTTTTATAATTAAACAACAATAATGAAAATACTTGTGTATGTGATAACTTTAGTCCATATCAAACCTAGTAAACCTCTATCTGACACGGGTTCAACATATAACATATACTAATACTGTCCAATTTGTAAATAAACACTTGCAAGAAAAAGTGCCACGAGGACTGGCTGAATTTAAATCTCCTCTCCTCGTGGCACTTGCAGAACATGCTACCTGCTTAGGTGCTAAGATTCTGGGCTCTAGGGGGCGGTTTCTTGGACCTTGTCGTCCAAGGGCCGGACCTCATATGAAAGTGACGTTCACAATTTCACATAATACCTTGTCAAACACTTGTAGCTCTAATTTTACTTTTATCCCTTAAACTATCTTGTTTTGTTTAACTTATCCCTCAACTATTAATTTCACCTATGGAGACCCTAAACCACCGAATTTAATCCCATTAAATCCTAACTGCCTTAAACTTTGGTAGATGGAAGACACTGGTAGATTACTTAGTGGCCAAAACTAACTTTTCCTGACTTTACCCCAAAATTATTCCAAGGAGTTTCTAAACACTCACCATTTTTTTTTATTAATCTTTGAAAAGATTAATTACAAAGATTTAACGGATTACGGGCACACTGGCGAAAAACGCCACCCGAGAACCAAGCCTTAAGGAAGGCAAGGACCTAACCAAATTACCATAGGAAAAACAAAACCGAAACATCTGCTGAAACAACCAGAACAACCTAAGATCAAAAGATATAACCGAAACTCAAGCGAGCAAATCGAAAGAAAAAAGCTGAAACCAAGAGCACAACCCATACCTGCCAAAACTTGATATTAAAATTCCAGAGAAAAAGATGCACCATCCTCGAAAATCAACTTCTTCCTCCAAAACAAACTCTTCCTCTAAGTTCTTTCCTTAAATTATTTCTC
Organism: Rhododendron griersonianum; assembly: GCA_018127125.1. Taxonomy (NCBI): domain Eukaryota; kingdom Viridiplantae; phylum Streptophyta; class Magnoliopsida; order Ericales; family Ericaceae; genus Rhododendron; species Rhododendron griersonianum. The sequence continues at coordinate 17,896,142 of CM030799.1, read as the reverse complement.
TTGCATTTTAACAAATTTTTTTAAAATAAAGTTTTTCCCTCCTCAACTTCAATGCCCAACATGGGACCTCTATCCAACGTCTTGCGAGCTACTTAAAAGAGAAAGGAGCTTCTATTCCGGATGTTAATTAGAAGATAAGGAAGAAGATGAGACCTTCATGTTTTTACAATTCAATTTGTCGGCCTTAACCCCAAGCTCCATAAGAAATTTCTTCTTTTTAATCTTCCTCTTCGAACGTCTCCACTACAAGAAATTAGAGTATTTAAGACAAAATTTTAGAGACCAAATTAATTTGGTGGGGAAAAGAGCATCTTTAGGGACCAAAAGTTGAGATAGGTCTTTACCAACCACACTAAAGTTTGTCCCTAAAATTAGGTCTCTAATTCACTCCCCAACTATATCCAACTCCATTCATATTTGCAAAAATGCCATTTAGAATTTCTGAAATTAATATTTTATTAGAATCCTCTTTTACCAACAAAATCAATTTGTCTCAAAACGATAACACGTTATTCTCTTCCGTTAATTCTCATTTTGTTGCACCCACGGGAATCGAACCCAGCTAGCTCTTCTGTTTAGGACGTCGTCCCAGTCAACACAAACCTTGCTTCTCTTCTTCTGTTTCTCTCGATCGCGAAAACTATTGGGGACTTTTGTGAATTTGGTTGCTAATTCATTACTTTTAGCAACAAAATTATTATATGGTCCCCTAAACTGAGTTTTTGACTTTTCTGGACCACTTTTTAAGCACAAACCTCTTGACAATGGAATATTGTCCCAAAATGTCTTCGGCAACCAAAATTTTAGGGGGTGTTTGGTAACCTTTTCAGTTTTCAGTTTTCAATTTTAAAAAAACTAAAAATAGAAACAGATTTTTGTTTTCATAAAAACAAAAACAAGAAATATGTTTGGTAATAATCTTTTTGAAAACAACAAAAACTGAAAACACAAACATGTTTGGTAATATCATTTTCGAAAATGATATGAGGACCGACCACCGCCGGACCGAAATCGTACCGACGGCCGCGGCCGGCCGTCTCCGGCCACCGGACGGCCGATCCGAGCCGTCCAAAAATTTTAAAAAAAAAAACCGAGCGGGCCACGCGCGGGAATCAACGGCATCCGACGTGTGTAGGTGCTTGGATCAAGCACCCTATTTTTCGTGTATATATACATGTATATACACGAAAAATAGGGTGCTTGATCCAAGCACCTACACACGTCGGATGCCGTTGATGTATATATACACGAAAAATAGGGTGCTTGATCCAAGCACCTACACACGTCGGATACCGTTGATTCCCGCGCTGGCCCCCTCGGTTTTTCTTTTTAGAATTTTTGGACGACTCGGATCGATCGTCCGGTGGCCGTAGGTACGATTTCGGTCCGGCGGTAATCGGTGTAAATAGCAGTACTCTATCATTTTTGTTTTTATTTTTATTCTTCAAATTGACAACATGCACTGTCCTATTCTCTTCCTCCTCGTACAGTACTAGACCATCGCAAGTATCCAAAACCCTTTTGGAACATGGCAAACGTATCTGCCGGAAGCCGAGCAAGGATGTAGAATATCATCTCTTGTGGAATAGAAGTCATGTTTTTCTGCTTTTTACAGGAAATGGTTTCATACTTTTCACGACTGATTGTCCCATCAAGAACTTTTCCGCCAGCCATCTGACAAGATACACAAGGCTACTATTATAACTAAGAGGAGACAGACTTAGCTCCAAATTCAGAAAAAAAATAAAGCTACCAGGGAGACCCGATGTTCAATCAAACAAGAAGTAGCGCCAACATGATAGGCATTGCCACCCGAATACCAAAATGGAAAGGAAATCATCAACTACATGCTTCATCTGTTTCCCACAAGTTAATAGCCAGACATTGTACTGCTAAATTAAACAGTCATTTTCTATTCTTAGTTCTTATTGAAACTTTGAAGACCAGATAAGCTCCCTATAAAAAAACGATTTCAGCGTCCAAACGTCAACCTCACAGGAGCATAAAACATAATTATAATAACTTATGAAAAACCTAACAAAAATTCAAGTCCTTTTCGGAATTTAAGATTGTCTAAAGTTTTTTGATCCAAGCGATTCTTCTTTTCTCAGGCATATCCAAGAACATTTGCCTCCAAAGAACGTCACCATGCAGCTTCTCCAAAACCTTATTGTACGAATCTTCATCCAAGTCCTCCATAGTATTAAGCAATGCTTGGCACTCTTTCATTCCAGCAGCAAGAGCGCCAATACCCATTTCCCCAACTTCTGGCTCATCGATTATCTTGAATTCTGGATCTGAACTATCACTACCAGAGGGGACTTTGTTTGAAGGGTGAGCATGCACTCCAGTGGAAGACGTGTCCCCAAATATGCGGCACAACTCATGGTAGTATGGCATCCCTTTTTTTTTGAATGTCCTCACATTTTTATGAACCTATCATGGCATTATTATACGTGAGTTGAAATATAATAGTATCTTCTATCATGACTAAAGTGAACTGTCAATAACAAATTCTTACCTTGAAAAGTCTTTCCTAAACATCATCCGGAGCAGTAATGGTCAGAAGTGTGCTATCCCAACCAACACCGGAGTTGGTTGGGATAGCACAGATTAGTACAAACTTGTATGGGACTTTTTAGCATGAATTTTAAGCCTAACATCACTTTAGGCTTATGAATTTTAAGCCTAATAAGGAGTATAAATTGATTAACGTGTGATACGAGATACGAGACTACTTTGACCATTGCACCAATATCCATACATCCATATGCAAGGAAGACTATTATCACATACACTATGTCAATTACTACGTACATGATTAATTAACTTGTACAAAAGGAATAGAACAAGAATTGTTAGGCATGCATTCTGAAGCTACAGATTCTGCGTCATCACAAACTTCAGTTTCTGGTAAAACTTAGGTGATAGAGTCTTTAGAGATTATATTAATAATTGCAATGACTAAGCCACTAAGGTTTTAAACCCATAGGACCATTGGGTGCAGAGGCATACCGGTTGCTCCTTACTAATAATTGAAGACGTTTCATGAAGGTAAAATGTCCTAATTCAAGCAAATTTAAACCCTCGGCCACTTTTACCATTATAAGTGTCTCCACAAGTTGCCTTGTAACTGCAAAACGAATCCAATGTCATGAAGCGTGAGGTAGCTTTCCCAACCAGATTTCCCTACACACACTTTTTCCCCAGCCTCAATCCCTAGTCTCCAGTGATCTACTAGTATTGGTCCAAGGCCACTATGTCCAAAAGCCTTGCAGGTGATAATTTTTACATGTACTGTCATTGATATATAGATGTAACCAACCATTGGAATGCAAGTTCTAAGCTAACCAACACAATCAAGATGATCTAAATATCCTCAGGCACCACCAATCTACAGGGCCAGAATGGTTTCATCAAACCTGATACGGCAATTCACGAGTAAATGCAGGAAAACATCCAAATTAACCAATACTCTTCGAACATGTTGTTTAACATAGCATTCACAGACATGATACACAACTACAGATCCATACTAAAGGATTATCCCAAAAAACGCAACAGCGGAGAAGGGCAACTACACATCAGCGGGTCATTGTTTGACACATAACTCATATCAACTAGATACATAACAACAGCAACATCAATTGGCAACCAAAATTATCAGAATAATAGCAGTAGCAGAACTACCTAGAACCAATATCATAACCTAGCAGAAGTAACAATAGAAGAACATAGATTTAGTCCGTACTTTCTCCTCAAAATGGTTGAATAAGCTTGTATTCTTCAATTAATCTACAAGAAGAACATAGATTATACATATACAACTGCAGAATTTGAGTTTCATAAAGAGGAACAAATATCAGTGGACCAAACACACAAACTAGGGTTCTGCAGGAGACTGAGAGAGAGGGGAAGAGAGAGACGAGAGAGTTATGGAGAGAGAGAGAGAGAGAGGCAGAGAGAGAGGCGGAGAGAGAGAGAGGCGAGAGAGAGAGAGAGAGAGGGAGGGAGGAGCGTACCAGAGAAAATCGCGGGCGAGAGAGAGAAACGATCGGGATCGGCCGAACTTCTGTTTCCAGCCGAACTTCTGTTTTGAAAACAGGGGAAACACCCTTTTCTAGTTTTGATAATTTCCAGAAATTCTTAAAAGTGAAAATAAAAAAAAAAAGTAAAAATATGTTACCAAACAAGTTTTTTATACTTATTAATTTTCAAAAAAGTGAAAATAAAAACCAAAAAGTGAAAATAAAAAGGTTACCAAACACCCCCTTAGCTTTTGCAACCAAAATATTTGGTCCCTAAAAGTTAATCACAATGCACCGGCTCCCAAACGGGAGCCTATATTAAAGGAGAGAAATGGTTGTGCATTAAAGTCTCGTAATGTAAAGCACGTGAAAAATCATTTGTGAATCTAACGAATCTGTTGAAAGTATGTTTGGGAAAATACTTACTTTTTTTTTTCAACGGTAAAGTAAAATACAATTACGGAGTACTTTTTAGTGTATAAAATTAAGGATTTTCCTTCTCATACACGTTTTTTGTTCCGGAGCCGTTTGTTTCCAATTTCAAAATCTCCCTCTCTCTCTCTCTCTCCTTGTAGAATTTTTCTTCCTTCTCTCCTTCCGACTTCTCTTTCTCACTCCCTGACTTGTCTCTTTCTCTCTCTTCGATCTGGTGTGATCTCGATTTGGGCGTAGGAGGAGAGGAGGGTTGTGGCGGCGGAGAAGAGCTTGACGGGTCGGCCGTAGAAGCCGTGGTAGGTGCTGTAGGTGATGGCGGCGGCGGCAGCGGAGGGAGAGGAGGAGGGGTAGGGTGGTTTGATTGAGTGGGTGGGGGGATTGGGTGTGGCGGAGGAGGGTTTGGCGGTGGTGGGGGGAGTGGGGGGGAGAGGAGGGTGGGGAAGATGATGAGAGAGAAGGAGAGGGGGAGGAGGAAGTGGACGGAGAGGGCGAGGAAGTGGCGGGAGTGGGCCTTGATGATGCGCTTGGTTTCGGAGAGGACGCCGCAGAGGTTGAGGGCGCGGCCGATGGTCGCCATGGGAAAGCAGGGCTGATTAATTTCTAGAGAGAGAGAGAGATGGGGAGTTGGAGTGTAGTAGTGGAGTATTGGGATGGGATTGGTTGCAGTTTTCAGAGGTGTGGCGTCAGGCAAGGGTAAAGGAGGAAGGGACAAGCTCTCATGGAAACTCAATCAATCTACTCTCTCTAAAAACTTGATGATCGACGTGATCCACGTACACAACGCAAAGGAAAAAAAACGGAAAGGAAGTCTGATTTTGAAAATAATTGGTAAGCCTATATATCTGTATACTTATATGCATGCTAGGGTTTCAATTCCACCGATGTAACCTGTGAACGACAGAAGTAGTGATTAGGTATTTTTTGTTGTTGTTAATTTCACGAAGGAAGCTCTGTTATATTGTACGACTAGATAACTGACTCTAGGTGTTCGACTGTTTTCAGTACTGAATTTTCAGGACTGAGCATTCCTGGGTTGTAAGTTGTGGGAATGCAGTCTATGAGGGTTTCAGTATAAGGTTGGATTTACAGTTTGGTTGTTTGAGTAACGATCGGGGCGGAACGTAAAATTAATTCAGGAGGAGCCAGCTAGAAGAAAGAAAATTTGACAACCTAGTAGAGCTATCCAAATAAACTTTGTTCTGTTATTACTCACGATGGTTTAACTATTTCTCTCTAGGTTTTTTCTTCAAGTGAACTTTGGTTAGACTTGCAAAAAAACTAAAAGCATTAAAATAATTGAGGAGAGGCCAAGCAATGAGAAATTAATTGGGTTAGGATTACCGATTACCTCAAACACAAATATATATGCAGCTACCTCTAGAAGCAAAAGTGGTTGGGGATGTGGCCCGGTCCTACAATGAGTAGTTCCACCCTCGATTCCAGAAACTGTGAACAGCACTTAAGAGCCTGCAGCCTGGGTATGGTTCCATAAGCAAAGTGAAATGTTTGTGGTGAAATTAGTATCCGAGAACATCGAAAAATGATACTACTATTTGCTTGGGGGAAAACGAAATAGATCCTTAAACTGGATTTGCCCTTCATGTTTTGTATAACCTTTTAAGTCGTTATACGTAGTTTTTCATGCTTATTATGGATATGGAGACTGCATGTTTTTTACTTGTATGCCATTATACTGTTTCCATCAGATAACCAATGTCAAACAACATTTTTTGGGGAATTTTGATCTATTCAATTATCGATTGGATTGTGCATGCAGTACATTGTCCACTAAGAACATCTGTACACTTGCATGGTTACCTTCAGCATTTTGTCTGCGATAGTATTATAGTAAGCAGGAGATTTCAATGAAGCAGATGTTTAAGATATCAGTCAACTGGATTTTTGTGTTGTTTCGTACTGGGTGTAAGAAGAGTGTTATGTCATGCCTCCCATTTATGTACCATTGCCAACTTAACCTGATTGCAAATGCCATATCCTTTTGAACCCTTGTGCAGTTTACCTGATCCCATGGAGACAGGCGAGAGCATATTGGATGCCATATTCGATGAGGATAGCTTGGAAGATGCTCAAGAAGTCGAGATGATGGATGTGGAGGAAGGAGAGTTGGAAGAACAGGATTCACAGCCTGATTTATGACAGAAAGTTGGTAGGGATCGTCGTTGCAGAAAAACAAGAGTCTTGCGAGACTATTGGTGTTCATGCAGTGGAAAAACAAGAATCTTGCATTAATAGTCGCAGGTGTAGGAGTAAGAAGAAGAAGAATAGAGGAAAGAAGGCCAGTTCAGGGCAAAAAGTGACAGATATTAACAGGTACTTGTGTTAGGAAGCATTTTCTTTGTTAATTAAGGTACAAGAAGTAATTTGGTTTTTTTCCTAAATATGTCTACTCCCTGGTCCTTCAATCCTATCCTTAGAACAAGCTTGCTTACAAATTAGGGAAATTTCGACCTCAAAGCTCAAGATATCTTATACTTGGATTTTTTTTAATGAGAGAATTCTACTGTTTGTTTTTTATTCCAGAAATTAACAAATCCAGGTGTGGGTGTGAATTGTTGAAATTTGTCTCCGCTCAACAAATCTTTTGAACAACTTTTTGGGGCTGTTTTCGGTCTTTGTATTCTAGCATTTACTGCCAAATCATATATCTTGTTTGAGAGCTGCGTTGTCTTCTCTAGGCCTTCCATGCGTTATAGCATCTTCATTAATGTCATTTCTTTCCTAACTGGTACAGGCAATTGCTCTTTGCTGCGAATTTGTAAACTGTCTTGGCAACCTTCTCTTTAGTGTTTACTGTAGGTGTCACTTCCAGCTTCCATCAGAAAATGACTTTCATTTTACTCCAGCACTTGGATTTTGACTCAGATTTTGTTTAAAATATTTTGTTTTTTTGTTTTGTTTGTTGCAGACTGCATTTGGAAAATAAAGTATCAATTTTTGGCTTTTACTCCGTCCCCTCATTCCTATGTCGGAATGTGAAGGTGACATTTATCCTCACTAGGTTGAAGGGGTAATGCATATATGTTCGGAGACTAACTGTATGCATTTCTATGTTATTTGCAGGTTTGTTTTAGATACAGGTAGACGCTTGCAAGAGAAAAAAACATATCTGGTGCACACTGCTGTTGGATGTTTGGGTATATCTGCTTGGGTTGATCTCGTCAAAGAGGTAAATTGCATTCCTGTAATAGTTGTAATGTTAGGGATTAGTGGTTGTTTGAGAGGAAGTCCCTATTGGATATGCTGGAAAAATGGGCTGTATGTGACATATAAGCATAAGTGTGACTTTGACTAGTAAAATTTTAGAATTGTGCAGTTTGTGCATGAAATAGCACATAAGCCACCTATCATTGCTGAATAGTATTTATAACTAAGTTTGTAGTAAATCATGCTGTCTTGGGTGAGAGCGAGCAAAAGGTTCACATGATAGCTTTCCTGTAACTCAACCATTGTACCAACATAATGGAGGTAATGCATACCAAGTCCAGCCAATTTGTTAGCTGTTATGTTGTATTTTTGCTACAGAAAATTGTGGATTTCAAGTGTAATGGTGCAGTAGTTTATTCTGCATATAGCATCAGGACTTCTCTACGATCCTACTTGTGTACGTAATCCTAAGTACTTGGGTTTTCAGTCCCTTTGGCAGCTCAATTTCTGTACAAGGGATGATATTTGAGCTAATTCTTATGGTGAAAGCTACTGAGGAAGCAAGCCTGCCCGATGTCAACTTGCTTGTATGTGCATTGAAACTATGAACATAATCCTTGATCCTTATCCTTATGAAGACTATTTTTCAATCTGCATGATGCCTTATTTCCTGTTAATATATCCCAGAGCCTCCACGGCATACAATTGAATGGTTTCAACTGTGGAATTATGTTTTGTCTATGTTAGGCCACTTTGGTTGCCATTGTGTACTAGCTATTCCATTGTGTGGTGTCTTCTTTTTGCTTCTGTTGGCTGTGTTTTACTTTCAAGGTTAATTTTTGTGTTCTGCAAACTTTTTCTTCATCATACTTCAGCCTTTTCATTTCTTTCCCAAAAGTTATTTCTACTGTCATCTTTTTCTTAGTAAACATCCTTAGGTTGTTGCTTTTGACTGTCCTACCTAGTGAGTTGTTCAGCTGAATAGTCTTAAAGTTTCTCGTGTACACTCCAAAAGATGGATTACCCAGGTGATTATTTTCTTCTTTCTGTCACTGCCTTGTTTGGTAGTCTTACTTTTTACGTACCTTTGATTCGGTTGATACCACTATACCAGAGATTCAGCTGGTTACACTTAAAGGTGGGAGATTACAAATCCAATTGTTGATTGAGGAAAGGCCTAGAGCTTATAGTGCCTATTCATTCTATTTAACAATCCAGTAACTAATTCCTTATTTTCTGATGCTCAATTGTTGCCTTACCCTCGCAAATGTATTTTCCAGAAGCCATTTATAAGTAGAGCGAGAAACCAATTTCAGTGGCTTCCTCTTTTTGGTCATGAATTTTCCAATTGAGCTCCCTGGTTGGGGGAGGCTATGCTTTGGGTTGGAGTTTTTTGGTCATTTCATGGCTTATGGGTGGTGGGCCGCAGGTACTATTTATGTACTGTAGATGGGTTTTAATTTTTGGTTTAATGGGTTTTTGGACTTCCTGGGATTTCCCGCTATGTTCTGTTTTTGCTTCTTCGACCCTTGCTTTTTTGTCCTAAGCGTGGGGGGCTTTGGTAAAATCAGTTGTTACTTCTGTGGTTTTGGATGGAAACAAGTCTTAATTGGGGAATCTTTTAGGGGATTTTGTTGATTCAGCCAAATTTTCGTATTTTTGTTTGCTGTTTCTTCTTCTTTTTCTTGCACTTCTTTTTCTTATTTTGTTTTCTGTTTACCAAAGCTTTGTTTTTGTTGATTTTTGGGCACCTCATTATACTTTGGGAGGTTTTTGAACCGAGACCTATGAAGAAGAGGAAAACGCAAAGTATGAGGCATTGATCGTGAGGCCAATCCCTTTCGGGTTTTGCCGCGATAGCTATAAGGCTGTGAGGATCAGTTGAGCAGAATTTCAGAGACCAGGATCAGTTGCTGCTTGGAGGTGTTGCTGCTGCTGATGCTGCGTTTTCAGGTTCACAATGGAAATATGGATTTTTGCTCAGAGGCTATCTTAGATTGAACTGCCGTTTATGTCTGTAATATTCCATTCTCCAGCACACTAAAACTTCTAATCTTTGTAAATATTGACTGCTTGCAAGATTTTTAGGTTCCCGCATATTGCAGACATAGTGGACAAACGGCCCAATAAATTTTAGCAACCCAATTTATATATTCAAAACAACGGCATGACAATCATGCATAGCACATAGCAATGTCACTAATTAGCATAAAACGTTACAAGAAAGAAAAAATTAGAATCATATCACTGATTGGATGATTGAAAGGTGTGAGAAATGATAAGAAATGAAGAGCATTGTTGATTTTTCTTGGTCTATATTTGTTTTTTCTCAAATCTCACCCAAATAGTTAGATTTGGTGAGACCTTTCTTTTGTTACCATTTCTCGCAAGCAAGGGGCTTTAGGGAAATGACAAATCCTTTAATTTCGTGCTGTTGTTTGCAAGTACTCTTCTTTTAGTTTCCGTATTACCTATATGAATTAGTTTTTTGATATAATAAACTAATGCTTTAGAGCTCTAGGAAGACATAAAGTGACGAAGACGGTAAAATTTTTAGGACACCATAGATCATAACTTACTGAAGTTGGGGATGAAAGAGGGTGATCTGTGAGTAGATTTCATACTTTTATTTGGATTGTCGTTAAACTCTGCCAATCAACTTTATATTGTGGTTAAACTGAATGTTATTCTTGAACTATGCTAGGGATATATGAATGTCAAGTTTGTGCCATCACTTCAATCTAGATAGGCTTAGTTTTCAGGCTGGTCATTCGCTAGAGAATATGCTATTATGCAGAAGATGTGTTTTTTTTTATCGTTTAGAGACATTAACTTGTTGAGACAACATGATGTCATGAAATCCTATATTCAACTAATTGCCCGGTTTTATCAGCATAGATAGTGTGTTGAATGGTAATGAATCTTGGAAGCCCTTGGAGCTTTGTAATGTAATTGCAATCAAGTCATTCTCTTCGAGGCCATGATTAATAGCATGATTGTTCATCCTTACCATTTTTTTGCTGCAACCATGAGGCTCGTACCTATTCAATATCACTCTCATTTGTTATCAAGTTGTCATATTTATTCGCATATGTTTGTTTCACAAGTATGCAGTTTATTCTTTAAATCTGAATACCACAAGTCCTGCTTACATAGATGGCTGTGTTTGACAGCTGGTGGCGGTTTCCGAATTGCTCCATTGGAAGGCCTTGGTAGATTTACTTAGGGTTCAAATAACTTAAAGAGCTAACCGCCTTCTCTTCCCATGCAGGTCAACTCATCTTGCTGCTGTAGAGGTTTCCACATGGTCCTACATTTTCTCTCTGCATAATAATTGCAAACAAACTTTACGCCTTGGCGTTCTTGATCTGGTATGAGTTTGATCTACTTAATCTTTGCTGTATAGATATTTACAAATTTAAAAGTGTGTTGGTAGCCTGGTACTATAAGTTTACTTTGTTAATGTGCTTTGATGCTAAATTTTGCATGCAATAGAAAATTGTTAATGTGCATGCAATAGAAAATCGTCATGACTCAAAAAAATACATAGTATAGATTTTAGTGTTGGAGTGTATTTTCTTTTGCTACAGATATTGGTCTCGTTATTCTAAAACAACTTTGTATTTTGAAACAACTTTTGTCAATTTTTAAATGGCTGAGAAAAATATTCTCCTCGTTCTGCTTCTACGTTTCTTGCTTCTTTTCTTTCTTTGAATTTGACATGGCGTGTTGGTTCTTTTCAGACTTGTTTAAGTGATTTTTTAGTGTTTTGTTGAGTGGTCGAATATTTCCAATCAGGATGATTTGAGTTGAGAAATGAGTTGAGTTGTGGTTATAGGCAAATGGGGGTAGGGGTTGTTCAAGTGTAAAACTCAACATAAGTGGTTGGGGCCTTGGGGGAGGAGCTTTTGCAAAATGTATTCCCAGGGTTATTTTTGTTATCTACTCAACAAGATGCAATGATTGCTGACATGGTGGATAATGAAAATCAAGGCCAATGGAAGTTTTAGTTTAGAAGAAGACTATATGATTGGGAGGTGGACCAACTCAACATTGTGGGCCAGCTTTTGAGTATAGTGCAGTTGCAGGAGTCCCAGGAGGATTGCCTTCAATGGAAATGGAGCAAGGATAAGGAGATGTTTGCTGTTTGGAAAAATATTTGTCCTCCAAAGGTAGAGCTTTTTGTTTGGATGGCCATTCAAGGGTGCATATCTTCCAAGTCAGTTCTGGTGAATAGAGGTATCCTAAATAGCAACCTTGGTCAATGCCTTTTCTGCAATGCAGTTGAAGAAACACCAAACCACTTGCTTCTATTATATGATGTGGCTAGAAGGGTATGGGAAAGTGTAATTTCTTGGTGGAATATGGTTTCGGTATGCCCCCTAATTTGAAATCTCTCCATGCTTTTTCGGGACAGCTTCAAGTGTAGCAATTTGGAGAAGCTTTGCTGGCAGGCTTCCTTTTACTCTGGGGTATGGACAATTTGGACATGTAGAAATGAACTAGTTTTCAGGAACAAAGTGTGGGAAGTGGAGAAAATATCTGACTTGGTTAAAACGAGAATGGTGATTTGGATCAAAGGCAAGTATAATATTAGAGAATACTCTATTGAAGACTTCAAATGGAATCTAGCTGGGATAAGGTCAGTAAAGATTTGACGGTGTCTATTCCTTTGGGTTTTTGTCTATGGGTATTTTTGGGTAGGTTCTAAGGTGATCTTGGTCTCTTCTTGGCTTTGTGTCCTTTTGGTTTTGGGGTTGTTTGAGCTTCGTGTCTTGTTGGATTTTTTTTGGTCTGTTCTTGTGTTTGGCTTGTGGGTCTTTTTTGTCTCAGTCTTAGTCTGTTGGTCTGCTATTTAGTGTCTTGTGTCTGGTCTCAGTGGTCTGGGTGTTTGTGAGTTTTTTGGTTTTCTTGGTCCTGTGTCTATTGTGTCAGTCCTTGTCTTATTTTGAGTCTGTCTTTGTGTTCTAGTATTGTGTCAGTTTTATTGTAGCTGTTGCTCTTTCAACTCCTATCCTTTGGAGGGCTAAGAGCAGTTTATGATTCTTTTGCTGCTGCTGAGTCTAAGATCTTCATGGTCTCTTTCCAACCCAATGTTTGGGGGGCTAAGAGGCTGAAATTGGATGGTTTTTCTTCCTCTTTCCAACTCCCAACTCTTGGGGGGCTAAGAGAATTAAGGTTATATGCTGGCCACATTTGGAAACTGCTGGATGGTTTTTCTTCCTCTTTCCAACTCCAACTCTTGGGGGCTAAGAGAATTAAGGTTATTTGATGTCCACATTTGGAAACTGCTGCATTTTGTTCTCAAATTTGCTTCTGCTCATGTAATAGTTGCTGTTTGGAGGGTGCTGTCAGTTTCTTGAAGTTTCCTGCTCTTGAATTGTATGGTGAATGGTTAGGTTGTCATATCTCTTACCAACCCCATTGATTAGAGGGCTAAGAGGCAGCCATTGGATGCTTTCTCCTCTTTCCAACTCCAAGTCTTGGGGGGCTAAGAGGTTAAGGCTAACTCCTATCTTAGAGTTATTCTACCTTTTTGCCCTCTTTTGTGGGCTTTGGTTGCTGCTACTGAAGATTATGTGTGAACTTAGTTGCAGGAATCGCCTACTTGGAAGGCGCTCCTCAATCTGCGTTTCTCAAGAAGAAACGGGACGGGAGCGCGTTCCCATTGAGACGGGATCGCGCTCCTATGAGAGAGAGAGAGAGAGAGAGAGAGAGAGAGAGAGAGAGAGAGGTTCTGACCGTTGAAGTCGAAGACAATGAAGCATCGCAGCAGCTGCTGCTCTGACTGCTGAGATAACTTTAGGGTTTTACTCTATATTTTGCTTTGGGCCATGTGTAGGCTTGGGCCAGCATTTTTACTATGTAGCCTACTTGTCTAAAGCTTTGCATATCTCAACTTGTGGGTTATAAAGACATCTCCTTTACTAATGGGCCATAAAAACATATGCTCAACCTCTTCTATTTCTAATACTTGTGCGTGAAAATATATATTTTTATGTATAATATAAATGAAACATATGTTATTATTTTTAAAAAAATATAAAATAAAATATACATAGGCGCTCCTATACTTGGGAGCTTTTCAGTACCTCCGCTCCCCCGCTCCTGCACCCCCTGGCACCCTCTTCTTGCAACTAAGTGTGTGAAGCCTGTCTCAGTGGGCTTTGCTACTGTGCTGATTCTGCTGTTTTCTTATTATGCTGTTCTGTTAGTTCTATGCTACTATGGGGGATGCTTCTTATTTCGCTGGTCATGATGCTAATCCCTTATTCATAATGTTGTGGTTCTGATGCTGAGTTTCAATCTGTTTTATGCTTTGGTCGTGGCTCCACCATTCCATGCCATGCCACACACCTTTGAAACATGGTTGTGTTGCTGCTGGTTCTGTGCTACTCAGCTGATGTTATTGCTGATGTGATGCTGGAATGTTTCTTTGCTTCTGATTCAATTACTCTCAAATTGGATCCCTTTTGTTGGTTGGCTGATTACTCTGAAGATTTCGGGTGCAATTCTGATGTCTCTATGGATCTGCGTTTGAACACTGGTTTATGGGGATATTCTTCTGAGTGGAAGTTGCTTAACTGCTTAGCTTTTGGATGATTTCATTTCCCCTCTTGTGGCTTCATTCATCACCTTGTTGTATTTTTCTTTCCTTTTTTCCTTTTCTTTTGGCCTTCTCTATGTTTCAAGTGCTTGCAACTAGAGTTTCGGCCGCCTCGATGTACCCTTTGTCGAGTTCTAATAAAATCTTGTTGCCTATAAAAAAAAAAAAAAACCTCGAGATCACCTTTCTTCATTTCATTAGTCTACAACTATGTAGCATGGTCACAGACACGAGAGTGAGGGATATAGTGTCATGAAAGCTCCTTTCATACCTAGTCAATAATGCTGTTAAAGTTCCAGTTTCTCAAATGTTCTTGCAATACCCAGCTCAGGCATATTTTCGACAATGGAGATCTCTCAACCCTTTGCAACTTGAACATAAGTTGTAATATTCTAGCTTACTCCTTTATAATATTTCTGTTGCAGATAGAAGAATTCAAAAAATTTGCCTCAGATAGCGATGCATATCAGAATATATGCTCCAAGATTGCTCCATCAATTTTTGGCCACGATGATGTGAAAAAGGCTGTGGCTTGTCTTTTGTTTGGAGGATCGAGGAAGGTATATCATGTACGCCTTCAAAATGACGCAGTATATCTAATAGCTCCATGAATTTTCCTACCTGTACAGTTTTTGCCGGACAGCGTGAAGCTAAGAGGTGATATAAATGTTTTGCTTTTGGGAGATCCGTGAACTGCTAAATCACAGGTCTGATAAATATCTCTTAGGCTTCTTGTCCGTCAGGTCTTTTCTACCACTATTTTCATGTAAAGATTGTTGTTTTGGCTGGAAGAACCATATTATTCTCTGTTTTATTGGCTGGCACCATGTTATTTCCTTTGTTGAAAGAAAAAACTAGTGTGCTCAACATGGTTCATGCTCTTGTTTTCAATCCATCACAAATAAGTTACCAAGTTCTTGTCATTTTGCTGTGAAGTTCCTCAAGTTCGTTGAAAGGACAGCTCCAATAGCTGTATATACTTCAGGAAAAGGCTCATCAACTGCTGGTCTTACTGCTTCTGTAATTTGAGACAACAGCTCTGTAAGTTCACGAACATGTTTGGTACTTATGTACTCATTATTGGTGACCTATAATGTGGAGATAGTTTGTTGTTTCGTTGGAAACATTTTCCGTTTCCTTAGATGCAAATAAATCTGACTTGCAAATCCAATTCCCCCTTACTCAGCGTGAATTTTACTTGGAAGGAGGAGCTATGGTTTTGGCAGATGGAGGTGTTGTCTGCATTGATGAATTCGACAAAATGAGACCAGAGGACAAGGTAATATAACTAATATTTGGTGTTAATGAGCAGTTTTTCAACTCTTTATTTCTTAATTTTGATGGGTTTACATATGTGTGATCTAGAGTTGCTATTCATGAAGCCATGGAGCAGCAAACCATTTCCATTGCCAAAGCAGGAATAACGACTGTTCTAAACTCTAGAACCTCTGTGCTGGCAGCAGCTAATCCTCCATCTGGACGTTATGATGATCTCAAGGTCAGTAACGTTCTTCTTGTTTTTATTTTTATTTTTATTTCATCATCTTTTTACAATTTTTATACAGTTAACTGAGCAACTAACGAGATGATTTACCTCCCAGACTGCTCAAGACAATATTGATTTGCAGACTACTATGCTTTCGAGATTTGATTTAATCTTCATTGTGAAAGATATCAGGCTGTATAGTCAAGACAAGGTACTGAAAAACTAGTTAACTCTATGGACCTATGGTCAGGTCTTAGCTAGCTACAGCGGCTACTAGCATATTATTGAAACAATATAGCTTACAGTATTTTTTTTGGGGGTTATTTCCTCCTTCTGTTTGATTTGTTTGATTAAAATCTAGTGAAATTTGGTACTTACTGATTTCCTTGGGCACCATGATATAGGTGCCATGTTGCTAATGACAAACATGTCGATGAAGCTATCAGGCTTTTCAACAATGCCACAATGGATGCAGCAAGGTCAGGAATCAATCAGCATATTAATCGTACTCCTGAGATGGCAAAGGAGATAATGGTTCGAGTTGAACAAGACTTGTTTTATGCATCCATTTTCAATGCTTTCTAGCTCATAGTGGCTTTACAATTCAAACCTCCCTTTTCATGAACAGCAAGCAGAAACCCAAATAAAGAGAAGAATGGGCATTGGAAGCCACTTATCAGAGAGACGGCTGATTGACGAGCTTGGCAGGATGGGAATGAATGAATCCATTGTAAGGGTCAAATGCCTTAAACTCATGAATGAATATATTCAAACAGCCAGTTTAAATCTTTTACAGAGAGACCGGAAAAGTAAAATGTGGACCAAATTTGAAAAAAGCCCATTGAGGACAAATAAGCTGAAATTCCTAGCTTATTAAAGTCCTTGGTGGATTCCCCCCCCTCCCCCCACCAACTTTTGTCCATGTTTTGAAAGTACGGCCATGAAAGTAAAACCAATGACCAAAAGGGGGAACAAAATTAATGAGGAAAGATTCCGGAAAGTTGTCTTTCTCTGATTTTCTGAAGGAAATGCAAGTTCTTACCCGCTCTGAATAATTATTGCTGCTAAAGGAATATCACTAGGAAGACAATAGCATACTTGAAGCTAATGCCCTTTCTTAGCTTCCAAGAACATATTGGCGAACAGTTGTTTGTATTGACGTGGTTTTCACATTTGGCAGGTTAGAAGAGCTCTGTTAATCATGCATCAAAGAGATGAAGTTGAATAAAAGCGAGAAAGGCGTGTGGTTGTTCGGAAAGCTTAATCCCTAACAATGATTAGTTTGTTAGGATGTTTACATTGGGTTGGATCAAGCTGATCTTCATTTGTCATTCTGCGGAAGCCAATCAACAGTGCACAGGGGATAACTTCAGAGCAATTCGTGTTGCAAGTTTCTAATTTATTGGGCACTGAAGGTGGTTTGATGATTAGAGATTTTGAAAGTAAAAGTTTGTATAACTAGGAAATTTCTCCTGTGTACCTGTCAAGGAGCCATTCCCTGATTGATACCGCCTCCTCCTCTCGCTCTCTTCTCGACGCCGCTGCACGCATCTTCCTGAACGCTGCAGCAGCTCAAGGACCTCGGCGCCGTCAAATCAGCTCTCTCAACACCCTCAAAACGTCGTTAAATCAGGATACCCACTTTGATTCTCAGGAAACTTGCTTCTCAAACTGGACTCTATTCAGGTAATTATCATCTTTATATAATCCATTGCGTGCAGTTTATATATATCGATCTATTAGTAAAAGAACCGATCGAAGATTAGATTTTTGCAATTTTCTTATAGTGTTGTTGAACAATTTTGAAGTGTGGTCCATAATAGCCCCTTTGGATTGAGGGATTTTAAGAAAAGAAAAGAAAGGAAAGGATTAGAGTTCTTGCCAAAATCACTCTTTTCGATTGAGTACATTAGATGAGAAATGGAGAGAATGGCACCAAAATGATAGTTTTTGATTGGCTCCTTCTCCTTTCTTATCACACCATTTTTCCCGATCCAAAGGGGCTAAGTTGTGTTACCTTATGGGAGATCTGAGATAGGTTTTAATTGCAGGGTGGTGATCTTATGATTAGGGACGGGTAAAGATCGATTATCAGAGGGAATTAATTGACGAGGTTACAATTAAAAGAAGTGGAATTTCGAGTCTATCATTGAAGAATGACGAGGTTAGGTTTGCGAGCGATTTATTCACTACCTCCTGTTGATTTATACTAAAGTGCTTCTCTTTTTCATTTGATTTGGTTCTGTCTCTAATTAGTCGTGCTTTTTTTTTTTTGGGTACTAGCATCTTCAATATGGTTATCTAGGCTGTTAGAAGGCTCTTCTGGATCTAAAGGTAATTGTTTGTTCATTTTTAGTTTAAAACTTCTAATTTTTTTAGTTTCCTTTTGTTTGAATTTGTTGGAGCTTTTGAAAAACCCTAACTAGCTATTCCATCTTCCCAATTGAAACCCTAGCATCAAATTGGTATGCAAGTTTGATCAATCCCATTAACTGTCAATTCGATCAAACTTAGTTGGTATGTATTTAACTAAAATCGACACGGACACATTACTGGCCAATCATATTTGGACATGCAAATTTTCAGAATTGGGAGGACACGACACAACACTTTGGCTCAAGTTAAGTAGTATTCCCCTAACAAAGAGAACAGGACTAGGTGGCTCTATAGCTGAATTTGTTTTTCAAATGATTCACAAATCTTGCTGTGGGCACACGCCCCAAAAATTCTACATTTTTAAGTGTAAAAATCGGGTGTGCCCTTCTTGCGGAAAGCGCGGCGAAACGCTTCGCAGTTCAGAGTCGCCACTCGGGTTTTGCGAAAAGTACCCAAGAAACCAGGTTTTTGAAAACGTTTGGATTACGTTTGTTTGAGTTTGAAAAAGGCTTGTAGACTGGACCATCGTCACCTTCGATATCTGAGGTTCGGGAGCCAGGTTACGAGAGGGGAAGGGTTTTATGGCACCCCTTTCGCCCAATCCGGAGATCGGTCTTTACTCGGGCATTTTGTAAAACGTTTGCATTTCTCTCTTATTTGATCATTTTTAGCCAGTTAGGGCGGGGGAACAGTTAAAGGGGATTAAAACTGTAACACGTTTGCAATATGTGGTAAAAATGAGATGTATGTTTGATGTTTGATCTAAAGCAAGTATAATAGATTGAGAACAAGCTCCTGTGAGTGTTTTGGACAGACTAGAACACACTGACTAATGGGATGCACCCAGGATCGAGCCTGTATGCACTGGCTAAGCCACTGCATACAGACACAACCTGCGTGCGCCACACCAGGTCTCGCGTGCGCCGGTAGGCCCAAACCCACAGCTCTTGAAAACAACCCTCTGGGCTCTGGAATGGACCAGTGCACACCCAGGACAAACCACGCAGTTTATATCGACAGCTATATATAGTTATAGACAGATAAAGGGCTTTGACAGCCACCAAATAAATAGCAAACCCCTTAAACAGTGAGGGGAGGAAAAGCAGAGGCCAGGGCCTAGTTGCCATGCAAGGGCCAGCCACTGGTTAAGATGTGACTGGCGCACGCAGGTACATGGTACCGTGCGCCAGTTGACACAACTTGGCCAGTGCTTGACTTTGCATCATCTGGGCTCTGGAACATGACCAGAAGGCTCCCAGAGGCATTCCAAAGCAACATAAAGGAAATATTGAATACTATGGCTAAATAGTCCTAAAAGACAGAAAGCAGTAAACTGGTTCTTAGCATGCAGGGAGGTGATCAGAACATAAATAAGGACGATCGGTGATCCCCACGTCAGTTTTGCCATACTGCCATGATTGGCGTACGGCTCTAAACCACTGGCGTGCACCACCGATCATCCCACACGGCTTTGAAACCTTGCCAGCATTAGGGCCAGGACTGGTATAGATTACCAGCCTTGACCCTGCTAGCCCCCCTCAGGGGTCAGAACAGAAAACAGAAGCAAAAGGTGATATACCTTTGCTTGTGAGTTTGGAAAAGAACTTGGACTTGAGCTTGGGATTTGAGGGTTTGAGTGATGAATGTGGGGTGTGCTATGGGCTGGGTGTATTCTCCTTGCCTTGTCTTTCAATGGATGAAAGAGAAAACAAGAAGAATAAGAGAGAAAGAGGAAGAGCCAAAGCTTAGGCCTTCTTAATGGTGTTTAACCCCTTGCAAATGAATGCAAGGGGGGGTATTTATGGAGGAGAGATGGACTGATCAGTTGGTCCTAAGGGGGTGTTTGGTTTGCTTTGGCCAAGAGGGAGCCTCCCATGCATTTAATGCATGGGACTTGGCTTGAGAGGTGGTGTAGTTGTAGAGGGAATAGCCAGGACAGAGTAATCATCAGGGGGCTGCTGGCTGACGTCAGGTGGTTACAAAAACTCCCCCGCGTTCGGCTGAATAAAGTTGATTTAACTGGTATTGACTGGCGTACGCCCATTGTTGAGTGGCGTGCGCCAGTAACG
Source organism: Rhododendron griersonianum (assembly GCA_018127125.1). Lineage (NCBI taxonomy): Eukaryota > Viridiplantae > Streptophyta > Magnoliopsida > Ericales > Ericaceae > Rhododendron > Rhododendron griersonianum. Next base: position 17,875,976 of record CM030799.1, on the reverse strand, counting down.
GGCGATGACTGACACGTGGCTGTGCTTCCAGCGCACGCTAGTCCAGCACTAGCGTACTCCAGTAGGGTTTTGCTGGGGCCATTTGGTTCTGGCTTGAGGGCTTCGACAAGGGGTTCAGAAAGGTTTGGATGAGGTTCGGGACGCTCAAAGCTCAAACTCTTTAACAAACTCGGGATGTTCTTGACCTTAATCATCATTGGGGAATCAAGGACCGCAAGTAAACTAATCTGGACAGTCCAGAATAGGGTGTCTACACTTGCTTAGTTTTATCACTCGCCCTTTTTATAAGATCAATTTAATATTATAGTTTGTTTAGTTCTATCTTCTTTCTCTTTATTTTAGAAAACACTTGAAGTCGAATGTGATCCAGGTGGTTGTAATTTATTTATCCCTATAGTTGATCCAATACAAAAGGCCACCTTGCTAATTCGTTCTTTTCTTCCTATTTTTTATGTTAAGGAGAGGGTAAATTGTGCAGCAATACCACCGGTAAGAGACTTCTATTTTCTTTGCAAGGGACAAAAAGGATTTGTACCCCAATCCCAATTTGAACAGGCCAATCAGGTAGTTAAAGTAGGTTAACCTTATCCTCCAGGTTGATATATTGGCTTTGTTGGTTAAAAACTAAATGGAATTATCTGTGATTCTATAACTTTTAAAACAGGTTTAACTTTGTTGGCTTTAAAAACCGGCCAATCAGCCACATGATATGTTGGCTTTGTTGGTTAAAACTAAATGGAATTATTTTGATCTAATAAACAGATTTTTGTCGAAGAAGATCCGGAAGAAGATGGGACGAGAAGTTAGGGGTCTGGATTCTACTTTCAAGGTTGAGTCTGGATTCTCTTCTACGAGAGGTTAGCTGCTTTTTCCAAATATTGCATGATTTTGTGTGCTAAAAATTGGATGTTTCACAGGGGCGGTTCAGCCTTTCCACAGGAGGGTCACGTGACCATCCTGGAATTATCGATTTTTTTTTGTTGAAAAACTAGTGTAAGTAATATATACTTAAACTTCATGAAACATAGCAGAGATTGCTGCTTGTAGCAATGGTAAGTGTTTGGTCCTCCACGCAGGAGGCTTGTGTTCGAGTCCTTGTAGTGTCGTTTGACTCTCTTTTTTGTTTATGATGCTTAAATGGTTTTAAAATAAAAAAATCTTCCATTTTTTCAGATAATGAGAGTTGAACCATGCCCAATAAGTACTTATACTTAGTAGTAGAACCGGAAAACCAAAAGTACCTTTGTATGCATTACACAACTAAATGTAATATATAATTATATTACCTCTTTTAAATGTACGAAGAAGTTTCCTACTTTTTATTTTCCACAAATACCCCTAGCACTTGTAATTAATACCTCTTCTATCCTACACCTTTCCCCAATGGATACAATTCTATCCTACACCTCTTCCCAATGGACACAACACAACGGCTCCAACCAAATGGATACAAAACAACAACAGGCCCCTGGCTTCCAAAAGACACGCTCTGGTATGGCAGCCAATGCCAAATCGATACAAAACAACAACAGCCCCTGGCTTCCAGAAGACACGCTCTAGCAGCCGACGAACAAGGGTGAAAGATGACCCCATTCATGTACTCCGCTTCTACGCAGAGAGACCCAAAAACCTACCGGACTGAACTATCCGAACGGAAGCCCAAGACAGGTAACACATGTATCCGACTTTCCTCGCTCACTCTGATTGCAAACACTTTCCCCTTTTGCCCTTCCTAAGATAGTCCTGTCTACTATGTCGACCATAATTTTCGCACACAAACTGTTTGACCAAAAGTTCCTTTGAGTTATTTTGGCTCATAGATGGTTGCCCCTGAGTTCTTTACTATGTCGACCATAATTTCCGCACACAAACTATTTGACGAAAGGTTGCTTTGAGTTCTTTTGGCTTATAGATGGTTTGGTGAGGACCATTTGAACATGTAGTACGTACAGAAATCAATTGGTGGAAAAAAGAAAAGGGGTGAAATCCCGTATAACTTACTCATACACACACGTCCTTATACGACAACTAGAGGAAAGGGCTCACATATTGCGGATACATGCGTCCCGGATTTTGATGGTGTTTTTCCTACCGTCGGTGTGAAAATTCAATTTTTCCCTTTTCTTAGTATTTTGCTTTTTCCCATCTTCCTTGAAGCACCCATGGTGTTTTTTCTACTGTCGGTTTGGAATTTATATTTTTACCTTTCTTATAGTTTAAAGATTTCAAACACTCCAGTGTTTCCTAATACCCTTGAAATGAAAAATAGATAAATTCCATACTTAAACACGTACCCGTTATTTCTGTATAGGAGCCAATGAAACATAAATGTATTCAAGTTCAAATCCGTTTTCTTTGTGAACTTTTCCCAAACACATCAATAATTACCTCTTTGATCCTTTGCTGAAGATATGACATTCCATCACAAGTCATGCTTTCGGAAAGTGGCACCGAATCTCATAGTCTCAGGGATTACATTTCCTGCTTGGCCACCCGAGATGAACCCAATTGAGACTACCTGTAGAGTTAGAAATGAACAAACTAGATTGTATCCCTCAACTAGAGTTTCTAAACGGACACAAATAATTGGAGCACAAATAATCGATTACGTGCAACATTGATCTTAGGTTATTTTACTGCCATAAATGGGGTTGTGGAGGATGCTGTTGGTGGGTTGGGATGTGCCTCCTGTTGATGTGTATTGATTAGGTGTTGCTGTTGTACTCCAAGGAAGGGGTTTTGTTTGTAAGGTTTAGGAACAAAGCTGATTATGGAAAAGGCACAATTATGTCAATATTTCAACGTATACAATGCTGTATATTTGGAAATCGGCACATTATTCTAACTTCGTTTAGACGGAATGGAGAATCCCAGTCACAATAGGAGGTTACTAGATTGCAGTACACAACTTCCCCATGTTGTTGGAACTGCATATGCTATGAAGATGGATGGATGAGATGCATGCACAATCACCTTTTTCGGGGAAGCTAGCACCAGTGAGATAAGTATGCAATTATGTAAGATAACTCATTTCCCATTTTGTTTGATTTATAATCATTTAATCATTAGATCAATAGGAGTCTCAGAATTTCCATTTAGATATCCTGTATTTCTTAGAAAAATCTGGTTTTCATTGGTTAAGCTTTGCATACTAGCTAGCCTTTTCTTTATATATATGACTTGGACTAAAGAGACTTCGTTCGATTTGCAATTATCTTGGTTTTGACCCTCAAGTTGAATGGTTGTGTGTATATGATTCGACATCAATCCTCTTAAGTCAGTAAGGTCAAAGACTCAAAGGCACTGGCTGATGCCATGTGTCTACCTCCATGAGTGCATGATATTGCAAAATTCAAGTATAGTCACGGGCCTCATAGCTTTGAATTCCTATTCAGGCTTTTCTAGACTACATAAAGTTAAGAAAATCTCCATTTGTAATCGTTTCATTCAGTGATTTCATGGCTATTATATGTCCTATTAATAACAATCCAATCTAGGTGAATTCATCATATTATCACCTAATTTATAACACAAGATTCTGTTAGGGAGATTTTCACAAGGCTTTTATTTTTGTGGTGGTTATTGAGGCCCCAGTTATTTTCAGCTGCTGGAACACCGGTGGGCCATCAGCACCCCTATCTCAGATCAATTCGAAAGTATTTTCCTCTTCACTTTCACTCTTGACTTTCCCTTTTCCAGATTCTCATTTTCAGGATACATTGAAAATTCATTGCTATGGTATTGTTGTTAGAGGACAGGCATATGGAGTTCGTACTATTCGTGTAAATGGTAATGACGCTCTTGCCATGTTTAGTGCAGTTGAAGCAGCACGTAGGATAGCCGTAAATGAGCATAGGTCTATCTAGCTTTAGGTAACCTAATAATTCAGTTTTATAGCCCCTTTGGATGGAGTGATTTCAAGAGAAAAGAAAAGAAAGGGTTTTGATTTCTAGCCAAATCACTCATTTGGATTGACTATTTTGGTAAAAATGGAGAGAAAAGTACAAAAATGAAATGTTTTGATTGGCTTCTCCCCTTTCTCACCCAATCTCACAAAAAATGGTGAGATTTTGTGAGAAATGGCTCCCCTTCCTTATCACACATTTTCTCACCATCCAAAGGGCTGTTAAGCGTTACTTGTAAAGCTAAAAGGAGTTAGACAAGATTCCGTTTAGAGTTTTTGAAGTTAGTTGCATTACACTTGCAAAGTTTTGATTCTTTTATCAATAGATTGACCAGGAAATCACTCCACTTCAGGTGATTCCACCAAATATCGTTCAGATGAAGAGAGAGGTCGACTGGTGGAGAGAGCAAGACCCTATGTCCAGATTTTGTAAGTGAATTGAAGCCAATGGTTTGTGGAGTGATGAGGGGGAGTCCAACCATCAATCGAACATCTATCAAGAACCAGGTAACACTAAGTTCAAGCAATGTTCTAAAAAGCGCTCGGCGCTAGGCGGGCGGCCGACCACCTTCAAGCTTCAAGACCTATTAATCGGCCATTAATCGCCTTTTAGCAATTAGTCGGGTTTTTTTTTATAAATATTCTACAACCTCCCTACCATTAATAATCACAATTTTTCTAGCTGATGTGATATATCTTCTCTCCCAAAAAATTTCTTAGTTCTCTTTGGCTATTGGATACTCAATGTTAACACTTCTGAATGTTAACAGTTCTCTACATTTCAAATATAGAGACATAGAAGTTCAATGTTCATAGTTCAAGATTACGAAATCTTAATCACCAGACCTAGATCACCTAGATCGATGAGAGGCTGATCGAATGAGAGCCCTAACACAGTAACACTAATTCGAAGCCCTAAATAACCTGGTATGAGTATAACAGTTACCCCGTTTCGTTTTCTAAAAATTTAGATTTACCCCGCCTAATCGCCCATGAACCGATTAATCGCCTATCGCCGCCTAGATGCCGACCAATTAAGCAGCGATTAATCGCCGCCTAAGTTCGATTAATCTTCTAGCCGCCTAATTCAACCTTTTAGCCATTAATCTCATCCGTCAGCCCAGATTTCCGATTAATCGCCCATTAACCGGCAATTAATCCCGCCTTTTAGAACACTGCTCTGAAGAAACTCAATAGATGATTGATTTCAAAATTTAAAATAGACCGTCATATGTAGGCTGTACTATACTTGTAAACAGAACTCTTAATTCATCTCCATATCTATAAGTTCAGGAAATTTCACCTTTATAGGCCAGTCCTACCCCTTACAACCTTTGCTTATATATGCTTATGATATAATGTTTGTCACTTCTATGATTTGGTCTGCTAGCTGCATTAAGTACATTTATGATAATCTCTGTTCTCCCTCCCTCATATAATGTTTCATTTAAGTTGTTGATTTTTTTTCCATCATTAAACTATTTAAAAATTACTACGTAACATATATCCCTCTATCTACCTTGTCTGTATGCCCAACACGAAGCTGGAAAATGCATAACATATCAATTTGTCATCGCCAACCCATTATATGGGCATGCAACATTCTTAGATATTCCATTTACTTTTTGAAAAGTGATTGTTAAGAGCTGATTACAAATAGATGGCCTAAGGTTGGCTAGCTCATTAGGTCAACACAAACTCCTTGTGCATGATGGTTTTTTTTTGGTTTGGAGATTGGAATTTATAAGAAATATCTTTTTTACTTTGATTGTTAATTTTACAGAGCCCACATACGTAAGGACGTGTTTTCTCTGTGATGCTATAATGCCTCCATGTAAGTGACTTCCTTTTAAAAAAAAAAATTTGTATCCTTTAAAATGATTTGAGCTTCAATATGATTTACCTCCACTATAATGTACGTATACATTATAGTGGCATTTGTGTTTGTTATAAATACAGGTAATTGACGGATTCGCAAAGGTTGATATGCTTCTCAATGTCAAGTAGGAAACGAAGAGGATAAGTTCAAAGTCTAGGTACACAAGAACAATGAAGGTATCTTTCGTTTGAATTAGATGGAGCCAAATAATTCTTGGACTCATTCAAAAGTCAGAATCATGAAACCGCTTGACAAACTAATAATAACATTTGGTGTTATCTCCCCTATTCTTTTTAGCCGTTAGAAGGGTCTTTGTATTATTTTTTGAGCTTTTAATAATTAAGGGGTCCAACAGGATGGTCGTGTTTAAATGCCACTTGGATCCTTGTGTCCATTTGAAAATGCTGGAACTGCTTTCCCACTCTTGTATACTACAGTAATATAGTTTTTTTGAATGGAGGAAATAAGGCTCTAAAAATTGTAACTACTGAATCTGGCACTTGAAATGCAAAAACAATTATTCTGATTGCTGAATCTGATTCCCAATTTGCTGAAACTATTTTGAATTGCTAAAATTGGTTCCAACTGTTGCTTTTTTCTTGATCGAAAGCTGGCTTTTAAATTGCTAAATTGGTTTTCTAAATTGCAGAAATAAGAATTTTGTAATACCTAAACTTGTTACTTTTAGGTGAAGTATACAATACAATGACGACCCAAAAGATGAGGGAGGGGAAAGGTTTTTTAAGACCAATTGCTCACAGTTTGCAAGTGCATTCTCTAATGAACGGAACTTGTAGAGCATTTGGAGGATGGAACACTCAAATAGGGGCCAAAATGCATAGTGCTCAAACTTTTTAAATACATGTTAAGTATCGTGCAGCTCCCCCCACCGGGTTCCTCATCAATTTCAATACTATTTCTTCAATAGTTACAAAAGTGATTGCTGAAGTAACAAAAGATATAGAATGTCTAAATAGAAAATGCTTTCAAAGAAAAATTGCCACGTGCAACGCACGTGAAATCCTACTAGTGAACTACAAATACACAAACACTAATATTCCATTAATTTTATTCACTATCCTTCATTTAAGTATTTTTACTAAGGTTGTGCTTCAAAAGTGGCCCCTGTACATGAGATTTCTAGATCCGCCACTGTGCATATCATACAGTTTATAGTTTGATCTTTTGTTGTGGGCTAAATATTGGATAGAATTATTGGCGTGGTGCCTCTAAATTTGTCTTTCTTTTTTAGCGTCTTTGATATGGTGATCTAGGCCGAGAGAAGGCTCTTCGAGATCCTAAGGTAATTTTTATTATTTCAATTTATGTCATGCAGTTCGTTTGGAACACGTTAGATGGCCTAAGACGTGTCATTTTGCATCCTAAATGCTTTTTTTTTTTTTTTCATATATGCAATCAATTTTTAGCACACATTAGCCCAACATAGTTTATTATTTGTTTTCTTGGATAACTAAAATACCCATGTACTTTTTTCTTAAGTATAAAAAAGCTAAGAAAATTTGATACAACTCTGTGCATGTATTTCAATTTTTACTAAATTAAGTAATAAATTATGAGATTATTATTTACATGCTAACTATATGAACAAGTAATGAAAATCATATTTACTTCAAGTTGCAACATAGACATTTTGGGTGAGGCTTGAGACAGTATTCAGTGCTGTCCTTATTGCGCATTATCTTATTTGCATAGTTTGATAACTTTTTTTTTTTGGGTAAGTAAAAAATTTGGACCATTTCTCGATTTGTGTGTGTCGTCCTTGCGTAGGGGCCATGCGCAAATAAATAAATAAAAGAAAAAAATAAAAATGCAAAGCCATCCTTATTCAATGTTTTTAAAATATTTTCTTCATAGGGTGGATAGAGAATTTAAGCCTCTAATACTTAATCTTTTGGAACACATTAGATGGCCTTGGACGTGTGATTTTGCATCCCAAATGCTTTTTTTTTTCTCTTCATATATGATGGAGTTTTAGCACACATGAGCCTGACTTGGTTTATTTATTATTACGTTTTTGCAGAAATACCACTTAAATACGTCGAATCGCGAGGCTTCAGATCCGTAAGTATTCACTGATTATGCAGAGCACTGGCTTGTGTGCTTAGATTTTCTCTTATGTTGTTAAATGCAGAGCACTGGCTTTTGTGCTTAGTTTTTCTTATTGATTTAGAGCACTGGCCGGTGTGCTTAAATTTTATAATTTTGGTTCCTACAATCTTACTTTTTAGTTTTAAATTATAATGGAACAACCAAAAAAGCGAGGAAAAACTCTTTTGTCATTCTTCAAATCAAGAATACGTCGCGCCTTAGCCCTGTAAGAAAACCCGGCCTTAGCCCCGTAAGAAAACTCGGCCTTAGTTTCTTTTAGGAGAAGTTGGGTTCATTGGTAGAGGTGGTTAATAATAGAGAAGGGTACTACACTTAAGTTGGGTTCAGAATACGTTGCGCTGTGTCTTTAGGCAAGGGCAAATTCCTAGTCTTCTTACGCTTTGTATCTGTTTTTGTTTTGCCATTTCTTGGAAGTCCTGTAAGCCCATAGCGCTATGGCGAGGTGATTAGCCCACATTCCTCCCTTTTTCATCCAGTAGCCTTACTGAGGATGTGAATAAGAGTTTTGTTGGTTGCCTCTGCCTGACCATTACCTTGAGAATAATATGGAGTTGACGTGAGGTGACTTACTGAGTTGGAGTTAAGAAGCTTCTTCACGTTTCGGTTATGAAGGGTGTGCCGTTATTGGAGAGGATGACTTTGGGTATCCCAAAGCGGCAAATGATATTCTCTTTGATGAAGTTTGTGACTGCCACGCCAGTTGCCTTGCCCAAGCTAACAGCTTCCACCCACTTTGTACTTATCTCGGTTGCGACCAGGATCCATTGGTTTCCCCCAAAGGTGGGGTGTATGGGCCCAATTAATTCCATTGCCCAAGTATGAAACGGGTATGGGGCACGTACAGAGTGTAGATCCACATAAGGGGCGTGCACCAAATTTCCAAACTTTTGGTAGGCCCCACACTTGCTCACATGTCGTTTCGAATCTGCTTCCATAGTAGGCCAAAAGTATTCAAGGTGGACCAAGTGCTCATACAGTTTTCTCCAACCCTAGTGTTCTAACTTGTGAGCTTTCTGCAAAACCTCTTCGGCATCTTCGCGAGACAAGCAGCATAGGGGAATCACGTTCAGAGCGCGGCGGAAGAGTTGCCCCCTTTCTAAAAAGAATCGCTAAGGGCATCGCTGGACCCTTCGAGCCTCTTTTGGATCCAGTGGTAGTGCCCCTTCGCGAGGTTGTCGATGTACTCTTGCCTCCAATATTGTTCCTCCATGACGCTACACTCTGCCTCCACTGCGTACAACATGCAGTTTTGGCAAGCCCGAAGGGCTTTGGCGGCGTCTTCCTTCATGTTGGGCCAATAGTAACCCTGTTTCTAAATTCTGCGATAGAGAGAAATCTCGTTCTCTCCACAAGTCTTGTCATGGATCTGACGCAACTTCTTCTCGGCCTCGCCGGGGCCTATGCATCTCGTGAGCCACCCCTTAGGCCCGCGGTAATATAATTCATCGTGGAGGATAGTGAACTGAGCCACTTCTGCAATAGGCAAGGGTCCAACTCCTGAGACCAACTGCTTCAGGATTGGGTCGCGCCAATCTTCTTTCCGACGTGCCTCGAGCTTGTCTAAGATCGACGACTCTGTCTTCTTTATGATCTTGATTGTCACCTTTTCCTCGTCAAACTCTATCTATGCCCCCAGTGTAGCGAGAGCATTCGGGAACCTATTGTCTGACCTTGGCCTGTGGATTATGTCCACCATCTCAAACCTTCCCATTAATTTCTGAACTGTAGCTCTGTATGGCGCAAGGGTGGGGCTTTTTTAATGCGTACTCCCCGGAGGTTTGGAGTATGATAAGTTTTGAATCCCCCACTACTTTCAGCTGTGAAATTCCTCTGGAGTTTACCGCCAAAAGCCCCAAGATTAGGGTCTCGTATTCTACCTCATTGTTAGAGCATGAGAAACCTGGCTTATAGGTCAAGTATTCTCTTTCTCCTTGATTGTTCTGGAGGACAATCCCTGCACCACCATGTGCTCCTCTTGCTGCCCCATCGAAGCTTAGCGTCTAGGACGCCTTGCTTGAACTGGTTGTGAGGGCTTCGAAACCATCTCCTGGTAACGCTTCTTCAACGGCTTGCACTGTCCACTTGGAAATTGCGCGAGGAGATCTGCTAGGGCTTGGCAATTAATGGCCCGTGGCATGACACGTAATTTCAAACTCGGCCAAAGCCAAAAGCTATCTCGCAATCCTCCCGGTCAGGGTGGGCCGCGATAGTAGATATCTCACAAGGTCACTTCTAGTGACAAACTGTATGGTAAATGACAAGAAGTAATGCCTTAGCTTTTGCGCTGTGAAGACCAAGGCCAAGCAATTCCGCTCAACTGGGGTGTACCTTTCCTCCGCTCCTTGAATCTTCTGGTGTATGTAGTAGACCGACCGCTCTACTCCTTCCACTTCTTGAACTAGGACTGCCCTGATGGATCTCGAGGTTGACGTTAGGTATAGGATGAGGGGTTTCCCTGCCTGTGGCGCGATATTTGTCTGAGGGGATGCTTGCGCGGCCTTGACTTTGTTGAAGGCCTCACAGTGTTCATCTTTCCATCCGAACACTGCTTTTCCTTTCAATAGATCACTGAACGGCGTGGTTATTTCTGCGAGTGCGGGTATGAACCGCCGCAGGTGAGAGACCTTTTCGAGGAAACGCTTCAGGGTCCGCTGCGAGTGAGGCACGGGCATCTCCACGATGGACTTTATCTTTGTCTCATCCGCGTCAATTCTGTGCTTGAGAACTAGGAATCCCACGAACTTCCCAGCTGTGACACCGAAAGCGCACTTCAGCGGATTCATTCTCATGTTGAACTTACTGCACCTTTTAAATACATCTTCCAAATGTTTTAAGGGATCGCGACCCTCCCTCGACTTGACCACCAGATCGTCCACATAGTCTTCCACCGTGTGGTGCATCATGTCATGAAATATCGTGGTCATAGCACGCTGGTATGTAGCACCTGCGTTCTTGAGCCCGAAATGCATTCTTGAGCCCGAAAGGCATCACGGTGTAATGGAAGTTTCCGAGTGGTGTTCGGTCTCCGCATCTTGTGGGGCTATCTTTATGTGATTGTATCCGCTGAAATCATCCATGAAGGAAAACATTTGGTGATCGAAGGTGGTGCTGACCAACGTGTATGTGCGGCAGGGGAAACTCATCTTTTGGGCATGCTTTGTTGATGTCACAAAAGTCCACGCAGACCCTGATCTATCCGTTCTTTTTCTTTACTGGCATGATGTTGGCCAACCACGAAGGGTACTGGATCGATCGTATGAAGCCGGTCTTCCTCAGCTTCTCAACTTCCTCTTTTATCTTCTTTTTCAGCTCGGGATGGTACTTCCGCTGAGCTTGTTTCACAACCTTGGTGTTAGGAAACACATCCAAGTGGTGTGAAACCAGGCTCTCGTCCACTAGGCATTTCCTCATAATGCCATGCGAAGACATCCGCGTATTCCCGAAACAGCTTAATGATTTTTTCTCAAACTTCCTTCCCGAAAGCCTTGCTTATGAACACAGGCCACGAGGTTCCCTCGCCTTCCCTTCGGTTTATCTCTTCCAAAGCCTCTGCCTAAGGCTTGGGACTGTCTTGCATACATTCCGGTGTTGGTTCCGGCATCTCCACCAAGTATGGCTCGACTTTTGCTATTGCCATGGCGTGGGGGCTGGCGACCCCGCGAGGAACCGCTGCCCCTGCGTACCGTCATATGCAGTATACCGTCTTGCCACCCTCTTTGACTTTGGTGACTTTCCTCGGGGTTGCTGATGTTGCCTTCACTGATGTTGCCTTCACGGCAGGTTGCTTGCTCGCAACCCCCTCTTCCCTGTCTCTTATGTTTTCTCCCACCTTGGGATTTGATGCCTATGGGCTTGGCTGACACCACCTCAACGTTTTTCGCCAACTCGAAGAAGTAAACCGCATCGGGCAGGTGCGCCTCGTGAGAATCGAAGGGCTTTTTCGAGGTGGCTACAGTAACTTTCTTTCCTGTCTAGATCCCTTCCAAGCATTGATGATAACTTGATGGGACCACAACATATTTGTGCATCTAGCTCCTTTCCAGGATGATATGATAGTTCGTATGTGCGTTGATGATATGGAACTTCGTCACGGCGCGGATGGCCCCTACCGTGAGGTCCACGACAACGTAGCCCATAGATTCCTTTTTGTCACCTCCAAATCCTCTGATAGTGATGGAGGATTTTATGATCCACTTTTTCGGTATTCCAAGTTTCTTGAAGGTGGAGAGCGACATGATGTTGATCGATGCCCCCCATCTAAGAAGGCCCATTTTAGCTCGATTTAATTGACATGGGCCGTAACATAGAGCGGCCTGTTGTGTGAGAATGTGGCGCGACGATCCGCGTCAGAGGAGGTGATGGAGTTGGCCCCATCACGAATAGTTTGCGGTACAGAGCCATCCACGGGCCCGCTTGCTGATGTGCTTCAGCAATGTTTATGGCGGACTTAGTTATTTCGGTCCTAGCCACGACCATAAATCCCAGCGTGCATAGAACACCTTGAACTTAGTGTTTCCTTGTAACATCTTGATTGCAACGTCAGGTTCAGGAGTGACCTTTGGTTGCTCATGACAAGCGATCTCCTCCAAGTGATCATAGTAGGAAGGTGTTTGCTCAAAAAACGTGATGTACCCTGTGGTTAGGGAGTCGTGGTACCTTGATCTGACTTCTTTGTGCAAGCGATTGCTCCACAAGCTTTTGGGAAAGGCTGTGAATGTTGGTTCGGATTTGTCTTACTCGTGAAGGACTTAATATTTAGTGAATAACAAAATGGGACAAGAAACAAATGACTTGTATTACCGTAAATAAATAGAAGGATTACATGAAAAGTAAAGAAAATAAAATATAAGATAGAGACTTAGTAATATCGGAATTACAAGTCTTAAGTGAAAATGCTGAAAAAAGATGAAGTGCTGAGAAGCAAAAAGACTAGTATTGAAATGACGAGGCGAGAGCCTTGAGCCTGCCCTCTCTTCTTCTATTTATATCAACTGGTTCCCTTGAAGATAGTCCCATGACCCTGAGCATGTCTCACATTTTTGTCCAGCTAACTGGTCTTCTTTATTTGCAAATAAAAAATAGTAATTATGGCCGTTGATTGCTCTAAAGTGCTTCCTGATTGATGCCACATTCATGGATGTTGACTTGGTTTTTTTTGACGGTTGCAATTTTCCCTTGAACTCAACTTCATTCCCCACTAAACATGTAGCAAGATTTTTGGGTTAGTGAGTATTGTCCTGACTGAACTCTATTGCTAACCGTTTACCCACGTCCCACGCACGGAATATTCGCCTTGGACCCTCCTATTGTTGCCATGTGTCTTGTGCAAAGATCCATCACTTCTGGGCCAAAACTGCCCGGCTTTCACGGCCTTTTAAGTTGACGAGCTCGGATTAATAAAATTGGTTCAATAACTCAATTTTGAATAAAAATATAACTAGGCCTCATGTGATGTGGCCCAATTACTTAGCTCCTCAGGGTCTTCTAATTTTTGGGTCGAAAATGGGTGTAAACAGAAGTCATGTACACTTCCTCATCAGTGTACTCATCCTCGTTCATAAAGAAGCTGTAGCAAGAAGCCATGTTGAAAGCACGCTTGTGCTCGGGGTAAGGATGTTCGCGCACATCGTTAGGTCGTCCGGTCCTGCCCCTCAGCTGGTTGGAGGCTTGTTTTCTTTTGAAAATTCTTCTTAGAGTCCAACAATCGCTTGTTGGATGTTTTGTGTGCCTGTGATAAACACAGTACCCTGGGCTTTCGCGATCTTCTCGCAACGGCTCGCGATCTACGTCAGGTAGTCTAAGCACGCCGTCTATGACCCATTCTTCCACCAGCGCCTTTACTTCGTCGATGCTACATGGTTATTCTGGGATCTCAGCTGACTCCTTGTCCTTCCTTTTCTTTGATTTGCCATTATTGCCGTTACCCCCTGCCCCTTCTGCGAGTAAGGAGCAAAAGTGGCAGCAGTGATGGTCTGAGAGCGACTGGCTTTCCAATGCTCTTTAGATGGTAACTTGACAGTGTATCTCAAATTATAAGCTGCCTCGAGGAGGGCGGAGAAGGTTGGGATCTTGATGTTTACCATGTGCACGCGATAATCTCGTAGAATTCCATCGACGCATATTCCAACCAAGTGTGACTCGCCCACTGGCTTGTGCTAGTCCACAACTTTGTCTTGAAAGCGCTAGACACAATCTATGATATCCTCGCCGGGTCGCTGGGTTTCTTTCACGAGAGTCAAGGTAGTGACCTCGCGGACCTTGAAAAACTTAGTGTAAAACTTGTTTACCATTTCTTCCCAAGTGGCGATCGAGTAAGGCTTATGATTCACATACCAAGTGTATGCTCGCGATGTAAAAGACTTGGAGAATTCGCGTAAGCGAAGGTTATGGTCGGTGGAGTGGGCGCCCAATCTTTCTATGAAACGCACCACATGCTCTTGGGCTTTGCCTTCCTTTCCATCGAACTTGATGAACTTTGAGGGAACATGGCCTTCTAGATAAGTGAAAAAGAGAATAGCCAGGGGGTGTATATCTCAGTTGGGTAGGGAGGGAAGTATAGCTTTGGTTTTTTCTTTTTGGAGTAGGGTCTACACATCAGCTACAATAAGAAAATGGTTTTGGGACTAAGCGTTGTTCTCAGCCAGGCGAGGTTACTGATCAACCAAGCCGGTACCTGTGACGAGAGCCAGTCCGGCTGCTGGCTGATTTTGGGCGAGATTTGCTACGGCAATGTTCGGTGCTTCCCCAGCAGCGGCCTGCTGGGGGTACTGCTGGGGGTACCACTGGCGGTACCATTGGTGCTCTCGGCAGAGCCGTAGTGATAACTTTTGTGACGGCCGCGATAGCAACAATCATCTGGTTCTGGCCGTCTTAAACAGCATGAAGAACCTCTAAGGTAGCGTCTCCTCCCTGAGTAGAGGAGGCCTCGCCATCTCCTAATATTGGAACCGTATTTTTGAATAGGTTCTCTGCCATAACTTGTACACTGACCGAAGCTTGTAAACCAGCTGAGGTTTGTAGGCCAATCCTCAGACTAACCATCAACTAGACAACCTCCCCAGCAAAGTCGCCAAAGTAGGATAGGTCCGAACCTGATTTGGACAAATATCCCTTAAGAATAAATGTGCCGGAGAGGTTAGAATAATCAATGGAAAGGGGATGAGATGAGTGATCTAGAAGGGTAAAGAAGAGAGCAAGGGTGAACAAAGAGGAATAAGGCAGTGGAGACCTTAGCCCAAGAACCCTAGGAGGAAAGACAATAGAGCCCTGAAAGGAGGATGAAATCCCCTTTAGAATCAGTGCTCACCAACTTTCTCTCTCTAAGGAATGTTCACTATGAGCTCGTTATTTGGGATTTCTATGAAGAGACGTTTCATATTTATAGACCACGCGAGCCAGTGCTTGGGCGCCAAGTGGCGCGCTGATAAAATGACACGTGACCCTTCTGTACGACTGTACCCCTTGACTGCCAAGGTGTCGCCACCCTCGCGATGACTGCGAGTATTAAGGCGTGCATATCCTCTTATTCGCGGTGATCCTCTTCTTCTTTTGTAGCCTCCAAACCACTAGATCCCCTTCATTCCCGTAAGAGCAAGGTCGTGACCTGTTCAGTCGTGCCAGTACCGCTGCCAAGCCTCAAGGGGCCTCTCGGGTCCTGCCTAAAGGCCGGAGCAGACGTTAGAGTCTGGGCAATGTGTTCATGTATCTTGGTTAGACCGCGTCATCGTCTCCATTACATCGGGACCGCGCCAAGCATTTATCTGATAAGGGTAGTCTCCCTATCTGAGGAGACTCATAGGCTTGCGACCCTTTTATGGGTGTAGCATATAGCGACTGGCTCCCAAATGTAGAGCCACGTGTCGTGTGAGTGAGGCGCCACGTGGTGAGCTAGGGTTCATCGGTCAAACCATCAACCCTGCAAAGGATGAGTACATGTGTCATCCACTCATAGGCCGGTCAATCGGTCAACAGTCGCGTCCATTGACCCTTCCTACAGTCTTTAAACAAGACAGCCAGCCCAGCCTATGGGGAGAATTCCGCAAAGAAAAAATCAGAAGAAGAAAACTAAACCCATACTGCCTTAAATCTACCACACACCCCTAGCCATAACTGAAATGATGAAGCCTTTCTTCAAAAAGACAAGACTTTCTTCCTAAACATGATAACTGCAGCCCAAATCCAAGTTGTAACAAGGTACATCTTCATTTTCCTCTCTCCGGCCTTGCTTTTTGCAAGCTCTATCTCTAGTTTGTTGGTCTTCCTAAGCAGCCCTGGGATTATTTGAACGCCCCTTCAACACATGGAGGGATCCACCCAACCAAAGCCCTTGCACCCAGTCTTTGTGCAGCCCATAAACCTTGTACCTGGGCTCTTATCAGTTCAAGAAGTGCGAAGAACCCTCTGGGTTCCACAGAGGATGCACACATTGTCATCCACTGGAATTGGGGTCTCGTCGAATCTCATGTTCGTGCTATCGTTGCTATTCATTGTGAGTTTTAAGGGTTAATGATGTGTGGAGATATGGAGAAGGGATTAGGACTGGATATGCTCGGATGAAGGGGGTGGAATGGCTGGTTTATGCTTGTTTTTTACACTGCAGCTAGGGAACATGAATTGGTGAAAATGAAACTTAGGGTTTTATTGATTTTCCCTCCAAAAGTGGAGGAGTCATCAACAACTTAATCCATGTCACTTGCCAAAGTACCCTCTTAACGTTTTTCTCCACTGTTAGGGTCCATGTTAGCAAGTCCCATTAGCCATTTGACAGATTGGGACGGAAGGGGGAAGTTTGAATAACGGAAAGTAAAATTGTTTTTTTAAAAGTTTGTGAGGCTATTAGACATTGAGTGTTAAGTTTTGAGGGTATTTTGAAAATTTTCCTTTCATTTTTACCTTTTTTTACTTTTGGCTGCTTGGGAGACTCCACCCGTAATACATTCCATAAATGTGCATTTTATTTTTAATGTTAGAGAGCAAATGCAAAAGTAGGGGGAGATCGAGGAGCTTTTTGACTTGTCATTTTTTCACTTTTCTCATTTTTGTCACATAAATAACCTACAAAATGTATTTTGCACATATCTCCCATACACTATGGGGGTGTTGGGGAGCCTTATTTTTAGCTTTTCATTTTCAACTTTTTGGCTTTTTAGATTATGGTCAGAATGTATTTTGAATCTTGTATAGTGTTTGGTAGAAATTTGCAGAATGCATTTTCAAACAGTAGTGTTTGGGAGATAATGATGAAAATGAACTATGGGTTGATTTTATACCATGTTGCCCTTGGTTGTTTATTATGGTATTATAATGTGTATTAATAGTTTTTGATCAATTTTGTTAAACTTGTTCCAACACATGAGCTTATTAAATGTACAAATTACTATTACAAGAAAAAAGAAATAGAAAAACCTACACATTATAATTACAATGTTACGAACGTCCAAATTACACAAATTACGAACTTATTAAAAAAATTACACAAATAACAAATTACAAATACAAATGTACAAATTACAAGTACAAGACAAAAGATTAATTTTGCTAAATCAGATTCAGAGCTTGTTGTGAGTCCTAACATTAATCTGGTAGATGCGGAAAAATTAAAAGATATCTTCGGTGTTAAGTGTGGATAAACCGGGTACTTATTTGGGTGCTAATTTGGATTTTACAAGTAACATGGGGAGTCTTTTTAATTGTGCGCTTGAGCGAATACAGTATAGATTAAGTAGTTGGAAGTCCCGTTGCCTTTTGCTGAGAGATTGGTTTTAGCAAAGCCTGTGATGTTGACAATCCCCTACAGCCCTACTATTTGCTTTCGGTGTTTAAAGCCCCTTTGTGTTTTCTAAACAAAGTCAAGAGTATGGTGGCCAGATTTCTTTGGTATGATGAGAAGGAGAAAGGGCTGGTTTGAGAAGTTGGAGGGTGTAGAGGTCTAAGGTGGCTTGAAGAATTTTTAAGAATCCTGATGGTCTGGTGGCAGTATAATGAGATACGACAGTTTTGACACAGAAAGGAGGGGATTTTATCGAACACGGTGAATTCTCCTCAAAGGGAAAGAGCCCCTCCAAAAACAGACTTATTGGGCAAATATTGTTATAGGACTAAGTTTTTGGATGTAGAGGCAGTGTCTACTTTGTCGTGGGGATGGCGTAGTATTTTACTGGGTAAAGAGTTGTTGGTGAAGGGTCTGAAATGGAAGATTGGTTACGGGTTGGGCACTAATGTTTTTAAAAGATGAGTGGATTCCTAGAATTTACAATCCTTATAAAGGTAGAAATAGGGAGAATTGCTTTGTGAGTTTTAAGGTGGGAGATTTGTTTGATTGTCGCTCAAAACAACTGAGAGATCCTCTAATCTCTATGCTTTTTCCGGGAGATGTAGCTCAGAGGATTAGGAGCTTGTATTTGCCTATGCGTCATGTGGAAGATGAAGTGTTTTGGGAGTTTACTAGAAATGGGGTGTTTTTGGTAAATCTGCATACTTGCTCCAGTGGTCTTTGATTTCGGATCAAGATCTTGGTGAGAACCAAGCTCGGTTTGATAAATGGGGGAAGGTTTGGGGTTTGGGTCTTCCGCCTAAGGTTCAATTGTTCATCTGGAAAGTTTTAAACTGAATTCTGGCAGTTAAAGATGCTCTTTTGAGGTGGATTCAATGTTAATGTGGAACTGGGGTGTCTGTTATGCGGGAAGGAAGTGGAGACAATGGAGCATTTGTTCTTTCAGTGTGCTTTTGCTAAAAGATTGTAGAGGGCGACAACCCATTTGGGTTTTGATTTTGATGTGGGTGTTCCTATCCTTTTGGGGAATGGATTGCAGAGGCGCCTGGTAAAGAGTTAATTTGTCACGCCCCAATTTTTACAAGCGGTCGCCCAACCCACTTTAAGAGGCAACACTTCCAAAATCACGACTTTTAAATGCGACGATTCTGAATTTTGAGTTTGATAGCTTTGATTAGGACTGTTGTTTGAAAATTGGAATCGCCACCTAACATTGAGTTTGGGTATGTTAAGTCACCCGCTAAAGCTATTTTTATTTATTAAGAAAATAGCTTTAACTCTGCTTTTAAAAGTAATTCCGTTTGAGCAAATTCTTCTTTCAAGCGTGGCTTATAATTGACTCCCATTCGAGGGTTTGCGAAAACATAGATGAATTCGGGAATTTATTGTTACGTGTGGTTAATG
Organism: Rhododendron griersonianum; assembly: GCA_018127125.1. Classification (NCBI taxonomy): domain Eukaryota; kingdom Viridiplantae; phylum Streptophyta; class Magnoliopsida; order Ericales; family Ericaceae; genus Rhododendron; species Rhododendron griersonianum. Next base: position 17,856,887 of record CM030799.1, on the reverse strand, counting down.
TGTTAGGCACCCCCACATCGTCCTCTTGGTACTTTTTTTTTCAAAGTTCGAATTTTTTAAGTAATTATCCTTGGCATATAAATAACATAAAATGCATGTAATAGAGCTGCTTATGGATAACATCACCATTAGTCCTCTTTTCGCGTTTAAGGCATGGGAACCCTGGAATCGCCGAATTTGAATGTGGCTACTTTATCACCGACAAATGGTCACTGGGTACTTTTAGGTTTCAACGCCATCCTTGTCTACCTTATCACCGACAAATGGTCACTGGGTACTTTTTGGTTTTAAGTGAAAAGAACATCGTTGTGATATTAATCTAAGTAAATTTTTTTTTTTTGAGTTGAACTGGGGTGAAATAACCCCTGCGTAGGATTACATCTTCCTCACCTTGTGCAGTGGATTTTTACAGATGTGTGCTCAGAAATTAAACTAGACAAAAATATAACTAAAAATAGCACATAATTCGATCTGTACTTATTTTTAATTATATAATTGTTGTGGTATAATTCTGGCTTACAATGAACTTGTGAGGATCGGGAATTTTTTCTCGAACATAAACTAAAAGGGCTTTGGCCTCGGGGATTTTGGACAGAAGTATTTTTGGGATTTTGGAGAGTGAAAGAGTTTCTTTTTTTTTTGGAGGAAAGGGATTTTCCCTGGTTTGGTTTTTGGGGGCAGAAGGTTTTTTTTTTTTTTTGGGTTTGTTTTGAGATAGGAGAGAGAGTGCTCTCGCACTTTTGGCTTGGAATGGTGAGAAGTATTTTTTTTTGGTTTTGGATTGAGGGGAGAGGCAGAGCTTTGGCTTCCTTTCTTTTCGGATCCTCCTCCAGGCATGCAGCAAGGGCTGCATTTATATAGTATCCGATGTGGCGCGCACATGAGATGTTGAGAAGTGAGTCCACGGCTGAGATTAAACAAGAGCCCAATCGGACGGCCTGGTTTTCACCATGTGGCCTGACCCACCTACTGCTGAAACTGCTTTCTTCCCATGATTCCAAGTTTTCAAATATACAAGGGGGGCCCATGGCAATGAATTGCCGTTTGTGGTTGCTGCCACTACTGATGGATTTTCACTTTGGTGGCAAACCAATTATAGATATTGCACTGCGCTACGATCTGGACTAATTTTTTAACTGTGTCCGATTGGGGCCCAAACATCGTAAAATTTTTTGTTGCGATGCGGAGATCAAATACAGTATAGTTGGCGCAATGCAATGTTGTTCTGAACTTGAATTTGCGAGTGATGGGGCAAAATTAGGTGTCAATAGTATGTGATTCAGTTTTAGTTTTATGGTTTATTTGGTGCATTCGTAACGAAGCTTTATTTCAGCATAATGTTGGTTGCGTGAATAATGCGTTGGCTTGATTTTCAGGACTCAGAAGTTTATGCAGGTCCGGTATGATAGGCGGCAATCAGATTGGGCATGGTATTAATAGGTTTTGTGGAGCTGGTGGGCGTGAAGGGAGGGTCCAGTTGGTGTTGAAGAAGAGGGATTGTGAGTTCAATGAGTATCGAGTTTTTGTTACAGATGGAGCTTGCAGGGCTGGCGCGGAAGGTGGTGCGGCGGCATGGGTTCTGTTGAATGGAACAGGTCAAGAGGTGGGATGGTCAAGTGATCGCTTTGCAACGCGTCTTCAGCAGCAATGGTGGAGATTCGTGCAGGGTTGCTAGTTCTTCAATTGGCGTGTGCACAAGGACTTCTTGATGTTTTAATTTAGACAGATTGCATTACTTTTGTTCAGGGTCTTTGTAATCCGAGCGGTGCTGATATTAGTCTATAGGATGCTCTTATGGACTTTGTAATCCGAGCGGGTGCTGATATCAGTTGTAAAGGTAGATAGGTATGTCGTCAAGGCTGCTCATTTTAAAGCTAGAGCTGCTTTGGCTGGCTTGTAACTCGGTTATGATTTTGGTTCATTAATGGGATTAGTTTGTTTGTCAAAAAAAATTACAAATACTAAGGAGCCGTGAAAACATGCTATTCGAGGTTGTGTTTGTTATAGCGAAATGTATGTCGACCAACAGTGATTACCCTGCTGGATTCGTGGTCGTCTGGGTCTACTAGTGATCAATTGTCATTTCTCATCCGAGGAAGCTGCAAAAGAAGTACAGCTTCAACACGTGTCGTAGTTGGGGTACGACCCCTAGCCGCCGCGCCGGGGAGGCTCTTTAGGAAGTCCCATAGCAGTGAGGCTTAACAGAAAAAGAAAACGGTGGATACTTCCACTAGTTGGGTAGAAGGTGACGCCCCTAATGAATCGACTATGAAGGTGGCTGTTAGCTACATCAGCGCTAAAATTCCTTCATCGTTATTGCCCTGGCTTTGATGATGAACCCCTAGCACATTTAGGTTTTGATCTTCGGCCATCCTGGTCCTCAGGACCCAACACAATATTATTCTTATCTTTTGTCTTTTCATTTCAAATATGCAAAAGGTGTTGATACGTCCTATCCACATAGAAAGCTTACCCTTTTCACACACATTACCAGTGGATGCTACAGCCGCTATCACTTTGGCTGCAGGAGGGGAATGGTGTTGTGACACTCTCGACGTCTTGTTTGGTAAATTGGATGTTTACCCAGGCGCTCTTCACGAACTTATTAAAAAAAGGTACTTAAACGGGAGGTTTTCTGGGCATTATCAGGGTCCTTCAAGGGTGTTTAGGCCTTAAGAGAAAATAGGTAGAAAATGTGAAAAGTAAAAAAACAAAAAAGGGATACTGTTGCAAAATGCATTCCGAACAGATCTTCCAAACATTTTACAAATTCAATACTCTCATTCTCATTATAATTCAAAAAGCCAAAAACACAAAATGCAAAAAGTAAAAAAAATGGGACTGCCAAACACCGCTTTACTCTTTTCCTTTCAGGCTTAAAAATCAAGTTATACTGAGATGGACAATTTAAACCCCCATCATAGGATTGCTAGTATAATAAGGTCGGACATTTGACAAGTTTGTTTCCACATTTTAAATGACTGCAGTTGTAACATGTCAACGGATAGTTCTGTTCAAAATTCTGTGTTACGAAGAGCTTTGTGGTCCTAATTAACTTTTTGCTCTGTGGGGTTTCATGATTTGTTTTGGACTCCAGCCTTTGAATTGTAAAGCCTTCTCTCTGTTGTTCTAACCTTCTGCTGCTGTGAGAGTTGCCTAAAGATTTCATGTAAAGCTCTGGTAGGAGAGGTCTAGTTCCTGGGTAGTTCTCTGTTCCGGGCTTTCGTTGCCTAAATGGGATATTTTTGCGGGATCTTTGAGCTGTTTTTTTTATTTTTTTTATTTTTTATAAGACTAATAATAAAATAAAGTGATAAAATTCCAGCGGGTTAATATTATTGATTGAATTTATAGTACCACACCTTTGATAATATTGTATAGTTCTCATTTCATAATATTTGTGTATATCTTTGCACGTGTATCTCCCCATTGCGGTAACAGAACTCAACATAAATTGTAGTCAATGACGAGCCAAAAAATTCTGGAATTGGTCAATCACAATCTAAAGTCCCCACCAACAACATTTTGGAGAGTCTGCTGCTTTCAGTGCCTCAAGTAGTTCCAAGCCTTAAGGTGATAGATAGATATGGATGTTCCACCTAATATGCATATGCATGTTTAGCCGAACATATAGGCATTCTTTCCAGCTAAGTGTTGGCAGTGAAGGGTTTAAACCCGATTCAAGCTCTGGTACTCTTTTCTTTTCAAACATACAAATATTAGGTCAAAATGGTATAGTAATACTCGAATTGAGTGCACACACACACAGATGCTTTCCACAACATCCATGGTCGTTGAATTCCAGATACAAAGACTATAATCCTCCAGGATTAAGCAATGAGGATGCACGTGAAGATGAAAGAGATAAGAAGGTGAATCTTTATTAATTTTCAGACTTCCCAAGGATGATAAAAAAATGCTAGTCTCATAAACAAAAAGCTCATCTTCTCCAAATCTATATAACAAAATGGTAGACATCACAAGTAGTAGCCATTTGCTACAGTATTGTCCGATTTGCTTAAGCCATGCCACCACTTGTAGCTGTCCTGATTATCTGGAACAGAGCTGAAATGAAGGGAAAAAATGCCATAAGTTACTTGCTGGCTACATGCAGAACTTACAAGGACTGAGGAAAAATTATTGCAATTCTAAACAAGATTAGCTGTTAAGTACGTCAGGTCAAACTTGAGCAACAGAATTAGAGGGCAACCCTGAGTGCTAGTGGGCTTTGGGACATATTTCTGAAGTGCAAATTGAGTAAACTTGAATTAGCCACAAGTAGAAGAAGCATGATTTGAAGCATGCAAGTTGGTATGAACGTATTTCATATGAAGCCATCGAGTGATGCAAGAGCATGGAAATCCTTTTAACAAAGAAATAGTTCTAAATAAGGAATATTGAGAAACAAAGATTGTGGAACATTGATGTTATTCACCTATGGATTCAGATATGGGTGTGGTGGGTGAAGGCGTCAGCGTGGATTCGTCCAAGTCTTTATGCATGAACATAATGTATATATATGTATGTGTGTATCATGATTCACTCCATCCGTTTTAGGGTAATAAAGTGATGTTTATAACATTTGACTCCTCTTGGTCTTCTCTGATCGATCTATCTTCACTGAGGGTGAAGTCTCCACACCGCCGTGGGTGAAGCAACTGTTCTTCTCCGGCGTGATTGATCTGTTGTTCTGAACGTTTTTCTCCTTTTTGGGAATATGACAACTATGAAGCACGGATACTCTATTTTGGCATCCGTATCACGTATCGTATCCGTATCGGATACTCTCCGGATACATATCCGATACGCTTTTTAAAGTATCCTGGTTTTAGAATTATTTTTGGGTATCCCGATATGTTTCAGATACGCGCGGATACTCTTGGATACACTCCAAATATGTATCCAATACGTTTTGGATACGCTCGGATATGTGCAAGGGTAAATATGTTACTTAAAATATATGGGTTAAAATTGCAAATAGGACTATATTTTTCTTTTTCCCCCACCAATCGACACCAGAAACACACCGACGATATCCTCTCTCTCGACAACCTTGTAAGTCTCTCGTCTCTCTCTCATCTCTCTCTCTCATTGTGTGTATGTAAATATATATATATATATATATAAGATACAGTTATATATATAACTATACGTGAATATATCTTTCTCGGCGTGTGAAATGGTGAACTTGTGTAATGGAAAACTTCAATCATAAGTGAAATTTTAGGAATTAAAAATTATATATAATATATTTTTTATTTACTTTTATATTCAACGTATCCCCCAACGTATCGTATCCTTCTTTTTGGAAAAATTACGTATCTGCGTATCTGTATCCGTATCGTGTCGTATCCGTATCCGTGCTTCTTAGTATGACATCACAAAGCTAGTTTTGGGAAGATAAACATCAAGACTCTAGAGAGAGAAGGAAGTGTGTTTGATGGGCTTTGAACCGTTCATCTGCTCCTACTCTAAAAAGAAAAGTTTGGATAGGAAAACCAGTGGTTTTGAGCCCACCGTTTGGGAATAAATAGCATAGTAATTGAATATGGTAAGAGAGAAAGCTATTTTGATTATTAAAATAAATGTTAACTGAATTTTTTAAAATTCTAATAGTAATAGGACTTTATGTAACGGAAAAACAAGGTTATATATAACTCAATGTATATATTTTTTATATTTTTAACAATGAATCCAAAATGGTACCCAGTAACATACCGGTACCAATATGTATCATTCCAGTGACAAATCCGATACCATGTCCGAAAACGGTATCCAGAACCTTGCTATTAGGTGTTCAAATTGAAATGAATTTGGTGTTCATAGTTTCATTGAATAAGGTGTTCAATGATGAACAAACCCTTGAAATATCAAGTGTATGGAAAATAGTTCAGGGTATTCATTTGAATACCTTTAAGTACATGTAGAGAGCCGCCATTGACTTCTGTGACACAGCTTCACCAAAGTGTTCATGCCAAAGTGGGTAGCCCTTTATATTAGAATAGATGTTGGGTGAAAGTCTTACTAACTATGCCCTTGCCCCAGTTGTCTATTGTCCAACATGGGACTTAGAAATAGTAAGTAACAAGAGTCCATGTAATCGTAACAATTTCCGTGTTGAATGAATCGTGATCCATGAAGAATGCAAACTAGGAATATCCAAATGACGTGAGTTATGTACACGTAAAATAAGTAGGAATCAGAAGACAAAGGGAACTAAGGAAGAATCTTACATGATCCAATGACGACAAAAACAAAGAAACCGAGTAGAATAGGGCCCACAGGATAGTTGTTTCCCTTCTTTGCAGTCGTTTCAGGCACCGTTCCTCTTTTGGTGATATTCTTGTCAAACCTCACCACCTTCCTTTCAGCAAGACGCCTTGATGTAGTCTGTGCAATTTTTAGAAATGAAGTCAAGCAAAGGGAGTGTTTAGATTCAATCAAGCCAAGTAAAATTCATACTTTACTAGATAGGCACAAGACAAAATCAAACAATATGCAGATTTCCATGTAATGCTGCAGAATGGAAGTGATTTTATTGAGAGCCGCATATAACTAACCTCTAAAACCTCTAAAATCTGACACTAAATTAGTCAGAAAAAGTAACACTTAAAATGTAAAATGGAGCCAAAAAGAAAAGAAAAGAAATTTATTGTTAACTGATTAAAGTCTTACACTAAAGTGGTTTTAAAGACTCAAATGCAGATGCTCTTATGTGGAAAACCCACTGTTTCCGCCACCCATTGCGGGCTTCACGTGCGTTCATAACAGTAATCTAAATTGTTCATCTTGTATAACCCATACTACTTATACAAAGTAGTAGTATGCCTATGCGAAAAATTAGCTCGATCGAACATATATCAGAAATTGGAATTCAATAGAAGGTCATGGACAGTTTAACTTTAAAGAATTGGATCATCCATTTTACAAACCAAAATTCAAAATTTGATATAACTATTGATGTCCCTGAATATATTATTTTGGGTTCCTACAAGTTGAACTTTGAATGGTTTAGATTACTACAATGAACGCACGGTGGGGTCAACAATTGGTGGTGGTGGAACGGAGGAAAGAATTCCCGCGCATTCATGGCACAATATGATTGATCAACTTCCCAACAAAATAATGATAAAAAAAAACTTCCCATTAAAATACGCATTAATTCGTTAATTCAGACCCAAAAATTTTCCCCAAAAAATCACACAAAAGTTTTAATCTTTAATCTTGTGTAAAATAGGGGCAAATTTTCGAAAACATGTACTAGATAATTGGCGTACGCCGACAAACGGAGGAAACAATCTTGGATAACGATTTAGATAACACAATAACAAGCAATTGGAAATTTTCGCAATACAAACAAGAGACAACGTAAGAGGGAACGAAAATTACCATTTTTAAGGTGGAATCAGGTGGTCGGAGGATTTGAGGGTGGCTCGCTGGCTCTCTTCAACTACTTTACCCCTCTCCCCCTCCTCTCTCTCTCTCTCTCTCTCTCTTGTTCTATATATAGGCGCGATAGTATGCAGAGTTGGAGGACCCATACGTCACGGACTTGCTCGGTATTGGTGGCCGCACGTAATATAGGACAGGTGTCGTCTATTAATTGGGTGTTGTTGTACACGCAAAGACTGCTATTTTGTACAAAGTGGAATGGAATGCAAGCCAAGGAGGGAAAAGGTCTTCTAGCCCAAACAATGTACTGTAATTATACAATGGAGTAATTATTCAATGTCCCTGTGTCATCTGCGGCGGTGCTTTAAACTCTTATCTATCAACGGATCAAAAAAAAAAACTCTTATCTATTATACATTTGTGTAAGATCACACAAACATACGGTGGAAAAAGAATTTGAAACGCCACGTGACGATACCCTGAAGCATATAATAAATTTTCCCAAATAATGACAATAAAAGGTCAAGCGTAAGAATAAAAAAGGGTTTTTGACTTTTATATTCCAACTTTTGTACTAGTAAAAAACACTATTCCTAATTTCTAGTCCACTGGAGTACTTTATTTTGGAAGTATGTTTTCTCCCCCCCCTCCTTTGTTTTTTGAATGCTGGGAGTATGATGGGGGTATGAATTTTTTTTTTTTGGAAAAGGCTGGGAGTATGATTTTTTACTCTTCATTAAAAAAATGTGTACTATTAATTTTTTTTTATCTGAAACTCGTTTTATTTATATTAGTAAATAAAATCTCTATAATAAGGAAGCTCAGACATTTTGAATTGGGAAGTGATTTTGCCACTCCCCTTTTTGTTAATGCCACTTCCATTTGTGTCTTTATTAGATGATTTATTTTGTGAGAGAAGGAGAGTGACATTAACAAAAAAGGGGAGTGACAAAATCAATTCCCATTGAATTTTCTGTATAATTGTTTTATAATTTTGCATGTGAAATAAAAATGTAAGCAAAAAGTATACATGTACAATATACTCATAATTTAGTTTGCGGGTCTTAAGTTAAAGTTGTGTTTGTTTTAAAGCATTCCTGAAGTAAGGTTATCCACTACGCAACTATCCATCCCATTGCGAAATTCATTCAACTTATTTTACAATCCATTTGTTTGACGGGATTAATATTTGATGAAATACGTAACTTCATAAGATTTACAAACCCAGCAAAAGGGGAATTAATAGATTAACAACCAAAGAGAGTTTAACGTCTCTCCACTCCATAGACTTGAACCACAAACATCTTGATTAGATTAATGTATCAAACATCCATCCATATTATTATTAGATCTGGTGCATGTTTAATATAAATGGATAGAATTTAAACTAAATACCAACTAAGTACCCGCTCCGTTTGAATATACGGAGTATAATCCAACGATACCGGCAAGAATTGGTACGAGGTGATATTGTCAAAGTTAAGGTGCTTGAATCGCTGCGCTTGATAATTATACTGTATTATACTACGAATTTAAAAGGTACAGGCCAACTGTATGAAAGAAAGATATATACTACTCCAGCAATTTTCCTTTTTGAACTAGTAAAAGTGCACGTTCTTAATTTAATTCTTTTTGGAATTTCTGTTTTTGAAAGTTTGACTTGTCCTTTAGAGCATCCACCTTGGATATCATAACTGTTTACACGTTAAAAGTGTCCCATATAGCTAAATTTAGAGGGGTTTTTTTTGAGATCGGCAAAGAAAACATTTTATTAAAAACAAAATGTCGGAGAAGGAGAAGGAAAACCAACCAAAGGATGGATACATTAATTGGGACGAAGCCCAAATCCTAACAATCAGAGAAGAGCCCATATATGAATGGGCCCAAACTTAGAGATGATTTCACTTGGTTAAGGTATGAGTTAGGTAATGAATTCATGTAAAACATTATGAGCTAGCTAAAAGGTTCAATAGGTTAAAATAACCACCTCCGATTAAAATGCCCTATAACATTCCCCCCCCCCCCCCACTCAAATCCTAACTATTTTGTTTAACCTAACGTCACTACATTTGAACAACTCTATCTAGATATACATATTTTTGTTAAATTGCAAAAGCTCTCTTTTTTTTTTTTAAATGGCAAACTATTATTAGAGAAATTTGATAATGAGTTCATCAAGTGAGGGGAGAGGGGAGGAGAAACTAACCAAAGGTTGATACAAAACACCAAAAAAACGCCCAGATCTGTAAAAATACAGCCCAAGAAAACACTAGTACAGCAAATGGGCCAAAGCCCAACCCAAGAAGGCTCCCAAAACTAACCCTAACCCCAAACAGCTTAATGCCGTCGTAGCTGCCGCCGCCGGCCTCCTCCACCCAACTAGCAACCACCCCGACCAAGAGAACCTAAGCGGCCCGTGCTGCCATGAGGCCAAACGAATGAGCAGATCCCGAAGATGACCGCCAAGAAAACCGCCGATTCGACCCTTACCAACCAAATAAAGATAGAGATATTGAATAGATCCCCAACATCTCTATCTTTTCCCAACCAAATAAATTAACAGACCATACGCTTGAAATTGGTAGAAGTTTGAATAGGTGCATAAACTGGATGCAGAGGTGGAGGAAATTTTTCTGAAATTGGTACAACACGGTATTAGATATTAAAATTAATGTATTAATTTGTTAAGGGGATCCACTCTTGGATGGCTAGAAGGCTGGCCAAAATTAGCCAATACTTTATCACTTGCTAGATTAAAGTCTTTAACACATATATTAACCTATCCATTGCATGCTAAAAATTTTCAATTACTAGCTAAAAATTTAACATGTTGCTTGCATTAACTTACTCCAAACCTACCATTTAACCCATCCATAGCGGATGCTCTTACCTTCACAAAACACGTTGAAACAAACATGTGGCTTGCTAGCCATCGCTTACCAAGAGGTGAATAATATGCGTATAATGTCAAATAAGTTAAAATTTCAATACACATGTTCGGGATATTAATACACTTTTACAAATATCAAAACACTTATTTCGATTATCAATACATTTCTTACACATTATCCACCACCCTAAAGGCTGTGGTTAGCATTTACGAAATAACATTGGTAGTTATAAACTTCTCTTTCTTTGTTTCCGAGCGATAATTTAGATACTCATCTTCTTTTGGGTCATTCCAAATGGGGAAAAGGGACTATAATTGCGAAAAGGGATTTCTTCCAAAATCAACCACATGGACTTTTACTAATTAAACCCAAGTATTAGTGGACCCCACATTAGTCCAATGGTAAGTAGTAGTATTTAAAAAAATGCAGGCTTATTTTTCATAGTTTCCTTTATCAATCCCATGCTTTGTATGACAGTTTTTCGACATCTACGATCAATGCATGCAGAGTATAAATGTAGCAGATGTGCAAAGTAAGACAACTTTGATTACAACTACCAGACATAAGAAAAGGAGAACAGCCTCCGCAATATAAGAAGTACCATCTGATGATCTCTGTATTGAAGATATCCGAAGACCCTAAATCCCTGCCTCCGCAATTAAGGCAAACAGGAGAATGGAACGTTGGTTAACAGAATAAGTGTGCCCATTCCACAGTACACATAAAGACGACACATACAGAGAATACGCCCAAGATTTAAGCCCAGCAATTACAATGCAGATGTGCGATAGGAGGGCTACATGTGATGTGCCCCGACATAACAGAGCAAAGGCCGGGATACCCTAATCTAGCTAACAATCAAGGGTGAAAGCCTGCAGCAAAGTGCACCTGATGGAAGCATGGAAGGGAACCCTAAACACAGACACTGCTCATTGTCCTCGGTGGTTGAAGACATAGCTTTCCCCACCGATCCATACCCACTGCCAATAACCAATTCAACAAATCTAAGGTATCCTAATCAACAAATTTCAAAAAAGGGAGTTGAATATGCATGGTGTATAAATGCAAATCAATAACTGTCCCCGATGCATAGGAATCCAATAATGTCATGACCGTGCCTTCTATAAAAGAGGTGATCATGAAGCGAGCAGAACTGTAACCCTATAAGTCTGCTATATGTAACCTCATGGTCTATCCCTGCACATCTAAACAAGGATCGAATGCCCTCAGAGCTCAGTTCTTGAGCCAGGCCAGCGATGGGAGGGATTGTAGTTCTTTCACACAAGAAGCACAAGCACAGGTTGCGAGGTAAGAATAACAACCATGCGCATACAATCATCAGGAGATCTCCTTTACGTTTTGAAAAGGAACACATCCATGGCTAGAGAAGACAATAGGAAGATGGTAGACAAAAGGGTGACCACTAAAAGCCGTCTCGCTGCTATAGTTGTAAGAGGGGACAAACAAAACGAAAAACAACCACACACAAAAACAAAAGAAGCAATAGCGAATTCTCTTCTTGGGACACAACTGATGTGAATCCAAATGAAGTTCTTAACACAGGCCTATAACCCATAAGCATTATCAAGAAACAAACTTAAACAATTCCCATGCTGCAGTAGTATTCGAAGTCCAATGAGTAACAAAGGTACAACTCCTGAGACAATGTAAGCATCCTAGGAAGAAATTTACAGTCCATCTTATAATTCAACTATTAGCGACCCTATTGAGTTGTATTGGCAAACTCCAGTAGAAAAAATTTCATTCAAGGATAGTTGAACAGATGGGGGACTTGTATGGACAAGCTTCAACTGATATACGAATCTTCTATTAAGGATAAAAATTCAATGGAATATATACAGTGGCACATTGCTACCATACAAATTCTAGACAAGTCTGTTGGCATGGAGACAACATTCTGCTTCCCGGTTTTAGCTGATTGAACTCCCAAGAAGCCTATTCAAGCAATCCTCAAGTTCCCAATTTGATTTTAAAGTGATTTTAGGATTCCTGAGGTAATTCCGCTTAGTTAAAATGATTTCCCCTTTACCAGAAAAGAATTTCAAGCTCCACCATAGTATGGGCATGAAATCCAGGAATTCTATCCACATTAGATCAGATAAAAAAAAAAAAAACTATCTGCCTTCTCTTCAGTACAATTTACTTGCTTTTCTTCCTTGCTTTCCATACTATTCTCCAAAAATTTTATTTCCTCTCTCTCTTTAGCATTATTCCCTCATATCTCTTCTTCGGAAGAAGAGCAACTTGTTTCCAATTCTTTATTATGAGATTTACCACCGTCATTTACTACCTTTTCTACCTTACCTTCTACATTCTCCACAATATCTTCCTCCTTAGCATCTGTTATTACCTGAAGAAGTTCCGGAGGAGTAGCGGCAGGGTCCAACTCATGACAACCCTTTGGAGCATTTGGAGCTTCTTGACCAGTAAGCAAATATGACGGAACGTGATGAGAAAAACGAAACATCTCTTCTCGTGGAACCAACCTCACTTCCCGTTGGTCCAAATGCCGGTGGAAAATAGTCTTGAAACCAGCAACTTTGACCAGAGGAGTGACAGTCACACCAAATTCCTCATCATAGTCTTCAAGTACTTCCACCATGTCATACTTGTGTATCACTTCATCTGCTGTCAGCTCATTCCATGCACGAGACCAATTCCTATAGAGAGCCCAAACATCCCCCTTCCGAGGAAATACACGAACAACCCCATGTGCACCTTTCGTCCACTTAATCTTGTGTGAGAAGGAGTTGAGAGAGTAACTGAATACATGTTTGCCTATGCTGAAATCTCCACATGTTTTTGGGAAACCAGAACCAACCCAGTAAAGTGAGTCCAGTTCACTGTTGGTTTTTGAGTTAAGCCAACTAATCTGCATCTTGAGTGGATTTACAGAAGTCACATTGTGAATCATTGCATAGTAACGAGGCATACCATCATCGTCGTCATATGCAGCCCATACCTGATGCTCCGCAAAACACCTCTCTGTCCTATCCTTATCAAAATCATGGAAATCAGGATCTGGGACATCCATTGACATTGGCCCAAGAGGCTCATCATCCAAATCGCCATCAGAAGTTCCAGGAATGAACTTATTGTGATTACTTCCATTCGCCATGTTAACTTGATCACCGTCTTTGCATTGGTCCGGTGTAGCACAATTTACCATGGCTATGTCCTTTAACTTTTCCACCTCATTTGGCTTCTCATTCCCATTCTTCTTGCCTTCATTAGCAGATTTGTTCCATTCATTCAGTTTCTTGTGAATATCTGCCCTGGCCTTCACCATTAATAGGTTTGGAATTCCAACATCCGGTGAATCTCGTGAACTCTTGCGCTTGTCAGTTCCACTTGGCCCATAAAAACCCTGTTTAAGTCCTGACGACCCTGAACTTCCAGCTCCTCCAGTCCCCATACCCATTTGACTCACCGCGTCGTTTCCATATTTCACTGCACCAATATCCTCCATAACTTTTCTTCTCTTCACACTATCAGAGTACCCAGATGACGAGAACCCACTCGTTCTCCTATTAGCATGATTTCTCCTTTGCAAACCCTCCTCTCTTTTTGTCGCCGCCTGCACTTCCTCCCGCTCTCTCTTTGCTCTCTCATATGCCTGCTTAACAACAGTTGCAGCTTGAGCAGCAGATGCAGTGCCAGCTGCTTTAGAGAATGGACCCCACTGGAAGTTATTGTGATTGGCTGAATTCGTACTACTGAACCCTCCGGAACCCACATTTGAAGTGGATGAGTTGTTTCTTCCAGAAGTAGATGCGTTCATGCTTGCTCCTTGCTGATTTTTCTGTTCCTGCTGGGAATAGTTCCTTTGGGTGGATGCTTTAGAACCATTGGAAGTCGGCGGTGGAGTTTCTATTGCAAAAAAGGGTTCATGACAATTGGGACAGAGGAGATTATGGTTAAGATACACTCTGAGATATTCATACTGCACTTTACATCGGTGGCACACAGTCCAAAAGGTTGAGGTTTTCTGCTTACGAGATGAAGAAGGGCCAGAAGAGGTACCTGCCTTAGTGGCATTACTCTTTTGAGCCCGTGCATGTGTATTACTACTTTTGGTTGTATTACTACTTTTGGTGAAATTGGAAAAACCATTTGAACCAGATGGGGCTGTGGGACACCCACTCACATGTGGAACTTTCTGCTGAAATACTTTAGCATTCCTCTTCTGGTCATATGCTAATCTCTTTGATTTATCAGATAACAAAGTCCAAGCCTCGGAAATAAGCTTAAACGCCCCTTCTGCCCCTACAGACTTGTTTTTATCAGGGTGAAGCATGAGTGCCAGCTTCCTATAATGTTTCCTCACTGTCTCGTCATTTGCTTTGGGATTCACACCGAGTATGCGGTACCAATCTGCTTCCCCACTTATTCGATTCTCAGCAGAAATATACACATCAAGGGTTGCTAACATATTTTGTATTCCATCAAGCCCAGGGTATAATGATTGGGCTTTTATAGTGAATTTTTTCGCCCCCATGATGTCCTTTTCTGTAAACTTCTTTTCTGCAATTTCTTTTGCCCTGATGGCTTCGTCTCTGTTGCACTCCATTACACTTCAAAATCGTTCTCTCGTGTTACCACAAAGAAGTCACCACTGAAATAAACAAATCCCTGATTGACACTATCTGATCCTATAACTTCTGTGCTTTCTCATACCTGCACACCGCGGTCGATAAAAGATGTAAAGTAGGGTGAAGCATACTTGGAGAAAAACAGAGAACCAGATGAAAACAAGTCAGATAAAGAGATACCCTATCGTAATTCCTTCGTTTCGAACTCCAATCACACCATACTCAAAATTTCAAGCAATCGATATTTGATGATTGTTTCAGAACCATTTGTCTACAACACTTTTAGTGTATAAATTTGTTCGACTGATAGTTTTTTTCGAAAAAGGACTCATTTCAACCGATATACAAAAAGGCTAAACATTTTCAAGCACAGGAACATAAAAATAGCCTTTATGTTTGGAACAACAGTGTCTAAGAAGTGTTCTGAAAACTGCTTTCAAAGAGCAGAAGCAAACAACATGACTATCCAGAATTTACCCAAAAAAAAAAACACATGACTATCCGGAGAAATGTGTTCAAGGCAAAAACATGCAAAAAATTTCGATGCAAGTTTATTCACAAATTCCTAACCAAAAAAAAGCACATACAAAAACTTAAACCCCCAAATGGCTCTTGAATCATCAAACATAAACAGAGTCAGTGTGGCTCTTAGCCTATCTGGTTGTACCCTTTGGCTTCCAAGGGAGAGGTCTGGTGTTTGAGCCTATGGAGAGACGTCGGACACCTTTAGTTGTTAACTTATTATTCCCCGCTTAACCCCATTGATGTACACAATATTGGGGAAAAGGAAAAAAAAATGACTCAACAGGCTTGAATCCTCAAAACACAGCAAAATCACAACAAAACAAATCACACCGCGATTGGATCTGCTTAAGCCAGGACGTTAATCAGGTCAGACTGCATAAATTCAGCAATCGAAATCCGTAATTGGATTCCACAGAACGAAACCCTAGAACAGTAAATCAGTACGGAATGTGTATCGAAATGGAGCAATTGAAGAAGTATACGGTGGAGCAGAAACAAGTACCTTACTGAGACGTCTACGAAGTTGGTCGATTAAGTTGAATCGCAGACCTTCAACGCCCAAGTTATTTTTGTGCTTGTGCCCCTCCTTTCTCCCCCCAAATCATGAAAATCCCCAAATTTGGGTGTTCTTTTCCCACAAAACCCTTTTAACACCTAGACAAAACATTTCATACAACAAAAAGGAAAACAAATATCAGAGACACTAGGGTAATGAAAAAGATGGCACGGGCACCAACGTGCACCGATCGATATGTGGGGTCCACTCATTTCGATATTTTATATAAATAATTCGAGATATTTATTAAATTCAAATAATTTTTCAAGTACCCTTACACATATTTGTTGGGATGAAATCTATTTAAGCTGAGCGCGAATCGAGATGCGTGCGGGTCAGTCCTTTTTAGGATTTCGGTCCATTGTATGCTTATGATACAAAAGCAAAGTTAGGGCTGCCTCCTTTTGTAACTCTGACATATTTTACATCATAGTGAAAACACCCCAGCATCCCGTGGACGTACGATTAAGCAATCAGCTTAAGTTGGAACCACGTAATCTATGTGTCTTGTTCTTTTCTTGCTTTATATTGTTTTCTGTTCTTGGTTTGTTTTTCGATTGTGTGTGTGTTGATCGTGGGTTTGCGCGATTGAATCCCCAACAACTGGTATCAGAGCTCCGGGTTAGGAGATCTAGGGTTTCACACAATGGCAGAAGACAAAGTTAAGATCGAGAAGTTCAATGGTACGAACTATGCTTTCTGGAAGATGCAAATGGAGGATATTCTGTATCAGAAGGATCTATATCATCCGATCAGCGGCGTTAAGTCAGAAAGCATAAAACAAGCAGATTGGGATATTTTGGATTGCAAAGCTTTGGGGACTGTGCGATTAACCCTCGCGCCGTCGGTTGCGTCAAATATTGCCAAAGAAAAGACTACAGCAGATTTGTTCAAAGCCGTAGAAAAGATGTACGAAAAGCCTTCAGCGGTGAATAAGGTATATCTTATGAAAAAGTTGTTTAACCTAAAGATGCCTGAAAATTCTAATGTTGCTGAACATCTCAATGAATTTAATACGGTCACGAATCAGCTAGAATCTGTGGGTATTAATTTCGATGATGAAATTAGAGCTCTTGTTTTACTATCAAGTTTGCCAGAAAGTTGGAACGGACTTGTCGTAGCAGTAAGCAATTCTTCTGGGTCTGAAAAGATAAAACAGGAGGATGTTGCTGGTTTGATATTAGGCGAAGAGGCTCGAAGGAGGGTATCGGGTGAGGATACTGCTTCGGATTCAGCGTTGAGTACAGAGGATAGGGGCAGGTCTGCGAATAGGGGAAACAACAAGAACAAAAATAAGGGCAGAGCGGCTTCAAATAACAGGGGCCGTAATAAATCTCGAGGAGGAGATACGAAGACTGAGGAGTGCTTCAACTGTGGTCAGAAGAGGCATTGGAGGCGAGATTGTAAGGCACCGGCAAAGCAGCAGAACAGAAAAAAACAAGGGGGTAAGAATACTGCCTATGTATCTGATGAGTCTGATAATGATTGTTTGATTTGTTCGCTGGATTCTCGCAGTGAGTCTTGGATTGTAGACTCTGGAGCCTCATTCCATGCTACTCCACGCATGGATGTGTTACAAAATTATGTGCAAGGAAATTTCGGCAAAGTGTATTTGGGAGATGATGAAGCTTGCAGCATAGTTGGGAAAGGAGATGTACAGATTACTCAGACAGACGGGATAGTTCTGAAATTGAAGAATGTTAGACATGTGCCTAGTCTAACACGGAATCTTATTTCAGTGGGTCAGTTGTCAGAGAGTGGAGTTGTTACATCATTTACTTCAGACGCATGGAAGATGAGCAAGGGGGCCTTGACTCTTGCTCGTGGTAAGAAAGACGGAACCCTCTATGTATCTACAGGTACATATAGTAGCATCGCGGTGGCAGCAAAATGGATTGATTGCATTACGTGGCATCGTAGACTGGGTCACATGAGTGAAAAGGGGATGAAAGTAATGTTGTTGAAGGGAAAGTTACAAGGTTGTAAGTCGCTGGATTTGGAGTTTTGTGAGAACTGTATTCTCAGGAAACAGAGGGAAGTCAGCTTTACGAAGGTGGCTAGAACCCTGAAAACAGAGAAGCTGGAGCTTGTGCACACCGATGTGTGGGGCCCTTCTAAGGTAACCTCTCGTGGTGGTGCTAATTATTTTGTTACTTTCATTGATGATGCTACTAGAAAATTGTGGGTTTATTTTCTTAAACATAAGTCTGATGTGTTTAATGTCTTTAAGAATTGGAGAGCACTAGTTGAGAATGAAACAGGAAAGAAATTGAAGTGTATGAAATCAGATAACGGTGGCGAGTATTGTAGTGATGAGTTTGACGCTCATTGCGCTGCGGAAGGGATTCGTAGGATAAAAACGGTCCCAAGAAAGCCAAGGCAGAATGGAGTTGCTGAACGCATGAATAGGACGATCCTAGAGCGTGCGAGGAGCATGAGGTTACATGCTGGGTTGCCTAAGCAGTTCTGGGCTCATGCAGTAGATACGGCCGTGTATTTGATCAACAGGGGACCTTCAGTTCCTTTGAATTGTGGATTACCAGAAGAGGCTTGGACAGGTAAAGAGGTAAATTTATCTCATTTACAAGTTTTGGTTGCATTGCTTATATGCATATAGAACTAGCAGAAAGGGGTAAACTTGATGCTAAGTCTCGTAAGTGCGTGTTCATAGGCTATGGTACTGATAGCTATGGTTATAGGCTGTATGATTTTGAAAATCAGAAAACACGCAGGAGTGTGGATGTGGTATTTAATGAATCTGCTCTGTATAGAAATAGGAACAGTCAACCCGATGAGGCTGAGGAAAATTCAGACTTAGTAGAGTTTGAAGGGATCCCAGATAGCAAAGTCCTGCAGCCTCAGGATATTAATACCGAATCCATTCCATAGGAAAATCCACAGACTCCCCCTCCCAGGAGATCTACACGTGTTGCTAAACCTCCAATACGTTATTCTCCATCTTTACATTATTTGTTGCTAACAGATAGTGGTGAACCAGAATGTTTTAAAGAAGCATTGCAGGTTGAGATCAGGGAGGAGTGGGAGCACGCCATGGATGATGAGATGGATTCTCTCTCATCAAACTAGACTTGAGAATTGGTTCAGTTGCCCAAGGGGAAGAGAGCTTTGCACAACAAGTGGGTTTACAGGATTAAGGAAGAATCTGATGGTAGCAAACGGTTCAAGGCAAGGTTGGTAGTGAAGGGTTTTGAGCAGAAACCAGGTATCGACTTCACTGAAATTTTTTCACATGTTGTGAAGATTTGTACTATCAGGTGTGTTCTTAATATTGTGGCTGTTGAGAACTTGCATTTAGAGCAGTTAGATGTAAAAACTGCTTTTCTTCATGGGAACTTAGAGGAGGACATCTATATGCATCAGCCAGAAGGTTATGTTGTGGAAGGAAAGGAGAATCAAGTGTGCAAGCTTAAGAAGAGCCTGTATGGGTTGAAACAGGCTCCGAGACAGTGGTATAAAAAGTTTGATACTTTTATGACTAATACAGGTTTCAGTAGGTGTCATGGGGATCACTGTTGTTACTTTAAAAAGCTTGATACGTCGTATCTCATACTTTTGTTGTATGTAAATGATATGCTTGTTGCAGGTTCAAGCATGGATGAGATTTTGAATCTCAATGCACAACTGTCCAAAGAATTTGCAATGAAGGATTTGGGTTCTGCGAAGCATGGATTAGTAGGGACAAAGAAATGGGAAAGTTGAAGTTGTCATAGGAAGAGTATGTTAAAAAGGTGTTGAAACGTTTTAACATGGAGAATGCTAAGCCAGTTAGCACACCTTTGGCAAGTCACTTCAAGCTTTCGAGTGAAAGGAATGCAGTAACTGATGAAAAACAGAGCTACATGGCGAGTGTTCCATATGCCTCGGCAGTAGGCAGTTTGATGTATGCCATGGTTAATACAAGGCTAGACATTGCTCATGCAGTGGGAGTTGTCAGCAGGTTCATGGCAAATCCGGACAAGGAGCATTGGGAAGCAGTCAAGTGGATTCTGCGTTATTTGAAAGGTACTACGGCTTTGGCTTTGTGTTATGAGGGTTCTGATATTTGTCTGCAAGGTTTTTTGGATTCAGATTTGGCAGGGGACATTGACAGCAGGAAGAGCACTAATGGGTATGTGTTTACTTTGGGGAGTGCAGCAGTCAGTTGGGTCTCATGGCTACAGAGAATAGTGACTATTTCCACGACAGAGGCAGAGTATGTTGTAGCCATGGAGGCGTGCAAAGAGATGGTATGGTTGAGGAGCTTCATGAAAGAGTTGGGTAAGGAGCAAGACAAATACAGACTATTCAGCGACAGTCAGAGTGCTATACATCTGGCGAAGAATGCAGCCTTTCATTCGAGGACCAAACATATCGACATAAAGTATCACTTTATTCGCTCTCTGTTGGAGGAAGGGCAGTTCACTTTGGAGAAGATTCACACAAGTGAAAATCCGGCAGACATGTTCACAAAGGTGGTTACTGTGGGGAAGCTAAAGGCTTGTTCAGCTTCCGTGGGTCTCCAAGCTTGAGTGGGAGACTGGGTGCTGGTGGTGTTTATGATTGGTGGTGTCTGAAAATGAAAATGATCGTTGATGTATATTTGGAGGTGCCGCTATAAACAGTTTTCAAGTGGGAGAATTGTTGGGATGAAATCTATTTAAGCTGAGGGCGAATTGAGATGCATGCGGGTCAGCCTTTTTTAGGGTTTCGGTCCATTGTATGCTTATGATATAAAAGCAAAGTTAGGGCTGCCTCCTTTTGTAACTCTGACATATTTTACATCATAATGAAACACCCCAGCACCCCGTGAACGTACGATTAAACAATCAGCTTAAGTCGGAACCACGTAATCTCTGTGTCTTGTTCTTTTCTTGCTTTATATTGTTTTCTGTTCTTGATTTGTTCTTCGATTGTGTGTGTGTTGATCGTGGGTTTGTGCGATTGAATCCCCAACAATATTCATATTCATATTCATATTCAGTCAATCAAATTACTGCTAAATGCTAGAAGAAGTTTTCTTCTTTTCTTTTTATCGTCTGCAAGAAGTTAGGACAACTTATAAAATATTAATCGGCTACTTGAATTTTCATAGTATTTAATTTTCTCACTTGTTAAATGGAACGTATCTAGTTAATCATTCCGATTACCAAGGCTGGACTTTGTGTTTTCCCACCGAGGATCTCCTGTCCGAGTGAAATCCGGATAGGGTCTGTCCCAGTCGTCGGAATCGTTGATCTCGCAAATCAACGGCTGAGATCTGTCGAGCCAAAACGACGTCGTTTTGGACCAAAAAATGTTCGACAGATCTCAGCCGTTGATTTACGAGATCAACGACTCCGAAGACTGGGACAGGCCCCTGTCCGGATTTCACTCGGACAGGGATCTGGTCTCGTGTTTTCCATTGAACCCAACAACATGTTCCCGATCCAACACGGTGAAAAGTGTTTTCCATTGAACCCAACAACATGTTCCCGATCCAACACGGTGAAAAGAATCGGTGGTTGTTATGGCTAGACTCGGTTCATCCCGATCCAACACGGTGAGAAGAATCGATGGTTGTTTTGGGTGGACCATTTGAGCCCAGATTAGCTGTTTTTTGTTCTTTTTTTTTTGTTATGTTTGTTGGTTAATTCTCTTGGTTACATTTGTGCTGGATTGTGTTATGGTTTGAGCTGGGTATCCGTAGGGATGCTCTGCTGCTAATCGTTGATAGGATTCATAGTCCCGTCCCGAACATTACAACTATTAGGTTAATTCTCTTGATTCATAGTCTCTTTTGTGGGTCCCCTCCTGGAAATGAAAGGGGGACCCACAAAAGAGACAGCTGGCCTGATTACTCTGAACCTTCTGAATCATATTGTCTTGAGCAGTCTCCAGAATAGTCTTCAGTCCTGTCGGTCAAGTGATACTGATCCAAAAGAAATCGGATATTTTGGCGCCATTCCTCTGGATAAGTCTCATTGAATTTCCAATTTGCAGTTTCATAATGGAGGAGAGATGAAGGGACTTCTGCAGGTGTCAATCCATTGAGTGAACACAGTGTTTGAGTCATGACAAGATAATTTCCACTGTTGATCTGGATTCTCTGAGGCTCTGGATATGCTGAAAGAAATATAGTGTGATAATCCTTTCGCCAAGTGATAGAACCATCTGGATTAGGAAGACATCTGTTGTTACGACTTGTCCAAAAAACAAATTGAAGATTCCCGCCTGCAGTGTTAGGGACACTTCTGATCTTCTGTTGCCAAAATGGTATGTTTCCAAAGAGCAAGAGGAATTCAGAAGAAATCTTCTGGGGCTGGATCTGATTGAACGCCGCATGAGCCAAATAGACCAACACTGCTGATCTATTGAAACAGACACTGATAGTATATACATCTACTAAATACCATAAGAGGAGGTAGGCTTCTTTTTTAAAATAAAAAACATTATGGTCATATACTTCAAACTGGGTGAGAAAAGGATAGACAGGATGGAAAGGTAGACCACTTAGGGGACCTTCATCAAGACCATATTTGAAAATACAGAGATGTTGAAGATTCTGACACATTTGGACACATCTAGAGAGAAGGGTTAACTCTAAAAGATGACACTGAAGGTGAACAGGAAGATTGACTGGATGGACACAGGAAATCATCGGAAAACAACCAGGGACAAAGAAATGTGGTTTTGTTTTTGAAAACTGGTTGATTTCTTTTTTGATTCTAGACAGAAAATCTGGGAGGACATTTGTTTTTCCTTTTATATGGATAGCATCAAAACTCCAATTGGAAAACCAATTTGCCCATCTGAGCAATTGTGCTTTTGGAAGGTGTTTCTGCTTGAACTTGAGCATGCTGGGAAAACTCATCATATCAGTCTCAATTAGAAAATGATGACCGATTAGATGAAATTCAAACTTCTCAATACTCCTTTTGATTGCCAGAATTTCTTTGTAGGTAGAGTGGTAATGAAGCTCTGCTGGAGAGAAAGCACCACTCTTATATCCACAAATTCTGCGCTTCTGTTCTGTGTTTTCTTCCAAGAGAACTGCTCCCCAATATAGATCAGAGGCATCTGTCTGAAGTACTCTTTTCCCATCTGAAGGTATGGTTAATAGAGGAAGGGTTTTGGCTATGGTTTTGAGGTCTTTGACGGCTTTGGTGCAATGGGTTGACCAAGGAGGAGGGATTTTCTTTAGTAGAGTGAAAGTGGAGTACGGTATTGGGCAAGGTTGGGAATGAAATCAGCCATATAGTTAACAATTCCAAGGAACTGTTGAACTTGTTTGACTGTGAGGTTTTCATCTGGAAAATGGTCAAGTTGGGAAGCTATATGGGGTTGGAGGTTATATTGACCTTTAGAGATATGCATCCCTAAAAAATCAATTTCTGGTTGAGCAAGGAGCATCTTTTTCTCTGAGAGCATGATACCATGGGTTTGGATCAGGGAATGGAAGGCTTGTAGTAAAACAACATGAGACTCAATATCTGGGGAAAAGAGTAAGATGTCATCAATGTAGACGAGGGCTGATGAGAGAATGGGAGCAAATATCCGAATCATGGCCTTTTGAAATAAAGATGGAGCTGTTTTTAATCCAAAAGGCATGACTGACCACTGGAAGTGGTGATCTGGAATGCAAAAACCAGTTTTGGGACGATCATCTGGATGGATGCCCAGCTGCCAGAAACCTGCTTTCAAATCAAATTTTGAGAAAATTTGAGCTTTGGGCAAGTTTGCAAAAAGAACACTTCACCGAGGAAGAGGGAACTTGTTATCCTGCAGAAAATGATTGAGAGGCTGGTAATTGATAACCAAGCGAAGCTTTCCTCTTATCTGCTCTGTTCTTTTGTTCACATAAAATGCTTCACATGCCCACTGAGAGGTTGTGGGCTCAATCAATCCTTCTGATTGGAGTTGTTGGAGCTCTTGGAGAGCAAGCTGGTAGTGTTCCGGGTTCATTCCATGATGGGTAGCTTTGGTGGGGTTAATGTCTTCATTTTTCTTAAAGGGAAGAGAAATGAAGAAATCTGGGTTTTTCCAAAGTGGGTTGGAACATTTGGTAAGAAACTGGGAATGGGATTCAGCACAGGAGGTCTGGATTATGGTTTCTTTGATGGAGGAGAAATTTTCTATGGAAAAGAGATTTGGTTGGGAGGTCCAGGGTAACAGGTAGTTTTTGTATTTCAAGCCTTTTTTGAGCCAGGAAACTTTATTGAGATTTTGGAGAATATCAAAACCTAACAATAGATCTTTCCCTGGGAGGTCAGAACCATAAACTTGGTGTTTTATGGTGTATCCAGGAAAAAGTTGAATGATAATAGGCTTACTGATGAGAGTAATGATAAAAGTTTCTCCATTGGCTGCTGTGAAGGGTCTGAAACATGACTGCCAGTAGGACCTGGGGAGGATTGCTGGGTTGAGGATGGAGGCTGCTGCACCAGTATCAAAGAAAGCGATAACTGGTATGGGTTTCTCATACTTCCCAAGCAAGATTTTGACCCTGGCTAAAGGTTGAGCCAGCATGATGTTAGGGAACCCAACTGTTTGGATTTCATAGGGGAAAAAATCAGAATCATCAGAAGAATCCTCTGATTCTGATAAAGAATCATCAAAGGTGAATGCCAGGACCGCTTCATCTGTTGCTTCATCATCAACTGAAAATAGGGATTCGACATCTGCATTTTCAAGATCATCGTCAATGAGAGCCAAAGAGTTCACCATCTTGTCTCTTGCTGCTTTATTTGGACACTGTTTTGCATAGTGCCCCTTCTTTCCACATATGTAACAGCGATCAGACTTTCGCTGCCCTCTGAACTTTTTCTTCTTAAAAAACTTCCATTTTTTCCGACGTGGAAACTTGCCGGACTTGGAAAACTTTGGGAATTTGCCAAGAGATTTGGACTTCCATTTCTGGAAATGTTTGGTTTTCCGATATGAAGGTCGGCAAGTGCACTTCTTGTCCTTGCACTTTATAGATAAGTCTGGCCGATCACAAGCTTTGCCAAGAAGTTTTCCCTGTTCTTCAAGAGTTCTGAGGAATTTCTGGTGATTGCACAGCTTCTCCAAGGCAATCAAAGAGTGCTGATAAATACCGACAAGAGATGTTGCATTTAACGTCAATCCTTTTGTTTGAAGTAGCCTTGTTGTCTCATTTCCCAATGGGTCTGGAAGGGAATTGAGAAAAGCTTGCTTAAGATTGACATCATCCATGCCATTGAGAAGATAAAACCGTTGAGACATACGGTCATAATGGATCTCCAGATCTTTCCTTTTGAATGAACAGCACCTCATGCTGAGATATTCTTCTCGAACAAACTCCTTTGTGTTGTTGTGATCTCCAAGAAACTCAGTATGCAGAACTGAGATGAATTGATCAAGAGTTGGCAGTTGCTTAAGTTGTAACTGTCGGTACTCACCAAGAGCTAAGTACCATTGACGTAGTCGGCCCAGAAATTTTGTTGTACACTTAGTAATGACAAGACTAAGCGTAGTGTTTGGAGAGAGCATAGCAGCAGTACACCAAGCATGAATCTCATAAAGTTTATCCAACCATTTTGATGGGGGAATATTATCAAAGGAGAAACCTTGGGTATGGACATTGGAGTGTGAAAAGGAATCAAAGGTTGGGTTTTCTGGAGGTGTTTCAAACTCAGGGCCTTCTTCAATGATAGGATCTTCAACATTTTCCTCTGGGTTTTCCGGGTTCATCATGAAAACATGAGGTATTGGCATAGAGTCAGCGGATTCAACATCTGAATCAGACTCAATGGTTGGTTCTGGAGATGGGGTTTCTGGTATAGTGGCCAAGGTATGGAGGAGAGTGGAAATGGGATTTTTGGAGGTTGGCTGAACCATTAGCTGGGGTGATTTTAGATTTGGGTCAGCTGGGTTAGAAGAAGTAGAGGTAGTTGGAGCTGATGTAGATGTAGATGGTGGAGTTAGAACTGAAGGAAGTTGAAAGGGTTTTATATGGGGCTTTGGAAAAGGAAGTTTTGGTGGAGATGGTCTTTTTGGTGGAGGAAGGAAAGTTGATGAGCTTCCAAAGATGGAGCTTGACTCACCAAATTCTGAGGTAGGGTTTATAGGTAAGGGTTGAGACATTTGAGGATACCCAAACAAACTTTGTTGAGAGGAAGATGTGAACATATCAAATGGACTTTTTTGCTGGGAATACTGTTGAGTTTGGAGAGAATGAAGCTGGTTTTTTAGATGCTTCATTTCAGCATCCTTGTGGGAAAAAGCTGCTGAAAATGCTTGGTTGGAATATGCCATCTGGAGAAGTTCCTGGTGAACATGTTGAATTTTCTGCTGCAAATCTCGGATAAGAAGTTCCAAAGATGACAACTTCTTATGGACAACATTTTCCAAATTTTGCTGAGAGTTAGCAATTCTTTGGAGAATCTTGTTTTGTGCCAGAGAGTTTGCTGACTGCCAATTTATTGCTGCTTCTGCTGCTGACACCGCCTTGGTGCTACCATCAGGAAGAATAGTAGCTGAGTCTGGAATTTTATGACGGTGGGTAGTTCTTTCCTGAGGATTATGAAAATCCAAAGGAGGAAAATCCGCTTCAGTGAACATAAAACATCCACTGGGTTGTGCCGAAGGGTCATTTTTAGATGGAGGTTGAGGAGAAGGTGGAGATTTAC
This sequence comes from Rhododendron griersonianum, assembly GCA_018127125.1. Lineage (NCBI taxonomy): Eukaryota > Viridiplantae > Streptophyta > Magnoliopsida > Ericales > Ericaceae > Rhododendron > Rhododendron griersonianum. The sequence continues at coordinate 17,830,282 of CM030799.1, read as the reverse complement.
AAGGAGTGGGAGGTAACGAAGGACATATGGGACATGGATCTTCAAAGTCCTCGTCATCATCTAGAAAATTAGCTTCTACACAATCATCACAATCACAGAAGTCAAAATAACAATGACCTGTTTCTGGGTTTTTGAAATAGAAGACTGGGAGACCACTAGATTGGAAATATTTAATTGGAGGTCCGGGTCTAGAGCCATCTACAAACATATCAATCCTTGACGGAAAGATAACAGGATGAATGGAAGAGGACGCAGAGTCTTCTTTTGGGAAAGAAATTTCCACGGTACCATCAGGTTTGGAAATGAAAAGTGGGTTTGAAGTCTGGACAGGGATAGGATTTTGCTGATTTTTCTCGTAAGCTGTAACCCAAGATTCTGGGAGAAGCTTGAGAAGTTCAGGGCGAGAAATTTGTAGTGGGACATGGACACAAGAAGCTTGGTGAGGTGCGTTGACGGTTAGGAAAAGGGCTTCATCTGTGGAAGAGGGTAAGGACATGTCAAAGGCATGGTTTTGAAGACGATAGGCCATTTGGTAGTGGAGGGTTGCAGCATATGTGGTGGAGATTTGGGAGGCACCACCAATTTGAACTTGCACCTTTAGAGCTGATAGCAGATGAGGATCTGCTAATGGCATGTTGAAATTAGGGTAAAAGGTGAAAATCACAGTTCCAGCATTTAGAGTGGTTTGGACTGTGGCGATACATGCATGCTGATACTGTAAGAACCTGGTATCTACCAGAGCAAGTCTGGAAGTAACAGGTAAACCTTTTCTACCATGGAAAGTTACTGCCAATCTGATTGCTCCAAAATGAAGATGAGTAAATCCTTGTTGTTGCCAGATGCGAGGCAAATCAACTGGGATTTCTAGGGGTAAGAGCTGCTCAGCTTCAGTAGCTGTTATGAAACACTGATCAAACTTGGAGGCCTGGACATACTCTTTTACTGAGGTTGGACGTTTTGTGGAGAAGAGTTGGGTGACAGACTTTTTTACAGAAGTTTGTGGACGGACAAAGGCATTATAGGGGTTGAGAAAAGGGAGATCAGTAAGGGGAACCTTACTGTCATCGGGAAGATATTCAAATTCATACAAGTACTCAAGATTAGGAGAAGAGGTGGAAGAATTTCTACTGGTAGAAGGGACAAGAGATGAGGTGGCAGAGGAATGAGTAGAAAACAAACGATTCATTTTTTAGGTAAAAATCTGGGTTCTTCGTTTCCTCATACAACAAATCTTTTCTTTTTCAATGTGAGAACTTAAACTAATTTTGATTAATAAAATTCTGTATACTAGGGTAGATAAACCGAGACACACCGCTTATACAAAAGCCAAAGTCTCAAGGTACTGTTAACCCACTGATACAGAAAATTTTAATCAAAATAGGTTTAATGAAGTTTCTGATGTGGAGGATCCTTAAAAGGCAACCACAGAGCATACGCTTCAATTTTCCGTTTCGGAAAAAGATTTGAAGTATTTTAGAATACGAAGTTCCCAGAAGAGGGTTTAAGCTAGAATGGAAAACATGGCTCTGATACCAAATTTGCAGACACGAAGTGGGTACAAACACGAAGTAGGTTAGAATCGAGAGAACACAAGACACAAGATATATGAGAACACACTGGCTTAAACTGAACTTGGCTTTTTACATCGGGGAGACCCTCCTTTTAAAGACATAAGGAGGGCAGCTTACATCATTACACAGTACACCAACAATATTACCATACTATTTACGGCTTGCATCATCATACACCAATTATACCACTTTACTGTTTACTACTTGACTTACGTACACACAACTTAGTCTACAACTTAGTCTACACATTTACTACAACAACAGTACAGCAATTATTATGAACAGCACACCATAGTAAGAACTAATAATTTCACCCCCTCCTGGAAATGAAAGGGGGACCCACAAAAGAGACAGCTGGCCTGATTACTCTGAACCTTCTGAATCATATTGTCTTAACTTAAAAGCACCTTAGCCAGTGGCGGCTCCAGAATTTTTTAAGAGGGTGTTCAATAATTACCTTAACCATGTTACCTCTATTTTTTTTTTTGCCAAAAGTTGAGAGGTAGAGTATTTATCAGAAGATTCCCATGGGGGCAGGTTGGGAGTCCACAGATCGAACACTCCAACAGAAAGAGCGTATAAGCGCATAGATGCGCCCCCTACAGAATAAGAAGAAACCCCCCAAAGGAGGACGAAACCCCCCGAAGGAGGACGAAACCTCCCGAAGGAGGACAAACCCCCCAAAGAGGGGACATTATTAAAATAAATAACAAAAAAAAAAAAAGAAGCACCGCCGAGACATCCGCCGCCACTCTTTCGCAACTATCTTGATAGACTCGTAACCACCACCTCTGCTTCACAAAATAGGAACACATCGTTGGGAGGTGGTCGCCCAACAAACGTGGTAGACGGCGTCAGGTCACAGATCTGAGAAGATGGAGGCTGAGAACGGTGATGGACAATATCTTACCCGCAACCACTGAAAGCGAAGCTCCGGAACGTTGTTGGAAAACGATCTGGCTGAAAAGTTCCCAATGGACACCCGAACTTCAGTCGCAGAATTGAGAGAGGATACGGTTCGACGGTGGGGAGAAGGGAATAGAGGGAGAGAGATCGGAGGGGAATGATCCCTCCCCTCCCGCCGCCTGAGAAGGGGGGGAGGGGAAGGGTTGTTGGCGGCTAGGATTTGAAGTTTTTTAGAGATAGAGGGAGAGAGAGGTTTAGAAGAAGTTCCCATGTTACCTCTATTAACGAGTAGAATATACACAAAATTTTGATACTCTACATCCCAAAATGGTAGTCCATGCAAAGACGTGCAATTTTTGAATAAAAAAACAAAATACTTACGTTCATAATTTTTAATTTTTTTTTTTGCACTAAGTTAAAAAAAACTAGTCGAGATCTTTGATTTGATGCAAAGAAACTCGAAAAATAATGTAGCGAAGCACTATATTTTTTATTCAAAAATGATACTTCTTTTCGTAGGAAACTATCATCAATAGTGTGATTAGTAAAAATACGAATACATATGATTATAGACGAAATTTTCCATTTTGAGCTAAGCAAGATTAAACAAGCACATAAATCTACTAGTAATATTCTTTTATGAAAAATTGAGGCAAATAGGTTCGCATGAATCTTTTAGGACATATTCTCTCATTTTTTGGAGATGTAGAGTCGAGTGTCATTCAAAAAAAGTCAGAACATGATACTGATAATAATAGATCATTCCTTTTCTCTCTATTTTTTTAATATTTTGAATGGGTGTTCATTTAATTTTGAACTGAGTGTTCATTCATATTTATGTTGGGTGTCCAAATAATGGATTAACCTAAATTTTTTGCATGTATAATATAATTTTTTTTTTTGGGTGATCATGTGACCGCCTTACCTTGGCTGTGGAGCCGCTAGTGACCTTAGCAACCTTTTTGAAGCTACTTTGTTTAAAACTAATTCTTATATATCAAGAATATCCAGAAAATTAAAATAAATTAGAACAAAAATTCAACATATATAGATGCCAAAATACCATTTGCTTTCACTAAAAGTTACCAAAATGCCATTTAGACAACAAGGTTAAGGGAAAAAATTGTCTTGAATAGTAGGTAATTTTGGAGTAAAATAGCGTTGAGACCATAGCGTGAAGTCACCCAAATAATATTGGAGTATATATGAAGACAAACCCGGTAAATAAAAAATAAATTCGAACAAAAACTCAATTAGTCACTACTCTACTACAAGAGACATGCAGAGAGTTAGGGAAGGAATGGGCTACCTCGTCTACGGTCATCATTGAATATTGAATGGGCTAAACTTACAGTTGACCGGTTTGTTTCATGGGCCGGAAGCACAACGGGCCTTGCCTATGAAGGGCAGAAGACGGCCGGCCACAGTTTTTTTTTCTTTTCTTTTCTTTTTGGTTCCATGGATAAAAGGATGGTAATTAGTACTACTGTATTAAATATAGTACAGTACAGTATTAATTAACAACCATCCTTTCCTTTTTCTCTATCAAAACAAAACAGGAGTTTGAGTTTCTCGTGAGTGATTGATACTACTCCAGTATTATTGATTCATGAATAATGATTGCCTCTACTCCTCCGGTTTCATTATTCTCATTCTCATACAACGTGAAGTACTACTGAATTTGTTTTGCATTAGCTAGTTCCTCTCCGGTAACTGAATGGCTAGCTGTGAGGTACGCCAATGAAGCAACCACTTTGGGCCTTCAGATTTGTGTGATTTTATTTCCTTATACACTAAAATCTTCATTTTTTTTTATATTTTTAGAGAAATTAAATCAATCTTGCACAAAGATAATGTTGATCGGCATGCATGGTTAATAATGTTGATTAAGAAAACAACAACTTCGATAATCAAAAAAGGACGTACGTACGTACGCACCGCACCATATATACAACAAGTCACAATTAAGTCTGTTGATCATCAATTCCTAAAAAAGACTAGACAGGATCCTAGGCCTAGTCACCCAGACTCACCCTTCTAGTTCTATGCTGCCCTCGCAACATATACGTACGTGTAGCCGTGTAGGTCAAATAACTACGAAACTAGCTTGTAAGCTTTCCTTTTTGTAGAATTTGTCAATTTCAGTAAAACTTAACCTATTCTTTGGTTTTGTCTCGAGTAGTTAGGTTGTTTTTAACATCATTAAAGGTTGGGAAGTTCACACCATCAATCACATGGGATGGATAGCTATCACAAGCAATTTTCATTGGGTGCGGTGAGTACATCCATCCTCCGTCCCATTTTGATAGTCTCTCACAAAAAGACGCGCAATTCTCAGATAAAAGATAAAAAGTACTTCTGTTCCTAATTTTTTTTTACTTTCTTTGCACCCAATTAAAGAGCTAATCAAGATCTTTAATTTGATGCGAAAAAAACTCTGAAAAATCATGTACGAAAATACGTACTTTATTTTTTTATCCGAAAATTACACATCTTTTCTTGGAGGACTATTAAAATTGGATGAAGGAAGTAATGTTCTGAGAACAAACATCTCAATTATCATAACCAAGTGAGGCGTTGTGTTTTTTATTTTGATAACCAGATATCCAGGTCAACGTGCGCACATTTGAATTAATTTCGGGACTCTAAAGTTAATGACCAGACAAATCCTCTAGTATCTCCAAGGTTCAAAGTATTTGGCTTCCGTGAGATTCGAACATCACATGCGATTTCATAAATGACAATTACTGGAGTAGTACTTATTTGTTTATCATGTCCACCCAGCCAAACCACAACCAATTAATTTCAAACCTTTGGGATCCTTCCACGTGGACTTGATCTGACGGTGGTAATACGATGGCGGCGACATGGCTTGCAAGTTGGAAAAGCTTGGAAAAATATAGTACTATTACTATAATATAATGACAGTAATTTATTTAATTGTTAGAAGTTTGATTAGGAGATTATTATAGAGAAAATAAGGGGAGATTCTACTTTGAGTTTGAGAGGACTTTACTTAAACACACTTTATTCTTTGCTATTAGTATGAGTTGTGTCAGCTTCCATGATTTGTCGTGTTGGGTGGAATGTCGTAGTCTCTTACGCTTTGTTTGGTTTATAAATTTGTACTCTATAATAGTTGTAAAGAGCTTATGATAATGACCCAACACTAACCCTACATGTCTTTTTCTTTCCATCTTTTACTTATTCTCTCTCTCTCTCTCTCTCTCTCTCTCTCTCTCTCTCTCTCTCTCTCTCTCTCATTATTTATCATTAGCATTCATGCGGGTTCTCAGTGAATGCATAGTTTAATAAACTTTTCTGAACTTTCAATAAAATGAAAAAAAGTCATACTATATGGAAAACGTGCATCACTTCGGTTTACAACACCTATGATTTATGCGAGAAGGTGTCTCTCCTGTTGAAAAAAAAAAAAAAAAAAACTAACTGGTTATGTTCACTTTAATTTGTTCTTTTTGGGATCTACTTCAATGATCAAAATCATTCATTTTAAAGAATTTTTGGAGTTTGTCATTTGGGAGGCTAAAATCATGTTGATCGAAGATTGGTAAATTATTGATCAGAACTATTATTTTGAGACAAATGAGTTCTGATTTGGTTGGTTCATTGTAGCAGGCCGAACATATATGTTCGCAGCGGTGTGAGCCGAACCCGCTCCCTGATGAACGTAGGCCTTGCGCACGGCTCCCGACGGTGTTCCGTCATTGATATTCGACTTGCCACAGGCTCGGCAGGAGACAAGCCCGTGCTCGGACTCTGCCGTCGGCAAGGTCTACGGCGACGTTACCTCCCCCATTGGACGCATGGCCAGGCTCGGCATTATCCGTGTTCGACCACCCGCAGAGCACAGCTGGCTGCCAACGACGGCTAACTGTTGAGCCACGCGTCCCGCCACGTGCAGAGGCGGTTATAACAGAAGATGATCATGGGCGCACATGGGTGTGCTAGCTCAGCCCCGAATACGGTTACCAGATCTATTCCTTGATGTCACTATGACGTCACTCGGCTTGTGGAAGGAACACGATCGTACTTGGAGAGCAAGTCATGAGGCCCTATAAATATCTAGTGATGATAACCCTAACAGGTACACGCTACTCCATACTCACAGATATACACTCTCCAGTCTTCTGCTTCCTCTCTCTGCGCAATACTGATCCTCACGCCGGAGGGCCTTGCCGGGACGAACCCCCGGCCAGGTCTTAGTCGTGCGCTCCCTGTGCAGGTTAGGAGAAGAAGGCTCAACAACCATCGAACCACCAGCGGAGGAACGAGGATCAAGGATCACGGGCCACACATTCGTCAATATATTTTTGTTAATATAATTTTTTTCTGAGAACTATATTTCTTGATATCGGATCAACGACATTTTTAGCAGGATTGAGTATTTGCCCAAGTTTGAAGAAACAAATAGTCCGATAATTGAATTAGAGGCCCAGGATGGGTTTCGAAAAGGTCAAAAGGGCAAAATTGAACTAGTCCAGTCATTTTCTTAAATTTAGAGTGGATATATCTCTTCCATAAATTACAATTCTATGCGGTCGTGGTTACGTAGCGAATAGATCAAAAGTTATTATAACAAATAACTCAATAGAATGTTTATTTGAACTCTTCCAATTTTGTCGTAGGGCGAGATGCCAACACAGTTGAAATGTTGCCTTTGCGTTGTGATGCTTTTTTCTCATGCCTTTTCTTGTAATCCCTTTTTTTATCAATAAAATTTTGTTCTTCGGAAAAAAAATAAAAAAATCTCATTTGGTAACTGGCGTTTAAAACCCCTCTCTTGAGTCTCTTTATATTATACTCCATAATTGTGGTACGTAGTTCGGATGGACTTCATTTAAGAGCCAATACTTTCGAATTGAGAAATTTTATGGAAAACTCCCATCGTTTTGTTATGTCAATATATTCTTCTGTTGTTGAAATTTTAATTGATCAATTCGATTTCTTCCAATTTTGGAGGCTCAAATTAATAATATGTGGTAGTTGTAGTTTGAATGATGTTTCTGTTTTAGAGAAAGTTTACCGGTACTTAGTTAAAAAAAAATTGTGAACAGTGCAAATTTTCATTTTATCTACTCACATTTCTTTCAACACAACACCAACACTATCTATTTAACCTACTCTCTATTAAAATACACATTGTTTCAATCTTTTTCTTTATCCTATTATTATACGGGGCGGTTCCGGAAACCCTTAAAAAAACCTCTAAAAAAACCCTCCAAATCTTAATCTCATAGTTCCCGATCGAATTTTGATGATCCGACCTGCTCAATGTGTTCAGAACGTGATTTTAAGGGTACTAGCGAGAAATTGGCAACAAAAATGACCGGGAATGGCTTGATTTGAGCAGTTTTTTATTGAACCGTTCAATAAAGTTCAATAAAAAACTATTCGGATGAAGTCCTTCCCGGTCATTTTTTTTGCTGATTTCTCGTCGGTACCCTTAAAATCATGTTCTGATTACATTGAGCGGTTCGGATCATCAAAATTCGATCGGAAACTTGGGGGGGTTTTTTAAAGGTTTTTTTAAGGGTCCCCGGAACCGCCCCGATTATTATAATATGAGAGAGAGAGGGGGAAAGGGAGAGGGAGAAAGAGAGAATTAAATAATCAAATGAATGGGATTCCGGATGAATAGTTGTTAGATATTAATACCTAACCAATTCTTCAAAGCTATTTTACCTCCTCTATTGCAGCCTGTTTTTTCTGCTCTCTTTTAGTAAAATAGCTAAAATGGCCATTTTACATTATCTGGTAAATTTGCTCTTAACATTTATTATAAAGCTGATGAGCATCAATAAACACAAACAAACTTCTCAAAGTACCAAGTTCTGCCTATATATTATTATGACATATAAAAGTGGGTTGACAAACCATGTTCTTTATAAATTCTTTTGTTTTGGGGAAAGAAAGATACACTCAAGAAAGAAGTTAACAAATCTACACTCAGCTTGACAAACTCAAAGATACCATGATCTTTAATCGATCTTTTGTTTTGAGTAAATGTACATTAGTAAATATTTTACCAAAAATTATTTAGATGAATAATATCAGTTGTATTTCATATTGTAGATTGGTACTGCATGTAAGTTGGTTTGTAGGTACACCTTGAGATATCAAACAAAAAAAAGTAGTGTAGAATAGGGAAAATATCGTGTACAAACTGTACGAAATTTTGAAGTTGATATGATATTTTAACTTTATTTTTATATATCTAAAATAACCGTAATGTACATCAAATTTCTCTACATAACATTCTAGCTGAATATGTCACAAAAAAATAGTCAAGCCAGTACATTTCAAACCTTCCACGACCTTACACCTCCTTTTTAGGGGCCGGGATTCACAAACGATCGATGAACGTATGAATCCAACAAGTCTTGGACAGCCACCATAACTTTTGGAAATGATGTTTGTCCCAAAGTAGAGAACTGAGAGCATCTCCAATATGCATGGGAGTGGTATGTATCGCATTAGTGATGTGTGTAAAAGTAAACAAACAAACATATGTTTTAAGTGTTACAATGAATGTGTCAGAGTTGGCCCTGACTTTTCGGGGGCTTATAGCAAAAATTAAAAATAAGGCCTCTTTTGTTGAACTATAATAAGGGATAAAAAAGTAAGAAGAGCCGTTATAATTCAAAATTTTTTAGAGACCTAAAACGGCCGCAACACTTGCTTTAAGTAAGAGCTGGCTCTGAATTGTGTTATTAGTGTGCTAGAGTATGTCAATTTATGTGTGTGCATTCTAGAAAGTGTGTCAAGTTTAGGCATCGCACACTTGACAAATGGGGGAGAGAGGAGAGAGAAAAGGGCATAGAGGAGAGAGAAAGACCATCGTTGTGTAACAAATATATATACATGTGTATATTTTAATGCAATAATTTAACTTACTCTAGCACATACTTTAACTATAAAAAATTGGTCTAAGGTCCACTATAGCATGTTTCTAACCCACTAGGTCCACTGATCAAGTTTCTAACCCACTAAGTCCACTAATATGTATTTGGTAAGGTATAAAGTCCACTACATTTAAAAAGGGAAATAGTGTCTGACAGATTTACCCTTCCATTCAAATCCAATCCGTTTAGCCCATTATCTCCCCATTATCCCTTATACGTTTCAAATCACGCAAAATTCTCGAGAAATAACAGTTACATTGGATCAGTTTTGTATCTAACGTTATTGTACTTATATAACGTTATATAACATTGTATATTCTGCTTTGTCGAGTTACATCTTGATCTAAACTGCTTTGTTGAATTTTTTTTGAGTTTCGCTGCACAAAAATTCTCATATAACATTATATTTTCACTTTATTGAATTGGTCCGCGCAGCGGCCACAATAACTTGCTTCTAGTAACAATAATACACACAAAAAAACGTTATACATGAGATTTTGTCCTTTCTAACTCTAAAAAATAAAAAGAGGAGATCTCGTAACTTCTTTCCATTATATTTTCACTTTATTGAATTGGTCCGCGCAGCGGCCTCAATGACTTGCTTCTAGTAACAATAATACAACAAAAAAACGTTATACATGAGATTTTGTCCTTTCTAACTCTAAAAAATAAAAAGAGGAGATCTCGTAACTTCTTTCCATTATATTTTCACTTTATTGAATTGGTCAGCGCAGCGGCCTCAATGACTTGCTTCTAGTAACAATAATACACACAAAAAAACGTTATACATGAGATTTTGTCCTTTCTAACTCTAAAAAAATAAAAAGAGGAGATCTCGTAACTTCTTTCCCTTCGTCGCCATCGCCTTCTTCACAGTCGACTTCACAGGTAACTTAATACTCTTCACCCCTTGAACAACTGCACAAATAACAGCCTTTAACAAAATTAGTATATAACCAATATTGATATAACCATATATACTATCAATCGAATCCCTAACTTAATTCAACCATACCAGACTAGATCAAAGATTGATATAACCACATATACTCGCAATCAAAACCCTATCTTAACTAAACCAATACGTAACCGATCAGAGTTTTTTGAATAAATATATAAGGTTATATAACCAGTATCATCATATAACCATATTAAATCACTTATTGATTTGGTCCGCGCAGCGGCCTCTCCGACATGCATTTCGGGCTTAAAAAGAGAATCAAAACCCTGGACTGAGCAGTAAATCCACATAAACTTCCAAACATATGCATATGCGTAACGTGTATCAATTCACTTTTGCAACAATCAACTAGCCGAAGGCTGGCTCCGGTTTTACAATGTAATCCATCAAACTCCTATCAAGAAAAGAAGCCCTATGATAGCACATTTCAAGGGAGCAATCAGACACATATACCTAGACTGAGCAGCACACCAAATATATCTAGATGTATAATTAGCATAAATTCACATTCTGGAAGAACCTACGAACAGCAAGATGACCTCGGGTCTTACACTGTAAATCCATGGAATTTCTAGCTTGAAAACGAACACTAATAGTGAACATTTCAAGTTAACAAACAGATTAAGACCATTTGCAACCAGAACAAAATGGCAACCAGAACAACCCCTAATTAAACGTTATATGTTATCCTATTTGGAATTTTCTAAGAACGTATAATCAAATATAACCATTTGCATTCGCATATCACCATATAACCATATTAAAAAAGCATACCACACAGAACCATCTATTCACACACAGTTTACATTCGCAGCCTTTAACAAAATTCGTATTTAACCAACATTTATATAACCATATATACAAGCAATCAAATCCCTAACTTAATTCAACCATACCCTAACGGATCAAAGATTGATATAAGCACATATACTCACAATCAACACCCTATCTTAACTTAACCAATACCTAACCGATCAGAGTTTGATATAACCATATCTATTCGCAATCAAAACCCTAACTTAACTTAGCCAAACCATTTATATAACCATATATACGATGAGAAACATAAACTGCTCAGAGCAGGGTCTCAGAGTCGACGCCTACCAATCATAAAATTCCCCTAGGATGCTGTGTACAAAACCCTCAATCACAGGGCAAATAACTTAGGTTTATAACCATATATACTCGCAATCAAAACTCTAAATTAACTTAGCCAAACAATTCATATAACCATATATATGAAGAGAAACATACCTTGTGTATCGATTGCGAAGTAGGATCTGACGAAGGTGATGGAGAAACGAAGGCGGAGAACGGCGACTAGCGCGACGGCGTTCGACTGAAGCTAGGGCGAATCGAAGGCAACTAGTGCAACGGAGACGAACGTGGGTGAACGGCCGACGACGAAGAAGGACCGACGACTACAGAGAAGGCCGACGATGAAGAAGTCCGACGAGTCTCGTTCGTAATGAGATGAAATGGATCTGCCGAAGAGTCTAGTGGTTTGTAATGGGAAATCATCTATGGATAAGGCCAATGAATCTCGTTCGTAATGGGATGAAATGGATCTGCCGAAGAGTCTAGTGGTTTGTACTGGGAAATCGTCTATGGATTCTGCAAAAAAAAGTCTGGTTCGTCTGGGAAAGGGGGGAGGGGGGGAAAGGGGGGGAGGGGTTTTGTAATGGGAGAAATGGGTCTGTTTGAAATGGAGGAAAAAACGGCGGAAATGGAGGAAAAACGGGGCAAAAATTTGTTTGAAAGCAGGGGTATATTAGACTAACCAGGGTTATTATATCCTTACTAATAGGTTAGTGGACTTAGGGGGTTATAGAATTTAGAAGTGGACTTAGTGGGTTTGGAAAGTGGTATAGTGGACCTGGAAAAAATTCTCCCCTTTAACTACACCCATGTAGTACCCTTTTTTATTTATTTATTATTATTATTACAAGAAGTAGTACCTATTGAATCTCTAAATTAATAATTACATATGCCTAACACCCATAAATGGGTCCCACTTTTAATATATTTCACTTCAGCAAAAGTTAGTACACACTTTGACACATTGGCGAGGAAATACAAATTTCGTTGCCTAAAAGTAACAATTGGCGAGGAAATACAAAATTTGTCGCCAATGGGTATTGTTTCGGTGACGAAATTTCAAATTGTACTCATTGACTATGAAATCACAATTTCGTCGCCAATTCTAAAATTAATTAATTTTTCTTATCCAAAAAATTCATATTATTTGAAATAAATATTAAAATTTTGTGTATATGTTATTGTATATAATACACATATAGCATAATTTGAAAATTTGTGCAATTGTCAATATATATTTGATTTTGCAATATCATCAACGAAATGTCATGTGGCTTAGTGGTGGTGCTGTGTTTGGTTTGTGTTTTGAATTTTTTTTTGAAAAATAGTAGGGGTAATAAGTGGAGAGAGATAGAGAGAGAAATGTTGGAAGTAGAAGGAATCTTTTGAAAAATGCTTTTCGAAAAGCAAAAAGAACAAGGAAAAATGCTTTTTGTTGGATGTCTTGAGTTCGAGTAAGAGCAACAACAAAGCTAATGATATTTTCTTTGCACTGGTTGGTTTCAGCGACAAAATTGCAAAATGTCCCATTTGGCGACGAAATTTAAATTCGTTGCCAAAATTTTACTCCCTCCATCGCAATTTCAAACTCCCCAACAATATATTTTTACATATTATTTTTTTACACTAACTTAAAATGCTCATTGAGTACTTTAATTTGGAGTAAGAAAATTAAAATAATAATATGTAGAAATAAGTTTTTTTTTTTGGTTTGAAAATGCACGAATTCTTGTAGGGGACATTTAAAGTGGGGAGGAAGTACATTTTTAGTCGCCAAAGCCTGACACCCCTTTTGCGTGAAACATTGGTTGACGAAATTTTTCGTCGCTAAAAGCGTTAACGACGAATTTTGTTATTTTTGTGACGAAATCGTATCACCACGATAGACATTTTTGTTGTAGTATTGCACATCTCATCCTGTCTCTCATTCTTCATCCTCTTAAATTTTGTAATTGGTTTGGAGAGTGCTAAGAACACAAACATCAAAACACCGATGTATCTGTAATCATCTGATGCACATGCTTTGACATAAAACATGCAGCGGCGGATTTATAGAGGGACCAGTGGGGGCCAGTGTCCCCACTCCTGCAAAATTTTAATATTTTTTTTAATAAAAACAAAAATAAATACCACTCTACCTTTTTGTCCCCTTTCCTGGCTTTCCAAGACCCACATGCCGTTACTTTTTGCTAGTATTTTTAACGAAGAAAGTTCAAATTGTCGTATCATTTTGTTACAAATTTATTTTTAAAGGTGGTGTTTCCGTAGTACACCAGAGGTCCTCATTCCTAACTACGCCACTGACAATATTCCGAAAGTATGCAGATTTATATGTATCCGAATTTGTGGCTGGAAAGCTGATTCGTTAAAGCTTAAATATTCCACAATCTAGGTTGTTGACTATATAATACGTCACAAATACAGCCCGAAATGTAGCAGTTAAATAAAGCCACATGCACAATTTGTTCGTTTGTACATATGCTTACACATTTTTATACAAGGAAAGTCTACAATACACATCTCTTAAAAGGGAGTACCATATGCACCAATTTTATGGTTCATTCATAACATTTTAGTGTGTTTCGTAACTTTTGTTCTAAAATTCATAACCTTTCAGTAGTACAATTCGTAACATTTTCATTATGATTCATAACATTTTGGTGTATCTCGTAACTTTTATACGATTTGTAACTTTTTAGCAATACGATTCGTAACATTTTCTCTACAATTCATAACATTTTGGAGGGTACATTTGATACACACCTAAATAAGGAGTGTATTATAGTGTTTCCTTTTTATATACTCCGTATAATATACTATAAATAAAATAACGGTTGACAACTTTGAATCACTTGACCTTTTAGGCTTTTTTTTTTTTTTTGATCCGAGACCTTTTAGGCTTTGAATCACTTGACCTTTTTTAATCAATTAATTCTAGAAACGTACCTATATATATAGCATTGTATGAAATATATACGCGCGTACACCATATATATATATATATAGTGGCAAATAATTAAAGTATCATATGCTTGGATAGATTAATTTATCAATTAACGTAACAGCTTCCACCTAATCCCAAAGTACCATTTAACCCCACATAGGGTTTAAAGTAAGCTTTTAATTCGTGTTAGATGAGGTTACCAATTAAATGTTTCAATATGTAATAGTCTCCTGCAGCTTTTCATTGTTAAAAATATTACTAATTGTCTAATGGCTTTAGAGGCTGCACTACAATAAAATTAATAGTCTCTCCATTAATGAGAAATGATCGATCACCAAGTATTTCCTCATCCTTCTTACCGAGAGAGAGAGAGAGATGTGCTACAATATTTTTCTTGGATTTAGCCCTTTTTCTTTTTTTTTTTTCTCTAGACAAATCTATCCTAATTGTGCGATTACAAAGTTATTGATCTCTGATCGACCTGATTTTTTGCCTATTTGTTTTTCTCAAAAAGAAATTAATGGTCCGGGTCATCAACGTTATTGCTCTCCATCTTCCTCAAATTCATAGAGATATTATGTTGAACTATTTATTGGATCTCCTACAAATTGTTTGTAATAGCTTAATTATATACTCCCTCCGTCCCTTTTTAAATGTCCTGCTTCGTAACTCCAACTTATTAAAAAGACATCATCATTATACCTTTCACATCAACTTTTTCCTCCACTTTCCCTACTTACCCATCATCATTACACTTTTACTCACTAACTTTTCAAAATAGAATCTACTTTTAGGGACAAAGTAGACAATTCACCAACTTTTACCCACTAACTTTACAAAATAGACACTTATTAAGGGACAGCCCAAAATGGAATACTGGACTGTAATAAAGGGACGGAGGGAGTAATATACGTAGTTTTTTTTTTCTCATTTAATATGGGAGTTTGTGCCTATGTGGTTGTTGAAATTCTAGTATAATCTTAAACTAGAAACATGCATGTTGAATTAATAAGCTGAAAAAAGCATGTAAATGGAATTATGGAAGCATATATGACTAAAATGTGTATATGGATGATTATCGTTTGGTCTTCCAAAAGCTAGAGCATATAGGGTAACATAAATGTTCTTGTAGATAATTAAGGAACCAAATTACCATCCATATTAAAAGTTCAGTGGGCTACCACTATTATCTTCTTCTCTTTAAATAATAAGATTAATTGTGTTAAATGATTGTCCATGTGCCGTTTATGTGTATCAGTGTCAAAAGTATCCCCCATTAATAAACTGGTTGCTTTCCAACCAAAAAACTGGTGCTGGACAAATTCCAACTTCACTAGCTTAGTTGGCCATTCTTGTACACCATCTACCGAGAGGTCAACACGTTATCTTTTGCAACCGTAAAATCTAAATCAATTGCCGCGAGTCCCCTTCTACTCTAAACGAATCCAAATCCAACAACTTAGCAAGTTGTAAGACGTTCCCACAAGCCATGGCCTCAACACACTGAACCGACAACACCCTCCCCAAATAAAACCATCGGGAAGTTGATCCAACCGATCTAATTTGTCATCGACTACCATCGCCGCCAAAAGACCATCACCCACCACTATTGTCAAAATCCGAAACGGCACCTTGATGATAAAGGAGAAGCCGAGAGAAAAAAAACACTAAGAAACTCTCAGCTTTGAGATCGAGAGAGAAGTCGACCCACACTAGATAGGAGGGGTTGTTGAAAGAAAGAAATTTGAGAGGAATGAAAACACCCATCAAGAGTAAAGCACATCCTGCCGCGCATTGGGGTGATGAAATCCTAGGGCGGAGGGGAAGGAAAAGAGAAGGCAGCTACTCCCTCCGTCCCCTTTTTAGAGTCTATTATTCCATTTTAGGCTGTCCCTTAATAAATGTCCATTTTGTAAAGTTAGTAAAAGTTGGTGAATTTTCCATTTTACTCCTAAAAGTAGATTCCATTTTGAAAAGTTAATGAGTAAAAATGTAATGATGATATTTCTATAGAGGGTAAGGAAGAAAAGTGAAGGTAAAAGTTGATGTGAAAGATGTAATGATGATGTCTTTTTAATAAGTTAGAATTACGAAGCAGGACATTTAAAAAGGGACGGAGGGAGTAGCATTTTTTCGTAGCCTAGGTTAACATGGCTAATATGAGTCCCTTGAAGTGTTTTGATCATGACCACTTTTAATCCTACGTAAGTAATCATGTTACGAAATCTTTTTCATTTTATTGAAGAAGAAAAGTATATAGGCAATGCTGGTTTCTTTATGAATTTTTTTTGGTGGAAGAGCAAGAAGTGTTATTTGTCGGTGGGATTTGACCCTCGGTGTAACGCCCCTAATTTTGGGAACGTTAAATAAATATTTTTATTGAAAACCTAAATAGAGTCTGATTCATTATTACGGCATAATTCTCACAAGAGTACATTTATTCAACAAAGGGAGGAAAACTAGGGTTCCTATCTACTGCTCCGCCTACTCCTACATTATAGCTAGCTCCGAAAGCCTCCAAGATGTAGAGCTCACCATACTCATTTACAAGGTCTGACACATTATACCAGCGTCACCCCCAGTACAATATGTCAGGGTTACAACAGTAACACTGTGAACTACAAAAGTTCAGTAGAATAATCCCATATCTGCTAACTCATAATTTCTAGGCTTAATTGCAAAAACACCCCCTAAACTATCACTTTTTGGCAACTTCACCCCCTGAAGTTTAAATTCGAGCAACTTTACCCCTCTAACTACCAAATTCGAGCAACTTCACCCCCTCCCCCATTTTCCGTTAAAAAAATGGATGGAGAGCAACAAAATTACGTATGTACCCTTTTTTAAAAAAAATACGTTGATATATCTTCTCTCTTTCCTTCGATCGATATTTTTCATCTTCTCTCTCTCTCTCTCTCTGAAACCCACCCACCCAGAAACTCACCCAACGCTCCTCCCACCAGAGGTCTCCTCCAGACGACGGCCTGCACGACGCCGACGCCGACGCCGACCTGATTCCCCAGTGAACGACGACGACGACGACCTGCTTCTTCCCCATCTGTAAGTTCTCTGTTTAGTTAAGTTGGTTTAGGGCAAAATAATTGGGAAGCCTGCTGTTTATTGACATGCATTAAGGGCTAAAAATTGGTTTATCGTTGTTTCTTGTTTTGGAATTTAATAAGCCCTAAATCTCTGAGTTGAATATGAGATCTGGAATTCATTTGATGCTTCTGGTTTCTCTTCCGAATATTGAGTGTTTTCGGTTTCTGAGGGTGATTTCTTGTACATAGTTCAGTTGATTCTTGGTTTTAATTCTGATTTTCCGTAACAGGTTTGCCATTCTCACAGTTAGATTTGTATTCATTTGAACAATCCTTCTTCCATGGATGAATAACTGTGTCATTGAAACGAGAAGGAAGAACCTTTTTACTAATGTTGGGTAATTAAGTAGTTAGATGTATGACAAAGAAAATCAATACACATTCCCATTGCACCATTTAGTTGCTAATAATTTGTAGTACATTCAAGTAATTTTCGGTAGAAGAGAACTCAAGTAAACTAAAACAAAAAACTGTGTTTCCTCTTGTACACGATCTACTTTCCAAAGGAATTTCGTAGAGAAGTTACAATGCAGTTTAATTACGTAGATAACTAGTTGCTCAAAACGATTTCAACAATTTCTTGCATTTTTGGTAAATAAGTTTTGCAAGAAAAGAAACTCAATTGGGGAGGTTAAAAAGATGTGACTTCACAAATGCACCAGGTCACTTTTACCCTCTGTTCCGTGCAATTTCAGCTTTAGGAATAGTAGAGGAATGGTTTAAGTAGTCAAGACTAACTTTCATATTGATTGAATTCTATCCCCTTGGTCGTGTTTTCTTTCTAACTTACATCCTCTAATTTTTTCCATTTTCGTTTCTCTAATGGGAATTCCGCAACGATAATAATTTGTTTTCTTAGTTTTTTTTCACGATCGAAAGGTAAAAAGTCCTTGTCATTGTAGGCAATATTATAAGCCATATTATTAGCCTCACATGCAATTATACCTCTCATGTTATTAATCTAAGTTATTTGTACCACAGGTATCAATTTTGTCCATAGTATTATGTATGAATGAAAAATTTAAAAGGGGCATGTACATGTGTGTAAATGTAGGGATGGAGGAGATCGACAAGGATAGGGAATGCTATTTTTTGGAGTCAACCAGCAGGATCATCTGCAGCATCTTGTGGGAGTGGTAGTACCACTGGCAGTGCAACAATGCCAAGCACTGGCCCCAGACAGTTATCCCAAGGAGAATCATCAACCCCAGGCACTACCCAAAAGTCTAACACTTGAAAACCAAATTTAGTAGTATTTTGGAACCTTACTGACTAGTTAGTAGTCTTTTGGAACCTTTAGTAGTATAGGCAAACAGTGCACTCGTTAATGTAATGAATGGGTACTGTGTATTGATCTTTTGTTGAAATTATAGGCAAACACTGCCCTTTTCCTCTTGATTTCGATGTTGTTACAACTCTTTGTGTTTTTTGGAAGTGGTTGATGGTTTGCTTGTTACAACTCTTTCAAATGATTAAAAAAAGGAAAAAGATTGGGTTCCAAAGTTAATGATTTGGTTTAACTTGAGCAATTGAGACCCAATGGTCATTAGCTTTTGGGAATTTATTCCTGAATTTGGGCTGTAACTTGTATGGTTGCCGACGAGAGTGGCATACGGGCCACATACTTGGTTTTATTTGTGTCAACTTTTTGGATTTATGATCTGGTTAAAGTTAAAGTTCTTGTTTCTTAATCGAATAGCAGAATTTTTTAGTATGAGACTTTTTTGGTTTGTTGTTAAGTCATGCAATGATTCAAATTCAGGACCATGTTTGTTGGATTTGGTTCAAGTAGTTGTAACCAAATTCTACCCAGTCGCTACCCGTAGTGCCAAAAAAAAACCTACCCATAGCCAGAGATCAGAATCTGTGCAATGTTGAAAAGATTTTGGACAGCTACCCGTAGCCTAAAAAATCTCTACCCGTAGCCAACGACCAGAATCTACCCGTAGCCTAAAAAGGGAATAATCTTTTTTTTTTTGGACGGGATAATCTGGTTTTTTTTTGGGTAAGTATCTGGGTGTTGGAGAGGAAATGGAGGAGGAGGAGGACAAATTAATCAGTTTCAATAGGAGAGGAGGGGGTAATCGGGTACTATACCTGGGTGGTGAGGGGAGGAGGAGTTGTAGGAGGGAGGAGGAGGACAAGGTTGAGATCCCGTGGAGGTGCTGAGTGGGGGTGGTGCTTGGTGCTGGTGGTGTGGGGTGGTGAGAGGGGATAGGAGGAGGAATCTAAATGGGTTTTAGGTTTAGGGTTTTTCTGGTTTTACAGAGGTGCGGAGGAGAGAGCGGAGGAGAGGAGAGGAGAGAGAGAGATCGATCGTGTATGCAGGGACAGAGAGAGAGAAACTTTTATCTACTGTTTCTGGTGTAAGGAGAGAGTTATAGACAAAAGGGTGTAAGGGCATTTTTGTACATTCATTAACTTTTCCATCCAATTTTCAATTTTTCCATCCAAAATCATAACAGAATTGGACGGAAAATGGGGGAGGGGGTGAAGTTGCTCAAATTTGGTAGTTAGGGGGGTGAAGTTGCTTGAATTTAAACTTAAGGGGGTGAAGTTGCCAAAAAGTGATAGTTTAGGGGGTGTTTTTGCAATTAAGCCTAATTTCTAATAACAGGACATAGAAGTAACATACTATAGTAGGTAAATAAATCCACAATAACATGTCAATAACACATGTGCATTCAACAACTTCCAATTCAGAGATTAACAATAACACATGCACATTCACTGTTCAACTGGCGTCGGTATCCGTGTAATCAGAGTTTCTCCTACGCAATATTTTCGTAGACCGTGTCACCATTTTTTCCCTAACAATTTCACTTTTTATTTTCCAAATCAAAATTTTCAAAATCATTTACACACCTAACCTCGGTTTCACTGTCCCAGGCTCCCGAGTATCCTCACAATGGTTCCGCTGTTCCGGGCTCCCATTGGCACACAATCACATTGGCTCCTCTCCGCGGATAACCAAGTCATACCTCCAATGAGACTACCAAGTCTGGCCCCATTGGCAACCCCCATACACACACAATGGGTTACCAAGTCCGGCCACATTGCGGTAGCAAAAACCCCCACACACACAATGGGCTACAAAGTTCGGCCACATTGCGGTCGCAAAAAATATTTCCTTTCTCAAATCAACATTTCCAAAATTATTTACATACCCAACCTCGGTTCCGCTGTCCCGGGCTCCCGAGTATCCTCACAATAGTTCCGTTGTTTCGGGCTCCCATTGGCACTGTAGACACCCCAATTTGGCCTAACAATTATTTCAAGTCCCACCTTGGGAACCATCCCGATGATGAAATGGATACAGTGATTGCTTTCTTGCTTTCTTGCGAACCTTAGGACTTATGGTAAGAACTTTGAGCCACTTAGAGGACCCCATCCAGAGCCATACAGCCTTTCAGACAGAAAATACAGAAGCCTAGGAGAATCCATCTGTCGGCCGTAACATCGATCTCACGGCCTTAACATCATTTCTTCACCGAGCAACCTGTTGCTAGAAAATCTCCCTGAGAGATCAATCCCTCGGCCGCAGGATCCATCCTTCGGCCACAATATCCATTCCTCGGCCGCCAGATCATTTGCTCGGCCGCCAGATCGTCCTTTTTCCAGACTCTGGAACGTTCTATTGATTGTTTGATCCAACTACACTACCTCTCCAATGCTTTCGGGCCACGTTCAGAGATTGCAACGAAGAGTTCGAATTGCATTACAATTGTAATTGCAATCGTGCCATTTGATTGGTCGGAGTGAGTCACCCCTATGCCTATATAAAGGAGTCTTTGGGCTCCGAAATTGATAAGTGAAATTACTCACCCAAGCTCCGATACTCTGCACAAATACTATCTCAAACCCTCTCTTCAAAAGCCCCAACCTCCGGAAGGCAGCCATCCATCTGACGATCAAACTTCGAAGTTCAAACCCTAACCCTAAGGTTTTCCGAGAAGCAATCAGTCAATCACACTCAATCCGAAGCAATCAAGCAACTGAGGGATCAAGGTGGTGAGGCCCAACGGCCTCTGGTTTGTTTCACTTACCGTATTTATGGCTAACCGTAGTATTTTGATCATCTATTAACTTTTCTGTCTGGTGTGAGGAAGAACATCGACCGGGGCTTCGATCCCTCGGCCGATATATCAAACCAGGAAGATCCCTCGGCCGTGACATCCATTCACCGGCCGCAGGATCCATTACCCTGGGATAACTTGTTTTGCTCTTTTACTTTCTGATGCATACTTATCGTACTGGCTCACTTTACTTACTGTTTAAATGATTAAATAAATAGACTATGTGTTAGAATTAAATAAAGCATGTATATGTCTCATGTTGAATGATTATGGGCCAGTCTCACGACTGGCAAAGAGGGGTGCCTAATGTAGACACCTCCCAAGCGGGGCATCGCCATACAGATTGATCACGTTTGTTTGCTCGATTGGTTGCTCGTTTCATAAACCAAAATCATGGACATTCCCATGGCTAGGAACATCGCCACATGATAACGGTTATCATGAAATAGAGTCGCCACCCAGTTTATTAAAACTGGGAAAATAGATAGAGATTCTGGATACGGGAGCCAAAAGTACAATAAGGGGAAGGTGTTAGGCACCCCTCTTTGCCCAGTCGTGAGACTGGCCCATAATCATTCAACATAAAACGTGTAGATGCTTTGTTTAATTCCAACACATAGTCTGTTTATTTATTCCTTTAAACAGTAAGTAAGGTGAGCCAGTGCGATAAATAAGCATGCATTAGAAAGCAGAGAAAGCAAATAAACTGTCCCAGGAGATCGATTACTCGGCCGGTGAATGGATGTCACGGCCGAGTAATCACACTGGTTTGATGTACCGGCCGAGGGATCGAAGCCCCGGTCGGTGTTCTTCCTCACACCAGACAGAAAGATTAACGGATAATCAAAATGCTACGGTTAGTCAAAAATACAGTAAATTAAGACAAACCAGAGGCCGTTGGGCCTCACCACCTTGATCCCTCAGTTGCTTGATTGCTTTGGATTGGGCGTGATTGATTGATTGCTTGATCGAGAACCCTAGGGTTAGGGTTTGAACTTCAGGGTTTGATCGCCGGATTGACGGCTACCTTTGGAAGGTTAGGGCTTTTGGAGTATGGGATTGAGAGAGTATTTTGACAGAGTTTCGTGGCTTGATTGAGTGTGTAGGTCTATCAATTTCTGTGTTTATTTCGGAGCCCAAAGGCTCCTTTATATAGGCATAGGGATGACTCACTCCAGCCAACCAAATCATGAGATGGCAATTGCAATTGCAATGCATCTCTAACTCTACGTCGTAATCTCTGAGCGTAGCCCGAACGCATCGGGAAGGTAGTGTAGTTGGATCAAACCAAACGTCTGACAGAACGTTCCAGAGTCTGGGAAAAGGTCGATCTGGCGGCCGAGCAAAGGATGTCGCGGCCGTGGAATGGATGTCTCGGCCGAAGGATAGATCTTGCGGCCGAGGAATTGATCTCTCAGGGAGATTTTGCTGGCAACAGGTTGCTCGGGTGAGGGATTGATGTTATGGCCGTTAGATCGATGTTACGGCCGCCAGATGGATTCTCCTAGGCTTCTGTATTTCTGTCTGAAAGACTGTATGGCTCTGAATTGGGTCCTCTAAGTGGTTCAAAGTTCTCACCGAAAGTCCTAAGGTCCTCAAGGAAGCAATCAACAATCACTGTATCCGTTTCATCATCGGGATGGTCCCAAGGTGGGACTTGAAATAATTGTTAGGCCAAATTGGGGTGTCTACAGATGCCCCTCTTTGACTGAACTCAGACGGATCGCGAGACATGTTTGAGTAAGAGTCAAAGCTGTAAAAAGCAACTCAATTTGGTCCAACCACTATTCCAAGGGGTTTTTGAAAAAGGTTTTGTTATGGTCGGGCCGGGAGGCTGCCTACGTATTCTACAAGGGAAATTCAGACCAATCGTAGTTCGGGAGGTCAATAAAGAAAAAGTTTTGGAGGGTTAGAGACGGAAGACGTACCTTAGGGCTTAAAAAGTCGTAGTGTGACGTACCTAGACTGAGCCAGGGTTTTGGCGAAGAGTAGTTGAAGGAGCGCGGGGCTACCGGGGGAGTTTTTGCGGAGAGCTTCCTTAGCTATTTTTGGGTAGATCAGTACACTGCAGGTGCGTTTGCTTTTCTTGATCATCCTTACTTTGACTGAAAGGAGCTCGGTAGAGTAGCCTATCCTTGCGAATGAGCTGGAAGGAATTGATGTAGTGGGGTGGAATCCAGACCATCTACTGGGGATGAGTTGGATGCCGGCTTGCTTTTGAGACGTGAGGGGCACAGGGCCAGTAACTGGAGCACGGAGCTTTGGTGATGAGGGGACCGAGGCATGGAGCCGGTTGTAGTCATGAGGCAAGAGCCTGGAGAGTGATAGAATCGAGGCGTGGAGCCTGTTGCAATCTTGAGGCGAAGGCCTGAGGGGATTGGATTGATAAAACCGAAGCGCGGAGCTGGTGTTGATCATAAGGCGAGAGCCTGTGGTGACTAGATTGAGGCGTGGAACCTGCTGTGGTTATGAGGCGAAGGCCTGAGGTGAGCTTAGAGCTTGATGGGACCGAAGCGCGGAGCTGGTATTGATCAGGAGGTGAGATCATGAGGTGTCAGAGCTTTGAGCTTGACGTGATGAACTGAAGCGCGGAGCTGGTATAAGGCAAGAGCTTGAGGTGAGCTTAGAGCTTGATGGGACCGAAGCGCGGAGCTGGTATTGATCAGGATGAGAGCCTGTGGTGTCAGAGCTTTGAGCTTGACGTGATGAACCGAAGCGCGGAGCTGGTGTAAGGCAAGGGCCTAAGTTGTCGGAGCTTAGAGCTTAACGTGATTTGAACCGAAGCGTAGAGCTGGTTGCATTCTGATGGTCTGCGCACGGAGCTTTTCTATCATAAGTGTTGGCGTGGAGCCAAAAGATCGAGGCGTTGGGCCGATCAATAAAACCGAGGCATAGAGCCGGTTGATTGCAGGATTGACCTGTTTCATAAAAAATATGCAGAGTGTATATGTGTGATGATGGTTGTTAGATGTGAGCAGATGTGATGATGCAGACTCGATGTGAAAATGCAATATGTGCACGGGCCCGTGCGTGTGTGTTTGTTTTAAGCTTAGAGCTTCTATCAAGTTCCGGACTTGAGCATTCAGAGCGTAGAGCTCGAGCATTCGGATGGCAGAATCCAAGCATTCAAAGTACAGGCTTTGAGCGTCCATTACGTAGTGGTTGGGCATCCAAGCGTAGAGCTTGAGCATTCAGGTGTATGACTTGAGCATCCAGTACACAGTGGTTGGGCATCCAAGCGTAGAGCTTGAGCATTCAAAAATGTTAGATTTTTGAGCATTCAGGCGTAGAGCCTGAGAATAGATGTCTTGATTGTTGGGGCGGCTTAGAGCCTGTTGCTTGTTTACGGCTTCGAGCCAGTTGAGATAATGGGCTTTGAGCCGCTGAGATTGCTTGTTTACGGCTTTGAGCCAGTTGAGATGATGAACACAGGCTTCGAGCCTGTTAAGAACTTGATTGTGTACGGCTTCGAGCCAGTTGAGACAATGGGCTTAGAGCCGCTGGGTTGGTTGTTACGGCTTCGAGCCAGTTGAGATAAGGGGCTTTGAGCCGCCAAGTTGAGTGATTACAGGCATAGAGCCTGTTGCCGTGATAGCGAGCATAGAGCTGCTGAGATAAGGGGCTTTGAGCCGTAGGCTTCGAGCCTGTTGAGGTAATGGGCTTCGAGCCGCTTTGGTGAGATAACGGGCGTAGAGCCTGCTGTGTTGAGGGCTTAGAGCCGCTGAGATGATAGGTACAGGCTTCGAGCCTGTTGGAGTAATGGGCTTCGAGTCGCTGAGTTGATTGTTATGGGCATCGAGCCAGTTTAGATGGTAGATATAGGCTTCGAGCCTGTTGAGGTAGTGGGCACAGAGCTGCTGAGGTGATAGACATAGGCTTCGAGCCTGTTAAGATAGCGGACTCAGAGCCGCTGAGTTAGCAGGTGGAGGCGTAGAGCCGCCAGGTGTCCTGTTTTGCCGTGGTAGGAGCTTCGGCCAGCAGTTTGTGGAGAGAGATTTTCCTCACGCTTGGGTATGCCCCCAAGGCTGGTTTTGATCATGTTGCATTGGCTTGGGGATGCCCCCAAGGCTACTTGGTTGGTTGAGGACTTAGAAGTCTGTGATGGCTCGAATTAGTGCACTGAGCAAAATCTACTTTTTGTTGAAGGAAATTGATTTGGAGGGCCAGGAGATCGATCTCTCGGCCGAAGAATTGATGTCTCGGCCGAGGAATTGATGTCTCAGCCGTGAGAACGCCAAAAGCCAGGAAATCGATTTAAGTTCAGTTAAATCGATCTCACGGCCCATTTAATCCTTTCTTCTTCTCCTCCTCTCTTATTCTCCTCCATTCCTCTCGCCCGACGACCACCGTACGCCGCCGCCCTCCTCCACTACCGCCGACCGCCATCATTTCCGGCGATCATCCCCACCGCCGCCGTTTGCCATTGCTGCTGGCTTGGTTGTTTTGAAACCGTTGGTTTTCCTCCCATTTTGGTTCTGACGTGATGGCCACGCCATCTTCAGGTGTCGCGGGTTCGTCCTCGCATCCTCCATGTAGGTGCGAGCATCCATCTTCCGATGAGGAGGCGATTGAGGAGCCCGATTTGTTTGATGCTACTACCTACGTTCGTCCTTCGCGTAGGCTGGGTTATGGCGGTTTCCTGCAGTACCGTCCTCCTGTTGGTGGCCTAGAGGCCGAGGTGGTTCGTCGAGAGCCTGAGTTTCACCTGAGCGTCCTGAACGTGCCGGTGAGTTTCCTGAAAAGTAAAAAGTTTTACTTTAGTTCGGAGTTTTGGAAATCGTTGTATTTAGAATAAGATTTTTTTGCTTGCGGGATGAAAAATCCCTTTTGGCTAGGAGCGTGAATATGAGGAACCCATGTTTGGGTTGAATTTTGTTTAAGGAAACTAAAATAACTATGCCCCCTGTCTAGGCAATGCATGCTTTTAGATGTTAATCTGATGCCCCTTAGCATTTTCTTTGTTTATGCAATCATGAGATTAACTCCCTTTTGTCTTTGGCAGAGAAACAGGAGGCTAGAAGCTCGCGGTGGAGGCAAGGAGGTGCATAGATGGTTCTTGAAGCTGCCAGAGCAGGCTCGGGAGCTAGTACGTGCTGCAGGCTTCGAGACATTCGTTCTGGGCCTCGATCTTCCGAAGATGGATTGGTCACTGATGACCTCGCTGGTTGAGAGGTGGTGGGATACCACCAATACCTTCCATTTTCCTACTGCTGGTGAGATGACTATCACTCCGGGTGACTTTTCTTTGTTGACTGACCTGCGGATAGGCGAAGTTGCTCTTTGAGTTGACCCCCGGCTTTGGGAGCGAGAGGGCGCTTTGAGGTGGTTTCTGGGCAAGGTGCCCCCTGTTCGTTCTCGAGGTCATATAGATCTTGCTTGGCTAAGCAAGACTTTCATGGTGGCTGATATTCTGACCTAGGTGAGTGCTGAGCAGTTGACGCGGGCCTTCCTTCTTTACCTCATTGGGCAAACGTTGTTTGCCAACAAGGATGGTTCGGTACACACGCAGTTTTTGGCTCCTTTGCAGCACTTGGGAGCTATTCGGGAGTTTGACTGGGGCTCGTCTGCTTTGGCCACTCTGTACGGCAGTCTTGGAGCTTGCTCGCGGGACAAGAGTCCCATTCTTTGTGGTCACTTTCGAGTGCTTGAGGTATGCATCATTCCTTTGTACTTCTGTTTTCACTTTAGCCTTTTCCTAGTTCTGAACTCGCTTTGGTTAACCTGCTTTTCAGCTCTGGGCTTTTGAGCACCTTCTCCAGTTTCCTCCTGAGACTAGGCACGGTGATGCGAACTGCATACCTCGTTACGAGCGATGGTTGATGGGGCAACGGAGGCCACGGTCACCAGTCTTGAGCCTTCCCGAGTGGCGGCGAGTTTTGGACCGACTGACGGTTGATCAGGTACCTTTTTCTTTGTACCTCTTATCCTTTCCTTTAGACTTCTATATTTTTGTGTCGGACTTGATTTGTCCTTGCTTTGTAGGTACGGTTTGACCCTTGGGGTGGTGTACCAGAGGATGCCCCTCTTGCACGTTGTAGAGTTCTGGACCGGACTCGTAGCTTGCTCGAGGGTCCATTTTGCCGAGCCTGGTACTTAGGCGATCGAGTGGCCAGCCAGTGGTGGTCACGCGCTGAGGCTTTTCAGCTTGTTCCTCCTTCTCCCCCAGTATCCATGAGGTCCACTTCCTTGATGTCGAAGGAAGATCTGAAGAATGTCCGGATCAGAGATTGGGCAGGTTTACTCCTCCAGGCAGGTGACTATACGGAGTACTGTCGTCTTTTCTTGACCCCCTCTGTTGAGGCTCCTCCCATTGCTCCTGTCTGGCCATGGGCTCCTTCGTTTGTCTCCTTCCACTCAGACGATGGGGAGGAGGAGCGCCTGATGCTGACTCCTTGCACGACCCCGCTCTATACTTTGCCAGTCGGGGCTTCACAGGTATTTTTAGCTTCCTATGTTAGCTTTCATCACTTCGCATTGTATCCTTGCTTTAGATGTTTGTAATGCTTGGCTGTTCCACAGGTGCCTGCCGAGATAGTGCAGGAATGGCTTCGCGCTTATCAGAGTACAGAGGTTTTGGTTCGGAGACAGCGCCGTAGGATTCTTGAGGTATGACTTTCTTCATGAGCTTTATCTGCTATGTATTATCCCTTGAGTCTGAATGTTTATATCTCCCTTGGCTGCAGCTTGAGGCTGAGAGACTGCTGGCGGGGGGAATGTGAGGACCAGTGAGCAGCCTTTGCCTTCTTCTCAGAGATCGCTTAGCTTTTAGGGTTTTTCTTTTCCCTGTTCATAGTTAGTTGATAGGCAGAAACTATATTTGTATAGTAAAAGCAATCACAGCAACAGTTTTGTAAACAAGTTTTTGAGAAATGAGAAATGCCTTTCATGCCCCTAAATGTCTTGATAGTCAGAACATGGCTTTTTTGAACGAGTTTTTGCTGATAGATAGTTAACTTGTGCGAAAATATTGGCCGAAGAATCGATCACTCGGCCGAAGGATCATTGTTGCGGCCGAGGTATTGATTGTCCGGTCGTTACATCTATTTTCCCAAGGAAGATGGGTTTTGCTTTAGCCAAGTGGCATCCTGTTTCACATCCTTTCCTATGCTTAATCTTTGATTTTCTGCTTCCTGCCTTTGCCATGCTTTACAGCCTGATTGCCAAACTTGAAGAGTCTTTTTGAAAGATCGTACCCTTTGCATTAACGACTTTTGGTTTAGAGAGGATGAACTGTAATTCCTATGTGTCCTTGTTTTTGCCAATTCCTTGGAAGATGACTAACTCATCTTTTGTGAGCTCAATACGCAGGGTTAGCTACGCCTATCATTGAGTACAAACATGTTGATGTTTTCCTCTCTCCAAATGTTTGGGCCGCATCTCGATGCGAGATTGCCTACGTATCCCAATCAGGGAATCAGGCCTTTTTACGTAGTTCCAAGATCACCACCTTTGGAGGTTGGGTTTTCACTCTTGGTTTTTCTTTCTCTCATGCTCTAAGTTTTGCCTAGGTTACCTGATAGAGGTTGAGTCCCTAGCGAGCTTTCCTTCAAATGCCTTAACTTTTGCCTAGGCCGCGTTTTTCGCTTTTTCTTTCCCTAGCAGGCTCTGCTCTTACTTTTGCTTGGATGTATAGGTTGCCCAACGAGCATTTTTCTCTCAAGAGGATTTTAGTATTTTGGAGAGGAATCTGATGGAGATGTTCTCATGAATCTCCTGTTGCGTTTGTACTTTCACAATGGGCAAGCTATCCCTAAGTGTTCTCACGGAGATAGCGTCTTCTTCCTAAGTTTTGATAAAAACCTAGTTCTAAGTAATTAGAGTTCATCCTTTCCTTCCCTTTTGTCGGGGACACAAAGATTTTGATCCCTTCGAAATCTTCCTTTGTTTTGGCAATGAGAGCATAGCGCATGGCAATTGCAATTTAGAAATTTGGATTTAGATAAGCATAATCTGGAAGATGAAAAAGGAATTCTCTTAGCGGAAATAAAATACCCAAATAGGGGCCCAAAATCGTTCTAGTTTGTTTAAAGCAAAAACAATGTTTTAACGTTTCTTATTTGCCATGTTGTGACTTCTCAGCTACTGCAGCATGTCGGGGTCATTTCCCTTGTCTTTTGCAACTTTGTACTCTTTCCCACCATCTTCCTTGCCAAACAGAGCCTTTGAACCGGGTTCATCTTTTGCACGATGGCTACCTCTTTGAGCCATGAGTAATCCCCAGATGGATGTGTCAGCAGGAAACTCCCTTTCTCTTTCCTCATTGATTGCGTGGTCATCAGCTATTTCCTCCTGATTGAATAGTGATGCTAAGGAGGTTTCATCGAGCGGATCATTGCACTCTTCTTCCATTTCATCAAAGTCGCTTTCCCCTGTTTTATAGGGTTCTGTGCACATGAAATCTAGATCTTCTCTTTCCTCTATCCATTGACTATAATCGCACTCATCGTAAGGGTTGACCCATGGTTGCATTTGGAACTCCTCTACTTTCTCAATGAGATTGATTGTCTCCCAAACAATGGGCGGTGTTGGAATTTTGGGACGGTTGATGCGTACCATTATTTGGGCAGGCTCGAAGCGAGCGTGCCTTCTCATCATGATGACCCTTTCTTTTTCCTTCTTCCTATTCTCAAACCAGATACGAAGCCATTCGTCATCTTCTACAAATGGAATGTCTGGATCCTCCAAATTGTGTTTCGCCCAAGAGTGTTCCTTCCACTTCCTTAGCTTTTCCTCCTCTGCCTGGTCTTTGCTGCTTATGTCGGACATATCAATGTCGATTACTTCTGACTGATCAGAATTATCATCCTCCTCCTCCTCCATCATGAAGCATTCGTCCTCCTCGGGGAAGGTTAAAGTAGGTTTGGTTTGGTTGTCTTGGACAATGTATTGGCTGGGATTGTATGTAGGGTCGTGAGAGAGATTTATGAGATTGATGCTTCGAGGTGGTGGTTCGGCATTATGAGTAGGGAGTGGGTTGGCTTGCCCATCAGGTTTTGGTGGTTTTATGGTTCGACTATCAATAAGGTCTTGAATGTCGTGACGAAGACGCATACAATTGTCTGTTTCGTGCCCAGGATGTTGGTGGTAGGCGCATTGTTTGTTTGGATCATGGTTTGGACCGTAGGGCGGTGGAGGAAGTGGCTTGTTTAGAGGTTTAAGATGCCCTTGACGGCTAAGGATGGTCAAGGCTTGGGATAAGGTCATATAGAGAGGATCAAAGTTGCTACGAGGTCGATTTGAGCTTCGGGATGGGCTAGTTTGGAAAGGGTCTTGAGACAAGGAGCCAAGGGCATTTACGGAGGCGTGAGATGTATGGCTAGAGAAGGTTTTCTTAGGTGGAGGAGTGGTCTCTTCTTTCCCAATGAGCCCTAGCTTGATTCCATCTTCGATTTGCAACCCAGTGGCATGCAAGCGCTTGAAATCGGTGATAGCCTGTGTGTAAATATGCCTGAGATATTTGGGTTGCAAATTTTTGACAACTATCCTCACTTGGTCTTCCTCGGAGGGACGGTTCTTCATCTTGGCGGCCTTTTCCCTCCATCTTGCCACAAAGGTAGCAAAATCCTCATTGGAATCCTGTTTGGTCATTTCCAAGTCTCGAGTTGTTAGTTCAATTTGGATGTTGTATGCATATTGCTTGACAAAAGCGTTAGCAATTTCTGGCCAAGTTTGATAATGTACAAACTCCAAAGTGAGGAACCAGTCGAGAGCACTTCCGGTGAGAGTTCGCTGGAACAACTGGGCGATGAGCTCGTCGTTCAAGCCCATCGGCTTCAGGGTGTTGATAACATGGCGAACATGACTGGTAGGGTTGCCAGTTCCATTGAACTTCTCAATGTTGGGCATTTTGAAATTCTCAGGCAGCTTGGATTCTGGGAAGAGGCAAAGCCCCTCGAAATCTAGAATTTGGTCCCCTTGTGAACGAGCCAAGGCTTGTTTGATTTCCTTGACTTGCTTGGTTAACTCAGGACTTTCTGCCAACACTACTTTATGGGGGTTCTCGTCTTCCATTGATTTTTCCTCATCCTCAGCATCTCTAGCTGCCTTTTCTGCTAGTAGCGCAGTGATTTGAGCTTGGAGCTCGGTAATAGTGGTGTCGTTGTCTGCCATGAGGTAGAAGGGTTGCTTGACGAAGCTTGAGATTTAGAAAATGACGGAGTCCGTTGAGGGGATGACCGGGAAGTTTCTGAAAATGGTTGGAATTGTTGTGGTGAGGGTGTTTTGTCAGATGAGGATGATAGACGGGAAGGTTGCAGAGACCTTTGTTTGGCGTAGCTTCGGGTGTTATAAGAGTACAAAGTTGGCTGTGGTTGCTTCTTTGATTTACCTATTGTGCCTGCTTGAAAAGTAGAATACCTGGAAGTCAGTATTCGGCCTGTGTAGGGTTAGAATTTGGGCTGAAAATCCCAACCCTTCTGCACAGAAAGAGTTAATTACAACAACAGATGATACAAGGTGCGAGGAAGAACTTTTGCAAGTAGAATGCAAATAGGTTCCTAGCCTGTAGGTTCCTGTCTTAGTTTGATAAGTTCTATGGCTTTCTAAAGCATGCAAGGTTTTGGTAGTTTCAGGGTGCTCCGTTGTCAAAGGGCACCAGTCCTCTCACCAGCCCATCATAGGCGGCGATTGGGTGATTTCCTTTTTGATATACCACTAGGTACGAGTGACTGTGGAGTTTGCTGGAACCCCCAACATAGCCCGTGTCATGCCGGGATATCAGGTGAACTCAACGGGTTGCCCGCTCGATGCATATGATAAATGAATTAAACAAGGCATGTATTAGTTTTATGTTGAACTTTTTGGTTATGGCTCTCACATCCCCAGCAGAGTCGCCAAAAACTGTAGACACCTCCCAAGCGGGGCATCGCCATACAGATTGATCACGTTTGTTTGCTCGATTGGTTGCTCGTTTCATAAACCAAAATCATGGACATTCCCATGGCTAGGAACATCGCCACATGATAACGGTTATCATGAAATAGAGTCGCCACCCAGTTTATTAAAATTGGGAAAATAGATAGAGATTCTGGATACGGGAGCCAAAAGTACAATAAGGGAAAGGTGTTAGGCACCCCTCTTTGCCC
Source organism: Rhododendron griersonianum (assembly GCA_018127125.1). Classification (NCBI taxonomy): domain Eukaryota; kingdom Viridiplantae; phylum Streptophyta; class Magnoliopsida; order Ericales; family Ericaceae; genus Rhododendron; species Rhododendron griersonianum. The sequence goes on along the minus strand of CM030799.1, from coordinate 17,797,618 downwards.
AGTCGCGAGACTGGCCCATAATCATTCAACATAAAACGTGTAGATGCTTTGTTTAATTCCAACACATAGTCTGTTTATTTATTCCTTTAAACAGTAAGTAAGGTGAGCCAGTGCGATAAATAAGCATGCATTAGAAAGTAGAGAAAGCAAATAAACTGTCCCAGGAGATCGATTACTCGGCCGGTGAATGGATGTCATGGCCGAGGGATCCTCCTGGTTTGATGTACCAGCCGAGGGATCGAGGCCCTGGTCGGTGTTCTTCCTCACACCAGACAGAAAGATTAACGGATAATCAAAATGCTACGGTTAGTCAAAAATACAGTAAATTAAGACAAACCAGAGGCCGTTGGGCCTCACCATCTTGATCCCTCAGTTGCTTGATTGTTTTGGATTGGGCGTGATTGATTGATTGCTTGATCGAGAACCCTAGGGTTAGGGTTTGAACTTCGGGGTTTGATCGCCGGATTGACGGCTATCTTTGGAAGGTTAAGGCTTTTGGAGTATGGGATTGAGAGAGTATTTTGACAGAGTTTCGTGGCTTGATTGAGTGTGTAGGTCTATCAATTTCTGTGTTTATTTCGGAGCCCAAAGGCTCCTTTATATAGGCATAGGGATGACGCACTCCGGCCAATCAAATCATGAGATGGCAATTGCAATTGCAATGCATTTCTAACTCTACGTCGTAATCTCTGAGCGTAGCCCGAACGCATCGGGAAGGTAGTGTAGTTGGATCAAACCAAACGTCTGACAGAACGTTCCAGAGTCTGGGAAAAGGTCGATCTGGCGGCCGAGCAAAGGATGTCGCGGCCGTGGAATGGATGTCTCGGCCGAAGGATAGATCTTGCGGCCGAGGAATTGATCTCTCAGGGAGATTTTGCTGGCAACAGGTTGCTCGGGTGAGGGATTGATGTTATGGCCGTTAGATCGATGTTACGGCCGCCAGATGGATTCTCCTAGGCTTCTGTATTTATGTCTGAAAGGCTGTATGGCTCTGAATTGGGTCCTCTAAGTGGTTCAAAGTTCTCACCGAAAGTCCTAAGGTCCTCAAGGAAGCAATCAGCAATCACTGTATCCGTTTCATCATCGGGATGGTCCCAAGGTGGGACTTGAAATAATTGTTAGGCCAAATTGGGGTGTCTACACCTAACACCTTCCCCTTATTGTACTTTTGGCTCCCGTACCCGGAATCTCTGTCTATTTTTCCAGTTTTGGTAAACTGGGTGGCGACTTTGTTTTTATGATGACCACTATTTTGTGGCGATGTTCCTAGCCATGGGAATGTCCACGATCTTGGTCTATAAAGCAAGCAACCAATCGAGCAAACAAACGTGATCAATCTGTATGGCGATGCCCCGTCTGGGAGGTGTCTACAATTTTTGGTGACTCTGCTGGTGACGTGAGAGCCATAACCAAAAAGTTCAACATAAGACTATTACATGCCTTGTTTAATTCATTTATCATATGCATCGAGCGGGCAACCCGTTGAGTTCACCTGATATCCCGGCATGACACGGGCTATGTTGGGGGTTCCAGCAAACTCCACAGTCACTCGTACCTAGTGGTATATCAAAAGGGGAATCACCCAATCACCGCCTATGATGGGCTGGTGAGAGGATTGGTGCCCTTTGACAACGGAGCACCCTGAGACTACAAAAACATTGCATGTATTAGAAAGCCATAGAACTTATCAAACTAAGACAGGAACCTACAGGATAGAAACCTATTCGCCACCCAGATAGACGAGGTCAATAACCAAGCAGAGATTGAAGCTCAATTGGAAGAGATAACAGCAATAGCAAATCAAATGGCCCTCCAAGACTTGCAGGGTGACAATGATGAAAGTGCGAATCAAGGTGACAGTGAAGTGCTGATGATCAACCTTGGTGATGAAAAAGACTGCTCTGAATTGATTGTGGATGCTGAAAAAGGGGCTTACCCTAACTGGACCGTGTAGCATACCCTAAAATACAAAATGAAAAGCGCTAGTTCTGGTCTTAGTTCCGATTCCGATTTCGACTCCGAGTCGACTTAGTCCGAGTCAAGCTTTTCATCTTTTGAAACTACTAAGTCTAGTGAGGAAAACCTGGTCAAAGCACCAAAGCATAACATTTACTTTGAGTTTCACTCTGAAATGTCTTTTGATAATCTTAGCAATGAGAAGGAAGATTTAGAGTATTTCACTTTGCCTATAATCAATTGTATGGATTCCGACACACCAAATTTTGAGGAAGAAATTCCAAAAGAAATTCTAGAATTAATCGAGAGAGAAGAAGAAATGCACGCTAAACATTTTTCTGAGGAAATAATCACAGCAAACATAGGCTCTAAAAACGAGCCCAAAATGGTTAAAATTGGTACCACACTATCCCTTCAAGAAAGTGAAAAACTGATCCTTTTGCTAAAAGAATACAAAGATGTTTTTGCCTGGTCTTACGAGGACATGCCTGGGATAGACCCTGAAATTGTTCAGCATAAAATTCCCCTGATGCAAAATCAGTTAAACAAAAATTGAGGCGTATGCGTCCTGATTGGGTCTTAAAGATAAAAGAAGAAGTCATTAAGCAAATCAACGCCGGTTTTCTCATAGTCACCGAATATCCACAATGGGTAGCTAACATCGTTCCCGTACCAAAGAAAACTGGAGGAATTAGGGTTTGTGTAGATTTCCGAGATCTCAATAGAGCCAGTCCAAAGGATGACTTCCCATTACCACACATAGACGAACTAGTAGACAACACCGCAGGCCATGCATTGATATCCTTCATGGATGGATTTTCTGGGTATAATCAAATCCTTATGTCTCCTGAGGATAGAGAGAAAACCACCTTCACTACGCCTTGGGGAACCTACTGCTACCGAGTGATGCCATTCGGGTTAAAGAATGCTGGAGCCACTTACCAAAGGATGGCAACAACACTACTGCACGACATGATGCACAAAGAGGTCGAGGTGTATATCGACGATATGATAGTCAAATCAAAGGAAAGGGAAGGACACCATGAAGCACTTCGGAAGTTCTTTGAAAGGATTAGGCAATACAAGCTATGTCTTAATCCTCAAAAATGCACTTTTGGGGTAACGGCTGAAAAAATGTTGGGATTTCTCATCACTCAAAGAGGAATCGAGGTAGACCCTTCCAAGATACAGGCTATCATGGAAATATCGCCGCCTAGGACAGAAAAGGAGGTAAGGAGTTTCTTGGGGAAGGTACAATTCATCAGCAGGTTCATTTCCAAGCTCACAACTACCTGCGAACTCCTTTTCAAGCTACTAAAGAAAGGTACTGACTTTGAGTGGAGCCAAGACTGTCAGCAAGCGTTTGAGGCAATCAAAGAATATCTTCAGAATCCGCCTGTACTGTCGCCCCCCATTCCTGGGAAACCGTTGATTCTGTACCTCTCAGTAACGGACACATCCATGGGATGCATGCTAGAGCAAGAAAACGACGCCAAGGTAGAGTGCGCCATATACTACCTCAGCAAAAAAATGATGGATTATGAAACAAGATACACTCCCCTCGAGAAAACCTGTTGGGGGCTAGTATGGGCCACAAAGAAACTAAGGCACTACCTGTTAGCACATCCGGTGGTGCTGGTCTCTCGTTTAGACCCAATCAAATATCTTTTCGAAAAGCCAGCACTTATCGGAAAGCTAGCTAGGTGGTTATTGCTGCTAGCAGAATTCGACCTCAAATACATGACAAGGAAATCAGTGAAGGGAAGAGCTGCGGCAGAATTCTTGGCAGATCATCCTGTGACAGAAGCCGAGGCAGAAGACTTCATGTTCCCCGACGAGGACATCTTATGTCTCTTAGACGACACCTGGCAGCTTTACTTTGATGGAGCGTCAAACCAATGTGGATATGGCATAGGGGTATTGCTAGTTTCCCCAAACGACTCTCATATCCCTTTGTCATATAAACTGAGGTTTGAAGTCACCAACAACCAGGCTGAATATGAGGCTTGTATTACTGGAATGGAGGCAGCCCTGGAGCTAGGGGCAAAAAGGGTAGAAGTCATTGGGGATTCAAACCTGGTGGTATCTCAAGCAAGAGGAGACTGGAAGGTCAAGGAAGACACACTGAAACTGTATCACTCTGTGCTGGAAGATCTAATTCCACAATTCGATTCCGTTATCTTCACACACACTCCCCAAGTGAGCAATAGGTTTGTAGATGCACTGGCAACATTAGCATCTATGGTCGAAATACCCCTGGGATTCACAATGCGGCCTCTCATGATCGAAGAAAAGGTCAAACTAGCATGCTAATGTACCTTTACCGAGGAAGGTGAAGACGATGGCAAGCCATGGTACGAAGACGTAAGGAAATTCTTGGAAGAAGGAGAATACCCATCCGAGGCCACTTCAAAAGACAAAACAGCACTGCGGAAGTTTGCCGCCCGATTTGTAGTCTGTGGAGGAGCACTGTATCGAAGGGCATACTTGGGTCCAAGTCAACTTTGCGTCACAACGGAGGACAACCGTTAGGTAATGGAGGAAATACACGAAGGAATCTGTGGGCCACACATGAATGGGGCAACAATGGCCAAGAAGATCCTGCGTCAGGGATATTACTGGACCACAATGGAGGCTGATTGTGCTGACTATGTCCGCCGATGCTACAAATGTCAAACTCACGCTGATCGCATGCGTATTCCCCCTACGGAATTGTATAGCATGACATCCCCTTGGCCATTCGCCACCTGGGGGATAGACGTCATTGGAAGTACAAATCCAAAGGGAAAATACAAGCATCAGTTCATTCTAGTGGCTATCGACTACTTCACCAAGAGGGTAGAAGCAGCTTCTTATGCTACTCTCAAAGCCACTCATGTGGCCAAATTTATTCGCACTAATATCATCTATCGATATGGTGTACCTCACGAGTTCGTCTGTGACAATGGATCGCACTTCAAAAAAGCAACAAAGAAGCTTTTTGCCAAATTTGGGATACAGAATCATCGGTCATCTACTTATCGACCCCAAACTAATGGAACAATTGAGGCTGCAAACAAGAATATCAAGAGGATTCTGTGAAAGACTACCGACACCTACACAGATTGGCCAGAAATGCTACCTTTAGCACTATGGGGTTATCGAACAACTGAAAGAACTTCAACTGGGGCTACTCCATACTCTCTGGTTTATGGAATGGAGGCTGTCTTGCCTATCGAGCTGGAGTTGCCTTCGTTGAGGGTTCTAGCTGAGACTGGAATGATCGAAGAAGATTGGGTTCAAAACCGCTACGACGAGTTAGCACTACTAGACGAAAGGAGGCTGAGAGCGTTATACCATGTACAAGGGTATCAACGCCGCATTGCACGAGCATTCAACAAAAAGGTAAAACCTAGAGACATCAAGGTAGGAGACATAGTGCTCAAAGCAATTTGTCGCCACGTTTCTGACCCAAGGGGCAAGTTTAGACCAAACTGGGGAGGCCCCTACCTTATCAAACGCATACTTTCTGGAGGAGTAGCATACATTGCAGACTTGGATGGAATGGAATTCGCAACGCTAGTCAACATTGACAAGCTGAGGAAGTATTACCCATGAGAGATGCTCGTTGGGCTGAAAACCATAAGGGTGGGCGGACTCAAGCAAAAATTAGAGCAGCCTGCTAGGTCGAAAACCCGCAAGGGCTGCTTAGGCAAAAACTAAGGCATAAATAAAACGCTCGCTAGACCGAAAACCCGCAAGGGCGGTTTTAGGCAAAATTTAGAGCACAAAAAGAGAGGAAAACACCCGAGTGAACCCTAACTAAAAACAAAACAAATCCCCTTTGTTCGAACTACGTTTATGGCTTGATTCCCTCCATGGGATATGTAGGCAATCTCTAAGTTTGAGATTCGGCCACTGCTATCATCATCACTTCCGAAATTTCTAGGTCTACCCTAAAGCATGTTCACTATCAAATCATGGCAATAACATCTTCGAATAAAACGACCAAATGTTTTATTATTTCCAAAGGAAAAGGACAAAGCAAACCTAAACAATTCTTAATCCATGAAAACTAGAATCAAACAAATATCTTTTGAAAAACATAAGCAAAATGTCAATCTTTAGGTCTTCCTTCTCTTTGCACTACTATCCTCCAAAAGATTTTTCTTCAACCAGCGTTTGTAAGAACCTGATAGCTTGACAACAAAATTCTCAGCAACCTCCTGCATCACTCTATTCGGCCAAAGACGCAGCATATTGCGACGGAAGTTGGCATCATGGACCTTAGAAACAGTGTACTCAGGGTCACCCAGGATTGCGGTTTGTTCAGCCCTGAACTGCCTTTGAAAGCGAGCAGGAAAGTAGAAAACGACTCGGGTAATGCCAATCACTGCTACACCAAAATGGTTCATGGTACTCGCAGTCATGCTCTCAACACCATACCAGGGGCAAACCCATTGAATGCAATCACATCTGCAAGTCTTCATCCATGCTTCCCAAGCAGCCTCAGTTGAGAACTGTTTAATCATGCGACGCTCCGTGCATTGGTCTGGATTATAAGGAAGTCACTTTGGCGCATCCCACACCTTTAGCTTCTCAAATAACCATACCTAGAGAATAAGGGAAAATTGTGAGTTGAGAGAACATGTGAGTCGAAACAAAAGAGTGATAAGTGAAAGGATAAACTTGACAAATAAACAAACAAAGAGTGAACCTGCAATAGCAAAGGACTGCCTGAGAACTGAGCTGTAGGATTACCCTTCATTACATCTAGACCCATCAAGGTCTCTGCCAACACTAAGCCAGTGAAACTCACACGATTTCCAATTTGTTGAGCAAAGTTAAGCAGTATGGAATCAGCATGGCCAGAAGAAGGGCCAAGCAAGTAATAATGAAGAAGACAAATGCACAACGCATGAAAGCATGCTCTCTGTTGGGAAACTCGACGATGAGCCTCAGCTGTACCAAAACGCTGGATAAACTGCAGAATCTCTAGCCTTCCCTTTACTACGAAGAACCTAGCTTCATGTTTCTGAACTTGGAGCAAATCCTTCAAGAGATCACCTCGGTTGAACAAAGGATTAGGGACAACGAAATCCACTCTATCCGAATGACCCATGATGGCCGCAAACTCCTTGATAGTAGGACACAATTCCTCTCTCTTAAATCGAAAGACATGAAAAACAGGATCCCACAAACTAGTGGCTGCCTTAAGGAAAGCAAAATTCATAGGAATTTGACGAAGGGAGAAGGAAAAGTCCATGCCAAAGGACTTAAAGTGTAAACGGTCGAGGCCATTAAAGGAATCCAACCACTGATCAAGGACTGGTTGTGCCATGTGCAAGGAATTGTTACTGATAATGCTATCGGGTTCGTAGGACGCATACTTATAGGCTAAGTCGAGTCCTAGTTCGAATCGAAATCGGATTCTAAATCCTCGGTAACTTAGTTGGTCTCTCGGTCGGCACTTCGATATGACGGCCGTAGGATCAATCCATCGGCCCGTGAAAATCAGGGTTGACCTAAAAGTCAAACCCAAGCAGACGAAACGATCCTTCGGCCGCCAGATCCAAGCCTCGGCCGCGTAATCGTTAGGTCGGCCGCCAGAACGGCTATTTTACAGACTGTCTCCACGGCTCAGTTTGTTTCACTGGATTAACAAGTTATCATACACGAACCACGCAGATATAGCATACACAATCACGTAACAGAACAAAAGATTTTTGTTTCATATAACGAAAGCTTTTTACATCACAAGGTGGATCATCCCACATTTCCTAAACAAACTATACATCGATTTCCTGTCGAACTAACCTATGCAGGAAGAGGAACAGAAAAACAAAAAAGAGGAAGGAGAGGAGGAGCCGAACCCTCTGGTGGTCTAAACACCAGAGGCCTGCTGTAAAGAAACTAAAAAAGAGGACACCCCTGGGGCGACGTGTACCAAAGAAGCACTGCGGTGCAGAAGAAACACCACACGGCCCAGAAAAATCACCATACCGCGTACCACCGCCACCCCAAGAGTTCCGCGTCACGAAAGCAAGCCACCCATGCAAGGGTCCCTAATCAAGCACCAAGACAGGACCAAGAACAGCGCAGTCTCCCTCCGCGAATGCCAGGCCGCACACCGCCCATCATCCGGACCTGACGAGAATGAAGCAGAAAAGGGAGAGAGATCCTCGGTAGAGCCGTCAGCAACAGAACAAAACGGAAGAAGAAGAGAGAAAAGAGAAATGAAAATAAAATGCCGAAAGGTCGGCTTTTATAGAACTCTGGAAACCAAGCGATTGCGCGGCCGAGACTTCAATTCCTCGGCCGAGAGATCGATCTCCAGGCCTTCTAATCAATCTCCCTCCACAACATCAGATTATGCCCAGTGCACCAATTAAGCAATTATGGACTTCTAAGTCTTCAACAGACAAAGTAGCCTTGGGGGCACCCCCAAGCCAATATAACGTGATCAGAACTAGCCTTGGGGGCATGCCCAAGCATAAGGAAGTCCTCTCTCCACAAACTGCTGGCCGAAGCTCTTACTACAGCAAAGTAAGACACTCAGCAGCCCTGAGCTCATTACTCCAGCATTTCCACACTCAACAACCTTGTGCACAGGTCGTTCAAGTCACCCAGGCTCCACGCTTGCAATCTCCGCGGCTCCAAGCCCATTACCTCAACTGGCTCAAAGCCGTAACACCCATCACTCAGCGGCTCAAACGCCCATCACCTCAGCGGCTCAAAGCCCATCTCAAAGCATTCAGCAGCTCTACGCTTACCACTCCGGCAACCATACATCCATGCCCCGAGCCCATCATCTCAGCAACCCCACTCAGCGGCTTTACGCCCATATGCTCATTCAGTGGCTCCAAGCCCATCGCTCAGCGGCTTTACGCCCTCGCCAATCACCGTCAGCAGCTCCATGCTCGCTACCCCAACAATTTCATCTCTATCAATTCAGCAGCTCCACGCCCGTATTCATTCACTCAGCGGTTCCAAGCCCTCGACTCAGCAGCTCTACGCTCGTTATCACAACTCAACGGCTCCCAGCCCACTATCTCAACTGGCTCGAAGCCGTAACAACCAACTCAGCGGCTCTAAGCCCATTGTCTCAACTGGCTCGAAGCTGTGGCTATCTCAACAGGCTCTACGCCGCTCTAACAATCAAGACATCATCATTCTCAGGCTCTACGCCTAAATGCTCAAAATCTAACATTTTGAATGCGCGAAGCTCTTCGAATGCCCAACCACTGTGTACTGGATGCTCAAGTTCTACACTTGAATGCTCAAGCTCTATGCTTGGATGCCCAACCACTGCGTACTGGATGCTCAAAGCCTGTACTTTGAATGCTCGGATTTTGCCGTCCGAATGCTCGAGCTCTACGCTCTGAATGCTCAAGTCCGGAACTTGAAAGAAGCTATAAGCTTAAACTAACACACACGCGCGGGCCCACGCACACTTGCATCAATTGCATCAACACTATCACATCGAGTCTGCATTATCATATCTGTTCACATCTAACAACCACCATCATACATATACACTCTGCATATCTCTCATGAAACAGGTCAACCCTGCAATCAGCCGGCTCTATGCCTCGGTTTTATTGATCGGTCCAGTACCTCGATCCTTTGGCTCTATGCCAAAACTTGTGATGAGAAAGCTCTGTGCACAGACCATCAGAATGCAACCAGTTCTACGCCTCGGTTCAAACACGTCAAGCTCCAAGCTCTGACACCTCAGGCTCTCGCCTTATGATCAATACCAGCTCCGCGCTTCGGTTCCATCAAGCTCTAAGCTCACCTCAGGCCCTCGCCTCAAGACTGCAACAGGCTCCACGCCTCAATCCAATCTCATAAACAACAACAGGCTCCACACCTCAGTTCTATCACTTCAGGCACTCGCCTCATGATTACAACCGGCTCCGTGCCTCGGTTCTCTCATCCCTAAAGCTCCGTGCTCCAGTTACTAGCCTTGCGCCCCCTATATCTCAAAACAAACTGGCATCCAATTCATCCCTAGCAGATGGCTTGGATTCCACCCCAATTACATCAATTCCTTCCAGCTCATTCGCAAGGATGGGCTACTCTACCGAGCTCCTCTCAGTCAAAGTAAGGATGATCAAGAAAAGCAAACGCACCTGCCGTGTACTGATCTACCCCAAAATACTAAGGAAGCTCTCCGCAAAAACTCTCCCGGCAGCCTCGCGCTCCTTCAACTACTCTTCGCCAAAACCCTGGCTCAGTCTAGGTACGTCACACTACGGCTTTTTAAGCCCTAAGGTACGTCTTCTGTCTCTAACCCTCCAATATTTTTATTTTTCTTTATTGCCCGAACTACGGTTGGTCTGAATTTCCCCTGTGGAATACGTAGGCAGCCTCCCGGCCCGACCATAACAAAAACCTTTTTCAAAAAAACCCCTTGGAATAGTGGTTGGACCAAATTGAGTTGCTTTTTACAGCTTTGACTTTTACTCAAATATGTCTTGCGATCCGTCTGAGCTCAGTCAAAGAGGGGCATCTGTAGACACCCCAATTTGGCCTAACGATTATTTCAAGTCCCACCTTGGGGACCAACCCGATGATGAAATGGATACAGTGATTGCTGATTGCCTTCTTGCGAACCTTAGGACTTATGGTAAGAACTTTGAGCCACTTAGAGGACCCCATCCAGAGCCATACAACCTTTCAGACAGAAAATACAGAAGCCTAGGAGAATCCATCTGTCGGCTGTAACATCGATCTCACGGCCTTAACATCATTTCTTCACCCGAGCAACCTGTTGCTAGAAAATCTCCCTGAGAGATCAATCCCTCGGCCGCAGGATCCATCCTTCGGTCACAATATCCATTACTCGGCCGCCAGATCGTCCTTTTTCCAGACTCTGGAACGTTCTGTCGATTGTTTGATCCAACTACACTACCTCTCCGATGCGTTTGGGTCACGTTCAGAGATTGCAACAAAGAGTTCGAATTGCATTGCAATTGCAATCGTGCCATTTGATTGGCCGGAGTGAGTCACCCCTATGCCTATATAAAGGAGTCTTTGGGCTCCGAAATTGATAAGTGAAATTACTCACCCAAGCTCCGATACTATGCACAAATACTATCTCAAACCCTCTCTTCAAAAGCCCCAACCTCCCGAAGGCAGCCATCCATCCGACGATCAAACCCCGAAGTTCAAACCGTAACCCTAGGGTTTTTCGAGAAGTAATCAGTCAATCACACTCAATCCAAAGCAATCAAGCAACTGAGGGATCAAGGTGGTGAGTCCCAACGGCCTCTGGTTTGTTTTACTTACCGCATTTATGACTAACCGTAGTGTTTTGATCATCTATTAACTTTTCTATTTGGTGTGAGGAAGAACATCGACCGGGGCTTCGATCACTCGGTCGATATATCAAACCAGGAGGATCCCTCGGCCGTGACATCCATTCACCGGCCGCGGGATCCATTACCCTGGGATAACTTGTTTTGCTCTTTTACTTTCTGATGCATACTTATCGTACTGGCTCACTTTACTTACTGTTTAAAGGATTAAATAAATAGACTATGTGTTAGAATTAAATAAAGCATGTATATGTCTCATGTTGAATGATTATGGGCCAGTCTTACGACTGGGCAAAGAGGGGTGCCTAACACCTTCCCCTTATTGTACTTTTGGCTCCCGTACCCGGAATCTCTGTCTATTTTCCCAGTTTTGGTAAACTGGGTGGCGACTCTGTTTTTATGATGACCACTATTGTGTGGTGATGTTCCTAGCAATGGGAATGTCCACGATCTTGGTCTATGAAGCAAGCAACCAATCGAGCAAACAAACGTGATCAATCTGTATGGCGATGCCCCGTCTGGGAGGTGTCTACAGGCACACAACCACATTGGCTCATCTCCGTGGATAACCAAGTCATACCTCCAATGAGACTACCAAGTCTGGTCCCACTGGCAATCCACACACACACAATGAGTTACCAAGTCCGGCGACATTGCGGTCGCAAAAATATTTCCTTTCTTGAAAAACACACATTTTCATTACTAGTACCCTACGTTTTATGTTTTTAGACTTACTCGATTTTCGTGTCTCGTTTTGATGCAAAGATTCCGCAGTCGAACTTTCCACATAAGAACACTATATATGGTGTCTCGTAAATATGCATCATTGATCAAAATCTTGAAACTAAACTAGAATAATTAAAACAACAAGATCATCCAACTCTATGGTGTTTTTCATACTTAATCCATCGACTAGTCTATAAATTCAACAAGATATGCATATAACTCAACATCAAGACAAGTAAATTAAGAACTAAAAACATGTATACATACTCATTACCTCTTTCAAATAAAATCTAAGTAACCATGCTACCAATCAAACTATTATTTCTTATATTTCAGAAATCCGTTCTTTCTTCCTTTTTGGGAAGTTCAAAACCACATATATTTTCCAGAATAAAAGTCGAGATATTCAACATGATCATATTTCATTTCGATTTTTTTTTGTGGGTAAATTCATTTCGAAATTTTAGTAAAACAAGTTTGCTAGCAATTTTTTAGTACTTTAACTTAACATGCATTTTTAAACACAACAAAGAAAATATAACTAAAATTTTTACTAGAGAAAGTGAGTAGAAATATTCTACCGTTCTTGTTGGCAGATGGTACGGCTACGGAAAGGAGAATACGTTGGCTTACGGAAGATGAATGTGGCTATCGAACGAAGTGATTGCTTTGCCACAACCTAACCGTTGAAATAGGTTAATTACCCCAAACGTAGGGCTAGATCAATGTTAGCATAATATCCGAAAGTCCGGAATCGATCCCACAGAGAGAATCTCTATAGCTTGTTAGGATTTGTAGATGTAAGGGTTTGTGGCGTTTAGACGGCCAATTTTTGGTTTTACTTTGAGAGGTGGAGAAATACTCTAATGAAAAGACTAGAAAAAGAGTTTTAACTAGATTAAACAAGCGGCAAGGCGTTGAAGTTACTAACGCCCGTAACTTAAGCCATCTAACCACTCTCAACGAAAACGCGGTTGAATCGTACGGCATAGGCTATCAATTGGAATGTAGGGAGGTATTCCCGAACAGATACAATTAGTAGCCGGACACGTGGTATGCCAGATCCGTGTAATGAGAAAGGTGATATGGGACTCCATACAAGATGAAGGACGGCGATAAGATCCGGTAGTACGAGAAGTCACCGGATCAGACAGTCTGTTCGGCTAAAGGGACCAACGACATGAGAAGTCATTAGTTGGTACAGTTTATTTGGTTGAGATGGGCCAAAGACATGAGAAGTCATTAGTTGGTACAGTCTGTTCGGCTGAGATGGGCCAAAGACATGAGAAGTCATTAGTTGGTACAGTCTGTTCGGATGAAGTATGTGCCGAACAGATAGAGTCACCTGGAAGAACGTAACCTTAAGAGATAGGGCGGAAGGAATATTCCAAAGTAAGAACCCAGTATCCGGTTGGATAGATAACGAGACAATCCTATTATGCCCTGAGTTCCATAAAGAACAGAGTCCCTATGTATAAGGGGTCTCGATTAATTGGGAAAAAGGACTCCTGAAAAAGCCACAAGGACATTCCAGAGGAAATAGAGGGGCTATTGTGGCGTATAAAGCAGCTCCCTCGCAAGGAAGAAGCATGAGTCCTGCTCCAAGGAAGAAAAGAGCTTCTTCACGAAGGAAGGGAAGCAGAAGCCCGAGCAGGAGTCCCGGCAGGAAAATATCTTCTCCACGAAAAAGGAGAAGTAGGAGCCGAAGCTCCTGGCCTGAGGAAAACACTCGCAAACACCATAGGGATAGGTACAAGAGACCTGATTCCCATTGGAATAAGACTGGGGCTCGAAAGACCAAAGAGATTGGAGAAGGGGCCATGTCTGCAAGAGAGGCAGCAAGGGAAGCCCTAAGTAACATAGCAGCTTCCCCGTTCACAAGGAGGTTGCGGGATGCACGATTACCGAGCAGAGTGAAGCACGGTACATTCATTCTGTACGAAACAGATGCGGATCCCGTTGCTCACATACAGCATTATCAACAAGCTATGTTTATGCATGATCGGGATGATGCCATCAGGTGCAAGATGTTCTCGTCTAGTTTGAGAAAGGTTGCTCTGTCTTGGTTCCACAAATTAGAACCACGTTCCATACGTGATTGGGCCCAACTAGCGGAGGAATTCACCGCTCTGTTTTTGACAAGTAGGAGGGCCCCCAAAACATTCGAAAGCCTCTTGACGATGAAGCAGGGGGAAAGCGAGCCGATCAGGGACTACGCTAAAAAGTATTGGGAAATTTTCAATGAGATTGACAGTTGCAGTGAGGAATACGCAATTGCTACGTTCAAGACTGGCCTACCTGTTCGGGGGGAGCTACGACGATCATTGAACATGCATCCTGTGCAGACTTTAGCAAGGCTGATGGAGCGAATAGAGCAACACGCCAGAATGGAAGATGACATACTCCGAGAGGAGGGTAAGGTCATAGCTGAACAGCCAAAAACCCCAGCGAAGAGAGTAGATAAGTAAGAGCCCAAGACCTATAGAGAGAGGAAAGAGTATGGGCAGGCTAAGAAAGAGCCATACAAGGAAAAGCAGGCACCTGATCCTAAGTCCTTCTTTTCAATTACCACTGTTTGGAAGGAGCCCATCTACAGGATTCTTTATCGAATAAAGAATCAGCCTTACTTTAAATGGCCCCCAAGTCTAGGAGGAGATAAGGATGCAAAACGTGCTACGAACCAACACTGCAGCTACCACAAGGATTGGGGCCACATGACTGAGAATTGTGAAATGTACAAGAAACATCTCGATGATTTAGTCTCTCGTGGTTACCTTAAGGAATTCATTCAGGAGGATCCCAAAGATAAAGGGAAAGCAATGGAGTTGGATTACGAGCAGAATCCTAAGGGGGTGATCCATATGATACATGGATTGGCTACACCTTATACGAGGAATGAGGTGAGGCTACTCCAGAGGCAAGCCAAGCATGACCAGCATGTTATGCGACTGGGGAACAAAAGAGGGCGAGAGAATGACATATCCAACGAGGGCATAATTTTTACAGACGAGGATCTGAGAGAAGTCCAGATACCCCACAACGATGCATTGGTCATAACTCTACGAATTGGGGAATATGACCTTGAGAGAATCCTGGTGGATTCAGGGAGCTGTACAGAGGTGTTGTACTACGATGCATTCAAAAAGTTGGGGCTGAAGCAGACAGATTTGGAACAATCTATTACACCCTTGGTTGGGTTTGGTGCAGGAGCAGTTTGGCCCCTTGGGAAGGTGACACTGCCTGTTCGGGCGGGATCAGTGGCCCTAAGAACTGATTTTTTGGTTGTAGATGTCCCATCCTCCTATAATGCGATTATAGGGAGGACTTAGTTGCATAAGATAAAGGCTGTCTCCTCTACATATCACCAGATGGTGAAATTCCCAGGGTCCAACGGGGTCGAGAAGATTAGGGATAATTAGAAGGCAGCACAACATTGCTTAATTTCTATCATCAAGAAAGCTCCAAAGGCCCATCAGGCTCATACGGTAGAAGTACCAGACCAACCGACTGTCGAAGACGTCGGAATAGATACAGCAGAGAAAGTAGTCGAAGGCCTAAAGAAGATACAGATCAACGAGACTAATCCTGAGAGGTATTTTCTAATTGGGGAATCACTGCCGGATGAGGAAGAATCCAAATTGGTGGGTTTCTTGAAAGAACATGTTGATGTATTTGCTTGGGTATCGGAGGAAATGCTTGGAGTGGATGCAGATGTGATCTGCCACCACCTAAATGTTGACCCGCAGCATAAGCTTGTTATTCAGAAGAAAAGAAGGGCAGCTGTATAGCATGTTGACGATGTTATTGAAGAAGTGGATTGTTTGTTAGAGGCCAAAGCGATATGAGAAGTCTACTACCCAGAATGGCTATCCAACACTGTGGTTGTAAAAAAGAAAAATGGGAAATGGCGTGTCTGTGTGGATTTCACGGATTTGAACAAAGCATGTCCTAAAGATAGCTTCCCTCTTCCAAGGATCGATCAGTTGGTCGACGCCACTGCTGGATATGAGTGGATGAGTTTCCTCGACGCATATCGGGGATATCATCAGATTGCCATGTTTGGGCCTGATCAGGAAAAAACTTCTTTTATTACACCACGTGGGTTGTACTGTTATAGTGTTATGCCTTTTGGGCTAAGGAATGCATGGGCAACTTATCAGAGGCTGGCAACGATCATATTCAAAAAACTCCTTGGTCAGACTATGGAGGTATACATAGACGATATGGTGGTCAAGAGTAGAACTCGGCAAGGGCATATACTGGATTTGAAAGAGGCCTTCGAAATCCTGAGGAAATACAAGTTAAAACTCAACACCTCGAAATGTGCATTTGGGGTTGGTTCTGGAAAGTTCCTAGGCCACCTTGTGACTTTAAGGGGAATCGAAGCAAACCCTGATCAGATAACGGCCTTACAAAAGCTACAAAGTCCCAAGACTACGAAGGAAGTCCAGAGGCTGACTGGGATGACTGCGGCCCTCAATAGGTTCATTAGCCGTTCAAGTGATAAGTGTAGGCCCTTCTTCCAATTGTTAAAGAAAAGAGAAGGATTTGAATGGGGAGCAGAGTGTGAGCAGGAATTCCGAGACTTAAAGAAGTATTTGGCTCAAGCCCCTCTCCTGGTAACTCCAGACCAAGGTGAGACTTTGGTTTTATATTTAGCAGTTTCTGAACATACTGTGAGTGCAATTCTGTTAAGGGATAAGGGGTCTGAGCAAATCCCAGTTTATTATGTGAGCAAAACACTCCTGGACGCAGAAACGAGGTATCTGCCCCTCGAAAAACTGGTCCTTGCTTCGAGGACAGCAACGAGAAAGTTGCCTCATTACTTCCAGAGCCACAAAGTCGTGGTCTATACTGAATTTCCGTTGAGATCACTGCTACGAAAGGCAGATTTCTCTGGACGGATCTCAACTTGGTCTGTTGAGTTAAGTCAATATGATATTGACTTCCAGCCGCGCACTGCGATAAAGGGTCAATTGTTGGCAGATTTTGTGGCAGAATTCTCACCAATAGTAGCACCTCAGCCCCCTGCGAGAAAGGAGCAGAAAGTTGAACTGTCAAAAAAGAAAGGCAAGGCGCCTGCCGAACAGGACCCTTTGGAATGGAAACTATTCGTCGACGGTTCTGCCTGCAACACTGGTTCAAGTATTGGTATTGTTTTGTTCCCTCCCGGAGGGGTGATGTTGGAACAATCTGTTCGGCTTGGCTTTAGTGCATCAAACAATGTAGCAGAGTACGAGGCTCTCTTGGTCGGCTTGAACAGTGCAAAAACTCTGAAGGTAAAAAGGATCAGGGTTTATTGTGATTCACAACTTGTGGTGAACCAACTGTCCGGCGAATACGAGGCTTGAAACGAGAAGATGGCAGCCTATGTAGAGGCAGCCAAAGATTTACTTAATACCTTCGAGAGGGTATGTATTGAACAGATAAGCTCTGGACAGAATTCCCACGCGGATTCTTTGGCTTGGCTGGCTGCAGCTCTCCCAATTGAGTTTAAACAAAAAGTAGCAGTTGACTACTTGGCTGAGCCGAGCATCGGCAGGAATATAGAGTTGGTCCTGGACGTGAACCAAGGACCAAGTTGGATGGATCCAATTGTGGAGTTTTTACGAGACGAAATACTTCCTTCAAATAAGAAGGAAGCACATAAGATCAAAACCAAGTCTGCAAGGTTTTGGCTGTCCCCCAAAAGGAAGTTGTATAGAAAGTCCTTCACTGGGCCATATCTGCTCTGCGTACACCCAGAGATGGTGCAAAAATTCCTCCACGAGATCCACGAGGGAACATGTGGAAGCCATGCTGGGGGCAGATCCATTGCCCACCGAGCAATTACCCAAGGCTATTGGTTTGCCACACATGCAGGAGGATGCCAAGATTTATGTTAAGATTTGTGAGAAATGCCAGAAGTTCTCACCTATGATAAGGACACCAGCCGAAAATCTGGTGCCCTTGACTAGCCCTTGGCCATTTGCCCAGTGGGGAATGGACATCATGGGTCTACTCCATAAAGCAACAGGGAATCGAAAGTTCCTATTAGTGGCCACAGATTACTTCACGAAGTGGATCGAGGCAGAACCCTTGGCCAAAATCACTGAACCCATGATAGAAAGGTTTGTATGGAAGAATATCATTACTCATTTTGGGGTCCCCTACTCTTTGATCACAGATAATGGGGCACAATTCCAGAAGAAATTCAAGGCTTTCTGTTCCCAGTATGGAATAAGGAACTACTATTCAACCCTAGCTTACCCTCAGAGCAATGGGCAAGCAGAAGCTTCCAACAAAACCATTCTTGATGGGATCAAGAAAAGGTTAGACAAAGCAAAGGGAAAGTGGCCTGACGAGTTACCACTGGTGCTGTGGGTGCACTGAACAACACCAAGGAGGTCTACGGGAGAGACCCCCTATTCATTAGCATATGGTACAGAGGTAGTCATACCCCTAGAGGTTGGTCTTCCAACCAACAAGACTGTATTGGTTGAGAGTGGGGGCAATGACAGGGCCCTTGAGATCGAGCTCGACCTAGCCGAGGAAATGAGGGAAAAGGCTTTGGTCCACTTAGCCTCATACCAGGAACAGCTAATGAAGGGCTATAACAAACATGTCCACCCTCGAGAATTTGGTATTGGAGACCTCATACTTCGAAAGGTACTTGGTAATACCAAAGTGGCCAACAAAGGCAAGTTAGGGTCTAATTGGGAAGGCCCGTATCGAGTGACTGAAATTTTGGGCATTGGGGCCTACAAATTGGCAGATGTGGACGGGAATCCGATGCCAAGGCCTTGGAATGCCCACAATCTGAGGAAGTTCTTTGTTTAAAAGACTTTGGTTTATTTTTTATTTTGTTTTAGTACTATGTAATTGTGTGGGAATTACGAAGAAAATTCCTCTGTTTTTACTTTTCTTTAGTTGCAAGGGGTACGCGTAATGCCTTCTTGAGTTTGAGAACTATGAATAAAGTCACATTTTCTGCAACATATCGATTTTTCAGAAATTTTGTTTCCTGTATTTTGTGGTTGTTTTTTATCTTATAAATATGAACAATGACCTAGCTTGCCCTTATTCGTATTAGGGAGCAGGTAATGGGTATGAACGCCTTAGAACGCATGAATTCGCGTATCAATTATCTTAGTACGAAAAACGTAGATTAACTAAGTACGAAAAACTTAGAATAAGGATGAATGCCTTGTAACGTACGAATATACGTATTACTATCTAAGTGATGAGCACCCAATATTGTAAATATTTGGTGCGCTTAGTCCCGTTTTATGTTGTATTAATTTGCTTTTATTTAGCTTTTATTAAGGTTTTGCTCGTAAGGTTCGTTTGAGGATGTTTCAGGTTTTACGCCCTATCAAGGGTGATTTTGACGCCATGGACATGCCTCGGGGGAGTCCAAGCTTCCAAGGCCAAGTGGCGAAGTGCCACCATTCTCCAATGATCAAGATACGAAGTATCGGGTGAAGTTTGGAAGCGTCGGGTGCCAAGTTTTGAAGCTAAAGGCAAATTCTGGAGTTAGCAAGGCCGTATCCATACAACCGTTTTGGTTGTATGGATACAGTGGCCTTATCTTTTGGACAAGTTACAGCGTATCCATACACCATTTTGGTTGTATCCCTACAGCTCAGCTACGGAGAACTTCCAATGCAAGCTTAACAGCTCGGTATCCATACAACCGTTTTGGTTGTATGGATACAGTTTGCTTACTGACAGCTTTTTACAGCTTTTCAACCTTCCATATTTGGAAACTTGCTACTTGTAGTAACCTTTTGAGATATTTTGAGAGAAGAAGTTGGTTTTTGTGTAAATATCCCTCTCCTCTCTCCTAGGTAAAGGGTAGTTAGTTAGTTTAGGTTAGTCTTTCTTCCATTGTTGTTGCTCAAGTTTTCAAGCTTAATTTCTTAAGAACTCAAGTAAGTATTTGGTTTCGTTTAATTTGTCGTGTATTAATGTTGTAGCTACAGACTAGATTCTCCTTTAAATCAAGTTTATTTCCATTTCTATCGGTTAATCATGTTTACCTTTCTTAGCATAATTTCTAGCCTTTCCGTCATGAGTGAGTAGTCGTTTAGGCTTGGCCGTGGGACGAATATCGTCTCGCGACTTTTGTTTATCTTGCCTTTCTCAACTCTTGGCTCGAAGTTTAGTATGAAAAATGAGGAAGGCTCGCCTTTATGTAACAAAACTAGCCGATGTTAATCTCCGGTGGTTATATGCTCGCTCATATGGTTCCGTGAGTGATGTCTCTGCTTGTGTTTGCCAAAAGAACAAAAGAGCTCACTTGTTTTTCATACTTCATTTCTAGTCCTTTAATGGTTTCATAGCTAAATCTTCCGGTTGATAGCCTAAGCCGTGCGATTCAACTGAGTTTTCGTTGAGAATGGCTCGATGGCCTAAGTTGCGGGCGTTAATAACCCCATTGCCTTGCCGCTTGTTTAATCTAGTCAAAACCAATTTTCAAGTCTTTTTCATAATTGTTCATTACTTTACAAAGCAAACCGACAGTTGGCCGTCTTAACGCCGGAAACACTTGCATCTACAAATCCTAATTAGCTATAGAGATTCTCTCTGTGGGAACGATTCCGGTTTTGCGGTATCTATGCTGACAGCGACTTAGCCCTACGCTCGGGGTAATTCAACCTCATTCGAAGGCGAGGTTGTGGACGAAGCAATATTTTGGCGCCGTTGCCGGGGATTTTCTTATTATAGCTTATTGGGAGGTTCGACAAACCATTGTAAGTATCCCGCTTTATTTTGTTTTGTGCAACTTATACATAGTCTAGCGGATACCTCTAACCGATCTTCATATCAAATTTGAGGTGTAACGAAGTTAGAGTACGTATCAATTGCCTTTTCTTTTATTGTTTGTATAACGTGGCGGTGGCATAACCCCACGGAACTGTTTTGAGAGAGGTGGCGGCCTAGCCCCTCTAGCCTGTTTACTTTATGTCTTATCTATCTAGTAGAATGGAGGCGGCAAATGGGGAAATAGCCCCCATGCCTATGTGGGAATACTCTTATCCCGCTTATGCTTATCCATCTTCTCGCATAGTTGCCCCCACCGCTCCTACCGTCAATGTATTTAGGATGCAAATGAATATTTCCAATTGGTTGCCTCGCTTTCATGGCATGGATCACGAGCACCCTTACAAACATGTTGCGGCTTTCAAAGGCAAACTGGGTACCCTTAGTGCCATTGCGAAATCAGAGTGTGCGTGGGTGGAATTCTTTTCTCTCTCTTTAAGGGATAGTGCCAAAACTTGGCTCAATTCCTTGAACCCTCAATTCGTGTTGACTTGGGTTGATTTGCTAAATGAATTTTACAAAAAGTTCATTCCCATGTATTATACGGGGGTTCGTAAGAAACAAATTCAAACCTTTGTTGAAAGAGAGAATGAGTCGTTTTATGCATGTTGGGGAAGATACAAGGACTTGCTCATTGCGGTCCCGAATCATTGCTATGATAATTTCCAAATTGCTAACTATTTTTATAACGGACTTTCTCAAAAGAGTCAACGATTCTTAGACATGGTGTGTGATGGAAAACTTTTTCATAAAGACCCCGTTGAAGCCTTGGATTTCTTTGATCATTTGGCTCAAACTTTGCAATCTAGGGTTTTTGTTAAACATTGTCAAGAGTCCAACTCAAATGTCATGGAAGAGGAAATTGAGCCGCCTATCTTTGTTGAAGATGATAGTTTTGCTTATGAAAGCCCCGTAGAGTCTGAATGGGGTGATGAGTTAAATATCCACTGTTCTCCTCTTGAGAAATCTATCTTTATTGAAGAATCAGATTCGTATTTTGAAAACTCCTCAGAGTTTGGAGGGAATGATGAGCTTCACAGTCAATGTTCCCCCCTTGAGTCCTCCCCTCCCCTTGAATTTTTGCCTTTGTGTAAGGCTCCACATGAGAAACATCTCATAGCTGAAGAGATGGAAGTGGATGAGACCAATAATGGGTCTCTTATGTGTAAGGAACCGGCTCTTGTGACGGACATGATCAACCAAGTATCCTCTCCTTGTGGTATCTACCCATTGGAGAAAATACTCACTGTTAAGGAAATGGACGAGGAGGTAGATTATTTGTACTCTTTGTTAGAAGAGCAGGACAGAAAGTGTGAGACCAAGGGTGGGTCTCCTACCCTTGAGGATACAAATTTTGATGCGAGGGAAAAAGAGCACATAGAGCCGTTTGTCAATAGGGAAGGCTATATGCCTTTTGAGGAGTCATTGCCAATAGTTGCACTGAATAATCCATTAATCTTGGCTCTAGATGCTGCCACCCTTGTTTCTAAGTCACCACTTTTGCAAGAGTTTTTAACTGTGGAACGGATTGATTTCCGTGGAGTTGATGACTATGATTTTCTTTATCATGCTTACTGTTACCCAAAAATGCAACCAAGAAGGGGGGTGAAACGGGTTGTTAGGCCAATAAAGATTATCTCTAACAATCTTTTAATCAAAACGATATGAGCAAATAAAAGAGAGAGAGTTAGAGAAATAGAACCCGATTATAGTGGTTCGGCCCGGATTTGTCCACGGTCCGGCCTAGTCCACTTCTCCTCAAGCAACTACTTGAAGGTTCCTTCAATCTTTAAAAAGATTACAACTTGTAAGTCTTGCGGGTGCTTACAATGACCTTATCCCCTAGCTTTCCCGAGGAGCTAGTACAACCGCAAGAGTTTTCTCCGAAAACCTCTCAAAAACAATAACACCCAAATTCAAGCCCGAATTTGGTCTTCTAAGCTTTCAAGTGTTTGACTCAAACACTCGCTTACGAATTACAAGTTTGTGGAGAAATTTGAAGCTCTCAAATAACAATAACCTCATAAGGTAGATATGAAAGTGGAAGCTCTCAACTTATACAAAGATCTCTCTCAAGATAGATATGAAAGTGTTGGCTTGATCTTTTGGGGAATTTGCTCTTGGAGTGATATGGAATGTTGTAGCTTGAATCCCCTTGATTCCCCCCTCATCAATGAGTTCTTGAACCCTTATATAGCCATCCAATCTTCTACTAGCCGTTTGTAGAGTGTTGGAACCGTTGGAGAGTTGAGTGGAGGATCTAGCCGTTGGAACTAGCCATTGGAGGCCATTTTACACTGGCCGGTTGACAGAGAGGTCGTCCGGGTGGTCGACCGGCCGGTCTTCCGGTGGGACAACCGGTTGGTCATCCGGTTGGTCTCCGGGTGTCACACCCTTCTGTTTAGACAGCCGGCTAGTCAGCCGGTTCGTCAACCTGTGGCTCAAAATTTCTTCTAAATAAATCCGTTAAAGCATGTATTGAGCTCATTAAGTCTTTGTAAGTATTGAACTATGAATCCAAGAGACTTATGCAATTATTTCAAGGCAAAGTAGAAATTAGTCCGAAAAAGGACTTTGCGATAAAAGATATTCTTTTGCCAAATAAAAACTTCATCCATATAATCATCAAAATAATAAATAGTAATGCACATAATTTTCCGTCAAATTATCATGCATATATTTGTCAACACTTACATTGTAAATGTTGTCAACAGTCTGAAAATCAATCTTATTTGGCATATGCACTTTGTGGAATTTAAGTTTTTAAAAAGCAATCGGCAATTACTTTACTCAAAGTATCTATTTTTGTGGCATGGTCGAATCCAATTTTTGACCAAGATTTTTGAGTGGCATGAGGTGCTCGTGGTAATAGTGTTTGATGGCATAATAAATGTTCGGAGCCCGCGTTTGGCTGAACGTACATAAACTCTTTCTTTCCCTCCCTCCCTCCCTCTCTCTTTTCTTTTTCTCTTTTGATGGTCTGGTATAGCCACCCGTTTCTCGCTTTGGAAATGGGGAGAAAAGTAGTACCCGTGTAGTCGCGTGAAGATTTGGTTTTTTTTTACTTTCGGTTACTTTTGGCACCCGGATGACACGAGCCGGGCAGTTCTAATGTCATTTGTCTGTTAGTAGGTTCTTTGTTCTTTTTCTGAGCTACAGGAGTGGATCCTTGGACGCATGTCCAATGACAAAACGAGGCAATGACACAAAGCCTCCAACTTGGTCGAGGTATACGGGGGTTGACATTCCCCCGGAGGTACACTCTTTTGTTCTTTCCTCTCAATACTGTTGTCTTCATGCTATGAGGACATAGCATCGTTTAAGTTGGGGGGAGGGATATATATGTTATATATATGTTTATGAGACTTGTCTCATTGGTAAACATTGGTAAAATTTTCAAATTTTTTTGTGCAATCTTCCCTTGTTGGTAGTGATTTCGTATGGTTAGATACTTTAATTATGCTCATTTGTTCTCAAAATGGCAAGAGTCATGTATCCTGTCGAATTCGGTTATGTGTTTTAATCCATGTCATTTGCATATACATGAACATTGATGAACATGTTGAGCCTAAAAGTTAAGTCAAGTGTTGTGCATCGCTAGAGTAGAGATTCACTTTTAAGCATCCCATGCTTCTTGCTTTCATTTCTCGCGCTTGCGTAAATAATATCTTTTGTTCATGCTTGAGTAGTGTATATATCTTTCTTGCATCTTGTTGGAGTTGTTGGCGTACGAAGGAAATGATTCAAGGCATTTTTGTTTGATTAAACCACATAAGAGTCACCTCGTCCTTATTTTGAACTATAGTCCGAGTCTCTTCCATTGTTCAAACCTAGGTAACCGGATGTTTGGAGGGTTGCGTGAAAGTGTTTCTCAATGTCTAAAGGAGGTTTGGGGGTGGTGTGAATGTGATAGAAGTGGTTGGGATGTAAAAAGACGGAGATTTTGGTATGTGATTCCTTATTGCTCCTCTCCCACTACAAAAACTAAAGCCTCAAATTTTCATCTCCCTCTCCAAAGCTTTCAAATTTGGCTTCAATCTCTCTTACTACAAATCTCAATTCAAATGACCCTATTCCTCAAAGAAAATCAAAGAAATGCTATAAAGAGCAAAAGCATATTCGAAAGAGGGTTGAATATTATAATGAGAGGATTGGTGTGACCTCCGGGCTAGCTTACATTCCGGATGAGAAAGAGTTCAGCGAGGAAGGGGGAGCTCGATGCTCAATACCATGAGGAGCCGGATGTGGATGATGACTATGTGTGGTTGAGTCGGTGGTAGTAGTTTTTCTTTATTCTTCGTAATTTTGTTTGTTGTTTGGCCGATATGTGGCCATGCCTTTGGTAGTTTAGGGTCGGTAGTGGCCAAAGGGGTAGTTGATCCGAGCTAGTATATGGCCACTACATTTTTGTAGTCTATTTCCCTTTGTATCCAAGGTCGTTATAAGCTAATAAAGTCCTCCGTTGATCTTTAGTACGCTTGTAAACTCCATTTGATGCATGGTCGATATGTATTATTACTTAAGTTGTGATATCCCTAGTCTTTCCATACTTGTCAATAATTAGTTTTCCTTCCTTTTTTAGCGCTCTTTTGATAGCATGCGTAGCTTTTTGTCTCTGGCTATTGCAATTCCTCGCTAGCGCTTGTCATGGGATGTATCTTGTATCTCATTGTGTGAAAAGTCGAATAAGAGCGTATCCTTGTGAGTTTTGGAGTCGAAACTCGTTGTGGTGCATAAGTGCTTGACTATTCTAATATGGCATAGTTTGTTCATCCTAGTTCATGGCATGTTTGTGCGTGGATTGCATATACTCGGATTTGAAGGGGTGGCTTTGGACTCTTGCCTAGTTGTAGTTGTTGAGCATAATTTTCGTATCTTCATTTTGGGAGATTGCATAGCTTAGTTAAAAATGTTTTGCTTTAGTTTGCTAGGGACTAGCAAAGTTTAAGTTGGGGGGCGTGCACGAAAAAGCACTTAGACTATACAAGTACGAGAGAAACTTGTATGCACGAATTGCTGAGTACGACAAAACTTAACATTCTGTCCAAGTACGAGAAACTTATAAGAAGTATGAAATACTTGCTTATTTTTCCAAGTATGAAACACTTGGACAAAAGACTTATGAATTTAGCTAAGTACGAAATACTTAGGGTTCGGTGTATAGTTTGCCAAGTATGAAAACACTTAGGCTTCTGTTTAAGTTTGAGATACTTAAAAGCGATGAAGAGCCGAGCAAATACACGGGCCATGCAAGGCCACATAATAGATTGCTAAGTATGACAAGACTTAACTTTCCAAGTATGAGAAACTTAGACAAATTAGCATACGAAGGAATGTTCCCAAAACTTTAGAAACTAGAATTTGTGCTCATGGAGTACCGAGCAAAACATAAATAACAGTAATGTGCCACGAAGGGCCGAATACCTATTTTATCTTAAGTATGTAATTGATGTTGCCACGTAGGGATGAGAGATTACGGTCACGCAGGACCTCTCAAAAAACTGTTGCAATTATAGTCAGGAAAATCAGAAAGAGGCTTACCAAACTCAGTCCAGGTTCTGGACTTCTGGGGGAGTGTTGCTCGGAACCTCTGTGTTGGTCTCACCCCCAGCTGCTTGTTCCTCCAGATTGACTGGTTCAGTGGTTGTTCCTCCAACAGTTGGTTGTTCAGGATGAGCTTCTTGAGACCCAGATTAGGCACCTTGAGACTCTATCTGCATCTCCTCATCTGCATCTGCAAAGTCATTGATCTGTTCCTCGATATTATTAAGAGGAGGCTCCTCAAAGTCAAACAAGCCTCCCAGCCTGCACCCCAAATCTGGTCCTGTATGGCTGGCATCTGCTTGACATAGCTCGCGGTTGCAGCGTCGAAACCTTTTTGAAAACCATCTTCGTAAGCTGCCTTCTTGGTGGTATCAATCTCGGCCAATGCTTGGCTGAGATTGTCTTCAGCAGTCTGGAGTTTGTTCATTGCCTCCTCAGCATCCAGCTTTGCCTTGTCTCTCTCCCTCTCCAGCCTTGTGATCGTTTGCAGCTGCCTTGTGTTGTCTCTTAAGAGCCTGTTTCGTTTGGGCTCGATCTCTTGCAGCTTCTGGCCCAACGTGACCATCTTTTGGATAAACTGAGGAATGTCAAAGTGAAGTAAAGAAGTTAGAATTTCTTTAAAAACAACAAGGAAGGTAAAACTAAGTTGAGGGAATAACTGAGTTACCTTGATTCCACTGACGAGTCCAGTGGATACAAGCCGGTCAGAAGGAGAGGAGGACTCCTTCTGCATATCTACAGGCAGCAGCAGTGCCTGGGCAAGAGCCAGAGCGGTCTCAGATGAGCTGGCACTGTCCCCCATGCTCACTGGTCGGTCGCCCAAGATGAGTTAAGGGGTCCAGGGTTGAGGAGAAGTTTGGGTGCTCGGGGTAATGGTTTGGTCACCAACCCCAGCAGCTTGAACCGTCCCGTCACCAGTGGATTGATGTCTGGGACGTTTGTCCCGATGGGAGTCTCCAGCCTCTTGGCTTGTTTCGGATTCACGTGGGGACGAGTTGGTCCTGTTCGACGCCTCCATGGTACGACGGGGAGGCGGGGACGCGTTGCCGGTGGAAGGCGCTCGTCCCGAAGAACCACGTCCTCGGGTTGAGACAGTAATGAGGGAGCTCAAATTCAGAGGTTGTCGAGACATCGTACCTGAACTTAGTGGCGACGGGGAATACCCAGATGATGAGGATTGGCTGGTGTCACGTTCATGTGTTGGCTGTTCGGGCTGCTGTTGAGTAGTGGCCTGTCTCTGAGAAGATCTTCTGAGTACCAAGCGAGGCAACGGGATGCCTTCGGATACTGGTACCTCGTCCTGCTGTCCGGCGACTGTCACGCCAGCACTGGATCTCGAGTTCCTTGGCTAGGGAGCAGAGGAAGTAGAGGCGCCGCTGGTACTTGGGTGGGCAAGTCTTCTGTCAAGAAGCCCTTGTAAGCAGGATCGTAGCCAGCAAGACGTTGGCGTCGCGGCCCCGACCAGCGGTTCGTGTGCCTGGTTCCCCTTTGTATCTGAGAACCTTGTTGATGTCCGCTGTTCGGACGTAGCTTGGTTCCCTGCTTGGGCGTTTATTGGCGTTTGTGGCTGAAATAACAAGTGAGGGGGAACACTTAGAGGTACAGTTTAGAAATAAAAGGGAGAATAAATGAACTGAAATACGATACAAAAGAGCAGAAATTAGAAGCGTATGTGGGAAGCCCCACTCGTGGGGACAGTGGACACCCACCACCTGGCCATCTTCCCCCATGGGCTCGAAAGCTCCAGTTACATAGAGGAAGTTCGTCTCATGATCACGAGCAGAGTCTGGCAGGTTAAGCACAAAGCGCTTCTCTGCTTTTCTCACTTTTAAGTAGTAAGTATTGTATTCTCGATTCAATACTATACTGTACCACCACTGGATGTCCCAGATTTCTAATTGGGTCCCTAAGATTCTGTTTAAGGCTACAACTCCCATTACTAATCTGAAAAAATTGGTGGACACTTGCATGGGGTTGAGTCGATACCAGTTCAGAGCCCGACGAAGTAGTGGGTCAAGGGGGAAACGAACTCCACCCTCGACAATGGCCACGATTGGGACACATGTTCTATCCCACTTATAGGCATTTCTAATCGCTCCCAGAGGGGCGAGTTCTAAACCTACAGTATCTGGGATGTTGTAATCAGTTCTAAAGGCCGCCATTGCGGCAGGCGTTTCACAAAGTTTCCTAAATTTCCCAGGCTTAGGGCCGCTATCACTTTCATCCGCCATGAATATATTTGAAATGGAATGAAATCTGGAAATGGGTACGAATGAAACCCTGGGAATAATGGAATCTGAGAACGGAATCTCAGATTCAAACACAAAGGAAAAAAGGAAGTAAGAATCTTACGAGGATGATTGGAGTGGTTGCCTGAGATGCAACGCGGATGAGTAGCAGACGGCGGCGATGGAAGCAAGAGATGATGTTTTTCGCCTGGATTCTAGAGAGAGAGGGAGGAAATTCGAGTTTTTGGTGGAAACCCAAAAAGATTCCATTTTGGAGTTTAAAAGCGAGAAACGGAGACGAAACATCTCCCCACACGCCATTACATGAAAAGTAACGTCCACGGGAGATTGATAGCTGACGTTCAAATGGCATTTTGCTAAAACGTCAGTTCGAATTTAATGAGAGGCGTATGAAATGCGCCACGTGGAGCCATTACTTCGAGAAAGTAATCACTAAACCGCCAAGAGACATCAATGGGCACCCAATGACTATATCTGCACGGGTTCTAGTCTATTCGGCTTTAGGTTCACTTTTTGAGCTTTACTCATCACTCTCGAGCAGTAGTGATGAGCAAAACTGGGGAGCAATTGTAGGGAGGTATTTCCGAACAGGTACGATTAGTAGCCGAACACGTGGCATGCCAGATCCGTGCAATGAGAAAAGTGATATGGGATTCTAAACAAGATGAATGGCGGCGATAAGATCTGGTGGTATGAGAAGGCACCGGATTAGATAGTCTGTTCGGCTGAAAGGGACCAAAGACATGGGAAGTCATTAGCTGGTACAGCCTGTTCGGTTGAAGTACGTGTGCCGAACAGATAGAGTCATCTGGAGGTACGTAAACTTAAGAGATAAGGCGGTGGGAGTATTCCAAATGAAGAACCCAATATGCAGTAAAGATAAGTAAGAAAACAGTCCTATGATGAAACGAGTTCCATCAATGGAAGAGACCCTATGAGTAAGGGGTCTTGGCTAATTGGGCAAAAGGATCCCCAGAGAGGCCAGGTTTCCTATACGAGGTGGGAAACATGGGATAACACGAATACTTGGGCAGCAAGCATCCATGAATCTATAAATATGAGGTAAACCTAAAAGTAAAAGGTACGCAATAAGTTGCATTCGTTCCATACTTTCCTACTGATAATTAGGGTTTGATACAGTACGAGATACTAACTTAGGCATCGGAGGGCCTTTGCCACGAGAGGCAAAGGTGAGCTCACCCCTTGTCTGTTTTACAGGTTAGGATTCAGGCGAAGGTATTAGGGTTCCGATTGGACAGCACGTGAAGAGACAAGATTCAGTGCTGTTCTAGGTATTCTCTGTTTTTCTCCACCTATAGAGCATACTCAGGAAATAGCAATGTTCTTTTCGGGAATACCAATCAGGCTGGAACTTCATCCACCAAACCGGCAAAAGTAAACCAAATTTCTGAAAAACCAAAATCCCAAAATCGAGTTTTCACTCAATTCAGCACTCCTAGGTCCGCTTTACTTAAGAAACTTACAGAAGTAGGAGTGCTGAAACCTCTCTCACCACCACAAACCATCCCACCAAACCTGAACCAAAATGTCTACTGTGATTTCCACCAAATGCCTGGCCACACCACTGACAATTGCATCCGCCTCCGTCATGAGATCCAAAATCTCATTGCTAACAAAGTCATTGATACTCCTCCTTCAGACAAACCAAACACCATGACAAACCCCTTGCCACAACATAACACCCTCTTCCACATTAACCAAATTACCTAAACCAAAAGCCAAACTATCTAAAACTTTGATCCTTCCCTTTTCATCATCCCTGATACCGAACCAAAGCCTGTTGTGGAAATTCCCGAAGAGACTGCTCTCTGCTTCCTTTGGGAATGGGGAGATTTGATTGCTGATTGGGAGGAATTCGAGGCCACCAACTTTCAAAGGAGCATGGACCCATTGTTTGAGCCTGGATGGGAAATTGACTGGCAAAACATTCACGCTGACCCTCTTGATGGGTTTTCTTTGCACATGATGTTTGAAAACCAAAATGAGAACTTCCAAGTCCCTCAAGAGATGCCTAAATGGGAATGGGACCCAACCCCGGATGAATACCAACTCTTGGCCTGGAATGACCCTCTAGATACCTTTTCTCTACCCATGCTATTCGCAGAAGAATACCAGCCCCAAATGGTAGCCTATGATTGGCCCGAGCTTGCTCCAGTTCAACCAAATTTTTTCAATGACCTTATTGTTAACGATCCATACAATAATGTAGGCCTTTCCCCGTATCCAGAACCGCCAGAGCCTAAAGAAGAGGTGGCTAGTAATGAGTTTAATCCAATGGACTATCTGGTGGATGAAGCTAAATCTGAGTCATCGACCACTTTCCCGAAAGATGCTGACGTCGCCATGATGAATCTGTGGGAAGATGAACCAGGAGCCAAAACAGATCCATGGACAAATACTGAAATCATTAACATAAAAGTGGGGAATGAAGAATGGACTGTAAATAGAGCGGTGGTAGAAGCTGAGCAATGGAAGCCCGAAGACCTGTGGGATGATCTGGTTATTGCCGACTTGGCCGCCAATCTTCAAGGTACCACCATTGGAAACAAGCGCAAGGCCCTCGCCGACTTGTGGAGTGAGGAATCTAAGTACCGTCAGATTGGTCAATTGACCAGGAGTGGTCGAATCTATCAACCCCCTAATCTTCAAGTCGGAGAACCCTCTAACCCTCCAGCTCCACTAGCCAAAGAACCTTCTAACCTTTTGTTACCCCAATCAAAGATACTTTCCAACCCTTTGCCCCACCAGTTAAAGAACCTTCTCGTCCTGAGAAAAACCCCGAAGGAATGATCAAGTGCCAACTTGAGCAAACTCAAGCCAAAATGTCTGTTTGGGATGTGCTTGTTCACTCCACCCGCCATCGTGAAGGACTCATTCAAGCCCTCTCTCACCTGAAAGTTCCTTCCACCATAACCCCTGATGAACTCATAGCACTTATCAAAACCATACCCATCAAACATGCCATAACCTTTACCGATCAAGACTTACCCACTGAAGGAACTGATCATAATCGGCCACTCCATGTCACTCTAAAATGCCATGGGAAATGGATACCAGTAATCCTGATTGATAACGGGTCAGCAATCAATGTTTGTCCACTTCGTGTTGCCTATTGCCTGGGGTACAAAAATAATGATTTATCTCCATCAGAAGTCAAAGTCCGGGCATATGACAACACCCATCAGGATGTAGTTGGAACCCTCATGCTTCCTATGACTTTTGGACCTTATCAAACGGAGGTAGAATTGCATGTAGTGAACATTCCCGCTTCTTTCAACCTATTGTTGGGTAGACCTTGGTTACATCGACCAGACATCATGGCTGTTCCTTCTACACTCCATCAGAAAATTAGACTGGGACTCGAGCCCGGGATGCTCACCATTCACGGCGACTCTGAGATTCGTGCTCCCGTTGAAGACAATGCCCCACTCTTGGAAATACAGCACGGGGAGGAGGACATTGCTCTAGGCGGCTTTTCGCTTGACACCTCTAATTCTGTTTTCACGGTCAAGATCGACAACGACTTTGTCATTAGCAACGTTGCCATAAAAATAATGAAGAAAATGTCTTACATGCCAGGCTTGGGATTGGGAAAGAATCTTTAAGGGCCTGTGCAGTTTGAAGAACAAGGAACTTTGACCCGCATAATTGGCATAGGATATCACCCTTCCAGAGATAAGAAAGAGAAGAAAGGGGATAGATTGGAGGACTATTTTGTCAAGGAGGAGGCAAAGCAGATTTACCAAGGGCAGCCGGAACCATTATGGGACAGGGAAACCAACACCTTTCTACCAGGGTTTGAGATATTTGCTAATGATGTCTGGACGGAAAGTGATGAAGAATTAGAAGTAGTGATCAAGCAGAAAAAGATTGCTGACTGGGTTGTGGTCTTTGCTATGGGCAGTCTAGCAACCTTATTTGAGGAAGACGAACCAATGGGTATAGCCGTGGAAGCGGAAGTACAGATGCTGGGGCAGGAGGCCCCCGAAGACCCAACTTCACTCATCATGGATGCCGCTGTAATTACAAAAACTGGACTTTCATACCAAGTGCAACATGTCATGAGTATGAGTTTGAATCTGAGTCCCTAGAGTCCTCCGAGTCTTCCGAGTCTTCCGAGTCTTCTGAGTCTGTTGAGTCTGAGTTGGTGCCTCTCGGCCCAGCTCCTCAGAGTCTGTACTTTGAATTCGAGTCTACCCGTGTGTATGGTGCCTCTGAGGCCTCTGCTAATGATGAAATAAATGAATCTAGTTCTGCTTACTTCCCTAACTTTGAAATAAATTGTGTCGACCCCGATGACGAAGAGATCGATTTCGATGGGGAAATTCCTAAAGAAATTCAATCCCTAATCGAAATGGAAGACGAAAGGCATGCTCAGCCTGTAAAAGAAGAAGATGTTTCAATAAATTTGAGAGATTGTAGGGAGTAAATCCAGAACAAGCACAAATAGGGCCCGAACAGGAAGTACGCGGGACCATGGTATAATTACGATAGGGACAGTCGCCGTGCAATACGGTGATCGGCGATAGGGACCAGTGATATGAGGGATCATTGGTCCAGAGAGTTTGTACTGGGTCGAGGTCCAGTAACACGAGAGAGTATTGGACCAAAAGATTGATGAAGGAGCAGTGACATGTGAAGTCATTGGTCCAAGTAGTTTGTTCGGCAACGGAAGAGTCGAACAGGTGGGGATTTGTACTAAAAGCAGTCCCAGATGCAGGAAACGTTCCAGAAGGGTCTAGAAACAGGGACATTCCGTGATGACTATAAGATCCCAATAAAGTAGGATCTTGGAGAGATACCCAACGGGAATGGGAAGTTCGGCCAGCTGTGGAAAGGAGTCCTAAACGGACTAAGGTAATGAACTGATAAGGGAACGAGAATCCAAGGTATTCTGGGTTTCCTATACGAGATAGGAAACCTAGAGAAACGTGGATACTTGGGCAGCAAGCATCCATAAACTTATAAATACGAGACAAACCTAGAGGGAAAAGGTACACAATACATTGCAGTTACATATATTCTCTTATGCTGAATTAGGGTTTTCCATTAGTACGTGATACTAACTTAGGCATCGGAGGGCCTTTGCCACGAGAGGCAAAGGTGCGCTCACCCTTTGTCTGTTTTGCAGATAAGGATTCCGGCGACGTAGTAGGGTTCCGGCGAGGATCACGAAGTAGCTGTTAAGTTCTTGTGCTGCTAAAACCCTTCTTAGTTTTTCTGCACTTACAATTGGCGCCGTCTGTGGGAAACGAAAGAGATCCCTCTGAAAAGCGATCATGATGGAAGAAGATCCAAAAACACCACATGATCCAAAACACCAGTTGGGAGGAGGAGGCGACAAGTCCCCACCAGATCCTCTGAGAAAACCCGATGGTGGGCAAGCCAAGAAGCCCACAAGCAAGGGTAACCCCCTGACTGTCCATGACGACTCCAAGAACAAGGAGGGTAGGACGGCCACGGATTCCACGAGAAGGAGTAAGTCCCGTCATGAGGGAGAATCGGTGGCACATTCAAGGAGTGTGCACAACCATGACGATATCTTGGACAAGAAGAGACAAGAAATCGAAGAGTACGCTCGTCTGATTAAAAGACGAGAGTATGAGATCCAGGAATTGCAACGGATACGAGAACATCCGGAGAATTCTGGACTGTCACGAAGAAATTCCAGAGGAGGCAGGTTGGCAGTAATGGAATACAAGAAAGCTCCTTCACGAGGAAGGAGGTGCAGGTCCAGGAGCCCCACTCCAAGAAAGAAAAGGGCTTCTTCATGAAAAAGAAGAAGCAGAAGCCTTACCCCCGAAGAGGGGGAGATTAGAAGACACCACAGGGATAGGTACGAGAGGCCTGATTCCGATTGGTAAAAAAGTACTCCCAAGAAAGCAAAAGAACAAGAGGAGAGAACCATGTCTGCACGAGAAGCAGCACGGAAAGCCATCAGCAATATAGCTTCATCCCTTTTTGCAAGGAAATTGCAAGAGGCAAAGCTTCCGAGCAGGGTGAAGCACGGGGCATTTGTTCTTTACGAAAGAAATACTGATCCCGTGGCCCACATACAGCATTACCGGCAGGCAATGTTCATGCACGACGGAGATGATGCGATCATGTGCAAGATGTTCCCATCGAGTTTGGGGAAGGTGGCCTTGTCTTGGTTCCATAAACTAGGGCCGAACACCATACGAGGATGGAGACAGCTAGCCGAAGAATTTACTGCTCGGTTTCTGACGAGCAGGAAAGCACCAAAAACCTATGAGAGCCTTTCTGTCATGAAACAAGGTGAGAACGAGCCGATCAGGGACTACGCTAAGAAATACTGGGAGACTTTCAACGAGATTGAAGGTTGCAGTGAGGAATATGCGATAGCCACCTTCAAGATAGGGTTACCTGTTCGGGGAGAACTCCGTAAGTCTCTGAACATGACCCCGGTAGGTACATTGGCAAGGCTGATGGAACGAATCGAGCAGCATGCCAGGAACGAGGATGACATACTGCGAGAGGACAGCAGGATGGTCGCCGAATAGGTGAAGGGTTTGCCGAAGAGGACAGACAAGCCGGAGCCCAGAACCTACAAAGAGA
This sequence comes from Rhododendron griersonianum, assembly GCA_018127125.1. Lineage (NCBI taxonomy): Eukaryota > Viridiplantae > Streptophyta > Magnoliopsida > Ericales > Ericaceae > Rhododendron > Rhododendron griersonianum. Next base: position 17,762,439 of record CM030799.1, on the reverse strand, counting down.
GGAAGGAATACGGGCAGTTCAAGAAAGAGCCGTTCAAAGAGAAACATGCTCCAGACCCCAAGTCTTTCTTTTCGGTGACGACGGTTTGGAAGGAACCAATCTATCGGATTCTTTATAAAATAAAGAATCGTCCATATTTCAAGTGGCCCCCAAGGCTGGAGGGAGATAAAGACGCAAAAAGGGCTACGAGTCAGCATTGCAGTTATCACAAAGACTGGGGGCACATGACGGAGGATTGTGAGATGTTCAAGCAACACCTCGACGATCTGGTTTCACATGGTTACCTGAAAGAGTTTATTCAGGAAGAGCACAAGGGTGCAGAGAAAGCATTGGAATTGGATTACGAGCAAAATCCAAAAGGCGTAATCCATATGATACATGGATTGGCCGCGCCTTATACGAGAAATGAGGTGAGGTTGCTCCAGAGACAAGTAAAACACGACCAGCATGTGATGCAGTTGGGAAAGAAGCGAGGACGTGAGGGAGAAGAATGCAATGGAGGCATAGTCTTCACGGATGAGGACCTGGGCAGAATCCAGGTGCCACACAATGATGCCTTAGTCATAACCCTACGAATTGGGGAGTATGACATAGAAAGAATCCTGGTGGACTCAGGAAGCTGCACAGAGATACTGTACTATGACGCATTCAAGAAGTTGGGGCTGACACAAGCGGACTTGGTGCAGTCAATAACCCCTTTGGTCGGATTCAGTGCAGGAGCAGTCTGGCCCTTGGGCAAAGTAACTCTTCCTGTTCGGGCAGGAATAGTCGTGCTGAGAACCGATTTCCTAGTGGTAGATGTACCATCTTCTTATAACGCGATTATTGGAAGAACATGGCTGCACAAGATGAAAGCGGTTTCCTCCACTTACCACCAGATGGTGAAATTCCCAGGATCAAATGGTATTGAGAGGATAAAGGGGAATCAGAAGGTTGCCCAGCAGTGCTTGATTTCTATAATCAAGAAGGCACCCAAAGCGAAGTTAGTCCAAGCAGTTGAGGTCCCGGATCAGCCGACCATTGAGGATGTTGGAGGGGACCCCGCCGAGAAAGTGGTGGAAGGCTTGAAAAAGATCCAGATCAATGAGAATGATCCGGAAAGGTATTTCCTGATTGGGGAAAACCTGAATGAGACAGAGGAGAAAGAAATGGTGGGGTTCCTCAAGGAGCACGTTGATGTGTTTGCTTGGGTGCCCGAAGAGATGCCTGGAGTGGATGCAAATGTGATTTGTCACCACTTGAATGTGGATCCACAACATAAGCCTGTGATGCAAAAAAAGAGACGGTCTGCCATACAGCACGTAGACGCTGTCATCGAGGAGGTGGACCGGTTGCTCAAAGCAAAAGCTATACGTGAGGTGTACTACCCAGAATGGTTGTCCAATACTGTGGTGGTAAAGAAGAAGAATGGGAAGTGGCGAGTCTGTGCCGATTTCACCGACTTGAACAAGACGTGTCCCAAGGATAGCTTCCCCCTTCCCAGGATAGACCAACTTGTTGATGCAACAGCTGGGTATGGGCGGATGAGTTTCCTTGATGCTTATCGAGGGTATCACCAGATAGCCATGTACGGTCCCGATCAAGAAAAGACTTCCTTTATCACACCAAAGGGGCTGTACTGTTATAGCGTCATGCCCTTTGGCTTAAGGAATGCAGGTGCAACATACCAGAGGTTAGCAACGATTATGCTAAAGAAGTTGCTCGGCAAGACCATGGAGGTTTACATAGATGACATGGTGGTTAAAAGCAAGGAGAAGGAAAACCACATCGTTGATTTAGAGGAAGCTTTTGAGATATTGAGGGAATATAAGCTGAAACTCAACGCCTCGAAGTGTTCCTAGGGCATTTGGTGACCATAAGAGGGATAGAGGCAAATCCCGATCAAATTACAGCATTGCAAAAGCTCCAAAGTCCTAGGACCATGAAGGAGGTCTAGAGGTTAACAGGGATGGCAGCAGCTCTAAACATATTCATCAGCAGGTCCAGTGACAAATGTAGACCTTTCTTTCAATTGCTGAAGAAGAGAGAAGGATACGAATGGGGAGCAGAATGTGAGCAGGCGTTCCAAGACCTGAAGAAGTACTTGGCAACAGCCCCCCTATTATCCACACCCGAACAAGGTGAGTCTTTAACTTTGTACTTAGCAGTCTCTAAACATGCTGTGAGTGCAGTGTTATTGAGGGATAAGGGATCCGAGCAAGTCCCTGTCTATTATGTGAGCAAAACATTGCTGGACGCAGAAACGAGATATCTACCCCTCGAAAAGTTGGTCCTGGCATTAAGGACGGTGGCGAGAAAATTGCCCCATTATTTCCAAAGTCACAGGGTTGTGGTGTATACTGAATTCCCGTTAAAATCTTTGCTATGTAAGGCGGACTTCTCGGGACGTATCTCAACTTGGTCGGTCGAGTTGAGTCAGTACGACAAAGACTACCAGCCGCGCACCGCAATAAAGGGGCAAGTGCTGGCAGACTTTGTAGCTGAGTTTTCACCCACGGTGGCTCCCCAGCCTCCTATGAGACAGGAGCAGAGAAAGGAACAAGGGGAGGAGCAAATAACAATGAAGAAGAAAACTTCGGTCGAACGGGATCCCATGGAATGGAAATTATTTGTTGATGGCTCTGCGTGTAATACGGGATTAGGAATTGGGGTGGTACTTTTCCCTCCTGAAGGAGCAATGATGGAGTTGTCCATTCGATTGGGATTCAGTGCTTCAAACAACGTGGCAGAGTATGAGGCACTCTTGGCAGGGCTAAGGAGTGCAAAGACCCTGAAGGTAAAAAGGATACGAGTACACTGCGATTCACAACTCGTGGTGAACCAGTTGTCCGGGGAATATGAGGCTCGGAACGAGAAGATGGCTGCCTACGTGATGGCCGCCAGAGATCTACTTGACACTTTCGAGAAGGTGTATATTGAGCAAATAAGTTCTGGGCAGAACGCTCATGCTGATTCTCTTGCCTGGTTGGCTGCAGCTGTACCAACAGAATTCAAAAGACGGATGGCAGTAGATTATCTTGCTGAGCCGAGCATTGGAAGAAGTGTGGAGTTGGTCTTGGACGTGAACCAAGAACCAAGTTGGATGGACCCAATAGTGGAGTTCCTACGAGATGGGGCACTCCCCACAGACAAAAAGGAGGCTCTCAAGATAAAAACAAAATCTGCACGGTTTTGGCTGTCACCAGAAGGGAAGTTGTACAGAAAATCTTTCACTGGTCCACACTTACTTTGTGTGCACCCCGAGATGGTGCAGAAGTTCCTCCACGAGATCCACGAAGGAACGTGTGGAAGTCATTGTCACACCCTCGATTTTCAACATAATTATAAAGGATTTTCATAAATAGAAACCTCACAATAATCCGAATAATGCCCCAAAAAGCTTGACATTTCCATTTCCACCATCACCTTTCCAATATTCGACAGTTCGCAAAATATTACATCCTTGGCTCGGAGGCCCAAATTAACATAAGCACCAAATGTTCAAAGTTAAGAGTTTACAAATATTCCTTAAGTCAAAAGATCTACGAATAGAGTTACAAATACATCTTTCAAAATAAAATTACAAATCGGTAACTCCACTATGCATGTTAGCTTTCAAAACAATGTCCACGTTCAAGCAATCCAATCATGCAGCTATTGTCCCAAATTTGCACCTGAAATGAAGGAAGGTCTGAGCTACACTAGCCCAGTAGAAAGCTCTAATCTAACAATATATGTATATGAAATGTCGGTACGATTACGAGATGAACAGTGGTAGCAAGATCCAACGAGTGAACAATAATAGTGATTTCTATTCCAACAATTCGTTTTTCGAAATCAACCATAAGCTTCAATAAATTTCTCAATCTACGCACCAAGTGTCATAGCGTGCCCCGTATAGGTGTCATGAGCCGTAGCTCCTGCCGGGCCAGTTAAAGGACCCCGATGTCCTCTGCCAGGCACCTTGCCCATAGGGAGGTCCTGAAATATCAAATATGAGCGTATAGCTCCTGCCGGGCCAATTAAAGGACCCCGATGTCCTCTGCCAGGCACTCACCCGTCGATGAGTCCTGAAATTGTTCTTGTCGTGTCCGTAAAGTATCAAAATTCACTTCACCACTTTAGAATTTCCGTTCAAAATGCGACTTTGATTCATAAAAAGTTTTCGGAAAAAAAAACTCATATTTAATGGAGCTTTTAAAACCATGGATGTATTCCATGATGATTCATGGCATGAGTAATCAAGTTCAAAGTCATTAGAATAATGATTAAGGTAGGCTAATCATGTTAGGAACCCCAAATTAAGGAATGGAAATCAAGATAGCAAAGCTGTCCAAAATTTGTATGAAGGTATCGATAACAATAAGAAAGGTATCGATACCTTTGGGTTAAAATCAGTCCAGCCGTAAGGGTAGCGATAACAAGGCAGTGGGTATCGATAACATTGGATTTTCTGGGCTCCGGAACAAAATGTTATCGATAACAATAAAAATGTTATCGATAACAATGGGTTTGGAACAGATTTTTGACAGACCAAGATGGGTTTTTCGACCACAACAACATCAACGACAACAACCACGATCCAAGGCACAAATCAAACTTTAGGAAACACATCATAAACATGCATTGATAGTTAGAACCTCCTACCTCAAGATCAAAGAACGAATTTGGATGGATTTCCAAGCCCTAGCTCCAATCTCCGGATTTGAATGAAATGCACCTCCTCCGAGCTAACACTGGAGCTATACGGACTGAGATACGCCAATGGATGCAAGATTGATGGTGGTTTTGCTTGGGTTTTTGGGTTCTTGGTGGAGATTTTGGGTGAGAGTGAGAGAATGAGAGAGAGAGCCGAGAGAAGAGAGGGGGTCGGGAGAGATGAGAGAGTGTGAAATTGGGAAAGTGATTCCCTATGTCTCACACACCTACTCTATATACACACATCACACATTCACCCTTCTAATGCAACACTTTTACACATTTACCCCAAATAACAATTTCAAATCAATTCATCCTTTTATTTCTTTTAAAACCTTTAAATCAATTTCATGAAATTACGGGTCTTTACAGTCATGCTGGGGGTAGGTCCATTGCCCACCGAGCAATAACCCAAGGGTACTGGTGGCCTCACATGCAGGAAGATGCAAAGGTGTATGTAAAAATTTGTGAGAAGTGCCAGAAATTCTCACCAATGATCCGAACATCAGCCGAGGATCTGGTGCCTTTGACAAGTCCTTGGCCCTTCGCACAGTGGGGGATAGACATCGTGGGTCCACTTCATAAGGCAACAGGAAATAGGAAATTTCTGTTGGTAGCAACAGACTATTTCACCAAATGGATTGAGGCAGAACCATTGGCTAAGATCACTGAGCCTATGATAGAAAGATTCGTGTGGAAAAGCATAATTACTCGATTTGGGGTCCCCTATTCACTGATTACGGATAACGGGTCCCAATTTCAGAAAAAGTTCAAGGCTTTTTGTGCCCAGTATGGGATAAGGAATTATTATTCGACCCTAGCCTACCCACAGAGTAATGGGCATGCAGAGGCGTCCAACAAGACCATACTTGACGGGATCAAGAAGAGGTTGGACAAGGCAAAAGGAAAATGGCCCGACGAATTGCCACTTGTTTTATGGGCGCACCGAACAACTCCTAGGAGGTCTACGGGAGAGATCCCCTACTCATTGGCATATGGGACGGAGGCTGTAATCCCATTGGAGGTTGGTCTGCCGACCAACAGGACCACTTTAGTTGAAAGTGGAGGAAATGACAGAGCCCTGGAGATTGAACTGGATCTTGCCGAGGAACGGAGAGAAAGGGCTCTGGTGCATTTGGCCTCATATCAGGAGCAGCTGATGAAAAGCTACAACAAAAATGTCCACCCCCGGGAATTTGGTATTGGAGACCTTGTGCTTCGTAAGGTGCTCGGCAATACCAAGGTGGCCAACGAGGGCAAGTTGGGGGCCAACTGGGAAGGCCCATATCGAGTTACAGAGGTTGTGGGCATTGGGGCTTATCGTTTGGCGGACCTAGACGGGAACCCGGTGCCAAGGCCTTGGAATGTCCACAACTTGAGGAAGTTTTTTGTTTAAAAAAAAAAACCTCAATTTATTTTTTATTCTGTTTTTAGGGTGCACATCGTGGTTGTGTGGGAATTACGAATAAAATTCATTTGTTTTTTTATTTTTTAGTTGCAAGGGGTACGCGTAACGCCCCATTGAGTTTTGAATTATAAATAAAATTCTGCGTTGTGATATAAAAACATTATCTTTTATTTCTATTGTGCTTAAAATACGAAGTTAGGCCTGGTCCTTGCTCCTCACTTCGTATTGGGGAGCAGAGGAATAGGGTCTACATCAAATACAAAGACATTTGAGCAGATTTTAAACTGAAGTAAGTACGAATGCAGGTATGAACAAACCTAGTGTGTATACATGGATTTTGCCAAATATGAAAAATTTGGATAGACTAAGTATGAACACAATTAAGGACAAACACTTGGCATGCATACGAACAGATGCACGCTATTACCAATTACGAATGCCTTTACATAACCTAAGTACGAGCACACTTAGAAAAATTCCTGAGTACAAGAAACTTGGGTGGCATACGAATACATGCAAAAATTGTCTAAGTACGAATACACTTAGAATTATCTCCTGAGTACGAGGAAGTTGGGTGGCATACGAATACATGCAAAACTGTCTAAGTGATAATAGCAGGTGGGACACTAAGACGAAAAAGGACGTGTCATACTTGAGCAAGAAACTCCGGAGCTGTAGCTGTGGGACACGGCACCACCACTACACCAGAAGCCCCTTGGGCAGTCACCACGTCTACCGTCCAAGAGAACGCAGGCAAACTGGCCCTGCTCGAACCCGCGCCACCACCGCCGGCACTTCCTCTTCCTCCTCCTCTTCCTCTCCATCCTCTTCTTCCTCTACCACCTACACCAACTGACGCCAGCAGCGTCGCCTCCCAGGCAGCTCGTATCCCGAAGCTTGACATCAAGTACCGAGCCCGGTACTCGGAGTAGTCAGCATCTGCTTGGAAAAGCGGCTCTAGCTCGAGGTCTGGCTGCACAAACCGCTCGACCTCCTCCCTATTATACAAGCTCGTCCGCTGCACGAGGGGAGGGAGTGGCCCAAGAACTCAAAAAACGTCCAGCCTCAACGACTGACGTGACACCTGGTCACCCAGGTACCACTGCCAGTCGTAAGGGGACTCAAGAAGTACCATCCCCCTCGTCACCTCCCTGCTCCGGGCCATGTAAGGGAGCTCAAAGCGATCCCATACACGCCAGTGAACCTGCAATCAAGGAAATGCAACATTAGCATGGGGATCAAATGGAAATGGACATAATAATCAAAAGCTGGAAGCATGTAAAGTATGGTCATACCCTGTCGGGACGCAGCTCGTCCAAGTAGAGGCGGTAAGCGTTCAGATCGCCCTTTCCCTTCTTCACCCCTCGGAACTCCTTTGACCAACGCAGAGCCCGAGGGAGTATCGTGTCACTAGGGCAGGAGGTCTCGGGAGGGTACATGTCAAGCACCTCGTACGTCCATAGCTGTAGAATCAAACATCAAGGATTAGCACAAGATATGCAGTGAATAAAAGAAGGGTAAAGTAAGCACGAGAGAAGTTTGAAATGTACCTCCCAGACTCTCCAGTAACCGCCGAGGCTCTTCCCCGCTCCTCGGGAGAGGGACCCCATGAAGGCGTAGCACGCCCCCAAAGCCTCGCCGCCCCAGTCAAAACGAGCAATCTCCTCTATGTTCCTCAGCGCCGGCAGCACTGAAAGGTGTACTCGGTTGCGCCTATTTGGAAACATGGACGCACTGAGCACGTACGACAGGAAGCACCTCATCATTTGCTCCAACTGTACCCTATCCGTCGGAACCTCCTCCGTCCAAAACCCTAATAGCTGGGCGTACTGGGCATCCTCCTTCTCCGCCCTCAGCACGTACCCCAGCATCTCCCGCTGGAACGCCGCACTCCTCCCTGTAGTGGCGTCGTAAGGGATATGGTCACCTCCGACCCTCAGACCAGTGATCGCCGAGAAGTCCAACGGTGTCACTGTCATCTCGCCGAAAGAGAAGTGGAACGAGTTTGTCGTGTCCCACCGCCTCTCAGCGAGTGCCCTCACCACCTGGCAGTCGTTGCTCGCCCGAGTCAACACGCTCACAAACGCCCCAAAGCCAGACCGCCTCACCATCTCCCTCGTAGCCTCGGGAAGCCTTTCCCAGAACTTCGGCACATCAGCCGCACCCCCGTAGCCTGAGATCGTGATCCCCTGTTGCAGAAAATTAGCAATATTCAGTAAACAAGCGCAGTATACAAGGCAGGTATAATATTCAAAGCAATGGATTGAAAGCATCATATGATTGAATTGAAATGCAAGTATTTAAAAGTATACCTCGTCTCGGCTTGCAGAAAGGTGCTGTTGCGGATCCCTCAGGACTAGGGACTCATCGTACGTAGGCCTCTCCGGCCTGTAGGTGTCCAAAGGAGTAGGCACCACTACGTGCCGAAAGGGTACGTAGGTCACCTCGACGTAAGCCCCCCGGCCTCGTAAAGCCTTTGTCGCCTCCTCCACAACGCTCCTCCGGGGGACTGCCTCACCCCTAGCCTCCTCCTCTACTCCCTGTGGCCCTTCAGTGGCCCCCGCCTCGAGCTTGGCCTAAAGCTCCCTCTCCCGAACCTTAAGTAAGGTCGCTGCCAGCCCAGGCACTCCCCGTAGGGTCTCAACTAGGTCATCGAGAGACGCCGCCTCTAGGTAGTCACCTAAACCTATGGGACGTGACGACCTTGCGCCCTCACCGCTGCCAACGCACATAGCCGGTGTCTCCCTCTCCTCCACCGGCTCCTCCTCGACAATGGGGGCCTTCCACCTCCGTTCCAACCAACCCGTCGCCGTCGCGAGCCTCCATGGCTCTCTCCTCTAAACCAGCTACACCCTTCGACTAACCTGTCGCCTCCACCTCGCCCCCTCGGGCCACTGCACCCGAACTCTCTGTGCCTTGGCCGTAGCCGGCCACTACCTCGCTGCCCCCGTCACCACCACCGCTGCCGATCGCCTCGGCAGCCGAGGCCGTGGCCCCCTCGACCGTGGCAGCTCGAGCCGAGACCCCCGTGGTCTCCGGCACCTCCCCGATCACCGTGTCACTCTCCGGAAGGACCGGGGGCGGTGTAACCTCAACTCTCGGTGGTTGATCACCACCGGGTGTATCCATGTACGAAAGAGAGAGAGAGAGAGAGAACAATTGAGAGAGAGAGACGCGTGAGAGAGAGAGAGATGCGAGAGAGGTGATCGAGAGAGGGAGAGAGAGAGCAGAGAGAGAGACGCGTGAGAGAGAGAGACAAGAGAAATGAGGGAAATTCAAAAGGTGTGAGGCGTATCGTATACGCCTCACCCTTATATACCCCCCCTGAGTCGGTTCGTCTGGAATTAAATCCGGACCGGGTTTGAAGTCGGAGTGCCGCATGGCATATTGGCTTGACCGCATGGCATAACAGTTTGAATGCATGGAATTCTTCGAGATGCCATGGTGCGCGGCATTTCACATGCCACGCACGGCGTTCTGGGTTATTTCGACAGTATGGATTCTGAGGGCAATTCCTGACGATCAAGGCAACGACATTTGCGTTAGAGTTTATTTGCATACAGAAAGAACAATAACAGGCAAACAGTAATGAGAAGGGGACTTTTCATTTCATAAAAATCGGGACGACCCCCGGGATTCCCATTATATTGTTCAAAAGAAAAGAAAAAAGAAAAAGAAAACAAAAGAAAAACAGAAAAGATCCTACTGCCCCTTCCTTTTTCTTCTCCGTCCCTCGTCTTCAATCGTTTCCCCCTCCGAAAGCATCATTCCCCTCACCCGAGCGGTCATCCGAGCCGTTTGAATTTCCCTCCAAGTCCTCCGCAGTTCCGTCCGAGTCGTGCCCCGGCACGTACTCCGGGTCATGCTTGTCGTCCAGTTGATCAAACGCGAAATCCTGCAGGTTGGACACCACACGGTGAAGGGTTCGGATCGTAGAGATCAGTCTCGCGATTTGACAGTTGAGTGACTCGATCTCCTCTCGATAGAAACCCATTTCGGCTTCCAGAGACGCCACCCGCGTTGCCAAATCGTTGTCCGCCATAGCTGAAATCTTGAAAATAACCTGTTCGTTTCTTAGAATGAAGAAGGAGATGGAAAGGTTTGAGAGATTTTTGAGGGTACATGGAATGGAGTACCACCACCCCTTAAGAAGAAGTTCTAGCCGTCGAAGAGGCACGCCGGCATTAATGGGCGCCCTTAAACCAGCCGACTGTCCTCGAAAATCGAAGAGTTGCATGGAAAATAGAATTACCGCGCAGCGCTATGGTCAATCGCACGGCATTTTGATGTTGGAGGATTGAATCCAGTTTCCTCGGAAATTGATCACTCCAGCCACCAAAATCTTCTCGGAAATCGAATTTTCTCAGTCATGGTTAATCCAAAATCTCCTTGAGTGTCGTGCTTTGATTAAAGGGTTGTCAAACTCTCATCCTTCGGGACTCATGGAATTTCTCGTCCCCCGAGGACTCGCCATATTCGCACTTCTCGCAATATTCGCCCTCCGGGACTTGCCGTCGTTCCTTTCGCCACTGAAATCTTTCCAAGTATAGGCTCATAATATTCTCATCTTAAAATTCCCGCTCGTTTCGGATTTTAAGCCTCCTGAAGGCTCGTCTCAAATTTTTAGCCTCCCTAAGGCTCGTCTTGGATTTTAGCCTCTTAAAGGCTCATCTCGAATTTTTAGCCTCCTTAAGGCTCGTCTCGGATTTTAGCCTCCCAAAGGGCTCGTCTCGAATTTTTAGCCTCCCGAAGGCTCGCTTCGAATTTTTCACGACATTCGCCTCATGACACTCTACTAGCATCCAATCTTCTCAAGTTTACTGTATAATTGTCCTCCGGGACTCGTTTTACTTGCATCGTCCTGATGGAACTACGTTGGTCTGATCCCTGTAAACGGGGTACATAGGCAGCTCCATGAGCGCGACCACCCTTGTCGTTTACTTGAGTTTCGACTTTCGAGTATTTTGTCTCTGTTCAAAGGCTTTAGGGTGACGGATTGGGATGCCTATTCTTTAAGCGTCACTCGTATCAAACCGATGGTACCCGAGTCACGTTAAAGAGGGACTACTGTAGACACCCAAATCCGAACCTCGAAGGGTCTTTGTCCACCCCGATGATGAAATAAAGGAAATGGCATCTTTGCAAGCTTGAATGAAAGGATTCCCTCAGCCTAAACAAATCCTCAGCCCAAATAAACCAAAAGCCCAAAAGCCCAGAGAAAGCCCAAAAGCCCTGGACTGGACCTGGAACGCCGTACGGGACACCCCCACATCGCAAGGCATATTGAAAGTTACAACGCCGCACGCGATCATGGGGTTAGCCGCACGATATTTCATGAAAAGTACTGACTGGCTCAGAAAGCTATTGGCCACGCTCATTTGAGCCACAGCTGCAAAATGGCTCAGCCGAAAATACACTTCTGGCCCGCCCAGAAAATGCCTCCACCATTTGAAATTCAAAATCCTTGGCTCTTGCCTATAAATACACCCCTCCACTCAAGAGAAAAGGGCTCTTGATCACCATTACACCCTTTTTCTCTCTTCTTGCTTTCACATCCATTCCCCACTTCCAAGTCTAGAGAATGTTGCTTTCAAAAGACATTCTCTAGGCCTCTTGCTCCATTTTTCTCCTCACCATTCTAGTTAGTCCCTTACTAACTTTGAGACCCCAACTACCCAATATATCCATTTATTACACACCATCACGCCTCTTTCCCCTCATCCAAGTTCGTCCATCATCATCCAACCTCGTTCAAGCTCAAGATCAAAGGTAAAAAAAAAACTAAGTTTCCTTGGGCTAGGCTCTATCCTAGCCCTAGGGGGCTCTTTTGTTGTCAGGCTTAACCCCTTTTGGTTAAGATCTGGTCTAAAAATCATTTTTACAAAGCAAAACAGCCCCCTATGCTGGGTAAGCTACGCCGCACGGCGCTTTGATGCGATGCACGGCGTAGTGGGCTCACACGCGCGGCATTTCAGTTAACTGCTGTTTTCTTATCTAGATTGTCTGGATCATGATCGTTCTTCTTTGGATCTATTTTTATCTTTCATTGGTAACCTCGGAATAAGACCATATCTACAAGCCATGTTTTTATCACCTCGAATAAACTTTCTTAATCTTTCTGAATAAACGAATGCATTAAAAGTGGTTTCCTACTTGTGGCTTGGAAGGATGGTACTCTTCTAGGGTGATCTGACGGCTGCGAGTTTTCTGGTGTTCTGAAGTAACGCCGTGCGTCGTACTCTGTACGCCGCGCGATGTTTTGAAAACTATTGACAGTCAGAAGACAAGATCATAACCCCGCACGGCATATCGTATGGCCGCGCGCCATATCCCGGTATGCGGTGCTGCAGAAGACAGTGATCCAGATAGTTTGGTAAATGGCTTTCCTTGTCTATATTTTTGGCGCATCATCCTTTATCATCACTGTACACTGGGCACCACATGCACGCCAATGTGATATATTCCGTCTTGCTCCCCTCTCCCGTATGTGTTTTTGAAGTTTTTCAAATGATATTAAATCCCCCATCAAAAATGCTTAGTAGAGACCGGTTTTTGCCGAGCGAGCGGGGTGCTTTTTCAACAAAACCTTCCCCGTTCGTAATGTGGCTCCCGGACCCAAAATCTCAACGTTGTCGCTAGATCGAAAGCCTTTTCCTCAAACAAACTCTCGGTTTCTCGGATCATCCATCTTAAAAATTCGAGTGGCGACTCTTTAAACTCGCCGAGCGTGGGAGCCCACACCGTTGACCAGGCTTGGACCCGCGCACGTAGGTCACCTACCCGCGTAGGCCGGTCAAAGGTAGTCCCATCACCTTTATTCAGCCATGATAACAGGACTTTTGTGCCACCCCTACTCTGTTTTATTCGGCTGAGAAGCAATTTCGGGGCAGAAGATGTTCCCTACCACTCTCACACCTCCCACCAACCTTTTCAAGGGAGGAAACTTAGCCACCAAGCCAAGCCAACCATTACTTGGTTGGTTGTACCTCTCCTTCCCCTATATATACCCCCCATGCATCCCCATTGCAAAGGGTTCCAAGCATTACAAAGTGACAAAACTTGTAAGTTTCCAAAAGTTCTTGTCTTGTTCATTCCATTCCTTGTCCATGGAAAGAGTTAACAAGTAATACTACCATACACCATTCTCACACACTCATCCACCATCCATCATCCAAGCCACTACTCAAGCTCAAACACCTTCCAAACTCAAAACTAAAGGTATAACACCTTGGTAATAACTTTCTGTTCTGATCCCTGAGGGGGGCTAGCAGGGTCAAGGCTGATAATCAATACCAGTCCTGGCCCTAAAGCTAGCAAAGTTTCAAAGCTGTTCGTGGCTAGAATTGGCGCACGCCAATCCCAAGTACATGTATGCCAGTCATGGCTGTACATGCAGTACTGGCGTGGGGATCAGTATCTAGCTGTTCTCTGTCTTACTTTCCATATATCTCACTATAAGCATGCTAGGAACCAGGTTATTGCTTTCCATAGTTAGAACTGCTAGTTTTACTTTTCAACATTCATTTCTGCTGCTATGGAATATCTCTTGGGTCTTTCTGAACATGTCTTAGAACCCAGAAAATGCAAAGTCAAGCACTGGACAAATGGCTACAACTGGCGTACTGTAGTAGTCTACCCGTGTACGCCAGTCAAACCCAGTCCAGTGGCTGGCCTTTGCATGGTAACTAGGCTTTGGCCTCTTCTTTATCCCCACACTATTTATGGGATGTTCTATTCATTTCTATGACTTTATAGTCCTTTTAAACTGTTTATAGTTGTATATATAATGTCATATAAACTGCTTGGTTTGTCTTGGGTGTGCACTGGTCATTTCCAGAGCCCAGAGGGTAGAAAATAAGAACTGTGGGCTTAGGCTTACTGGCGCATGCGGGTTCCATTGTGGCGTACATAGGTGAGGTTAGCATGCATTGACTTGGTCAGTGTATGCTGGTTTCTTCCTGCGCACGTCACTCCGGGACAGTATCTTCCAATCTGTTTAAAACTCTCACAAGAGTCTGTTTTCAATCGATACTAACTGTTTTATTAAACGAGCATGCCATTTTATCACATCCTGCCAAAATGTTACAGTTTTAATCCCTCTTAAACTGTTCCCCCGCCCTAACTGGCTAAAAATGATTAGTGAGAGAGAATAACAAATGTTTTTCAAAATGCCCGAGTAGAGACCGATCTCCGGATTGGGCGAGAGGGGTGCCTTAAAACCCTTCCCCTCTCGTAACCTGTCTCTCGAACCTCAGATATCAAAGGTGACGACGGACCAGTCCAAACCTTTTCCAATCAAAACAAACGTAGCAAGTATTTCAAGTTCGGTTCATTGGGTGGTTTACCGCAAAAATCCGAGTGGCGACTCTAAATTAAGCGTTTCACCGCGCTTTTCCAAAAAAGGGCGCACTTGACAAACCAAATTTTTAGGGGCGTGTGTCCACAATTGGATGATGTGTTACTCTCTTGCTATTATTACTGTTATTAAACTACAATGCTTATACTTATAAAATAAGAGATAGAAGGGTGGAGAATTATCTAACTAATGTCTATTAGTCATGGTGTTACTGTTGTTGCCCTGACATTATATGTTAGGTATCGAAGAAGGAGGAGGGGAGTAGTAATCCCAAACTGAAGACTAATACTATTAACCGAAAGAAGCTCCAACTTCAGAAGAAAAGTTTGTCAAGCCATGGATGTCATACCAATAGAGGCTCTATTTATTTTTAGTAGTGTTTTAAATTCCAAGAATCGTAATAACAATTAACAAATTATACTTATTCGTCAACGTCATAAGACTAAATTATGTTTTATTTCAGTTTAAGTAGGTAAGACTTCCGTTGCTAAACTCTTTTGAAGATTTAATTAATCAAAATTCATTTTAAAATATTAAATCATTTTAATAAAAAAATTGATTAACATTTCCTAAAATTGAAGCGTTACATCTTCAGACCTCATGCATTAGGGGTATAGTGCTGGGCCACCTGCGCCAGCACCCCACATGCACAATCTTCATCTTGACTATGTTTATTTAATACTTATTATTTCCACCCCACAGTAGCCAAACAACACTTTGAGATACGAGAACTAGGTAAAACTAGGGCTGTCCGTGGTTCAGATTGGACCGGATTGCTATAAATCCAATCATAATCCGCGAGTCACGGTTTTTAGAAAATACAATCCGTGTATGGACCAAAAGTCTTACAGTTCGGTTCCATTCTAATCCGTGAGTCACGGTTCGGTTCCGGTTTTATCGACGGATTACATTCCATAAACACTAAATTGCAAATCCAACCATAAAGACCAAATTCTTGCCACCAAAAAAACAAGCATTACAATTTTCCATTACATCGAGCAAGGTAGCAACCAAATGAAGTAAAGTACACAAGTATTATCCAGAGTTCCAGATTAGTTATAGCAAGGCAGTAACCAAATGACTCCACCAACACAACATGTAAATTATAGTCAAGTATTATCCAAGCATTATCTACTTATTACATTCCATTAAACCTAACAAAAACTGGGGAATTAGTTTCACAAAACAAACAAATAGTATCACATTAAAATAAAATTGCTAAAAAAAATAAAATCAATTCGTAAAACTTATACTATTATTTACTAAATATTACACATATATATTTGTATTTATTATTTTTAAATATTTCACGGTTCGGTTCAGTTAATCTACGATTTCATAATGAAAATCTGTGAACCGAACTGTATCTCACAGTTTTTCAATTTTCAAATCCATGTCCGGACCATTAATCCACAGATCCAATCCAAAAGTCACGGATAGGTCAGTCCGGTCCGATTTCACGGTTCTCGGTTTTTCTTGAACAGCCCCAAGTAAAACACATTAGTGTTTTTCTGCGATGCGTTCCACCGACCTCCATCCTTTATGGGGCACACTTGGCTTCAAAAGTTTGAGGGTGTTTTGCCAGGGAGAGATTGACTCACTCTTCTTTTGGGATGATCAGCGCTCCTCAAACACTGTCACGTACTGGCTCGAGCCCTTCTCTATCACACATTGTGGTGGGGTCTATACATTTTATCTTGAGTCTCACTAGAGGTGTCAAACGGGCCGGGTCGGCACGGCACGCACGGGCACGACACGGTTAAATGTGGCACGGAACGGGCAAGGGCACGGTCATGCCCCTGGCACGGCACGATACGACACGGTCTTAGTGAGCACGTGGACGGGCACGGGCACGGTCTTGGCCGGGCACGGCACGGCACGACACGATTTTAGTGGGCACGTGGACTGGCACGGGCACGGACGTGGGCGGGCACGGCACGGGCACGACACGGAAGTTGGCCTGGCACGGCACGACACGGCACGGTTTTAGCCGGGCACGGGCACGACACGGTAGTTGAGCGGACACGACACGGGTTTGACGGGCACGGCACGACACGACACGGGTTTGACGGGCACGAGCACATCATGAAAATTTGGCCTGGCACAACACGGGACAACACGGGTTTGACGGGCACGGCACGACACGACACGGGTTTGACGGGCACGGGCACGGCATGAAAATTTGGCCTGGCACAACACAACACGACACGGGCACGGAATGTGGACGGGAACGACACGACACGGTTCTAGTCGGGCACGGGCACGACACGGGCACAGGAAAAAAAAATTAAAGGGCAATTAAGTCATGCAATCAATGAGTTTTGGCATAAACAAAAGAGTTTTAGCATGAACAAAAATGATTTTAAAGTTTGGTATATGGTATTAAGCTTGTTGAAGGGTCATTTAGTTAAGGTCTTTGTATTGAGTCGTAGGAGTCTTAAGAGTCTTTGTGGAAAAGTCCAAAGAGTCATGTGTTGGGAATAAGATTGTAAGCCTAAGTCCAAGTAGTCATGTGTTTCTGTCTACTTTGAAGTACTTTGGAGGACCTCTCTCTCTCTCTCTGTTAATTGATTTAATAAATGTTTCCTGCTTGTTCTTGCTTCTATATAGTTCTTCTGTTTGGCTTGATGCATAATCAAAAAGAAAAAAGGAAAAGTTGTTTTGGTTATTCCACTACGGATGCTCTTAGAAGTGAATTTGTTTGAGTTGCTAGAATGCATCTCTGATTTTTCCAGTAGGTAAAGAAGGTTATGGCTAAGGGCACCAGGCCCCCTATAGGGCCTATACTAAAATTTCTTGTATCACTTGGAGCCTGGAGGGAGTACCATAATCCCACAAATTTCTCCTTGATTCACTCCCAATGCGACAACACTATATTGTCCATGGGTCATTACCCCATGCAAAGTTGCAAACCCACTCTTATAGTCTTATATCCCTTCTCCCATTTTCTTTTCTGTTTAGCATCACACGGCAAAGGTAAAACCTTTTGCAGTCTTGGTAACCTTTTTGTAGTCTTGCAGATTACAAAAAGTGGCAGCTGCTTGTTTGAGTCTTCCATTTGTAGTTTGCAGTCTTGCAGATTTGTCTTTTATTTGTTAAGTTATGTTAAGTGAAGGAAAAAGTGGCAGCTGCTTGTTTGAGTCTTCCATTTGTTTCCGTCGGACGTAAAACCCACGGCACGACACACGAATAAAGACCGGCACGGCACGACAAAAAGAGCACAGCACGACACAACCCGACAAGCCCGACCCGGCAAAAGGCACGGCACGACTCGACCCGACAAAAAGGCACGGCACGACCCGACAAAAAGGCACAACACGATCCGACCCGACAAAAAAGGGCACGGCACGACGGGGCACGATTAATTAATCGGGCACGGCCCGACACGACACGATTTAAAAAAGGCACGGCCCGACACGACACGATTTAAGTAAATGGGCCCGGCCCGACACGATTGAAAAATGGCACGGCACGACACGACACGATTTAAGTAAATGGGCACGGCACGGTACGACACGATTGAAAATGGCACGACACGATTTAAATAAATGGGCACGGCACGACACGACACGTAACACGGTTGGCACGGAAGTTGAATGGCACGGCACGGCACGGCACGCACGTTTGACACCTTTAAGTCTCACCAGTGGCAGAGCTATGTGAGGACCAGTGGGGGATGGTTTTGAATTTTTTTTTTGTGTGCTTTTGTAAAAAAATATCTTAGAAGTTTTATTGTATCATGTTTGAATATGGAAATTTATTGAGTGCTCTTAGGGCATCGCCACATGGTGTCCCAATGCTCTTCTCCAACACATATTCATGTGGGACTCAAGACTAAATGTATGAGTCTCGCATAAATATGTGATGGAGAAGGATGTTTAGACACCACATGGCGATGTCCCAAAATCATTAAATAATTGTTCCTTATAGGCAAGTCTCCATTCACTGAACTTTCGCCTCTAAACCACCACATGTTTATGGAATTATAAATTTCGGAGTACTATCTTATCACAAAATGCAAATCAAGCGAGGGTCATTTTTCACTTTGTCCCTTATTTCTTTATTTTCTTCTTAAATCTATTCAATAAGACATCTCTTGTCGAAGATAATATATTTCTTTATTAAATTATTTTATTTGGGAAACTTATAAATTTATCTGCAACATAAAATTATTTTGAATTTTTTTCTTTGTAGCTATTTTAAGATTGTCGGATAGCTAAACAATTTTTAAATAGGAATATGTCTTGAAGAAATAGAAAATCAAGGCATCTCAGGTTTTTGTAAAAAAACAGATAGATAATTTTTTGTTTTTCACAACAAAAGTCGAGTGTATGGATTGTACCCTCATTGGTTCGAATTTCTGGCTACGACATTGGGTCTCACCACAATATGTGGTGGATAAGGGGCTTTGGGTACTTCTAATTGGCAATGTCCCAGAGGCACTGGATAATTTTCGTTTGCATGGCTCCATGCCATTTTTGATATTTGAAAAAGTCTATTAACACAACCATTCGACAACATGCATATGTGGCATTGTATCATTGGTGAGCAAATGATTTGCAGTTCTTTTGAATGTTTAAACTAATTCGCCCTGCCACATGAGCATGTTGTATAAATGGTTGTGTTGATAGACCTTCCCTTGATATTTTGTTGTAATTTAGGGGACTTTTATCTTGATGAGTACACCCACAGAGAATGTGTAGTTAATTTGAATCAATGATTTTTAAAGATAATGTGCGTTATTAATGTTTACTATTCTTTATCAAAATTATTGGTTCGTTTCAACAAGAGAAACATGAATAATTGAAAAAGTATAACAATATCATGCCAAATTAAAAAAGATTTACATAAGAATATAATAAAAGATAACAAAAATCATCTTTCATAAACTTTGTCTTGAATTTAATCTGAATAACCTTTTAAAAAAAGTTATTTATAGTTTTGTACTTTTCTTGATTCATCTGGGTCAGTTAAATGATAGACCTAAAATCCTTAACAAAGGTTTAATAAAAATTGAAAATACAATAGAAATAATAATAACAAAAGAGATTAAATTCTTTCCATCTTAAGTGAAAAATTCATGATTTCCACCACCTATTGTAGGCCTCATCATGCGTTCATTGTAGTACTTTAAACCGTTCATCTTGTAGAACTCGCAGAATAGTATATCAACGCAAAAAACCAACTTGATCGGACATCGATAGGTATATCAAAAATTCAAAAGTTGAATTTTGATTTTTGTAAAATGGACGGTTTAATTCTTTAAAGCTAAATTGTCCATGACCGTCTATTATATAAACTAAATTTAAAATTTTGATATATCTATCGATGTTCGATCAAGCTTATTTTATTGCATGGATATACTATTCCGCGAGTTCTACAAATTGAACGGTTCAAATAACAGCAATAAATGCATGTTGGACCCACAAATGTGTGGTGAAAACGGTGGATTTTCTACTTAAGTGGAAAGAATTTATTTACCCAACGAATGCCTCAACCCCTCTCTCCACCACACATTGGCGTGGATCCTATCACAAAATGTCTGGAGCCTACACAAATGTGTAAAGAAAAGAGAAGTTGGAGCACCACGTGTCCTTGGCCTAGGGCACTGAAATTAGACACAAAAATACCAGAAAGTCTACGTTCACTGCTCAAAATTCCCCGCTCTCCCGCCGCTCTCAATCTCATCGAATTTTGGACGGTCTATAGAATAGTTTTTTAAAATTCGAATTATTGATTGTCGAGATGAATGATAAAATGTTAAGCGGTGGATATTGAGTAATGGAACAAAGGGGTGGCCCATGGCCGTAGCACTGCTGATCTCCCAAGCCATAAAAACGACTTGGCTTGTCGAAGTTAGATAGATGTGAACGCAAAGGGAAAGTTGAGAAAATGAGTGTTTATTTTTATAGTATTATTATTTGGTGTGGGGGGAGGGAGGGGTGGTTGTGTGTGTGTGTGACTGTGTGTTAAAAGAGTAAAACGGTTTCTGCTCAGCCGGAGTAAAAGTTTTCTGCAGTTTTGGTCTCTTCAGCCCCTTTGATTCGGAGGGTGGGTTATGATTTTTTATAAAATTCAACATTTTGGTGAAAAATGTAAAGAGAAATATTAAAAAATATTTTAAGTGGCTTTTTTTCTTTCTCACTTAATCTCACTTAAAAATGGAGAGATTTGGTGAGAAATAACTCTCCTTTCTTACTTCTTCCTCTTTCACTATCCAAACGAGCTGTTACTCCATATTAAGTAGACGAATAAATTATCTTTCTGATTTCTGAAATTTATTATTGGGGTGGATGGGGGATGGAGTGGATAGAGAGATAATGGCCTCTGCTAGCAGACATTTTCACAGCCGTGTTTCTTTTCATTTTCCTTTCTCAGATTCCTGTTTCATAGTGTCCAACTGTCCACACATCAATTCTCCTTTCACCTTCTTTCCCCTGCCCTTATTCATTTGGTTGTCATCTTTAATTCTCGGTGAACGAATTATTGCTTCTGTGAAGTTTGCTCACTTTATAGAGTCGAAAACTATACACCCCCACACGCTTGCTTGCTATCACTTCAGGAATTTAAGAACCCTTACACAAAACTGGTTTTCCTGTCAGATTCTTTGTTGGAGCCACTGTTCAATTTGCTTTTCATTTATGCCTTCTGTCGAAAATTAGTTTTTGGGAATCTTGGTTTTGTTGTATTGGTCCATTTCTCCATCTGGGTTTTCTCCAATGGATTCTTTGGTTCTGTAGTCGTGGGTGTCTTGTGTTTTCCTATCTTACCTTGTTTCTGGGTCTTGTTGCATTGGTAATTGGGTGGATAAGGCAGCATCTTCTTTCTCTCACCTTCTTTCACAATCAACTTGCTTGTAGTATACTTAATTTGGAGTTAGGAGAGAGGTGGGCTCATCTTGTTCCTGCTTAGTTTGAATTATTTTGAGGTTAGGTCTAGCTAGACAGTTTCTGTAGATTTGACAGCTGGGGAGTTCATCTCCCCCTTTTATTAGTATAAACAAAAAAAAGTCAGACGTGGTTTAATCTGATACTGTTTGCAACTTTTTCCTGGGTACTGTTGTGGATGAGTCTCCTTCATGTAATTGGGTTTGGCTTGATAGTTGGGAACCTTCTACTGGTGCTATGTTGCTGGCTTGTGTCTTTAATTTCCATGAATTGGTTCATTAATGGTGAATCCATGGATTCCAAGATTGAGTTGGTTGGTAATGGTGCAAAGATGTGGCTGAAGTTATGGGATAAGATATCAGGGGACAGCTGCAAGATCCAGCTCCACTACTACCAGTATATAGGTTCCAAAAGAGTGAGAAAAACGTTGTGGAAGAAGCTTTTGGTGACATGGGTAGTCTTTTGGAGCTTGGTGTCTTTGGGAGTTTGTTGGTATATGAGCTCCCAAGCTATGGAGAAGAGGAAGGAGACACTTGCCAGTATGTGTGATGAGAGGGCTAGGATGTTACAGGATCAGTTCAATGTCAGTATGAATCATGTGCAGGCCATGTCCATTTTGATTTCAACTTTCCACCATAGCAAGAACCCATCATCTATTGATCAGGTAAAAAGATTGATCTGTCTTTTATCTTTTCTAAGGTTCAGGGGTTTTCACTTGCATAGAAATTGGCGATTCTCTCACCTTAAGTGCCTAATTGGCTTAACTCACATGGGAGTTCAACTTCTAGCTTATATTGGAACCAGGTTTCAGTTATTCTCTTCAATTGTTTGATTATGAATTTCAATCCCTTAGTTCTGAGCAATTCTGGATGATTCACTGTTGTTTATTGTTTTGCTCTCATAGAATCTGATTTTAGTAATTCTCCTGCTGAATTGGTTAATTCTGAGTTTGAATTAATTGTTTTTGAATTTGATAATTCTGGATGATGAAATGTTTGTCAGTTTTATCTTACTTCAAACCAGATTTGATTTATTTTCCTGGTTAATTCTCGGTCGGAATTCCTAATTTCTGTCCAATGCTGGATGACCCACCGTTCATCCTTCTATCTCAGTTCCAGTGTTTTACTTCTGTATAATCTGGCTTTTATGTTCAATGTAATCTGGTGTTTCGTATACCTAATTATGTTGAAAATATTAACAGTAACGCATTTAGCTTGGTTTTAGAGCAAGATATTTCTGCTTCTTTTCCTCTGATGATCTATGTGAAATATTCTAACTTCGTGAACCGATAGAGGACTTTTGCGAGGTACACTGAAAGAACTGCTTTTGAAAGGCCTCTAACAAGTGGTGTGGCATATGCTGTGAGGGTCCTGCACTCTGAAAGGGAACAATTTGAGATGCGACAAGGGTGGACAATTAAGAGGATGGACACACTGGAGCAAACCCCGGTCCATAAGGACGAGTATAACGCAGAATCCCTGGAGCCTTCCCCGTTAAGTGAGGAATATGCCCCTGTCATATTTGCACAGGATACTATTTCTCATGTGGTTTCTATTGATATGCTATCTGGAAAGGTGAATTCTTTGGCTATTCTCCTACATATTCATTTGGATTAAGCAATTTTTTTTCTCATCTTATGCTAATTTACTCCCATATTCAAGACGCCCACAATATGTTGATTTATTCAGCTTCATTCTTTAACTGGGTCAACGATTAGTGTATTTTCGATAAAAAGTTTCAAGTTTTTTACAACAATAAAAAGATCTCAATTAGTTCTTGTAGACAAAGTTTCGGATTCATCTAAAAAGGTTACAAATAAAGATAGGAACGAATTTTTTAGAAGTCCTATCCACAATAGGAAAAATGGACAAAAACGTGGAGATGGGGGAGTACTAGTTTTCAAGTGGACCCAATCATGTTTTTGTTAAACCCTTGTCAACATTTTATGTGTCATACTTGCGAAGAAATTCCAAGAATCAAAATGCTGCCTTACCAAACAGAAAGGGAAAAACAAAAGGAACAAAAAGAAACAAGAAAAGAACATAACGAGTTTTCCTTCGAGACTACCTACTACGTAAAATAGTCAATTTTGTTCAATTTGCGTATGGACAGGAAGATCGTGATAATGTGCTACGTGCAAGAGCATCTGGAAAGGGAGTTCTCACTGCACCTTTTAGGCTACTCAAATCAAATCGCCTTGGAGTCATTTTGACTTTTGCTGTCTACAAGACGGATCTCCCCTCAAATGCAACTCCGAATCAGAGGATTCAAGCAACTGACGGGTATTTGTCTGCCCATAAATCAATCTGTGATGACCAGCGATCCATACTTAATTAATTTTGAGTTTAGTTTTTCTCTATAGATAATTCAGATATCGCCTTGTGTTTAAGTAGAAATAAGTGATTTGATGTACTGAGTTATAAGTGAAAGCGTGATTAGAAATTTGAACATGCCATCAATATTAGACAAAAGATTGAGTCATATTTGACTTTCTTTTAATGTTCTTCCATGCTGCCAAACAGGTACATTGGTGGAGTCTTTGATATCGAATCACTTGTGGAGAAGTTACTTCACCAACTTGCGAGCAAACAGACCATCCTCGTGAATGTTTACGATACCACCAACTCTTCGCAGCCTATCAGCATGTATGGCACAAATGTGTCACATGATGGGTTGCAGCATGTTAGTGCACTTAATTTCGGGGATCCGTTTAGAAAACATGAGATGCGTTGCAGGTATTTTTCATAATCCCCATATGATACCGTATCCTCCAGTTTGTCACTTTACCAATCTCATTGTTGTACTTTTACATGCGATTTAAAGTGGGTAAACGCAATCGCTTTTTCGAGGTGATTTTAGATTTTGACACCTCGAAAGATGTGCCACTGTGTTTGGCACAGCTTTTACTTCTGCATTTGAACTAAAAACAACTTTTAAAGCTGCTTAAAAGCTGATCTGAGACGCAATTTGATATTTGTGTTTTTGGAATCTGTTTTTGCGGATCTGCTTTTGGAAGATCTCAGGCAAAAACCCTACAATTCTGGTAGACATTCTACTTGAAATAAATGGCTATCCAGGGGTTCCTCTAACTCACTTATTCTGAATGGTTGACCTTCCTTAATGCCGTGTTCTGTGGTTACTGCTTTAGGAACTAGAGAAGCTTTTCTCTGAGAGTGGTCAATGCAGTTTCTTAGTGAGTGAGATGCAAAGTGACTTAAAATCCTAACCATGACGTTTGTTCTTGAAACAGATTCAAACAAAAACAACCATGGCCGTTGTTAGCTATATTGACATCTATTGGGATCCTCGTAATTTCATTGCTTGTCGGGTATATATTCCATGCGACTGTGAATCGAATAGCCAAAGTTGAGGATGATTACCATGAGATGATGGAGCTCAAGAAACGAGCTGAGGCAGCTGATGTTGCAAAATCGCAGGTACTTGATGGTCCTAGTTATTCATTGGGACATTTTCCGGCTTCACCTAATATGCATAAATGTCCTAATTGGTTTCCACCTTCTGTAGTTCCTTGCTACTGTGTCCCACGAGATCAGAACCCCAATGAATGGAGTTCTGGGTAAGTTTATAATTTTTGTGTTTTGTTTTATACCCTTTGTCATTTTGAGCCACTTTCGAACATTTCCATACTTGCTAAGGAAAATAATGGGCAGTCTATGAAATAAATTGTTAAAGCAACCGAAAACCAAATACGAGGTGGTTATGTGGTTTCTAAATACTTTTATTCAACAGGAATGATGCATATGCTAATGGACACAGATCTGGATGTAACTCAACAAGACTATGTCAGAACTGCACAGGCCAGTGGGAAAGCACTAGTTTCTCTAATAAACGAGGTTTTGGATCAAGCGAAGATCGAATCTGGTAAGATTGAGCTTGAGGCAGTTCAATTTGATCTGCGGGCGATTTTGGATGATTTGTTATCACTTGCTTCTGCGAAGTCTCAGGAAAAAGGAGTGGAGGTAGCCAATACTTTTCCTCTTACTTTAGTTATCCATGTTTTTTTCTTTATCCAGTTCCGTTGAGTATAATGATGTAATATTTAAGTTGTTCTTTTCTTTTCTTTTTTTCATATCTTTTGAGAGCAGCTTGCAGCTTACATCTCTGATAAGGTTCCTGAGATGCTGATCGGTGATCCGGGTAGGTTTCGGCAAATCCTCACAAATCTCCTGGGCAATTCAATCAAAGTAAGTATGAAATAGCTTTACATATGTTGTTGCATATACAGGATAGCAATAAGGCCTTGGAAAAGCTAAATTCTGTTTGCCTTTATGAGTAGAATTAAAAGGATAGGAAATTACTAAAACTTCATCCATTCGAAGGAAAAAGTAGTTGGGAATTTGTCTGGAGTCAGTCAAAGAGGAGAAAAGTATCTGCATTACATAGTCAATTGAAGAATCACCTTTTTACCCCAGAAATAATTCTGTTATCGAATTGTGCTGTCTAGTAAGATTTCTTCCTTTGATTTGTTGGGGGGGAAGTGTGAAATACTCTGTTGGAATGAAAAGTGCATGTGTTAAGAGTTATCAACAGGAAACTTGTGGTGTCATGAATTGTGATGCTATGGGCATGTAGTTTTGGTATAAATTTAGTGTGTAACATGGAAACTGCTTGTCTCTTTGTTGCAGTTCACCGAGAATGGGCATATTTTTGTCACTGTCCATCTCGTTGAAGAGGTAATGGAATCTATAGAAGTTGAAACAGAATCATCATCTAAGAATACATTGAGTGGATTTCCTGTGGTGGATACACATCAGAGCTGGGAAGGATTCAGAACTCTCAGCCAAGATAGGCGTTCTCTTTCATGGTTGTCGTCGTCCGCGGACCTCGTCAATGTAATTGTCTCTGTAGAGGACACGGGTGTTGGGATCCCTCTAAAAGCACAAAATCGCGTTTTCACCCCCTTCATGCAGGTGGGCCCCTCAAACTCCCGAATACATGGTGGCACTGGGATTGGGTTGAGCATAAGCAAGTGTTTGGTAGGCCTCATGAAAGGTGAAATTGGGTTCACAAGCGTACCCGAGGTGGGGTCCACCTTTACTTTTACTGCTGAATTTACTAGTACGAGTGAGCTTAGGAACCAACATATCAACAACCAGTCCAATTCAGTTTCTTCAGAATTTCGCGGCATGACTGCTGTAGTTGTGGACCCTAGAAATGTCAGGGCCAAGGTGTCTAGATATCACATCGAGCGGCTGGGAATTCGCGTTGAAGTGGTTCCTGATTTGAATCAATGTTTCTTAACCATAGGCACTGGGAATACATCTATTGACATGGTTCTAATAGAACAGGAAGTTTGGGATAAGGACTTGGCTTTTTCCTCTCTTTTTATTGATAGATTAGGAAAACTCGAGCCCAGTGTTCCTCCAAAACTGTTTCTTCTGTCTCTCTCTCTCAGTTCTACCAGAAGTAGTTTTGCAACTTCCCATGTTTATAATCCAACTGTCATCACAAAGCCCTTGAGAGCTAGTATGTTAGCGGCGGCACTACAACGAGCCATGGGTGTTGGGAACAAGGGGAATGGATGCAACGGGGAACTCCCTGGTTTGTCTCTTCGCAATCTGCTTCTGGGGAGAAAGATTTTGGTTGTGGATGATAATAATGTAAATCTTAGAGTAGCTGCCGGAGCCTTGAAGAAATATGGAGCCGATGTGGTGTGTGCAGAAAGCGGAAAGAAGGCGGTTTCATTGCTAAAGCCACCCCACAAATTTGATGCCTGCTTTATGGATATTCAGATGCCGGAAATGGATGGGTATGCATCACCCGTATCAATTTTTAATCTTATGTTAAAGAATCTAAGAGCTTGTGGATTATCTTGTGTGTTGGTAGATGTCAATGTTTATAAGTTGTATGCAAAAGAGCTGACTATCCTCCTTCCTTAACAGGTTTCAAGCTACAAAAAAAATTCGAGACATGGAACACAGCATGAATGGTCGCTTCCAACAAGGAGAACTATCGGCAGAAGCATGCGAAAACGTATGTGATTGGCATGTGCCAATTTTAGCTATGACTGCAGACGTAATTCAGGCTACGCATGAGCAGTGCTTAAAGTGTGGAATGGATGGATATGTTTCGAAACCATTTGAACCCGAACAACTTTATCGTGAAGTTTCACGCTTTCTCCGAACTGCAGCCGATCATAACTCATAGTGAGGACTCAGTTGTAGAAACTGACATAATTCGTGGTTTTGGTTGGGGTTCTTTCCCTTGGTAAGCTCTATTTTTCTAATTCGTAAAGGCTTGATTTCCGTTTTCTTACCATCCCACTTTGGAAAGTAACGTTATCACTGGAGTTCGTATGTGTTTAGTTGATATTATGACGTAAATTCTAAGAATCGTTTCTCAAAATTTGCTTGTAGTCTAAAAAACGGCATTTGCTAAGACGTGTTACAGTATTTCAGGGAGATGATTTGTGTTGGCATCAGAGTCGGGCTCTTTACCGGCTAGGGTTCCACTTTCCCAGCATTCAGAGGATTCACGAAAGAGTTATGGACTACACTTGTACCATAGGAGTTCTGGGGTCACATTCTCTTCTCTAACTAAGAACGACACAAGGTTGCTGTCATATAAAGAGATTTCACATTTTTTCGGTTCCGCCCTCAGGAGATCTACATTTGTATCATAAAGATTTATCTAGAGGCTAGAATCAATCATAACGACTCTTGGCAACAGAGAGTAGATGAAGGTGTACATAGTTTGCCCATTTCCCCAGTGATCTTGTTCAAACTGAGAACTCATGTGAATATTGCAGTAAACCAATTTGAGTTGTATCACAAATTTTGGCCTGTTTTGTGCAAATGCCTTTCAGTTTAATTGTGAGCAGCGATTAATAACAATGGCTACGACTGCGAGTGGAGCTGACCCCCGGATACTATGACGTATTTTCAGGTGGATATGTACTCCAAGTCTCCAACACACACACCGAATACTACTTTTGAAGTTCTTTTGGTAGAAAAATAATGTTGAAAAAAGGTGCTCCAGCCCACCACGCATCAATAGAGAGCATCAAAAGTGATGACTCTCTCTCTCTCTCTCTCTCTCTCTCTCTCTCTCTCTCTCTCTCTCTCTCTCTCTCTCTCTTCAAATATGGCTGTTGAACATGGTGAGGGAAAAAAAATTGGTGATTGAACGTCACTCGCCAAATAATGGGTCCCTCCACTAACTATAACTAAAGAGTTTATTTCTTTATCATGTACCCCATGTTTCCGTTGGTTTTTTAGCCTTTAATTCTTAATCCTATTGATTTCTTGTAGGTTGTTTCTTCTTCATATTTCTCTCTCATATGTAGTAATCATGGTTTCACGATTTTTGTTTAGCAGTGACAAAAACGTAAGGAGAAGTTTTGTACAAAGCTTATACTATAAAATAAACATATTTATTTTGATTGAAAATAAATTGTGTCTAGTTTATTTTGTATTGTTGAGCTATATTATTTACTTACTCGCAAATTTAGGTGAATTTTTATTTATTTTGGCTCTGTAAGAGTAATTCAATGCCGACTACATTGAAGAAAAATCAAATTATATGTAAAAAAAAAATTATAAAATTTTAGTGCATTTTTTTAACCCAGCTAGGAATTCGCTTGAACCGCTCGATATAAGGTAGAGCCGCCCTTCTAATCGATGCTCCACCTAGTCCTCTATCACATCTTACCAATCAGAATATTGTTCAATAATTTGTTTTTTGCCTATACTATTCGAGATTTTTTCAATTACATCATGAATTTTCAAAACAACACAAAATACAATTTCTGGGATATAATTCAATATTTTCGGATCAATCATCCCAAAAATCCTACTCCTTTCATCCCTTTTAAGTGTTCAATTTCGTAACTCTAACTTATTAGATATCATCATTAAACCTTCACATCAACTTTTACCTTCACTTTCTATAACTACCTTCTATGGTGACATCATTATTACACTTTTACTCACTAATTTTCAAAGATAAATCTAGTTTTAGGTCCGGGCAAAATGAAAAAAGTACCTACTTTTTTCCACTAACTTTACGAATTGGACACTTACTAAAGAACATCTTGAAATGGAATATTGGACTATAATAAAGGAGCGTAGGGAGTATACTAGATAAGTGATTGTATCTATACGGTATTTATGATTTTAAACTTTATGGTCCATTCTAGGGTACAATAGCAAAAAAAAAAATTTAACAAATAAACTAATAAGGTTTGTAGAGTCAAGAATGGGTTGGAGTCACAACTTTCAAATCTACAAAAATAAGTCCTCTAAATGTCATATAGGTCACCAAAAGATATACTCCCTCCGTCCCTTTTTAAGAGTCTTACTTCAAAAATCAAACTTTTTATGGAGACATCATCATTACACTCTAAAAGTTACAACTTTTCATGTTTACCTTATATGAAGATATCATCATTACACTTTTACCTACTAACTTTTAAAAATGGAATATATTTTTAGGGACAAAATAGAAAATGTACCAACTTTTATCCATTAACTTTACAAAATGAACACTTATTAAGAAACATCATAAAATAAAATATTGAACTCATAAAATGATTGATATTGTAAATCACGTCACTTTTAAGGCTATATTTGATGTCCGTTATAGATGAGCGAGTTTGAATACAAGGCTAGTGATCTATGAAAGCTATGTGGCAAAGAAAAATCCCCGAAGAAAATGGGGTTGTAGAGAACCCAAGGCCGGCTTTGGAAATATGCTATGGATGCTGCCCCGACAGGTCCCTGAGTTTTATCTAATTTTGGGAGCCCCAAATTTTTTTATACTCTTAGGCTCCGTTTGGATGCATCATATAGAAGGGGGATTATTTTTCACCCCTTTATAAGACCTTGGCCCCACACTTTGCCCCCGTTTGGGAGCCATAAACTGCAGGGGTTTTCCAGAACACCGTTCTTGGCTAAGACCGGAGAAAGGGGCATCGGCGGTCTTATCTTCGGCTGGGGTTTGAGGTCCCCATAAGTTATCCCCCCTAATCCCCTCGAAAATGGACGATTTCACCCCTCCTAATCCCCCTTCTCCCAACCCCCAATACCCCAGCCCAAATTCAAAACCCTGGTTTTTTTTTTACTATGAACAGAGACAATGAAACAAGAAGAAGAGAATGAACAAAAACAAATCGGAGAGAGGGAGGGATCGAACCAGGCCAACGAGACCGTGGCGTTCACCAGGGATCGGAGAAACGAAGTGTGTCGCAGTTTTTCTTCTTTCTTCTTCTACTGCTCTCTCTCTCTCTCTCTCTCTCTCTCTCTCTCTCTCTCTCTCTCTCTCTCTCTCTACAGAGACAATAAAAGAACGAAATGGGACAGGTTCGATAAGAACAAGAACAATAACATGAAAATTATTAGGTGCATGTGTGCCCAAGTGTTATCATGCACCCCCACTCATAATCAATTAAAAATGTAAATTAAATAAGGGTATTACACCCCCTCCATAAAACAGAATTTTTTTTAAAAAAAAATGAATTTTATAAAAAAATATATCTATAATAATACTAAATTCATTAATTTGTTAGTATAAATAAATATTACGGCTTAAATTGTGAAAGAATAATTAAATTTGTAATTATATATAAAACGTAATACATAATGAATTTAGGGACTGCACAAGGGCAAAAGGGTCATTTGACTGCTTTTTACATTATCCACCCTTCCTTATACCCCTATTAATCCTTCATCCAAACGAAATACTATTTAATCCCCTTTCTCTAATACCTCATCCAAACAACCTACTAGTTAATCCCCCCTCTATAAACATCACATCAATGTGGGTCCCCCCTTATTAACTAATACCCCCTACTATTTTATCCCCTCTTATTAACTAATACCCCCAATTCTTTACCCGCATCCAAACGGACCGTTATTGTATTATGCCTATACACGAACATAGTACAAGACTTTAATTACTACTTTGCCACTAAAAATGCAAGGAATAACTTTTGAACTAAAGAAATGATAGATAAGTTTTTGTTTGTACTTAAGTTTTTAAATACTTGAAATATTTCTCTTTAAAGTTGATTTTATCTTTTCAAAAAAAATTATTCGTCAATTATATTTGAAAATATTTTCAAATACTTGTAATACTTATGGTTAAAAAGTTTGCATCAAGTTCCCGTAAAACTCAAAGCCGGCCCTAACCGTGAACAAATTGCATACAAAATCAACATATATTATTAACCTCTCCTATGTGTGCAAACATCATGCAATCCAGTAAGAAACTCAAAAAGACAATTTCCTCACTAATTTGAATTATATTTCTTACCAATCTCACCTCATTCAATCCCCTAACATCAAACATGATTTTAATTTGTTGGAATCATATACTCTCAGAAATTAAATGTTCTGTAGGGAGGTATTCCCGAACAGGTTCAATTAAAGGCCGAACACGTGATGTACCAGGTCCATGTAATGAGGAAAGTGATATGGGACCCCATATAAGATGAACGGCTGCGGTAAGGTCCAGTGCTACGAGGAGGCACCGGATTAGATGATCAGTTCGGTTGGGATAAGCCGGTGACATGAGAAGTCATTAGTTGATACATTCTGTTCGGCCTAGATGGGCCAGTGGCATGAGAAGTCATTTACTTGTGTAGTCTATTCGGTTGGGGCATATGCCGAACAGATGGAGTTACTTGATGAAACGTTGTCTTAAGAGATAAGGCAATAAGGGTGTTCTGTAAGATGAACCCAATATACAGCAAAGATGAGTCAAGAAACAGTCCTGTTAAGGGATGAGTTCTATGGTAAGAAGAGACCCTATGAGGAAGGGATCTCGGTTGATTGGGCAAGAGATCCCCAAGGCAGGAGATCTGGGCAACAAGGATGCTTGGAAAGCAAGCATGCTCAAATCTATAAATACGAGGTAAACTTGGAGGAAAAAGGTACGCAATAAGTTGCATTCAGTCTACACTTCCTTTTGATAATTAGGGTTTTGATACAGTACGAGATACTAACTTAGGCATCGGAGGGCCTTTGCCACGAGAGGCAGAGGTGCGCTCACCCCTTGTCTGTTTTACAGGTTAGGGCTCAGGCGAAGGTACTAGGGTTCCGATTGGACAGCACGTGAAGGAAGGAGATTCAACGCTGTTTTAGGTACCATATGTTTTTCTCCACCTACAATTGGCGCCGTCTGTGGGAATCGAAAGAGTTCCCTTTTGAAATACGACCATGGTGGAGGTAGATCCAGTCACACCGATCACCGATAAAAACCAGGCTGGTGGAGGAGATAAATCCCCACCAGGTGCTCCGAGAAAGCCAACCAGCGAGCATGATAAGAAGACGGCGAGCAAGGATCCTCTTACCATCCACGACAACTCCAAGAATGGGGAGGGCAAAACAGCTACAACCTCCACGCGAAGGAGCAAATCCCATCACAGGGGAGAATCAGTTGCACATTCGAAAAGTGTGCACAGCAACGAGGATATCCTCGATAAAAAGAGGCAGGAAGTCGAGGAATATGCTCGACTAATTCGGAAAAGGGAACACGAGATCCGAGAGTTAGAGCGGATCCGTGAACATCCTGAGGACTCTGGGTTATCAGAAAGGAGATCCAGGGGAGATGGACTGGTCATGGTGCAATACACAAAGGCCCCTTCACGAAGAAGGAGGAGCAAGTCCAGAAGCCCCACTCCTCCCAAGAAGAGAGTTTCTTCACGAAAAAGAAGAAGCAGGAGTCCAAGCAAGCAAAGAACTCCCCCACGTTATAGGGGAAGCAGGAGCCGAAGCTCCTCGCTCGAAGAAGGCTTAAGAAAACACCACAGGGACAGGTACGAGAGACCTAATAATGATTGGAACAGGGCAGTGACCCAGGAATCCAAAAAGCGAGAAGATGGATCCATGACTGCACGAGAAGCAGCAAGGCGGGCCCTGAGTAATATAGCAGCATCACCTTTTTCAAAAAGGCTACAGGATGCGCGCCTGCCGAGCAGAGTGAAGCATGGGACGTTCGTACTTTACGAGACAAATGCGGATCCTGTTGCTCACGTACAACATTACCAACAGGCAATGTTCATGCATGCTGAAGATGACGCCATTATGTGTAAGATGTTCCCTTCAAGCTTGGGAAAAGTGGCTTTATCATGGTTCCATAAGTTGGAACCACGTTCCATACGAGGATGGACCCAGTTAGCAGAAGAGTTCACTGCTCGGTTCTTGACAAGTAGAAAGGCTCCTAAGACATTTGAAAGTCTCTCAATGATGAAGCAGGAGGATAACGAACCGATTGGAGACTATGCAAAGAAATACTGGGAGACCTTTAATGAGATAGACAGTTGCAGTGAGGAGTATGCCATTGCTACCTTCAAAACTGGCCTACCTGTTCAGGGCGAGTTACGCCGGTCATTGAATAGGCATCCTGTGGCATCATTGGCAAGGCTAATGGAGCGAATCGAACAACACGCAAGAATGGAGGATGACATACTCTGGGAGGAAGGCAGAGTTGTTGCCGAACAGCCAAAAACTCCAGCAAAGAGGGCAGATAAGCCAGAGCCCAAGACTTATCGGAAAGAATATGGGCATGCTAAGAAAGAGCCTTACAAGGAAAAGCAGGCACCTGATCCTAAGTCGTTCTTTTCAATAACCACGGTTTGGAAAGAGCCAATCTACAGGATTCTTTATCGAATAAAGAATCAGCCTTTCTTCAAATGGCCCCCAAGTCTAGGTGGAGATAAGGAAGCAAAACGTGCTACGAATCAGCACTGCAGTTACCACAAGGATTGGGGTCATATGACAGAGGATTGTGAGATGTACAAAAGACATCTCGACGATTTGGTCTCTCGAGGTTATCTTAAGGAATTCATTCAGGAGGATCCCAAAGATAAAGGGAAAACGATGGAGCTGGATTACGAGCAGAATCCTAGGGGCGTAATCCATATGATACATGGATTGGCCACACCTTATACGAGGAATGAGGTAAGACTGATGCAGAGGCAGGTCAAGCATGACCAGTACGTTATGCGAGTGGGGAACAAAAGAGGGCGAGATAATGACATGCCCAACGATGTCATAGTCTTTACAGATGAGGATCTGGGAGAGGTTCAGGTGCCCCACAACGATGCATTAGTCATAACCCTACGAATTGGGGAATATGACATTGAGAGAATCCTGATAGATTCAGGGAGCTGCACAGAGGTGTTGTACTACGATGCATTCAAAAAGTTGGGATTGAAGCAGACAGATTTGGAGCAATCTATTACGCCTTTGGTTGGATTTGGTGCAAGTGCTGTGTGGCCCCTCGGGAAGGTAAATTTGCCTGTTCAGGCAGGGACAGTGGTCCTAAGGACAGACTTCTTGGTCGTCGACGTCCCATCCTCTTATAATGCAATTATAGGAAGAACTTGGTTACATAAGATGAGGGCTGTTTCTTCTACCTATCACCAGATGGTGAAATTCCCAGGGTCCGACGGGATCGAGAAGATAAAAGGAAACCAAAAATCAGCACAACAGTGCTTGATTTCCATCATCAAGAAAGTTCCAAAGGCCCATCAAGTTCATACAGTAGAGGCACCAGATCAACCAACTGTTGAGGATGTTGGAAGAGATCCAGCAGAGAAAATAGTGGAAGGCCTAAAGAAAATACAGATCAACGAAACTGATCCAGAGAGGTATTTTCTGATTGGGGAGTCACTACCGGATGAGGAAGAGTCCGAATTGATAGGTTTCTTGAAAAAACATGTTGATGTGTTTGCATGGGTACCAGAGGAGATGCCTGGAGTGGATGCAGATGTGATCTGTCACCACCTGAATGTCGACCCGCAGCATAAGCCCGTTATTCAGAAGAAAAGAAGGGCACCAGTACAGCATGTTGACGCTGTTTATTGAAGAGGTGGATTGTTTGCTAGAGGCTAAAGCAATACGAGAAGTCTATTACCCAGAGTGGCTATCCAATACTGTAGTTGTGAAGAAGAAGAATGGGAAATGGCGTGTCTGTGTAGACTTCACAGACTTGAATAAAGCTTGTCCTAAGGATAGCTTCCCTCTCCCAAGGATTGATCAATTGGTTGACGCCACTGCTGGGTATGAACGAATGAGCTTCCTCGACTCGTATCGAGGATACCATCAGATTGCCATGTTTGGGCCTGACCAAGAAAAGACTTCTTTCATTACACCGTGAGGGTTTGTACTGTTACACTGTTATGCCATTTGGACTGAGGAATGCAGGAGCAACTTACCAGAGGCTGGCTACAATCATGTTTAGAAAACTTCTTGGCCAAACAATGGAGGTATACATAGACGATATGGTAGTCAAAAACAAGACCAGACAAGGGCACATTCTAGACTTGAAAGAAGCCTTTGGAATTCTGAGGAAGTACAAGTTGAAACTCAACGCCTCGAAATGTGCGTTTGGAGTTGGCTCTGGAATTCCTGGGCCACCTGGTGACTCTGAGAGGAATCGAGGCAAATCCTGATCAGATAACGGCCTTACAGAAACTCCAAAGTCCTAAGACTACGAAGGAAGTCCAGAGGCTGACTCGGATGGCTGCGGCCCTAAATAGATTCATTAGCCGTTCAAGTGATAAATGTAGGCCTTTCTTCCAGTTGCTAAAGAAAAGAGAAGGGTTCGAATGGGGAGCAGAATGTGAGCAGGCATTCTAGGACTTGAAGAAATATTTGGCTCAAGTCCCCCCTCTTGTCGACTCCATACTCAAGTGAGATTCTGATTTTGTATTTGGCAGTTTCTGAACATGCAGTCAGTGCAGTCCTCTTAAGGAATAAGGAATCCGAGCAAATTCCAATTTATTATGTGAGCAAAACCTTATTGGATGCGGAGACGAGGTATCTGCCCCTTGAGAAGCTGGTCCTTGCATTAAGGACAGCAACACGGAAGTTGCCCCATTATTTCCAAAGCCATAAGGTTGTGGTTTATACTGAGTTTCCATTAAGATCACTGCTACGAAAGGCAGATTTCTCTAGACGGATCTCAACTTGGTCTGTTGAGTTAAGTCAATATGACATTGACTTCCAGCCGCGCACTGCAATCAAAGGCCAAGTGTTGGCTGATTTTGTGGCAGAATTTTCACCAACTGTAGCGCCTCAGCCTCCTATGAGACAGGAGCAGAAAGTTGAACCATCAAAGAGGAAAGGAAAAGCACCTGCCGAACAGGACCCTTTGGAGTGGAAACTGTTCGTTGACGGTTCTACCTGCAACACTAGGTCAGGTATTGGTATCGTTTTGTTCCCTCCCGGAGGGGTTATGTTGGAACAGTCTGTTCGGCTTGGCTTTAGTGCATCAAACAATGTAGCAGAGTATGAGGCTCTTCTGGTTGGCTTGAACAGTGCAAAAACTCTAAAGGTTAAGAGAATCAGGGTTTATTGTGATTCACAGCTGGTAGTGAACCAACTGTCCGGCGAGTATGAAGCTCGAAACGAGAAGATGGCAGCCTACGTGGAGGCGGCCAGAGGCTTACTGAACACCTTCGAAAGGGTATGTGTAGAACAAATAAGCTCTGGACAGAATTCTCATGCAGATTCTTTAGCTTGGTTGGCTGCAGCTGTTCCAACTGAGTTTAAACGAAAGGTAGCAGTTGACTACTTGGTCGAACCGAGCATTGGCAGAAGTGTGGACTTGATCCTGGACGTGAACCAAGGACCAAGTTGGATG
Source organism: Rhododendron griersonianum (assembly GCA_018127125.1). Classification (NCBI taxonomy): domain Eukaryota; kingdom Viridiplantae; phylum Streptophyta; class Magnoliopsida; order Ericales; family Ericaceae; genus Rhododendron; species Rhododendron griersonianum. The sequence continues at coordinate 17,725,502 of CM030799.1, read as the reverse complement.
GATCCAATCATAGAGTTTTTACGAGATGAAAAACTCCCTTTAGATAAAAAGGAGGCACACAAGATCAAAACCAAGTCTGCAAGGTTTTGGCTATCCCCCGAGGGGAAGCTATATAAGAAGTCCTTCACTGGGCCATATTTGCTTTGTGTGCACCCTGAGATGGTGCAAAAATTCCTCCATAAAATCCACGAAGGAACATGTGGAAGCCATGCTGGGGGCAGATCCATTGCCCACCGAGCAATCACCCAAGGTTATTGGTGGCCACACATGCAGGAGGATGCCAAGGTCTATGTTAAGATTTGTGAGAAATGCCAAAAGTTATCACCTATGATAAAGACACCAGCTGAAGACCTGGTGCCTTTAACTAGCCCCTGGCCGTTTGCTCAGTGGGGAATGGACATTGTGGGTCCGCTCCATAAAGCAACAGGAAATCGAAAGTTCCTGTTGGTGGCCACTGATTACTTCACCAAGTGGATCGAGGCAGAACCCTTGGCCAAAATCACTGAACCTATGATAGAAAGGTTTGTGTGGAAGAGTATTATCACTCGATTTGGAGTCCCTTACTCTTTGATCACAGATAATGGGGCACAGTTCCAGAAAAAGTTCAAGGCATTCTGTTCCCAGTATGGGATAAGGAACTATTACTCGACCCCTGCTTACCCTCAGAGCAATGGACAAGCAGAAGCTTCCAACAAAACCATTCTTGATGGGATCAAGAAGAGGCTAGACAGGGCAAAAGGCAAGTGGCCTGATGAACTACCTTTGGTGTTGTGGGCACACCGAACAACGCCTAGAAGGTCTACGGGAGAGACTCCTTATTCATTAGCGTATGGTACAGAGGCAGTCATACCCCTGGAAGTTGGACTTCCAACCAATAGGACTGCATTGGTTGAAAGTGGGGGGAATGACAGGGCTTTAGAAATTGAGCTTGATCTGGCCGAAGAGAGGAGAGAAAGGGCCCTGGTCCACCTGGCCTCGTACCAGGAACAGCTAATGAGAGGCTACAACAAACATGTCCACCCTCGAGAGTTTGGCATTGGAGACCTTGTACTTCGAAAAGTACTTGGCAATACCAAAGTGGCTAATGAGGGAAAACTTGGAGCTAATTGGGAAGGTCCATATCGAGTGACTGAAATTGTGGGCATTGGAGATTATAGGTTGGCAGACCTGGACGGGAGCCCGGTGCCAAGGCCTTGGAATGTCCACAATTTAAGAAAGTTCTTTGTTTAAAGGACTTGATTTGTTTTTAAATTATGTTTTAGGATTATGTTATTGTGTGGGGATTACGAAGAAAATCCCTTTGTTTTTAAATTCTGTTTTAGGTTTATGTTATTGTGTGGGGATTACGAAAAAAATTCCTTTGTTTTGATTAGTTGCAAGGGGTACGCATAACGACTCATTGAGTTGGAAAACTATGAATAAAAGTTATGATTTTTTCAGAAATTTCTGTCTCTTTTTTATGGTTGTTTCTTAAACGTGTCAATACGAACAATGGACAAATTATCCCTCCTTCATATTGGGGAGCAGATAATAGGCATGAACGCCTTACAGAAGTACGAAATACTTGTTTGCGCAAATTGCTAAGTACGAGAAACTTAAACAGAAGTACGAAATACTTGTTTGCGCAAATTGCTAAGCACAAGAAACTTAAACAGGAGTAGGAAATACTTGTTTGCGCAAATCGCTTATTACGAGAAACTTAAACAGAAGTACGAAATACTTGTTTACCCAAAATTGCCAAGTACGAGAAACTTAAACGATCTGTTCTTAATTTTCCTAAGTACGAAGAAACTGGGATGCACACTAATATATGCACGATCAGCTAAGAGAAAACTTAGAAGCAAACAGCTAAGTACGAATACACTTAGGAGTTTTTAGAACTTGGGGAACACACGAGGATATGCAGATTTATCTAAGTATAAGAACACTTGATAAATATCAAGCATGCACGAAAAACTGACTAAGTATGAAAAAACTTAGCGAAATCAACATAAACATTTGGTCACGAAGGACCTTGCAAAATCAAAGCCACGAGGGCCGAGCAAACCAAAGTAGTGCCTCGAGGGGCCAAAAAACCAGTGTTACGAGTATACTGATGCCACGCAGGGCTAGAGGTTACGGTCACGCAGGACCAGAAGAGTGTTTTTTATGATTCGGAAAAATAGATTAAAACTTACCAAATCAGTCCAAGTTCTGGACCTCGGGGGTAGTGTTGCTTGGAACCTCAGCAACATTGCCGTCTCCGGCTAGTTGCTCCTCCAGGTTCACGGTTTCAGTGGTTGTTCCTCCAGTGGTTGACTGCTCGGGATTCCTTTCATGAGATCCAGATTGAGCACCTTGGGACTCCATCTGAATCTCTTCATCAACGTCAGCAAAATCGTCAATCTGCTCTTCGATATCATCAACAGCAGGTTCCTCAGAATCGTGAGATTGCTGGAGACGTTTGCTGGGCAAATCATTTTCTGTCCAGAGTCTGGAATCGTCGGGAGCTCCCACCTTTGTCAGGCATGTCTCCCAGCACACGCCCCAAATCTGGTCCTGAATGCCAGGCATCTGCTCCACATAGCTTGCTGTGGCAGCATCAAACCCTTTCTTGAACCCGTCTTCATGAGCTGCCTTTTTTGTGTTGTCAATTTCGGACAGCGCCTGGCGAAGGTTCTCTTCGGCAGCATCCAACTTCACCTTCATACCGTCGGCTTCCAGCTTAGCTTTATCTCTCTCTCTCCAGCCTTGTGACTGATCGGATCAGACTGGTGTTTTCATTCATCAGCCTGTTCCTTTCAGCCTCAGTCTCTTGAAGCCTCTGGCCCATTGTAACCATCTTTTGAATAAACTAAAAGAACGACAAAAAACTCAATTTATAGTTAGACATCTGATGAGCGTAAAATGTAGTACTTAAAGACGCCCATACTTGCATTGTTAGTCTTGACTTTATAATTATTTATGTCGTATTATCATCTATTTATGTTTTGTAGGTATTTTGGGCTTTATCACACAAAAATATTTCTTCCGAGACTTATGAGATGGAGTCTGATTCAAATGGGCTCAACCCAATCCAAATTAGAAGATCCAAAAGAGCAAAAGCCAAAGTCGAGCTCACAGAATTTTCCTACGATGGAATTGAAATAAGAAGATTGGATTGCAAGGATTTTGTTCTCTGCACGTGGCTTGCACGTCTAATACTAGAACTCTTAAAGGCAAGTATTGTTTAAGGAAAAGAAATATTACACAATCGGTGATTACCGAATTGACGAGAAGTTGACGGAAAAAGGAATTACATTCCAAAAGGATTTGGGACCTTATAAATTGGAAGCATCAGAGGGTTTTAAAGGGAGAAGATCACGACGTGCAGCAACACCACGCATCAGACGACGGCAAGGAGAACACGGCTGGGAACACGAGAAGAAGATGAGCAAAAGAAATCATCGCGAGGTTTTATTATCTATGTTTGGCTAAAATCCTCAACTAGGGTTGAGGATGAAACTCCATAAGTTTTATTGATTAATTTTATGCATATGATTTTTCCTATGTGCTCTCATAGTTTATTGTTCTGATCTCATTAATTAATTTGGTCGAAACTTGGATATGGATTCAATCGGAATGGGTTTTTTCCATGATTTGATATCACCATATTAATTGAATAGCTTGGTTTGTCATTGTTAATATTTAAGTACGGGATATCTACTGTGATTTGTTCATACGGATACAGTTGATGATTTTGGCTTAAACTTTTGAAGCAGAGGAGGAACATATTTTTGTTATAAATAAAAAGGGCTTAACGATACATTATCCATGGTGGTTAAGATTGGCTTCTAAATCATTGTGTAGAAATTAAAGGAGAAATCATTGCGTAGAATTGATTGATAAATATTTATGGGTGTGGATTCCAAAACCTTAGTTACTTTTCTCAACCGTAATCTTCACTACCTTGTCGTGTTAGTTTAATTGTTTTCTTTTGTACCAAGACGAATATGGGATGAAAGGCAGAAGTAACAATTTGGGATTACCTTGATTCCACTGACGAGTCCAGTGGATAAAAGCCGTTCAGAAGAATTAGTAGACTCTTTTTGCATGTCCACAGGCAGCAGCAACCCTTGTGCAAGGGCCAGTGCAGTCTCAGAAGAACTCGCACTGTCCCCAACATTTATTGGCCGGTCACCCCTAGTGAATTGAGGGGCCCAGGCGTCGTGGATCACTTGAGTAACAGGGGTAGGAGGCCCCAGGCTTGCATCAGCAACGGCTTGTGAATCTGAGGCCCCGGTTTCCTGATGCCTTGGGCGTTTGTCCCGATGGGCATCAGCGGCCTCAAGAGAACTATCCTGTTCCCGAGGAGAAGAGGAGGACCGTGTATTAGGGCCCCTAGAGCGACGGGGTGGTGGGGGAGCCTGGCCAATGGATGTCGCTCTGCCCGGGGCACCACGCCCCGAGGAGAGATTGTGAGAAGGGTGCTGAGGTTCAAAGGTTGGTAAGACATGGTACCTGAACCTGGAGGGGATGGAGAATATCCTGGAGAGGATGATTGGCTTGTGTGTTGTTGGGGAGCTGATTGTTCGGGCTGTTCTTGGATGGCCTCTTGTCGACGAGAGGACCTCCTAAGAATCAAGCTTGGCAAGGGGATTCCTTCCGAAATTGGGAATTCCCCTGGCTGTCCGGCAATCGTTACGCCGGCGCTAGATCTTGAACTTCTGGCTTGTGGAGCAGTCGAAGTGGAGGCGCCACTAGTACTTGGGTGAGCAAGTCTTCTATCGATAAAACCTTTGTATGACGGATCGTAGCCTAGTAGAACGCTTGCGTCGCGCCCCCGTCCAGCAGTTCGTGTACCTGTCACCCCTTTGTATTTTAGAACCTTGCTGATGTCCCCTGGCCGAATATAGCTTGGTTCTCTGGTTGGGCAATGGTTTGCATTTTTTGCTGAAATAACAAAGGGACATTCAGTAATATGGTTTAAAGTACAGACAAGCGAAGGAATTGGAATACAAAACAGAGAAACAGAAATTAGAAGCGTACGTGGGAAGCCCCATTCGTGGGGAACGTGGACACCCACCACTTGGCCATCTTCCCCAGTGGGCTCGAAGGCTCCAGTTACGTACAGAAAATCCATCTCGTGGTCCCGAGCGGAGTCTGGCAGGTTAAGCACGAAACGCTTCTCTGCCTTTCTCACTTTCAGATAATACGTATTATATTCCCGATTTAATACGATGCTATACCACCATTGAATATCCCAAATTCCTAAATTGGTTCCTAAAATTCTATTTAAAGCCACGACTCCCATCACCAATCTGAAAAAATTGGTGGATACTTGCATGGGGTTAAGTCAATAACAGTTGAGAACACGACGAAGTAGTGGGTCAAAGGGGAAACGAACTCCACCCTCGACAATGGCCACGATTGGGACGCACGTTCTGTCCCACGTACAAGCATTTCTGATCGCGCCCAGAGGGGCAAGTTCTAAACCTACGGTCTCAGAAACGTTGTAATCCTTCCTAAATGCTGCCATTGCAGCCGGAGTTTCACAAAGTTTTCTAAATTTCCCTGGCTTGGGTTCCCTATCATCATCCGCCATGGATGTTATAAGAAGTTCTAAAGACAATGGAGCGAAGTCTAAAAAATGGGTATGAACAGCGCCCTAACTCAAAAAGGAATTTGAGAAACGATTTCTCGAAATGAAATAAAGGAGAGGCGAGATTAAGAGTCTTATAGGAATGCAGGGAGGATTTCCTAGGATGGAGTCGAGTTTGCAGACGGCGGCGATGGCGGACCGAAAACGAAAGAGTTCGCCTGGTTTGGGAGAGAGAAAATCTGAGATTCAAGCTTTTGGATAAAACCCAAAAAGATACCCTTTTTTTGGGTTTAAGAGTAAAGTGACGGAGACGAAACGTCTGCGCTGACGACGTTACATGAAAAGTAACGGTTGCAATAAGTGGATAGCTAACGATCAGACGCCGTTTGAAAGAAGCATCAGTTCGAATTTAATGCTAGGTGTACGAAGCACGCCACGTGGAGTCATTATTTCGAGAAAATTATGACTAAACCGCCAAAGGACATCAATGGGAACCCAATGACTATATCTGCACGGGATCTGATCTGTTCGGCCTCAAGTTCATTCTTTGAGCTTTACTCATTATCTTTGAACAGTAGTGATAAGCAAAAGCTGGGGAGCAATTGTAGGGAGGTATTCCCGAACCGGTTCAATTAAAGGCCGAACACGTGATGTACTAGGTCCATGTAATAAGGAAAGTGATATGGGACCCCATATAAGATGAACGGCGGCGGTAAGGTCCAGTGCTACGAGGAGGCACCGGAATAGATGATCAGTTCGGCTGGGATAAGCCGGTGACATGAGAAGTCATTAGTTGATACATTCTGTTCGGCCTAGATGGGCCAGTGGCATGAGAAGTCATTTACTTGTGTAGTCTGTTCGGTTGGGGCATATGCCGAACAGATGGAGTTACTTGATGAAACGTTGTCTTAAAAGATAAGGCAATAAGGGTGTTCTGTAAGATGAACCCAATATACAGCAAAGATGAGTCAAGAAACAGTCCTGTTAAGGGATGAGTTCTATGGTAAGAAGAGACCCTATGAGGAAGGGATCTCGGTTGATTGGGCAAGAGATCCCCAAGAGAGCCAGGGTTCCTACACAAGGCAGGAGATCTGGGCAACAAGGATGCTTGGAAAGCAAGCATGCTCATATCTATAAATACGAGGTAAACCTAGAGGAAAAAAGTACGCAATAAGTTGCATTCAGTCTACACTTCCTTTTGATAATTAGGGTTTTGATACAGTACGAGATACTAATTTAGGCATCGGAGGGCCTTTGCCACGAGAGGCAGAGGTGCGCTCACCCCTTGTCTGTTTTATAGGTTAGGGCTCAGGCGAAGGTACTAGGGTTCCGATTGGACAGCACGTGAAGGAAGGAGATTCAACGTTGTTTTAGGTACCATCTGTTTTTCTCCACCTACATGTTCTTTTACTATTAGTCTCGTCCTATGTCACGACCCGCCTTCGCACAACCTGAGCACGTGAATTCTAAGGAAAAACCTCCATATAATGATAAAAGAATATCCTTATGAAAAGGTCCAAATCAAATGCCCTAATACCAAATCAGATTGCGCCTAAAGGTGACATGATTTTTATAAAAATTTGGAAGGGAATGTTTGTTTCAAGGGCTTTTTCAAAATGGTCAACACCAATGAAAAAGAAAATAAACCTGGTAGTTTTACCATAAAGACCAATGAGGCTTCCCACCTCTCCAACAATAGAAAAATTACCTATAAGCGTATACACGTTTCAAGTTTTTGAGATAGTCAAAATATGCGATCAAATTTATTACAAACCCAAAAGGATACCAAGTCACTGGACTTCCAAAATCTTACCATCAAAATAATGGAATACAAGTATATCAACTAAGCTTAAAAAAAATTATAACAAATCCAACACTATCATGCCTTCGGATCCACTGCCTTACCTGAAAAAGGTTGGATTATACAACGTAAGTCAACACTCAATAGGAAACGTGCTAAAGGCGAAGATAAGAGAACGCAAGCAAAATGCACAATACACAAAATAATTTGTTCTTGTATACTTCTTTTCGAATACATCAATTTGCAAGTATCTGCAATATTGTAAGAAAACTTGCATTTTAATAAGCCTCGAAAGATAACCATTGGATATATCGTAACCCAGAACAAATGAATACATAATAACTTTTACTTCTCAAGCATCCAACCGAAATAATGATAAAAATAATCCGATTAAATAATGATCCAAATCTCCAAATACCAAGTTATAAGCAAACCACGTAAGCTCATCTCATCTCATATATCCAAAATCCTTCAAACATAAAACACGTTAAATTATTAAGTCAAGTAGGAGAAAATAAGAACACATAAGACCGATGGTCCAAGTTAACAAGTTGTGTACCAATCCTAGGCGACTGATCAAGTCCCTAATCATCCAAATTTATGGGCTACTAACCCAAAGGCCTATGGAACACCTTATCCCGCGCGGGTTTACGGACTATACACCGACGGATAAACTCGTTATCCATATGTTTCCGGCTACACAACAAGAATAAAATGACCACGTCAATCATCAACACATGGCTCACTCGCCCAAATATCAAGTATCAATTCCAAATCATCCTTTATTTAAATATAGAAAAATCAAGAAAACACAAACATAAGGCTCAAGTTTCTTAGGCCTGTACGTACTTATCATTTTTTTTCCTTACTCAAGATAACTCTTCCATTACTTACTGTATACTACAATTGATACGAGAAAAACAAAATGTGCTCATTAACAAATAACAAGATACCAATAATTCATCTATGTACCCAAGATTACATATTAGGCTAAATAATCACCATACTCTATCATGAAAACTATAGACCCATGAACAATACAAAACGTACATATATCACATCTACTTAGAACACATTAGGGTTTTCTTGAAATTGGAGAAAAAATACTATAAACCACGAAATTTTAGGTGTATCTCACTATACTTTCCCATATTTAAGCATTTAGCAAGAATCCTACCTCAAAAATGAAAATCTCCGAATTGCTAGAAACACCAAAGCTGGCCGATTGAGATTTTGTTCGGATAGATGCGTAGCCCTCTGTCCGTGGATCACGTTTTCTTCTTGCCTTTTTGCGAGATTCACGAGCCTTGGCCTTCGATTTTGGTGTTGAAGTATGAGGGTTTGAAGAGAGTTTGAGAGAAAGAGAGAGAGAAAAAGACGACGCTGTAAGAAGCCAAAAAAAAAAAGTCTCGGGGTCTCCTGATCTCAATTGGGTTCATAAGAAGGTAATTACACCACACCCCCTTCTACTTATTAGCACTCTCTCTTAAGTCCTTCCACTTGACCACAATCCTAATTATAACTCTATGTGCTATAAAAATGAATCTTAACTAATTTTAAAAGCTATCCGACATCGGTCCCCCAACACTCTCGCCCTACAACACACAAACTCAAGCTCGATCAACATCAATAAATAAATTAAATTAAAATTAGACACAGGTCTCTACATCCTATATGCACAGGCCAGTTGGGTAAGGGGGGGAAAAAAATTACACTGAACAGAGCTAAGGTCCACCACCTGTCGGTGGTCTCATGAGCCATGGTTGATGGGGTTGTGGGTCAGGCAATTTTATTAAGACCTTCACCAATTAGAATTGATGACTTTATAATTTTACCTGAAAATACCATCACAAGCAGTCGAAAAGTCCGAGTGGTTAAGGAGACAGACTTGAAATCTGCTGGGCTTCGCCCACGCAAGTTCGAACCCTGTTGTCGACGATTGTATTCCCTTCTAATGTCATTTTCCAGTTATCTAATCCCTCCTATTTCATTTTCCAGTTATCTAAGAATAGAAGTGCATAAATGATACTCATCACCTTTTTCAGAGAGTATTTAGCCCATTACACTACACCACTATTTGTAGAGGACCCTAGGTCGGGACCGAAGCTAAGGTCCACTTGTTGGTGGTGTTAGAAATATGTTTAATACCAATAAGGAGCAACGAGGACTCGAACTTGATCTTGTCCAACCAAGTCTGAAATTCCACAATTGGTCTCCATCTTTTTGTCTTGATTTTAAATTTGGTTTGGGAGTTTCATTTGAATACTTAAGCCTAGCCGCAAATGAACCGAGTTGTTCATGAACTGTTCGAAGCTCGACTAGGTAAAGATTTATTTGAGCTTGACTCCTCTACTAAACGAATCGAACCTGAGCTCAAATCTAGAATCGTTTAATGAATGAGCTGAACCTAAACTTGACATTATTCGGCTGGATTAGCCTTGGGAACCTGAAGCATGTATATATCTCATAAGAATCTATTTATATTATATTACACAACGGTTTTGCAAAATGTCTCTCTCACAATTGTATTACGTGGCACAATGGAGGGGTGTGATTGTATTGTGTTATAATCTATCGTTCAATCCTAGGGCCATATTCTCCCCTAAAGAGTTTTGGTAATGGGGAGTCCTTTATGGCACTCTTTTTGGACTAAATTGAGTGTTGCTAATTTCCAATGGTGAAGATTGATTCTCTCGAATGGAATTAATGACTGATTGAAGAATATCAATTTTGGTTTCCCCATTCGAGACAATCTCTCCAATTTGAGACGATCTCTCTCTCTTTTAGTAGCATTTTTGAATTCAAACGAGGTTCCCCTATTATTATTTGGGTTAGCCCACAAAGGACTCTCTCTCTCTCTCTCTCAGAAAGGAAGGAAGGAAAATGAAGTGCGGAACCACCATGCAAGCGCCCATCTCCGACAGCTATTCGGTGAGATACTTCCTCATCATGTTTATTTTTTTTGTATTTGCAGTAGTAGATGTTTACATTGGTGGGATTTGATTTCGAGGGTTCAGGATTATCTAAATTCTAATTTTCGTTTAAGCTTTTTTCACTAACCTTCCTTAAGATGATAACTTTATTGCTTCTGAACTGATTACAAGACCATAACTGCAGATTAGCCTGTCGTCGAACCCCTGACCCACCGTCGGAGCTCTCTCGCGTTTCAGTAACATCAAAACCGCAAGCGACAATGATTTGGCAGGTTCCGATGTAGTAATAAATTTGTAAGCGGGTCATATTCCTCTTCCGTGATTTTTATTTCTTTCTTTTGCCCTTGGTTCATATTTCCATGGCATTTCCTTCACCATTGAGATTCTGTGTTTTTAAGTCTAATTTAATTTGTGGATTAATAGTTTGTTGGGATGTTTTTGGTTTGTAATTTTAACAAAGTGGTCAAACAAAGTTTAATTTAATTGTTATTGATTTTGTAGGTGTAGTTTGTTTATGTGTCGATTCAAGTAAACCGGTGGATATACTTGACCTTTTTTTTTTTTTTTTGTGTAGTTGGAATTTTGTGAATGGGGCCTTGGACTTCAAAAGGTTAGAGGGACAAAACTAGATAATTTGTTGAATTCCGATTTCGAGCCGTGCCTTCAGGCACAGGCATGCACTATAACATACTGTACATAATATAGCACCATGGATCCAGTGAGGGATCCCTTATTTTTTTAAAATGCGGACCTCCTCTTTCTTGATCAAATTTCGATGATCAAAACCGTTCAATGTGTTTAGATTGTGATTTTAAAGGCCCCGCGATGAATCAACAAAGAATCAGCAAAAAATAAAGACCAAGAAGTGCCTCATCCAAGCAGTTTTCATTGAATGGTTCAATGAAAAACTGCTCGAATGAAGCACTTCCCAGTCTTCTTTTTTGTTGATTTCTCACGGAGACTATTAAAATCACGTTTTGAATACATTGAATGGTTTGGATCATTGAAAATGATCGGGAAAGGGGAGGTCCGCATTTTAACAAAATAAGGAATCCTTCATAGAATATGGACGGCATAATATAGAATATGTATAAACATACATGTACATAGCCGATAAAAAAAAACATTTACATGTACATAATGAAAATTTTATAACTCTTACATATATGTTATTTTAAAGGTATTAGAAACTTATATATTTACATGTTTTTATAATCTCATATATGTATATGATATTATCTACGTACAAAGTAATTTCTTTTAATTATTTTCACCATTTTTGGTGAAAATAATTGCAGCTCTAGACTATATGAGAGTATAAATATATGATATTTCTGACTCGTTAAGGTTAGTGAACAAGCTCGAATTTGATTCAAATTTCAAACCTATGCAAGCTTAGCTCATCTAATTTATATTAAGCTTGAGCTTGAGTTCGATTCAAATTTCAAACCTACGCAAGCTCGGCTCGTCTAATTTATATTAAGGTTAATCTCAAGTTCTATTTTGCTAAAAGCTTAACAAACGAGACTGAACCTTCTTAAGCTCCAGTACTCGATTCAGCTCGTTTGTGGCCTACTTATGTTTGAGGAGAAATTTTTCAGTGCCAGGTGGGTACCACATGGTGCCCACTCGGCACATCCGAGCCGTCCAATGCGATTTTAGACGGCTCGGATTTGGAGAGAGAAAATGGAGAGAGAAAGAGGAGGGTGAGAGGAGAGAGAAAGTTTCAATCTGAGCCGTCCAAAAACGCATCGGATGGCTCAGGAGTGCCGAGCGGGCACCACGTGGATATACCTGCTCGGCACTGAAAAATTCTCTCATGTTTGAGGCTCAACTTACCTACAAGGCTACAATGAGGCTCAACCTACGACCTACAATGAGTACATTGCTTGCATAGCTACTTTTAGCCAAATGAAAGTAAAGTTATCAACCCTCCCAATTTATCAAATTTTGGGAAACAGTTCAACAAAAAAAAAAAAAAAAATGAAGTCGAAATCCCTGCATTTCCTTGGAGTTATCTCTGGCAAATTCAACGACAATAAAAAGGAGAGGCTATTTGTTCATTCCATGTTTTCCAAGATTTTGTTCTTTTTTTTGATCGGCATGTTTTCCAATACTATACAAGCGTTTTACACAGAAACGACCGGATTGACAAAAAGTTATGTCCATAGATATGTCTCAATAACTCCCCTGTTGCACATCAAACCTGCAGGCATTATAATCACCATCATCACAACCATGAATCTAAAACTCAGGGAATAGTTACAAACATAGGACCCCAAGAACTTCTTAGTCCTCATTTTACCCTACTTGCTCTTCTTACCCAATGGCAAATCCAAAACGACGCTGCTTGGAAATTTTTTAGATCGTTACTCTTCAATCTGTTTTCCCTTGGCAGATGTCTCTCTCTTTCCATTCTGGCCATTTCCCATGGAGCCTTTTAGGATCCTTGTGAGCACAATATCAGTATAGGAGTCTTTCTCCCCACTCTGGTCATTTCCCGTGGAGCCCTTTAATATTCCTGTGAGCATACTACCAGCAGAAGACTCTTCCTCCCCACTCTGGTTATTTCCCGCAGAGCCCTATAGTATTCCCGCGAGCATATTACCAGTAGAAGACTCTTCCTCCCCATTTTTGTCGCATACGGTTGGGGCTTTTAGCGTCCTTGTTTTTTCGTTACTGCGCGTCTTTGTGAACATGCTACCAAAGATTCGAAACGGGCAACTCAGTGCTGCTTTAACTTTCATATAGAGAGAGAGAGCTCATATAGCTGCCATGTAACAGTGAGGACAATCAGTGCTGAAAGAAGACAATGAGATATGAAGTTCTGCCTCTCAACGTTCTTAAGCTCTGTAAGTATCTCTTTCAATTCATCGGCCGTTTCATTCCTTGCCTTGATAACTGCGTGGGATGGTAGCTCCTTTGAATCATCCCCTCTCATTGCTCCCAACTGGAATACAAATAACTATTAAGCCCTGGAAATTTGGCTTCTTTGCAGTTACATTAGGTCACTCCAATTTATGACAATGAGATCTAAATACATATAAGGAGTGAAAGAGAAGCAAATGAATGAACTACCTCTGATAAGTGCTTGTGGCCAGCAGTACATGGTGACAACACTGCGGGAATTGGACCAAACAAAGCAACAAAAACCTCCATAGGAGGAAGGACCTGGACCAAACAAACGAAAAAAAAAGAGTCTCTATCTCCACTTCTCCAACTATTGTAACTTTACCTATTGGCATCCATCTTCGAAGAAAGGGGGTGTAGCTCAGCTCCACCTCGCAATCAGATCGGACTGGACTCTTCTGAGAGGTCAATCGAGTCCAAAAGTACTGCTGATATCAAACCGGCTTAACAATTATGTAGGCGAGGATGGTGACTGCATTGTTTTCATCTGGGGGCCTAAATTCGGAAAACTTCCTCGTTTTTTTTGCTTCAAGATCACAGAAACTAGTAGGAACTACTAGGTCTTGCGTTTAGATGTCATCATACATGATTTGAGACGAAAAAAGGCCTTCTAAAGTTGGGGAAACGGTCTAATTTCTAAAGCAAGCTAGGTAACACGCACAAACAAATAGGGAAACAAGAAACTTAAGGCTCCAGATTCATATTGCAATGGAAACAGAGAGGAAAATCAAAAAACGAAGAATTAAGCACAGTGAATTATTCTCTACATTTTCCTCAAAGTTTTTTTTTTTCTTTTTCTCTCTTTCCTTTCTTTTCCTCAAGTTCCAAACAGGCTGTAAGGCAAAGCATGATTTAAAACTTGATGAATTCAAAATACTCTCATCCCAACTAGGTTATCTTTTCCAAACGCATTGACCGACGAGTAGTGAGAAAAGAAGCACCTTTTTCCAAGAAGAATTAAAGCATTAGTAGGGAATGGTCACTGTATAGAACATGATGAAACTAAAATAGCTAGTTACGCAGCGGTACAAGACATCTATCACAGCTAAATTACTACTACTAGTTACTTCGATAAACTATTCGAGAAAAAAAAAACACACACACACACTGACACACAAATAATTAGGGGGCCTATCTGTTAACCAAAAAGTAATGGATTACTTCTTGTAGTCCAAAAATGTCAAATGTTTCCACTAACCATGGTAGATGGTATATGGGCGGGTCTAAAAGAGAAAAATAGAAGAAAAAATGGAAAGGAAGGAGTTGTGGGTTGACAAAAGAACCTAAATTGTAGCTTAAATTTGTTAGTGGAAACGGGCCTCAGTTTTAGTGTTATTTACCTGAGAGAGCATGACGCAACAGAATTCACAAGAGATTAGTTGCGTACTAATCAAACGAATGATAGGTACTCGTAGCAACGAGCAGTTCTTGAATCTACAAGAAAAAGAGATAAACTCAGAGATTTTATTAATGAAAAGTTTTAAAAGATGAATAATTGAATATGTTACAACCCTTTTTATAATATCCTAACCCTAGAAATCCAACTGTAAAAAAAATAATAAATCATGCCAAAACAAGCGGCATTAAATAAAAGATATTTCCTAATTAATTAAAATAAAATCCTAATTTTTGTAGACCAAGAATCCTAATAAATGTAAAAATCAAAATCAAACCGAATACGGAAAGTTAATAATTCTAATCTAAACGAAAATATTCCTAGTCATAATCTTATTCTAAAATAATAAAAATAAAATACAAAAACTCTCCATTTTTGTCCTATATCAGTCTCCTTTTCTTCAAAAGAACTCACCCTCGAGTTCTCATTAGAAACTTGCTACCTTCCATTCCAAAGAAATAGATATTTGGAATACTTCAACCTCTCGTTCGTCTTCCAAAAATCATTCAAAGAAAAGTGTTTATGCAATGATTTTTTTTCTTCATGCTTCAACTTGTTGATAGTATCTACTAGATTGGAATTGAAAATCAAATCAAACTTCTCAACACCAAGAAAATCAACAACGTAAATTTTATGCTAACTTTGTGGGTTCCCTTGATGTTGTCCCATCTTAAAATTGGTTGGCACTCATTTATTAGAAAATCGATTTCCCACAGCAAATATATTTTCTTGTAGTGTTGCAGTCAACTCTGTTGTGGGTGATTTGTCAAGCCCAAATACACAAATCTCCAATGCAATATTATTTTGGTCATCCGCAACCTCATTTGAAATAATTTCAATATTCTCTTGCACACAAGTATTGATGCCAATTTCATCTTGATCACGAACTTCAATTTTGCATTCCTCTTTTTCGCTAATATCAAGGTCAACTTTCTCTTTATCATCAGCTTCAATGTACCCATAATGACTGCATTCTACATCGACCTCCGCTGTTTCTTCGATATTAGGTTCAACAAATATTACCTTCTCTAGTTCAACTCGATCTTCTTCCTCTTTGGCAATCTCATATCCATCAATACAATTAAGAAGTGTCGAACTTGAAGTTGAAAGAGCATGGCTAGTTTGTTGACTTTTAGAAATTACTTGGTATTTACTCAAATAACTTGTAACTCTTTGTGAAAAATATTGCAAATCAAAAGTACCTTGGAAGGAATGTTTGGACTCAAGCTTCCTCGATACTCTTGATACAACATCTGTCCATGATTTGTCTGAAGAAATCTATCACTCATCAATCGTCTCATCTTGGGCCATGTCCTAATGGGTTGTTTATATTGCCGCAGTCTATCGGACTGCAATCGTTCCCACCACGCAGAAACGTAGCCATATAATTTACGAGCTGCATATTTGACCTCCTTCTCTTCAGGAATATCCGTGTAGAACTCAAAGAATTTATCTACTTTACGAAACCAATAAATAAAATTCTCAGGATGGCAATACCCATGAAAAGTTGGGATTATTGGTTCTACCTGAAAAGTTGAAAAGCCGTCATCTGTGCTATAAAACCCTTCAGATCTTGAATGTTGCTTCTTCGACTGATATACATAGTAATCCTCAAATAACTCGTCTTTAGATTCATTCTCACTATCAAGTTGATAATAAGAATATCCTCCGGAGACGTTTTGGCTAATAGGTTGGTTGCGGGCAAATCCCTCAATGCGGTTCCTATCAACTTTATGTTTAACAAATTGACCATGGGCAAATCCCTTGGTGCAGGTCCTGTTAAATCCTTCCCTACGATCATCGTCAATAGAGTTTGTGTATCTTCCACGGACGAATGCCATAGAGTCAGGCAAAACCGTGATTTGATACCACTTGACGCAGCGGAATTCACAAGAGATTAGTTGCGTACTAATCAAACGAAAGATAGGTACTCATAGCCACGAGCAATTCTTGAATCCACAAGAAAAAGAGATAAACTCAGAGATTTTATTAATGAAAAGTTTTAAAAGATGAATAATTGAATAGATTACAGCCATTTTTATAAGACCCTAACCCTAGAAATCCAACTGTAAAAGAAATAATAAATCATGCCAAAACAAGCAGCATTAAATAAAAGATATTTCCTAATTAATTAAAATAAAATCCTAATTCTTGTAGACCAAAAATCCTAATAAAGGTAGAAATCAAAATCAAACCGAATACGGAAAGTTAATAATTCTAACCTAAACGAAAATATTCCTAGTCAAAATCTTATTCTAAAACAATAAAAATAAAATACAAAAACTCTCCATTTTTGTCCTACATCAGAGCAATTTCGGGAGGAAGCTGCCTTCGTTCAATGACGAACTCAATTTCTTCTTCCTTCTTTGGTCCTCTCTCTCTCTCTCTCTCTCTCTCTCTCTCTCTCTCTCTCTCTCTCTCTCTCTCTCTCTCTCTCTCTCTCTCTCTCTCCCTCCTTGTGCTGTGCGCGTGCCTTTGAGGTCAATAGTTATTCAGAAACACAAAAGAGTTATCAGACATTGAGTTCCATTCGGCGGCAATCGGTGGAGGTTTGGATAAAACAAGGCCGCAGACCCCAAGGGTTGGCCAATTGGTCACTTTTCTTTTCTCATTGTCAACAATTCTTGGGACTACATCACTCCACGTGTATAATGGTGTGAAATTAATGACCGTGGGATGAGTTATAAAAATTAGTTCGAAGTACGTGAAAACTAGCACAAACACCCATTAAAGGGTTTTTCGAATATATCTGGTATTCTTTTGTTTATTGCTTTTCGTTGCGTAATTGGGTCGATATATTGATTGGTGGTTTGCTGTTTTTGTTTGAGAGAACATCCATAGCACATCTACTATAAACCTAGGCAATCTAGGATTTTTCAGTTAGTTTTGCGCCAAGCTTTTAGGTATTATTTATTTGTCTTGACAAAGTAATCGAAAAAATAAAAAATGATAACTTTTGCAGTACTTTTAAAAAATATCCAAGAAAAGTCCAAAAAGCACTTCTTCTTTTTTTTTTTGGCCTTTGATATTTTCTAAAAAATTTGAGTAAACTTCATAATTTTTTACCTTTTCAATTCTGCTCGTTGGCAAGTAGAGTGGAGTGTAGTTGGTGCCTCCCTTATACTCTCATGCACATGGGCAGGGTTCGATTCCCGTAAGCATCCATCCCCCTCCCCAAATCCCTTGGATAGAGTAGATTAAGATTAACGAATGGCCAAAAAAAAAAATTCTGCTCGTTGAGACGAACCAATAATATGAAAAAATTTGAATACGAACAAAACAAAACAAAAATTGTAGGCTACAATTTGTAGTTTAGGGGAAACAGTGTTTAGCCTAAATAATTCCAGTGTAAAACTACAAGTACAACTTTTTGGCTCCATTTGTTTGGACGTAAAATGTTTTTCGGTAAAATGTTTTATCTATTTTTTGGTGTTTGGTTGAGTAAAAAATGAGGAAAAATTTTT
This sequence comes from Rhododendron griersonianum, assembly GCA_018127125.1. Classification (NCBI taxonomy): domain Eukaryota; kingdom Viridiplantae; phylum Streptophyta; class Magnoliopsida; order Ericales; family Ericaceae; genus Rhododendron; species Rhododendron griersonianum. Next base: position 17,707,438 of record CM030799.1, on the reverse strand, counting down.
ACATGTAAAACATTTTCCATCAATTGGATGAAAATAACTTACCCTTAAATCTTCCGTAAGTTATTTTCCGAAATGAACCCGCTGCCTTCTACTGTAATTCTCACTGCTCAGTTTCCTCGATCGTTAGTCCTGACCCACGTTCAATTTCAATAATCTCATATCTCTCTACCGTTTAAGCTCCCCATCTCTCTCTCTATACTATTTTGTTGATTTCTGAAAATATTTTCAAGTGCCAACCAAACACCGGAAAATAAAAAATTTGAAGTTTGTTTTCTGAAAAAACATTTTACATGGAAAATATTTTACATTGTAAAACATTTTACATCGAAACAAACGGAGCCTTTATATGTTGGACAAAAAGCTAAAATATTCTATTGATAATTTACTTTACTGTACGGAATGTTGCACTACGGCTGGCATTGATTTGGACGAACGAGTAGATTTTACATACAATTATGGATAAATTATAGTTAATCCCCTCAAACTATGGCTCGTGGACACTTTACCACCTTTAACTATTTTTTTTGACACTTAACCCCCTCTTAACTTATAGAAATGCAGAACTGGCTAACTTCCGTAACAGAGAGGATGTGAGTTGCCATTTTGCCCTTATTGGAAAACTATAGGGTACGGTAGCACAGCAAAATAGCCACACTAAAATCAAGGAAAAAAGAGAAAAATTAAAAGGTAAGTCTCCAAGACCAACATCCCCCAAATCACAGCCATTCAATACTACACACTCAAAATCCAACTTCACACCCAGTAAAAAATTAGAAACTCACATGTCCATACTCCTCCCACCGCATCTAAACCTTTTGGACAGAGGAACCCAAAATCAAAAGCTAATCATACTCCCGTAATTTACAATCTCTCTCTCTCTCTCTCTCTCTCTCTCTCTCTCTCTCTCTCTCTCTCTCTCTCTCTCTCTCCCTCTCTCTACATATATAGATGTATACACATGGATCTCCGGCACCAAACTGCAGCAAGTTGATGACGGACGGAACCCATAGCGAACGACGTCATTCCAAAGACATTTTGAACCCATGGCGGATGATGTCGTCACAGGCTTGACGGAGGCCGCTGGGGTAGACGAAGCAGGCAGCAAAGAGGTCCTCGCCAGAGGCGGCTGCAGTAGGGTTCATGAGGCGGATCTCGCAGCGTTCGAGGAGGTGGCTGGTCCAGATCTTATCAGAGTGGAGCCACTCGCTGCACTTGTAGCCATCGAAGGTGGAGGATCTTGAAAACGGAGATATCTGTGACAGCGAGAGAGAGAGAGAGATCTGGTAGAAGATAACGATGACGATATATAGTATATGTTTATATCTGGTGGAAAGGGTAATAAGGTCTCAAATTTTCAGATTTAGAGGGCATGTAACCTTTTTCATCCAAATTGTAACAGAATGGAAATGGAAGAATCATTTCTATAAGATAGAAGGGGTAAAGCTTTTGCAAGATAGAGTTTGAGGGGGTTAACTATAATATACCCTACGATTATTGAGCCACAAAAGGGTTTTTATGGTAGAATTGAGAAGTTAGACACAGGAGTTGACTGAGAAATAATAAAATAAAGAAAAGTGAGTGAATAGTTACTAGTAGTATCTTTTGAAGTTACTGTAGTCTATTCACAACTTTGGGCCATTTTAGAAAGCCTGGTGTAGATCAATTTCTAGATTTTTTTTTGAAGGTTTTCCTTGCTACTACTTTAATTTGCAACGGATTTGAGGATCTTGATGAGGATGTTCTAAGTCTCCATTCAGTTATTGGAAATGTTGTGTGGAAAATTGGTTTCCAGGAAAAGTGAAGTGAGGTGAAGTAAAGTAACGGAAAATAAAATTTATTTTTCTGTGTGTGTTCTGTTGACAAAAAATCTTGCAGGAAAAAAAGAATCCATTCCTTTTGGCAAGACCTATTTTGCAGGAAAGTGATTCTCAGTGGAAAAGTTGAAGCTGTGAATCCTACAACTTCCCTGGTAACTAAACACGAAGAAAATTACAAGAAAGTTGATTTTTTCGTTTTTTTCTCATTCTTTCATTGCAATTGAACGGGGCCTAAAGATGAGTTTCATTTAATGTAAAGGGGTTAATCGATTTTATTCTTCTTCACAAAATACAAAAGGAAACAAGTCTCTTTAGCACCGTAGAAGAATCCACCCTTATTTGTACTTTGGCGCCTAGGCCTCATATCTGTCTAAAGGTTGGCCCTTGTTTAGGGGGCGACTATTCGTAGCCCTCTATTTTCTCCCTTAGCCCACTTCTTCATATAACCCATCCCCAATATTTTTAAAAAAATAAATTCTCCATATAACCCATTAAATGTACCAGATCTTCCCATTATACCCTTCCCCTCTCAAAAATTACACTTTTAACTCCCACCCTACCCAAATCCAAATACCAAACCACCCCCCACCCCAAATCATCTGACCTCCATAGCCACCTCTATCGCCCACACCTCCATAGCCATTGCTTAGCTCCGTAAACCTCGCCTTCGATAAGGTTTGAAACCCCAAGCGTAGGGCTAAGTCGTTGGAAGCATAATATCCAGAAGTCCGGGATCGTACCCACAAGGAATCGTATTCAGCTTAGATTGGATTGAAGGTTTATGTAATGGATGGTGGCGTTTGAGACGGCCAACTGAGTTTTTTTTTTGGGTAAATCAGCTTGAAATTAAAAGAGGTTAAGCGAATATACAGCCTACAAGGGGCATACCCCAGGTAAGACAAAGCAAAAAGAAAACGAAAAAATATAAAGAGCCAAGTGGCTACATGGGTTACCCGTGTCCAAGCCCCGTCGTACAAACTATCCCAAAGAGTAGAGAGTTCAATGGGAAACCTGGACACGGGCATGGCAATAACAGAAAATCCACGACACAACCCGTCGGGATAGGGGTAAATTAGAGGCCCTCGAAGTCCTCGCAAGCACAGAAATAACTAAGTAAATCAGCTACTGCTACCAGAACACAGCAACTAATAATACAAAACAGCTAAAAAGCAAACAGTAGCCCGAGCCTCCACTGCCCGGGCTGGCAAAAGAAATGGCTGGCCTAGCCTGTGGCTGGCTTGTCGTTGGCCCGGCTGGCCTCTGGCCTACTGGCCTGGAGACTGCCCGAGCTGCTTGATGCTGCAATGGTGATTGCCCGCCCGAGCTAGCAGCTTGACCGGGCTGCTTGGCCCGAGCGGGGATGTGGTGTCCTGGCCGAAAGGCAACGGCTCTAAGCCCCTGCCCCTGCCTGACCTGGCTGCCGTGGCTGGGGCGGCCAGGCCGTGACCTCCCACCAGTTGATAAGCTCCACAGCGGCTGAGGAGCACGAGTTGGAGAGATCTGGCCGGCTGGGACATAGCCGGAGAAGATGAACAGTTGCCGTTGGTTGCAGATCTGCACGGCTCGGATCCCAATGGTTGCAGAACTGCACGGCTGTAATCCCCTGACCGAAAGTGGCCGGTTGATGTTTGATGCTTGACTGGACCAGAGAAGGCCAGCTATGGACTTGCCGGCGCCTGTTGACCGGACCAGAGGTGGATGATAGATGACCGGACCCTATGGGTTGCCGATTGTAGTTGATATCAGATCTGGTAGGAGCAGATCCGAAATGGTTCCCGCCGGTTCACGTCGGGTTGAGGTTGGAGGCGAGGCCCACGGCTGTGGAGCTTCGAACCAGAGTGGAAGTTTGTCCGGATCAAAGCGGAGGCTATGGCTGCCGGGTGTGGAAGGGGGCGGTGGAGGAGAGGCCCTGTCGTGCGAGGGTCTCCCTTGCCCGATGAGACCTGCTGCTGCCGCCGTCGGAGTGGATGGCCGGCGTGGTGGGGCCAGGCTTGGCTGGGCCGAAGTGGAAGAGCCAGGAGGGAGCTTTCTCTCTCTAGGCTAGAGAGAGAAGCTCCCGGGCTTTTAGTTACCATTTTGTGTTCGACGGCCAACTGAGTTTTTCCTTTGAACGGAGTAAAAACTAAAACGAAAGACTAGAAATGAGTTTTAATGAACTTAAAAGGGCAAGTCAAGGGATCTTCTCTCCCGTGACTAAGGCTGTTACCGATTCCCAATTATAACTCAAGCAAGAGTCACGACCGCGCGCTCTTGCCCGGAAGATTTAACTTTAAAACTATGTTTATCAAAAGATGAGATTGACCAGAGGCGAACCAACTTGATTGAAGACTTTTATCAAACACATAGGAGGCCACAATCCCTTGGTAAGCTGCTTGCCAAGGCCGCTTGACTAAACACCTTACCGAGTAGTTTACACCCCTAGTTTAGACCAAAAATACAAGTTAGGCTCTATTCTGAAAACCATGATTTAAGCCCGAAAATTCGAGAATCGAATAACAACCTAAGTCCTTGGGAAAGATTAGCCCAAGACTTAGCCAAACGACTACTCACTCATATTGAAAAGACTAGAAATTATGCTAGGAAAGGTAAACATATTAAACCGATAGAATTGAAAACGAACTAGATATTATAAATGATCTAAATCGTAGCAACAACTTTAATACTTGAAAAATTAACAAACTTAAACTTACCAAGGTTCTTAAAGGAATTAGGCTAGAAAAGCTTTGAATCTCAAAAAGACATTAATGGAGGAAAGTTTAAGGAAAGTAATTAGCTAGATACCAAGGAGGGAGAGAGGTGGTCCTATTTATACAAAAGAGACACTCTCCTTCCTCAAAAATATCTCAGGTATGCATAAAGTGGTAACTTGCCACTTAAAGAAAGTTAACAGCTGTCAAAAACGTAAGTCGGTCAACTCCCGTATCGATACTCCCATCCCGTATCGATACCGAGCTGCTTTGCTTCAAAATCCAAGTTTCTCCGTAGACGAACCATATCGATACGCAAGACCCGTATCGATACGCTGAAGGCTGGGAATTGCTCTGTTTTCAAACCGTATCGATACGCTGATGTCCGTATCGATACCGTGTCTTCTTCAGGCAGATCAAGCCCCTTGAGCTTTGTCTTGACACCCGACGGATGAATTCTTCAAGGCCTCGCCTACTCGCTTGCCCTCAAGGTTTGTCCAATCATCAAAACAGGCCCTCTTATTCGCGTATAACCTGAAATGCTCAATAGAAAATCTTACGCGCAAAAACACTACAAAAGGCAACTAAACAAAAACCAAACGACATAAAACGGGACTAGGCGCACCAAATATCTACAATATTGAGTGCTTATCAGCCACCACAGCCACTCCTGCCAGAACACCGCCGCTGCACCATCGCCACCCTTCTCTCTCTCTCTCTCTCTCTCTCTCTCTCTCTCTCTCTCTCTCTCTGTGCGTCACACCATCGCCACTCCTGCCCACATCTGTTTCGGTAAGTGAATGTCGAAAATATACATAGAATTCAGTATATAACTGTTAAAAATAAGTATCACTTTCGGTAAGAACAAGTCGAAAATATGTACAATATTCGGTAACCAACTGCCGAACTATATATACGAAAATCCTACATAAATTTCAATAAATATATGTTGAAAACAAGATTATATTTTGGTAACTACATGTCGGAAATGCATACACATATCGGTAATTAACTGCCGAACTTCAGTATAACAAAAAAAAAGATACATATATTTCAGTAATTGGATGCTGAAAATGTATCTCAATTTCGGTAACTAACTGTCGATTATGGTAATATTTTACAGTGGTTAGCTACTGAAATTACTTACTTTATTCGGACCTGCAACACCGAAAAACTGGGTTAAAATTTTGTAAATCAGACGCCACTGTAAATCAGACAACAACAACAAAGCAGAGGCGAAAAGAGAGGATGAAGATGAACAAGAAAGAGAGCTTGAGATAGAGAGGAGAAGAGAAGATGAAGAACACGCTTGGTGTTTTTTTTTTGTAAACGTGAATACTGATTTTTAGGGGAAGGGGGAAGAAGATAATTTAGGGTTTTGGTCATAAAGGCATGTAGGTCATTCCAAGTAGGTCATTTTGCATTGGGGGGGTCATGTTGTAATTAGTTGGAAATTTTAACGGGCTAAGGGAGATAATAGAGGGTTGCGAATAGTTGCCCCCTTTGTTTAACATAATGACAAGTTTGATTGTTCTGCAATTGTCTCATTATTGCATTCTACTCCTGCTATTCGACTCCCTCTCCATTCTCATCCCAATTCATTCTCTGAAACTTGCATCCAATTTTCGTACATCACCATCGCCGATGTACATCGTCACCATCGTCATCCACATTCCGCCATTTCCGTGACCACAGCCCAGCCCTTGCTGACCAAGCATCACCAACCACCGATCCATTCTCTCGAATTGCTTTGCATTGTTAGCTAAAATCTCTTTTTTCATTTTTTACATTTCTCATAATTCTTGTAAGAATAATTTTGAATGAACGAAAATGTCATGCCCTCGATTTTCAACATAAATAATAATCATTTTCAATAAGTACAAACAATATTGAAATACCGATAATACCCAAATGATTTATTTTCCCCAGTTCTCAAAGTTAAATTTAAAAGATACAAGCTTGGCTCGAAGCCCCAAGTTATCAAATCCCAAAATAATATTACAGTTTTCATTATTCTTTCTTCCGAACACTACTTTCAAATAAAATGCAAATTCAACTCCTCCTTTATACCTCTGAGACACATGAACAACAAGCACGAGATGCACGCCATGCCAACTTCTTTACTTTTTACCTGAAAATGATAGATTGAGCTACACTAGCCCAGTAGAGAAATCTATACTCAAGTTATATGAAAATGCAATGAAGTATGCACCAAACATGAATGAGACTCAACAATTGAACATGAGACACAAGAGGGATTACCACAATGAACTAACAAATTTAGACTTCGGGATTTTAGACATCTTAGAGATAACCCTAATCATCCACACATCAACTAGAAGCAGCGTCAAAACTCATATCAATCGATCAAACAACAATAATAGTTCAACCATCTAATAATTTTCCGAATGAATGCCACAAACCACCTTCTCATTTCATACCATCCACCGTAGAGTCTCATTTCATAAAACTTTTCCATTTGAATTTCCAAAACAATTTCGAGAAAACACAAGACCACCACGGGTCAAGCTCCGTTGATTCGAGCTTGAATACTGGAGTCCGTTGATTTGTGCCCAAATATCGGATCCGTTGATTCACTCAAGAATACCGGAGGATTTTTAATAAAAATCCTCTTTTCAAAACTCAAATTGCTTTCTTTAACAAAACTTTGATAAAATCAACATTTCATTCTCTTTTCCGACAACCACAATCCCAAGCAACATGCAATCCAAATATCAACATAGACCTCTAAGGTCAATCAAAATTCTCTTCATCATGTGAGACATTCAACTGTGTTACCACCCCTTGCGTCACATTGAATTCTCTCCACCTGGGTTTCCGCATTACCACACCTTGTGTTGTGGGCCCTCTAGAGTCTCCGCATTACCACACCTTGCGTTGCAGGACCCTCAATTCAAAATTATCAACTCACACTTACACAAATGCAGTATCAATCCATATATAAGCAGACATCACTTTCCAAGCTCGCAGTCGTTCTTACATCATTAACCATGTATACAAACTCATAAACACACCCCATTGCACATTGATAAAATACTTTAAGCCCACGTTATTCCTCAAAGTCTGTCACAACGCCCTACGTCACGTATCGAACCCATAACGACTCTACGACACACCACCCATTAGGTTCTAAACGGGAATCATATAGAACGAGGACATGAGTAACAATACTACCCATCGGATCACTAGACAAACTCATGTCTACTCGTAACATTCACCACTTAACCCCTAATAGCCCACGGTACTCCAATCAACCTTACGGTACAGTCTCCAACCAACGATATCAACATCATACTCTAACGAGTGCCAAGAGACAACATCGAACAACGAGTCATTAAGACACAAGCAACCATACTCGAGAGTGACTTAAACATGTTTTAATCATATAAGGAGTCACCACATTGAACAAAACAATCTTATGAGTAGCTAGCAGACATTGACAGACTGACACACCTCTACTCAAATGGTCATAACTTTCTATGTACTAAGATTTTAAAGGTGATTCTGGCAACAAAGGAAAGCTGACTTCAAGACCTTCGAATCGATATAAAATTTGCTGACGAAAAAGTTATGGCCGTTTGAAATTAGGCTGAAACTCAAAAACGGGCAGAAATTTCCGGATTCGACCGAAACGCAAAACCCAACCTCAAGCACGAAACAAAGCATGATCTAGGTACACAAACATCACATAAACATATATCAAGAGTAAGAAATCCCTACCACAATGGGTTTTGAGCAAAACCCTAAGTAACCCAAGCTTGAAACACTAAGATCTAGCTCTTCCCAAGCTACAATACGAGACCTAGATCCAAGATTTCCCAAGATCAAGAGAAATAAGTGAGGTTCAACAAGTGATTGAAAGGAGAGAGAGAGAAATCCGAAAATGATGGAGTTCTTACCTCTTTGAGCGCAATAACCTTGATTCCGGATAAAATTAGGATGAACAACCCATAGATCTTGAAGATATTGAGGTGTTTGATGTGCAAATCCAATAATTTGGGTGAGAGATTGAAGAGAGAAGGTAGAGGGGCGATTTTAGGGCTTGGTTCGTTGCCTTGGAGTGAGAAAATAACATAAGAGATCTATTTATAGTGTCTGAATCGCATGCTGAAAATTCAGAATTTTTACAGGATGTACCGGTACTGGTAAACCCCGGTACAGGTACATCGCCGGCAGTTTTGAAAATTTTTGCCAGCATTCATCGAATCAAACCCCGATCACTACTAACACTTCCAAACATCATTTTAACACCGAAACTCAAAATTTACTATTCTCCGAATGTACGATACACAACAGTAGACGTAAATTCCTACTCTCACATTAATAAACATATATAACCTAGTCAAAATACGATCTTCCATTTATTTAAACGATTAAAGAAAATAGAAAAATTTTACGAGTCTCTACAGAAAACAAGTGCGTGATTATGCTCAATCATTTGTCTGTGGGGAATATACCAAGTATGTTTATTTTTGTTCACAGATTCTGAGGATATTATGTTGCTTGATTTTCCCTATTTTGTAACATAACAGCTAAATAATGCAGGTCATTTGGTCGCTTGTGGTGGCTTGAATTTGTGCATATACTTTAGTAGCAAGAGCACAACCTCACAACCAGGTTTTAGCCCATCACATTCTTTATCTTTCAAAAAGTCTTTTGAAATCTTGACGCAAATACTAACTTGGTTAAATATACAAATTCTTTAGATAGTGTGTCCTTCATCCAGGGCAAGATCAGGGGTGTTAACCATTCGTGAAAACGCTCGGTTACAAGAATTTCCTGACTGTATAAACTATGTGGGGACGTCAAAGAAAGGTATTTTTTGCTGTTGCATTTCCGGTATCAATTGCTTTGGGGCAAATGTTGGCAAAGGCCAGCCAGAGAGTTCACAGCGAAGAACCACTAACAGAGATTCCTGTGAAGTTTCCTTCGTGTCTTGCGCTACTGTCGAAATGAATAAAAGCTTTTAATGAATATGAATCTGAAGAGATTCTGATTATTGGTAGGTTCATTTTTCCAAATGCAGTTGAAGAGATATTCTAAACTTGATTAAGTACCGCCATTCTTCAAACAATCCGATCATTGTCAACCAAATTTCATGTTCCTGTTGTATGGTTAGAGAGTTTGATTAATGTACTCTGAGAGTTATGTAGCCTTATTGATGAAGGCCAATAATTTAAAAATATAGGAATTTCAGTTTATTATTTTGAAATAATACTTTACTAAAAAAACAAGTATATTTGATTTTATTATTTTGCTAGGAATCTTCATTTTTGGAAACTTAAGTATCCTAGAGTAATTAGTTTCCTAATTCTCTAGTATTTTTAGTTTTCTTTTAACTTTTGCTCGGTCACGAAGAAATGTTAAGTTTTTAATTTTATTGTTTTCTTACTTTTATTTCCTATTATGTAGGGTTCTTTCTATTATAAATTGGGGGGCTTAAATATTCATCCTCCGAGCCTATACGACTTTGTTTTCATCCTGGTCATTTTGAACAGTTACATTTTCATCCTCATTTATTTTTAATCCCAATAGTGCCCCCGATATTTGGGATCGAAACTTAACACTACCAATCCCCCAAAGATTCAGCCCATGGATTACGCAATTAATCCCAAAATTATGGGCCAAAATTTTCATCCCAAAACATTTTTAGCCACCACATCCCCAAAATCATGCCTTGGGCCTGTGCCCACATTCACTGGAAACTCTGTTAGTGGTTCTTCACTGGGAACTCCCTGGCTGGCCTTTGCCAACATCTGCCCCAAAGCAACAAATACTGGAAAAGCAACAGCAAAAAATAACTTTCTTTGACGTCCCCACATAGTTTATATCAGTTGGAAAATTCTTGTTACCGAGCGTTTTGACGAACGGTTAACACCTGATCTTGCCCTTGATGAAGACACACTATCTAAAGAACTTATATATTCAATCATGTTAGTTTTTGCGTCAAGATTTCAAAAGACTTTTTGAAAGATAAAGGATATGAAGGGCTAAAACCTGATTGTGAGGTTGTGTTGTTGCTACTAAACTATATGCACAAATTCATCCCACCACAAGCAAGCAAATGGCATGCATTATATATAGTTGGTATGTTACAAAACATGGAAAATCAAGCAACATAATATACTCAGAATCTGTGAACACAAATACGCATACTTTGTTGATGTCCCATGGACAAATGATAGAGTATAATCTTGTATCTGTTTTCGTTCATTCAAAATTAATCTTACAAGAATTTTGAGAAATGTAAAAAATGAAAAAATAGATTTTTGCAGCCAACAATGCAAAGCAATTCCAGAGAATGGATCGGTGGTTGGCGATGCTTGGTCGGCAAGGGCTGGGGTGCGGTCACGGAAATGGCATGTAGTAGAATATTGGATGAGAATGGAGAGGGAGTCGAATAGCAGTAGACTGCAATAATGAGACAATTGCAGAACAATCAAAGCCGTTTAATTTTTTTAAATATGTTTTTAAGAGTTCCCATAAAAAATTAACTCATTCCGATATCAGTAAGGGCTTGATCGATTCGTTGAGTTTTATCCTATAAAATTTCACATAATCAACTAAATGAACCGATCAAGCACTTACTGATATCCGAATGAGTTGATATATATATATATGAGTCCCTTCCTATGATGGCGTCCTTATTTTAAATAAAATGCGGACGTCCCCTTTTCTCCCCTTTCCCGATCAAATTTCGATAATCCAAACTGCTAAATGTATTTAGACCGTGATTTTAAGGGTACCTGCAAGAAATCAGCCAAAAAAATGACCGGGAAGAGCTTGATTTGAGCAGTTTTTATTTGAACCGTTTGATAAAATACAAACAAAAACTGCTCGGATCAAGCCCTTTCCGATCTTTTTTTTGCTGATTTCTCGCAGGTACTCTTAAAATCACGTTCTGAACATATTGAGCAGCTCGGATCATCGCAAATTGGTCGGGAAAGGGGCGTCCTTAATAACTTAAGGGCGCCCTTACCTGAAGTTGTTTGTGTGTTTGTGTGTGTGTGTATATATATAAAGCTAAATGTAGACTTCTATTGTGAGCCGTTGGAACTAATTAGAGTTCCACGCAAATGATCGGAGCTATTCAATTTATATATATATATATACGGGGCATTTCCGGGGACAACTAATTAGACACCTAAAAAAACACCTCATAGTTCCCAATCAAATTTTGATGATCCGAGCCGCTCGATGTGATCAGAATGTGATTTTAAAGGTACTCGCAAGAAAGGGCACAGCTAATGCCACGAAGGTTTATTTTAATGCCACGACACTTTGTGTGTAGTCACTATTCTACCCCTAAAAGAGCCAAACAGCCTCTCTCTCTCTCTCTCTCTCCTGGTTCAACTATGTCCCTCGAGAAGAGTGCAATCCACTTGTCCTCTTTTCCTTGCACCCACTTTTCTCTTTCTCCTTTTATTTATTTCTATCCACCATAACCAGGGAGCAATCCTAATTTCGATATCAAACAAAAAAGTCACGGTACGAGCAGAGTATAAAAATTTACAATCCTTTTAGGAATACAAAAAGAAGCGGAGAGACTGAAAGTTTTAAAATCACAATCTATTTCTGCAATTTCCTTTCTATCTTCTTACGATTTGGTCTGACATTGGAGATCCTTTGGACAAGAGCCAAAAAAATGCTGATAATGGTCTGGAGGCCGCGGTGGTCCTCGATTTCACGATCAGCCCCCGTCATGCACACAGAGGGTGGGTACGAATGGCAAGAGGTGTGAAATGCTCATCATCAACTTCAAATCTATTTACGTTCCAGTTCTAGTCGTTTCCACCGGCCATGAACGATAGAGCTTGAGAGAGGACAAAAAGAGAACAGAAGAAATCAAAAGCATAATGGGTCTTTGGAGATAGAGGCAGAGGTCAGGAGTCACGTGAAGACTAATTGAGGGCAATAGTGTCAGATTACACAAATTGTCGTGGAACTAAAAAAAACCTTCGTGGCATTAGCAGTGCCCGCAAGAAATTAGCCAAAAAAATGACCGAAAAAGGCTTGATCGGTATGGTTCAAGGGACATCTAAATAAACACCTAACAAAACACCTCAAATCTCAATCTCATAGTTCTCGATCAAATTTTTATGATCCGAACCGTTCAATGTGTGCAGAATGTGATTTTAAGGGTGCCCGCGAGAAATTAGCAAATTGAAGGGCTCCAATCATTTACATGAGATTTCAAAATGGATCCCTCACAAAACTTGTGTAAACTTTTGTGTCAACGTGAAATGGATCCCTCACAAAACTTAGAGAGAGAGAGAGAGTACTCTGGTGACAACAATTTTTTTTGCTAAGCAATATACAGCCTGAACAAGCCGATCAAAAAAATATATACAGTAATACACTCAATCTACAAACACTAACAAAACCCACAATATACAGACTAAACCAGAAAATAATCTGACAGCTTATGTTAGAACTTAGAAGTAGTCCAGAAACACCATACGCAGACTTAACCAGAAAGAAGAGCCTACTAAAAAAGGATGCAAATTAAAAAAGGATGCAAGTTAAAAGAGGATTATATATAATTGCCCCAGCTTTTATTGGAGCCCCGCCGGTATAGTGGGATTAGTCGGTTCAACGGGACGGATACCTAAGTTATCAAACAAAATAACGAGTCTATGGATAATTGCATGCATCTCCACTTCCCATATAAGAGACATCACTTTGAGAAGAAGTTATTAATTCGCTTCCCGAGCCTTTTTCAGCCTGCAAGATTAATTGAACTGATCATTGAATCTTATGGGTTTTTTTTTTTTTTTGAAAGGCCATTGAATCTTATGGTTGAAATTAAAAGTCAGGGAGCATTCTGTAAACTGACAGCTATTATTAAATCACCAGATTAGAAAACTAAATAGCTTATATAACCAAAGCAAATTTATCAATCAGGCTTTATTTTCATCTAAGTTTCATCAGGTTAAAGTTCCAGCCATTTTCCAAATAAACTACTCCTAAGGATTGAATATTGGAGAAAAGTAGAAAACATTTACTCTGTTTGTTGTTAACCTGCACCAGGCATGGAGGCAGACACATTATGTTTTGGAATGTTGTTTTGCTTAGCTAGGAAAAGGAAGCGTTTCGAAAACATTACGAAAACGTAACCAGTACAGAACAGGAACATCAAAGAATTGGGAATGTATGAAAATGTCATTGTTGGGTTTTTCTATTAGTCGTCAAAGCAATGCTCCTTCAATATTTCGAGAAGTTTCGTAGATTTTTTTTAACATGTTCTGGTGAAAATAATATCTTTAAGTGCAAACATCGGAATTTTAGAATTCCACTAGTATTTCATTTCCGTCTCCTGCGAAAAAAAAAGCTTAGATGCCATGCAACGATATTTGGTTCCTTGATCAAATACTTTCCCTATAGGTGAAATATATCACGCAATGGCACCCATTTTCACTTAGGAAAAGGGTGGCAGGGGGAATAATCTCGATATAAATGAGAGTTTTGTGCGAATGCTAGAACAGTGTATGAGACCTTAATACCTTAGCTTGACGGTATCTATCGAGCATGCGACGATATTGCTGACGCGCATCTGGAGAGTCAACCATGGACAGCACTCTTGTGACGGCCTCATCAATAGCTTTTTCCACATTCTGTTTGCGGAACACTTTGAGTATGTCTTCTTCTTCACTTCCATCAATGGACTCCATCTCAGGCCTAAATCCCCTCAATCCAACTCCTTTCCTGCGCCATCTTAGAACCACCTTCTCTAGGACACCAACAGCCCAACAGATTATTTTATATTGCTTCCTAACCTGATAACCTCTAACATGAGCCTGAAAATACAAGTAAGTTGCCTAAGAGCCAAAATCTCGAAGACTTCAATTAACTAATGGGTGGGTTTCACATATTTCTTCTCAATATGGATATCTCAAGCACTTCCAAATGCATGTTGCAGGTTGATATTGGCATGGAAGCAAATAACAACCGTAAATTAATTTTCCAAAAGGGACCATTACATGCTAGAAGTTCATGAATGTATAATGTTATTCAACATATCTGTTATAGTGTGCTTTCATCTATCTAAGATTAAGTCAAATTCTTGGTGCTGAAATATTAGGTCTTTCTTTCCGTGCGGTGTGATGGCTATCAGGCTCCATTAAGTTGTCAAATTTTGGTGCATCAAAATTATTCCTGAGAAAATTTTAGTGCCATGAGTGAAGTAAAAGGAAATATGATTCCCCGAATGTGTTCAGTCGATAAGGATATTGTAAGAAAACTAAAATGCAGTAGTTTAATCGAGTAGGGAACTGTTTCAAAACAAGATTCGTGTACAGTCTTCTGATTTTCCAGGACAAGTTTTTAGCGGAAACTAATCCTAACTGGAAAGTCAAAGACGCAGTTCTGCAGGTTTCCCGTTATTTGAACAAATAATTAGGGCAGAAAAGTCACGTATTCCCGGTCTTCGCCTTTCTTTCTGACCAACTGAATGGGGCCTTAGGGATTTTGTAAACAAGGGGTTTTGCAAACAAAGAAACATGGTACCTGTATCTTCACAACTTTATGGCGAAATGCCATATAACCCTTCCGACCTTTCCAACCTCGATATTTCTTCTGAATGGAAAGAGCAGCTGTATTGGTATCACGTGCATTGTGGAAAGCTGGTTTCGATGCAGCCGACATCCCCAAAATATCACTTGAAAGAATATTATACTCATCTAAAGTACAAGCAGCAACAGCATCTTCTCTCTTTTGCCTGCTCCTGAAAGAATGTGTACGAAATGCAGCTTGAATACGAGCAGCAGCCTGAACTGCATTCCTGACTGCAGCGAAAGTGTCTTTGAGAGAAAGATGATCTCCATTTGAAGCAAGACTTCTCTTTGAAATGCTACTTAGAGCAATTTCGGATTCCACCGCAGCAGAGCCTTTAGATAGCTCGTTTTCTTCCAATGTGAGGGATGAAAGATGGCTAGTTAGGGCAACCTCAGAAAGATAACCCGCAAGTCCCTTGTGTCCACTGGCAGCAGCAAGGGATGCGGGTGTTTTACCCTTTGGATCTTTCGAATTGGGATCGGTCAATGCCCCAGCTGATGCACCAGATGCCATGAGTGCAGCAACCATTTTTTCCCTGTTGTAAACCATTTGAAGGTGCACTTAAAACAGTTATTCTCATAAACTAGAAGAAGGCCTAGTAAATCCTATCAAAATAAAAACTCATCTAAAGCACATTTTAAGAAAACCAAAAGGTTGTTATAAACATCATCATCGTCGATTCTAAACTGATTCAACTAGTCATTGAAGGAGCAATAACAAATTTGTGTCTCTCAGTCAAAGTAACGTGGTCAACATATTGTTTGGTGGTCAACCAAGCTAATAAGTTTGAACTTTGAAGCTTCTAATACAGCTCACGAGTTGGGGATTTGGTTTAAGGTAAATAGCAGGGGCATGGAACATTTTGAAGAAAAATAGTCCACCAAGCTTGGAAGAGTTGCTCAATTGCCTTCTGTCATGTAATTACAAGAGGTACTTGAAAGCTTTCTTCTGCTTTCTTTGTCCCATTTAAAATTTCTTCATTCTGTCTCGAACCTTTCTTGATATCTTAAATCCTATTGTGGCGATCTTTCAACCTCAACCGCTAGGTCTTCGATATGCTCTGAGAGCAGTAAAAGCTTATCACTACGTACGTGCATTCTACTTATCTCTATACGTGTTTGAATCTTACCGAGCAAGACTGGGTTACATACAGGGGAGCCTATTGGATGGCATGGCACAAATTGCCAGGCCCAATTCAAAACAACTAAAGATTTTGGGACAAGTGGTGATCTGACACTTCATACTTATATTGATCTAGACCTCTCAAACTTTGTAGGTGCAACAGGATGTGAAAGAAGAAAATGAAATATGCAAGTGAAGCTTAATTGATGCTTTAAAAAGGATACGTAAAAATATGGCTTTGATGAGGTAAAAGTAATATAGCAGGGTTTCCATTCCAGATGACATTGATGAGGTGAAATGTAACCAATAGCAGGGTTTCCCATCCAGATGACAAGATACGGAGGGACAAACATTGAAAAACAGACTAAAGCCTAATAGTTCTTGAATGTAATCTAAGCAGATGATGAGAACACCACAAGAATATGCTAAAGCTCCAACGTTCCAGCAAGTGCCAATAACGTGGTCTGAAATGTTCCCATCTACACCGTAATCACCAAAAATGTATCAAAGACAGAAGTAGTTTAAACAGAAAAACTAATGTCCTACAGATTACCCTCAAATCCATCTATAACCATTTACAACTATTCGAAAAATATTGCACCTGGCTACGTATGCAAACCAGAACCATTAGCAAGTTTCTAAATTCTTTCAATGTGTACGAAAATCCTTTGTCAGCAGTAGCTGCTGGTAACACTCTACTATGTACGCCAAAACGGCCAAATATATTCCTACAAAAAATCCACCAGTAATCAACCTAGCCCTGCAGCATGGCCTAAGCACAACAAGAGGACTATAGTAGAGCTTTAAATTCAAGCTACATTGTAACCACCAACAGGATCCATACTTCTTACACTCCTAGTGACTATCAAAGAAAAAAGTAGTTCAAATAGAAACAAACTGAGCGTCCTAAATTATCTCAGATAAACTTAAAGTAGGGTTATTTACTATAATTGCCGCCTTCCAGTCCCTTCAATTGGTAAACAAAACCTTTTCTTCAGCAATCACTGCTACTTGAGTCTTGACATTTAAGTCTAATCTTCGACAGAAAAAAGTGTACTCCTATCTGAAGCAACATTCCCAACATGTTGTATGAAATTATAGTGCTTATTTGATGCTTGACAGAAACTAATGAATGGAAGTGCTTTTTTAATATCTTAAGAGAGTTTGCTAGACGACATTAGCCGATCCCAGTTGATTGGGAGAAAAGACTTATTTTGGTTTGGTACTAGTTCCAAAAGACATGAATCTGTTTATCTGCCACTAATTACTAAGGAGACTAAAATTCACCTTCCATATCGTGCAGCCCAATGAAGGGCCGTCCATCCATTAATGTCACGTAAATCTACAATAACTCCAGCATTTAGAATGGGATTTAAGGCCCATTCAAAGCCCAATCCAGCAACCATGTGTATTACCCCTTGCTCTTTCTTGGACAAGAAACACCCCTGCTGACCACACCACGATCTGAAAGAAAGCCACTGCAACAGCTTGTTTCTTAAAAGTTCTACCAGAAGCCAATCTGTTGTACCAGATGAAGTCCAACTGCCATCTAAAAGACCCTCAATAACATGGCCCCATGAATCTTCACCAGCTCCGGATTTTCCCATTATATCCCTGATGGATTCATTAATATCTCCCTGTACCAAAGGGTCAGATAAAAGCATCTGCACGAACCTGACAAGTAAGAGCATTTCTTCTGGACTCCTAGTTGTTTCTGAATGGGACGAACTACAGTGAGCCCAACTACTTGGAGCATCGTGGTACTCAAACTCTCTGATTTCGCTGCAGGATTCCCTATTGCCAGAAGTGATGCAAAGAGTCACCTTTCCAGGAGGGCGAGGAGGGGCCTGGCAACATATGACACCTTCTTGGATGATCTGGATAGGAACTTCGATGTCACCAAACATACAAGTCCATGTGAATTCTGATGGATCGCAGAGAAAATACCCGACAATGACAACCTGTAGTAAGCAACTTCAACTCATAATTGTAAATTAAACCTGACAAAAATAGCAGCATTACAAAAGAAAGATGAATGGAAGAAAATCAGAGTCATTGGATATTTGCACTTGCAATATCATATTGACTTACTGGTGGCATAAAGCCTCCATGAAGAAAAATAGGTCGCAAGAAATCAATTACTTTTCTCCTGAAAATGGGATTACAATACTTTGTTTTGATGAAGAAGTTTTTAATGTCTGATGTCTTCAAACTGCGCTGTGGAGCAGTCCAGAGGGCTAGGCGAGGAGGAGTTGACAGATAGGCCGAAAGAAGAATTTGGGCGTATCACTAGATTAGAAGAGGAATTTATGGCTGAGTGATGGTGACGGAAATACAAGATTTTTTCATAGAATGGTGAATGCTCGCAGGATTTGCAATTTCATGGGCCGGATTAGAGTGGGGGAATTGATCTTGGACAGTGAGGAGGATATTTGGTGGGGGGTGTCTGTTTTTTGCCGATTTATTTAGGGAGGAGGGAGGTTGGCGACCTAGGGTGGATGACATGGAGTTTTATACTATCTCACATGAGGATGTTACTTGACTGGAGAGGGCGTTTCCTGAGGAGGAGGTGGTTGTAGCGCTTAAATTAATGAATGGTGACAAGACCCCAGGACTAGATGGTATGACTTTGGCCTTTTTTCGGCACTATTGGGAGCATGTCAGGGTAGAAGTTGTGGGTATGTTTCATCATTTTGCGGTGCATGGGGAGTTTGAGAAAAGCTTGAATGCTACTTTTGTGGCTTTGCTACCGAAGAAAGGTGGTGCGGAGGATATTCGGGAATTTAGACCTGTTTATCTTCTTGGGGTAGCATATAAACATCTAACTAAAGTCTTGGCGATCATGCTCAGGTTAGTGTAGGGCAAAGTTGTTTCGGAGTTTCAAAGTGCTTTTGTGGAAGGCAATATTTTGGATGCCATGTTGGTGGCAAATGAATGTGTGGATTCTAGGTTGCGGAGTGGGGAACCAGGGCTAGTGTGCAAGTCAGATATTGAAAATGCCTATGACCATGTTAATTGTGACTTTTTTGTTATATGTTACGGAGAGGATGGGGTTCAGGACTCAGTGGTTGGGATGGATCAAGTTTTGTATATCTAAGGCTAGATTATCGACTTTGGTGAACTGTTTGCTGACTTCTTTCAGTCAACTAGAGGATTGAGGCAGGGGTGACCCCTTACCACATCTCTTGTTTATCTTGGTTATGTACGTATTAAGTAGGATGATTCGTTGTGGAAGGGGGTTTTCTGGAGGGTTCTAGGACAGGTAGGGTTGATGGAGATGATGTAGTCGTTTCTCATTCTTTATATGCAAATGATACTATTATTTTTTGTGGTACGGATGTATTGCAAGGCTATCTGAGAGATATATTGATATGCTTTGAGGCAGTGTGCAGTCTCAAGGTGAAGGTGAATGGGGGAAAGTCTGAAATTACTCCTATGGGGGAGGTTGATGGTATTCACTTATTAGCAGAGGTATTGGTTGCAAGGTGGGTTCTTTCTCTTCATCTTACCTGGGTCTTCCTTTGGGTGCCCCATTGAAATCTATGGCAGTTTGGAATTTGGTGGTTGATAAATTTCAGAATAGGCTTGCAGGTTGGAAGAGGTAGTATTTGTCGAAAGGGGGAAGGATGGATGACACTCATTATGAGCACTTTGTCGAGCCTGCCCTACGCCAGTCTTCACTATCCCTATTTTGGTGGCAAAATGGTTAGAGAAATTACAAAGAGATTTTCTTTGGGTTTGTTTCGGGGAGGAGTTTAAGTCATTTTGTGGGTTGGGATACAGTCTGTTCTTCATTTCAGAAGGGAGTGTAGGAGTGAGGAGACTCACTGCTTTAAATCAAAGTGTATAGGGAAAATGGTTATGGAGATTTGCTTGCCAAGGGGTAGCAGGTGGAGGAAAGTGGTGTGTGCTCGGCATGGAGAAGGTTGCCAGGTTGGGCAGCATGGTCTTCGCACAAAATCCGCGTGTCACGTGAGGTGGGGCTTTGGAAGGCATTAGGAGAGGTTGGGTTGAGTTTTCTAGGCATACAAACGTAAAGGTGGGGGCAGGGAGGAGGGTAAAATTTTCGGAGCACGTTTGGTTTGGGATGTACAGTTAACAGATGCTCAGCCTTCTATATTTCGGTTGTTTGTGGACAGGGGAGCGGGATTGGAGGATTATCTTTGGATGGATGAGGAGATGGTGTGGTGGGGGCATCATGCTTCATAGGAAGAGGTGTGGACAAACGATGTGGTGCCAAACAGTAAATGTCTTTTCCTTTCTAGTTTGTTTAGTTGGGAGCCGAGGAAGAAGAATCCTTCCCTAGATCTCTTGACATGTTAGTAATTTTTGGTGTTTAGAATGGGGTATAGGCTCTCTTGATGGAATAGTGTTAAGTTATGGATGTATGTGTAATTGAGCCCTTGTGTAATTAGATTAGGAGATAAGAGTCTCAGTGTAATTATTCTCTTAGTCTTGTATAACTCTAACGCAATGAGAAAATAACCCTAATTTTTTGGGTTCCCAATTCTATCGTCTCTCTCTCTCTCGTTACTACTTCACATGGTATCAGAGCAACGATCCATCATCGAATGTGTTTTGTAGAGAACGTGATGCGTGGGGAACCTGTTTGATCAAAGGGAGCCATCGTTACTGGACAACAACTGCAAACAGCAGCTCTGTTTTTTGGTTGGCCACAACAGACCACTCGTTAGTGGTCGCTGATCTCAGGTGACCACAACCTAGCACTAGCCGTCCATCGGCGCTGATTTCCCGACGTCCGGCAACCCCCCTTGGCTCTCGTTTTTTCTGGGTATTTCATTTCCGGCACAGTTTGAGTTTTTTTCAATTCTCCGACAGCCCAGATCTCCTTTTTTGTGACCTGTTCCAAACTGGGTTACCACTCGCTGACCATCTTCAACCACGACAGAGCACTCGTCAACAGTTCTGAATCTCACCGGCGACTCTTATTCGACCTCCTACGACCACGTTCCAGCACTGGGTAATCTCGTACACTCTTTTTTTTCGATCGTTTGTGTTTGGGTTACTCATACAGCACTGGGCAGTTTGTAAACCATTGAGTACGTGAGATTTTTTGAGTTTATTCAAAGGCTGAGATTACTTAGAAGCTTTGTAGCTCTATACTGCAGTTTTTGTTGAGATGTCGGAGGAATCAAAAAAGGCTTCCGCTAGTGGTAAGGATGAGTTGAGTCGTGTAGGGACTCAAGATAATTTTTCTCTGGATATTTGCCATATTAAGTTGGATGGTACCAACTATTTGATTTGGTCTCGCACTTTTACCTTGGCTATTGAGGCCAAAGGGATGTCAGAATTTATTGAGGGTCCTGTTACTCCACCTGTTGAGGCTATTGAATTGAAGAAATTTAAATCTCAAAAATCGTTAATTATGACCTGGTTGTTTAATTCTATGAGGACTGATATTCGTCATACTTTTCTGCTTCTTGATACTCCACATAAGATTTGGACTACTACAACCTAAACCTATTCTCAGCAGGGAAATGGTGCACAGTGTTTTGAGTTGAGGAAGAGGCTTCGTACATTGGAACAAAATCATCGTTCTGTTGCTGTGTATTTTGCTGACTTGAATGGAGCATGATAGGAATTTGATTATTATCAGGGATTTCAGGCTGTTAGTGCTATTGATGCTGCTGCTTGGTTAAAGCGGTTGGAGAAGAAACGTGTTTATGACTTTTTGACTAGACTTGATATAGAATATGATCCGATTAGAGTGCAGGTGTTGGGTCGTATTCCGCTTCCGTTGTTGGGAGAGGCCTATGCCATTGTTCAGCAGAAGGGGTGTTATGTTGGACACTCCTACTCCTAAGCGTTCTGCCTTGGTTGCCATTCCTCAGGGTGGGCTTGTTCCACAGAGTAGTAAATCACAGTCTGGTGCTGGCAGTGGGCCTATTGATCGAGAGTCACTCCGGTGTGATCATTGTCACAACACCAGCCATACCAGGGATTTCTGTTGGAAGTTACATGGCCGTCCCTCTCGTGGGCGAAGGGGTGGACGCGGTGGTCAAGGTCGTGGTCCCATGCGTTCTCAAGCCTAGGCCCATGTTTCGGAGTCTACATGGGTTGCTACCTTGCCTGATTCTAGGTTCAATACTGGGTTCAGGCGTCTTCTGATCATGTTAGTGGCTTTTCTCGGGGGGAGATGCAAACTCTCAGGCGCCTAATGGCTCGGGCTGATTCTCCATCTACTATAGCTCCTACTTCTACAGCAAGTCCCACTTCATCCTATTTTGCTCACACAGGTATTCCGGCTAGTGCTTTTACTGCCTCTTCTGCTATTCCTTGGATTATAGATTCCGGTGCTTTAGATCATATGATATGACAAGTTGTTCCTCTGTATTTGATTCTTACTCTAATTGTTCTGGTAAGGATAAGGTCAAGGATGGAAGATGGATCATTCTCTGCTCTTTCAAGGAAAGGTTCCGTTCGCTATTCTCCCTCTATTTCCCTCTTTTCAGTTCTACATATTCCAAACTTTGCCACTAACCTTCTGTCCGTCAGTAGTCTTACTCGTTCTGCAAATTGTTCAGTGACTTTTTTTCCTACTCATTGTGTTTTTTAGGAACTGGACACGGGCAAAGTGAATGGTAGTGGTAAAGCACAGAATGGTCTCTATTTTTTGGAGTCTGCACCTCGTTCACCTACGTCATGTGGTCTTGCTCTCCAAGCAGATACGAGTTCAGCTCTTTCTATGTTACATCAGTGGCACCGTAGATTGGGTCTCCCTCTTTTGGGATTTTAGAGAAACTTTTCCCTACTTTAATTAAGCATTGTTCTATGAGTCAATTTTTTTGTGAAGCTTGTGAGCTTGGAAAACATAGACATTCATTTTATGCACCCATTAATAAACGGAGTACCTCTCCTTTTATGGTTATTCATTCTGATGTTTGGGGTCCTTCCCCTGTTACCTCTCTTAAAGATTTTCGGTGGTTTGTCACTTTTATTGACTATTATTCTTGTGTTACTTGGGTGTATTTACTTAAATCAAAGAGTGAAGTCTTTCCTTGTTTTAAATCTTTTCATGCGATGGTGCGCACCCAATTTGATGCGAATATAAAAATTCTCCGTAGTGACAATGGCACTGAGTATATCGATAGAACTTTTAGGACCTTTCTGGATGAAAATGGCATTCTTTTTCAGACGACTTGTGTTGACACTCCACAACAAAATGGAGTTGCTAAACGCAAAAATCGTCATCTTGCTGAGGTTATTCGCTCTCTTTTATTTACTATGAATGTTCCCAAATATTTATGGGGCGAAGCAATTTTGACAGCAACTTACCTTATTAACCGTATACCATCTAGTGTTCTCCACTTCAAAACTCCCATTGAGTGTCTTCCTGGTAGTTTTCGTGTCATGACGTTGTGTATGTTTTGTTCATGCTCCTCACCCCTCTGGTGGCAAGTTAAGTCCTAAAGCCCATAAATGTGTTTTCATTGGGTACTCTCCTACCCAGAAGGGGTATAAGTGTTATGATCCCCACTCTAGGAAATTTTTTGTCTCTATAGATGTCACTTTTTGGGAAACGGAGCTTTGTTACTCTCCCTCCACTCCATCTCTTCAGGGGGAGCATAGGCTGGAAGAGATGAGGGAGGTTTATAGTCATGGTCAGGGAGAGGAATTATTTTTTAATCATGGTGAAGGGGAGAAGGGAAAATCTAAAGAAGAACCAGTATCTGCCGAAAGAGCAACACATGACATTGGTGGTGATATCGAGAACAGATCACAATGGTGGCAAAGGCCTGACTTGCAGGTCTATACTAGAACTAGACGGAAAAATGGAAAGCTCTCCTGTGTGATGCCACCTTGTCAATCACAATCGCCTGCTCCAGTTCTGGATTCCTCAGCCGACTCATTTGGTAATGAATCTTCTCCCATTGAACCTCCTTTTATTGATTCTGATAATCTTCCTGTTGCTCTTCGGAAAGGTGTCAGGTCATGCACCCTACATCCTATCTCCCAGTTTGTTTCTTATGATCGTTTATCTCCTTCGTACCATGCCTTTGTTTCGTTTCTTTCTTCTATATCTATTCCACAAAATTGGCAGGATGCACTGGTGATACCTAAGTGGAAAGGAGCTATGGTAGAGGAGATGACAACTTTGAAAAAGAATGGCACTTGGGAGCTAGTATCACTTCCAGAAGGGAAGAAATCAGTGGGATGCAAGTGGGTTTTCACTGTTAAGCAGAATGCTGGTGGTACCGTGGAGAGGTACAAGGCGAGACTTGTTGCCAAGGGTTTTACTCAAACCTATGGTATTGATTACGAGGAGACGTTTGCTCCGGTAGCAAAGATGAACTCTGTACGAGCCCTACTATCTTGTGCTGCAAATTTGAATTGGCCCCTACAACAGTTTGATGTGAAGAATGCATTCCTTCATGTTGAATTAGAGGAGAAGGTGTATATGGATATACCTCCAGGTTTTTCTTTCTTCCTCTAAGACTGAAGGAAAGGTCTGTAGGTTGAAGAAGGGTCTTTATGGGTTGATGCAGTCACCTAGAGTTTGGTTTGACAGATTTTCGAAGGCTATGTTGAGGTTTGGATACAAACAGAGCCATGCAGATCATACTATGTTCATCAAGGGCGCTGGTAAGATTGTTGTCCTTATTGTCTATGTTGATGATATAATAATGACAGGCAATGATGTGGACGAGATTCTTAATCTTAAGTCTAATCTGGCTCAAGAGTTTGAGATTAAGGATTTGGGATCACTGAGATACTTTCTAGGGATGGAGGTGGCGAGGTCTGATAGAGGTATTTTTATCTCCCAACAGAAGTATATACTTGATCTTTTGGAAGAAACAGGTATGTTGGGTTGTAGACCTGCGAATTCTCCTATTGAGGCGAATCATCATCTTAGTGGAGATGTGGGGGAGCACACTGATAAGGGAAGAGGTATCAACGACTGGTGGGTCGCCTGATATACTTAGCTCACACTCGATTGGATGTTACTTATGCAGTTGGTGTTGTTAGTCAGTTTATGCATGATCCTCGTACTCCACATCTAGATGCAGTTTATCGTATCTTGAGGTATCTCAAGTCAGCTCCACGGAAAGGAATTATGTTCTCTAATCATGGTCACCTGCGGTTGGAGGTTTTCACTAATGTTGACTGGGCTGAATATGTGGATGATAGACGCTCTACTTGGGGCTACTGTACTTTCCTTGGAGGGAATTTATTTACTTGGCGAAGTAAGAAGCAATCAGTGGTTGCCAGATCAGCGCAGAAGCAGAGTATAGAGCTATGGCTCATGGTGTTTGTGAGCTCTTGTGGCTCCAAACCTTGTTACGTGATTTGGGAATTTCTGATAATGGTCCTATGAAACTCTACTGTGACAATAAAGCTGCCATCAACATTGCTCATAATCCTGTCCAACATGACAGAACGAAGCACATAGAGATTGACAAGCACTTCATCAAGGAGAAGCTGAGTGATGGGTTGATATGTATGCCTTTTGTGAAATCGGAGGATCAATTAGCTAACATATTCACAAAAGGGCTTGGTAGCAAGAGTTTCCACCCCGCTGTGTTCAAGTTGGGCTTGATTGATATCTTCACACCAACTTGAGGGGGAGTGTTAAGTTATGGGTGTATCTGTAATTAGGGTGTAATTGAGCCCTTGTGTAATTAGATTAGGAGATTAGGGTCTCAGTGTAATTATTCTCTTAGTCTTGTATAACTCATTAACTCTAACGTAATGAGAAAATAACCCTAATTTTTTGGGTTCCCAATTCTATCGTCTCTCTCTCTCTCGTTACTACTTCACAAATAGAAAATTTTCTGGGTTGTCCAATTTTGGCCTTTTATTCTTTGCTTTCTTTTGTACATAGATGTCATCCCCTTGATGCCTTTTCAAAAAAATTATTACTTATACAAAAAATACTGAATCTCCAAGTGTTCAAAACTTGTTTCGAGGACAAAACATCCTAAATCTGGCTCAAGAATTTGAGATTAAGGATTTGGGATCACTGAGATACTTTCTAGGGATGGAGGTGGCGAGGTCTGATAGAGGTATTTTTATCTCCCAACAGAAGTATATACTTGATCTTTTGGAAGAAACAGGTATGTTGGGTTGTAGACCTGCGAATTCTCCTATTGAGGCGAATCATCATCTTAGTGGAGATGTGGGGGAGCACACTGATAAGGAGAGGTATCAACGACTGGTGGGTCGACTGATATACTTAGCTCACACTCGATTGGATGTTACTTATGCAGTTGGTGTTGTTAGTCAGTTTATGCATGATCCTCGTACTCCACATCTAGATGCAGTTTATCGTATCTGGAGGTATCTCAAGTCAGCTCCAGGGAAAGGAATTATGTTCTCTAATCATGGTCACCTGCGGTTGGAGGTTTTCACTAATGTTGACTGGGCTGAATATGTGGATGATAAACGCTCTACTTGGGGCTGCTGTACTTTCCTTGGAGGGAATTTATTTACTTGGCGAAGTAAGAAGCAATCAGTGGTTGCCAGATCAGTGCAGAAGCAGAGTATAGAGCTATGGCTCATGGTGTTTATGAGCTCTTGTGGCTCCAAACCTTATTACGTGATTTGGGAATTTCTGATAATGGTCCTATGAAACTCTACTGTGACAATAAAGCTGCCATCAACATTGCTCATAATCCTGTCCAACATGACAGAACGAAGCACATAGAGATTGACAAGCACTTCATCAAGGAGAAGCTGAGTGATGGGTTGATATGCATGCCTTTTGTGAAATCGGAGGATCAATTAGCTGACATATTCACAAAAGGGCTTGGTAGCAAGAGTTTCCACCCCGCTGTGTTCAAGTTGGGCTTGATTGATATCTTCACACCAACTTGAGGGGGAGTGTTAAGTTATGGGTGTATCTGTAATTAGGGTGTAATTGAGCCCTTGTGTAATTAGATTAGGAGATTAGGGTCTCAGTGTAATTATTCTCTTAGTCTTGTATAACTCATTAACTCTAACGTAATGAGAAAATAACCCTAATTTTTGGGTTCCCAATTCTATTGTCTCTCTCTCTCTCGTTACTACTTCACAAATAGAAAATTTTCTGGGTTGTCCAATTTTGGCCTTTTATTCTTTGCTTTCTTTTGTACATAGATGTCATCCCCTTGATGCCTTTTCAAAAAAATTATTACTTGTCATCCCCTTGATGCCTTTTGTACATAGTGTTCAAAACTTGTTTCGAGGACAAAACATCCTAAATCTAGGTAAAACATATCGTAAACGTCGTTTTTTGGAGAATCAGTTTCTTTCATGGACAAAACTTGCTACCACAAGATAAGTCCTCTTCATGTTTTTTTCCATCTACACATGATCAAAATGTAGAAAAAATATACAAACTATACCTTCTTCAACATTTGATTAACTGAAAAATTGCATTACTGGAAGAGAAAATCCTACCTTCGTAGCAAAAGTGGAAAAGCCCCATTCTGGAGATATTTCGCGAATTGTAAATTTCTGTTTTGGTGCAATGGTTAATCTTGAATCTGCCTCGAGATCAATCCCAAGCTGACCTTGGTCAAATGGTTCTGGGAAGTAATCAGGGTTGGTATAAAGAAAGTTCGTAAGAGGAGAATATGCTGGATACTTGAAATTTTCAACTTCTTGTGACTGTGAGATGGAAGTTGACAATTCAAAAGGACTCCCAGAGTTCGATGGATATTCACTGGATACTGAAGGTTGCAGATTCCTAACACTTCCTGAACTTACAATGGTATTACACTTTGGAGAATTCGGTCTGCCAAAATCTGTCCTAGGACTTTCTTGGACTTGAAGCACACAGCCCTGTTGAAAATATCAACCCATTATGAAAGCAGCACAAATACTAGCTTTACATGAATGGGAAATGCGATGATTATGTAAGAAAAAATAAAAAGATGATGAAGGCAATAGCATATACGCATATAGGTAAATGTATCATCTGCAAGTGTACACATGCGCACAATTTTTACTATTATTTTCCAGTATGTGTTTCTATTTGCTAACAGAAAGAACCATGTATAAAGACACGAATAGACATGAATACAAGTTCCCAAAGGATATTAGAGAAGGCAAGAACTGATCTGAATACAAGTTTCAAAAGGATATCAGAGTAGGAAAAATGATGGAACATACAACAATAACTAAAGTTTCTCTCTCACATTTCCGTCTGAGGTATGTATATCTTTCTCTTGGAACTCCGCTCTTGGAGGGAACTCCAGTATCTCCTTCCAAGGTAAAGAGTTTTTTCGTTCAACAATAAACTCTTCTACCATAGGTTGGTGATTAAATTCCCCATTCCCCCCTGAAAAAGAGAGTGAAAAAAAGTAAACAAACTGTAACGACATATGTACGAGCCTGTCCCACATGGATAAATTATAAAGCCCAAAGCTAGT
The DNA here is from genome assembly GCA_018127125.1 of Rhododendron griersonianum. Classification (NCBI taxonomy): domain Eukaryota; kingdom Viridiplantae; phylum Streptophyta; class Magnoliopsida; order Ericales; family Ericaceae; genus Rhododendron; species Rhododendron griersonianum. Next base: position 17,678,863 of record CM030799.1, on the reverse strand, counting down.
ATATGAGCCTGGACGGCTTTTCCACTAAGTGCCTATTGTTTTGAATGCTTTATCAAGAACTAAATGTCTTGGTAGGAGAAGACATGAGTTTGATAATTATGGTGGGCCTAAGTAGAATGCAACTATATGGCAGATGATTTCAACCAATACCCAAGAACTCAAATTTAACTATCATCAAGTATACAAACAAATTTCAAACAAACTATGATGGCATCACAGCCTTACTGCTGTGCTGGCTCCATGTATCACAAGGATTAGCTTTTAAATACAAAGGGTGTTCCATATATTAATGATTATCCCAGTAAGAAACGAATATGCGCCAAGAAAGAACTCCCATATTACACAATCTAGTACTACTAAAGAAGGGAGAAAAGCCTGATGTATTTATTTCACCAGGAGGTCTTGTGTTCAAGGGGTTTACTCTGCAGGGGTTTGTCCAAAAGTGGCACTGTATTGGACACGCAATCTCATCTCGTCTCATTATACCCCTCAAATGTAACTTTGAATATTTATTTAGTAAGAGTAACTTATGCTTATGATTAGTTATCTGATAAGGTGGATGATTGCGAAATGAGATTGGAATGCTTGTGTTCTTAATCGTTCTTTGTCAGCCTTGAGTAATTAAAAATTCTTCCCTTTTGGTTTGGCCTCCATTTCTTTTATGTCTTTTCCTTTAATCGCTTTGACCCATAGTGGCTGGTTGTCTACAACGATAAAAATTTCCTCGTTGCAGTTTTTCCTTGTTGGTATTTGATATATTTTGTCTTCATGAATATGGCAGGTACATACAGGTAGAAAACAGGTTAAATGAGCATAAAAAAATATCAACTCCAGTAAAATCATATCTTTCTACCTTACCACATTGATTGGTGGAGAGGCAATAGAATCAAAATCCTCAAGTCTTCAACTTCAACTGTTGAAGAATCCCTTCCTTTCGCAAACATTATGACTACCCTTTATATAACAAAATAACAAATAGCTAAGATCACATGTGTTTGAAGCCGTGCGATATGCACCCCCTTTGTGTCCGCCCCTGGTTGGAGGCATCCAGAGTATATCGAACGGCTTCAAACACATGTGATCTTACCTATTTGTTATTTTGTTATACAAAGGGTAGTCATGATGTTTGCGAAAGGGAGGGACTCTTCAACAGTTGAAGACTTGAGGATTTTGATCCCCGGAGATTGAAATTTTCATATTCTATTGCCTCTCCACCAATCAATGTGGTAAGGTAGAAAGATACGATTTTACTGGAGTTGATGCTTTTTGATGCTCATTTAACCCATTTTCTACATGTATGTACCTGCCATATTCATGAAGACAAAATATATCAAATACCAACAAGGATAAATTGCAACGAGGAAATTTTTATCGTTGTAGACAACCAGCAACTATGGGTCAAAACGATTAAAGGAAAAGACATAAAAGAAATGGAGGCCAAACCATAAAGGAAGAATTTTTAACTACTCAAGGCTGACAAAGAACAATTAAGAACACTAGCATTCCAATCTCATTTCGCAATCATCCACCTTATCAGATAACTAATCATAAGCATAAGTTATTCTTACTAAATAAATATTCAAAGTTACATTTGAGGGGTATAATGAGACGAGACAAGATTGCGTGTCCAATGCAAGGCAACTTTAACGACACATTGAACGGTTCAGATCATCCCTCAACAACTATCTAAAAAATCAATGTATAATAATGGACACTACCCCGAGGGAAATGGGAACCATTAACTAATATGAAATCATATTCAGCAACATAGGAGATAAATCAGATAAGAGGAGACATATCGAATACAACTTCGCAAAACATGAGCAAACAAGTGCATTTTGACTATACTGAGCACCATATGTCACATACCGGTTTCTTGTTGCAACACAAGATCAATTTCATCATCAGGAAATGGAACATATCTACACTGATAATTTAGCATCAAGTCCAAATCATTTGAATTCTCGTTCTTAATTTCTTCAAAGCTATCATCATTCAAACTTAATTGCTCCTCAAGCCTTCGCAATGCTTGACCTACTTCAAGCTCAGATGAACTACTAATCTCTGGCGTTCCTGCAATCCTGTCTAAGTGATCTATCCCATTATTCCGGACGACTGCATCAGAACTAACTTCTACAGCCCCTGGGCTCTGATATGGTTCATATACTTCACCAATGATAGCAGCAGCAGGAGGATGTTGAGCAGCAAGGGCACTGGGACTTTGATTGAATGTAGAAGTGGATCCTGCTAACAACCGTGAAGACAGAGATCCAGAACTATGCCTCTCCTGCAATCATGAATACAACTGGCAATGTCAATGGTAAGTAGTGTTTGCAATGATTATCATGATTCACGGGAGGAAAATAAAATAGCTTATTTCTGTCCACAATTGCTCCAACTGAGCTGTATATAGAAACTACCAATTCTAACAATACACCCACAGGCAGAATGGACACTTTATTCAGGTGGCCATCAAAATCCAGGGAGTGAGAAATCCATATTGGCCCTGATACACGTGGTCAAGTAGCAGTTACAAAATACGCCCCAAATGTAAAAATCATATACCCTACAATGAAGATCACATTTCAGGCCCAGCAAGTTCAAACAATCTACTTAGGCCAAACAAAGCAACTCTGACTAGAAGCACCAAATACCAAGCAGAAGAAGTACAAATATCAGGACTTAGAATGATGAATCCAAGCTGGGAGTAGAGAAGAAACTAACCTCGCTAATTTCTCTATAATGAACAAGAACAATGTGCTCATACGCCCTGCCAAAATCACAACATAATTATATTCTTAGAAACCAAATAGATGAGAATGGAAATCAGCGAGATAAGAGGGGGAAAAAAAAGCAGATTAACCCTTGTACATATGAAGGAAATAGGTCAAATCTGTTATTCGTTACACTTTGGAAGGCTACTTAGTGTGGATTCTGGAAAGCTAAAAAGTTAGCATGATACAGATCGTGAGCTGGGGCGTGTGGAATTAAAAATCAGCAATTCTTATATAATTGAGTAAGATGTACCGAGTAAGCTTACAGCCAGTACATCCAAGGAACAATGGTTTCGGAAAAGGTTTCACATATAAGAAATAACAGTCAGCTAAGATATGCCAAAGTACACTTACGGATCCAACATCCAATAGCTACGCCTCTGAAATTTGTAATTCTGCTCCCCATGAGCATAATAACAATTTAAAGCTTCAATATTTCCAACCTGTACACAGAAAATTGTTAAGTAAAATGACTTCAATCAGGCTGAGAACATCAAATAAAGGAAACTCCATCGCACTTTCATGGTTTAAAAGTGCATGAAACAGCAAAAATTAGATTTCTGATACACATGAAAGAACTAGCATAATGGAAAATCTGGTTGACTAGCATAATCAAAAATCTGGTTGACTTTTAGTGTTGTCTGGAAGCTCCCTTATCCATGGTAGGAGTGGCAAAACCTGGTTTGGAGAAATGTTTTCAAAGGCAATACTAGGGCTTGCCTTGAGTGGAGTCAGTTCTTTTTTCCCCTAAGTGGAGTCGGTTCAATACAAGTTGTTGGGGCAAAGACGAAGGGCTTTCCCGTACTTGCGAAACGTCTTAGAATGTTTTCCAAAGTTATGTTTTCATGCCTTAACATGCTTTTTTTGTGAATTGTATCTACTATTTTGTTTTTGTTTTTTTGTGAGACACCTTTATATCCCCTTTGTTTATGGCATTTTTAGTTGATTTTACTTTTTATTTATAAATAAAAAGGAAAAACTCCAAAGGCTTATGCTTCAATTCCTTGAAGCTTAAGCCTCGCCTCGTGAGAGGTCAACAGTCTCGCCTAAGTCGCCTTGCGCTTTTGCCTCTGGAAACTTTGTTTTGGAGTGCACAAAAGAGAATTGGAATACGCATCAAGGTGCAAAAGTCAAGGATTCCATAAAACATAATGATGCAAACTGATACGGTCATTTTGTAAGGTTAAAACAGCCAAGATCCGAATGCCGTAATGCATGTCCAGCATATTTCAGAGAAATGCTTCGAAATGTATGATATTTATACTGGCATTAACCTTGAGCCTTTCATGTGCTTCACCAACACTACTCCCATCTTTCTTTTTGCGCCAGTTGTGACCATCTTTACGAAAAAATCGAAGGACTCTCTTGTTAAAAAGAAACAGAGATCCACCTGTTGAAGATTCCAATCAGCAAAATGGAAAACATTAGACGCATGCAGTAGACTTAACATGAAGGCAGGCTTTCATGCCATTATCCATAAGATACAACAACCAAGAAGTCTACTTGCTGGTTTTTGAAGGGGCCGATGGGTGAGTTGGTCTTCCTTATAATTGTGTAAAATAAAGAGCACTTCTGCTGGCTTCAACCACCGGATTTGAGCTTCTCGAACCAGATCATCGATATTGTAACCTGAAATGGAATAGAGAATTGCAGTCATATATAACTTCATTCTCGACAACTTCCTTTGCCGGGTGCTACCAGTAATAAAAGGCTATGATCAAGATCTAACAGTATACTTTCAAAGGAAAGAACGATATAGATGTGGGAATTCTAGCATACGATTGCCAGCCCCTCTTGAATTTAGATATCAATTTTACTTTATTCATGTAAAGGTAATTGTAGCGAATTCTTACAAAATATGGAGGTACAGTAATTATAGAGTTCAAAGGTAAATATATTCTTAGTAAGAATTTGCACGATGAAACTTTAGTTCAAATGCATTTGGGAATACAAGGTTGGAGCATGCCAATTGAAGTACCAAAAAAGCTTTAGTTTTGGGAGAGTGTCCAAGTACGTTGTACCTACACGAAATGAAGCTATAGTTCAATTGTCATCAGTGTGCAACTAACTTTGATAAAAGTTTCTAGTCAAAATTTGTAAACAGCCAAAGACTAAAGAGCACCTATATCAGAACTTTGTTACGCTACAATCAAATAGAACTAGGAAAAGACTAACCGCACTGCCGGGAAACCTTCATAGTAGAACACATACTGACAAACGTTATCCTTGTATAACTTAAGCACTTCAATTAACTCGTTAACAGGCCTGGCTCAACCCTCTCTGTCTCAGGATCATCTACATTTACTACTGTTCTGCTTCCCTCCTTGCCTCTTTTTCTTCAAGCTCCTATTTTATCCATCCACACACACCCAAAAAAAATATATATGTACAAAATATCCCGGCCCTTCCCTAAACTCCAGACAATAAATCTAAGATACATACGGATATTTACATTCAACTCGATTTATGCTCGACTTCCAAGCGTCTGTTTTCTGATCAATACACATTCCTCCACTCGAGAAATGGTTTATTCGTACCTTTAAAAACACTAGTGTTTGCCCGTGCCTACGGCACTATGCATCCCTGTTGAAATTGTCCCCGCCTACGGCACTTGCTAGCTAGTGGCTCAAAACACTAAATCGCCATCACTGAAATGAGGACAGGGTTTGACAACGGCTAACAAAAACACACACACACACACAGAGTCATGAAGAAATCGCCATCGTTGAAATGAGGACAGGATTTGAGTGATTCAAACTTTGAAGCCCTTGAAATCGAAAAACATGTTCCACGCACCATATTAATTTCATTCTCACTATTCATCCTATAATTCTGAACACACACCAAAAAAATGAGAGTCAAATAAATGGTGTTACAACTGGTAGAAACTTGTTGAATAAAAAACTAAATATTTTTCACTTTCCGAAAAATCAGCCAGTAAAGGAAACGTTTAGGGGGAGAGAAAAAAAAACCGAAAAAAATAAACGTCAAAGACTATATTGCTAAAAAATCGGCAATCAAAAATTATTGCAAAAAATCAAGCTTCCCGTAAAAATCTGTCACCCAAAAATCTGTCATTATCTCCCAATAAAATTAGTCAGTTCATTGTATGTATTTAAATGCAAAACTTTCCAAAAATCAATACATCAAATCTTTCCAAAAATCCTCCCTCGCCTATTAATCAATTGACGTATATTGTGTTGATTTTACAAATCTGTTGAAATTACCCTTTCTTCTAGGAGACGTTTCCAATATAAGCTCCAGGATTTTAAGCCCCAAGATTGCACGCTATTTACAAAGCATGCCATTAGTTTGTATGTGAAGGGTAGAGAAATCTAGACCGTTAGATTTGTTTGTATGGGTAGATAAAATTTGTGTCAGAGAGAAATCTGAACCGTTGAGAGAGAATATTCTTTAGTAATATTTCCAAAGACCCTTGTGTTTTATTAGATAGATTAGATAGATATCAACGTATATCGTAAGCCCAAGAACAGCATTTTGTACTTGCTTCAATTCCATCCATGTACCACAGACGGACCAACTGTCTCTAGTAAAGCACAGGAAAAAATAATCACAATAGTTGGCAATCAATCGGTCCTCGCCGATTGCCATGACCAACAATCAACTCTAATAGAGATAATATTCAGCAGAAAAAATGGGAGGAACGTTCTAAACCTAAATTCATGCAAATAAATGAATACTAAATAAATCAAGGTTAGTTTGAGGACTGAGAAATCAAAGATAGATAGAATAGAAGTGAAGAAAGGAAGGTGAAGTTGCCACCTGATTCCACCATGTTGGTGTAGTACGGAAATTAGAAGTGGAATAAGTGGTAGCCAAAGCACTTAGAAACTTGTGTTCATTTCATTTCTCGAAGAACCTCTATTTAGTACTACTAGTTGTGCAGAAGAACGAATTGGAGCTTCCAAGTTGCCTTAGGAGTCCAAGGCAGAAAACGTTCGGAGTCTGGAAAGGGGTTGAACGGCACCGGAGTATCGGGAATCCCGATGATCAGTGACTCTTCGATTGATCAATAGCAAGAACAGATAGAGAGAGAGAGAGAGTGTGACTGTGTTTGGAAAAAAAATTAAGTGCCGAGCGGGTACACGTGGTACCGCTCATTACATCCGAGTCCGTCATTGTGTTTTTGGAGAGCTCAGATTTGGAGAGAGTTCAAAAGTGTAATGAACGATCCGAATGTGCATTTACTCTCACGACACCCAAAAAAAAAAATTCTCGTTTGTTTGGCAGAGCATGCCGGACTTGAAACGATAAATTATTCGTTGCCCCAAGGGCAACACGTCAGTGCCTCTCACCAATCAAAACTGCCTTGTGGGTAAAATTCAAATATTCTAACACCACACTTATTCTTTCTTTTTTTATAATCACACCACATTCATTCACATACTCATTTACACACCCCACTCACAAAAAGAGTGGAGCCCACACACAATAAGAGTGGAGACAGGGCTGCAAACGAACCGAGCCGCTCGCAGAGCGGCTCGTTAGTGACTCGTTCAAGCTCGGCTCGGAAGTTAAACGAACGAGCTCGAGCCGATTTTTTCAGCTCGTTTTGTAAATGAGCCGAGCTCGAGCTAGGATAAGCTCAACTCGAGTCGGCTTGCGAGCCGGGGTTAGTAGATTTTTTACATTAATTACTACAATTAGCATTAGCATTTTGATACCCTAATGCAAAATTCTTACAAAAACATATTACATGTTATTATTATTCTACAATTAAGATTATTTTCTTGTAGAGTATAAGAAAATGAAAGGTATATATACCTTCACAATCAAAATAATTTTGGTTGTATTAGGCCTGTGCTAGGATATATATACATTTTTCATTGGTCCGTTAAGGCTCGTGAACAAGCTCGAGCTCAAGTCAAGCCAAGGCACACTCGGCTCAAGCTCGACTCGTTAAGTTTTCACTGAGCTCGAGCTCGAACTCGGATTCGTTAAAAACTTAATAAACAAGCTTGAACATGGTAAAACTCAGCTCGGCTCGTTCGCAGCCCTAAGTAGAGCCCACACACACTAGGTGTGTAGCTTGTGTGGGCTCCACCCCTATTGTGAGTGTGTGATTGGGTGTATAAATGAGTATAGTGGTAGAAGGACTCAAATAGAAGTATCTTACCTGAACAGAGCATAAGAAGACCCGCTCTCTACGCTAAGATTTTTGAGCTTTTTCTTATTTTGTCCTTACTAAAGAAAATTTGTAAAGCCCAAAAAGTCGGCTTAAAATAAAAATTTATGACTTCTACCCAAATATTTGGAAATATCTAAGATAAAGTCTCTCGGATATTTTTAAAAAAAATTATTAGGGTAAGAGTATAAAAAATATTTTTTTGATTCCTCTCGTCTGTAACGCTGGGTTACGGCTAAAAAGTTGCGGGGTAACACCGAGTAACGACTAAAAAATTGCTGGGTAACGACAACCATTTTGTTGCAAACGAACAAATTAATTTAATTTTTTTAATAAAGACAAAAAGAACTTACTGAAACTTAGTCTAAACCATCAAAGTTTGTATTTTTTACTTTTATCATAATATTTTTGTTGTAATATCCGAGAGGCTTTATCTTGGATATTGAAGGTAAAAAAGTCATAATTTTTACTTTAAGCTGACTTTTTGGACTTTATGATGAATATTTTTAAAAATATTTGGATTAAATTCATAATTTTTTTTTCTGTTCTTCTCGTCAGAACGAATTAATAGTCCACAAAAGTTTGTCACAAAATTTTAAAAAAAAACTATTTTATTAAGGACAAAACAAGAAAAAGCTCAAAAATCTTAGCGTAACAGGGCGGGTCTTCTTAGAGTGTTTCCGCTAGTGAAAATTTTGTAGATTTTTAATTGTGGTTGAAAAGTTATTATGTGTTTCTGGTAGTGAATAAGTTGTTGAAAAATGTCAAGTTATTATTTGCGGTAGTAAATTTTTTTACTGGGTATGTGAGTGAAAAAAGTTGTTAAATTGGTAAAAACTTCTTTATTATTGGAAACCAGTTGATAAAATGCGTTAAATTTTTTATTTTTTATTTAATGAAAACGAGGTGGTAAAATGTGTTAAGTTTTTTTTGTGTCTACACAAGTTTGGGCCGTTCAAAAAAAAAAGAATTTTTTGATTTACACACCTATTTTAGAGAGAGAAGGCCTATGGAGAGTGAAAAATGTGTGTCAGCGGGTATTAATGCCTCAAACAGTGACAGACTTTCCGACAGCAAATTTTACCCATAAGGCAGGTTTTGATTGGTGGGAGGCACCACCTAACATGGATGACGCGTGCCCTTGGGGAAACGATAATTTCTCACTTGAAACGGGTCAGAGCAAGGCTCTGTTTGGAATTTCGGAAAAGAACTGAGAAAGGATATTATGGATTTGTTTGGAAGTTGTGTAAAAGAAAAGAAAAAGGCAAAAGAAAGGAAAATTTATGCCTGTTTGGAAAAGAATTATAAGAAGAAAACCTAGTGGAAAGTGTGAAGGAAAAATTATGCCTATTTGGAAAATAATTAAGAAGAAAACTTTGCGAAAAGTGTGGAGAAAAATTTACTGTGCTTGATTCTTCTTTTCGTTATTTTCTAACATGTATCCTCTCAAACCAAACAAGACAAGGGCAAATTCTACGTTTTCCTTTCATTTCTCTTATTTTCCCTATGTTTTCAAACAAGGCAAAAGTTTTGTTTTGGAGAGAAAATAACAAATTCAATTATTGTTCAAAGTACCATTGGAATTCCATTTTTCACTCATCTTTTTTTCTTTTCTTTTCTTTCACTTCCCTCAAATTCCAAACACTAACGTAAATTTCTCTATCTTTCCTTGTTTGTTCGTTATTTGGGAGCTCTTTCCCTGCTTATTTTCATAAAAAGCCACGGGTAAAATAAGTAATTTGATTAGATCATCAACTTATTTGTTTAACTAAATCCTTTGATTCTTGCGGGGTGGCCTAGATTAAATAAGTACGATGAACAACTTACACAATTAACTTATTTACATTTTTTTTTTTTTTTGCTCAGCAAAAGGAAATTTTATTAAGACTCGAAAGGTTACATCGAGAGGAAAGATAGAGGATAAACAACACTTAACTCATCCAGCAGGAGATTGGATGAGGAATACCTCAAAATTACAGTTTTAACAGTCTAATACCATCTAAATACCCTTTGAACTCCTCGATCGAGTACACCTTAATATCGAATTTAACATTCATCCACATGGCTGTTCTGTCCTTGATTAAGTCCACAACCTCCTCAGAGCTAATCGCCACGCTCTGGAATACAATCATGTTCCGCATAATCCAAATTGACCAAATCGTCGCAAAGAAACAGACTTCCCAAATATGTTTTTCCAGCTTACGAAAACTGGAATCAAACCACCAACTTGCCAACACAGCTACCGAGGGAGGACAAACCCAGAAAAAATGCCACCAATCCAAAATATGAGACCATACAGTCCAGGAGAACTTACAGTGGAGAAATAGATGGTTGGGCGTTTCCAGGCACAACAAACACAACGGGCAAGTTTGATCATTCAGCACAATGTTTTTGTTGATTAGAACCGACTTCGTGGCCACCTGTTCCTGAATAACCATCCAAGCCAATATTTCCACCTTCGGGGGGCATAAATTTTTCCATATCGATGTAGACACCTCCCAAGCGGGGCATCGCCATACAGATTGATCACGTTTGTTTGCTCGATTGGTTGCTCGTTTCATAAACCAAAATAATGGACATTCCCATGGCTAGGAACATCGCCACATGATAACGGTTATCATCAAATAGAGTCGCCACCCAGTTTATTAAAACTGGGAAAATAGATAGAGATTCTAGATACGGGAGCCAAAAGTACAATAAGGGGAAGGTGTTAGGCACCCCTCTTTGCCCAGTCGCGAGACTGGCCCATAATCATTCAACATAAAACGTGTAGATGCTTTGTTTAATTCCAACACATAGTCTGTTTATTTATTCCTTTAAACAGTAAGTAAGGTGAGCCAGTGCGATAAATAAGCATGTATTAGAAAGCAGAGAAAGCAAATAAACTGTCCCAGGAGATCGATTACTCGGCCGGTGAATGGATGTCACGGCCGAGTAATCACACTGGTTTGATGTACCGGCCGAGGGATCGAAGCCCCGGTCGGTGTTCTTCCTCACACTAGACAGAAAGATTAACGGATAATCAAAATGCTACGGTTAGTAAAAAATACAGTAAATTAAGACAAACCAGAGGCCGTTGGGCCTCACCACCTTGATCCCTCAGTTGCTTGATTGCTTTGGATTGGGCGTGATTGATTGATTGATTGCTTGATCGAGAACCCTAGGGTTAGGGTTTGAACTTCGGGGTTTGATCGCCGGATTGACGGCTACCTTCGGAAGGTTAGGGCTTTTGGAGTATGGGATTGAGAGAGTATTTTGACAGAGTTTTGTGGCTTGATTGAGTGTGTAGGTCTATCAATTTCTGTGTTTATTTCGGAGCCCAAAGGCTCCTTTATATAGGCATAGGGATGACTCACTCCGGCCAATCAAATCATGAGATGGCAATTGCAATTGCAATGCATCTCTAACTCTACGTCGTAATCTCTGAGCGTAGCCCGAACGCATCGGGAAGGTAGTGTAGTTGGATCAAACCAAACGTCTGACAGAACGTTCCAGAGTCTGGAAAAAGGTCGATCTGGCGGCCGAGCAAAGGATGTCGCGGCCGTGGAATGGATATCTCGGCCGAAGGATAGATCTTGCGGCCGAGGAATTGATCTCTCAGGGAGATTTTGCTGGCAACAGGTTGCTCGGGTGAGGAATTGATGTTTTAGCCATTAGATCGATGTTACGGCCGCCAGATGGATTCTCCTAGGCTTCTGTATTTCTGTCTGAAAGGCTGTATGGCTCTGAATTGGGTCCTCTAAGTGGTTCAAAGTTCTCACCGAAAGTCCTAAGGTCCTCAAGGAAGCAATCAGCAATCACTGTATCCGTTTCATCATCTGGATGGTCCCAAGGTGGGACTTGAAATAATTGTTAGGCCAAATTGGGGTGTCTACAGATGCCCCTCTTTGACTGAACTTAGACGGATCGTGAGACATGTTTGAGTAAGAGTCAAAGCTGTAAAAAGCAACTCAATTTGGTCCAACCACTATTCCAAGGGGTTTTCGAAAAAGGTTTTGTTATGGTCGGGCCGGGAGGCTGCCTATGTATTCCACAAAGGAAATTCAGACCAATCGTAGTTCGGGACATAAAACAAAAGTAAAAAGTTTGGAGGGTTAGAGACAGAAGACGTACCTTAGGGCTTAAAAAGCCGTAGTGTGACGTACCTAGACTGAGCCAGGGTTTTGGCGAAGAGTAGTTGAAGGAGCGCGGGGCTACCGGGGGAGTTTTTGCGGAAAGCTTCCTTAGTTATTTTTGGGTAGATCAGTACATTGCAGGTGCGTTTGCTTTTCTTGATCATCCTTACTTTGACTGAAAGGAGCTCGGTAGAGTAGCCTATCCTTGCGAATGAGCTGGAAAGAATTGATGTAGTGGGGTGGAATCCAGACCATCTACTGGGGATGAGTTGGATGCCGGCTTGCTTTTGAGACGTGAGGGGCACAGGGCCAGTAACTGGAGCACGAAGCTTTGGTGATGAGGGGATCGAGGCACAGAGCCGGTTGTAGTCATTAGGCGAGAGCCTGGAGAGTGATAGAATCGAGGCGTGGAGCCTGTTGCAATCTTGAGGCGAAGGCCTGAGGGGATTGGATTGATAAGACCGAAGCGCGGAGGTGGTGTTGATCATAAGGCGAGAGCCTGTGGTGACTAGATTGAGGCGTGGAGCCTGCTGTGGTTATGAGATGAAGGCCTGAGGTGAGCTTAGAGCTTGATGGGACCGAAGCACGGAGCTGGTATTGATCATGAGGTGAGATCATGAGGTGTCAGAGCTTGATGCTTGACGTGATGAACCGAAGCGCGGAGCTGGTGTAAGGTAAAGGCCTGAGATGAAGGAACTGAGGCGTGGAGCCTGAAGTGACCGAGGCGTGGAGCCTGCATGCAGTCTTGAGGCAAGGGCCTAAGTTGTCGGAGCTTAGAGCTTGACGTGATTTGAACCGAAGCGTAGAGCTGGTTGCATTCTGATGGTCTGCGCATGGAGCTTTTCCATCATAAGTGTTGGCGTGGAGCCAAAAGATCGAGGCGTTGGGCCGATCAATAAAACGGAGGCATAGAGCCGGTTGATTGCAGGATTGACCTGTTTCATGAAAGATATGCAGAATGTATATGTGTGATGCTTGTTCGTTAGATGTGAACAGATATGATGCAGACTCGATGTGATAATGTTGATGCAAATGTGCACGGGCCCGTGCGTGTGTGTTTGTTTTAAGCTTAGAGCTTCTATCAAGTTCCGGACTTGAGCATTCAGAGCGTAGAGCTCGAGCATTCGGACGGCAGAATCCGAGCATTCAAAGTACAGGCTTTGAGCGTCCAGTACGCAGTGGTTGGGCATCCAAGCGTAGAGCTTGAGCATTCAAGTGTATGACTTGAGCATCCAGTACACAGTGGTTGGGCATCCAAACGTAGAGCTTGAGCATTCAAAAATGTTAGATTTTTGAGCATTCAGGCGTAGAGCCTGAGAATAGATGTCTTGATTGCTGGGATGGCATAGAGCCTGTTGCTTGTTTACGGCTTTGAGCCAGTTGAGATAATGGGCTTATAGTCGCTGGATTGGTTGTTATGGCTTCGAGCCATTTTAGATGGTAGATTCAGGCTTCGAGCCTGTTGAAGTAATGGGCTTCGAGCCGCTGAGTTGTGATAACAGGCGTAGAGTCTGTTGCTGTGATAGCGAGCATAGAGCTGCTGAGTGTGTGAATAAGTACAGGCGTAGAGCCTATCGATAATGGGCCTCGAGCCGCTGAGTTGATTGCTATGGCTTCGAGCCAGTTGAAACAGTGGGCTTGGAGCCGCTGAATTGGTTGTTACGGCTTGGAGCCGCTGAATTGGTGGGCGTGGAGCCGCTGTGGTGAGATAACGGGCGTAGAGCCTGCTGTGTTGAGGGCTTAGAGCCGCTGAGATGATAGGTACAGGCTTCGAGCCTGTTGGAGTAATGGGCTTCGAGTCGCTGAGTTGATTGTTATGGGCATCGAGCCAGTTTAGATGGTAGATATAGGCTTCGAGCCTGTTGAGGTAGTGGGCGCAGAGCTGCTGAGGTGATAGACATAGGCTTCGAGCCTGTTAAGATAGCGGACTCAGAGCCGCTGAGTTAGCAGGTGGAGGCGTAGAGCCGCCAGGTGTCCTGTTTTGCCGTGGTAGGAGCTTTGGCCAGCAGTTTGTGGAGAGAGATTTTCCTCACGCTTGGGTATGCCCCCAAGGCTGGTTTTGATCATGTTGTATTGGCTTGGGGATGCCCCCAAGGCTACTCAGTTGGTTGAGGATTTAGAAGTCTGTGATGGCTCGAATTAGTGCATTGAGCAAAATCTGCCGTTGCTGAGGGAATTTGATTAAGGGGTCAGGAGATCGATCTCTCTGCCGAAGAATTGATGTCTCGGCCGTGAGAACGCCAAAAGTCAGGAAATCGATTTAAGTTTAGTTAAATCGATCTTACGGGTCATATCATCCTTTCCATTCCTCATTCTCTTCTCTCGTCCAAACAATAGCCGCCGATCTCTCCTCTCTCTCCTCGTCGGCCGCCGCCATCCCCCACCTTACCGCCGCCGTCCCTTCCGACCATACGATTCCAGCTGTCATGTCTTTATCACCGCCGCCGCCATCCCCCATCTTTTGACCGGGGAGGGCTTGCTACTTGCTCTTGAGAGATAGCCAGCCATGAGTTTTCTCGTAGTGGGAGATTACTCAGCCTTTCGTTCGGCCTCGTTGACCCTTCCTACCACTACTGCTGCTGCTGCTCCTCCTGTTTGGCCACGGGCCCCCAGTTTCATTTCTTTCCACAATGCAAATGGAGAAGAGGAACATTTGCCACTGACACCGTGTACTACGCAGTTCCACGTGCTTCCTGCCGGAATTCAGCAGGTAATATTGTAGATTCTGCTTTGGTTTCCTTCAGCGTTCCTTGCTTATTTGATTGTATATGCAAATGCTTCCTCTGCAGGTGCCCGCTGAGGTGGTTCAGGAATGGTTGCGTGCTTTCCAGAGTGCAGAGGCTTTGGCTCGACGGCAGCGTGGCCGAATAGCTGCGGTATGCATCCTTTGATCTCTTCTTTTTCCATCCTACGTTTCATGTGAAACTAAATGCCTATATCCTGTGTCTCTACAGCTTGAAGCAGAGCGAATACCGACAGTGTCGGTCACCCAGAGTGCTGGAGTTAGCGAGGGTGGGAGTACTGGAGCTGGTGATGGAGATGTCGCGGCTGGTGAGGGACAGAGGATTAGTGTCTCAGTTCCTGAGCGTTTTCGTCCCGCGCCTAAGAGGGGTCGTGGGCAGTAGCTAGCCTTTCCTTTCTTGTACCTGTATTTGTTAGTTCTAAAAACAGATAATTTGACATTTGTATTTTTTGTTTGTATTTGAAGCATCCTCAGCATGTACGAGAAATTAGATATTTATGCAATATTTTTCAAAGTTTTGTGAATGTCTGGATTTAAACATGGGCCGAGGAATGGATCACTCGGCCGAGGGTTCCATTCTTCGGCCGCTACTTCCATTTCCTAAAGAAGTTGGATTTTTGCTTTTAGCCAAGTGGCGTTTTTCCCTTCTTACACTTGAATTTGATTCAGGCTCTTTTATTTGCTTTTGATGTTCCTTCAATCTCTTTGCCATGTTTTGGGATTGTTAGAATGCTTGGTCCCTTATGTCGACGATTTTTGAGTCAGAGAGGACGAACGATGATTCTTATGTATCTTTGTTTTTGCCAATTCCCTGGAAAATGACTAACTCATCTTTTGTGAGCTCAATACGCAGAGTTAGCTATGCCTATCATTGAGTACAAACCTTTTGATATTGTCTTTCTTCTCTCCAAATGTTTGGGCCGCATCTCGACGCGAGATTGCCTACGTATCCTAATCAAGGAATCAGGCCTTTACGTAGTTCCAAGATCACCACCTTTGGGGTTGGGTTTTCACTCTTGGTTTTTCTTTCTCTCATGCTCTAGGTTTTGCCTAGGTTACCTGATAGAGGTTGAGTCCCTAGCGAGCTTTCCTTTGAATGCCTTAACTTTTGCCTAGGCTGCGTTTTCGCTTTTTCTTTGTCCTAGCAGGCTTTGCTCTTACTTTTGCTTGGGCGCATATTTTACCCAACGAGCATTTTTCTCTCAAGAAGGTTTTGGTGTTTTGGAGAGGAATCTGATGGAGATGTTTTTTATTAATCTCCTGTTGTGTTTGTACTTTCACAATGGGCAAGCTAACCCTAAGTGTTCTCACGGAGATAGCGTCTTTTCCTGAGTTTTGATAAAAAAAAAAGCCTAGTTCTAAGTAACCAGGGTTCGTCCCCTCTTTCCTTTTGGTCGGTAACATAAAGAATTAGATTCTTGAAATCCTTTTATCTTTGGCAGAGAGATTGTAGTGTATAACAATCACATTTTAAAGATGGAATCATTTGTCAAGCATAGAAGTGATAAAATGGGGATTTATTCAATCGTAGATAATGCCCAAACAGGGGCCCAAAACATGTCCTAACTTTGTCTTTAGGAAATGAAAGCAATGTTTTTGTCATGTGATTTACTGTAGTATTTCGGGAGTGGCTCCTTTTCCTTTTGCAGTTTTATACTCTTCTTCACCCTCTTTGCCAAACAGAATCTTTAGGTCAAATTCAGCAAGCACCTCAATCCAGTCTTCGGGAGTAGGAGATGAATTGGTTGGTTCTTCTTCCAAATCACTGTCGGTCCATTCCTGATCAAAGAAGATTTGCATTCCAGGGTAACGTTGTTTGGTAACTTCGTCTTCCCATGTTTTTGCGAAGCCACAGAATGGAAAGTCTTCTCCTTCTCTCACAAACCAGCCATTGAGCGTTTTTGGGATCACGAATTTCTCTTCTTTGACCCTGTTTCCTCTTGCTTTATCCTTTTCCATGCTTTTCTTCCTTTTTACCTCGGCTTCTGTCGGGGTGTAGCCGAGACCAAAGGCGTATTGATTATGCGGAGGATCAATCATTTGCGAGATGCCTTGTGATCTTTTGCCTAAACCCAACCCAGGGAGGTATTTTTGCTTCTTCATCATCCATATGGCAGGGGTGCTTACGTAGAAGTTTCTCTCAGCCATTAAGGCTTGCACAGCGGTTGCTTCCTCAAGACTGAATCCAGTAAGGAAGGTTTCCTCGGTTTCTACCTCTTGCACAGGCGTATTAGAATGAGTTCGGATTGATGAATCCCCCAGAATGGTTATGACCCTTCCGTCTACCGCGAATTTGACTTTTTGATGCAAAGTGGAAGGTACTGCCCCAACGTCATGTAGCCAAGGTCTTCCTAATAAGAGATTGAAGGTGGCCGGTATATCCATCACATGGAACTCCACGTCCCTTTTGATCTTCTCCACTTCTACTGGCAGTGTGACACACCCAACCACTCTTCTCTTTGAATTGTCATACCCCCTTACTCCCTGGCTTGAAGGGCGTACGTCGGTGGCGTTTATCCCTAGCTTGTCGAGGGTCCTTTGAGGACATACGTTTAAAGCAGACCCATTATCCACCAAGACCAGTGGGATCCATTTAGTGAGACATTTAAGTGAAATGTAGAGAGGTTTGTTGTGTGCAGGCCCTTCAGGAGGTAGATCCTTGTCAGTGAAAGCTATCGTTGGTTTTGGAGCCTTTGACGTCATTATGAAGCCCACGAGTTCTTCGGGGGTGATGTCGATGGGAACTTTGGCTTTCCCTAAGGTTTTGAAAAAGGAGTTACGATGCTCGTAGGAGGACATAAGCAATCCCCAAATAGATATATCAGCTTGGATTTTCTTTAGTTGTCTTAGCACCCTGTCTTCCTCAGGTTCGGTCCTTTGGCTTTCTTCTCCTTCCTCTTCTTCCATTACTCGCGTTGAGGTTGAACTTTCCCACTTAGTTTAGGAGGTTTAGACACCCTTCCGCTTCGGGTGAGGTGACCCACTTCTTCTTCTTGGGTGCCCCAAGGATCAGCAGGCTCAATTCTTCCAACTTTTCAGTCATTTGGCAGGGCTTGACGCATGTCCAACCACCAATCCCCATCATCAATAGCATAGATGTGGGGTTCTCCCCCTGTTGCAAAGCATTCCTCATTCTTGGAGAGGATTAGGGATGGTTTGGCTTGGGTATTTGGAATAATGTGTAGGGCAGGATTATATGTGGGGCTATTGGATAGGCTTATGAGATTGATATTTTGAGGCAGTGATTCGTTGTTGTGAGCGGGAAGTGGATTGGTTTGTACATTAGGCTTAGGAGGTTTTATGGCTTGACTATCAATGAGATCCTGGATGTCATGACGAAGACGCATGCAGCGGTTTGTCTCATGTCCAGGGTGTTGATGGTAAGCACATTGCTTATTGAGATCATAGCTTGGGCCATAAGGTGGCTGAGGAGGTGGATTATCCAAGAGCCTGAGGTGCCCTTGACGGCTTAGGATGGCTCCATATAGAGTGGGTCGAAATTGCGGCGAGGGCGATTCGTGTTTCTAGATGAGCTAGCTTGAAAAGGGTCTTGTGGTAAGACTGAGTTAAGGGTGTTGATGGAGGCAGGGGATGCACGGGTTGGAAAGGTTTTTCTGGGTGGAGGAGTGGCCTCTTCTTTCCCAATGAGTCCTAGCTTGATTCCATCTTCGATTTGCAACCCAGTGGCATGTAGGCGTTTGAAATCAGTGATAGCTTGAGTGTAAATGTGGGTGAGGTATTTGGGCTGTAGGTTCTTGACAACTATCCTCACTTGATCTTCTTCGGAAGGGCGGCTTTTCATCTTGGCAGCCTTTTCTCTCCATCTTGCCACAAAGGTAGCAAAGTCCTCACTGGATTCTTGTTTAGTCATCTCCAAATCTCGGGTAGTTAGCTCAATTTGGACATTGTACGCATACTGCTTGACAAAAGCGTAAGCAATTTCAGGCCAAGTTTGATAGTGCACAAATTCCAAAGTGAGAAATCAATCGAGGGCGCTTCCAGTGAGAGTTCTTTGAAACAATTGAGCGATGAGCTCGTCGGTCAAGCCCATAGGCTTTAGAGTGTTGATGACATGGCGGACATGGCTGGTAGGGTTACCAGTCCCGTTGAATTTCTCGATGTTTGGCATTTTGAACCGTCCAGTCAATTGAGATTCTGGAAAGAGGCAGAGTCCTTCGAAATCTAGAATTTGGTCTCCTTGTGATTGAGCCAAAGCGTGCTTGATCTCCTTGACCTGTTTGGCCAATTCAGGGTTTTCTATAATTTCATGAGGATTCTCTGCTTCCTCGTCGTTTTTCTTGTCTTCAGCATCTCTTGCTGCTTTCTCAGCTTGTAAATAGGCAATTTGGGCTCAGAGCTCGGTGATGGTAGCATCATTGTCTGCCATTTTTGGGGTGTAGGTAAGGAGATTGCTTGGTGAAGCTTGGAATTGGGTAGATAATCGGGTTTGTTGAGGAGACGACCGCGAAGTCCCTGAAACTGATTGGGACTGTTGCGGTGAAAGTGTCTTGGTAGACGAAGGCGATCGATGAGATGACTATAAAGACCTCTGTTTGGCATGACTTCGGGTATTGTAAGAGTATAAAACTGGCTGAGGTTGCTTCTTTAACCTACCTATTGTGCCTGTTTGAAAAATAGAATACCTGGAAGTCAGTATTCGGCCTATTGTAGGGTTAGGATTTGGGTTTGAAAATCCCAACCCTTCTGCACAGAAAGAGTTAATACAACAACAAACGATACAAGGTGTGAGGAAGAACTTTTGCAAGTAGAATGCAAGTAGGTTCCTAGCCTGTAGGTTCCTGTCTTAGTTTGATAAGTTCTATGGCTTTCTAAAGCATGCAAGGTTTAGGTAGTTTCAGGGTGCTCCGTTGTCAAAGGGTACCAATCCTCTCACCAGCCCATCATAGGCGGCGATTGGGTGATTTCCTTTTTAATATACCACTAGGTACGAGTGACTGTGGAGTTTGCTGGAACCCCCAACATAGCCCGTGTCATGCCGGGATATCAGGTGAACTCAACGGGTTGCCCGCTCGATGCATATGATAGATGAATTAAACAAGGCATGTATTAGTCTTATGTTGAACTTTTTGGTTATGGCTCTCACATCCCCAGCAGAGTCGCCAAAAACTGTAGACACCTCCCAAGCGGGGCATCGCCATACAGATTGATCACGTTTGTTTGCTCGATTGGTTGCTCGTTTCATAAACCAAAATCATGGACATTCCCATGGCTAGGAACATCGCCACATGATAACACTTATCATCAAATAGAATCGCCACCCAGTTTATTAAAACTGGGAAAATAGATAGAGATTCTGGATACGGGAGCCAAAAGTACAATAAGGGGAAGGTGTTAGGCACCCCTCTTTGCCCAATCGCGAGACTGGCCCATAATCATTCAACATAAGACATGTAGATGCTTTGTTTAATTCCAACACATAGTCTGTTTATTTATTCCTTTAAACAGTAAGTAAGGTGAGCCAGTGCGATAAATAAGCATGTATTAGAAAGCAGAGAAAGCAAATAAACTGTCCCAGGAGATCGATTACTCGGCCGGTGAATGGATGTCACGGCCGAGTAATCACACTGGTTTTACGGCCGAGGGATCGAAGCCCCGGTCGGTGTTCTTCCTCACACCAGACAGAAAGATTAACGAATAATCAAAATGCTACGGTTAGTAAAAAATACAGTAAATTAAGACAAACCAGAGGCCGTTGGGCCTCACCACCTTGATCCCTCAGTTGCTTGATTGCTTTGGATTGGGCGTGATTGATTGATTGCTTGATCGAGAACCCTAGGGTTAGGGTTTGAACTTCGGGGTTTGATCGCCGGATTGACGGCTACCTTCGGAAGGTTAGGGCTTTTAGAGTATGGGATTGAGAGAGTATTTTGACAGAGTTTTGTGGCTTGATTGAGTGTGTAGGTCTATCAATTTCTGTGTTTATTTCGGAGCCCAAAGGCTCCTTTATATAGGCATAGGGATGACTCACTCCGGCCAATCAAATCATGAGATGGCAATTGCAATTGCAATGCATCTCTAACTCTACGTCGTAATCTCTGAGCGTAGCCCGAACGCATCGGGAAGGTAGTGTAGTTGGATCAAACCAAACGTCTGACAGAACGTTCCAGAGTCTGGAAAAAGGTCGATCTGGCGGCCGAGCAAAGGATGTCGCGGTCGTGGAATGGATATCTCGGTCGAAGGATAGATCTTGCGACCGAGGAATTGATCTCTCAGGGAGATTTTGCTGGCAACAGGTTGCTCGGGTGAGGAATTGATGTTTTGGCCGTTAGATCGATGTTACGGCCGCCAGATAGATTCTCCTAGGCTTCTGTATTTCTGTCTGAAAGGCTGTATGGCTCTGAATTGGGTCCTCTAAGTGGTTCAAAGTTCTCACCGAAAGTCATAAGGTCCTCAAGGAAGCAATCAGCAATCACTGTATCCGTTTCATCATCGGGATGGTCCCAAGGTGGGACTTGAAATAATTGTTAGGCCAAATTGGGGTGTCTACAATCGAACCCAAGAATGAATTCTGATCCTGAGTTAGCAATTCCCACTGCTCATAAACTGATCTAACCGTGAACTTCTTGTCCTCTGTCCACCTCCATTGTAATGAGTCAGACTTGGACGGGTCCATAACATAAGATTTGTAGACACCCCAATTTGGCCTAACGATTATTTCAAGTCCCACCTTGGGACAAATCCCGATGATGAAATGGATACAATGATTGCTGATTGCTTCCTTGAGGACCTTAGGACTTTCGGTGAGAACTTTGACCACTTAGAGGACCCAATTCAAAGCCATACAGCCTTTCAGACAGAAATACAGAAGCCTAGGAGAATCCATCTGACGGCCGTAACATCGATCCCACGGCCACAACATCAATCCCTCACCCGAGCAACCTGTTGCCAGCAAAATCTCCCTGAGAGATCAATCCCTCGGCCGCGAGATCTATCCTTCGGCCGAGACATCCATTCCACGGCCGCGACATCCTTTGCTCGGCCGCCAGATCGACCTTTTTCCAGACTCTCGAACGTTCTGTCAGACGTTTGGTTTGATCTAACTACACTACCTTCCCGATGCGTTCGGGCTACGCTCAGAGATTACGACGTAGAGTTAGAGATGCATTGCAATTGCAATTGCCATCTCATGATTTGATTGGCCGGAGTGAATCATCCCTATGCCTATATAAAGGAGCATTTGGGCTCCGAAATAAACACAAGAAATTGAGATACCTACACACTCAATCAAACCTCGAAACTCTGCAGAAATACTCCCTCATATCCATACTCCAAAAGCCCTAACCTTCCGAAGGCAGCCGTCAATCCGGCAATCAAACCCCGAAGTTCAAACCCTAACTCTAGGGTTCTCGATCAAGCAATCAATCAATCACACCCAATCCAAAGCAATCAAGCAACTGAGGGATCAAGGTGGTGAGGCCCAACGGCCTCTGGTTTGTCTTAATTTACTGCATTTTGATTAACCGTAGTATTTTGATCAACTGTTGATCTTTCTGTCTGGTGTGAGGAAGAACACCGACCGGGGCTTCGATCCCTCGGCCGGTATATCAAACCAGGAGGATCCCTCGGCCGTGACATCTATTCACCGGCCGCGGGATCCATCTCCCTGGAACATTTTGTGTGTTTTACCTGCTTTCTAATGCATGCTTCAATTATCGCACTGGCTCACTTTGCTTACTGTTTAAAGGAATAATTAAACAGACTATGTGTTAGAATTAAACAAAGCATCTACATGTCTTATGTTGAACGATTATGGGCCGATCTCACGACTCTGGGCAAAGAGGGTGCCTAACACCTTCCCTTATTGTACTTTTGGCTCCCGTATCCAGAATCTCTATCTATTTTCCCAGTTTTAATAAACTGGGTGGCGACTCTATTTGATGATAACCATTATCATGTGGCGACGTTCCTAGCCATGGGAATGTCCATGATTTTGGTTTATGAAGTGAGCAACCAATCGATTAAACACAACGTGATCAATCTGTATGGCGATGCCCCGTTTGGGAGGTGTCTACACCTCTCTGACTGAGGTTGAGAATATGAGAGCCATAACCAGAAAGTTCAACATAAGACTAATACATGCCTTGTCTAATTCATTTATCATATGCATCGAGCGGGCAACCCGTTGAGTTCACCTGATATCCCAGCATGACACGGGCTATGTTGGGGGTTCCAGCAAACTCCACAGTCACTCGTACCTAGTGGTATATTAAAAAGGAAATCACCCAATCGCAGCCTATGATGGGCTGGTGAAAGGACTGGTGCCCTTTGACAACGGAGCACCCTGAAACTACCAAAACCTTGCATGCTTTAGAAAGCCATAGAACTTATCAAACTAAGGCAGGAACCTACAGGCTAGGAACCTACTTGCATTCTACTTGCAAAAATTCTTCCTCACACCTTATACTATCTGTTGTTGTAATTAACTCTTTCTGTGCAGAAGGGTTGGGATTCTCAGCCCAAATCCCAACCTTACACAGGCAAAGTACTGACTTCCAGGTATTCTACTTTTTAAGCAGGCACAATAGGTAAATCAAAGAAGCAACCACAGCCAACTTTGTACTCTTATAACACCCGAAGCTACGCCAAACAAAGGTCTCTGCAACCTTCCCGTCTATCGTCCTCATCTGACAAAACACCCTCACCACAACAGTTCCGACCGCTCTCAGAAACTTCCCGGTTGTCCCCTCAACGGACCCCGTCATTCACTAAAGCTCAAGCTTCGTCAAGCAACCCTTCTACCTTCATGGCAGACAATGACGCCACTATTGCCGACCTCCAAGCTCAAATCGCTGCATTACTAGCAGAAAAGGCAGCTAGAGATGCTGAAGATGAGGAAAAATCGATGGAAGACGAGAACCCCCATAAAGTGGTATTGGCAGAAAGTCCTGAGTTAACCAAGCAAGTCAAGGAAATCAAACAGGCTTTAGCTCGTTCACAAGGGGACCAAATTCTGGATTTCGAAGGACTTTGCCTCTTCCCAGAATCCAAGCTGCCTGAGAATTTCAAAATGCCCAATATTGAGAAGTTCAATGGAACTAGCAACCCTACCAGTCATGTTCGCCATGTTATCAACACCCTGAAGCCGATGGGCTTGAATGACGAGCTCATCGCTTAGTTGTTCCAAACGAACTCTCACCGGAAGTGCCCTCGACTGGTTCCTCACTTTGGAGTTTGTACATTATCAAACTTGGCCAGAAATTGCCAATGCTTTTGTCAAGCAGTATGCGTACAACGTCCAAATTGAGCTAACAACTCGAGATTTGGAAATGACCAAACAGGATTCCAATGAGGACTTTGCTACCTTTGTGGCAAGATGGAGGGAAAAGGCTGCCAAGATGAAGAACCGTCCCTCCGAGGAAGACCAAGTGAGGATAGTTGTCAAAAATTTGCAACCCAAATATCTCAGGCATATTTACACACAGGCTATCACCGATTTCAAGCGCTTGCATGCCACTGGGTTGCAAATCGAAGACGGAATCAAACTAGGACTCATTGGGAAAGAAGAGGCCACTCCTCCACCTAAGAAAACCTTCTCTAGCCGTACACCTCACGCCTCCGTAAATGCCCTTGGCTCCTTGTCTCAAGACCCTTTCCAAACTAGCTCATCCCGAAGCTCAAATCGAGCTCGTCGCAACTTTGATCCTCTCTATATGACCTTATCCCAAGCCTTAACCATTCTCAGCCGCCAAGGGCATCTCAAACCTCTAAACAAGCCACTTCCTCCGCCGCCCTACGGTCCAAACCACGATCCAAACAAGCAATGCGCCTATCACCAACATCCTGGGCATGAAACAGACAATTGCATGCGTCTTCGTCACGACATTCAAGACCTTATTGATAGTCGAACCATAAAGCCACCAAAACCTGATGGGCAAACCAACCCACTCCCTACTCACAATGCTGAGCCGCCACCTCGAAATATCAATCTCATAAATCTATCTCACAACCCCACGTACAATACCAGCCAATACATTGTCCAAGACAACCAAACCAAACCTACCATAACCTTCTCCGAGGAGGACGAGTGTTTCATGATGGAAGAGGAGGAGGATAATGATTCTAATCGGTTAGAAGTAATCGACATTGATATGTCTGATATAAGCAGCGGAGATCAGGCAGAAGAGGAAAAGCTAAGGAAGTGGAAGGAACACTCTTGGGCGAAACACAATTTGGAGGATCCAGACATTCCATTTGTAGAAGGTGACAAATGGCTTCGTATCTGGTTTGAGAATAGGAAGAAGGAAAAAGAAAGGGTCATCATGATGAGAAGGCACGCCCGCTTCGAGCCCGCCCAAATAGTGGTACGCATCAACCGTCCCAAAATTCCAACACCGCCCATTGTTTGGGAGACAATCAATCTCATTGAGAAAGTAGAGGAGTTTCAAATGCAACCATGGGTCAACCCTTATGATGAGTGCGACTATAGTCAATGGATAGAGGAAAGAGAAGATCTAGATTTCATGTGCACAGAACCCTACAAAACGGGGGAAAGCGACTTTGATGAAATGGAAGAAGAGTGCAATGATCCGCTCGATGAAACCTCCTTAGTATCACTATTCAATCAGGAGGAAATAGCTGATGACCATGCAATCAATGAGGAAAGAGAAAGGGAGTTTCCTGTCGACACATCCATCTGGGAATTACTCATGGCTCAAGGAGGTAGCCATCATACAAAAGGTGAACCCTGTTCAAAGGCTCTGTTTGGCAAGGAAGAGGGTGGGAAAGAGTACAAAGTTGTAAAAGACAAGGGAAATGACCCCGACATGCTGCAGTAGCTGAGAAGTCACAACATGGCAAATAAGAAACGTTAAAACATTGTTTTTGCTTTAAACAAACTAGAACGAGTTTTGGGCCCCTGTTTGGGCATTTTATTTCTGCTAAGAGAATTCCTTTTTCATCTTCCAGATTATGCTTATCTAAATCCAAATTTTTAAATTGCAATTGCCATGCACTATGCTCTCATTACCAAAACAAGAGAAGAATTTGAAAGGATCAACATTTTTGTATCCCCGACTTTTGGGAAGGAAAGGATGAACTCTAATTACTTAGAAACTAGGTTTTTATCAAAACTCAGGAAGAAGACGCTATCTCCGTGAGAACACTTAGGGTTAGCTTGCCCATTGTGAAAGTACAAACGCAACAAGGAGATTCATAAAAACATCTCCATCGGATTCCTCTACAAACGCCTCTTGAGAGAAAAATGCTCGTTGGGCAAACTATACACCCAAGCAAAAGTAAGAGCAAAGCCTGCTAGGACAAGAAAAAGCGAAAAACACGGCCTAGGCAAAAGTTAAGGCATTTGAAGGGAAGCTCGCTAGGGACTCAACCTCTATCAGGTAACCTAGGCAAAACTTAGAGCATGAAAGAAAGAAAAACCAAGAGAGAAAACCCAACCCCCAAAGGTGGTGATCTTGGAACTACGTAAGAGGCCTGATTCCCTGATCGGGATACGTAGGCAGTCTCACATCGAGATACGGCCCAAACACTTGGAGGGAGGAAAGCATCAACATACTTGTACTTAATGATAGGTATAGCTAACCCTGCGTATTGAGCTCACAAAAGATGAGTTAGTCATTTTCCAAGGAATTGGCAAAAACAAAGACACGTAGGAATTACAGTTCATCTCCTCTAACCCAAAAGTCGTCAACGCAATGGGTATGATCCTTCAAAAGACTCTTAAGTTTGGCAAACAGGCCGTAAAGCATGGCAAAGGCAAGAGACAGCAAATCAAAGGCTAAGCATAGGAAGGGATGTGAAACAGGATGCCGCTTGGCTAAAGCAAAACCTATGTAACGGCCGGACAATCGATACCTCGGCCGCAACAAAAATCCTTCGACCGAGTGATCGATTCTTCGGCCAAATATTTTTTAACTGTCTATCAGCAAAAACTTGTTCACAAAGCCATGTTCTGACTATCGCATGCAAACTCAAAACATTTAGGGGCAGGAAAGGCATTTCTCATTTCTCAAACAAAAACTTGTTTACAAAACCATTGCTGTGATTGCTTCTACTATGCAAATATAGTTTCTGCCTATCTACTAACTATGAACAGGGAAAAGAAAAGCCCTAAAAACTAGGCGATCTCTGAGAAGAAGGCAAAGGCTGCTCACTGGTCCCCACGTTCCCCTCAGCAGCCGGTACTCTCTCAGCCTCAAGCTGCAGCCAAGGAAGATATAAACATTCAGACTCAAGGGATAATACATAGCAGATAAAGCCTATGAAGAGAGTCATACCTCGAGGATCCTACGGCGCTGTCTCCGGACCAAAACCTCTATACTCTGGTAGGCGCGAAGCCATTCCTGCACTATCTCGGCAGGCACCTGTGGAAAAGCCAAGCATTACAAACATTTAAAGCAAGGAATGCGGAATGATGAAAGCTAACATAGGAAGCTAAAAATACCTGTGAGGCCCCAACTGGCAAAGTATAGAGCGGGGTCGTGCAAGGAGTCAGCGTCAGGCGCTCCTCCTCCCCATCGTCTGAGTGGAAGGAAACAAACGAAGGAGCCCGTGGCCAAACAGAGCAACGGGAGGAGCCTCAACAGGAGGGGTTAAGAAAAGACGGCAGTACTCCGTATAGTCACCTGCCTGGAAGAGTAAACCTGCCCAATCTCTGATCCGGGCATTCTTCAGATCTTCCTTTGACATCAAGGAAGTGGACCTCATGGATACTGGAGGAGAAGGAGGAACAAACCGAAGAGCCTCAACGCGTGGCCGCCACTGACTGGCCACTCGATCGCCTAAGTACCAGGCTCGGCAAAATGGACCCTCGAGCAAGCTACGAGTCCGATCTAGGACTCTACAACGAGCAAGAGGGGCGTCCTCTGGTACACCACCCCAAGGGTCAAACCGTACCTGTAAGAGCAGGGATAAATCAGTCTCGACACAAGAATGTGGAAGCCTAAAGGACAAGAGGTACAAAAGAAAAGGTACATGATCGACCGTCAGCCGGTCCAAAACTCGCCGCCACTCGGGAAGGCTCAAAACTGGTGACCGTGGCCTCCGTTGCCCCATCAACCATCGCTCATAACGAGGTATACAGTTTGCGTCACCATGCCTGGTCTCAGGGGGAAACTGGAGAAGGTGCTCAAAAGCCCAAAGCTGAAAAGCAGGATCAACAAAGCAAGTTCAGAACTAGGAAAAAGCCAAAGTAAAAACAGAAGTACAAAGGAATGATACGTACCTCAAGCACTCGAAAGTGACCACAAAGGATGGGGCTTTTGTCCCGCGAACAAGCTCCAAGACCACCGTACAAAGTGACCAAAGCAGACGAGCCCCAGTCAAACTCTCGAATAACTCCCAAGTGCTGTAGAGGGGCCAAAAACTGTGTGTGTACCGAACCGTCCTTGTTGGCAAACAACGTTTGCCCAAGGAGGTAAAGAAGGAAGGCTCGCGTCAACTGCTCAGCGCTCACCTGGGTCAGAATATCAGCCACCGCGAAAGTCTTGCTTAGCCAAGCAAGATCAATGTGACCCCGAGAACGAACAGGGGGCACCTTGCCCAGAAACCACCTCAAAGCACCATCTCGCTCCCAAAGCCGAGGGTCAACTCGAAGAGCCACTTCGCCTATCCGCAAGCCAGTCAACAAAGAAAAGTCGCCCGGAGTGATAGTCATCTCGCCAGCAGCAGGGAAGTGGAAGGTATTGGTGGTATCCCACCACCTCTCAACCAGCGAGGTCATCAGTGACCAATCCATCTTTGGAAGATCGAGGCCCAGAATGAACGTCTCGAAACCTGCAGCACGTACTAATTCCCGAGCCTGCTCTGGCAACTTTAAGAACCATCTATGCACCTCCTTGCCTCCACCGCGAGCTTCCAGCCTCCTGTTTCTCTGCCAAAGACAAAAGGGAGTTAATCTCATGATTGCATAAACAAAGAAAATGCTAAGGGGCATCAAATTAACATCTAAAAAGCATGCATTGCCTAGACAGGGGGCACAGTTATTTTAGTTTCCTTAAAATAAGTTCAACCCAAACATGGGTTCTTCACATTCATGCTCCTAGCAAAAAGGGATTTTCGTCCCGCAAGCAAAAAATCTTATTCTAAATGCAAGGATTTCCAAAACTCCGAACTAAAGTAAAACTTTTGCTTTTCAGGAAAACTCACCGGCACGTTCAGAACGCTCAAATGAAACTCAGGCTCTCGACGAACCACCTCGGCCTCTGGGCCGCCAACAGGAGGGCGGTACTGCAGGAAACCGCCATAACCCAACCTACGTGAAGGACGAACGTAGGTAGCAGCATCAAACAAACCAGGCTCCTCAATCGCCTCCTCATCGGAAGACGAATACTCGCACCTACATGGAGGATGCGAGGAGGAACCCGCAACACCCGAAGATGACGTGGCCATCGCGTCCAAACCAAGAAAACCAACGGTTTCAATGAAACCAAAGCCAGCAGTGACGGCAACAGCGGTGGTCGGGGAGGATGGTTGCCGGAGATGATGGTGGCCGACGGTAGTGGAGGAGGGCGGCGGTGTACGACGGTCGTCGGGCGAGAGGAACGGAGGAGAGTAAGGGAGGAGGAGAAGAAAAGATTAAATGGGCCGTGAGATCGATTTAACTGAACTTAAATCGATTTCCTGGCTTTTGGCGTTCTCACGGCCGAGACATCCATTCCTCGGCCGAGACATCAATCCTTCGGCTGAGAGATCGATCTCCTGGCCCCTTAATCAAATTCCCTCAGCAACATCAGATTTTGCTCAGTGCACTAGCTCAAGCCACTACAGACTTCTAAGTCCTCAATCGACCAAGTAGCCTTGGGGGCATCCCCGAGCCAATGCAATGTGATCAAAATTAGCCTTGGAGGCATGCCCAAGCATGAGGAAAATCTCTCCACAAACTGCTGACCAGAACAAGTCAAAACATCCAGCGGCTCTATGCCCATATCCACTACCAAAGAAATAAGCAGCTCCGCGCTCGTATTTACTCATTCAGCGGCTCCGAGCCCAATCACTATCAGCAGCTCTATGCTCACTATCACAGCAACAGGCTCTACGCCTATAATTACTCAACTTAGCGGCTCCAAGCCCCTTATTTCAACTGGCTCAAAGCCGTAAACAAGCAATCTCAGCGGCTCAGAGCCCCTTATCTCAATTGGTTCGAAGCCGTAACAACCAAGTCTACTTCCGCGGCTCAAAGCCCATTACTCCAACAGGCTCGAAGCCTATATCTACCATCTCAGCGGCTCTGCGCCCATTACTTCAACAGGCTCTACGTCTGTGTTCACTCACCTGGCGGCTCTAGGCCCAATCACTATTAGCAGCTCTATGCCCGCTATCACAGTAATAGGCTCCACGCCTTCATCTATCAACTCAGCGGCTCGAAGCCCATTACCTCCACAGGCTCGAAGCCTATGTCTATCGTCTCAGCGGCTCTAAGCCCTCAACGCAGCAGGCTCTACACCCGTTATCTCACCACAGCGGCTCCACGCCCACCATTATCTCAATTGGCTCAAAGCCATAGCAACTCACTTAGCGGCTCCAAGCCCTCGACTCAGCAGCTCTACGCTCGCTATCACAACTCAGCGGCTCGAAGCCCACTACTTCAATAGGCTCGAAGCCTGTATTCATCACCTCAACTGGCTCGAAGCCGTAAACAAGCAACAGACTCTAAGCTGTCCCGTCAATCAAGACATCTATTCTCAGGCTCTACGCCTGAATGCTCAAAAATCTAACATTTTTTAATGCTCAAGCTCTACGCTTGGATGCCCAACCACCGTGTACTGGATACTCAAGTTTTACACTTGAATGCTCAAGCTCTACGCTTGGATGCTCAAGCTCTACGCTTGGATGCCCAACCACTGCGTACTGGACGCTCAAAGCCTGTACTTTGAATGCTCGGATTCTGCCGTCCGAATGCTCGAGCTCTACGCTCTGAATGCTCAAGTCCGGAACTTGATGGAAGCTCTAAAGCTTAAAACAAACACACACGCACGGGCCCGTGCACATATTGCATCAACATTTTCACATCGAGTCTGCATCATATCTGTTCACATCTAACGAACAAGCATCACACATATACACTCTGCATATCTCTCATGAAACAGGTCGACCCTGCAATCAACCGGCTCTATGCCTCGATTTTATTGATCGGCCCAACGCCTCGATCCTTTGGCTCCACGTCAACACTTATGAAGAGAAAGCTCCGCGCACAGACCATCAGAATGCAACCAGCTCTACGCTTCGGTTCATATCACGTCAAGCTCTAAGCTCCGACAACTCAGGCCCTCGCCTCAAAACTACATACAGGCTCCGCGCCTCAATCACTTCAGGCTCCATGCCTCAGTTCCTTCACCTCAGGCCCTTGCCTTATGCCAGCTCTGTGCTTCGGTTCTGTCAAGCTCTAAGCTCCGACAACTCAGGCCCTCGCCTCAAAACTACATACAGGCTCCGCGCCTCAATCACTTCAGGCTCCATGCCTCAGTTCCTTCACCTCAGGCCCTTGCCTTATGCCAGCTCTGTGCTTCGGTTCTATCAAGCTCTAAGCTTACCTCAGGCCTCCGCCTCATAAACCACAGCAGGCTCCACGCCTCAGGCTCTCGCCCTATGATCAACACCAGCTCCGCGCTTCGGTCCTATCAATCACCTCAGGCTCTCGCCTTATGATCAACACCAGCTCCGTGCTTCGGTCCTATCCAATCTCCTCAGGCCTTCACCTCAAGATTGCAACAGGCTCCACGCCTCAATTCCATTTCTCTCCAGGCTCTCGCCTCGTCACTACAACCGGCTCCGTGCCTCGGTTCCCTCATCACCAAAGCTCCGTGCTCCAGCCACTGGCCCTGCGCCTCCCCTACATCTCAAAAATAACCCGGCGTCCAATTCATCCCTAGTAGATGGTTTGGATTCCACCCCATTACATCAACCCCTTCCAGCTCATTCGCAAGGATAGGCTACTCTACCGAGCTCCTTTCAGTCAAAGTAAGGATGATCAAGAAAAGCAAACGCACCTGCAGTGTACTGATCTACCCCAAAATACTAAGGAAGCTCTCCGCAAGAAACTCCCCAGGCAGCCCTGCGCTCCTTCAACTATCTTCGCCAAAACCCTGGCTCAGTCTAGGTACGTCACACTACGGCTTTTTAAGCCCTAAGGTACGTCTTCTATCTCTAACCCTCCAAACTTTTTACTTTTCTTTATTGCCCGAACTACGATTGGTCTGAATTTCCCTTGTGGAATACGTAGGCAGCCTCCCGGCCCGACCATAACAAAACCTTTTTCGAAAACCCCTTGGAATAGTGGTTGGACCAAATTGAGTTGCTTTTTACAGCTTTGACTCTTACTCAAACATGTCTCGCGATCCGTCTGAGTTCAGTCAAAGAGGGGCATCTGTAGACACCCCAATTTGGCCTAACGATTATTTCAAGTCCCACCTTGGGACAAATCCCGATGATGAAATGGATACAATGATTGCTGATTGCTTCCTTGAGGACCTTAGGACTTTCGGTGAGAACTTTGACCACTTAGAGGACCCAATTCAAAGCCATACAGCCTTTCAGACAGAAATACAGAAGCCTAGGAGAATCCATCTGACGGCCGTAACATCGATCCCACGGCCACAACATCAATCCCTCACCCGAGCAACCTGTTGCCAGCAAAATCTCCCTGAGAGATCAATCCCTCGGCCGCGAGATCTATCCTTCGGCCGAGACATCCATTCCACGGCCGCGACATCCTTTGCTCGGCCGCCAGATCGACCTTTTTCCAGACTCTCGAACGTTCTGTCAGACGTTTGATCCGATTACACTACCTTCCCGATGCGTTCGGGCTACGCTCAGAGATTACGACGTAGAGTTAGAGATGCATTGCAATTGCAATTGCCATCTCATGATTTGATTGGCCGGAGTGAGTCATCCCTATGCCTATATAAAGGAGCCTTTGGGCTCCGAAATAAACACAAGAAATTGAGATACCTACACACTCAATCAAACCTCGAAACTCTGCAGAAATACTCCCTCATATCCATACTCCAAAAGCCCTAACCTTCCGAAGGCAGCCGTCAATCCGGCAATCAAACCCCGAAGTTCAAACCCTAACTCTAGGGTTCTCGATCAAGCAATCAATCAATCACACCCAATCCAAAGCAATCAAGCAACTGAGGGATCAAGGTGGTGAGGCCCAACGGCCTCTGGTTTGTCTTAATTTACTGCATTTTGATTAACCGTAGTATTTTGATCAACTGTTAATCTTTCTGTCTGGTGTGAGGAAGAACACCGACCGGGGCTTCGATCCCTCGGCCGGTATATCAAACCAGGAGGATCCCTCGGCCGTGACATCTATTCACCGGCCGCGGGATCCATCTCCCTGGAACATTTTGTGTGTTTTACCTGCTTTCTAATGCATGCTTCAATTATCGCACTGGCTCACTTTGCTTACTGTTTAAAGGAATAATTAAACAGACTATGTGTTAGAATTAAACAAAGCATCTACATGTCTTATGTTGAACGATTATGGGCCAGTCTCACGACTGGGCAAAGAGGGGTGCCTAACACCTTCCCCTTATTGTACTTTTGGCTCCCGTATCCAGAATCTCTATCTATTTTCCCAGTTTTAATAAACTGGGTGGCGACTCTATTTGATGATAACCATTATCATGTGGCGACATTCCTAGCCATGGGAATGTCCATGATTTTGGTTTATGAAGTGAGCAACCAATCGATTAAACACAACGTGATCAATCTGTATGGCGATGCCCCGTTTGGGAGGTGTCTACAGGATTGCAATCTTTGTTTCAAAGCCCATAGCTGCTGATTCTCCCTGTCTCGTAAACTTCTTTTAAAAGTCAACCCCCAATTTCCCGAATTCAAACCATCCCAAATATTGCTAATCACCTCGTCTTTTTGAGTAGATAACAAGAACAGTCTAGGGAACTCCTGTTTGAGTGTAATTGGACCCAACCAACTGTGATTCCAAAAGTAAGTGCTACTGCCCGAAAAAACTTTTATTTTGAAGCCCTCTTGCACAATGCCTCCGATACTTGAACTAGGATCACCCATTGCACAAATATCCTTCCACACAGTTGAAACTGAGCCTCTCGTTGGGTATTCCGGCAGCCAACTCCTTTGATCCAATTTGTATTTCGACCTCACCACCTTCACCCACAAAGAATCGAAGTCCTTACTAAACCTCCACCACCATTTCGCAAGCAAAGCTAGGTTTCGTTCCAAGAGCCTCTTCACCCCTAAAACCCCTGCTTCCTTTTTCTTTGTTATACGCTCCCATTTTATGATGTAGTTTCTTCTTATCAACCGTATCACCCCAAAAGAATTGTCGTTGCAACTTCTCCAACTTTTTCGCCACTGCTACTGGCATCCTAAAGATGGACATAAAATAAATAGGCAAGTTGGTCATATTGGAATTGAGCTGATTTAGCCTACCTCCAGTAGACATAAATCTACTTCTCCAAATATTCAACTTCTTTTGGGTTCGCTCGATAACTGGATCCCAAGTTTTAATATTTCTTAGGTTAGCTCCCAAAAGCAGGCCAAGGTATTTAATGGGCAGTTTTTCAACTTTGCATCCCATCACATGGGCGAGGGCAATGACTTCTTGATTGCTTACATTGATGCCACAAAAGGAGCCCTTCGAAAAATTTATCTTCAAGCTGGACATCAATTGAAAGATCCTTAAAATCCTTTTGATGTTACACATCTCCTCCTTGTCACTATTACAAAATAATATCGTATCGTCCGCAAACTGCAGATGTGTTAAAACCAGCCCATCACAACCCATCACAACCCCTTTAATAATGTTCCTCACCTTCGCTCTTTCCAGCATAATGTTGATGACTCCACCACAATGTTGAATAGAAAAGGAGATATGGGATCCCCTTGCCTAAGACCTTTTTGTGTTTTGAACTCCTTCATTGCTGACCCATTAATTAGAATAGACATGTATACTGACGAACAACATTCTTTGATCCAGCTGCACCATTTGTCTCTAAAACCCACCTTCTTAAGCATATCCAACAAAAAACCCCAATTAACACAGTCATATGCCCTTTCAAAGTCCAACTTCAGAAGCAGACCTCCTCAAGCCTTATTCTTACAACTGTGGATAACTTCATTAGCAATAAGAACCCCATCCAGAATCTGTTTGCCCCCTATGAAAGCAGCTTGAGCCTCTCCTATGACCGATGGGATGTGATCTCTCAACCTGTTCACTAGCACTTTTGAGAGGATTTTGTATATCCAGCCTACCATGCTTATGGGCCTATATTCTCTAAAGGAAGAGGGGCAATCAACCTTAGGGATCAAAGCAACAAAAGTAGAGTTTATTCCTTTAGTTAACTTGGCATGCATATGAAATTCTGAAAAGAATTGCAAGATGACTGTCTTCATAAAGGCCAAACCTTTCTTAACGAATGAGAAATTGAAACCGTCTGGACCTGGAGCCTTAAGATTACTGCACCCTTTCAAAGCTGCCACGATTTCCCCCTCCCCGAACTCTTTTTCAAGTTCAAAAGTTGCATCTTGGGACAAAATTCTAGGGAAATCACCCCCCCAAAACTGCTCGACATTCCCTCTCTTCAAAGAAGTTATTACTGAAGTAGTCAACAGCGGCTACCTTGATTTCCAGCGGTTCCTCCAACATCCTTCCATTCACCATTATTGAACCCACCATATTCCGCTTGTACCTGTTATTAGCCATAGCTTGAAAAAATCTGGTATTCTTGTCCCCCAATTTCAACCAATCCACTCTCGATTTTTGTCTCCACATCGACTCCGACAGTTTAGACAATCTCCAAAATTCAGACTTTGCTTTACATTTCGCTGCTTTTTCATCAGAAGTAAGTTGTATATCCTCAGCCAAAACATCAAAACGGTTAAGCTCAGACTCGGCCGCTACCAACGCACTATTAATATCCCCAAACTCTTCCTTATTCCACACTTTTAGCCTATCTTTGATTGCCCTCAGTTTCTGTAGAAGAATAAAACCTACCTAGCCAAATACTTGAAAGTTGTTCCAGGTCTCTTCCGCCACCTTCAAACAGTTGGGGTTAGACAACCACATATCCAGGAACCTAAAAGGTCGAGGGCCCCAATCACGGTTATCATCCAAAATCATAATAGGGCAGCGGTCAAAAATCAATCTAGGTAATCCCTATTGAAGAATTTTAAACCTCATAATCCAGTCCTGAGAGCATAAAAACCTATCCAACCTACTGTGAATAGCTTGATTTTGGTAGTTTGACCAAGTAAACTTTCGACCAAGCATGGGAAGGTCAATAATCTCCATGGAATTACAAAATTCAATGAAATCCTTCATGCCCCTGTCCATCCTCATGCATCCCACTCGTTCACCGACATCCTTAATTTCGTTAAAATCTCCCCCTATGCACCACGGCTCTTGGGAATTTGCTTTCAACCCCACCAATTCGTCCCATAGTATTATGCGACTCATCACATCATTTGGAGCATATACATTCACCAAAATACAAGGAAAATTATCATACAAAATCCCTTGAAGCATAATATACGACCGTTGGATAATTATATTCGACGCTCGGAAGAAATCTTTTTTCCAAACGATAAGTAAACCCCCTGAAGCTCCCAC
Source organism: Rhododendron griersonianum (assembly GCA_018127125.1). Taxonomy (NCBI): domain Eukaryota; kingdom Viridiplantae; phylum Streptophyta; class Magnoliopsida; order Ericales; family Ericaceae; genus Rhododendron; species Rhododendron griersonianum. The sequence goes on along the minus strand of CM030799.1, from coordinate 17,642,517 downwards.
CGAATTAGAACTAACAAACTCAAAATTATTTCCAGCCCAAATATTCTGAACAGTTATTCTATCAATCGATTCCAATTTAGTCTCCTGAACCCAAACCATGTCTGGTTTCCTCTTCTTGATAAGTTTATGTAGGAACCTTTTTCTTAACAATACTCCCCATCCCCCTTATATTCCATGAAATAATCAGCATTAAAACAATAAATATTACAACTTCACCACATACCTGTACCACTGACTAGAGCTCTCTTGCCCGCTCCTGCGTGCGCCGGTACTCCTCTAATTCCAATTCAATCATCCTTCCGAGAACTAACTCATCTGCTTGAGAAAAACGAACACCAATCTCACCTCCAACTGCCATGGTCGCTTTAACCTCCCTAACAATGATCGAAGAGCTTTGAATAGAATCAGAACAGATGGACTCCTCCGTAGACGAAGATGATGAGCTCCCACGCCTGGACTCGCTCTCCATCTCCTCCTGAATTCGACAGAGGTTCGAAATATGTCGCCTCCTCCTCTTCCTGCACGCTGCATCGGTAAGGTCGATCAAAAGATTGATACTAGGGATTTGAGAAGATCTCACCGCTAACTGATTATCAGGCTCACGATTAAACCCCTCACTTCCCCCCACTGCCAACGAAATATTATTACCCACTTCAATTTCTTGGGCCAGCCCACATTCCTTAAGCCCATCAGAGTTAACACCACTGACAGCCACCTGATCCACACCTTGACCCAGCCCACGTCTGGGAGAGACAGAAAGGCCCAAACGAGGGCCCAAGTTACTAGCCTCTCTATTAGACTGCCCCTCCGAATCCGCCACAAAGGAGTCCACGGGTTCAAAATCCTCTGCACACACCTTGTCTCCCTCTTTGACAAGCATTAAATGTTCCTATGCACTTCTTTGCATAGGGCCCCCAACCCCTGCTTGTGCTACCTCTTTCCTCTGCAAAACTGCCAGAACAGGAGCAGAGTTCTGGGGCGTGAGATCCCCTGTCCGAGCTCCCCTGTCCGAGCTCCCTGTCCCACCCTTTTCGGCCGTTGACCTCGCAAATCAACAGCTGAGATGGGCCGAGCATGTTTTGCTCCAAAACGACGTCGTTTTGAGAAAAAAGTGCTCGACCCATCTTAGCCGTTGATTTGCAAAATCAACGGCCGAAAATGGTGGGACAGGAAGCTCGGACAGGGGGACTCGGACAGGGGATCCGGTCTTCTCGAGTTCTGGAGCTTCCTACCTACCCCCTTTTTCCCATTGGTTAAGGTTGCCCCAAAGTCTTCCACGTCAGCATCATCTTCCTCCTCCAAACCTGCAACCCATTTCTCCTGTATCGTAACCTTAGCAGCGAGTTCTTTACTTCTTGCCGTGGAAAAATCCACAAGATCATCAGGATGAAGATATGAGGACTCCTCACTGACATGAACATCATACATCAGCCCTTGCACCTCCATTTGGATCCATTTATCAATCTTCTGGTGTTCCACCGTAGCAACCAGAATTTTTCTATGTGCAAAAGATGCATCCCGTAAAGTATCCTCATCCACCTTCACATAACAACCCCATAGTTCTCCAATCTGTTTAAACGTTAACGTATTCCACGCATTGAGCGAAATACCAAGACAGCGAAGCCACACAAATCTCTCCATGCTAGCTGGTTCGCCTCTCCACGGTATGACCTCATGAAACCACCGTTTCATCCAAGGACCTTTTATGAGAGCATCCCTGATTTCCTTACTTTGAAAGGTGATTAGGACTGATCGTCCACCCATAGCTCTAAATTGTGCCACTTTATTCGTTTCCAAACTGAAACTAGTTAGTAGAGTCGACATAGATTCCACTCTGTTCAAGATTGCCACCGCACTCCTCTCCAGCCAAGCGTTACCCACTGGCTGAATTTTAAGGACAGGAGTCTGCTTCAAGTCTTCCTTTGTTTTAGAAGATTCACCTCCCACCACCTGAGCAAACGTTAACCCCGATTTTCCACCGCTCCGACGCACCCCAAAACTCACTTTATCCGTGCTTTCTTTTTCCCTAGACTTAAGGCTAGGACTGCGCCCCTGGTTGGGCTCCTGCTTCTCAGCGACCGAGAATCTAGGCACTTTTTGGTTTAATCTCACCTTATCTTGGCCAAAGCAGGCCTCCTTAACAAACAGCCTCATATTGTCCACCCAAACGCCATTCATTTTTGATATTGCCATACCCACGGAGGTTCGACAATCGTATCTAACGAAACCAAATTTGTTCCCTGTACATTTGCTCCTTTTCCTAGGAACAAATGCATCTTTAACCATTCCAAACATGTTGAAAGTCTTCATAAGCCATTGCTGATCCCTTTCCTCAGGGATGTTGTCCACGAACAGCGTGAAAGTCTCCTTGTTTCTAGAGTTGTTTCCCATTTGCCTCCTGTGGTTTGTGATCACCAGTATCCATCCACCGACTTCCTTTCCGCCACTGACATCTCTCCCTCGCTCTTCTTCTCTCTCTCTCTCTAGACATCTCTCTTAACTTATTTACATATTACGAAAATACAATTAAGACTTATTTTCCTATACTTTTCGTTGTTTTCCTGATTAGAAAGAAAAAACAATATACAATGAAAATAATAAAAAGTAAGGTTGAAGAAAAGGAAAAACTATTTTCACGCATGCTTTTAGTTAAGATGAAACTAAGGGAAAGACTACAATACACGCCCCTTATTTGGATGTGTATCATATGCACCCCCCAAAATGTTATGAATTATAGAGAAAATGTTATTAATCGTATTGCTAAAAAGTTACGAATCGTATAAAGGTTACGAGATACACCAAAATGTTATGAATCATAATGAAAATATTACAAATCGTACTACTGAAAGGTTATGAATTCTAGTACAAAAGTTATGAAACACACTAAAATGTTACTATAAATAAACCATAAAATAGGTGCATATGGTACGTACACACTTTTAAGGGGTGTGTATTGTAAACTTTCCCTGAAACTTTTGTTGGAAAATTTTAAGTTTTTCCTCGTCACAGAGTTCGATTATAATGAAAGTCATAAGTGTATGTATAATGGGGCCGGTTTCTCTCACAGAAAAATTGACACACCTTTTGACACAAACGCTAATCAGAGTTTCACACAAATGATCATGAGAGCCGTTCAATTAATTTAAAATAGGTTTTTAAAGGCTCCTAAAAAAATCAACTCATTCAGATATCGGTAAGGGCTTGATCAGTTTGTTCAATTTTATCATGTAAAATTTGACAGGAACCAACTAAATGAATCGATTAAACACTTACCGATATTTGAATGAGTTGATTTTTTATGGGAATCCTTAAAAGTATGTTTAAAACAAATGGAACGGCTCCAATCATTTGTGTAATTGCGTGGGACTCTAAAATGGATCTCTCATAAAACTTGTGTCAAAACTTGAGTGAGGGGAACCGGTATATGTATGTATTAAACTAACGAGTAGTGTTATGTGTACATATGCCTTGTACATACCATGTACATATGGGTTTTGTGGGGCCCACCTCGGATCCCACAAAGATGATTCGAATCGCCCATTATTTTTAAAACATTTTTTTATGGAACCCTGTAAAAAAATCAGCTCAACTCGATATCGGTAAGGATTCCCGATATCAGTAAGAATTTTTTCTGAATTTGTAGGGGCGAAACTGAGCAGTTAAGTAGTTTCGCCCCCATAAATTCAAAAAAAGTCCTTACCAAAATCGGGTTGAGCTGATTTTTTACAAGGTTCCATAAAAAAATATTTTAAAAATAATAGGCTGTTCGAATCATCTTTGTGAGACCTGAGATGGGCCCCACAAAATTCATATGTACATTCCAATATGTACCAATAGCTATATTGAAATGTTAAAGTCTTTTTTTAGATTACTACTAGTTTCATTACTTTCTTCTTCTTTTTTTCGCAACTTCATATGCATTTATTTGCTGTATAGTATCCTTTTCTTTCAACTTTTGTTTTTCTCTTTTCAATCAAACACACACAAAGCCATTTTCAATTATTTCCTATAATTCTCCCATGGTCCGGTCGATTAGAGTGAAAATAGTAGAAAAATACAAGAAAGGAAAAAATAACATTTTTTGTACGTAGCATTTGATTAGCATGCAAATAGTAGAAAACGCTAGGAAGGAAATTTTTTCGTACAACTCATTTCAGCATAGTCACATAACGTTCACTTTTCTTATAAAAAAAAAAACACAAATTGGTTTTGTTCGTTTTGTAACTTAATTTTGTTTTTGTTTTGTTTTCTAATCATTACCTTATTTCTCTTTTCAATTATTACCATATTTTTTCAATTATTACTTTCATGTATCTCTCTATCTCTCTCTACTCATTGCCTTTCTCTCAAATTATTACCCTATTTTTCTCTCCACCCACTACCAAAACTAAAATACCCAAAACTAATAAATGAACAAGTCAAAAGAAGTTAGTGTTTTCAAAGAAGTTTTGTTTAGGGCCATTTACCGGCCGGTCCAAAAAGAAGAATGAAAACTCCAGGAGCTCCAAGCCCAACCCAAAATACACGCACAAGGACACGGACTAAAAAGTTGCCAAAAATACCCTCAAAACAAACAACGCACGACCGACCTCCGAGATTACCCCGCACTCTCATCTTCTTCGTCAATAATGAAACTCCTCTCTCTCCGCATACCAAAGCTGGATCCGGAGCAGAACCAGCCGGTGCTGGCGACGGAGACGTCGATGGCCCTGGCGCCGGAGCCGGAGACGTCCAAAAGAGCTCCGGCAGAAGAGCACGCAGTCAATGATGAAGATGCAGAGGCGGCGCATTGATCACGGTGGTGGCGATTTGCTACGCCGGAGTTGGAGACCTCGAAAAGAGCTCCGGCGGAAGGAGCACACTGTCAACGATGAAGATGCAGAGGCGGCGCGTTGATCACAGTGGTGGCAACTTGCTGCTCAACGGCAAGGCATACGACATCGGGGCGGACGGCAACGGCGGAGAGCGAGTCCTCTGGTGCGCCATCAAGGCCATCCATGACAACCAACTAGGCATGATTTTGCAAACCAACTAAATATCGTGATTCATGACAACCAACTAGGTATGATTGCAGGAATTCATACTGAAACTTAAGCCAAAAAGCATATAACTTGAGATGCCAAAATCTGTCTTAAAGGTTGAAAGGTATCCATATATATCTTGCACAGGGATAACAGATTTCCCCCTAAAAATCATACAGATGTCAAACCACGAAGAAAAAAATAAACTAGCATATGTTTGAAGTTAGCTCCTCAAATTAATTTCCATAATGATGATGAAACATCGAGCACGAGCTAGCCCGGACATTCAATTAGCAGAGGACAAAAAAAAAATGAAGCATCTACCACAATAATCAGCACAAGATAAAAAAAAATGGCTTAAAAATCAAAAGCCATAACCACACTATACAACTGTAGTCATGCATACTCCCACGGCCGTAAATTCACAATTTCACATACCACAGTTATATGAACAAAGGTTTAAGAACACCAAAACAAAAAAATTCACATCAATTGTATAACATCCTTTTTGGCGACACAAACCACTCCTTTTGTAGATTCATCGAAAAATTAGAATTTTGTTGAAAAATTCACATCAATTGTATATCGTCCCATGATAGAAATGTATGTATATTTATAAATCTCGCTAATTCACGAAGCAGATCATCGATCAAAGCAATCTCACAAATTCGCATACCCCTGTGAAAATTCGCATACCCCTGTGAATTTGTTTAAAACACCACCCACGGCTGTAAATTCACAATTTCACATACCCCAGTTATGAACAAAGGTTTAAGAACACCAAAACAAAAAAATTCACATCAATTGTATAACATCCTTTTTGGCGACACAAACCACTCCTTTTGTAGATTCATCGAAAAATTATAATTTTGTTGAAAAATTCACATCAATTGTATATCGTCCCATGATAGAAATGTATGTATATTTATAAATCTTGCTAATTCACGAAGCAGATCATCGATCAAAGCAATCTCACAAATTCGCATACCCCTGTGAAAATTCGCATACCCCTGTGAATTTGTTTAAAACACCACCCACGGTCATAAATTCACAATTTCACATACCCCAGTTATATGAACAAAGGTTTAAGAACACCAAAACAAAAAAATGCGTAACCTATACACTGATTTGCTAAAGCCAGGGAGAGCGACTTCCAATGGACAAGTAAACTGCTTCAGAAAATGCGTTCATACGTGCATTTCATACTGATTTGTGCGCGTTTTGGGAAATCAAATGGGTGATAGATGCTTAAAAAAGTTCACACCGATTGGTCTTCTCCCTTTCTATATTACCAAGGAGTTCCATTGTCGTCCTTTCCAACATGTAAAGTGGCCTCGTCTGTTCAAGAAGACACGGGGCTAGATTAATGGATGAGATTTTCTAGTGCCTCTGAAAGGAGCAAAATTTTCAAAACTATGCTGATAAACCAGGGTCTGTAAAAACAAATTAAATATCCATGGAAATGGAAGGTTTCCAAGACAATGTAGAAGGTGATTAATCAACCTTTCGAAGCACTCTACCTTGTCCATCCATCAATTGTACAAGAGAATATAACCTTATCCATCATTTGTACAAGAGAAGTTGGGGGGAACAAACATGGACCAACCTTGACCATAATCACTACAGTGGAGGTGAAGAGAGAAAACTATGCTCAAGAAACTAAAGCACCAAAATATCAGCTATCACTTCATTAACCAAAGAATCAAGTATATCCGACCTTCAATCTCTATTCCCAGTTCAAACGACTCAACTTCATAATCAAGCCATTTTCCGTAACAACTGCTCATATCCTTGTCCACAAGATCATCAACCATAAAATCTCCCATTCCTCCCCAACCGGAAATCTCCTTATATACTTCTTTGGCTAACCGATCTTTTGTTCTCAAAATTGACAACCCTTTTGCCCAAGTTCTGCTTCCCCCACCGGCAAAACGCCTGCATCTCAAGTCTGTACATTCACTCACACAATCGAATAGTACCTTTCGTCTTAGCTTTTGTTCTTCTCCTTCTGAGACCTCTTTCCGACCTTCCAACTGGTCGAAGAGACGAGGGTTTATGATCTCACGAGCCTGCCCCAGAGCAAAGTCCTTAAACATCAATTCCACATTAAACAGTATCTCCTTCACATATACCAGTTCCCATGTGTTCGTTGATCCCACGAAATGAGTCTTGTTCATCCTAGCAAAAGTTGTGGAAGCTGAGTCCAATAATTCTGCATCAGAGTCCACTGAATGGAACTTCTTTGAATAACTTACGGGGATTGCTTCTTGAGCAAGAACAGATGAGCATTGCTTGCTACCTGGAATTAAATTCTCTAAATTCAGAAGTTGCTATGAGGAAAGAAAAGTTAGTAACTTTCTGATGGAAAGTTACCTTGTGTACTGTTACTATCTGCACTATCAGAAGAGTTGCAACTTTCTGATGGAAAATAAGGTTCAAGAACAGAGATTGGACTTGGATGTCAATACTGGAACAACTTTCTAGCTTCCGTATCATTGCTACCACACTCGTCCATTTTGTCCATCGCCTGGAATTGTTGCAGCATTAAGTCAATAAACATTTGGAAAAATCGATAAGCAAATACATTATGCAAGTAAAGAGGCACAATGTGCTCTTTTTATCTATTCCTGTTCAATAAGAAGCACAAAAAAGTCAGTGTCAAATAGCACTATCTTGCAGGCCACATTTGAAATCCAAGGCAACACAAACTTGAAATCCACTGAAAAAGCTAAGAATTGAGAAGATCCATCATAGTTCACATGAAAGGGACTACTATAATATCACTGCCCTGTAAAGTCCACTATATAAGCTATTGGAGTAGCTGGCTTGCTTTCGAGCACTTTCTACTGTTCCCTATATAAACATTCATAAAAAACCTGCAACCTCTGTTTAGTAGAACATTGACATGGGTTGACAAGAAAGGGCAACTTGACTCGAACGGATTCAGCTCAGTGTCATGAAAAACAGTCCAAATTGCTAGCGAGTAGCGACTATCAAATATGCGAGAAAGGAAACAAAGGCAAGAATAATGATGAGCAGAGGAAAGAAAGTATACCTGAAGCTTGAGTTTCGCCATGAGTCCCATAGAATCAGTGGAAGAAAAAATAGAGCCATAATCACCACCCACTTTGTCCATGAGCATCGCATCTAGTCTCTTTCCATTGTGGGACATGGGTGTAGTGAACACTGCTTTAGAATTGGGTACCAAATCTTGATCAAACGAAGTCGAATCACCAGCCACCCCAGCTCTATAGCTGGGAGACTCAACTCCATGAGTCAATTCAGTTTATAGGGAGAGCTATAGATGAACTTTTGTAAGGAAGTAGGTACATCGCACTTGAAACATGCGTAAAGAGCCGAAATTATAAGTCTAGCTGTAGATGAACTTTTTAAGAGAAACACACCCTAACTTATAAGAATTCTAACAACAATAACCACAAAACATGCAATACCCAATAACCCAGTTCAGTTCTCATGTGATTTTTCCAATTACAGCTTAACATTTCAAAAGAAGGATTAAGGAGAAGATCTAAAGTAAAAGTCTCACTTTCTTAAAGAAATCCTACATTATAGAGCAGCCCCTGTGAATTTGTTTAAAACACCACCCACGGTCGTAAATTCACAATTTCACATACCCCAGTTATATGAACAAAGGTTTAAGAACACCAAAACAAAAAAATTCACATCAATTGTATAACATCCTTTTTGGCGACACAAACCACTCCTTTTGTAGATTCATCGAAAAATTAGAATTTTGTTGAAAAATTCACATCAATTGTATATCGTCCCATGATAGAAATGTATGTATATTTATAAATCTCGCTAATTCACGAAGCAGATCAACGATCAAAGCAATCTCACAAATTCGCATACCCCTGTGAAAATTCGCATACCCCTGTGAATTTGTTTAAAACACCACCCACGGCCGTAAATTCACAATTTCACATACCCCAGTTATATGAACAAAGGTTTAAGAACACCAAAACAAAAAAATTCACATCAATTGTATAGCATCCTTTTTGGCGACACAAACCACTCCTTTTGTAGATTCATCGAAAAATTAGAATTTTGTTGAAAAATTCACATCAATTGTATATCGTCCCATGATAGAAATGTATGTATATTTATAAATCTCGCTAATTCACGAAGCAGATCAACGATCAAAGCAATCTCACAAATTCGCATACCCCTGTGAAAATTCGCATACCCCTGTGAATTTGTTTAAAACACCACCCACGACCGTAAATTCACAATTTCACATACCCCAGTTATATGAACAAAGGTTTAAGAACACCAAAACAAAAAAATTCACATCAATTGTATAACATCCTTTTTGGCGACACAAACCACTCCTTTTGTAGATTCATCGAAAAATTAGAATTTTGTTGAAAAATTCACATCAATTGTATATCGTCCCATGATAGAAATGTATGTATATTTATAAATCTCACTAATTCACGAAGCAGATCAACGATCAAAGCAATCTCACAAATTCGCATACCCCTGTGAAAATTCGCATACCCCTGTGAATTTGTTTAAAACACCACCCACGGCCGTAAATTCACAGTTTCACATACCCCAGTTATATGAACAAAGGTTTAAGAACACCAAAACAAAAAAATTCACATCAATTGTATAGCATCCTTTTTGGCGACACAAACCACTCCTTTTGTAGATTCATCGAAAAATTAGAATTTTGTTGAAAAATTCACATCAGTTGTATATCGTCCCATGATAGAAATGTATGTATATTTATAAATCTCGCTAATTCACGAAGCAGATCAACGATCAAAGCAATCTCACAAATTCGCATACCCCTGTGAAAATTCGCATACCCCTGTGAATTTGTTTAAAACACCACCCACGGCCGTAAATTCACAATTTCACATACCCCAGTTATATGAACAAAGGTTTAAGAACACCAAAACAAAAAAATTCACATCAATTGTATAACATCCTTTTTGGCGACACAAACCACTCCTTTTGTAGATTCATCGAAAAATTATAATTTTGTTGAAAAATTCACATCAATTGTATATCGTCCCATGATAGAAATGTATGTATATTTATAAATCTCGCTAATTCACGAAGCAGATCATCGATCAAAGCAATCTCACAAATTCGCATACCCCTGTGAAAATTCGCATACCCCTGTGAATTTGTTTAAAACACCACCCACGGCCGTAAATTCACAATTTCACATACCCCAGTTATATGAACAAAGGTTTAAGAACACCAAAACAAAAAAATTCACATCAATTGTATAACATCCTTTTTGGCGACACAAACCACTCCTTTTGTAGATTCATCGAAAAATTATAATTTTGTTGAAAAATTCACATCAATTGTATATCGTCCCATGAAAGAAATGTATGTATATTTATAAGTCTCGCTAATTCACGAAGCAGATCATCGATCAAAGCAATCTCACAAATTCGCATACCCCTGTGAAAATTCGCATACCCCTGTGAATTTGTTTAAAACACCACCCACGGCCGTAAATTCATAATTCCACATACCCCTGTGAAATTCACATACCAAAATATTACCTCGGTTTAGTCCAACACTAGAATGCAAAATAAGTAGAATCCAAAATATTACATCTAGCTTGTTCATCGTTGCACACTTTATTCATCAACAAACACTTGAAAAAGAAAATATACGAGAATAAGATGCTGATATATGCATTTCCAATCACATGAAACAAGAATGTTTTATTGTAATTAACATATATCACAAGACCTCCAAGCAACAGCGCAGCCAACAGCTTCTCCAACTGTGCGAAAATTTTTTTGAGGTCTTTCCAAAGAAGCATTAGGTATGTTTGCTTTTTTAACTAACACTAATTCCAAAATCAGAACCCAATGGCTTTCCGTCTACTTTTTTAACTAACAACTCCCTCTGCCACATCGTGTTTTGGAATAGTGTAACTCACCAAGCATACTTTTTTACCATTCTACAATCAGAAGCAAGGCTTAGTACCCACATTTTTATACTTAGCAAATAAGAGGTCATAGTGATAAAAGAAATCAAACCCCAATAACAAATCCTAGGCATTCTTGTATGCCCATATATAATAGCACATAAACTAAACCATGTAACTTTTACAACTAAAATGTACGTTTAAGTGAAGGACGCAGCAGTTCAGTGATTGATTAATTAATTGCTCCAGCTGAGTGATGCATTTTAACCGTCTATATCATCAATGCAAAGCTTTCATTTCAGTCCCTCATACCAGAACATTTTTTTTTATCACCAAAATATGCCCAACAGGGCTACTACAGAGCTAATTCTCTAGACAAAACAGAAAAAATCCTGGCAGGAGGAATAGACACCCAATTCGGAGCCAGAGATCCCCTTCTCGCAGTGGCAGCAACCTCATGAGCTAACTCGCTCGCTCTCCTCCCAATCCAAGAGAACTTCAGCCCCAAAATGTTCTTAGCATGCCTTATATATCAGAGACCAATGCCAGAACCTTGGGGGTGGTTCTTCAATTTTGATACACTTAGTGGCAATCAGATTCCACCATCACTCCAAACAGCTTCAAATCCATAGCCATACCACACGCCAGTATTATGGCAATTAGCTCTCCTTGCAATGGAGAACTAACTACACAATTCACCACTGCTCCCTCTAGCAATGAGCCCTTCCAGTCTCTCATGACTACAGCTGCCTTTACATTCCCCCCACTGGAAGGGCTAAACACATCACAGTAACTTAAGGTATCCGAGGGAACATGTGATGACATACCTACTCGAATGAGAAAGAAAAAGGAACCACTGATCTTCTAATGCAACATCGAGTAATATCTGAAATTCTCAATTTCACAGTGTGAAATTCTCAGTCAAACACAAATTCTTAGTGTTCAAACACAAATACTGTTTGAACCGATTTTCAAGCCCTAACATACCATTACCGCGCGTCATCGCCTATCCCACCCAAACCATCCTCATCTTCTTCTTCCAAAACAAATAAAATCACGTACTCCGTTCAACAACAAAAAAAAAAAAAACAAGTACTATGTATGTACGTGATATTCTCGTCTACGTTTTCAGTTCGAGTAATTGATGATCGATGCTTCTAATTCGATGATTCCATCCCTCCTCCATGTTAAAGATGCGAATAAAAAGCTACGTTACCAAAAAATGGTTTATAGCTAGCAAGTGAAATTCACATACCAAAAATCTAATTCGAACGACGACGTCGACGGCCACATGTCCGCCATCGCAGCCGAGTCCTTGTGCGTCCTCGGCAGCAACCTCTTATACGACTGAACATACAAAAACAGAATCAAAAAACACACATCGACTCCGCCGCCCGCCTCGATATCGCAATAGGAGTAATGGACGACGGCGATAGTGTCGACGACGAGCCGCGCGTGGTCGGGCGGGATCTGGAGGGCCTTGGACAAGGTGAGCGAGTCGACTCGGTGGGATAGGGTTTGCTTGAGGGAGAGTAGGGTCTGGGTGGGATCGGTGAAGATGAGCTTCAGTATGGGGGAGGAGGCCGTGCTCGAAGGGCTCTCTCCGTGGGTGGATAATGTGCGGCGGCGTCTTGGTCGAGGATTTAGTTGACAGGGTCGAGGGTTGCTCGGTGGTGGCGTCGGCCATGGATGTAGTTACAGAGAGAGGAATTCGAGGAGAAGAAAAAGAGAGAAAGAAATGTCGAAATGACATTAAACGCGCGAAAATAAAGGAAATAAGGGTAGAACGGTAACTTCAACTTCTGTTTATCCTTGCACGTAATTAAACAGCTCTTGCATCCTTAATGGGAATTAGAAGTCAAAAAATTGTACCGGCTGGTAATTTTCTGTTTTGTTTACTTGTGAAAGTTGCGAACTCTTATGGGATGTAGTGGGCCAAAATGTGGGTTGGTCATTCGGACCGTCCCGCCCAACCCCGGAAAAGCCCAATCAAACCCGACAGTCAATGTCCATTGGCGACCAAATGGGTCAACCAGCATGGGCCTTCGCTGGTGGGCCGAGGAATTTGGGGGGATTGCATGTGGCTACGTCAGTGACAACTTAGCGCATAGTTGTTCAATCTAGCCACGTGTCACCACTTTTAATTGGCCAAGTGGCTCGGTCGCGTGCCGCCAGACAACGTGGCACACAACAATCATCATGCATGATGTCAGTCCAAGAAGCAGGTATTTGTGACATCATAGGAGGCATGAGCTTGACACGAGCTATCTTAGAGGCCAAAGAAGGTAAACTACCCATATCCATATAACATACAATACTAACCCCTAGCAAGGTATGTATGTCGTTCTTACTCACTCTACTTTTCTTCCTTTAATTGGGATTTATAGGGCCGTCGCTGAGCTAAAGCCAGAGATGCAGCCACGTTTCTATATAACAAGACATTAGATTATATATTATAGGGAAATGATTTTGCCTTTGTTCGGTTTCCTTTTTAGCTTTCAATTTCATTTTCGTTTTCAATCATTACTCCTATCTCTCCCCAATCATTACTCATATTTTCAATTATTATTTTAACTTTTTCTCTATATATCTCTCTAATCATTACCCCTATCTCCCAATTACTACCTATATTTCTCTCCACAATCATTACCCAAAAACACAACTACAAACCGAACAAAGCCAAATGCCACTCCATTTTTTGTTAACGCCACTCACCTGTAAGTGTATTTTTGCACCAAATACACTTGTAGGGGAGTGACGTTAACAAAAAAGGGAGTGGCAAAATCAGCAATCATATTATATTATATTATAGGGAAAATTTCAAAATACCCCCAACCTTTACATTAAAATTCAATTAGACTCTCAACTTTTTAAAAACTTCAATTTTACTCCCAACGTTATCTTCCGTTAATCAAAACGCCCCCTTCCGTCCGAATGATTAATGGATTTCGTTAAAGGCTCCGTTAAATATCGTCTTGATCAAATTTTGATGATCCGAGCCGCTCAATGTGTTCAAAACGTGATTTTAAGGCTACCTACCAAAAATTAGCCAAAATAATGACTGGGAAGGGCTTAATCTGAATAATTTTTTTTTGAAAAGTTCAATAAAAAAATTGCTCAAATCAAGCCTTTCCCGGTTATTATTTTTGCTGATTTCTCTTAAGTACCCTTAAAATCACGTTCTAATCACATTGAGCAGCTCGGATCATCGAAATTCTATCGAAAAAGGGGAGGTGCAGACCGAAGCAAAATTCGGACGTCCTGACTTAATAAAATCCGGATCGATCCGCACCTCCCCTTTCCCAATTGAATTTCGCTGATTCGAGCCGTTCAATATGATTAGAACGTGATTTTAAGGGTACCAGCGAGAAATCAGCAAAAAAAATTGATCGGGAAGGGCTTGATTTGAACAGTTTTTTTGATTAAACTATTCAATAAAAAACTGTTCAGATGAAGCCCTTCCTAGTCATTTTTTTTGGTGATTTCTCATGTGTACCCTTAAAATCATGTTTTGAACATATTGAGCGGCTCGGATTATCGAAATTCAATCAGGACGATATTTAATGGAGCTTTTAACGAAATCTGTTAGTCATTCGGACGGAAGGGGGCATTTTGATTAACGAAAGATAACGTTGGGAGTAAAATTGAAGTTTTTAAAAGGTTGAGAGTCTAATTGAATTTTGGTGTAAAGGTTGGGGGATATTTTGAAATTTTCCCTATATTATATATATAATATTCATTCCGAGTTCAACACAAGTTGAGTCCAAGCATTAGCGGCTCCTGTGTTGTTCTTAAACCGTGAGGTGGTTCAAACGAATCAAACCTCAGCAGGCCCTTTTGGCATAGTATTTTTTTTATAATTTTTTTGTAAATATATAAGTTGTACTTTAGTGGTTGTAGATGTTACTCAAGAGTTAAGGTTCAAATCTTTTGCACTCCATAATGATAAATGTTTAGATAAGTTTTTTAATTTTTTTTCCATTTATGTTAGTTTTATTTTAAACTTTTAATATCTAATCACAAGCAAATACTTTTGACTATATAAAACCGAAATTACATATTTTAACTCAACAAACTTTGACCAAAAAAAAAAAGTAGTATAAAATTAACAATTCTCTCTATTATTAAAAATAGTATTCTTACACTTAAAGTTAATAAAATGATTAGTTAGAGAAAACGTGATGTATGAGCGGTATGTTTGATTTGTTTTTTCTCAACTGGTATGAAAATATGTGAAATTATTTTAGTTAAATTAGGAAGCTAAAATAACAAGTTTAATCTTTTTACCTTATATTAGCTATCTACATTGAATTTTTTTGTTAAAAAAATGTAGGGCCTCATTTTTTAAATTCTCTTTAGGCCTCCAAAATATCAGGGCCGGCCTTCCAGACATGCTTAGCCACTGGAGTGCCTACCAATCAACTCCGGCCACCTTGACTAACGTGGTTTCCTATTTTGCAGAGGTAGGTTGGGAAGAATGAGCCAAGTCCATATATAACCCATATGAATCCACGAAAGGAGGGATCCAACTTGAACACCACTTCATATGAGACTTCCTATTATCTCCATAATTTTCACTTCCGAAGATTAATTTGCTAATTAATAAAATATATTTTACAATGGGAAAATTTCAAAATACCCCCCAACCTTTACACCAAAATTCAATTAGACTCCCAACCTTTTAAAAACTTCAATTTTACTCCCAACGTTATCTTCCATTAATCAAAACGTCCCCTTCCGTCCGAATGACTAACGGATTTCATTAAAAGCTCCGTTAAATAGCGTTCCGATCGAATTTTGATGATCCGAGCCGCTTAATGTGTTCAAAACGTGATTTTAAGGGTACCCGTGAGAAATCGGCAAAAAAAATGATCTGGAAGGGCTTCATCTGAACAATTTTTTATTGAACTATTCAATAAAAAACTGTTCAGATGAAACCCTTCCCGATCATTTTTTTTTGTTGATTTCTCACGGGTAACCTTAAAATCACATTTTGAACACATTGAGCGGCTCAGATCATTGAAATTTGATTGGGAAAGGGGAGGTGCGGATCGATCCGGATTTTGTTCAAGTCCGACGTCCGGATTTTGCTTTGGTCTGCACCTCCCTTTTTCCGATCGAATTTCGATGATTCAAGCCGCTCAATGTGAATAGAATGTGATTTTAAGGGTACCCGCGAGAAATCAACAAAAAAATGATCGGGAAGGGCTTCATCAGATGAAGACCAGAAATGAAGCCCTTTCCGGTCATTTTTTTTGCTGATTTCTTGAGGGTACCTTTAAAATCACGTTTTGAACACATTGAGCGGCTTGGATCATCAAATTTCGATCGGGACGATATTTAACGGAGCCTTTAACGAAATCCGTTAGTCATTCGGACAGAAGGGGGCATTTTGATTAACGGAAGATAACGTTGGGAGTAAAATTGAAGTTTTTAAAAGGTTGGGAGTCTAATTGAATTTTGGTGTAAAGATTGGGGGGTATTTTAAATTTTTCCCTTTTACAATATATTATGGCATCTTCTTTTCCTTCACTTCATCGCTTTCCATCACTTTCATTTTCCATCGTGGTATATCATCTTTCTTATCAATTATATTATCTTTCTTATCATTCGAACCTTAATCATTTTCATTCTTCTTTTTCTTTTCAAAATCAAACAAAGAAGCCATAACCACAACCCTTTACGGAGATGATGTTTAACCTGAAAAAATACGTTGGATACCATATAAAGTGGGTAAAATATGTACCAATGTAGTAAAATTATTGGGCCGGCCTAGGGGTAAGCCCCGCAAGCCCATGTGCTTGGGTAACCCCCGGGCTGGGGCAATCGGAAAAAAAATTCAAACTGTAGCTTTATAATAAAAGGTAGTGATAATGCCAAAACTGTTTTTGTTGGTACCAAAACTCTAGTGCATAAAATTTTTATACATTGTACATGGTACAAGCCTTTTGTACACTAGAGTTTTGGCACTAACAAAAACAGTTTTGGCATTATCATTTCCCATAAAGAATATAAAATTTAAGAACATTACAACTAGCTATATGACTTTCTGACCTGGTGGGAAGGTTTCAACTCCTTACCCATAACAACCCACTTTACCTTTTTTTTTAAATTCCTGTCATGGTCTAAGGGTTTAACTTTTTTAATATTGAGGCTTAGATTTTTATTTGGGTAATCAAATTTTTATTGGCATACTTTCTTTCTTTTTTATCTCTCGTTCAAATATTTGTACTTTTTGCATTAATTTTTATTGGAAAAAATTAAAATCGTATTTCAAAATATAAAACTTAATATTGATAAAAAAACATAAAACTTAATGTTTTGACTTTTTGCATTTATCTTTCTGTTAATATTTAAAATGAACAAGTTAAATATCAATAGAGAAAACATAGGTTATGTACCAATATGTATAACTTCCATATTCTTCCTAGAAAAAATTTATGTCTTTCCTGATTTTGTTTTTTAGATTTCCGTTTTTTTTTGGATTAATCATTTATCTCGACGAAAGAAGTGTAAAAAGTAAAAAAAAAAAGAAGATAAAAAAGGTCACTAAATAAAATAACTTTTATTTTGTTCTTAATATTGTTCTATCCGAACCTTTATAAAACTTTGGTTCATATTTTTATATATTTCTTGTTCCTTTCATCAAGATCTATAATTAATTTCAAAAATGATGACGAAAAGTTTAAAAAATATATATATAAAGCACCATAACTGGATTACATTTTGATTTTTTGATGTAATTCAAGTTAAAAGAAAATGGAAATAAGTATTTATTTTTTGAATTAAATGTGATGTATTGTAAGAGAATTTACCTGTCTCTTAAAGCGAGAAATAAATTTTTTTTTTTGTCAAAGAAGAAATAAATACTTAAAAAATAAGAATCTTAGCATAACATAGTCTAAGTGTACATCTTCCAATTCCTCAACTTATCTTGCCCCTGTACTAGACCTTAGAATCTCAACTTTTTTCGGCATAATAAACATCATGTAAGCAAAATCCAGTCGGTGTTCACTAGTTGAAGAAATGAGGATAGACAAACAACTATTGAGAGATGTGAGAGCATATATCACAAAATCGGAAAGTCTGTACACACAATTTTGATACACAAATTTAAACCAATATAGATCTGTACACATTCAATCACAACATTCACACATAGGTGAGAGACCCACGGATTGGACTATCATGTGGATCCGACCTTCATGTGAGAGTGCTCTAATTAGTATTGTGGTTGAGTGTTGTTGTGTATGTATCATTATTATTATTTTTTAGATAAATCAGTTTGAAATAAAAAAATAAGACTAACCAAATATACAACATACAATGCGGCATAGCATATCCCGGGGGGTGGGGAAGGAAAGAAAAAATGATGACAATGCCAAGTGGCGACATATATATAGATCTAATAAAGAAGGTATCCAATCCAAGTGCTTCCTTCTATCTAGAAAGAGGGCCGGGAAATTAGGAAATCTCATGGGTAATGCGCATGTGTTAATTAATACATAAAGGTGACTTAACTAACCGTGCGAGGATATAATATATTAATTCTCAATTACAAAATGCTAGCTTCACGTACTGTAAAACATTGCAATGAGAGAGAGGATGCTAATCGATGCATGCAGAGGAATATGGTTGCTGCGTTTCTTTTGGATAACTTGGAAATGTGTGTATATATATATATATATTCTATATATAGTAGGTTATTTGATAAGTATATTGATTTTCACGCTCTAAGATTTACTGCAGGCGCTCCACCTTTTTGTTTTTTATACTGTGATGTTATTTTGTTTTTACACTGTGATGTTGTAAAAGGTGGAGCACCTGCAGTAAACCTTGGAGCACGAAAATCAGTGGCCTTTGATAATCCTAACCATATATCTAGGGCCTGTTGTCTTGTCTACGGTATTGTAATACTCATCTCGAGGTTCTGCTAATTAATTTAAGTCCCAAAGTTGATGATATTACCGTGATTTGATGATATTATATAATTTTTAATTACCAATGATGTTGATTTATCTTTCAATATCAACTCGACTAGGGTTACCGATGGCTGTATGGAGCCCACTTCGGGACTCTACACAAGTAATTAATCCAAAGTGTTTTTATTTTAAAATTAATGAAAGACTCCAATTATTTGTTTGGGATTCTGAAGTGAGCCCCACACAATTACCAACAACAAATATGACCTTTTATAGCATGCTCTAATAGCGTTCTTTTAGGAATGCTATGAAACGGAACCAATTATAGCGTTTCGTGAGGAAAAACGGAGGAAAATTAAGCTCCCGCTTAAAATACTAGCGTTCGTTAAAGCATACAATAGCGTACGTTCCAAAAATTACTTTATGTTCAGTACGGTGCTATAGAGGTGTTTGACAAAATGAAAACAAGAAAGAAACGGAATAGAAATGGAATGAGTTTTGTTAGTCGAAGAGAGAGAGAGAGAAATGTTGCAGGGGCTCTTCCCAATTCACAACAGTTCAAGACCTTACTTTTACAAATTGATACCTCACTACAGCACTCATGCCCTCTTTTATACGAACAATCGACAACTACTAACAACTTTTCCCGCCGAAGTGGAGAATATTCTCAACTAACCAGATAACCGTTTCACACCGCCAGCTAACTACCATCAGTAGGGTACGTAACACTTTACTTGGCGCCCTAAATCGCACCCCCTCTTCTAAGTAAATCAATATATATACCATTTATGAACAGAGTCAAAATCATCTGCAAAATCCTTGATCTTGCATGTCTATACTGTTGGGAAAATCTCGGCATACACACGAAATCCAGAGAACAATTTCCATTGATAATGAACAATTACATAATCGAAATACAAGAACAAAACAGATTGAAACAGAATATGAAGAACGAGATACAAATTGAATCTTTAGGATTGAAACCGAGGCCTGTGTAATACCACAGTCACCTTAAGAAATATTCGCCGCCTACCGTGGGTGTTGTAGGTTGCGTCGGCGACTTTCTCCCAGGGTTGGCTCGGTTGAACCGCAAGCCGTCGGAACACCACCGAAGACCGCCTTGGCGAACTGACTACCGCCTGCCTCTCTCTCTCAAGAACGGATATTGGAATATGCTGAAAGGTTGCGAAATTGCTTGTGCCTTCTCCAGAAACGTGAGCCCCCTTTTATA
Organism: Rhododendron griersonianum; assembly: GCA_018127125.1. Classification (NCBI taxonomy): domain Eukaryota; kingdom Viridiplantae; phylum Streptophyta; class Magnoliopsida; order Ericales; family Ericaceae; genus Rhododendron; species Rhododendron griersonianum. The sequence continues at coordinate 17,622,420 of CM030799.1, read as the reverse complement.
GAGTGAGGGAGGCCTATGGAGATGAATGCTGCCAATGAATTCTGCCAATGAATAGGGAGGTTATGGGAGTAATGCACCATCATGAGGAGGGTTACGGGAGTTACAGAATTTCCACAATTCAATACGTCTATTGATTGTGGTGCATCCAGATTCAACGAACCCGGAACGAGCACGGTTGCCTCAAGAGACCCTCCAGTAGCCCCGATTTCATTCATCTGAAAATCTGTAAAATTTCCAACAATCCCCCCCATGAATGGAATTGACAGGCATACTGGTGCAGAGTACAAAGTTGATCCGAGAGAGCGACAACGGATAATTCCTGCATAGGATAGGTGGCTTTTGGCCTGGAACCTTCCCTTGTGATAGCCTATCGGGTTTACTGGCAGACCAGTGTGCGGTCCCACTTTGAACTGTTCCGCCGCCGATGTAAACCGAGACAATAGACGTCACACAGGACTTCTCCTGACGTAGTTCAGTTCTCACTGTTGGGTTCATTTTGGCCATGACACCCCCTTCCTGGTTCTACGAGTATTTTCTCGAGAATTTTGCCACAATTCTCAAAGAAGCGGCCCCACTTCATACTAACATAGGTGACCTTCCTGTAAGGGTATCCTGTTATACCCTGCCTGGCAACCCAGCGCATAGGAGTCATTAAAAGCAATGCTTAACCTCTTTCCATTCGCAGGTATCACTGTTCTACACCATAGGATTGGGCAGGAGACCGAATCTCCTCAGTGATCGTTCTCGGCTACTCGCGAAAGATAGTCTCATTGAACCTAGATCTTGGGATCTCTAGTCAACTAGGTTGGCTACCTCCACGGTAACTATGAGCGTAGTGGCTTTAGCCCCATTCCTTTCGATGCTTGCTCAACTAACTCTCGGTTTAACCCTTTGGTTAACGGATCCGCAATATTGTCCTTTGACCTCACATAGTCAATAGCGACAACCCCACTAGAGTAGTTGCCTAATGGTATTATGTCTACGTCGAATATGTCTAGACTTACCATTATACATATTACTCTGTACCCTACCAATTGCAGATTGACTATCGCAATGGATATCAATCGGTGGCACAGGTTTCGGCCATCTTGGAATATCCTCCAAAAACTGACGGAGCCACTCGGCCTCCTCCGCCGCTTTATCCAGAGCGATGAACTCTGATTCCATTGTTGAACGTGCTATACACGTCTATTTGGAGGATTTCCAAGAAATAGCTGCACCACCAAGTATAAAGACATATCCACTTGTGGATTTAGAGTCCTTCATATCTGATATCCAGTTCGCATCACCCTTCTAGTACTGCTGGATATCTGGTGTAGTGCAACCCCAAATCACGAGTATACCTTAGATAGTGCAGAACCTTGCCTATTGCTTTCCAGTGATCACGGCCTGGATTACTCGTGTATCTGCTCAGTCTGCTGACTGAGTAAGCTATATCGGGCCTTGTACAACTCATTAAGTACATCAGGCTCCCAATTATCCAAGAATACTCTAATTGAGATATGCCTTCCCCCCCATTCTTGGATAAATGCAGACTTAAATCCACAGGGGTTCTAGCGATACTTGAATCAGACGAGTTGAACTTCTCAAGAATCTTGTCAACATAGTGTGTCTGAGACAACGCAAATCCAACAGAAGTTCTGGTGAACTTGACACCCAGAATGACATCTGCAAGGCCCATATCCTTCATGTCAAACTTCGAGTTTAACATATTTTTGGTAGACTGAATGACCCTGTCATTGCTACCAACAATGAGCATGTCATCAACGTAACGACACAAAATGACATACCCTTCGTCTGTGTCTTTGACATAAACACACTTGTCACATTCGTTAATCTTGAAACCACTTGACAACACAGCATTGTCAAATTTCTCATGCCATTGTTTTGGTGCTTGTTTGAGCCCATACAAAGACCTAACAAGCCTACATACTTTCCTTTCTTGGCCCGGCGCGGAAAAACCCTCGGGTTGTTCCATGTAGATCTCTTCATCTAAATCGCTGTTCAGGAAAGCTGTTTTGACATCCATTTGATGTATCTCAAGGTTACGCAAAGCTGCGATCGCGATGATCATCTGAATGGAAGTAATCCTTGAGACTGGTGAGTAAGTATCAAAGTAATCTAGGCCTTCTTTTTGTCTGTATCCTTTGATAACAAGCCTAGCTTTGTACTTATCAATTGACCCATCTGCTTTCATCTTCCTTTTGAAGATCCATTTGTAGCCGAAAGGCTTACTGCCTGGTGGCAAATCCACCAGTTCCCACGTATGGTTTTGCAGTATGGAGTCAATCTCACTCTTAATGGCCTCTTTCCACAAAGGACCCTCAGGGCAGCTTACAGCTTCCTGGTATGTCCGAGGCTCATTTTCTACAAGATAAGTCAGAAAATCTGGACCAAAAGATGTTGATGTTCTAGCTCGCTTGCTACGTCGTGGTTCAACATCAACTTCCTCTTCTTGGCCTTATCTGCTTTCATTAGCCGGATGCAAAGTCCGTTTAGCAGAACTTGACTCTCCAATGGATCTATAAGGAAATATGTGTTCAAAGAACACTGCATTCCTAGACTCCATGAGAGTATTCTTGTGAATATCTTGTATATCTGACTCATACACAAGAAAACGATAGGCACTACTATCGTCTGCATAACCAATGAATACACAATCAACGGTTTTAGGGCCTATCTTTTCCTTCTTAGGAGGAGGTACAGCCACCTTCGCTAGGCATCCCCATGTTCGTAAGAATGCATAATTAGGCTTCCTACCTTTAAACAATTCATACGGGGTTTTACCAACGTCTTTGCGAGGTATTTTATTGAGGATGTAATTAGCAGTGAGAACAGCATCTCCCCACATGTTCTGAGGCAACCCAGAACTGATCAACATAGCGTTCATCATATCCTTCAATGTACGATTCTTGCGCTCAGCAATTCCGTTAGTCTGAGGTGAATAAGGTGCTGTGGTTTCATAGATTATTCCGTGTAGGGCACAGAATTCTCCAAACGGTGACTGAAATTCACCACCACGATCACTTCTGACCACCTTAATCTTTCTGCTCAGTTGATTCTCAACCTGAGTTTTATAGTGAACAAACTTATCCAGGGCTTCATCCTTGCTTTTCAGCAAATACACATAGCAAAACCGAGTGCTATCATCGATAAGAGTAATGAAATACTTGTTACCGGCCCGAGTTTGGACATATTTCAGATCACACACATCAGTATGGATTAAACCCAAAGGTTCTGTGCTTCTTTCTACTGCTTTGAAAGATGCTCTGGGCATTTTAGCCTCTACACAGGTCTCACACTTGTGTTTTTTTATCAATTTGGAAAGCTGGAATATGGTTCAAGTTAATTAATCTATGCATAGAATCATAATTAACATGACCTAGTCTACCATGCCACAAAAAGGAAGACTCAAGCACATAAGCAACAGGGGATTTCTTTTTATTGATAGTAGGGATAACAGTCATTACATTCATCTTAAAAAGACCATCGGTCATGTAACCTTTCCCTACATACATTCCAGCTTTAGTCAGAGTGACCCTATCAGCCTCGAAAACCAGGCGGAAGCCGTGCTTGCTCAACAGCGAACCAGAAACCAAATTCTTTCGAATATCTGGCACGAACAGCACATTATTCAGAGTCAACTCTTTTCCCGAAGTCATCTTCAGGACCACTTTCCCCTGCCCCGCAACATCCGAGGTAGCTGAGTTCCCCATGAACAGTTTCTCACCGTTAGCAACCGGCTCGAAAGTAGTGAACAATTGCCTGTCACAACAGATATGACGTGTAGCTCCAGTGTCTACCCACCATTCCTGCGGGTTTGAACCCACCATGTTCACTTCAGATACCATAGCCGAGAGGTTGATATCAGACACTGCTGCCTCCACCTGAGCCAAATGTGCCTGAGCGCGAGGGTTAAGCGGCTTCTTACACTCCGAAGCTTTATGCCCGAACTTGTTGCAGTTGAAGCATGCACCTTGAAACTTCTCTTTCTGTTTCTTGGCAACCCCACCTCTCGGTCCCAGATTGACACTTTTGTCCTTCTGTTTGCCAGCTTGCTTGTCAGACCGCTTGTCAGAACGCCTGTCATACTGGTTTTTCCTCACACCGGAAGATTGACCATGCTCCATCATATTTGCCTTGGCCATGTAGGAGGTCTTCGCACTCCTATCCATACCCCGATTCTCCTCTTCAATACGGAGTTTGATGAAAAGAGCCTCCAAGGTCATCTCCTTATTCTTGAACATAAGATAGCTCTTGAACTCTTTCCATGCTGGGGGTAGCTTGTGGATGACTGCAGCCCCTGGAATGCTTCACTCAGAATCATCCCCTCAGTCCTGATCTCATTGAGTAGGAGCTGCAGCTCTTGGACTTGGACTGCCACAGACTTGGAGTCCACCATCATGTAATCAAGGAACCGGCCCACAACGAACTTCTTGGACCCGGCACCCTCGATCTTGTATTTCCTGTCTATGGATTCCCATAATTCCTTAGCCGATGGAGCCTCGCCATACACAGAATACAGCGAATCATCTAGAGCATTCAGAATGTAATTCTTACACATGTAGTCATGCTCTTTCCATCTGGCCACATCAATTCGCTTCTGAGTGTCAGAATCATCCTCAGCAATAACGGGTGCTTCCTCGACAAGCCACTTTGCCAAGTTCAAGGTGGTGAGATAGAACAACATTTCCTGTTGCCACCTTTTGAAGTCCACCCCAACAAATTTGCTCGGCCTCTCCACGTGAGATATCGGAACAGAGGGAATCCCAGGAATAGGAGCATGAGTTGGAATAGCACCACGGCCATTTCCATTGCCACTGACACCACCAGCCTCTTTGTCTTTGCCAGTGGTGGTAGTTTTCTCTTGCACAGTAGTCATGTTTTCCTAAAATTAGGAACAACCACATATAAGAGAACAAATCTCAATATCAAAATGACAAGCTATACATGCATAGATTAACAATCTATCAAACAAGCTAAGTCTGACATCCCCACAATACCATGCAACCTGGGGGTCCCAGGGGGCGCGCCCCCTGGCGGGGGTCTTAGGGGGCCGTGCCCCCTGACGGGGGGCAGCGCCCCCTAAAGGTAAACGGTATACACAATCTGCTACTTGCAAAAGTGTGGCCATCCACCTTCCCCTTCTGTTTTCGGAGTCCAATCCATGTACTGATGTATACCACTTGCCGTGCACAAGGGCTGAGCATTCACACCGTCCACTGGTTGAGTACTTCAGGCCGAGAGCAACCCAGGCGTCAAGCACATGAACTGCACACCGGGCAGATCATAAACACTGGATCAAGGCCAGGTGATGTCAAGGCAGAAGCCAAGTAGATCACCCAGAGGCCAACAAAAAATGATCCAAGGCCAAGCCGCGCACGACTGCCTTAGGCCGTAGCCTCTCTGTTCGCAACATGATCGAGTCACGCGTGACTGATCTTGGCCGAAGCCAAACGGGTCTGTTATCATATCATGTTCCGATCCAACAATCAATCTGGAATAATCTCGTATAAATCACTGATCAATCTGCTGAGCAAATTGATTTAACATCTTACACCAGTGGCACTCCACCACATTTCTATTCAGTCGTGAACCTGTTCTTGCAACTCAAAAATTAGTACAAAACAGAAACTGTTTTCTGGAATTCGATGCCGATCAATGATCAAAATATTTCTTAAGCTTGTTGGGAAAATCTCGGCATATACACGAAATCCAGAGAACAATTTCCATTGATAATGAACAATTACATAATCGAAATACAAGAACAAAACAGATTGAAACAGAATATGAAGAACGAGATACAAACTGAATCTTTAGGATCGAAACCGAGGCCTGTGTAATACCACAGTCACCTTAAGAAATATTCGCCGCCTACCGTGGGTGTTGTAGGTTGCGTCGGCGACTTTCTCCCAGGGTTGGCTCGGTTGAACCGCAGGCCGTCGGAACACCACCAAAGACCGCCTTGGCGAACTGACTACCGCCTGCCTCTCTCTCTCAAGAACGGATATTGGAATATGCTGAAAGGTTGCGAAATTGCTTGTGCCTTCTCCAAAAATGTGAGCCCCCTTTTATAGAGTGAGGGAGGCCTATGGAGATGAATGCTGCCAATGAATTCTGCCAATGAATAGGGAGGTTATGGGAGTAATGCACCATCATGAGGAGGGTTACGGGAGTTACAGAATTTCCACAATTCAATACGTCTATTGATTGTGGTGCGTCCAGATTCAACGAACCCGGAACGAGCACGGTTGCCTCGAGAGACCCTCCGATAGCCCCGATTTCATTCATCTGAAAATCTGTAAAATTTCCAACATATACAACTGCTGAGATTAACTTTGAGGTGAGTTGGGAGGCAATGGTACAGTTTGGCCGTTGAAACCTTCCAGCTGCAACCCCACGAGGACCTCATATGCCCAGCTTTGGGTCTCTCTCTCTCTCTCTTTCTATCTGGTCGCGTTAACAGATAGGGTTTTCGACCAACCGTGTTTTTTAGTTCCTCTGGTTTGGGCTCAGCCTGTTGGGCCTAAATTAGTTCCTCCGTGTGTTTTGGAGAAGTGGGTCTTGGGTGGTCAGGCCGGTGTACCCAAGCCATTATTATCTCTTTTTTGAGTTAATGAAATTTATTTTTACTGAATAAAAAAAAAAACAGATAGGGTTTTCGATCGGCTAAAAAAAAAAAAACCCAAATCGATTTGGGTGTTAGGGTTTTTTGAGTAAAAGTCTAAAATACCTCTCTTTTGGGCGCAAAAAATATTGGCTAATGTTAGGTTAGCACTTTTCCATCAAACCAATGGGTTTTCCGTTTGATACATGGATCGAAACTTGAATTGGCCTAAGTAAGTATGCAATTGGTAGTATAAGGGGCAAGTGTGTGCAATTGGTAGTTTAAGGATGAAGTAAACAAAATTTGGATAGTTTAAGGGGCAAATATATATTTTACCCCAATGTCGAACATCATATATTGGGTTCCTCTTGATCAAGTTTTTTGTCTCTTTAATCTGTATAGCCAACTGGATGGCTTCATATTTTGCCGTTTTGGGATTTGCATTATTTGAAAAGTGTTGATACTATATGAGTAAGGTCTGCTTCCTTTTTATCTCTCTAATGGGTTTTAAAGTTTTGTACTCATTTTGTTAGCTATATGAGCAATGGGTGTTTAATACCAGTTCCATGTTTATCCCTTGAAAGGTAAATTGCATTCCAGTGGGTGCAACTGAACTCTGTGGACTTAGAGAAAACTGTAGTAGAAAATGATAAGAAGAATGCTTTGGGCCAACTCCATTCTTGTGACATAGCTCTTTAACTAGACATCTTCTTTGGAAATCACTTCTGCCACTCCCAAGGGGTATACGACTGTTGAAAAATTAAAACGGAAACTTTCTTTCTGTTGTGTACATGTCAAGTTATGTGATGATAGATAACCTCATTACTCTTATGCTTCTCTTATGTATATACGCTCACTACAACAAATATAGCTTTTCCCTAGGTATTAAGTTTTTTTTTTTTACAAAGTGCTCAATACTTAGAAATCTCTTAGTAGGTTCCATATTGCTTTTCGACTGAATGTGTAAAGGAGTAAATTATTTAGTGTTTTCTTAGTTCAGTAACTGTCGCATTGTTGTGGGGCTATTTTACTAAGCTCTAACATTTATTTTGTTTAAAGTTTCTGGAAGTTGAATGGAGTTATTATCTTTTACAATCTAACTACAAGCTTATAAGTGTCAAGCACAAGGAAGTGAAGACAGAGTAATCTTTCTCTCACTCTACTTAGTCTGTGCCATTATCAGAATGCTTAATGCTGATTGCAAGTGCCAAAACCTGACTACTTGAACAAATTCTTTGGCCTTGTGATTCTCTGTTTTAGGTTCTTCAGATTGATTGCAGAGTTTATTTAGCTTTGTTTTTTGGTGCTTCATAAATGATTGCATAATGTTTTCTGCTGTATTCTTTACAGATCCTAGACACGAGAGCAGGCAAACTCTTCTTAAAAGCTTAAGCATTTATGTACCAAGAGATGAGCGATTCAGCTACTTGAAGCTCTCAAATGTAGTAGCTTATGGGTTGAAATCTGTATTCCAATTCCTTGTCCCCGAGGCCGAGGCTTAATTTGATAGGACCCCTAGTGAATTTGACAGCCTCGAAGAAGACGTACTAAAACTTTATGAAGGAGGAATCATACCAGACTTCCCTTTCCTAGAGCGCTTCGAACAGATGGCAAACGACCATTCCATTTTCCAATGCCACAAGTAATCAAAGAAAGGCATGATAAAATTTCCTGTTCAAAATAGACACTTCTACGGACACTAACACTCAATTTGATTTTCCTAAGAACATCTTCCAGAAAAGATTTTCTACATTTTTTCTAGTGTTTTACGAAAAATTGTTTATGCAGAGGTCATTTTTCAGAAATATTTTCTGGCGAGGAGTGTAATAAAACACTTTGTAGTTACTCATGTCAGGAAACAACTTTAACAGTTCGGAATTTGTGTGTCTAACCATGATTTCCCGAAAACAAAGGACAAGTCCGCATGGAGGACAGATGAAGAATTTGCGAGAGAAATGCTGGCTGGATTAAACACTGTTGTCATCCGTCTTCTCGAAGTAAACTAAATTTTTCTTGTTGTACACATTTATCATTTATGTTATCCATTATTCAACCAAAAAGTAACCAAAATAAAAAACAAACTCACAAGCATATTCGTTATTAGATTTTCTTTAGTTTGAGAACTCTTGTGTACAGCTTATCTAAGAGGATTTACACCCTTCACCTTCAATTATAACAACCAGAAAACATATTTGCAGGAGTTCCCTCCAAATAACAAGCTAAATCCCAAGGTATACAAAGATGAGGCCAGTTCAAAGACCAAGGAGTGCATAGAGAAAAATCTAGAGGGGTTGACTTTAGAAGAGGTATTTTCATGGAACTACCATAATGGTGAAATTTTTCAACCAAACAGTTCACAAATGGAACACACAATATCATCTACCTAAATTTTCTTGAGATAGGCACTGAAGTGCCACAAGCTATTCACATTAGATTAAAACGGTGCTCTGATGCCATACCTGAGCTGAATAAACTCGACTTCCACCAAGACATAAGCACCCACACAGAAAAAAGTGCACAGATTGTGCACAGATTTTTTTGTGGGGTACGCCACGGGTCCCACACAAATGATCCGAGCCGTTTATTAAATGTAAAACACATTTTCAAGGGTCCCTATGAAAAATCAGCTCAATCTGATACCTATAAGTTCTCGACCCAATCATCTAACGTTTCATTGAGATTTCAAGAAAATGAAAAGTTAAATAATTGGATCAAACACCTATAAGTATCGTATTAAGATGATTTTCAAAGGGGACTCTTGAAAAAGTGTTTTACATTCAATGAACGGCTTGGATCCTTTGTGTGGGACCCGTGGTGGGCCCCACAAAAAAATCTGTGCACAATCTGTGCATGTAATGTCTGTGTGAACAAACTTTCTGAAGCCACAAGGACACTCCTCTTCTTGAAAAATGATGGAACTTTGAAGCCACTGGCAATCGAGCTGAGCCTCCCTCACCCTGACGGAGATCAATTAGGAGAAGTTAGTGAAGTGTACACGCTGGCAGAACATGGAGATGAAGGCACTGTTTGGCAGTTGGCTAAAGCTAATGTAAATGAGTCTGGCTATCATCAGCTCATTTGCCACTGGTATGTATCTTTCAAGGAATCCAGCTCCATTGCAAATGACTTTTTTCCTTCTGTCTTCCATAGTTTGGTTGACCTACAGAAAAAATGCTTCATTTGTTCCAGCGTACAAGTAAAACATTTTTCATGTAAAATGAGTTTGCAAATTGCAAATCACTTTTTTCCTTCTGTCTTCCGTAGTTTGGTTGACCTACAGAAAAAAATAAGGAAAAAATCAATCTCACTGAAAGCATTGTAGTGAACAACAAAACATAAAACAGAACGTCAGCATTGCAAATACAATACAACTGTGAATACGAATACTTCTTTTCTTTCTTTCGTTTTGGGTAAATGTGATTGTGAACATATATACTTTTGTCAACACATAAACAGTAACATATACGTGCATAAATACAGATAGACTAAAATCCTGATTGAACGTGATGGTTGCGAACAATGTACCATCAAAAATCTATTAAAGAGGGTCAGCGCCTCAGCGGTCAATAACCCTGAGATAAATACCTTACAGCCACAGGTACTTTAAGAAGGAACCAAGTCTCACCATATCGTGAAAATAAATCACTTCCAAAAATAGCCAACTCACTTTTGGTCCAACCAAACAAGGGGAAATCAGTGCAACATTAATACTGGAAAGCATTTTATGTTGAAACAAAACGAGCCTTCATTTGTAAACTTCATGGTCTAGTTTGTAATGGTTACCATATCTTTGATTTTGTCTCAGGTTACACACCCATGCAGTAATTGAGCCATTTATGATTGCAACAAACAGGCAACTAAGTGTGCTTCACCCGATTCATAAGCTTTTGCATCCTCACTTTCGCGATACAATGAACATCAATGCACTCGCTAAGAGAACTGTTTTCCCAGCAAATTGTGCCATGGAATGGTCAGCTGTCGCATAAAAGGACTGGGTTTTCCCATAGCAAGCACTCCCTGCTGATCTCATCAAGAGGTAGTCACATATAATGATAAATCACTTAGACATATATGTATGCATTAAATCTGAAAAAGTTGATATCCAACTAATATCACTAATCTTCCCCTCTGTTTCCTCCCACTTCTGGAGGTGAAGTCATATGCTAAAAGTGATTGCACTCTTCCCCCCTCCATTACCCTCTACACCCCTCGAAATCCCTCAATATAATTTGCAATAGACCAAGATTGTGCCATGCACGTAAATAGTGATACTTCAGAGAACAAAAACCCTACGTATTGTATTGCAAAACTTAACATATTAAATGCAAGACTAATAAAGTAGTTATATAGGCTAACCCTAATAACCTTAAACAAACTTAATATTACAAAAGGACTAAACTACCCTTAAGATAAATAACACTTTAAATCCCTAGTAGACTAACAAATAGGACCAATCTCTCCATGATAGGATGGAGGGGATATGGCTATATGCTAATGAGCGATTCTTTTGTAATTGCATAGTTGACTCTTCTGTCCAATCTTGCTACTTCAAAACCATTGATTGATAAAAAAAATTGATAGCCTACTTTTGTAATTGCATACTTGACTCTCCTGTCCAATCTTGCTACTTCAAAACCATTGATAGATTAAAAACATTGATAGCCTTACTATTCTTAGTTACGCATACAGGAGTGAATTAACATTAGGAGGTGCCAACAGCCCAAATATGCTCTCCAAATGAAATCCAATAGAAATTCAAAGTTTTCAGCACATCAAGAAACTTAGTGGGAGGGAACATCATTTTGGTCTATCCCCATCCCTGCAATGGTAGAATAAGACAGCTGAACAACCACAATCAAAGGAAAGAAAATTTATCAAAAAAACAAAATCAAAGGAAAGAAATATTTTCAAACAAAAGAACAAAGTAAACAACATGGAACTTGCAAAAATCAAGGTAGTTAGGCCTCTGGAAGCTCAAGACCCACTTGCAGCAGAGTTTCCAAGTACTTTTTCATTTCCTCCAACCTCTCCACGGCAATGCTGAAAGAAAACAACAAGTACTGCACTAACAGGTGGTCATTCCATTAGAATTGTAGACGGAAATAAACAAAATTCTAGTAAGTAGTTTCCTCTACTCCAAAAATGAATCTACTGGATAGACAAACATGATTAAAAGCCCAAAATTGCCAATCGCTCATCTTATTTTATTTTATTTTAACTATTCATCTATGCAAGGTGACTCAAAAAAGGAATAAAACTAACAAAGACCTAACGATCAATCAATAGAATGACATAGGAAGAACCAAGGTACACTTCAGATGAAGTGAGATGGGCAGTGAGTTATAATGGGGGGAATGGCTTGCAAGATTTTGTCTATAAATTGTCTTTGGCTGCATGTATGTATCACATTTGAAGGGAGAGAAATGCTTGTATTTTCCAGCGGGTTAGTTCCATTGGGACTCAACTTGTGGCTAGAATTGAGAATGATGTCAAAGCCTTGCTTAGCTCTTGGAGGGCTTCTAGAAGAATTTGGATAATAGGCTCATCTGTTTCAAGTGGTCTATTAGTGACGGAGTCTTTTCCCACAGAGTGCAGCCTTAGTTTCTTGTTCTGCAATCATACCCTTTTGGATGCTTTGGTTGTTCATTCTCTTGTTTTTTTTCCAAGTGGTCTATTAGCTCTTGTATGGTCAAGTTTGTTTTATAAACTCTTTAACTTACCCCATAAAAAGAAGTCTACAAAGACCTCACCTTGTCACCTCTAAAATAAATTAATAATACTTGCAAAAAACAATAGTAGTTTCATAAGCAAAATAATTAGTAGAAAAAAGGGCATGTGATAAATCGAACTCGAAGAAAGGAATGAAACTTATAGAGTAGATTAACTCAAGGATAAATCAATAGCGTGATAAATAACTGACATACAGAAAAGGGGGAAAAAGAAATTAAACCATTTGTATAGGTGCATTGAACACGGAAACTGCACAACACAACGGCGCACGAAATAGGAGATTCGTATAAATTGTAAATACAGAGGGAACATGAAAAGTCACTAAACTAATGCCTAAGCAGATAAACCATTCGATATTTAGTAGTGTCTCGGATATGTCAAATTGGAAATAACTTAATTACGAGGATGAAATATATAGAGGTGGTAACTACTGTTAAGTGAATTGAAAATAAAACTAACCTAAATATGCTATTGATGAGCTTGGAGATCTCAGTTTCTTAACCCTCTGCGTATGACTTAACCTTCAAACTTCATATATTTAAATGAGTAATTAAAACTCAAGAAACTCAAATCTAAAGAATAATTAAGCCAGGACTAAAATTTAACCACACGTCAACTGGAATTTCAATGAACTGGTCATCACCTTCAGAACCATGAATCCCAAGTCGGGTTTCATCCCAATCTCGGTTAAGACATGCTAGAGCAACGAGACACCAAGCCCGATCTGAATCCTCTGAAATCGCCAGTGGTGGAAGTGCGAGGCTACCTCACTGGAGTTGTTTTCTCAAAGTTGATGTCTGCCGGTTATTTTGCTCTAGTCCCACTCCACAACCAGAAATCCAAAACTCTTCTGGCCTTTCCCCTAACACCAAAAAAGCATATATTAGAGCCATTTTGTTAAACCACAAACCCACAAACACAATGGAAAGATTGTTTATTCTGATTCTTCAAAAATCCTGATGGAAAAAGAGCCAAAGTTGAGCTCAAATCCTTACTCACAAAAATCATGTGAACACCCAAATTATAGTTTTCAATTGGTATCTCCCAAGCATAGATTTCATTAGATACATTTCAAAGTTTCATTGTAATAAAAATAGCACACACTCCATAGCAGTCAGCTACCTTCCATTTGGATCTCAAAATAAAAAACAATATTACATTCCATCCAACATACTTTCTATTTCTTTTACAAGAAAACATCCACTCATGAATTGGCATCGTAGGCTGGTCAAAATGGGGACCATGCTAGGTCTTGTGATACCCAATAGATTCTCTTAAGTTTTTTTGCATTCTCTTATTTGATTCAAAATATTTGACTTTCCTGAACGATCTCGACCAGTAAAGAAAGTAAAACTTTTGACTCAAAAGTTCAGAGTTTACTTAAGGACGATAAATTAGGGCGCTTGTCGAAGTGTTTAATTATATACAAGGCACAAGCTGAATCTAGAAATCATCAAATTTCAAAAGCATCAACATTGATGTTTCTCACCATGAGCTTTTAAGCAGCTTTAAAATCTGTTCTTAGCCAAAAGTAGGAGTAAAAGCAAACGCCATAATCGAAGTTCATTATTCTAAAAGCTAAGTTGAGAAGAGATTACCATTAGGCAGGTTTCCTGCATTTAGGCGGCAGCATACAGGATACTTGGGCTTGGAAGTTGATGAGAGTATGCCTGGACATTATCTCATACCCATTATCACCAATTTAGCCTTGAAGTTAAATGGACCAATAACTACCTTTATTTTTGGATATTCTCGAATTATTAACTCATGGTGATATATAGATCAGGAAATTCTCTCAGCGGATATAAGATCATTTCTTCCCTCTTCCACTATCAAAGAGAAACTTTCACATGGTGTAAATTAAAAAGTAGACAACTGCTATAGATGAACAGGGTTGTCGTAACTGGCTAGAGCATCTTCTATTAAAGGGTTTAAAGTCCGGATATCACTGCGTTTACTTTCTCAAGACATTTCAGGGGAGAAGAAACTCGAAAGATGTATAGGTAAGCCAATACATCTTGTAGCGTGGATACAGTGCCTACAGTATTAGCATGGATATAGTGCCTACTAATACCCCATATTACACAAAGTATTTCTCCTACTCATACCCCTACTACAACTTCTACTCCTACTACGACTTCTGATTTATTTTCTTCCCTTAATGCCCATTTACACAAATTCCCCCATGAATGGGGTTACTTATTTAGTTGTTTGATCCCTTAATGATATATCAGTCAGGTTTAGTATGGTTTGTGCGACCTTGGAAAAGTTTTGACTGTTACAACGAAGCGGAGAAGTTTCGACTGTTACAACAAGCTCGAGGGTGATATTCACTCATCTGCGTTTCCAAATCGCTTCATCGTATTTAACAAGAAGCCCTAATGGCCTGTTAAAAGCAAAACAGGTACCTAATTCCAGAATCACGGGATAAAAAACCCTTAATTATTGAGTACAGAAAGGTAACTTTGCATGTTCGTACATGGTGAGATATTGTGTCTTCAGTATTCTCTTGCTGATTATCTATATATAGAACCAAAACTGAGTAACCAAGCAAACGGTGACACAAAATGCTGACAAGAATTGGATGAATATAAGATTTATCTATCAATAGCATCCTGAACGCAGCAGTGAAGCTGTAATCTTTCAAACAAGTTTTATGTTGAGGTATTGCAGACACTCACCTCGAAAGGCCAAGAGAAGTACTTGGCATTACAGTAGGTAACCTTTTTCACATTTTTCTCAAGTTAATGACTCCCTATCCTTTTTATATCACTTCCATCCACAAGTTAATGATCCAAACACAATAAAAAGGAGCGGTGACGAGTTTACAAGAAAGAGTCTATCTCACCTGCAGGTAAGCTAAGTTTCCCAAGGTAGGTATGGATGAAAATTCGTAGCTGTCCATTCGTTAGCTTCTTTACCTATCTTAAATCTGCTAGCCGGCTTTTCTGCTTGCAAAGCACCTTTAGCAGCAGAATCCATGAGACCTGGACTAGCCCCCCGACCATGAAGTACAATTCAAAATATTAGTGATCTACAGAAAATGAGAATAAGTAGGCTCATATGATCTTTTCAATTTTCTGGCAGAACAAATTTGTATTCTGTGTTATGTACACTATCAGTTCCATACCCATATACGTTTGAAACAAAAAGCATATATATGGATGTGTGTTTTGAATGTAATTCAGGTATCGTACGGAGTGCTGAATTGCCTCTCTTCCTAATTCTTGTGGCTGCAACTAACGTGTATGACTTGGTCCCATCCTTGAAGAACCCAAATACATGGCTTTCCTTACAAGCCAGTGAATGAGCTCGTAGGACCATTCTATCTTTTTCTTGACCCTACCTTAAATTAGATTATAATAGTGGAATAGTTTTTTTTTTTTTGGGCAGACTTCTGGGATTGTATAATACATCATGTATACAAAACAAAGGCCAATTGGCTAATAAAGCAAGGGAGAGGGAGACTGACTCTTGAGTCTTTCTATCTCTTGTCTTAGCGCGGTGATTTGAAAGGGGTCAATCTATTTTTAATGAAGATTTTATCTTCGAATCTTAGAGGAATGGGGAGACATCCGAAAGAAAAGATTCATTGCTACGCTCATCAGGAAAAGAAACCAGATCTGTTTTTCATTCGGGAGTCAAAATTGGAGAGCTTTAATAGACCAGATGCAATTCGTTTATGGGGCAGTTCTGAAGTGGAATTTGTAATGTCTAAAGCTGAGGGACCTTCTGGAGGTCTTCTTATCCTCTGGAACAAATAGGCTTCAATTTGGAAACTTCAATCATTCACAAACATTACATCATTATCAAAGGCAGACTTCCTTTTGATTTTGAGTATGTTTTGGCCAACATCTATGCTCCAAATTCAGTTCAAGACCGTAGAACAATATGGGAGGACCTGATTTCAATCAAACCATCTATGCAGTTTCCATGGTGTGTGGGTGGTGATCTCAATGAGATAATCGCAATCAATGAAAGAACCGGATGCAACAGAGTACACAGGTATGAGAGGTTTAACAGATTTCATTAACAAAATAGAGCTGAAAAACTTACCAATGATGAGGAGAAGATCTATATGGACAAACTTCCAAGATGCTGCTATTCATAGCAGAATTGATAGATTCCTTTTGTCTGCTGATTGGATCCAAAAGTTTAAACAAACTCTTTGGGCTTGCCAAGGCCAATTTCAGACCATTCCCCTATTATGATTGCACAGGACCAAAGAGACTTGGGCCCTAAACCTTTTAGGTTTATGGATGCTTGGGTGTCCAACCCAAAATGTATGATTCTAGCCAAGAAAGCTAGGAAAGACTGTCATTTTCAAGGATGGGCTGGATTCAGAATTATGAGGAAACTTCAAGCGGTAAAGTTGTGCCTAAAGGAATGGAACAAGTCAGAATTTGGAGATGTTAACACCAAAACCCAAAGCATAGAGAACCGACTTCACTCATTGGATACTGCTGGGGAACAAAGACAGCTTACCAACGATGAAATGAAGGAAAAGAACAAGCTGAACACAGAATTTTGAAAACTTTCAAAGCTGGCAGAAAGCATACGGAACTGTCATTTTCAAGGATGGGCTGGATTCAGAATTATGAGGAAACTTCAAGCGGTAAAGTTGTGCCTAAAGGAATGGAACAAGTCAGAATTTGGAGATGTTAACACCAAAACCCAAAGCATAGAGAACCGACTTCACTCATTGGATACTGCTGGGGAACAAAGACAGCTTACCAACGATGAAATGAAGAAAAAGAACAAGCTGAACTCAGAATTTTGAAAACTTTCAAAGCTGGCAGAAAGCATACGGAACTGTCATTTTCAAGGATGGGCTGGATTCAGAATTATGAGGAAACTTCAAGCGGTAAAGTTGTGCCTAAAGGAATGGAACAAGTCAGAATTTGGAGATGTTAACACCAAAACCCAAAGCATAGAGAACCGACTTCACTCATTTGATACTGCTGGGGAACAAAGACAGCTTACCAACGATGAAATGAAGGAAAAGAACAAGCTGAACTCAGAATTTTGAAAACTTTCAAAGCTGGCAGAAAGCATACGGAGACAAAAGTCAAGAACGAGATGGATGAAACTGGGAGACAGAAACACAATTTTTTCAAGTTCTGGCAAACAACAGATTCCATAGGAAGTTCATTGGGGCCTGTGTTACACGGATCCGTGAATTTGGCCGACGTACCCGTGTCGACACGACACGACACGGACACGGGTATGGGATCCCTTACCGGATTCGCCCAAAAAATCTGGACACGTTAGCCAGAAGAAGAAGAAGGGGAGAGAGAGGAGAGAGGGAGAACCTGTCGATCTGAGAGTCACAAAGACGGAGAAGATCGTCTTCGTGGTCGTCGCCTCGTCGGAGAAGGAGCATCGTCGTCGTCGCCGGTGGTAGCAGCAGCTGCAACATGAACAAGAGGAGGAGGAAGAAGAAGAAGACGAAGAGAGAGAGAGAGAGGGGTACCGACGTCGTCTTGGTCTTCATCGTATGAGAGATAGAGAGAGAGAGAGAGAGAGAGAGAGAGAGCGCTGCGGCGGCGGCAGCAGAAGAAGATCTGATTTTAGGTTAGAAACCGTATTATAAAAAATAAACTATAATTACAGTATAACCCTTCTACTTTAATAATAATACATTATGGCCCCTAAATTGTAAGAATAATACAATTTAACCCTATAATTTGAGGAAATTACTTTTTTTTTTGCAAAGAAAATATATTTTTTATGAGATAATTTTCGTATATTTATATAGAAAATATAAATATTTTTATACATATATAAATATTCAGCGGATCCCCGCACCCGTATCCAAATTCGGATACATATCCCCGAATCCTCTTTTTTTAGCTTTGACGTGTCTGACCCTTAGATATGTACCCAAATCCGATTTGCGTACCCGTGTCCGTGTAACATAGATTGGGGCTATAAAGGCTGATGGCAGATTATGAGAAGAACCAAACCAGATCAAAGAAGCAGCAGTAAACTATTTTTCAAACATTTTCAGAGAAGAAAGAAGATCAACATCCACACTGGGTGATGTGTTCCCAAGACTGATACCTGTTGATATGGCTGTGGACATTGAAAGAACTTTTGAGGAAGCAGAAATAACTGATGCAATCAATCAAGGACCAGGACCTGATTGTTTTAATTTCTCATTTGTCAAAAAGGCTTGGAAGTTCATGAATGCTGACATATTGGAGTTCTTTTCCGAATTTCACTCAAATGGAATGTTAGCCAATGATATACAGAACTACAATTCATGGGTCAGCTTTCCTTGACAGAATAAGATATAACTTATCCCCGCTTCCATGGGATGCAAAACTGCAACGAATTTCTATGAGGAGGCTCACAAAAATGCAAGTTAATTGTCTTCCCTAGACTTCACAATCAGCCTCGTTACGACAAGTCCAACGTTTCTGTTGTTCTTTAAGATGCCACAGAGAAAAAGAAATGGATTTTAATAAAAAAGACTTTAGCCAGAAAACCATTCTAGATTCAAGGGTTTTCACTTGGATTGGTCGCTCAAAATGATCACATGCGGTATCATCACTTTTTTCTTTCTTCTCTAGAGTTAATTAATTGTGCCAAAATAGATTGCCATGCCAGGGCACCTAGTTGATGGAAGAAATGGAGTGAGTATTCAAGGATTTATCCCACAAAACAGGCTCACTACAAGCACACACACGAAAATCTTTTGCTGGTTTAGTTTCCAATACAAGACTAACAGACTAAAGCAGCAAAGAAATCATACCTTAAAATCCTTATAGAAGCATATATGGAGTTCTTCCACTACACCATTAGAGAAAGACAGCAAAGGTGTAGCATGGAATGGAAGGCATTTTGAATAGCAGAAATAACAGCTCCAAGAGGATACTTGTAAGTTTTTGAAGGCACATATCCTGCTTCACTTAGTACTTTCTGTTGTCATAAATTGCACGATATAGTTATTAGTTCAATGAATCAACTTTTAAGCACAGAAATCGCAACATAATGTGAATGAGTTGCCCAATATCAAAGCTAAACTGCACAATATCATCAACATAAAAAAGAGGTTGCACAATCAGATATAATGACAAAGCATGAATGTGTCCATAAGACTAACTTCCACCCATCATCACCTTCCTACATACAAGGAAATATTTTATCCCACGAAGAAAGGGATACTTAGGCTCCGTTTGTTTTGACGTAAAATGTTTTTGTTGCTTTTGTTTTTCGGTATTTGGTTGACACTTGAAAATATTTTTGATGAAAAAAGTTTGAATCAATTTTAAGTGTAAGAAAAGCCATTCTCTGCCTCTTTGTTAACATTGAATATGTATATGTATACACACGCACACACATAGATATATTTGTACGTACTGTTATGCTCAATCCGTAACTTTCTTGTGGTGTTTGAAGCAATTTGGTGATTCCTAGTTGTAGAGAGAAGAGAAACATGTATTCTACATTCTCAATTGTAGAAAGAGAAGCATGCATAGAGATTAAAGAATACTGTTCCCAGGTCCCATTGTACAACGTAGAGAGAAACAAAAAGAGGGTTGGACAGAGAGAGAGTGAGAGAGTTCTTGTTTAGATAATAAGCTCTAAAGACTGCCAGCCCACTTCTGCACTTCATTACGCAACGGGGACATCTAGGAAAAAAATGACTTACAGGGTTCGTGGGAGTAAAAACATTTTACAGCCGATAGGGTACAACACATTGTAGACTTAAAATTGTTTTGCTTGATGAATATCCAACCAAACACCGGAAAATGAGGAAAATATTTTTGAGGAAAACATTTTACATCAAAAACAAACGGAGCGTTACAGGCCATGGACTACCAACGTGAAAGGGGAAATTGGATGGTGATGGTAGAAAACTTTGGACGACAAGGAGAAACACTAACAATTGGCATCTCACTCAGGATTTTAATTGAACAAAAGCATTAATTTTAGAAAGCCCCCGATTCAAAAGAAAATACTCTGAGATTTGGGGGTTTTTCCATAAATGTTTGGCAAACTGATTTTAACCAAAATCGAAACAATCTAGGAAATGTAACAAAAAGTTAGGGAAGAAATTAGGGCAAAACAAGTGATTACCTGATTTTGATCAAAGCTTCAGCTTCGAGATTTTTGCCTTGAGTTTCTTCAAGCATCGTTGGAAGTTGCTTCCAAAGCATCGCTGGAAGTTAGATAGAGTCGTGAAGAAAGGAAGGGAGTGGCTTCATTGGCGTGGCGTCGTCTGTGGTGGTGGTGGTGGTGGTGTGGAACTGGGTTGAGTAGAGAGAGAGAGCAACCTCTCATGAAAATTAACACAAGTCTCCATCCAACTTGCGTCCTCTCTCCAAATTTCAACACGTCTTATCCTCAAGCCCCATCCACTCCGTCCCGTCAATCTCATTCAGTCAATCAGAAACCCAACGGTACGCCTACATAATCATGAGAAAGACGACAAAACAAAGAACAAAAGAGGGGACATGAATGGAAATCATCAAAAGTCAAAAACCTGTTAAAAGTAATCTTTAAAAAAGGCAAAATAGACCCAATTTACCCTTGGGAATGGCTAGGTGTACCATGGATGAGGGACTCAATTGGAAAATTGGACCAAAAATGTCCAATTCGAATTGAAGATTTCATGTTCTTATATGGTCAAGGACCATGGATTACTCCCGCAAATGTAGTCGGTAAAGGTACCTTTTTTTTCCCGGATGGAATACAATTACACAAAGCACAAATATGCATATCTCATTTGTAGCAATTTCATAATAAACAAGAACATAGTATTAAAATCTCAACAAAAGTGTATCAAGATTGTGTTTCTAAAGCAAGATTGTGGGTGACGGATCTGTTTGCTTCCATGGGGGTTACCGGTGGTGGTGTGGCAGAGCATGGTGGCAGAGTTCTGTCGGCTGGTGGTTGCTGTCTGAAGCGGTGGGCGGCGGAGGGTGGCGGTGTACGGATGTGCTCAAATTAGTGGGTTAGGTTTAGGGTTTTCTTTGTATTGGGCTTAATTGTTTTGATCTGGGCTTTTGGCCTTTTGCGTTTTGTGCTTGTATTTGTTTGATCTGGGCTTCTAGGCCCTTGGGTGTTCTGGGCTTTGTCCCATTTGGCTGTATTTGTCCAACTTTTTGTTGGATTCCCCTCCCCTATCCCCTAATAAAATGTTACTGTTGCCTATCAAAAAAAAAAAGCAAGATCTACCTTGAAACATTTAGCCTTCAATTATGAACACCATCAATGACCTGCACCAGTCAAACGGATTGAAACAAAATGGTGGCGAACTATTCAGTTTCATATGACAAAGGAAATGCAAGATTACTCTAACAAATTACTAATTAGATCTTTGATGTTGTAGACACCCCAATTTGGAAATCCCCGATACCTTTTAAGTCCCCAATGATGATAAACAAAGCATGATTTAAACATTTGGATTGATCTAAACCTTTTTGTGGTCTACCCTTCGAAAGCCGTAGACAAATGGCCGATAAGCTTCCCAATAATGAAAATGTGCCTTGAAAGCTTCAAACAATGCTCTTTGTACTCGAAGGAGTGAAGAAACACCTTAGAACTAGGTATGAGAGTGCCAAGTGACACTTAGAATGAGTGAGTATGTGTTTTGGCCATCTTGGCACCAACTGTCTTCGGTTTAGTCTGCTTTCAGCCCATTTTTCATAAATCAAACTTTCTTATTTTTATGATTGGATTCCACCATCTTCTAGTACATTCAAAACCCTCTTTATCGATATATAATAAGCCTTAATCTGATTTGAAATGAGGGAGATACAAGGATTTTGCCTAAACGACTTCTTTTTCGACCACCTGAGGGTAAAATCGTCATATATTTTGATGTACAAAATTATTTTTATCCAAACCACTTGGGTTAGAAAGTAGACTTAACGAGCTTTCCAACGGTCCAAAGAACACCCAAAACCGAGTTCGGGAGTGTCCGGGGCGGCCTTACGAAGTTCGACCTGTTGAGCAGTCAACTGTACCGTACGGCTGTCAATTGTGCTGTACGGTGGTCAACTGTGCCGTACGGTGGACACATATCTACCGTACGGTAGAGTTTTTAACCGCCTTAACTTAAGTCGGTTGGGATGTGCCGTACGGTGGACCCTAGTACCGTACGGTGGACTTTATGTACCGTACGGTGGACTAACTTTTGGTCGAAAATGTCAGCAATGCAATAATCAGTTGAAGGCCGAAATGCTTGGCTTGCATGCCAAGTTTGCTTGGTTACCAAGCCATTTTTGCCTTATAAATACCTCCCCCCTTCATTAGACAAGATATACATTTTTTTTGAAGAAAAAGAGAGAGAGAGAGAGAGAGAGAGAGAGAGAGAGAGAGAGAGAGAGAGAGAGAGAGAGAGAGAGAGAGAGAGAGAGAGAGAAGGCATTTTTTGAAGAAAAATAGAGAGAAACAAGACCAAAAACAGTTCCAAAATGCTTTGAAAAATCAATACTCATTTTCATACTTCTTTCAAACACCAAAAACATCATCCTCTTTCAAAAATCAAGTCTAATACTATTTTCAAAAGCAACTCACGGTTCAAAGGCAAGTCTCACACCTTGTTATTTTTAGTATACAAAAGCCTACGATTCTGTTCAAGTCCACACCAAAAGACGTCACCATAACTACAACCATCCAAAGAAGGGTTTTCGCTCCAAGAGGTATAAATCTTTTATCCAATACTTGTCTCTGTAATCTGAGGGGAACCACATGGCCTAGACTGGTTCCTTATACCAGCTTTGGGACTAAATGATTCAAATACTGCATGAAAATTAAAGTTTGAATCCCACACATCTCCACTAGGGTTGGCAATGGGGCGGGTAGGGGGTGGATACCACTATCCCCGTCCCCGATCCCCAAACCCATCCCCATCCCCATCCCCACCGGGGAATTATTTTTACCCTCCATCCCCACCCCAAACGGGGAACGGGGATCCTTGCGGGGAATCGGGGATCCAACTGGAACCACTGGCAAAACCGGTGTTCTTAATCCGGTATCCCTTCTGCAAGACGCCAGGAACAAACAACACACGCAGAGCTCTTTAAAGCTTCAATTTCTCAGTCTCTCAACACGATGCTATTTCATGAGTTTCCGACGTGAACAATATTTAACTGACTAGAACTATCGATTTGAGCTCTTCTTTCTACTAATTTTCTATCCGTGGTAAGTGAATTCAATTACTTCTATGTTAGTTGACAGTGAGCTCTTAGTTTCTTTCTTTCTTCCTCACTTATGTATATATAGTACTCCTATATAACTTTCATTTATATAGATATATATACGGGGCGGGGCGGGGCTCATACCCATCCCCTACCCGTTCCCCATTTTTTTTAAAAAACTATCCCCATCCCCTACCCAATCCCCGAAAAATCCCCGAATCCCCAACCCATTTGGGGCGGGGAATGGGGCGGGGCAGGGTGGGGTGGCTGGGATTGCCATCCCTAATCTCCACCGTGCGGTACACATTACCACCGCACGGTAGAGAGTTCTCAAGGGAACAGTTTGTTTGCAATTTCTTTTCTTCTGTTTTATCAAAGCAAGTATGACATGCCATGCCATCTCATGATCTGTTTTTAGAGTAATACATGTTACACTAGTCATACGTCCATATTCTGACATGTGCATTGCTCATTTGATAAATAAGCAGAAGTTCTATTTTCTCTTTAGAATAACATATGCCATGATAGATTGTTTTGAATCAAAGCATGCCAGCCTTGCAACACCTTTCTGAAATAGAAACACTAATTATTTCTTGCATAAAGTCGCACACATCTTTTAGATCATCACATGCTAGATAACATTGTTTAAAACTGCGAACTGGAAATATCAGTCCCGTGCGGCATATGTGTCTGCCGTACGGTAGTGTTTGTCGTGGAACAGATTGGTTATTTGCTATTTTCTGGAATTAAATGTCTAATATGCAGTCATCTGTCAATATTCTGTTTTTAGCATGAAATACGAACTGTTTAATTGTTTTTGTTCAAGCATGATTCTTTATGTTTAATTGTTTACGTGCTATAAACTGTTTATGTGCTATATTTGTTTGTGTGGCCTAAAAAAGTTAGGCAATAAAATGATTTTAAATCCCACAAATATTAGTAGAGACCGATTTTATCGGGCGAGGGGGGTGCTTTTCCAAACAAAACCTTCCCCTCTCGTAACCTGGCTCCCGAACCCAAAACTCTCTGTTTTTAGACCAAAGCCTTTTTCAAAGGGCAAAAGAGTCATATTTTTCAAATAAACGGTTTCTCGGGGTTAATCCTTTTCAAAACCCGGATGGCGACTCTCAAACGAACCAACATTTCCCTTTTTGTAAACTAAAAAAAAATACAAAAAGGAGCCAAAAAGGGAAAAAAAACAATTTTTCCGGGCATCCTGCCCACAAATGCCTAAAAAATTCAAAGAAAAACTGAAGAACAGACATACCCCTTCCTTGTATTTTTGGGTCAGGAAGCTAACTGAATTTCTGGTCGGTCAAAGTTTGGCATGATTTTTCCAATTGAGCCCCTTAATGGGGGAGATTGAAGGGTAATGCTCAGGGGCAGTCTCAACTTTTTGCTTCGCATGATAAAGTCATGCCCGTTGCTTTTAAGGCTTTTTGTTTCAGTGGGTAGATCGATATCACTTATAATCATACATCACCTGCCGAAAGCATTAAATAATTACAACCCATGTTTTTTTACATAAGAAAAGGTGAGAAGTCAAAATATATAGGAGAAGAAAGTGCCAAGTTCTACAAAGCGGACTTCCTGTTTTACCTCACCTGCTGAAAGTTGCAACCATCACTGCCACTGCTCTACCATCATCTGCATACCGCCCACTGTACCACCATTCACTAACCAACACCACCCCCATTTTCCGTAGATACCCTCGTAAAAACCAAGAGAAGCCGACAAAAAATAGTTAATTAAGGACATATTAGGAAAATGTTAAAAGTCTAAAAGTAATCCTCGCAAATGCTATGAAATGACCATAATACCCCCACTTACAACACATGTGAAAACCACAGCAAAGGTAGCCGAAAACAACACATATGAAAACCACATGTGAAATGACCATAATACCCCTGAAGAGCGGTCTGAAGCAGGCGAAGGTCAGGATAGCCGAGCTTGAGAAGGAGAGGGACGAAGCTTTGGAGAAGGCTAAGAAGTCCGATCGTGAGCTTGGTTAAGTTTTGAGGGGAGAGAAGAGAAAGATGAAGGAAGTTGACGAGAAGGCCTATCAGGCCGGGTACGACCGAGCAGGCGCCGAGTACATAAGGGATGCTCGGTCGATGGTTAACGACGAGGTGAAGTTGAGGGTGCCTATTTCTTACCGAGCCGGGTACAAAGATGGAGTGAAGGCCGCTTGCGAGGTGCTACAGCTGGAGGCTGATATGAACTTAACGAAGTCGATCCCAGCACCCGTGACTCCGGAGATCGTCCTTCCTTACACCGAAGAGGAGGGTGCACCCTTTCCTCCTGAAGAGTTTCCCGAGAGTGAGGAGGATATTGATGATCTCACTGACGCCGATGCCGAAGGTGGAGATGGCTCAGGTCAGGATCAAAATGGTGAGGGTGCTGCGAAGGTAGCCGAGGACGCCGAGAAGGAGCCTATGAATGTTGATAAGATGGCCAAGGCCGAGGCTGAAGTTACTGCTGATGTTGCTGCGGAGGATGTTCCCCAAGTTTGAGTAGATGTCTTTTTGTTTTTGTTTGAACTTTAAACTCTTTGTTGGGACTAGACGGCTCCGAGCTTGGAGTTTGCCGATCCAGGTGTAATAGTTGATGGGGGGTCGGCACCGAACGGTTTACTACGCCTCACCTCCCTGTTAGGTTTTTCTGCAGCACTTGTTTGTTTTGAATGAATGAATGTCTGATTTCTGTTTGCAACGTATCTGTTTTGCCGAACTTGATTGAATATTTTCGTGCCTTAGGAAAATTTTGATAGGCTTGCTTGTTTGAATAGTAGGTATCCGTAGCCCCCATTTTGGTCTTGGTTCAGCTGAATAAATGTAATGTTGGCCAAGGTAGAGGTGGCTAACTTTTAGGTTGGTGATTGCCGAGCCTTGACTAAAGTAGAAAACTAGAGCTGATAGGTCGCCGAACTTGTTTTCTGTCTGCGGACATTCTTCAAGTAATGTGGATGAGTCTTTGATTGGATCATAAGAGTGCTAGATGCCCCCTTGCCTGTGGTTGGGGGCTCGGCCAAAGTGCCAGCCCCTGGCCAAGGTAAGAAGGACTTGGAGATTTGGTTTGTTTGTGGGTGGTTTGCTCGCCGAAGTGCGAGTGTAACCTTTCGGTGGCCGACCATGGTGTCTTGCCAATCCGAGTCGAAGCCTAAGTTCCATCAGAGATGTGTGTTTTAGGCTTGGCAGACCATATGTCCTTTATTTGCTTCTTTGGGCGGCGATAGTGGCCGAAGCTAAAGGCCTAAAAGCCATTTGTGGGTGTGACCGAAGTCATCGTTTATGTTTGGCAGATTTGCCGAGAGTGAGTTATGTGAATAAGGTGTAAAATAGAACGGTACTGGAAGTTTTAAGAATTCAATTGCCAAACTCGTCTTCTCATTGAGAAATTTTGAAGTACAAGACAAAGTAGAAGAAGAAAACTATGGGCCGGAGCCATTCTTTTAAATAAAGAACATAGAGAAGGAGGCCGAAGCCAAACAAAAACTTTAAAGATCTGGTAACACGAAGGTTAGCCGAGGATAGTATGCAGCCGAGCATAGAATAAAAAAAAGTTGGTCACATGTATGCTCTTTTTAGATTTTGTGCATTCCATGGGTTGGTAAGCACTTTCCCATTCATGTCTTCAAGGAAGTAGGCACCTTCACCAGCAATTTTGACAATGCGAAAAGGCCCTTCCTAGTTGGGCTTGAATTTTGTTTTCTTGCTTGCTTGCACCACCTTTTGCCAAACTAAATCATCTGGCTTGAATTTCTTGGTTCGCACACTTCGATTGTACCCCTTGACCACTTGTTGTTGGTATTCGGCTAGCTTGAGCCGAGAGTCATCACGCTTCTCTTCGGCAAGTATAAGCTCTTGTTCGACAGCTTCGTCGTTTGTCTTCGGGTCAAAGGTTTCCGTTCTAAGGGTGGAAAACTTGGATTCCAGCGGGATGACGGCCTCCATGGAGAAGGGAGTCTGGCCAGTAGAGCGTCGTGGTGTGGACCGATAGGCCCATAGAACCCTTGGGAGTTCCTCTGCCCATTTGCCGCGCTTGGAGTTCAGCCGACGTTTTATCCCGGCGCAAACTGTCTTGTTCGTGGCCTCGGCTTGGCCGTTTCCTTGGGGGTATGCTGGGGGGAGTTGAAGAAGCGGATTCCAAATTCCTCCAAGAGGCTAGAGAGGCTGTTGCCGACAAACTGGGTGCCGTTGTCAGAGACGATGGCGTATGGCACGCCGAACCGGGTAATGATGTTTCTCCACACGAATCTTCTGACGTCGGCCTCGGTTGTTGTGACGAGAGGTTCGGCTTCCACCCATTTGGAGAAGTAGTCCATTGCTGTGATCAGAAACTTGAAGCCTCCAGGAGCCGTTGGAAGTTTCCCTACGATATCAAGCCCCCATTGAGCAAAGGACCAAGGACTTGTGATGGGGGAGAGGTTCTGAGCAGGTTGCTTCGGAATTGTTGAAAACAGATGGCATGGTCGGCATTTGCGGACGACTTCTTCACAATCTTTCTTCATATTCTTCCAGAAGTATCCTTGACTCAATGTGCGTTGGCAGAGTGAACGATCTCTAGAGTGGCAGCCGCAGCTGCCTGAGTGAAGTATCCAACTTGGATTGAGTTCGACGTTGAGTACTTCCGTAGCGGTATCAAAGCTGGGATGATCAATACTGCTAAAGTTGATGGTTCTGAACTCGGAGGCTGTGGAGGCCGAGGCAAGACCAGTAAGTGCGTCGGCATGCGCGTTGTGCTCGCGGTTGATTTGTTCAATCTTGAAAGTTTTGAACTGCTTGATGAGCTCGGCTGTTGTGGCCTGGTATTTCATCATCCTGGGGTCCCTGGCTTCGTAGTCCCCCAACACCTGGTTGACAATCAGTTGGGAATCACAATAAACAGCTAACTCATCGACTTTCATTGCAATAGCGGAGCGTAGGCCAGCAAGAAGGGCTTCGTATTCTGCTTCATTGTTGGTGGCGGGGAAGTCGATGCTGATAGAACTTTCATGAAGTGTCCCACAAGGGAAAACCAAGACAACACCCGCACCAGCGCCATTGCTATTGGAGGCACCATCGACTTGAAGTCGCCAAGTGTCTCCCTGAAAGAGGAGCCAAGGTTTCGTGCTCGCTGTGGGTTCGGCGACTGCTTGTATTGGGGAAGGTTTGTTGAACTCTGTTGTATCGTTAGGGGTTAGTTCAGCTATGAAGTCGGCGAGAACTTGTCCTTTGATTGCTGTGCGAGGTTCAAAGCGTATGTCGAAATTCGCCAGTTCAACAACCCATTTGGATACGCGATTGGAGAGATCAGCTTTCCGAATAAGGGCTTTAAGAGGGTATTCCGTGAGCACAGTGATCGTGTGGGATTGGAAGTATGGTAGAAGTTTCCTTGCTGCTGAGACTAGTGCAAGAACTAATTTTTCCAGAAGGAGATAGCGTGTTTGCGCTGGGAGGAGTGTTTTGCTGGTGAAGTAGATTGGCATGTCGTCGGGGCCAACTCGCCAAACCAGTGCTGAGCTGACCGCGTGGGCGGAGATGGCAAGATACAAATACAGAGTCTCAAACTCTTTAGGTTTCACCATTAGTTTCACCGAGCTTAAATATTTTTTAAGTTCGGCAAGTGCTGTATCGCAGTCTGGCGTCCATTTGCGCCGGCTTTTACCTTTCAGGGCGTGAAAGAAGGCATGGCACTTGTCAGATGACTTGCTGATGAAGCGGTTGAGAGCAGCTGCCATGCCCGTGAGCCTTTGAACTTCTCTGATTGTTCGTGGTGGCCATAAGTCTGCCACTGACTTGATTTGGGTAGGGTCGGCCTCAATGCCGCGTCTTGTGACCAAATGACCAAGAAATTTCCCTGCGCTTACGCCGAATGCACATTTTTTCGGGTTCAGACGGAGTTTGTGGAGTTTGAGAACTTCGAATACCTCGTCAAGTTCTGTGAGATGGTTATGCTCCTTCTGGCTTTTGACGACAAGGTCGTCGATGTAGGCCTCCAAGATGTGGCCTATCTGTGCATGAAGCATCTTGAATCCCTAGTGGCCTATATTATTTGCATCTAATTGGAGTATCACTTATTGTACAAGTAGAATACGAGTTAAACACATAAATGTTTAGGCCCATTGATTCACTAGAATTGTTCCTATGAAGGAATGACAATGTTGTGTGTTTGCCTAACCCTTTACGTAAAGGTGCCTAAATAAACCCAGAAAAATTCATGGGTTTACTGATTGCTGCCCTCAAAATGTACCTTTTCAGCCCTAAAACCCAAACCGTAACCCTTTCTTCGAACAATTGGCCTTTCGTTTAACCACTAAAACCCCAAATTACTCACTCATTTGGACCCTTTTATGCTCTACAGTAACAATTTAGTGAGCTGCTACTTTGATCGTCAAGCAAATCTCACAGTTGTTCAACAACAAACTTTGAATCTTTCTTCTTCCTCATAGAACCATGAACTATAAGCTTCCTAGTTCCCACCACTCAAACTGTCACGCCCTCGATTTTCAACATAAACAATAATAACAATTAATAATTAAAATCCTCACCAAAATTACCATAAATAACCCAAAAGTTAGTTTAATTCCCAATTCCACAAACCGGCCCAATACTTATAATGTTCCACAATAGAAAATGCGATACAATGAAATTTCATTTTACAAAGATTGAAAAGTACTTCTGAAAATAGCTTTAAACCATGACATCAGCATGCACTCCATGACAGTGACCTGCAATAAACCTGAAAACGATAGGTTGAGCTACACTAGCCCAGTAGAGAAATCTATGCACAAGTTATGGGAAAATATGTCAAGTGATGCATCTAGAGTGAATGAGAAATGACAGATATACCCAAGGTTTATATGACTATCAACAGGCAACTCACAACGGCCAAAGGATTCTAGACAATCCTATATACAATACCTACCACCTCACACGCCATACAAGTGTCACTAACGTTCCTATCTCAAATACAATTAGCCAATCTTCAGTTTATCAGTCGGTACTTCGCATCACATCTATCTCAACATTCATTTTCATTTCACAATCTTTCACGTTTCTCATTCCATAACCAAACCCCATTTCTTATTAAAAGATCCTTTTTCCTTTCCTTTCTTTTAGTCAGATATTTCCCATCGATAATCACTAGGGTCACCTCGGGTCTTCTTCCCTCGAGCGCAGGGTCACCCCGAGTCTATTCCCTCACAATCATAATAATCCTTTGGGTCACCTCGGGTCTATTCCCTCGAGCGCAGGGTCACCCCGAATCTTTTCCCACAATACAATAACCATTTGGGTCACCTCGGGTCTATCCCCTCGAGCGTAGGGTCACCCCGAGTCTATTCCCTCAAGAACGACCCCTCGGGTCACCTCTCACACTTTTCATAATCGTCATCATCTCATAATCAATTTCATCCTCAATCTATCGGTCATTACCTAACTCTACAGACGTACATGCTCGTGTCTTTTCATTAGTTTACAACTCCGCATCCTACATAACATGTTAAGCCTATACGTATAATCCCACAATACTCTACTTATTTGCTTTCTATGCTTGAACCTCATAGGACGAGTCAAGAAGACTCAAGTTATAATATCATCCCAAACAATTCTACACAACCTCGATTTCACTTTAAGCATCCTAAATAATCTACCAATCCACCACATTGGTTACCTTTCAAACGTTCCAAATCGTCAACCATAACACTACTTCAACACATAAAGTAATACACGCCATTCCCTTTAATTATACCCCAAGTAATGTACGAACCCTTCACCATCCTACGACATACCCCTCACTAACACCGACACCTAAACCTCATAGAAAGTACCAAAGGAATTAAAAGGAAACAACAAATGGATCATAAGAACAAGGATTTCGGTCCTACCTCTCAAATCACTAAACGAACACTCAACTACCCAATCATACTCACCACAGTGCCTCGCATAACCTACAACTTCCCTAAACGATCATACGATTCATCCTCCGTCACTACGACACTAAGACATCGATTAACGGGCGTCTAAGACATGGAATCGAGCAACAAGTCATTGGAGGACGAAGAACCAAGTATTAGGATGGTTTAATGATGCATAAAAGGTATTAGGAGTGATCGGGGGTCAAAATAACGAAGTTTGGGACAAAACAGCAAAAGCTGATTTTAGGGCACTTTGTATCGATACTAGCGATTCTAGTATCGATACAAACGGGCTTAAAAACGTTCCAGAAATTCTTGTATCGATACTGATCTGAGCAGTATCGATACAAACGGGTGTTCGAGCAGATTTTCTGCAAAATCACAAGAACGAAACCCCAACCAAAAACCAACATTTTACAGCACGATCCATATGCAAAACCAACACATAAACACATAACAAGTGCAAGAAATCCCTACCTCGATTATCAAAGCCGAACCCAAGAGACTCTCCGAGCCCTAGACTCCAAAATCGACACCGAGAGAAATACACCTCCTCCGAGCCAAACCGGACGAGCTACGAACTCAATAGCGCGTGAGAAAGATGATGAGAGGGTTGGGTTCTTTGGGTTTTGAGTTTGGAGGTTGAAATGAGTGAGAGAGAGAGAGGCCGAGAGAGAGAGCCGGTGAGGGAGAGAACGGACGGGAGAGGAGAGAGAGAAAGGAGTTGGGATTATAATTCCCTACACTCACACACACCTATATATACTAGCACAAACGTAAACTACACTTACAATCCCTCCACTTCCAATTCCTTCATTCAAACCCCAAATCAATTAAACTTAACAAATCTTATATTTTCCTTCAAATTCTAATATAAATTAACCTTTAAATAAATTTTCGAAATTACGGGTCCTTACACAAACCCCCCACAAATCCAACCGTGCTCAGCCTTAGGCCAAATTCATGAAAGATGCCCTCCATCATTCGGCTTCTTATTTGGTCATCCCTAATGTAAGCTTGGAAAGTTATTTTTCACTTTATCATAAAAGACGTTTGAAATTTCACCGACAACACGAAATATCCAACTCACTCCCATCTGCTTCAGAAGGCAAACATATACAGAGGAAGCTACACCAAAAGCAGACAGGCTCCTTTTAAGGGAAAAAAAAAACTAAGAAAGTAGAAGGGCAAAACAACAAGAAATGAAGGCAGCAAAGTAACCGGAATATAGCCTCTCCAGGAAAGTGCAATGTAAACAATCAGTTCCAGTGTTATTAAAGGCCCAAGATGCATCGAAGCGCCAAGGGCCCCTAGAGCCTAAGCGACAAAGCGCAACCCTCAGTGAAGTGAAGCGGCATTGAAAAAAGAGAGTAGATGTACCTTACCAAGTGACCAAATGACCCAATATCATAAAATGGGACATCTACTAATGAAAACAACATATGTAATAAGCCAAGTACCATACTTTGAAGTCCAAAAAGGTAGAACGTCAATAATCATACATAACGTTCAAATGACCATCTATGAAAAAAAGAGCATACTACGCTTCCATCAAAACTA
This sequence comes from Rhododendron griersonianum, assembly GCA_018127125.1. Taxonomy (NCBI): domain Eukaryota; kingdom Viridiplantae; phylum Streptophyta; class Magnoliopsida; order Ericales; family Ericaceae; genus Rhododendron; species Rhododendron griersonianum. The sequence goes on along the minus strand of CM030799.1, from coordinate 17,589,473 downwards.
ATCTTTGAAGTTTGAATATTTAGCTTTAGTAATTACAAACGTGATGAAGTAATAGTAGGCTAGTTACGGTCTAATTGAAGGAAGCGTCGCATAGGAGTCGATTCGAAAGAAGGCCAATGCAGTCGAAGAGGAGAAGAAGCGTCAGTGGAAAATCATATTAGACGATTAGGGCTTTTTTTTTTATAAAAGTTGTTATCTGGTCTCATTAAAAGCTTTGATCTAGTGCGTTGGATAAGGTAGATAGACTTTAAAAAATGGACAACTCTGATTAAATACACAAATTTCTTAAGAGTTAATGGTTAAGCGCGCGTTGAGCTAAGTCCCAAAGCTCGTGCTTTTTGCGCCTCGCTTCTACACATTGAAGCCCCATACCCGTGCCTCGCTACGCTTAGAGATTTAAGCGTGCTTTTTAAATCACTCATTAGTTCCTTCGCTACCAAGAAGAGAAATAGAAAATTCCCCTTTGTTCATTTTCCACCCCCTCCAACTTACTACCACCATTCAATCTTCAAGTATTTTTCCTCTGCCAGACTCTAAACAATGAGGCCCTCCCAAGCATCAACATGCCTCCTGCCGCTCCTCTACCATGTTTCCATATTTATTATTATTCAAACTCCCTTGCTACCAGAAAGCCGCACTTGACCATTACCAAAAGAAGGTAAAAATTATTCATGTTAAAGCTTCCAATTCAAAACCAATTGGAAATTATTGTAGAGGTTGCCGAGGCTCATATAAAGGTTTTGGAGGTATAGTAAATCATTATGGGACAAGCTCTAGCAGTGCCAATTGAACTTATTCATTCGCCAGTTATATATGGATTGCATATGAGATTAAATGTTCACTCCAAAGCTATTTCTCATGATATGGAAATTAACTTGTTACTTCGTAGTAGGTTTAGGTTATCCCTCTTATGCATGGGAAATCTTGTTCTTTACTCATGCTCCACGGATTTAGCTATGCATTAAGAGCATGGGTAATCGGTAATCTGCTGAACTTAACTACAACCCCCTTATGGAGGCTATGTTACATGGATCCTTCATTTTGGCTCAAGTACCCGTATCGAGGTGTCCAACACCCGTATTCTTTTGGACACTCGGATCCTCTAATTGTTAAGATACATACATAAAAGGAATATCAAATTAGCAAGAAAAGCGGTATTTCGAGTATTTCACATAGACAGGAGATAGGGAAATAGCAAAAACATAATTTTCTTAATCCTTTATTGTTTAGATACATTTGTAAGCATAGTTTACAGTTGCAATATACAACACAAACAAGAGTTCAGGACGTGTCCCCATACCCGTACCCAAGTTGGGGACACATATCCACGTATCCTAAGATTTAAGTTTAGAAAGGTCCAACGCTTGGACTTGCACCCACACCCGATACTCGCACCCGAGTCCATGTAACATAGCATGGAGGAGATCGGGCAGAAGCCAAAGCCTTCAATTCTTCAATTTATAACTAAATGAAGCTTCTGTACAACCCGTCTTTAAATATACACAACCACCATATAGTCAACCATACAAATTTTAAACCATCTCCCACAGGTTTGGTCTGAACTCAAGCAACAGGTCATGACAATTAAGTAGCAAATAGTTATTATTCACAAAATGAGGGCAATAGTTAAGCCACCCACATCAAACAAACAATGTTCAAACATTGCAGATGTTAATTAGAAAGGATATGGTTTTTTAAAAAAATATGATACAACAGTGTGAGAGACAAATATGATGGACATGATGAATGGTAAGTGGTATCCGCATAAGCAACAAGAAGTAGGCTCTGCAGCTAGTGGCAAACAACAAAAATTAAAGCCCTATTACCAAGTGCAAAATGACTAACCTTAAATAATCAGTGGTCCTTTCATAAAGGCCACGGCCCACAAAGTATCGTCCCTGGAACAAACAAAACGATTTTGTAAAACACGTTACAAGATACAACAAGCCATTCTTGGAAAGATTCAAAGCTACATGCAACAGTACTCACCTGATAAATCCAACTGAAAGAATGATCGATCGGAGATTTTCGACAATCGATGACAAGCTGGAAATTTAAGTACGTTGCAAAAACGATGCGCAAACCAGCATAAGCACCCAATACACCCAATACGAGAATATATATCCGAAAATAATTTGATTGAGAAAAAGCTTGATTCCTTTCTCCCAAAACCTTCCTTGTCACGCTCCCGATTTTAAACATAAACAATAATACATTTTACTTAATAAAAATACCATTCTCTCGCCCATAAATACTCCATAATTACATGCCAAGGCCAATAACCAAACTGCCAACGTTTCAAGTTTACATCCAAAAGGAACCACAACCCAGTGTCTTATACATACATAGAAAATCAAACTGGTTTAAGTGTTACATTCATCCAAGTCAATAGGAAATAGAAGTTTAATACAAATTATCTCAAATCCTGATTAACAAAGTAATCTCCTCAAAGTGAGCTTTCAAAAAATTTGTCCACAAATGCATGCCAAGAACCCAATGCCAAAGATCTTGAGTAGTACCTGAAAAATGAAGGGTTGATCTACACTAGCCCAATAGGAAAATCTCTACCAACTATATGAAAATGGGATGACAGTTGCCAAGAAAATATTTTGATAAAAGCAATGACGTTTGACAAAAAGTATTACATCTAACACTTTCTTTACTTTGGGAAAATTTACACACATCAACATTTATACTAACACGCAAATCCCTTTATCCTAAAAGAAAACTCAGCTTACCATCACCTATATCAATTTTTTTATATATATACCTTTCCATTTCAGTGACTCTAAAATAATCCGAATTCCTTAACAAACTATTTTCTCTTTCTTTTCTTGTTCCACTAGCCAACCTCTCATCAAAATATACACACTAGGCATATAGAGAAGGAGTTTAAAGCAAGCAATGATACGTCGAATAATACCGCACAACAACAAAGAAACTCACATGTCTACCCAATCAGTCTTTTAAATTCTCAAGCTAATAGCTATCGTATCCCTTTATATCACCTAGTCATTCCAATGCCAACAAATCATGGTTTACCCACCTTGATTTTATTATCTTCCCACAACTTTTTTTGTTATCGAGTTCCCATTATAAGTCAAAAATGCAAGTATCAATAGTGCCACACATAGGCACTTCTCTTCTAGAAGTCTATTCCATAGGCATCATATGCACTTTATCTTCCAGTTGGACCTGATTGGCTTGTCCAGCTACAATGTGTTGGTTAGGAACAGAGATGATTTACGGGAATCAAAGTGTTGTCCTCTTTAGAGAATCACAATATTGCCAACAGGTAAAATAAAACAAGAAAATGCAACATGCAAGAGGGAAGTCGACTGGGATCTTATATGCTTGGCACACCAAGAGTCTGTTCTCCATTTTATACTAGCATTGATATTGATCCTAATGCAACCCAAATCAAGGGATAGATTCATGAAAGAGATAAATCCCAAAATGGGATACAAGGAGCAAAAGCTCTTTATATTCTTTTATCAATGCATCAAAAACTAACTAATGAGGGCACAAGACACCTATTTATGGACTCAAAACCCTACACACACTAAAGACACTAAAATGACAACAATACCCCTAAATCCTACTGTATCATACACCCCCTCTAAAGAAAACAACTTGTTCTCAAGTTGGACACAAGACACAAGACAACTAAATAAAGAAAACATAGAACTATTTATTATGCAGCTCCGAAGTAGCATGTGACTGCATTTCCTTAATTCACGTCACCCTCATGCAATAACCCATCTTCAATACGAGCTTTCATTTGTGTACATCCACTGCGTCCTTGCTTATGTGCCAAGAAATCACCCATTTGCCATACCTCTTAAGACTCAACATAGGTGACTACACTTGGTTCCAAAACGTCACAAGAATCATCAACCTTCGCATAGAGAAAATTCAACTTCACCACATGTCCAAGATCATACCCAAGACTTTCTCGAGTGAACACCATTCCCAAAGGATCTTCAAGATGTCCCAAGTCGTTTCTTCTCTCTCTCGGCCACTTTATAAGTTGCTCGGGCACCAAAACATCACAAACTTGCACATCTTGGACCAAAGACAATCCGAGAGACATGTTTAGAGAACAATCATCAAATTTTGGCTCTATGAAATCCTCTATACCCACTGGGACTTCGAAAGCAATCTCATTTGTCTTGGGTAGCACACACAATGCAACATTCGCTCCATGCCCTTCTTTTTGTACTTGTTTGCTATCGTCCCATTGCAAGAAGCAAGGTTCATTGCTAATAAGAATGGACATTCTTGTTCTTCATTGGAGCTTCCAACACTCTCAAGTCCATCTTCATCACCATCAATGTCCTCACTTGGATACTCATCATAGATGGGAACGTCTTCCACGTCAATATCCCCCTTTGAAGACTCGTCAAACATGAGAACTCTTTCAAATTCACCTCCAACATCTTCATTTGGAGACTCATCAAAGATGGAGAAATCTCCAAACTCATTTTCAATCTCAAAGGCGCAATCATCTTGAAGAACACCTTCAAGGTCTTTACTAGGATATTGATCAAAGATAGGAAAATCATCGAAATAACTGAGTTCCATCCCCCCTTCAAACTCATTCAAATTGAGGCTCACATCCTCCTCAATCTCGTTTGGAATCTTTGGATTAAACTTTCCATAAGATTCAACAAGGCCAATGTTGCTCTCCTCCTTGTAGTTAAAACTAGACTTAAATTGACTATAAGAATTATCAATACCTCCACGAGGTAGTAAACGATGCACCTTCCTAATCAAGGTAGCAACTTGTCTTTTCAACATCAACAATTGCACATTATCGTTTAAGGTAGCAATTTGTGTACTCAACTCTTCAATCTCATTCCTATAACGATTTTGGTTGCCAAAGTTATCAATTCCATCACCATTATTCACCACCAAGCCTCTACCTCTTCTACCGATAAGCCCGATAAGCCATTACAACACTAGCAATCAACTCCAAACAAGCAAATCAACCCAAATATTGAAAACCTAGTCAACTCACTCACCGAACTCTGTCAACTCAGTGATTTTAGACCCAAACTCAGTCAACTTGGTGCAAAACACAGCCAACTCAACCAAAATTGATCAAACTCAGTTAACTCAGTACCTAAACAGCCTCAACTCACAAGTAAACAACAGAAATCTGATAGTAATCGCAGCAAATCCCAACAAACGAGACAAACCCAACGAAAATCAAGCCTAAATTTCAGATTCAAGTGCCAAAGAGTAGTTTAAAGACCCTTACCCCTGTTTTTGAGTGCCGAAAGAGGGTTAATCGACAGATTCGACTTGAATCAAAGGCTGTTCGACACTAATCAACAGTTTCGAAGTCAAACGAAGGCTGTTCAAACTGTATTCGAGTGATTCGAACACCGTAGGAGCACTGCGCAGCTATGAGTCTCAATTTCGAGCTCCGAAATGACTGAATCGAGTGCGAAATCACCTATTTGAGGTCCGAGACAGGCAGATCTGGCCTCGTTAGGGTTTGAAACTTTGATGTAAGTGCCGAAATGACAGATTCAAGTTTGAACAAGGCTGGGTCAGAGTAGATTGAGCAGTATGAGCTTTGAATCTGGGTGTTGGTTGTCCAAAATGGGTTTTGGTTGTTTGAAAATGGATGTACAGTGCTCGAAATGCACTGAATCAGGTCGATTTGTGTGTTGTGAGAGTCGAAATCAAGTTTATGGTCTTGGGTTGGGTAGATCTGTGATTTTCGAGTGGAATAGGAGCTCCGGCGAGGTTTTCCGGCACCGTTTTAGGTTTCCGGCGAGATTTAGGTTTCCGGAAAATTTTCAGGCGAGATGAAGGGTGGGGATCAAGCCTAAAAGCAATGATACCAAATGATACAATCAAAATATCAAGGGGATTCAAAGATTGAAAGAAAGGAGCAAAATCCCATTCTAGAGGATAAACCCCAAAAGGTAGAGAGAGAAACTATGTCTCAATCAATATATTCAATATTCTTAATAATCAAAAGCTAACTAATGAGGGCACAAGACACCTATTTATGGACTCAAAATCCTACACACACTAAAGACACTAAAATGACAACAATATCCCTAAATCCTACTCCCAGTCGACTCAACAATCCCATCAATTCTCATACAATAAACATGAAGATTAAAAAACAGTGGACAAAGTAATCATCCAAATAAAGTGTCGAAAACAGGGGTATAAGAACATGCAACCTGAAAGCCAAACACGTATTCCAGAAGATCAAACATGTCCACATCCCACAGTGCAGGAAGTTCAAAACCAGCTGGAAACCTGAAGTTTTCAGAGTATCTAAGAGCAGATATTGCACCTCTAACCTGGACAGATCACAGAAAAAGAAGTTTACTGAGACATGAATTCATTAATTACGAAAGCATATGTATAAATAGCAGAGCTGACAAGTAGAGGTCTGTAATATAGCAACAAACAATCCAATGTTTATCACGTACAAAAAATCTACAAATAACATGATATGTTTTTGTCCACAACTCTCTGATGAAACAACCATAGACTGAACAAAAAACTAGATAGAGGCTAAAATTAGTACAGAACATGTGAATCACGTATACAAGAGCAGGAGCAATGAATAAATGCACTGTAAATAAATCCGGGTTTGACTTACTTCTGGAAAAAACCCAATAGCATTTGTTAATGATGGTGCTTCCAGAGGGGCGATGTTGTAGGGTGTGAGCTCCCTTGCTAATGGTGCATCTGATTTTTTTATCTTTCTTACCTGAATCATACAATTAAAACTAAAACATTCAGTCTATCAAGTTTTCATGATGACATATATATTACAAATACCAACAGTCTCTGCATGGAAGACTTGGATCAAAGAATGGTCAAAAACTTAAAGCCAGAGTAATGAAACTCAACACCAGAAGCAAAGACTTACCTCCTCCACAATAAGTCTTCCTACACCATCAGGAGCTGCATCTTTGCTCAGTGCTTCCATCACCTCAACCAAGGCCCTCAATGTAGCAAAAACCTTTCATTTCTGAAGATCTGAGTTCCAACCTGAAACAATAAGCAACGGCCAAATTCAAGTTTTAGGTTGCCTAAGAACAAGCGGAAATATGAAGAGGACAACTTCTTTAAGAAATTTCAAGCTAACAAGCTGTGATCAAATTTGTCATTTCTGCAATTCCAAGTTCGGGATCATAACTAACCAAAATTCCATATAGCGTTTTCAAACCAGGACTTCCGGTGTTAGGTGTACAAGCCATCTGAAGGTGACTGAAATATGGACGACCTATACAGGGAGCAGAATGCTGCTGGCTAAACCAAACCAAACTAAGCCATAATGCCCCAATCAATTCGGATCAGCTACATGAATCTTTTTTCCTTCATAGTAGAATGTTGCTTCTATAGTCAGAAATACCATAATCACTAACCCAGGCCAATAAGGAGTACATAAAAATAGTAAAATACCACTCCTCTCTTTCTAATTTATTTATTGATACAGGAGCATTCAGGCAATGTTTCTCTCTGCCAGAACCCTATATAGGTTAAAGAAATCCATAAGGCTTCCATGTATAAGAAAACCGAAAAGGAATAGAAAATGGAAAACCACATCGCCAGGCTCTTTGAAGCATGGAAAAGTTTTTTCTTAATTTCTATCCCTTCAATTGACACAACAAGAATCATAGCAAAAAGCACAAACTTGACAGGGTAAATACACACGCCTCCGAGTGGAAAACAAATTGAAATTTCAAAACTAAGACAAATAATTTAGGGCAAACTTCCCTTTGACGATTGTGGTACAGTCAATGTGCGTATTGCCCACCTGCCCGCCGTTATCAGCACGGAAATCCCGGTCGTTTGAGGACTTGTAAGCACAATCACAATGTTCATCCCATTTAACACAATGTTAACTGCACCAGCCAATTTTGAGACTGGGAAAGACAAATCCACTGGTTACATTTCTACCCATCTCTTCCTCTTCCTCAACTACCCTAAGCCTGAACCCTAACTTAACACTAGTGACCACCTCCACCACTTCCACCACCAGGAAACAACGCAGGCCATCTCCGCTGCTGCACCAATTTACAATACCCATCAGAACTACCCACAATACAAACCAAGAACAAAAAGGATGTTAGAACTAATTGAATTTGATTATATTTCATGACAAAAACTTATTTCTTAAAAATATATTTTCAAGTTGGCCCTTGTAAGACATTTTAAACATTAGCCTTTGGCCCAAATTTCTTTAGAGCCAAATAGGCCTGATTCTAAGTTTCACTACAGCGGACCTCTAGTTACCATGGGCGGTTGACCGGCCTCCAAAGGAGTCGACCGATTGTCCAACCATTCGTGCATTCTGAAGCTCTTTCCGCCATTTTTGACTTCTGAAGCTTCGCAGTTAAGGCATAGGAACATGGCAAATCTAGTTTTTACAGTGATAGGGCTCCATGGCAAGATTATATTAACTGCTCAAGAAGATTTACGACTTAATGGATGGATCTCAAACATTCATATTAGTGGCTATAAAAGAGCTTCTGCAGATGAAGAACTCACCAAGTTATAAGATCAATATAGAGAGCGGTACTCATCTTCTTCGCGCAAATTCCTTCATTGTATTATTTCTTAAGAGATCTTTGTGAGCCATCAAATTTATTATTCACTCTTTCAGAGTGAGCCATCAAATTTATTATTCACTCTTTCAGAGAGAGAACCATTTTACCTTATAATTTCATTAGTTGCAAAGAGGGTTTCATATCCTCTGTATTCAGGGGTTTTTCCTTCAGAGCTGGTCAGAGTACTCGAAACTTGGTTTTAGAGTTTGGGAGAGTAACTCTGGCGGTTGGGCCAACTCCTCGGGAAATATAGCATATTGGCTGCAAAGCTTAATCGGCACACAAAGCTGGTTGGTTGATTAGTGAAACAGTGACTACTTAGGCTAATAGACTAGGTTGCGCAGTGGACAAGTTCGGACCGAACTACTATAACTCTGTGCTATCTCTCTTTCGTAACTCTTCTATTTCCTGTATTGTTACATAGTAATATATTTGGTTGATTCATCATTTTGGTATTTTATATAGTAATCCAATTCGCCACCCCCACCCCCTCTCGGGTTGCCGTTTGGGTAACAAAGGTGAAACAAAGCAAATCAAACTTTCATCAAAACCATGCAAAGTCACTAGTCATAGAAACCCAACCAATTCCAGCCACTGTTACTAAATACATTAATTGCATAAATTGCTGCCTTTGAGAGGGATTTGAGCGTTGGTCTTCTGCTTGGTCGCTTGATTCTCACCATTTTAATCAGGACTGTTATTTGCGGAGTTCTCGCAATGTTCACCAACTCTTTCACCATCATTAGGTTCATTTTTTTCTTTTTTTCAGACTTAAAATTATAATTAGGTTGAGTTGTTTGGCCTCCCATAATACTAATGCACAGATTACAACTTTCCAACTGCGCCACAATTTTGAACAGAATCTCGTCACGCTGGAAATCGCATAATCTTACTCTAAACGGCCTGCCAGATCGTGTAGACATGATGCCACTCACTCCGATACCAAAACTGATGTAGGACAGAATTGAAAAGGATTTAAGATGATCAAAGCACAAAGAAAATGGTTTGTTTTGGGGCCGTGAAGAGTAGATAGATAAAAGAATTCTAGGCCTCAGTCACGCCTAAACCACCCTAAGCATCACACCTAGGGCCTCTTTAGTATCACACCAAAGAAAAAGGATTGCATCACACAACCTTAAAAGCTTAAAGTTGTAGGATATTGTACATATTCACTCATACCTTCATACTCTTGACATACATCAATTTATAGGTTCCTAATGTGTTTAATACCAAAGACTATTTACTATTCGCTAGATGGTCGGGTAGGATGTATGTGTTCTCTAATGGTTTCGTACATTGAATATGTGGTCAAAATTCCTAAATGAAAAGTCATAAGGCTCATGAAAAGTCACACCCTTTAATGTTCCAGCCAATATCTAGTTAATATCTAGTTAAGGCTTCGGCATAAGAACCATCCAACCAATGCCTTTCATAAACTTTTTTTTGGTGCCGCCATTTTCCATCAATTTAATAAGGTAAAAGCCAATCACCCCTAGCAGTCCATCTTATGATGGGATAATGCTTTTAGTTGTACCCAATAAACAATTCAATGGTCATATTTATCAGGCATTGGTCGGAAATTTTGGCGTAACTAGGTATCAAATCATATAAGTGCATATCTAGCTGCATATAGTACTATACAGAAAAGAGATAAGAGAAAATAAAATAAAAAGATAACGAGAGCATTAAAGTAATTTTAGATTTCTGCTAGCAGTTTTAGTTGTGCACGTACACAAGTCCACAATCACATGGATTTAGGGATTTATGCGTGATAACTGAAGGTGAGGGGCAATTCACATGTAAAGCATGTAACAATTTTATTAGTAGTGTAGGACTAACTTTCAAACAAGTTATGGATGAAATTATGTTCCCATAAAAGAATCATACTAGGAAAAAAGGAAACTAAAAAAGCACATAAGAAGGCCATACTCTCCCAAATTAGCACGGGATGGTCCAGATTCCCGTTATTTCTGCTCCTCTCTTTGCATATCATCCACTCTGCCTCTTATACAGTTGATAGAATTCCCACAAGCGTTCCACATCACAGTTACGATCTATTTTAGCGCCATCCCTTTTGGCAAGTTTTTGCTGCATACAAGAATTCATCATAGAAGGTGAACATTGTAGAAATTTTTTTTGGGTAAATGACATTGTAGAATTATTCGACCAAATTCAGAAGTTTCCAGACTTCTTTATTCACCATACCATCCACAAATTATCACAACGAAGTCGAATGAAACACGTTGATGGCTTGCAAGTTCTTCAAAATTCACCATTTTACAAGTCCAAAATATCAATGGATGATCTCAACACCCCAGACATCATCTCGTGGACCCAATGGAAATCATCACTTTCTGGAGAGTTCTTCAAACTTCAATACAATCTCATATCAAAATGTTTCCCCAGTAATAATTCAAGGAAAAGTGAGGTACAACCTGGAATAAAGGGTTAACATCGGATCTTGAGCGGCTGCACCCTTTAATGAGGAGGTGCAAGTGAACCCGGTTTAAAAAAAAAAAACAGAAGTAGAAAACATACTTTTGCATCAGAGATTAAAATGAACCCCTTGCGCTGTTCAAGTAAACCTCTAGCAACCCAAAAAGTCCAACCCACACTTCATTAAAAAAAGTCCAATCCACTAGCTGGCACCCACCCCCAAATGACCAAATTCTCTATCTGCTCTTGCAAACTGATCTCTCACTCTGATGACTCATACCAAGAAGTACGAGTAAATAGTGCTGATAATGAAGCTATATTACATGATTTCAGAATATGAAACTCATCGTGGTCAAGAGGTATGAATGGGTTAAACTTAAAATATTCCTTTTGCTTATGTTACGAAAAGTTCATTATCGTTAGCTGTTCTTTATTTCGTAAAATAGAATGTGTAGGATTAACTTCTTGTATGTCACTGCTGACTCAAATTCTTGGAGCCACCCCTTGTATGGATCATATCTGATGCGAGCAGTCCTGAAAATAAAGGTGACCAATCCCATGCTACAATTGACGATTAAAGTAACGATACTCACAGAGCAAGATGTTGGATCTCTCATTCCCATTTTGAAGTTCTTCCAATAATAGCTATCGCAACAGCAGCTTCATTCCTTAAACATTGACCACATAAGTGGGCTTCCTGGACCAACTCACCACAAAGGACACAGTGCTTCGACAGATAGTAGCAACCAATTCTAGTTCGATGAGCATTCGGAACATAAGACTGATGTTTAGCAATAAATTCCCATCCCGGGTGAGACATTTCTGAAAACCACTGGTTCAAGTCCACTCCAACAAGTCCAAAAACTCTCTGCAATTCTGGTATTATCTGTTTCGTAATGTAATAAATATCGTTCAATCTAAAGGGAAAATCGATCACCAGAAGGTCCAGGGGGTCCACCACCATATCAACCAGGCGAGACCCAGGTTCACCGTGGACTACGACATAAGGTATTCGTTCTCCATACCGTGGTTTTGCCCTAGGGTCCGTCCTCATTGCTTTAGTCACCACATTTGCAGCAGGTGGGAGTGATGAGGAAGCCCTCGTGCTGTAGGTACCTAATCGGACCTCCTTGGCAAACACAAAATCCTGAAGAGAAACCCTGCCAGATAAAATCCGTTTCCACTAACGAAGCAAGTATGCTGTAATCTGTATACAATTTCCCATTTATTTAAGGAGTAAAATTTCCCATTTATTTCATAAGAAACAAACCGATATGTTTCCATCTTGTAAGAGACTGAAATGAGACACTACTGGAATAACAAAGCGTTTCAAATGAAAAGAGGCATTGTATAGTGAAAAACATCAACTACATAGCAAAACAAAACTTGTATCAACTCAAACATGAAAATTATTTGACAATACTTAATCATTTGCTTTAAATAACGTTTTACTCCCTCTGTCCCAATTTGTTTGTCCAATTCTGATAAATCAACTTTTTAAGAAAACACAATGATTGCACCTAGACATATTCAACTATCCATCATGTGCCCTTAAACTTTTTTTAAAATTTACTTTATTTTTCAAAAGAAAGAGCAAAAAAGGAATCTGATCTATCGACAAGTCAAAGGGACAAACATTTTGGGATATGCAAAAGCCTAAAAGTGGACAAACAAATTGCCACAGAGAGAGTACAAATTAGCAAATCTATATATAAAGCTAACAAGCATGATTACCAATAATAAAGCTTTTATGCACTTAGGGAAGTTCTACTCCATGCGTCTAACCATGGGAGTAGAACATGTCAAAAGGTCACGCAGAGAGCTTAATTTACCTTTATTTCATCTATTCCTTTTCTTATTAGGGGGATTCCAATACTATTAACAGCAATGGTAGCTCCAAAGCCAAAAGCATTAGAGTTTGTCCGAATGAGGGTGCATCACTAGCAATGCTCCATCAGCTGAAGACAGTACTCGCGGTATCTTGTTAAATACCGAGTATTGTTCATAAAATGTTGCAAAATGTGGAGTGAGTGAGATTTATGTTAATCTAATTTATAACAGGTTATATTTTCATTAAAAATAACCAAAAGACCAGGAAGAAGGTGACACTTTGAATTTTCAAAGTGCTTAACTCAACTACCATGCTTAGCTAAGATGCCATGCGCTGACCTGGTGCCACAATGGCAACAGGTTCCCAGAAATAATATGCAAGGTATAGACGGTCACTTATACACAAACGAGCTCGAAAATTTTCAACCACAAAGGGAATACTTTTCTTACCTTGCCACATTTAGCTTAAAAAAAAGCTAACACCTCAAGCAGAATCAAACGAAGAATAATATGCCGTCGATACTAAGTATGTATCTCCTGCTGAACTACACAGACATCACCAAAGAAAAATCATGATGCCCAAGATTACTCAAAAAACAGCAATATCAACAGAAAATGTACTACTAAAAGGAACTTTTGCAAGATCTTATGTTCACTTTCGGTAAACTGATAACTCAGTTTTACTAGTTGCTGTCAATATCATTTTAGACTGTCCTTTTTAAATCATAACAATTTCTCCCTTTCCAAAACCTTTTTCAACTAAAATAATTCTCTCTCTCTCTCTCTCTCTCTGTATTATATTCTAGGGAAAGAAGAAGCTATTGTATTGCAATGCTTGAGTTTTAATTGATATTTACCATACACATACAAACTTCATGTGAATGCAGGACGATTACAACTGATTCATAAAAGATCTAAACATCATCAGTGGGTGCATCCTTAATGTCAATATGTGTGTTGTATTCAGCTCGAGGTGATCAAAGCATGTAGACTATTAAGTGAAAAGATACCTCATTTAATATCCTATTGATAGATATGGAGCACATATATGGGCCTTAATAGCTGAAGAAGGTAGTCAATGATTCAACATGCACAAGCTTTTGATAGAGGATTTTACAGACATCAAGTAAAAAAGTGTATACTCACCTGATTTATATCTTTGCGTTCAAAAAAGATCCTTAGAGACTGCTCCATTATCTTGGCTACAGCTCCACATGTATCTTTGCAGACCATCTCAATACCTTTAGCATCGAACACGGGTTTGACTTGGTCAGGTCTCTCATAACTGTAACCCACGTAGCGTTTCTTTGTGAGTAGGAAACAAGAATGATAGACCTTCTCCATTTTCAATGTGACAGGATTTGGATTCGCAGTTACTGCAGATGCAATCTCACGTCCTATTTCAAATGATTCTTCCACAGTGCATCCTCTTAGGAGAACAAACATACTGCACCTAAGAACCCGTTTCCACTGATAAACCGTCAAACACAGAACAGGAAATGCAAAAACAGCAAAAAGATGGTCTACGTTAAATAACCACTGATTGTAACTCAATAATTCGCCAAATACATGAGGATCACCTTCTTAGATAGAACCAACACCACGAGCTTTCAGTCTCTAAATAGTTTTCATGGAATGGCTACTACTAGAGAAATCATAATCAGTATATTCTAGAACCACAAAGCAATCAGCACATTCGGCCAAGGATCAGCAATTAACAAGGTCAAGAAAAACATTGGAATACAGACTGAAATTCATCATGGTAAGTACGATGGTGCAGATTGTTGTCAACAAGTGGCTCTATAATCAAAACAAAAATAATCTAGCATCACAGACCTGTTTCATTTGTCTGGATCTCGAATCATGATCAGTACCAAAGGACAATTGTATACATGTCTGTGTCACCGTAGATGACTTTAGCGTTCCATCTATCATGGGAATTTACAAAGGATATAGCATTTTCCAGTGTTCTACGGCCACAAGTATCGGCAAGTTCTTCACAAGGCATGCGTCCACTAAATCCGGCAGCCATATAGCGTATGTCACATTCGATATTTTAGCTTCAAAGCAAGCTATCTTGCATTAAATATCTGGCAACCATAACCAAATAAAAATAGAGGAATGAACTCAACAACTTATACATGCCTAGAAAGATCAAAGGGCAGTTCTGACCAGCCATTCTACCTATATAACAGCGGATTCTACAACACCCCTTGAAGCTATATGCAAAACAAAAAGTAAAACAAAAAAAAAAAACAAAAAAGAAAGAAAGAAAAAGAATAGGTAGCTCACGCAAGGATGGTAAAATGTCCCCTACAATAACCTAACGAGGAAGCCCCTTGTCTTGCCAAAGAGTCTGTCTCCAATTGTCCAACACAGGCATCCATCCACATAATCCCTGCTGCAAAAGGTCAGATAAAACACAATCTCTCTTAAAATAGGGTGTGTTCAAGACTTCCAGTGCATTATCCCATTGAAACGTCAAAATATCTCCCCAGCCACATATTGGCACAGAAGGGTGGCAAGCCTATATTTAGTAATGTTTTGATCAACTTGACTTTATGGACATTCCGAACTGTTTTCTTTCCCGTCAGTTAAGATCAGATTCAGTATAGCATCACACTAGCTAACTATTCCACTATCTTCCATTTCTTTATGACCAGTCTTGCTACTTTTCCAAGTTCAAACTACTCATAAGTTCTTCAAGTCCGACATGGAGTTTGTGCTTTGAACATCGTATAGCAAACTTCTAAGATTAACCGAAAGAGCGAAAAGCTCAACCTCCTGAATTGTATAACCCCAACCACCTGACCAGAAGGACTTTGAATTCTCATCTTTGACAGTATCCCTAATGACACCACTTGATGCCTAACCTTCCACCATTTTCACAGGAATGGTGTCTACTGTTGGGGACTGAGATCATATAAAACTAGGGGAGGCAAAAGAAAAAAAAATTAGAACAAGAGAGGAAAAAAGGAGTTTATTTCACATTTTATGCATTTGTCTCTTTCATTTACACCGTAATGGCTATAATCCTCCATAGACCGTCCCTTAGTCAAAGGAAACAATATTTATCTCTTTTGAAGAAAAAAAGAACAGCTTAATAAAACATCTAAAGAAGGCATAAAGATAGATTGTCACACGAGTCTAGAATGCATGCAAAATTCAAAGTCAGCTTTTAAGTGTTCCCGCACCCTGAAAAGAACTTGCTGTGATGGGGCCAACTTCTTCATCGCTTGTTTCACCATAATCCTAGTAGATAATATTTCCTCCAATAAGCGAGGTAGTACGCCTTTGCGAACCTATAAATAGAATGAAATGGAGGTTATTAAGAAAGAACCAGAATGAACGAAACCATGAAAAAGTCTTAGATATAGAGGCCAGTGAAAACGAAGGATACTGGTAAAATAAACAAATGAACAAATCAAACATACATGTATGAGGGTGAACATCTTTTCCAAAATAAAACACAACTAATTTGACAAAAATTATAGTAGCACTATAGACAATGAGATATTAGAAGGTATAACTGAAGAAGGAACAACATTCATCTCCAGGAACCCTTTTAAGAACTGAACTTTATATTTTGATATTGGCATTGGGAATACTATCATTTATCACATTCTCTACACCCATAAAACACCAGTAAACAACACTTCTACCCACTCAGAAAAGAAAGGGTGCGAAAATAATTTCGTTCGTTTACTGCTGCCTGACCTTAGCTGGTATTTTTTCCCCTTGCGTCTGTTTATGGAGGAACAGTATAATGCTGTGCAAGTAAAGGCTCACCGCTGTGCAAGTAAAGGCTCACCAGAAAAATTAACTCCCAGGCCACACAACTTTTCAATTAAACAAAAAAGGGGCTTGGTGTGGGGTGGGTGGGTAGGCTAATGGTTTCAAAGAAGGATCAGGTACATATATTGTATAAGCAATTTGCTACTTTTAGCATCAAACAAAGTGAACATCGCGACTATCCAATCTCACAAGACAATTAACTCGAGTTATGATAGATACATAAAGATCAATGCAGAAATCCATCAAATAGTACTCTGATTTGCATTCCAGATATGAGAACCAAAAAATGACACAAACAAGAACATTATTCCATTCCATGCATGTTCAAGTCACTGCGATCTATTACCCTGAAGAAAGTGATCCAGAAAACATAGAGACAAGAATAATATAGAGCCTGTGAAGGATTTCCGCCTTTGAAGGAGCATACATAACACCATTTGGAGTGAGTAAAATTTCCTGCTTCCCTTAGTATGCAATTATCATTGACAGATAAAGAGATTGAAAATCTAAAACAACTGCTGTATCTTCATAAAAACCAGATTCCGGCTCCATTACAAGGGTTAAGCAGCATTCCATTGCAGGTTGAGAAGCGACCTAATTAAGACAGAGCCAAATCAGGTTGTGGCCACAGACGAAAACACCTTTTGCTTACTAAGAGGATTTACTGGCAAGATGATGAATATAAAACATCAGCCCATGCTTCAAAAACCCACCAAAAGCCAACTAAAAACATGTGGCATTGCAAAATCAAATCAGCGAATTGAGCATAACAAAATAAAACCTTCTTGTGGAACAAGTTATCCCACCTATCCAACAAACAAGTTTTTATAGATAGAGGACCCTTTTCAAACAAAGCAAAAAGAAGCAAATTAAGGATGATCTTTTGTGAAACACGCTGCACACGTGCGCACACACACTCACTCACTCATATAGGGGCCAGTTCAAGGGACAAAACATTTGACACAAAACTAATCGGAGCCCCACGCAAACAATCGGAGCCGTAAGCCGTTCAATTTGTTTAAAACATGTTTTTAAGGGAACTAGTAAAAAGTAA
The DNA here is from genome assembly GCA_018127125.1 of Rhododendron griersonianum. Classification (NCBI taxonomy): domain Eukaryota; kingdom Viridiplantae; phylum Streptophyta; class Magnoliopsida; order Ericales; family Ericaceae; genus Rhododendron; species Rhododendron griersonianum. The sequence goes on along the minus strand of CM030799.1, from coordinate 17,571,767 downwards.
ACTCATTCGGATATCAGTAAGGGATTAAATGGCTCATTCAATTTTATCGAATCAAATTTGACAGGAATCAACTAAATGAACCGATCAAGCCCTTACCAATATCCGAATGAGTTGATTTTTTAGTAAGGCTAGTTACACTACTTTTGTGCAACTCCACTTCCCAAGTATTACTCATGCAGGCTAGTTAGATTCAAGATCCTAACAAAATGTATCAAAAGAACTGAACTAAGTCTTGTCCGCACTTAAACAATCTAACAAGCAGAGAGAATTCCAATGTGATAGACCCCACTTGGAAACTTAAAAATTACCATCCTAAAAACTTATTTTTTCATATATGCAATAGATTTTTAGTGTGTGAATTGGTATAAATAATTCTAATTGTATATTAATTTTTGTTAATGTATCTTACAATAGGCGATATGTATCCCGATACAATTCAAAAAATGAGAAAAACAATACACGATACATAGCCCGATTTGAAAACTTTGATTGCACATAAAAGTATTACCAATCAAAAAATATAATCAATTTGCTACCCGGTTAGGATGGAATGAGGGACTAATAAATGGGGACGGAGGGAGTAGTTCCTCAGAATTGGTGTTTGAGGAACTGTGGATCCTTTACTTCCCCCTACATGTGGGTTTCTAGAGTTCCTTATGCCCATATCACTAAGTTTTACTTCACAAAAATTATTTTCCTACTCTTTTGTTTGACAACGATTTGGGTTTAAGGTTCTTCATTTGTTTAATAATGATAATAATTGGTAGAGTATTATTGGTAGAATTATGTCTTACCCCGTATTGGTTTATGTAATCTTGTAATGAGTAATAACTCTGTGTTAGGGTTAATTAATACCCTAAACACTTTCTCTCATCTCTGTCAACATGGTATCAGAGCTGCTCTAATGAGCTTAAGAAGCCCCCTAGGGCATGGTTTGGCAAGTTCAGTGATGCATGCAGTATTGAGCTTCGGCAGGCATCTTAGTATCATTCTGTACTCTCTCACATTGGATTGAGGGAAAGCATTGTTGATTGCCTACGTAGACGACACTACCATTACGGGTGATGACCAGAGAATGAGTTGAAAACTTTCCTACATCACCAATTTCATACGAAGGATTTGGGAAAACTATGATATTTCTTGGGCATTGAGGTGGCACGATCCAAAGATGGTATTAGATTTATCTCAAAGGAAGCATGTGCTGGATATTCTTAAGGAGACTCGTTTGCTAGGGACTAGACCTGTTGAGACTCCCAAGGCTCAGGTGAGGTGAGGTGCTCTCAAATCCTCATTAGTATCGTCGTTTGGTAAGCTAAACTACCTTACGATTATGTGTGCTGATATCACATTTGCAGTTATGGTGATGTCTACTCGTCTTCCACATTTGGAGGCCATTCTTAGAATTGTGAAGTATCTCAAATCCCATCCTGGTCTATTTTATCAAGCTAGTGGACACCTACGTTTTGAGGCTTTCACAGATTCCGATTGGGCAAGAGGACCATCTGACAGGAGATCCATTACTAGATATTGTATCTTCCTTAGTGGAAATCTCATCAATTGGAAGAGCAACTTGCCTGGTCTAGTGCGGAAGCAGAGTATAGAGCCATGACTCACATGACGTGTGAGATTGCATGGTTGCGATATTTTCTGGATGAGATAGGATTCAGTGTGCAATTGCCTATGAATGTGTACTGTAATAATCAAGCAGCAATTGCCTATGAGAGGACTAACAATATTATTGGCATATGGTGTGTGAAACTACTCTATTTGTTTCATGTCATGGTTAGAATTGTTATGTAACAAACTGGAACTTTGTGATATCTATTCTCCAGCTTAAGGGGGAGTGTTAGAGAGTTGTTAGTAGTATTATGTCTTATCCACGTTGTTTAATGTACTCTTGTAATGATTAATAACAATCTTTGGGTTAGGGTTAATTAATACCCTAAACAATTTCTCTCATCTCTGTCAACAATAATAACAAACAAAATAAAATAAAATAATAGGGAAAGAAACACACAGCTGAAATAGAACCTGAAAAGCCATAGTTTGCTATAACATTAACCCAGGTTGAAAATTAATCAGGGGCAAAGTTTTCATAAGCGAAAACGCAAGGCAAGGCTGTGACCTCTCATGAGGCGAGGTGTAAGCCTCAAAGCGTTGAGTCGTAAGCCTTTGGACTTTTTACTTTTCATTTATAAAAAAATAAAATAAAATAAAAATACCATAAAAGAGGGGATAGTTGTCTTAAAAATGCCATAAAAGAGGGGATAGTTGTTGTACCATACAAAGGTGCCTCACGAAACAAAACAAAAAAAATAGTTGAATGTTGAGGCATAAAGCAAAGTGCATTAATAGATCCAACTTTAGCACTCCAAGACTCCAAGTCAGTGTCGCAAAGAAGTGAAAACCCTTCGTGTAAGCCCCAACAACTTACAATGAATCGACTTTTCACTTCAAAAAAAAAAAAAGTGAGAGCATCTCCAATGCATACTCTATGTTTCCAAATCTCCCTCTATTCCTCCATTTTGAAGGAATTATTCAATCCAACCCATCCTTCATATTTGCCTCCATTTTGGAGGATTGGTTTTCATCCTCCATACTTTTTGAATATAAAACTAGAGAAATAATTGAAGTTGACATTTAAGTACACAATATTGGACTCAAAGTGAGATAAAATTTGAAATGAAGATGAAAGATAGAGATTTATGGTTGGAGTGAACATGATTAGTACACACCTCTAAAATCACTTTTTGAATATAAAACTTTATTTTGATCCTCCCAAATAGAGTTATAGAGGACATTGGGTTGGAGATGCTCTGAGAGCTTTCATAATCTAGACAAAAACGGCATGAAAAACGTACGCCTCCAAATGATGGGCGAACGCCTTTGTGATTCTCTATGTAAAAATCAACGCCCAGGAGTATTTTTTCTGTGCCTCACCTCAAGGCAAGCCTCAAGCGAGTCCTAGAAGAGCAAGCTAAAACTATTCTTATAACCCATAACAGCCATAAAATGCAACATTAGGCTCTTAAAAAAAATCAACATGAGCAAAATAGAAGTGTTGCAGCATCAAACCACAAGCATTAAACATACCTCAGAATGGACCAGAACTTCATATGAACCTAATCTTATTGTTCGATTAGTTAAGGTAAGAGTTTTCATAAACACTATAACCTAAAAAGGATCCCAACTGATCCACTTAGTCAATGGCTGAATTAAAAGTGGTGGTGGTGATCCATTTGGCACAATCTGACCTAATCCACATTATTATCATTAAACAACCAACATAAACACGTATGGTCTACTTTTTATCCCAACAAACCATTACACCACCACCCCCCAAACCCCTTCTCACCTCTACCATGAACCAGTTGCTAATTTATCGTAATGTCATGTCTTAGTATTCCAGGTTTCCTCTGGTAATGCACAAAGGCCATGGTTGAACTAGTTAAGAAGTGAGAGCCAAAGACTTTAAGAGTAATTAGTGAACTTAAAGCAAGCATTATGCTTTTCAATGCCTACTTCTGCTGCTCTCGCTCGGTGACAACCCTCCCTGAACCTCTGCAACTTGGTTTCTTACAACTCAAATAAGAACAAGAAGTCATTGCACCCCACAAAGGAAATTATCAAAAGTAAACAGCAGATTGTTTCCAGAAATCAATAGAAATTGTTAAGTGTTAACGAATCATGCATATGATGATTGTGCAGCAACATTCTCATAGTCAACAAGGATAAATGCATCATCAGAAACCATCAAAGTTAAACAGGAGACAAAAACCTGTTGGCTCCCAGGAGAAATGGCAACATAATTTTGTGTGCGCGCCAATCTCATAAGCATAGATTCAACACGATACTGTGAACCGCGAGAAATAGCAAAGAAGAAGTCAATCCCAAAGACACGGGCAAGTTCTGACGTTCGGTTTATCTGCAAAGTCATACATCAAGTAAGGCAACATTTTTACACAAAAATGAAGAAAAGACGAGATATGATTTCTTTTCACCTCAATTAACTGAAACTAATCAACCTTAGTTCTTAAATCTGCTAAAAATAAATAACAATCAGACTCTCAGATGGAGTGCTGCGAAAGAAAAGCCAAGTTAACAATGAAGAACCCCCATAGGTTTCCAAAACAATAACTTGAACTGATCAGCAAATTTACAGTGACTAGTTCTTTATGATCAGTTAAATATTTCACTTGGACAAGGTAAAGACGAATTGAACAAAATGACCTTTGTCATTTAGTTTCAGAGGGCTTGGATAAGGCAAAGACGTCGGTTATGTAGAATAACCAACTGTTAAGACGTGTAAAACTAGAATGTGCAAGAGAACGGTTAATGTTTTGCAAGCATCATTTCAACGGATTGCAATACTATATAAATAGGCAGCAAAAATAGGAACATAACTTTAGATAAGGAAGCAAAGCCCAGATTGATCCACTCAAATACAAGCACCAGCAGCAGAAAGCAAAGCAGAAATTTCCAAGCATTCCTCTTGCCATTGTGTATCTGCATGTAACTAAAGAAACTGTATAAGATCCTAATTGTGACCCTTCTATACCCCCATTGAATCTGTCCAAAGCTCAAACAAAACCCTCCAAACTATTGTAAGATCCTGGATAGATGCACAACCAACGAATGAGATTTTGCCATCATGTTGAAGGCAGAAAATCTAGTGGAATGCATGAACTGAAACATTAAAAGAACACCCATGATATGAGTTGTTTCATCTTCAATGTTCAGACTGGCTAGGATAATTAGATTAATTAATTCGAATTTTAATAGTGTTTCTAAGGCATAATGAATCATAAAAATTTTCATCCTTGTATATAAAAGAATAAAAAAGGAAGCAAAAGGAAGCAAAAAGATAACCAATATGTGGTCCTGGGGGACTCGGATCCTCTTCCCATATTCCTCTCCAACCATCTTCCACAGCTTTTAATCCTGAGCTGCCACCGCATTAATAAATAGGACGGTTGATATGAAGCCAGCATCACCACTTCCCCATGTTTCAACAGCACGACGCCATTTTGTTTTTCCTTCAAACGGCAACTAGACGTTGAACCGTTCTTCCGTCATTCTACAACCCACTTCTCTCTCAACCACATTGATATTATTTTTCGTAGCCATTTTTACGCCCGCTATGCTCTCTCTCTCTCTCTCTCTCTCTCTCTCTCTCTCTCTCTCTCTCTCTCTCTCTCTCACGTTAAGTATTTGATTTTACATATATGCTCATGTTATGATGATTAAGTTGGTTGTATGTGGTTTTCAAACAGTTTCCATCCAGTTTAAATTTGAGGGAAATAGTACTCCTTCCGATTAGCGGCATGGAAATTGAAACAAAGTCTTGATCTGTTTCCAAAAGATCTGAACAAAATCAAATTATATGAAAATGACAGCAAAAAAAAAAGTTACTTGACGGGAGCTCGCTCCTAACTAAGATGGGAGCTTATCAGGCTGTTAAGAAAATTATTCTCTAGAGAGTTATGCCATTGTTGAAATAAGAATATGAGAATCATATTAGTCATGAAGTTTTGCAAATTGAGAATATATAACTTCCAATAATTACACTTTAAGATTAAGAAAATTTTCAGAAAGTATCACTTTTTCTTTAATGGTTCAGTATATTTTACATCCATATTTTTATATAATCGATATATGCTCTTTAGGTGCTCCCAACCTTAGGAGCTTCTAGGTGCCTCTGCTCCCCCGCTTCCGCTCCTGCTCCCGCCCCCGCTTCATGCTACTAAAATCTGGACTGCTCTGAAATCTATACACAGGGATAAGGCTCCCTTCCTCGATGGGTTCAACTCTGCTTTTTTTCCAAGACAATTGGGCTACTGTGAAAGAGGATGTGGAGGCTGGTATCCTTTGTTTTTTTGACACTGGGGTGATGCCCAAAGGATGATACTCTACTGCTATTACACTGATTCCCAAGGTTGCTGCTCCAATTTCTATTAGGGACTACAGGCCTATTGCATGCTGTAATACAATCTATAAATGCATCTCAAAAGTTCTGGCTAATAGGCTCCAACTAGTTCTCTCTACAGTGGTTGGTCCCTCCCAATCTGCTTTTATTAAGGGCAGTTCCATCATGGATAACATCCTACTAATGCAGGAGTTAGTGAGAGGTTATCATCGCGATCAAGGCCCTGCTAGATGTGCTATCAAGCTAGACGTGATGAAGGCTTATGTTAGTGTCGATTGGGCTTTTCTTTTTAAGGTTATGCAATGCATGGATTTTCCTTCACAGTTTATCAACTGAGTTCGGACTTGTGTCTCTACTCCATGCTATTCAGCAGTCATTAATGGGGAATTGAAGGGCTATTTTCCTGGGAAGCGAGGGCTGAGACAAGACGATCCAATCTCCCCATATCTCTTTCTTTTGGTTATGGAAGCTTTCTCTGCCATCTTGCAGTCAAGAATTAACCTTGGGGGTTTTCTATATCACCCTAAGTGTGCTAATATTAACATTTCTCATCTGATTTTTGCTGATGTTATGTTCATTCTCTGCGGAGCCAGCCTTCAATCTTTTTCTACTATTGATGTCCTCTTAAAAGATTTCTATTCCTATTCTGGGTTGCCAAACTACCAAAAGAGTGCTTGTTTTTTCGCTGGAACTAATGAAGACTTAAAGCTGGTTTTAAGAGGGATTCTGGATATCCCTGAGGCAACATTACTAGTCAAGTACCTACGGGTCCCTTTGATATTAACTAAGGTATTCTGATTGTGTGGTTCTGAAGGAGAGAATGCTCAAGAGAATTCAATCTTGGTCCAATAAATTGTTGTCCTTCGGGGGTAGAGCTCAACTAATAAGTTCTGTCCATTTTTATCTTGCCCCAAAAGATCATTAAGGAGATTGAAAGCTTACTTAGTGCCTTTCTTTGGAAAGTCCTGGAGCTGAAATCTACAGGTGCAAAAGTTGCTTGGGTAGCAGTTTGTAAACCTAAAAATGAAGGTGGTTTGGGTTTCAAAAGTCTCAAGGAATGGAATAAAGCATTCTATGATGAGGCATCTATGGGCTATTTGTAAAAAAGAGGATATTCTCTGGGTCAAGTGGATTCACTCTTATATGATTCACTCTTATATGATCAAAGCATCATTGTTTCTGGTCTATGAACCTTCCCAATGACTCCTCTTGGACTCTCAGGAAAAATTTCCGACTAAGGTGGGAAGGGCAGCAGTTCATTAAAGTTCAGATTGGAAATGGTCTTGATACCTTTCTTTGGTATGATAACTAGCACTCTCTTGGTCCCTTGTACCCAAGATTTGGAGATAGGGTTGATTCTTTGTTTGGTAGATCATTACATGCAAAGGTCAATTCTATTATTCATGATGGGGAATGGAGTTGGCGAAGGGGTAGAAGTGATCTTGTTAGGGAAATCATTGCTTCCACTTCTCATGATCTTGTGCCTCATATGGATAGAGAAGACAGTTTTTTGGTCCTTAAATGGCAATGGCTGCTACTCAACTAAATCTGCCTGGTCAGATATTCGGTCATGTGCTCGAGAAGTGGATTGGGTACACATGGTCTGGTATTAGAAATCAGTTCCAAGGTGGTCTTTCATTCAATGGATTGCTATTTTGAATAGGTTGTCCACGAAAGATAGGCTATCTGCTTGGGGTGTTCTAAATGATAGAGAGTGTGTTTTATGCACTGGGGGTTTATAATCTCATGCCAATTATTTTTTGATTGTCAGTTCTCCTCAAGGATTTGGCTTAGCATTCGAAGCTTCTGTGGGATTTTTCCTCATGCTTGGGATTTACATTCAGAAGTTCAATGGGGCATTTCCAATTGTAAGAGAGGTTCTATCCAATCTCTCCTTTTCAAGCTTAGCCTCTCTGCCTCTATCTATTACATTTGGAAGGAGAGGAATAATAGAATCTTTCAGCATATTAGACATGATTGTGCTGCTGTTGTTAAGCAGATTGTGAATGAAGTGGAATAAAGTGAAAGCCTGTGCAGTCTCATGGAGGAGGATTCCTAAGACTACTGAAAACACTAGGACTTGTCTAGGGTGGGGCATTCCTGAGATAGTGTTTGGTCCAGCTTAAATCTGCTTTCTTTTGTCTGGCTCCATTCTTTAATGGGCTTTGTTTTCGCTGTTTGTATTTGATTTTCAGTCTTGTATTGTTCAGTTCCTTCTCAAGGCTTTTCCTTGAGTTTTTGGGCATTGTCCCTTTATAAAATTGCCATGTTCCAAAAAAAAATAAAAATTTGAGCATGTATTTTCAGGGTGAGAGGAAGGCCAATGGAGGTAAAACGAAGGTAGTACCATAACATCCTCACATGAACAAAGAAAAAATAGCTAGAGTATCTTGTTATCACCTGTAATAGCCACATATTCTTTGAAGGTGGCGGTCAAGGTAGAAAAGATAAGAATACAGGGAATTGCTCATTGAATCACTTATTCAAACAGGTAAAATAGGTAATAAGTCCAAAAACTGGTAATCTGGGAAATTGATTAAGATACTACACATACCAAAGCACATTTACATCACCACAATCTGTGAAAAAAAAAACCCTCTTTCATGTGGGAGAAACATCTTGAACAAATGAACTAAATAGGTAAAGATAGCCATATACCGTACGTTTGCGAGACAAATGAACTAAACAGAATCACGCCAATAGTACAACTAAACAGAACCTGATATGTACTGAAAGTAAACAAAGAATAATAGAGAATAAATGTACTGAAAGTAAACCTGATATGCATAACCTTCTTTAATCAAGCAGATTTATCAATTTTTTGAAGAATAAACAATGGGTAACACAATGAAACTTACATCATCGTAGAAGAATTTGCATTTCTGGCAAAAGTACTTCCCCATGCAAACTATGTCCAGTGTGTTCTGTTCAATCTCATAAATAAGAGAAGGGGGTATTAGCAGGTAAGAATAAGGGACCAAATCTTATCTCATCTCAACAGGGTAAAGAAGAGCAAAAGGGGAAATAGCAAATAAAAGAGCAAATAAAAAAAACAGAAATAAAACTCATTCTGCTAATAGCCTACTTAGTGCAAACCATGATTGATGCATCAATTTAAATGTTAGGCTTGATGCCTTGATGAAACCAATTACATCCATTGCATGAATGATGCGTCAATTTAAAGCTTGATGTTTGCCAAACTCATAAAAAACACAAACCAACATATGGATTGCTGCTACATTCATATTAGATTTTTTTCTGTAAAATCTTTACCAAAAAAAGAAGAAAAAAAGAAAGAAGAGAGAAAGAGAGGGATACGTAGGATTCTCGATACTGATAGCACATTTTGGTAAGTCGATTCTACTCTCAAATCAACACCCCTGAAAAACAAAGGAGAGGCAAAGAGTAAAGGGGAAGTTAAATAATGCAAAAGTAGAAGTCAGCTGGGACAAAGCAAAATGGATCAGAGTTTGGTCAGTTGATTCTACTCACTAACACTGTTGTCTTGACTATGAAATTGGATGGCTCCTTAGCTCTAGACCCCGCAACAGCCCCCGCAACAGCCCATCGTGATCTCCTAGGCACTGCTTCGTGATCTCCTACCCCCATTGTGATCCTAAGTCCTACCCCATAATGATCAAACAAAGGAAAAAAACAACAAATAAACAGAGAAAAGATAATGAAAGGTACTAGTTCAGATAGATTCATCCACTTGATGACTCCACGGCCCTACATTGATTTACCAAATCATAGTCAGAAACCCTTTGCATGTAATAACTAGGTGATAGCCTACGTGCTACGCACGAAGAACATGCTCGTTGGTTTGGAAGCGTACAATTTTGTTCGGGTACACATCAATGTAATTTATATGTAGTATAGGAAATTGTAGGCTTTTGTTGCTGCTGAATACGTTATGTAATTAATATTCATACATTAGTTGAGAATTGCATGGCTGCCGCCTCAGCACGATAAGTCATGTCCGTTGATTTTCAAGTGAAAAGAATTTGTCGGGGGATCACAAGACTGAGTACGTGCTACGCACGATAAGTCGTGGTTGATTTTCAATTGAAGAGAACAACTTTTATCTCTTTCTTGGCAATACAAAATGTCTACATCTCAAAATTTCATTTTCATTGATAATCCTCAATCTTCCCTTAAAAATAGGAATGCACCAAATATACACAAGAGACCTCACTCTCAAATAATTGAATTTCTAGATCTTTTTCGATCCATAGAGAACAAACAAATAGAGGCATGGAACTAAAGCTAATGAAATCTAATATCAAATCTGAAAATGAAACCTAATGAGATGCACTTTCCAAGAATAGCTAAACTTTGTGAGAATTTTGCAGTATGTAGGATATTTCTAAACTCAGATGTTAGCTCTCTCTTATTCAAAAAGAAACAAAAAATTTTAAAAAAAAATTAATACTTGATGGAACCCAATAAATTTCGAGGCAGAGTTAACAAAGTTTTGAGGCAACAACGATACGTCTAGCACAAACAAAATCTCAGATCATAACCGTATGAATCATTAGAAAAATATCACAAAGATAAGAATGAAACACGGCTAACTTCTGAACATGCTTCAACGCATAACTGGCAGTCTGGCACCATTAAGTTTCCCGAGTTTTAAACATCTATAAAGGATTACCCTTAAGTTATTTATCTCTATAAGAGAAATTCTTTTTCCTTGATTCTTCGTACATTTTTAAGACTATTAATGTTTTCACTTTTCATGAGGATAGAAAAATCAGCACAAAAATCTTTACCGAAACTTGCAGCAGAACAATTCAAAGACAAAAAGAAGAAAAAGGAACAAAGCAGAGCAATAAAGCAACAAAATACACAAAAGAGGTTATGGAGAAAGAAAGAGAGAAATAGGGACTCTACTACGTAAAGGAAAAGAAAATACTCCAATATAGAGCATTCATAAGCAGATTACCTCCTCATTTTATTTTGCAATCTTCTGCAACAACAAGAGCATACTTTCATATGTTATTACTGCCTCCATAATTTCTAGAGTTTTCATGTTTAGAAACTCCATTTGTTTCCTTTTTCTTTTCATTTGGGGTCTTGGTCTTCTGTTGGCCACAGGCACACAAAGGGCAGAATAGCAATATCAATTTGATAGAACTTCCTCATTGTCTTCCTATAAATGATCTGAGTACCAAATGTTGAGGAATTTAGCAATCTTTCCTTGTGATGTGCTCTACATTCAAGTTTAGGGCTGTAAACAAGCTAAGCCGAGCTTTGTCGAGCTCGGGCAGTAAACGAGCCAAAAACATGAGCTCTGAGCCTTAATGAGCCGAGCCCTAAACTTAGTCATTTACTAAACGAGCCTCTTTAATCGAGCCGAGTTTTTGTCGAAAGAGCCAAGCTCCATTCAGCTTGTTTACTAAAAGAGCTGAAAACTCGAGCTCGAGTTTGGCTCGTTTACTAAACGAGCCGAGCCGAGCGTTAAGATCTCGCGAGCTACCCGGTTCGTATACAGCCCTATTCACATTACAAAAAGTGCATAGTAACAGAACAAGAAAGCTGAAGCATCCTTTCCTATATCTAGACGGGGATGAAGTGTACCTATTTTATCACCCAAAGAGACCCTTGATATCAGGGTACGTGGATGCCTTCCGTGACAAACATCCTAGCATGTGCCTTTATGGGATCAATAGTCTGCGCTTGATCCTTTCTTCTGTTGAAAACGTTTACAGTGCAAGAGGCCTAGCCTTGAAACAATTAACCATCTCGCACAAAGATTTCAGTTGTATTGGCCTATTGAACAGGTCCAATACTTCATATTGTCTTCACAAGAACAATGCACCAGTTCGATTTGTCATAAAATCGATCAACAACAACTGCGTTACTCATGTTAGATACCAGCCTGCAAGAATGACAAACGCAAAATAGGTTGAGCATATACCATGAGCAGAAACACATTGGTCTAAAAATCTGCCCCCACGCCAAGAAAATGGTAGAATAAAAATAGCACAAAATGACACTCGTGTACACAGGCGAATTATAAGATAAAAAAGCAAAAGGAGCATTACACTGGATGTCAAAAGAAACATTACACTTAAAGTGATGAGGTCACCTGACAAACTTTGCCCTGATGACTGTTTACTCATCTAGAAGTCTCTAGTTAGCAGAGCAATCATTGTCATGAGGAGTGTTTAACACAATGAAAAACTTAGCCCATCTATAAGTCGAGCCATTCAGCCCTTTCTACAAAAAAATTTAACACTAAGTTGAGGAGATTCAAATTGAGTATCTTTATCGGTCAGTTGAGTCTAAGCCATTAGGATGTCCCTACGGAGGTTTCAACTCTAGCCTCAACTCTACGCACAGAAAAAAACATGATCATTTACATCCAATTAACAGGATAAGTTGACAAACATTGATCCACATAGAAAAAACTCCATCAAGTTTTTGCTCCGAAATTTCACCAAATTTTTGCGCATGACAATATATTTGACACTTCTTTTTGGGTAGATACAAACAGATAAAATTACTATGCCCCCTTGCCAAAGAAAGAAGAAGCAAGCAGGAGATTGTACTGTAAGTTACTGGCCCTATAAGTAACAAAACGTAACACGAAGTTCCTACGCATCGCACAGTTAAAGCATGAGGAGACATCAGTTTCAACTATTTGGAAGCAACAAAATAGCAAGCCAAAGTAGTAAAAAATGGTTGTTCTACAAGGACAACAATTACGTAGCAACAACGCACTTACCTTTCAAGCTCACCTTCACTAAACACATGGTAATATCTGTTGTACACTACTGCACCCTTTTATCATATTTTTTCGCCCATTTGCACCAACTTCAGCACGGTGAATAAGGCAAATGCCAAGGGACGAAAAACTCTTGCTGGTTTTCAACATTTTTTCCATTTTTAGCTGCCAATAGGTTACCTTCGCTTCAAGAAATTGCATGCATAGTTTGGGAACCTTCGTAATCAAAGAAGTATCCATGATTATTTTTTCCTCCCATACTATTTTCCTCAGCTTCTGGGATGCTTTCCAAGGTCAAGAATGGAGGGTTGCCCATACAAGGGTCATTTGGTCCTATCCACTCCTCTACATACTTATCTGTCAGTGGGGTCCATTCATTAACCAACAACCTATCCTCTTGTTCCACAGCCCAAACAGTAATCAGAACAAGACCGCCATTCTTAACAACTCGAATTAATTCATCAATTGCTTTTTTCCTTCTACTCTCCGTACTTAGGTGATGTAACACAGCAATAGAAATTGCAGCATCACCAAGGCAACAACATTCTAACCCATTCCTAGTCCTTCAACCCAACTACCGATGCTACCTATCCAATTCAGAACTAACTTCATAAAAAATTAAGTAAATTTATATGAGAAGCTATAGAACTCCATTTTTGAAGGTGAATCAGATAGTACTGGAAAGGAGTTAGGTTGAATAACTCACCCAAAAAAAAAAAAATAACTAAGAGTGCCTTGGCTGCTTGGCAAACAAAATAAGCAGACCAACCAAAAAGTATTTTCCCATCGTAGCATTGGGAAGAAAGCCAAAATGACAAACTATGAGTATCTGTACTGTAAAGTCATTAGTTCTAACTCCTCAAATGGAAATAAAAATACAAGAAATAAAATCATACCTCCATCGAGTTACCAAAGCATACCTGGACAAGACAAAAAAAACTAAAATTACTTTATCACAAAGCTAGATTTCTGATCTAAAAGAGAACCAACTATCAGAGTGAACTTTTTTTTACAATTCCCAATTTGTGAAAACAGCAAAATAAGTGGTGGTGGTGTTGGCCAAACCAATCGAATCCTCTTCCTATCATAACATGTGAGGGAAAATAAGAAACAATCTATATCCAAAGAAACGACACACTATATATTTTCAAATAATTACGCAACTTGAATACCATGGTTGTAACTATCTGCCTTTCTTTGTTATTTTTTTGAAAAAATACGTCAGTACACCCCTAAAACCGAAGGGCGTGGTTTCTTTCCGTCTTTTAGGCTGGTTTAATGACATCTTAACAAGTATTAAGGATATACAAAAGGGAAAAAAGTAACCATAGCACATGTGAATTAGACCAAAACCCTTAATAAAAAGAGAAAAATAACAGAAAGTCACTCACGATTTGCACTTCCTTATTTTGTTTTACCCTTCTTCTTCACCAACCCATCGAAAATATACAAAACCCACCTAAATCACAACTTGAATCCAATCAAAATCATGAAAAAAGAACTCAGAAAATTACCTTTTGGGGGCTTTAATCCTCGATCTGCATCACCCAAAAAACAATAGAGCTTTCATGATAGAGAGAGGCGCCAACCCGCTGAAAATACACAAAACCCACCCCAATCACAACTTATTCCAAACAAAATCATGGGAAAATAACTAAATCTCGTAGGTCAAACTGGAAATCCTCATGGAGATTCTACAAATCAGAGCAACTTGAAACTTCATTTTACTTTTGTTTTGCTTTGAGATTGTTTGGCTGGCGATAAATGAAAACATGGAGAAGATGAAGAAAACCAAATCAGAAAACGAAGAAGTAATCGAAGAAAAAAATCACAATGAAGCAGCGGACAGAGACTACAAGTCATATACATTACAAGCAAAACTATTGAAAAAATGTAAGAGATCGATACCTGTGTTTTTACGGAGAGGAAGAAATACATAGAAACCCACGGATTCGGCGACACAGAGTGCAAAGTCAGAATCGATCCTAAAAATATTGGCTGCGTCGTCGCCGTCTTTTTCTCCTTCTTTCTCTCCCTCTTTTCCTCCCCATCCAGATTCCTTCAAGATTTCTGAAATTCCATAGTAGAACAATATGTTTACGTCAAAAGAAAACCCTAATAGAAGTAGATAAATGTGAGGTTCTGATCGAAAACCTTTATTATTTAAATTGAAACTTGACTGCAAAACCGCTCCCTTAAAAACCCACACCCATCCAAACAGCTATGCCTAACCCTTCTGGCGATGTCGTCTCCAATTTTCTGGCGATGTCTTCTCCAATTTTCTGGCGATCTTGGAGGCGAGCGAACTCGCAGCGCCGGTGGCGCGGACGGAGGATGCATCGCCGCCATTAGCAGAGGTGGTGGATGTAAGTTTGGAGCCTTGAGTTCGTCGTTACCATGAGAGAGGGAGAGAGGAGGGGGTTTCGTCTGAGGGGTTTCGGGTGTGGGTGTGGCCGTTGTGGGTATCGGTTCAACGCCACGCGGTTCGCGATCGGGAACGGGAGGCGGAGTCGAAATCCAGCCATTCAAGTAGTTCGACGACTACGAGGAAGGCGAAGAGAAACGAGTTAACGGAAACTGGCGAAGAGAGGAGCCAGAGAGGCCGTTAATGGAGGCGGCAAAATCGAGCGATCGAATGCGGCGGTGTAGATATGGGATTGAGCGTCACGGTAAGAAAGCCTTGGAGGAATCGATGGAGAGAGAAGGAATGCAGTGCTCTGCGTTGATCAAGGCTGCTTTCCTTTGCTAGTGAATCAGATCTTTGGCTTGACCGTGTTAGAGGGCGTTCCGCTTTCTAAAATAAGAACTTTTTGGAAAAAGAAGGTAATTTCAAGTCCAAAAATCATGTGTTAACGTAAATAATTTTCCTACCAATATGGATCTTGTTTGATAGATCTCATTGAGATCTTTTATACGGTGCAAAAAAAATTAAAAAATTATTTTTCATTTTCATTATATTTAAATTTGAAAATTGAAGAAAAAGAACTTTTAGAAAAAGAAGGAAAAGTGAAACGCCCCTTAGTACTATTCTTTAGAGAGAGAGAGAGAGAGAGGGAGGTGGAAGAAAGGGGCGCAACGCACAGACAGAAATATGAAACCGTTGGGATCCCCACGTGTGGTCCCCACTGCACTTGTATACACCATACAGTACTTCCTTATTTGTAGGGATCCGTTTGTTTGTTTCGTCTGGAGACTTTCGTCTGTGGGCGTGGGTGTGGGCGTGGGTGTGGGTCTGTGTAAAGATCTCGTTAATTATGGATGATAATGTCTTGTTCTTTTTGATTTTCAAAAGGTTTTTTTCAAAAAATTCTCTATTCCTCCTACTTCTAATTTTTCTTTTTCTATCTCTCTCCACTTATTACATCTACTATTTTTCAAAAAAAAATTTAAAACACAAACCAAACACAGCATTTGAAATTTGAATGCCAATAATGTAGCAAGTTTTTTTTTGTTAAGGGTAAATTTCACTTACCTCCCCTGAGGTTTCTGACAATTACAGACACCTCCCCCAGGTTTTAGAAATTGCACTTATCTCCCCTCTGGTTTAGTTGTCGGCTGCACATACCCCTAACCGTTAGTCAGCTGTCACTAAAGATGACGGAAATTGGTGAGATCAGCCAAAAGTGGAGATTTATTTCCCATTTTGCCCTCATCTCTTGTCTTTAGCTTTTTATACTCTCTTTTACATTTTGAAAAATGCAATAAACATATATCGAAACACCACATGTTGATGATATATGTACACACCAACAATAGAGAATACATGTTCAACATTTTGGGCTCACCAAAAGTGACGTCTTTTTTGTTGTCTTTTCTAAGATACGGTGGTGGTTCTGGAATATTAATCAACTTCTTATTTAAAGTATTTTTTTGGTTTCAGGCTACACATGTATAAACTCATGTATAAATTTTTGGCATTTATGTGAAATTAAGCTTAGTTTGGCATGAATGAAAATTTATTTCTTTGCGTTTTCAGGAAAAAAAACTTGCTTGTATCCTCAACTTGTAAAAGTATAAATAAGTCACTGAAAATAACCAAACATAACTCTTTTAAAACCCACCTTAAAAGCTAGTATGTTACTTTTTTGAGCCAACGAAAAAATAAAAAGAATATTTGGCATCTCAAATTAATTTTTGCTACAAAGACAAAAGAAACTACTAAAAACGTTTTTTAACTATGTTTACATTTTTTTGGATTTTTTTAATTGTTACAGTACTTGTTAGGGAACTTTTATTACCTTTGATTCAATTTTATACTTTTCCATATATAGAATGATTAAGGAATTTGGTAAAGAACTAAATAAGAATAAATGAAAATAAAAAGTTTTAAAATTTTATTTTTTCAGACCCCATATAGAGAAGAAGTGACTGATCAAATGTTAAGGTGGTTAGTTTTGTATTTTTTGAGTTTTTATTTATTCAAATAGATAACATTGTAGTAAGAAAATTTGTGAAGGGGTAAAAAAGTAAAAGTGCAACTTCTGTTAGCAAAGTTACCCGACAAACTCTGACAGGGGAGGTAAGTGCAATTTCTAAAACCTGGGGAGAGGTGTCTGTAATTGTCAGAAACCTCAAGGGAGGTAAGTGAAATTTACCCTTTTGTTAATTGTTACTCCAACAATACTTATTGTAGCAGTAAATGCCAACAGCTATTTTTATTGTTCCCAACAATTCTTTTATTATCGCTTCCCAATAGTTTTTTTTTTTTTTAAATCCGTAACATGTCTATATTCAGCATTCAAAAAAATCTATATTTGAATCAACTAACACGGTTATTCATTCCTCAACTTTTATTGCACTTTTCATACTGAACTAATTTCTTGGTTATTTTTATTAAACTTATTTTGTTTGGCTAGTCCACAAGCAACAAATAAAAATTAATCTACTGGTGTCACAGTAAACCAGTAAAACGAACAAGTTGATTAAATTCCTTACCTTTGAGTTGATGGTCTTTCATTGGCAGCTCTAAATCTTATCTCATGTTTGGTTTCGGTTGCTCTCTCTTTGAAGAAATATCATATTGTATGTCAATTTGGATGTCATTATTAGGGCCGGCTTGGGCTGAAGTCCAAGGTGCCGGCGCTTTAGGCCTCTGAAATTTCAAAAAAATGAGGGCCTCATTTTCCCAAAAAAAAAAATCAAATATATTGTATATCTATTATTGTTCCTTATATTAACACAATGCCAATTCAAGTACAAGTGGTCCATGAGATACTTGAAATTGGGATAGGAGATCCATGGTTCAATTCTTACGAATGTTTTCTTTTGACAAATTTTTCTTTCTTTCTTATTTTTCATTTGGATCTAGGAATAAATTATATATAGCTCTTACACCTTTTGCATTATAAATTAGTTATATTTTAGTAGTTGTAGGTATTGCTCAAAACCAAGAGGTTCAAATCTTTTACACACCATCAATGTTTTGATAAGTTTTTTTCTTTTGTTTGTTTAATTTTATTTTTAACTTTTAATATCAAATTCACAAAATAAGCCACTTTTGTTTATAAATAAATCAAATAATTTATTCTCATTCATCAAACTTTGATAAAAAAAAGTTTAAAATAGATAATTCTATTATTGTTCAAGATAGTATTCTTACAATTAAAGTTAGTAAGAGAAAGCGCAGTGTATGACCGGTACTGCATTGCGTTTGATTCTTTTTTTTTCAATGGTATAAAAAAATTTATTTAGTTAAATTACAAAGCTTAACCATCATGTTTAATCTTTTTACTCTATATTTAGCCACTTATATTGGATTTTTTTGGTTAAATAAATCCTAGGGCCCAATCATTTAAATTCGCTTTAGGCCTTCAAAATATCAGGGCAGGCCCTGGTCTTTATTGCAGGTTTATGCCAGCAGGTCACCAAGGGTCCAAATTGTTAATATTTGATCTGCTACAACAGTCCTGTTAAAAATATCATGATAATAAGTACAAAACTTTTTTGTTTTGGAATTCAGTAGGTGATCAATTTGGTTCACAGCGGCTATTCTCTTTTTTTTTTTTTTTTTAAACTGCTATGAATTTTGTGCACCTCCCTCCATTTGGATTCAGCAGCAATTGGTATTCTGTTATTTGGCTTCATTGTGTATAGACTGTTTTTACTCTCCTCATCTCCCTCACATAGAGACATGAAAAATTGGAAGAACAAATTGTTACGACAATTTGATTTTTTTTCCATTGGAAGTTCGATCGCTTAAAACTGTGAATGACGTTAATCATTGCTCAAGATTTCGGGCCCATTTTTTATGCATGATATTCATGATGGTTTGAATCTTCCAGCTGATGATGATGGAGTATGTTCCTTCGGAATACTTTATGTGAATTTTCCAACTGATGGACCAGAACATTTTGCGGCTGGTATATATACTACTACAATGGTAAAGAAACTATCGAGTATTTCGGTACGTGGTTGCTCTTTGCCACCATATGGAGTGACTTTTTCTAAAAAAATTGTGTGCCACTTTGGATTCTAGGGGGTCTAAAGTAACAGAACTTTTTTTTTCTTTTAGATTTTTTGGTTTGAAATTTTCAAAGTGCTATCAACTCTTTGGAGTTTGGAGTCTGTCAAAAAAGTCTCCTTCGTGGAGTGGTATATCTTGCTCTGCAAGAGTTTCGTCTCCTTCATGGAATTACCCTAGTTCCCTCCCCCGGACCCCCCTTTTTTTCTCTACATAACCCATCCATCTTTCTCCCCATCTCGCCCTATTTACACCACCTATACTTTCCACGATAAACCTCTCTTGGCCCACCTATTTTCTGAACCTTGAAACACCAAAAAACCTTCTCTAGCCCATCGTCTTTTTCTATACCATATCAATACTGATCTAACTCTCTTTGATTTTCTATGGCTCAAACCAACCCTTCTACCCTTGATGATGAGTTATCCATCCGTTTGCGCTCGTTCCGGCTTACGGATGACGAGCAAAGTGAAGTTTCGTTGGATGATAATGATGTCAAAACAAGTGAGGCTGAATGTCGCACAAGTTTGTTTGGAAAGATTATCTCGCAGAAACCGGTAAACTTTGGCGGACTTAAATCCACTATGGAGATGCTTTGGGGAAACCCGAAGAATTTTAGAGTGCTTGAGATTGGGAAAGGCATTTATCAGTTCATTTTACCCTCTGAGACGGATACGATCCGGATTCTTAACGGCAAGCCGTGGTTCTTCAACAACCATTTTCTTATTTTGGAACGGTGGAATCCTAACTTGCAACCCAATCAGTATGAATTCAAATATGCACCTCTTTGGGTGCAAATATGGGGTCTCCCACTCCAGTTTATCTCCAAAGAGGTGGGCTTGAAACTTGGGGCCAAGTTTGGCTTTGTTGACGAGGTGACGATCCCTGCCACGGGCAGTAAGGAGGGACGCTACGTTCGTGTAAGGGTGCACCTGAATGTTCTTTTGCCATTGAAGAGGGGATGTATGGTCAAGTTGGGTTCTTGCCCAGCTTTCTGGGTAGAATTCCGGTATGAGCGACTACCCACTTTCTGTCACTACTGTGGGCTAGTCGGGCATGATCTTCTCAACTGTGTTACGAGATTCTTTGATATTGAGGAGAATACGCTTCAAACTGCTCAGTACGGCGCATGGATTCGTGCGTCCCCAGCCACACAACCAGGCCGGAAAAAGACAGTAACGCCGGCGGCGGGGCAACAGTCAGATGGTGAAGCAGATAAGGGAATGGGCGGAGATTTCGGAATGGATGGAGATAGCCAGCCCAATCTTGCTATTTTGGAATCCCCTACCTTTTCGGGAGGAGAGGGAAAAAGGATTTCAAATTTTGATGACGTATCCCATGCCGAGATGTTAGCGGAATTGAGTTATCGCGAGAAAAATCCGGATCGTGTTCAATTGGCTAATACTTCCCAAAATGTGATTAACCCGATTGGAGAAAAGGCCTTGCAACTGTGGCGGGCTAAAAATCCTTTTAGGCCCACTTCAACCCAAGCCAACTTTCCCAATAATTCCCCTGACCCAAAACTGATCCACCCACAAGATAAGCCCAACACCATCCCTAATCCACATATATCTTCACCCAAACCCCCTCCTATTTTCAAGCCCATGGCCTTATCTATTACACCCAAGCCTTTTTCTACAAAGTCAGACCCCACCCACAACCTCAATTCCTTCCCTGTTCCGTCTGAATTTTCTAATCCCAAACCTAATGCTCTTCTTTCAACACAATCCCCCTCTCCGGAATATACTCCTTCCACCCAGATCCCTCCCAACCCACCCACCTCTAACCCTTCCTTTGAACCCCTCCCCAACGAACTGGTTTTGGTGGATACCCCAATTCTGATTGAAAGTGTTGCACAACCCCAGTCAAAGGGTAGACCTAGAGCCAATAAACGGAGAGGAATAGCCACTGTGCACAGTGCGATTCCTCTTAGTTTTTCTAAAGCCTCGGGCAAGCGAAAGATAGGAGAATTGGATGATGGCATGTCTGTTGATGGACAGGGAGACTATGATATGCCCACTATTACCTCCCAGAAGAAAGCTCGTAATAAAGTCAGTCAATCTCAGGAAAGGAATGAAGCACGATCAGATGTGGTGGTGGAGACCAACCCTGAATGGTCTCCGCATGCTCAATGATCGCCTGGAATTGTCAGGGTGTGGGGAGCCCCCTGACATTCCATCAACTCAAGGAGCTTGCTCGACTCCACTCTCCCACTCTGTTCTTCTTATCAGAGACGAAGAATAGAGTGCCCAGACTTGATCTGATCAAGCGATCTCTGAGAATGGACAGCGCAATTCGTGTTGATCCTACTGGACTGGCTGGAGGTTTGGCTATATTCTGGAAAGGTACGACTACTGTTACGTTAGAAAAGATGTGTTCATGGTTTATTGATGTTCGTATTTTTGACGTAGCCCTTAATAAATCTTGGAGACTAGTAAATGTGTATTTTAGCCCAAATGATGCTGTTAGAAGAACCCAGTGGGATTTTTTTATGCGGTATAAATCTTGTCTTGGAGATGATTGGGTGTTATGGGGAGATATGAATGACATTCTGTGCTCCGAGGAGAAAAAGGGTGGGATTTTTCGTCCCGCTTGGTCTCTTAAGGGGTTCCAGAATTTTGTCAATGATTGTGGTCTTGTTGATCTGGGATTCTCGGGGTACCCTTTTACTTGGCGTAATAATAGGAGCGGGAATAATTATGTCCAGGAAAGGCTGGATAGAGTGCTAGCTACTCCATCATGGTGTCTACTTTTCGCCCAGGCCTCTGTGACCCATCTTGACACTGTGGGTTCCGATCATAATGCTCTCCATCTGAAACTCAGAGATCATGTTAGAGGATTCCGTGTCCCTTTTCGTTTCGATGCTCGCTGGGTGGAGGATGAGGATGCACGTAATGTCGTTAATCAAGCTTGGGCAACTCCAGTCCAGGGTTCAAAGTCCTTTATGGTCTACAAGAAGATTCAGGCTTGCCGATCCTCTCTTACTAATTGGAAACGACGGAAACGGGATAACTCTGGGAAGTCAATTGCAGATCTGAAGACCAAAATATTTGCTTTGAGTAACTCGTGGCCTGGACCACCATTGGAAATAATTAAAGATCTAAAGTGGCAGTTGAAAAAGGAGTGGGATAAAGAAGAGGTATTCTGGAAACAAAAATCGAGAGTTACTTGGCTGAAAAATGGGGATAAGAATACGAAATTTTTTCACGCGTCGGTTATGCAAAGGAGGGCAGGTAACCGTATATCTGGTATTGAGGTGGCCAATGGCAACTGGACTAGTGACCCTCAGGAAGTGCAAGCAGAGTTCCAGCATTTTTTCGCAGGTCTTTTCACGGCTGGCCCGAGTCTCCAAATGCGTGATACTGTGGAGGTCATCCCTCATAAGATTACTGATGCTATGAACCATTCTCTTGTCCGACCTGTTACAGATTCTGAAATTCGTTCTGCCCTTAAGGGGATGGGCCCGACTAAAGCGCCTGGTGTTGATGGTATGACCCCTCTTTTCTTTCAAACTTATTGGCCGACAGTGGGGGAAGATGTCATTGCGGCTGTGCAAAGTTTTTTCCATTCATCTCATATGTTACGAAGTGTGAACCAAACCTTGATCACTCTTATCCCCAAAATGAGATGCCCTATAAAGCCTAGCCAATTCCGCCCTATTAGCCTCTGTAATGTATCCTACAAGATCATTACAAAAATCTTAGCCAACCGACTTAAGCCCATCCTTCCTCACATTGTCTCAGAAAATCAGAGTGCTTTTATTGAGGGCCGTCAGATTTCGGATAGTATCCTTATCGCTCATGAACTAATGCATTCTTTGAAAAATAGGCGGCATGGTAAACAAGGATGGGTGGCGTTGAAGCTTGATATGGCAAAGGCATATGATCGTATTGAATGGTCGTACTTAGAGGCGATTCTTCGTAAATTTGGATTTGCAGATCAGTGGATTCGATGGGTCATGGCTTGTGTTACCACGGTTTCTTTTGCGACAGTGATCAATGGTGAGAAAGGAGATCTTTTCTCCCCATCTAGAGGAATTAGACAGGGCTGTCCGCTGTCTCCTTTCTTGTTTATATTATGTGCGGAAGGTTTCCATTATTTACTTCAGACAGTGGTATCGGATGGTGCTCTCCATGGTGTTAAAATTGGGCAACATTGTCCAGCAATCTCTCATTTGTTCTTCGCCGATGATTCGGTACTTTTTTGGGAGGCTACTACTTCAGGCTGTCATGCTATCGATGAGGTTCTGCGTAAATATGAGGCGGCCTCTGGGCAAATGGTGAATAGGGATAAATCGTCCTTGTTTTTCAGTCCGAACACCCCCAACAATGTAAAGGAAGGTATTTCTGACTTTCTTAATATTAAATGTGAAATTCAAGGTGGTAAATACTTGGGCTTACCTTCCGTTATTGGTAAGTCCAAAATTGAGGTGTTCAAGTACGTAAAAGACCGAGTTTTTAATAGGCTTCAAAGCTGGAAGGATACTATTCTTAATATGGCAGGAAAAGAAGTATTGATCAAGTCAGTATTATTAGCTATGCCTAATTATGTGATGCAGTGTTTCCTTTTGCCTAAGCGGGTTTGCAAGGATATTTGTAATGCTATTCGCAAATTCTGGTGGGGTTCAAAAGAAGGGGAGAACAAGATTAACTGGGTTAGTTGGAGCAAGCTCTGTGATAACAAAGCTGATGGTGGGCTTGGCTTTCGCGATCTTTATGCATTCAATCTTGCCTTCCTTGCAAAACAGGGTTGGCGTCTATTACAAGGCCCGCCTTCTTTATTTCTACAGCTTTTTAAGGGCAAGTATTTTTATAATAAGTCTTTTTGGGAAGCTTGTTGCCCAAGCTCAGCTTCTTGGGCATGGCGCAGCATTTTGGCAGGTAGAGCCATTCTTAGAAAGGGCTGGAGATGGAATGTGGGGGATGGTTCTTCCATTGATGTTTGGCGCGATCCCTGGCTTCCGAGGTCTCTCTCCTTTAAAGTGCTTAGTCCTCCCCCACCAGCCGCTTCCCCCCTTAGTCACATTCATCGTGTCTCGGATCTTATTGATAACACTTCCCATAGCTGGAATGTTTCATTGCTTAAGGAGCTTTTTCTGGAATCTGATGTGGAGTCAATCCTCTCGATTCCAATCAGTTCACAAGGCTGCGGAGATAGGGGTTTATGGCACTCCACTAGCAATGGATCCTTTTCGGTAAAGTCTGCTTATCGTTTGGCTAAACAAAGCAACCTACCACGACAGTCACGAGAACGCGGTGAGTCGAGTTCGGGTATGCCTTCTGATTCTTTCTGGAAAACTTTGTGGTCTTTACCAATCCCTAATAAAGTCAAGATGTTTTTGTGGAGATGTTCCCATAATGCTATTGCTGTATGCGCTAATTTGAATAGTAAAGGTATTGAAGTTTCTCCTTACTGCCCAAGATGTAAGACCAATTATGAAACACTAGAGCACTTGCTTTTCCAGTGCAAGCTATCGCGAGCGGTGTGGCTCGATTCCCCGTTTAGCTCTGGGGTTTCTTCTATGTGGAATTCCTTTCGGTTTATCGATTGGTGGAACTCGTTCCCCTATAATTCTTATGCGTCTGATACATTGGTGGATATGGGTGCGTTTTTTGTTTCTATTTGCTGGTTTATTTGGAAGGTAAGAAATCAAGTGTATTTTGATGGCCTTTGCTAGGATAGTACTATGATTCTAGAAAAGGCTTCTGCTCTATGTACTGAATTTAAGGCTGCTATGGTTGATGATCATTCTCTCCAAAGCTCTGCTGTTCCTAAAAGTGTTCCTATGTGGCGTCCACCTCTTGCTGATGTGATAAAACTTAATGTTGATGGGGCCGTTCACAGGGAAAATGGCTCAATTGGAGTCGGCATCGTGGCTCGTGATCTTTGGGGGCAGATTGTGGGCATGGTGGCCATCCCTTTAATTGGGTTTTTCTCTCCAAGAGCTGTCGAGGCCATGGCCTTCCGGGAAGCTTTGGTCTTTGCAGCTAATAGAGGCCTTTCAAAGATTGTTGTGGAGGGTGATTCTCTCCAAGTTGTTCAAGCACTTACTCAAGCAGGAAAATCTTTTGCGGATTGTAGTTCTCTTCTCTTGGATTGCTTAGTTCTTCTGCCATTATTTTCCTCTTGTACTTTCGTGCATGTTTATCGTTCTTGTAATAGGGTAGCCCATTCGTTGGCTAAGCGTTCCCTATTAGGGATTAGACTAGAAAATTAGGGGGGTCCTGTCCCCCATTGGCTAGCTAATCTTGCTTTGGATGATGTCCGGTCCTTTGACCGGTTTGTTCGTTAATAAATTCGTCTCTTTCCGTGGTTAAAAAAAAAAAAAAAAGTAACAGAACTTCAGTTTCATCCTTTTTTTAAAGATTCCAGGGTCAATCTCATAGAAAATTTTCAAATTGACCTAAAGAAATAGTATAATTAGTGAAAACATTTGAAGTTGTGCAGCGACCCGAACATCTTTTGACAACCCTTTATGTCCGCATTTGTTCATGATCGCGTGTGTACTTCTTAGCTTGGTGCCTTACCACCCTTAATTATCAGTTTTCCAAGTCATAGATTGCTCATGTTTTGGCTGGGAGAAGTTCCAGTTTAGTTGGAATGTCCTTAGTTTGCTTTTGCTATCATATTCCCCTAATGTTTTTTTCCCCGAACTTACAACTGAACAATACCGTTAGCCCCAACTTATATATAGCCTAAGAATAGGGTCCCCTATTCTGTTTAGAGCTTATACTAAAGGCCCATAGGTGAAGACAAAGCCTGAGTACATGATGTTGGGGATGTTGGGGCTATGGCAAGTTTTGCTGCTCATTTTATTCTACAACTTTCAAGACAGATTAGTTCTGGTTTTGGGTTAGTTGACACCTATGAATTAAGCACTATGCTTTTGAGTGATCTTTGACGTCAGGATTGGACATGCCGACAACACCGTCACGCCGGGTACATATGGGCTACTCCAATTGGCATGTCCTGTTAGTTTTTTTTTTATCAGCAAAAAATTTATTAATCACCGAATTCAAGAATTTCAGAGATTAAAAGGACAAGGGCACAAGAAAATTAAAATTACTTAATCTCCATAGGTACCCGAGACCCAAGCGCTAGTCAAAGACCAACAAAACACTAAAAACACCCCAAACCCGAAAAACCACATGTCTCCTGATCTGTCACCACACTTGAAACACACCCGTGCCCAAACCACCGTCCCACTGAAGAACTGGAAACTAAAGCACTGTCGTCGTCGTCGCGAGGAGCCGTGAACCCGCCATAGCAAGCATGGCATACATATGAAACACGTCGGGTACCCCGTATCTCAAGTCAAATCGAACCCCCTATCAACTGTTCCTATCGGAAATATAATTGACTACGATTTCGAGACAATAATGGAGACATGACATGATATTACTTGATAATGTAAATAACTTTTTTTTAATGGTTAAAAACTACTAAAACAAACATCTCTTACATGAACTCCATGATCCAAACACAACGTTAGAGTCATGCTTGAGGTTTTACATTTGCTTGAGGTCAAACTCATTGTTCCCTTGTGAACTTCATGAGATCACTCATGCAAAAGGTAATGCATATCCAACAGTTTCTCTATTATTATTGTTTTTTAAGGCAAAAAGATTTGAGCGTGACCATATTTATGAAAAATGATAAATACACTATATGTGTCATTTTAGTTTGTCATATATACAGGTGATTGAGGAAACTGCAAAGATGGATATACTTCTCGAAGTCAAGAGGGGAGACAAAGATGCAAAGATCAGGTGCACAAGAACAATGAAGGTACATTCCGCCTGAATCAAATGGGAGCGAGATCTCTCTCTTAGACACGTTTAGAAGCCAAAAATGATGTAGCTGCTTGACAAACTAATAACATTTGGAGTTCTCTAACCTACTCTTTTTGGCCGTTCCAAGGGTCTTTGTCTTCTACTTTCTGCTTTCAAGTAATTGATGGGTCATGCAAGATGGAAGTGTGCTTAGGGGCTGATATCTATTTTCCTTCATTATTTTGGTTGAAACAAGTGTACGGCCTTATTTGTTAGATGTGAACACCAAATATATACCATCGTTTTTCATTCCATATCTCCACTAAAATCTCTTGCATGTGAATTGGTCATATTATTGACATTGTCCAACTATTATACCTTCAAAGCAAAACATCAAGAACCAGTCGAATCAAAGGGTATTAGTTTTTTTGCATTGAACTTAAAAAATGACATTTATAAAGTACAATATAAAATTACTGTCATAATGAAGGTCGGAGAAGACAAATGTAGTAACAATAAAAAAATAATCAGAAATATTACCACGTGTAACGCACGCGAGAGTTCACTAGTTAGTACTAAAAAACACTGGAGCGAATTAACCAACGGAAAAGGATAGTAAAGGATAATAAGACCTTAAATTACTGCCGACATCTGTGTAACTGAATGCTAGGAGTATATACCTCTCTCTCTTAATGACTCTTTCTTGCCCCGTTGTCATCCATTCTCGCTTTAGCATCTGTCTAAAGAATTCCATGCACCATCTTCTCTTTTTGTCTAACCACTTATTCATAGTGGAATAATCAAAAGTAACCACATTATCTTTTAGTTATCCATTTTAGAGATTGCTAAGAGCATTCACAATGTAATAATCAAAATCAAAAGATTGCTAAAGTTAGCAACGTGTGCTTAAAAAAATGCTCACATTGTAATAATCAAAGTTAACAACCTCCTAATCAATAATCAAATTTGAGCATTTGAATAATCAAAAATAACAATGTGGGATTTCACATTGTTAACTTTAGCAACCTTAGAGCATCCACAGTGGAATAAGCAAAACAAAAAATTGTTAAAGTTAGCAATGTTGGATCAAAAAAGTGCTCACATTGGAATAACCAAACCTAGCAATCTCTTAACAACTCATCAAATTTTGACTCTTCAATAATCAAAGCTAGCAATATTTTGTCAATAACCAAATTTTATCTCTCAATCAAGTACACCAACATTACACAAAAACCTTCTCTCTCTTCCATTTTCTCTCTCTCTCTCTCAACAATGTTTTCAAAAAATAATTTTAAAAAACCGTAACTTTCAAATTTTTTTCTGTTTTTTTCAGAAACTTTTTTTTTTACAAAAAATTTGACTGTAAGTAAATAAAGTGTGTTTTTCAAAAAACCGTTTTTTACACAAAAATCTGTTATTAAAAAACTGTATTTATAGTTTTTAAAATTTCTAAACTATTTGTGTAAATACAATTCTTTCAAAATATTTACTGTTCTTAAGTGATCAAAGTGTGTGTTTTTTGAAAAACTGTTTTTTGTTTCGAAAAACTATTTTTTTTGAACTGTTTCTAACATAAACTGTTTTTTTTCCTTCCAAAACCGTTTTTTCAAAAAATATGCGTGAAATGAAGGGAAAAAGTTTGGAGGGCACATTGATTATGGGCAAAAAATAACCAATGTGGGATTTGACATTGCTAACTTTAGAAACCTCTAAATGGATAATCAAAATCTGACGTGGCATGTTTTGATTATTCACATTTGCTTATTCCACTGCTGATAAATGAATAATCAAAAGCTGACGTGGCAAATTTTGATTATTCACTTTTGATTATTACATTGCGGATGCTCTAATGTTAGCAATGTAGATGATAATCAAAATTGAATAGTCAAAACTTACCACATCACATTTTCAACCTATAAAAATCTAAAAATTATCACCATATAAAATAATTTTTTTTAAATAGTTTTCAAACTAATAAAAACAGGTTATTAGATATAGAAAATAATTTTTTGGAAACTTTTATTTTGAAAAAAACTTTTCGGAAAAAGTTCTAAAAATAGTTTTCGAAAAAAAAAAGACAGTTTTAAAAAAATTAATAAAAAATAGTTTTAAAAAAACAGTTTTACTGTTTTTGCAAAAAAAAACAAAAACTTTTTTTAAAAATATGAGAGAGAGATGGAAGAGAGAGAAGGTTTGGTTATTGGCAAAATGTTGTTAGTTTTGATTATCCAAAGGCCAAAATTTGATAAGTTGCTAAGAGGTTGTTAAATTTGGTTATACCACTGTCAACATTTTTTTGAGAAAACATTACTAACTTTAGCAACCCTATGGTTTTGGTTATTCCATTAACCAAACCAACTCTTACGGATCAAAGAATTTGAGAACCAAACCAATCCACTGACCAAACCAAACCAACATTTTTTTGGTAAACCACTAACCAAACCAACTCTTACGGATCAAAGATTTTGAGAACCAAACCATTAGATTACGGTTCGGTTTGGGTTTTGAACCACGGTTTAATTGAATTTGAAATAATCTGATTACAAAGCATTTGAAGAAACGAAGATTCACATAGAAATTTACAAGGAAACTTAATTTTGAACCAATTTCATGAAAGGGTTACTCTATTGATAGCCGACTAGGTTGCCAATAATCAAATAAAGAGAAAAAAAAATAAATTCCAGCTCACTTTTTCCTCCATTTTAACACAATTTAGCATTTTCCTTCATTAAAATCACCAAAAGTTACTAAAATTGAATTCAAACTGCAGATCAATAAAAAAATGAATTCAAACTCATTTGATAGTGCTAAGATGAAGAAGGTATATCATAATTGAGTCTTTTATTATCTAGCAATTTTCAAATAAAGTTCAATTAAATCAAATAGAGAGAATTGCGGTTCGGATCGGTTTGGAACCAAAATCGTGACCGTAAATCCGCAAACCAAACCATTTGATTCGGTTTTTACATTTTATAAACTAGGACCAAATCACACGCCTAAAAAAACCAAAACAAATCGATTGGTTTGGATCGGTTCGGACTGGATTCGTGGTTTGACGGATATTTTGCTCACCCCTGGAATTTGTTATCCAAACAATTGACCACGATGTGATTCTTGAGATTAGGTAAGAAAGTACTCTCTCCCTCCTATTTTGTTTTTTTTTTGATCGGTTCCCTCCTATTTTGTTTGCTAACGTTTCTTTTTTGGGTTGTTCCAAATTGTTTGCAATTATTCAAAATTGGAAATCACAAAAGGGCAAAGTTCCAATTATACCTTTTTATTGTAAAAAATACAACACAACTATTGAAGTACTTGTATTGTTCTAAAGGGTTTTATTTTGAAAGTCAACACAATTTTTAATCCAAAGCCTTTGAGTCAATAAAATGGGAGAACTCCCGTAACGATCAATCAACTTCCTGCAATGAACGTTTATTGAGGCGGAGTGAGTAATTTTTTTATGAATTCTCTAGTCCCTACGTTGATGGCTTGCCTGATCGAACTCGGGAAGGGATTAGTTGAGGTGCGCGTAAGCTGACCCGGACACCCTGCACCGTTAAACAAATTTCCACTTCCCTTTGAACCAACTATTTTCAGTTACTATATATATTTAAACCAAACCAAACCGAGCCTTATGTCCTCAATCACTTGGGGTCGGCTACGTGAATCATTTTCTTCTATTGAGCTCTGGTTAAGGACCACTTGTTCACACAAACCCATTATACTCAAGTCCCCCTGGACCCTCCCGTATCTGGAGGTTAGAGAGTCGTAGAGAACACACACACACAGAGAGATGGGATTGGGGGCTAGTGGTGATAGTGATGGTGCTGTTCGTGCTGTTATCGCCGGGGCTGTTGTTTCAGATACCGGGGAAGAGTAGAGTGGTGGAATTCGGTAATATGCAGACAATTGGGATGTCAATACTGGTTCACACCATCATCTATTTCGGTCTCATCACCATCTTCCCCATTGCCATCGGCGTTCACATCTACACCGGCTAGGCTAGCTACCTAATTAATTACTAATTCAACTTGTTATTCTCTCTCCTCTTGTTTAATCTGCATTTTCTTGAATTTTCATATTAGCTAGACTCAGATCTAAGTCCTCGAGTGAGTTTGTTGTCATGTTCTGTCCTGCAATGCTTTGGATATGTATGTATTAGTACAATTTGCAACTGCCAATTGTGTGTAATGTTGGGATTAAATGCAGAAGCACCCAAGCGTCGAGATTCAAACACAACTACAATTGCAACCAATGGAAGTTCGATGAAAAATAAAATAGAGAGACACACGCAAGATATACGTGGTTCGGCAAAAACTGCCTACTCTACGGAGAGGATCCCTTTCTTTTCACTATGAGAATTTCCGTACAAGTACACTTGAGTATAAAATAACACACACTCAACCCTTATACACTCACTCATACAAGAACACACTCTCACCAAGTACTAGATTTGACCCTTGTACACATAAAACTTGCGTTAGGAAAACCCGTGTACCCGACAGCTCCCAAAGAAGCTGCCCCCACACACACAAACTGTTTTTCTCCCACTCTCTCTCAGTCTCTGCCGAGAAAGGAATTCCCTCATGACATTATATAACTAGTTAACCACCTACCAACCCATGCATTAATAACAAGTACATTTTCCCATGAGTGAATGGAAGGTCACACGGCAAAAATAAGAGCCAGCTAGCACATTGGGAAAAACATAAACTGAACCATGTGCAAGACTTTTAAGACTTTTCATTTATTGGGAATTTGAACCAACCCAACATGTAAGAACAGAAATGCTATTAGTAAAGAAGGGAACAAAGACGACAACAAAGAATGACATGGAAAGTTGACAGTCAAAATAATGGACCCCACGTTAATTGGTGAAAATTCAAAAATTTGGAGATTTCAAAATTTGAATCCAAAATCAGATGTACTTCTCGTCCCCCTTCTCTCACTCCTCTCATCCCCGCCCAAACCATCTCTCCTAATCCGACGCACAACCAACACCGACGGACGACCACCGCCGACGCACGACCACCACCGACGGTTATTCTCACCTTCAGCCTCTCGCCTTGCTGGTACAGTTCTGTAAATTCGAAGCCCTAATTTTGGTTCTTCTTTTTCTTTCAAAGCCCTATACAACATAACCCAAAAATTACGCCTGTATGAAAACCCCACCCCACCCCGACCTCCGCCGCTTGGGATCACGTTTGTTTCCGCTGGGATTCCCTTCTCTTCTTTTCGGTAATTTAGGAAAAGTCATTAGGATTAAGGAGCTCGAGACAAACCAGCCGCTTGAAAGATCTACTTTGTCCAGTTTTCTTTGCTTTCTCTTTACCTGGTTTGACTTATTCTTTTAACGTACGTGCTATGGCTGTTTTAGATGCAAACCTTAATTTTTCTTGGATTATCAGTTTGTTGTTTAGGGAGAACTCTTATATGCGTATATCACTGTATTGTGTTTCTCTCACCTTCTAATACTGAAGTAGTGAGACTCATACTAATTTACAACACTCCCGCACACACAACACTGGAAACGGGCAGTCACCGCTGCCGCCCCTTGGCCACTCCGACTGCTCCTCCTTATTCCTCCACTGTATCTCTTCCTCTTCTCGCACTTGGCAAACCCGAACCATTGAAATTTCCACACAAGAGAAACTCCTTCTGGCAAAGAGTTCAGATTCGGACTCGCCGCCATAGCTCGGGTTAGGAACAAAATCAACTGATAAAAAAAAAAAGGAGTCTTAGAAACCTAATTTAAGGTACTTAACTGCTATTGCTATACTTTAATTAAAATCCAACAAGCATTAGGAATAAATTGAAACATTTTGGTGCCTAAGCACTAACCGAATCAATCTTGGAGTTGGATTCTTGGCTGATACCAGTATATTTTCTGTGGGGTGAATTGCTGTGTGCTAAGCTAGATACTACTTTTTGGTAGAGTTTACGCAATGTACTGTCAATCTTGCTGCTTGCAAGTTCTAATAGCAGTAAAAATCACATCAGTACAATCAGCCCCCTCTCTGGATTTCCCTTGAAATACTCTTTGATTGCTCTCACCCCATAGATAGTAGATAGAAGCTGCAAGAGACAGCTTGTAGTTGGTATTCCTAAAGCTGAAATACCCTTTGCCTTTTCCTAAAGCCTTTGCCGTCACCGCCATCCGATCTGTCTTCGCAATTGAATACATGGCCTTATCAGCAGCCTCATTGAATAACTTGAACAAACTGTCATAGCGAACGAATTCGGGCTTGCATGTCCAATTTACATAACTGACCTTAATTTTAGTGTGACTCCTTACCAAGTTTTTGCTCCATCGTCGTAGAATGTATTTATCGGGTACTACTTCAAGCTTCTTTTTTGACCAAACCGAGATCATATGCGTGCACACCATCCCCCTACTCTCGAACAACCGACAATTGCAATTAGTTTCTCTTGACTCCTCATTAAAATGAACAATAAAAGTACAAGTTTTAGATCTATCTTTTTTCTTTCCAACTAGAATGTCTTGTTCAATGTGAAACTCTGAAATACCATTTACTACCGGTCCAATAGTCAAATTGCACCCAATCTTTAAGGCTACTTGTTCTCGGAATTTCTTGCATTTCGCAATTGTGTATGCTTGCTGAAATTGGTCCTCAAACTTATAAGGGGACACCTTCTGAATTCGAACATTCAAAGAATGGGCGTTTGCCTCGTCTTCTTTTTGCACCTTCTTACGTAAGGCATTGTCATATTGCTCCACAAATTCCTTCAAGGTGGTATTGGAATGGATGTAGCCATCAAAGAAGGAATTCATGCTCTCGCTTCATTGGGTTGTTGACATCCCCGCCCAAAATATATTTTAAGAAATGCTGGTACCCATCGGTGCCTTCCCTCGTACAATCCAGCTAGCCAGTCATTGCTCTGTAGATCAAATTGTTGGATGAGATTTGCCCAATTTTGTTCAAACTCCTCCGGATTCAAGGAATTATATACAACATTCTTGAGGGATTTTTTAATGGGCTTATACTGGTCGTAATTCTTAAACTTGTCAGGAACTTTATTCATGATATGCCATAAACACCAACGATGACGTGCATTTGGAAAAACTTGACTTATCGCATTTTGCATGGCCTGACATTGGTCGGTGATGATGGCTTTAGGGTGGGAGTCGAACATGCAAGAAAGAAAAGTCTCGAACAATCATACAAATGAAGCCGTGTCCTCCCGTAATATCAAACCACATCCAAACAAAATTGATTGTCCATGATGGTTGACCCCTACAAATGGTGCGAAAGGCATATTGTGCTTGTTAACAAGATAAGTGGTGTCAAAGGTGACTACCTCGCCAAATTCTTTGTATAACTCCCTGCTCCTAGCATCGGCCCAAAAGACATTCCGTAATCGATAATCTTCATCATGATCGATGGCATAAAAGAAGTCACAGTTGTCTTTTTGCATTTTGACAAAGTACTTATGCATTGCTTCAGCATCTCCTTCTTTGAGCTCTGAACGCCTTTTTTTATCCTTGTAATTCCTTCCATCTTTATTTGTCCACGTCAAATTATCAGGCCCCCCTGCCTCGATCTCACATGAGACAATGATTTTGTTTAATGTGATTCCAGCTGCCGTGTTCAATTCAATTGTCCTCATCGAATGTGGTGGGATACTCCGATAGCACTTAAGATATTTCACTTTTTCCGGGTCCATTAATTTCATGGTTATGATTCAGTTGAATCGAATTCAACATCCACTTTCCATCAACTTGCAAAGAGATATTCATACCAGCTTTACACTCTATTTTCGTTGTTGGATGGGATTTAACGGGATTCAAAGCCGTTGTCCTGGGCTTTCCACTTCGATGACAATCATAAGATATATTCGACTTTACCCCATTGTCACGCTTCTTAGAGACTTTTGTGACCACACCAAAACCTCTTGATTTCGCATAAATAGTGTAACATTCCTTCGCTTCATCTTCAAAATTGAATATTGTTCCGACCTTAGGTTCCAATACCGTGTCCAAATTCAGATTTTCCTCTAGATTCAGATTCTTCTCTAAATTCATATCTTCTATTTCCATGATTCTACAATAAGGAATACAATTAAGCTTTCTTAGCCAACTGAATTAAGGAGCCAGAGCAGCAAACTAAAATTGAGGCTTGAGTTCAAATGTACAATGCTATAGAGAAATTTAACTAATTCTGATCCCTGGTCCTAATTTTTATGGTAATACTAAACTAATTACGGCAACTATTAAACTAAATGTTCTAATCCCTAGTAATATTAAATGGGTTCATAACATTTAGTATGCTGCAAACCGTAGAGTTCTAATATTTAATCCCCAGTTCTAATCCCTAGTCCTAATTTTTTAATTCCTAGTTTTAATGTCTTAATGTTTTAATCCCTAGTTTTAATCTAAACTTTCATAGTGATGCCGACACTGCAAAAAAGGGGAGAGAGAGAGAGAGAGAACATACAGAGAGACACTGGTGGTCGATCGGTGGTGGTGGATGGGACGCCGTCTGTGGGGGCTTTGGTGGTGGTTGCCGCTGTCCAGTGGTGATCAATCGATGATAGTGGTTCGGTGGTGGTGGTTGCACTGGTTAACAGGAGGAAGAATGAGAGGATGGAGGAGAGAGGAGTTTTTGGTTTAAAATACACCCAAAATCAATTTTTACATTTCTCTTTCCCGCTTTTTTTTCCATGGCAGGAGAGAAGTAGTGGGGCCCTTTTTTTCCTGTTCAACTTTACACATCATTCTTTGTTGTCTTCTTGGTTTGTTTCTTTACAAATAGCATTTCTGATGTAAGAATGCCTTCTGTTTTTCGCTTGTAATACAAGATTATCATTTGAACATGGATGTAACAAAAATCATCATCATTGGTGTTGACAGATCAGTTGTTGCTGGTTAGTTGGGTTGGGTCATTTTATCCACATGATGGAGTAGTCTTGTCCATTATGGAGGATCTGATCTCTAGGCTAGCTCTGCCCTTAATGACTAGGGGGAATTGCTGGACAGGGAGAAGTGGGGCAAATAAGTCCCAACAAATGGGACATTTTTTCAGAATTGCCTAGTCATGTAAAGGAAAAATATAATTCTCAAGACATAGTATTGAAGACAAAAATATCCCTCTCTATTATAACACATTCAAGGAGCAATATACACACACTTAGGGAGCAATATTATATGATTGAAAGAGCAATATAATTTAATTGAAGGTGCAATATTATGTGATTAAAAGAGCAATACTAATTTTTTCCAAATGAGTACATAAATTTTGAACCCTTTTTTTCCATTCTAGAAAGAGAAACCCATTTTTCTTTCTGGGTTAATCCAAATAATTTACGCAAACAAAAATACCCTTAACTTTAAATTTTACTGGGGGCAATACGTTTCACATAAAGTGCAATAGAATTTCATTTAAGCAAAATTTACGAATCCAGATCCTCTGTGAGGATCTTGTGAGGATTTTGTTCTGAGTTTGACAACACACCAATAAAGAGATCCAATGGTCCACAAGAGCTTTCTTTTTTTTTCTGAAGCAAAAGTATCCCACTTCACTGATCGAGATATAGATTGTTTCACGAGCTTGAATGAGCATTCATTCATCACCAACGTCATTCATTCATCACCAACGTCATTTCAACAAGCAAGCGAAGGTACTTCGCTTGCTTTCTTTGTTACGTTTCTTCTTCTGTTTTTTTTTATTTTTATTTTTTTACCAATGTTTCCTCCTCCTGTTTCTTCTTTCTCTATTTTTTTTTTTTTACCAACAGATGTAATATTTGAGTTCACGGTTGAAATTGACAAGAACGAGTTGGTTTGCTTTATAATATTTGATGAGTTCACCCATAAAAAAGGTCCCAAAAATATATTCATCTCGACAAGAATAATCGAACAAGTAAAAAATTATGTTCGAAACATAATTTTTTTTAATAAGGACAATTATAAATCAAAAGGACAACTAATCTTTTGAGTTTTTTCATCTTAATTAAAAAATTGAGTTTCCACCGTGATTCTTTACATTTTTTTATCCCTCGTCGAGACAATCCAATAATTCACAAACATTTGACATGAAACTAACAAATGCGGAAAAAGTTTGAATAAAGAAAAAAAAAAGTTAATTGAGTTATTTATCCAAGCTAGGACCTTAAGTTTGATAATGTTCAAGTTTGAGGTTAGAAAACTGGTAAAGAAAGAAAACAGAAGAAGAGACGTAACAGAGAAAGAAGAAAACGGGAGGAGGAAGGAAACGTTAGATTTTTATGAAGTAATAAAATGGCGACTTTTGCTTCAGAAAAAAAGAAAGCTCTTGTGGACCATTGGATCTCTTAGGTTCATAGAAATGGCAACTTAGGTTTATAGAATAGGCAACGTAGGTCCATAGAAATGGCAACTTAGGTCCAAACCCAGATTTAACTACAAACCGACTCATGATCTCATACAAGATGCAACTTAAGTCCATAGAAGGGGCAACTTAGGTTCATAAAAAGGAAAACTTAGATCCATAGAAGGGGCAACTTAAGTCCAAACCCAGATTCACCTACAAATTGACTCCATGTATGGAGAATTTCTTTTTCTCCATTTTATGAATGGGGAATTTCGTTATCTCTGTTTCATGTATGGGCAATTTCACAAAACTTGAGGGCGTAATAGTCATTTTAGGTGACCCTTTCCATGTATTGGCAATTTCTTTTCTCTTTTTCATGTCTAGATGAATTTGAAAAAAATGGTCCATGAGTTGGGCATTATTTGCCCCTCTTACCACTGAACAGTAATTCCCCCAAAGCATGAATTTACTAGCACACGGGTGGGAAAAGGCTTTATGAGGCCCCTGTTTGCTAGGTGGTTGCCACTGTACTAACCTGATAATTAGACTAGGCTCTTTGTTGACACAAAAAAACATGACATATAAACACGTGAAACAAATCGAAGCTATATTACCGGGAAATGTCGTTAAAGTTTCCTCCTCATTCCACCACCAAATCAACAGACAAATTGTTCCTTCCAGTCTGCTTCTGTTTCTTCCACCTCAGCAGACAAAACCACCTTACAGAATAACAAGCACATGTTGCAAATTCCCATAGGATGAAGATGCCATTTGGGATTTGATAAACAAAGAAGACCAAAAATACGCCAAGACCCTATTGAGACATATGACTAATAAGTAAAACAGCAAAAAAAAAAAAAAAAAATTGTCTGTAAAAGAAAGGAAAACTTGATTAAGTGGAAATAGAGAACAATCAATATGTTTCCATAAGTATATTAATCAAGACATTTCTTGAAAAGCTTCAACAGTTCACCTTTTT
Source organism: Rhododendron griersonianum (assembly GCA_018127125.1). Classification (NCBI taxonomy): domain Eukaryota; kingdom Viridiplantae; phylum Streptophyta; class Magnoliopsida; order Ericales; family Ericaceae; genus Rhododendron; species Rhododendron griersonianum. Next base: position 17,533,593 of record CM030799.1, on the reverse strand, counting down.
TCCCTAACCAAGAAACCATATACATATCCGTGTATTCTATAATCTGTCGAGCATCTATACACAGCTCCTGCAGCATATTTCTCAAGGAAGCATTCCAGATTTCTTTTTCCTTTTTACGTTGGCAGAAGCAGCATTAGTGCTGCTGAATCCTCCGTGGAATACTTTAACCACTTATAAACCATCTTCACAAGAGCTTCCATGCTACAGCATTGAAAAGTTAAAAGCAATTAAAAAATGACCGTATTGACATACATACCATAGCACGTTTCTGTGCATGAGACATGAAATATATTCGAGAACTGGTAGACCAAAAAAAATAAATCCACAAAAAGAAAAACAGAACATAGAGGATGGACAAAGGCTCCAGCCTTCCAGGGAATTCTAAATCATCCTTGAACCATGATTACTTCCGGTGCTAAGGTTTCTAAGACTGTAGGACTAAACAAGACTAGTCGCATGCCAAAGTTCATTAAGATCCCATGTTTTAGCAAGCAAGACCAACAGACACTTGAAATTGAGCCTAGTGTCAAGTTCACTTATTTGGATTGGCATGAGAAGGGCACCTACTTTCGGGGCTGAGCTTTTTGATAGGCCAAATCATGTGTGATTCATGAAGGTGAGACCAACGCACCTGTTTTCATGCCAGGCTTATCATGACCAAGAATGCAGAAGCTGAAACTGAAACTAGTATGCCGACGAGTCACCAAAGTTGCATTCTTCATTATTCCCTAACCCCTATAATCAGAAGCTTGGTTCTCTCTACATTCCATAAGTTAACAAGCCAGGATTTACAAGTTGGATAAAAAGATTTAAAGATCGATAATAACTTAGAAATTAGTCCCCGAAAGAGAACTTTGATGAGACAAATGAAAACACAATCATTTATTGTTCCTCTTAACAAACCTCAGATTAGCCATCTACCGATGTGAACGCACCGGAGAAGCATGTTAATCTTTTTCTTTCCACTATCTAAAACATCTCAAAACGAACTTTTCAAGCTTCAAAACCAGATTTTCTACTACCATCAGTTTTTTTATAGGTAGAATTTTATACCTCCTTAAGCCTATTGCATTGGGAAACCTCAGATTGGTCTCAAAAGAAAAAGAACTTCACCAGCAAACATTTACAGACTACAATCAATTAACCCACCATAAAATTGTTGTAGTCAACAGTCGAATTTCACCAAAAAATATGGAAAACATAAGCAAGCAGTCCCATTCCAAGGAAAAATCTGGAGGCATCAACTTAACAATAAGCAACAGATAAAAAGACACTTCAGTTAATAATTCAGACATGCCAGATTAAGGATAAAGCTAAACAAGTAATAATGAAATGGCTGCAGGCAGCCACTGCAATTCATGGGACCAATGGTTGCAGATGGAAATAAGTAACAGAGCGAACAAAATAATACTACGAATATCTATTATAGCTTAAACAGGAAGCCACTCTATAAATTAGGAAATCTAATTACCCTAAGAAAACATAGTATGATCATAGTTGCACAAGAACCAGAAGAAGAAAGAAAGAAAGAAAGAGGCAGAGTAGGTTAAGATAAGTAGACAACAGAAAAGGAGAAACATCAGTAGAGCAGTGCGTGACACAAAAGGTTCCACTTTGCATCTTAGATTCCCAAGAATAGGAGAAAAACAAAAGTAACATAGTACACAAGCAAAAATTTTGCGCATCAATGAAATCATGAGCCAGAATGGTAGTTTTTTTAGATTAAAATGAGAGGAGCACAAAATTTACAACATTCTTTATTTGGAATCCTATCTTTAAACAACAAAAAGCTTTATAAACAAAAAGCTTTAAACAACATAGAAGAAAATACAAACACCAAAAACTTTGCATTAGCACTCAAAACAAAAAGCTTCCAAGAACATAGTAGGAAACACGAACATTAATAACTCCACATCCTGGCTTTTTGATGTTCCCAAAATAAGCAATGGTTAGAGAAAGCTTCCAAGACAATTTGACGTGTTTAGAATTGTATCCAAATAACTTGCAACGAGGATCCTCACAACCCGTACATCAATTATCTCCATAGATTAAAGCAGTAAATGATGCATCGATGTCACAATTTCATACTGCACCAAACACGTGAATGTCCTAACCCGAAAGGGCAAATAAATCAGGGAAAGACATGCCAAACCACTTCTGCATGTCCTTAACTAGAAAACAATGGTAAAGGTAGTCTGTTCACTGTTGACACGTAAATTAACATTTTAACAACCTTGCATGAGTTAACATAGTCCGTTGCCAGATTGATTACCAGCAGCACAAAATAAGAGGACAATAACCATAAAACAACAAAGCCAAGGACCCAGGTACACATCAAACCATCGAGTAGAAAGAATATCAATACAAAAGCTGAAAACACGAATAAATTGCTAACTTCATTGTTGGGTTTGTGGAGCCTAATTTTGTAATATGCACCTCATCACACTTTCAAAGCGTGGTAGTATTTCGCCTATATAAACCCTAACATAGGTGACCCTATCTAGCCTAGCAGCAAATGTTGTACTCTTCTCCTTCATTCAATACAATTATGCATTAATAACTGATGTAGGCCGTACATATGTATGCCATACTCTTTTACGTAAGTGTGCCCTTTTTTTTTTTTATAGTTACTGGTGCGTTAACATATAGATGAAGATAATTTAAACACAACAATGCCAAGAGGCCACATCGGGGCACTTATGCTAATCTATTCGCCAAAACAAAATAAGTACAAAAAATGAATAAGACAACAATGACGCAAAAACTAATTATATCAACCGGTAAAAAAATTAAAGATAGGAAGCCCAACCTCGAACCTCCTTGGGCGGTGCAGCCGGTGACGTGGCGTGACAAAGAACGGCGCGCCCGATAATCGACAAACTGGAGAGCATTCCAGCCACGTACAAAACCATGACCAATCCAAGAACCCAAGGCATCAACATGAATCCAATGACGAAGGTGATCGATCCGCAGAGCATCAGAGTCAGCGAAATGCCCAACAGCAACGACGCGAAACCCGCTGGAGATATCTGCGGCGGCCGCCTTGAGGGGGAACCAGACGGCGCCGCCGGCGTAGGAGGAGGAGATCGGAGGATGTTGAGAATCAGAGCGGAAAGCTCCAGGTAAACCCTAGATTGTTGGTGGTCTTGTCGTCTCATCGTAATTTCCTCCTAATTCACAGATAATACCCCTCTCTCTCTCTCTCTCTCTCTCTCTCTCTCTCTCTCCCGCTTTGAATTTCAATTAACAATAGTAGTAGTAATATACTACGAGTAATATGTAAAGTTAGGAAGCGACGGTTTGGTCGTTTTTCAGGAATGTTGAATTGAATTGGAAATGCTTATAATAATTCTAGAGAGAGAAAGAGGAGGGACCGAGGGAGAGTAGTTGTAGTACTCCGTATTATGAATTTATTATTGTTGAGTTCTGTTTGGTTGGAGGGAAACGCAACTGAGATTGGGCCGGTTTAGATGACAGAGAATGGGCCTTATCTGTTTGGGCTCTTAATTAACACGTCAGGGGGGCCCGTGTGTAACACCATTACTAATTTATCTAAGTGTTTTTTTTGGAAATAATTTTGCCATTCCTTTTTTTATTAACAAAAAGAAAGTGCCAAAATCAACTGCCTTTTTTTTGCCTCCCAAATTCAAAATTTATCTCACTTTGGAGTTCAACATCCCTGGACATGACTCAAAAACAAAAAACAAAAACAAAAAAACATTATCGATATTGACTACAATCTTACAAAAAGAAACGAAGAGGAATATCATTAACCAATGAATCTAGACCATGGTTATTTGAGGCTTTTTATTTGGAACTTGGTCCTTAAGGTGTGTTTGGGCTTTGTCTCAACAGTTTTTTTTTTTTTTCATCTCACCTTTGGTTGGATTCCCATCCTCCATCTTGATGTTCCTTTGGTCAAGATTTTTTAATAAATTTTTTTTTTGCCGTTATAAAAAAAAAAAAAAATCTAAACCGTGGTTTAACCAAGTATCAATTCCTCTAATTAGATTTTATCATTAAAGGTTGAGATTTTTGGGTTGAGTCTATGAATCATCATTTGACGCCACTCCTGCCAAAATCCAGTTGTTAACATTTTTATATCAACACGGAGGATAGGAAAAAACGTCTTAATATATACATATATAACGAAAATTGGGATCTTAGTGACATTGCAGAAGAGGAGAAATTGTACGCTCATCACTACCAAAAAAATAGTCCTTAAATTTATTTATTTTTCCCGTTCTATAAGGCTAGGGCTTGTTCGGTTGGGTTTTTAGGATTTGGACACCCTACTCTAAAATTCACTCATTACCCTCTATCTCTAATCATTATTTTTCTTTATTATTTCTATCTCTCTCCAATCATTACCCCTATCTTCTTACCTTAATCATTACAAATTCAAATCTAAAATTCCAAATTCAAAAACCCAAAAACAAACAACCTTAGGGCCCTCTCAAAGCAGCCGGGGTGGTGTTCCCTGTTTAGCAAGATTTTTCTCATATTATATTTGAAGAGGTGTCTCCTGTTTATCAAGATTTCTCTCAACATCCTGTTTGAATGGTTGACAATCAATTTAATGAAGGGCGAGAGTTAAAAATCAACTGTGTTTTGCTACTCTAATTGTTATTCTTTCCACCTTAGGTGGAATTCCACCACGGGCCCCACCGTGTATTTTTTTCAGTAATCTGAATCGTTCATCTTGTAGGACTTGTACAGTAGTACTTTCACGTAAAATAATTATGTTTATCAGGTATCAATAGGTATATTAAAAATTAAATTTTAATTTATAAAATAGACGGTTATGGATAGTTTAACTTTAAACTTATCTACCGTATAAATTAAATTTTAATTTATAAAACAGACAGCAATGGATAGTTTAATTTTAAACTTATCTACAGTCTATTTTTTAAACCAAATTTTAATTTTTTATATATCTATCCATGTTCGATAAAGCTAATTTTTTGTGAAGATATACTATTCTGCGAGTCCTACAAGATAAATGGTTCATATATTACTATAAAATACGCACGGTGGAGCCCACAATTAATGGTGGTGGAATAGAATTTACACTCAAAACTTAAATGTGGGCTACCTGGCCTTGCGTGAGATCAAGCTGCTAGCTCTTTTGAAGATAGATATTACTGAAGATGGAGACATGGAAAGGGGGACCGGTGTGATGGAATTTCAACGTTTTTTTTTTTTTGAACTGAACATAATTTAAACGTTTTTTTTAGCTGAACATAATTTAAACGTACGTTGTCACTTCACTTGTCTTTTGCTCAAAAAAGACTAATGGACTCCAACGAAATAACTTAAAACGTGTTTACTCCAGTTTCAAGCCTAGAACCCCCATTGAAACATGCGAAGCCCGTGCATGCCAAGCGACAAGTTTATATTTGATCTTTTTCGACCCAGATCTAGTAAAAAGGTGATAATTGATGCACGCATAACTAATTACCTCTAATGGCAACCTTGTCAGAGTTTCTAAGTTAGAGATAAGTGAGTTTTTTTTTTTTTTTTTTGTCAAAAGTGATAAGATTGTATTGATAAACACCTACGGCACTTACAAAACGGAGATCATTACAAAGAATTTGGACAAAGCCAAACTAATTGTCTAACAAATACAAAACAAGTAAATCACAAGGCAATCGATGTCTTTCTTCCTAACCCAGACATGGCCTGACGCAAAAGCGGCACTTTAAAACTGTCTAACATCTAATTAGGAGTCTCAAACGAGAAAAAATGCAAAGTTAAAGACAAAAGACACCAAATACCCAGACGATCAGATGCACTCCACCTAAGTATGAACGCACCAATGAACTCCCAAGAACTACAGATCTGCCAAGCTGCCACGGGTTGCCTCACTAAAGAGATCGTGTAGGGATCAAGGGCGGAACCAGGAATTAAACTTATCCTAGGCTAACCCAAATTACATATATATAAACCGAAAAGAGGCAAACTTATATATAAATACGTAAATGTTCAAAAATAAATAAAAGAGAAGTACAAAAAACCGTACACTATCGAAGTTGTACCCTACGATGTTTCACAGAATAGAAATCATCTATTATCGAATCTGAGTCGATGTCTTGGACAAGATCTCTTTCGATGTACATAATCATAGAATCCGCGAGAAAATCATCCTCCATTTTGTTGCGCAGATTAGTTTTCACATGCTTCATAGCTGAAAATGCTCTTTCCGCTGTTGCCGTGGTAACCGGAAGAGTTGCAACAAGGCGAATCAACCTTTCGATCAAATGATAGCTCTCCGACTTTTTTGTCTCAACTAATAAGGGCAAGAGAATAAACAACAATAATAAAGGCAAGAGAATAAACTATTGTCTTGGACTCTTGTGCATTCTCAAAATTCCAACTACGTACTCACTATGCATTGAATAAGAAACACGAGAAACCCTAATTTGAAATATGCTTCTAAATACGGGATAGAAAATAAACAAAAGATCTAAGTTAAACAAGAATCAACGAACAACTTTTATAAAGAATAAAAATCAAAACAAGTTACCGGAGTGCGAATAATTGAACAAAACTTGAAAACTTGAAAGGAACAAAATTCGGAAGAAAAGTATGGAACAAAAAGAGATCTCGGCAGCCCCCGTTCTACTTCACGGCAGCCGTCCCCTCTTTCCCATCTTCCGTGGGCATCTATACATATATGGAGCCAAAAATCCTTCTCTACTTTTTAATTCTAATTCCCAGCCGTGGGGCGTGGGCCACGCTACTATTGCCGACCTAATTCCCAATTGAATTGCCATTATTATCTTCTGTAGTCATGCCCGTGGAAAAATAGGTTGGGCTAAATGGGTTAGAAGTTGTATGGGCTGTGTTTTCTACATAAATTTTTTTTGTTTGTTTTTCAAAACCCACCTGGGCTACAGTCTACTGTAGCCCATTCACAGTACCGCCCTTGGTAGGGATAGAACGCTGAAGCACAGATATCGTTGTGAAGCAACCTCGATTAAGAGAATCCGATCTGTAGACAAAATTCGTCTAAAGACGAAACTAATAACTCTCGTAGAACGAGAGACAAAACTCCCACAGATCAAACGACAAGTTGTAGATCTGGAGAGACGGAAGGAAAAAAAACAAAGAAAGGGAGTCGGTAGTACCATGACCTCCCCCTCCCGCCGCCGCACACGGGTATGGAACCCACGGGGGGAGGAGAAGGAAGAAGATCGAAGAGTTGTTGTGGCTAGGGTTGAGAGAGAGGGAGAGAGAGAGAGAGATAGGGTTGAGAGCCGTCTAGGATTTGTGCCTTGATGGGGGGAAGTATGGGAGAGATAAGTGAGTTCAAAGTGAAGATTATTCATACTTTTCGTATATAATTGAAATTGGCTAGTGATTTTGCCACACATTTTGTTGTTATTGTCACACCCATGTAAGTGAATTTTTGGGCAAAAATACATTTACAGGGATGTGGCAATAACAAAAAAGGGTGTGACAATATTATTTCCCTTGAAATTTCATCTATTTTTATGTTGTATAAAAATATGGAGTAATTAACAAAGCTATAAATAAAACTATACTCAAAATATTTTTTGGGTGGGGCCAAGGTCATTGTCGGTTCCACTGTAACTCCATCTGATCTCAACATCTCAATAGTAATGACGAGACAAATTACTACAGTAGACTAGAACGATTTTTTAAAGGTGCACAAGTACTGAGTATTGATCACGAGGTCGATATTTTAATCCCTTATTTCCCATCATGTTATCACTCTACCAATCAATAACTTGGTGGTGTCTAGAGTTTGAGGGCTAGCTATCTAATTTTTTTTGATCATCAGGCTAGCTATCTAATTGATGTGTCTGTAGTTGGTGTCTATTGCATGTGTAGGCAGCTAGCAAGCTAGGCGCATGGAATTGGACTTTTGACTCCAACAAGGAGCTAATTGTAGAAGGTGCTAATGAAAAATTAGGGGTGTTCACGGTCCGGATCGGATCGGATCGGATTCGTATGAATCCAATCCTAATCCGTATCTCACGGTTTTTAGAAAATATAATCCAATCCTAATCCAAAAATCTTACGGTTCGGTCCGGTTTTATCCACGGATTTCTTTCCAAAAACATTAAACACTAAAAAACGCAAAATTACTTCAACTACTGAATTACATATCATTCCAAATTTCAGTCCAAAATCCAGTCCAAGTTTCATCAGTCATTGTTAAATCCACTGAGGTTTTATTTACACGGTAGTAGTAGCTACCCTACTAGGAATGCATATAGAAAAATAGCAGGAAGATCAAAAAAGAAAGATAGCAGTCACTATCCATGGCTCCAACTCTAGCTCATCACTCAGGCTCTAACAGGCTTTAGCTCTGTTATTCTTGTTCCTCCTGAAAATCGACTACAAGTTATAAATCAGAGGGGGAAGGCAGGTGAAGTAAAAGTAAGGAATTTCATATAAGAAACAGATTTCCTTCGACCATTGTTATAAACTTACATATTCCAGTCCAGGTTTCATCATTCCAGGCTCCAGCAACCAGATTCCATCAATCTTGAATTGGATTAAGAGAAACATTTTGTATATATACATATACATATATATATATATATTTTTATATTTTTATATCTCACGGTTCGGTTCGGTTAATCCACGGTTTTGAAATAAAAATCCAATCCTAATCCGTATCTCACGGTTTTTTAATTTTCAAATCCGTGTCCGGACCATTAATCCACGGACAAAATCCAAAAGGCACGGATCGGTTCGGTCCGGACCGGTTTCACGGTTTTCGGTTTTTTTTGGACAGCCCTATGAAAAATCACATTTCTGCTTCATAGGATCCTAAATAAAGAACATATACTTAATCACATTTCTGCTTCATAGGGTCCTAAATAAAGAACATATGCTTAATATGAGAGCTCTAGAGATAAAAATGAATTACTACCCTTTAGAATAATATGATAAGAATAACAAGGTCTTTGCACCGAATCAAATGGAGTGAAAATTTGAGTACTAATTTTTTGAGACCGTTTATATATTAAAAAATATGGTTAAAAAATTAAGTGGTCCAATTTTTTATCTGTTTAAACGGGTGTAAAGATCTTACTATTTTGATCATATTATTCTAAAAAGACATAATCAAATTTTGTCTCTAAAGCTCTCATAATCACGTTTCTGCTCCGTATGATTGCAAATTGGTGATTGAGATTTTTTATTTAACCAAAACGGCAACGTTTTGGCAGTGTGGGTAGGGGCTCTGTGCCCCTGGGGCAGCAGAGTCCCCGGGTCCCAGTCTATCCTGTCTCAAATTCCTCTCAGTCATCTCTTCTTCCAACCCACGAATCTAAAGAATTTGTTTGCTTTTTTTTTTTTTTGATCTGCAAGGCCTATATTGATTGACCAACAAAGAAGACAACAATACAATCAAACCGTGTCGTTCTCTGATCTAACCAATTTTCCAAACCAAACGCAGCAACATCTCGTCTCCGGACTCCTAATATATCAGTAAAAATCAACATGAAAATTAGAATATGAGGGATGAAAATTAGACAACAATACATCTCGTCCCTTTCTATAGATTTAGAGAAAGAGAAACCTATGGGAAACCAAGAATAATCCGGACAAAATAAATATGGAATTAAACCCATGAGATGACGGTGGTGGAGCCGATGTTGGTGCTCCTCCTCCCTCTCTCTCTCTCTCCCTCACTCTCCATTCGTTTTTCAAATTTGGTAAGACTGGTATGGGTTTCTTTGCTTTCCTTTTATTTTTAATTTTTTTTTGTGTTGAGGGAAATTGTGGGTCCCACTGATGATGTGGCAAATGTTGTAAATTTTTGTTGTCATCGTAGCATTACTGAAAAAAATTGTGTCTATTTGTTTGTTGTTTTAGTTGTACAATGACTTTTTTCGGATTAATATATATGTATAACTGTGATGATCTTTTTAATCGAAAAAAATTATTCTCCAAGTCCATAAAAAAAATGAAAATGGGTGAGGCCAACGGCTATTTTCTCATCCAAGGCTTTTTTTTTTTTTTGGGAGTGTGAAAATAGAGAGTCCAGACTAATTCACGAAAACCTCAACTAATTCTAGGAGAAACAATTTCACCATTCAGTAGAAGGGACCCAAACAAGCATGCTTATTTAATGAATTGGGGGATGGTGTTGTGCGGTGGTGTGCACAGCACCGTGCTGCGCACCTCCGAGCCGTCGGATTGTGCATCCGACGGCTCGGATCTCATCTCGACAATGAACGGCTCTCGATCGTTGGTTGCCAAGATGAGATCCAAGCCGTCGGATGTACGATCCGACGGCTCAGAGGTGCGCATCACGTTGCTCGAAGTCCTTATTTAATGGATGCGTTTCAGAAAAACGTTGTTTCATTTTCATTTTTCTTAAGAAGCAAGCATTTCAATTCTTATTTTCTTATCCAAGGAGCTGGTGTGTTCTCAAATATTGTGGCCTTCTTTTTATTCCTTTCATTTCATACCAAAGTACCAACCAATCCATAACAACTTATAATTCATGGAAGAGAAAAATCACTACTCCGTACCACTTTCTCCCCTAATTTTCTACTTGCGTAAATTAGTTATTTCTGTATCTAAGGCTGCATTTTACCCATTGATATGCTCAAATAACGTACCAAAACATAGTGTCCACATATCAAAAGGTTGATTATTTTGTTGGATAAAAGAATGGACTGCCCATGGCAAGTTTCCAAAGAGTAATAAAAAGAGGGAGTGTATGGGTTGTATTTTGGCAATTTCGGACACATTTGCCCTTCAATTGCAAACTGTGGTTTCTTGGGTGTTTGGCTTTTTGGTCTTTTCAATTTGGTGGGGAATAAGTGGATATCTTCGGTCCACGTCGTTCTCTCGCCCTCCCAAAACAACAATGCTACTCACACAACCATCCAAACACAACCTCTCACATACATGTGGGCTCCACACACACTATAAAAGAAGGAGTGTATGGGTTGTATTTTGGCAATTTCGGACACATTTGCCCTTCAATTGCAAACAGTGCGTTCTTGGGTGTTTGGCTTTTTGGTCTTTTCAATTTGGTGGGGAATAAGTGGATATCTTCGGTCCACGTCGTTCTCTCGCCCTCCCAAAACAACAATGCTATTAACACAACCATTCAAACACAACAAGTCACACAACCTCTCACATACATGTGGGGCCCACACACAGTCACATACATGTGGGGCCCACACACAGTAGTGTGTGGGCCCCACATGTATGTGAGAGGTTGTGTGACTTGTTATGTTTGAATGGTTGTGTGAGTAGCATTTTTGCTCCCCAATACCCCCTCCCTTAGCTTTTTCGTCTGTTTGGTAGAGGTTGAGGCGTTTGTGGGGAGAGAGAGACAGAGAAAGAGAGGGAGCAGTTTTTTGGGCGATTTTGGGTTTCTCCGTGCTCGGTTGCGGTTGTAAGTAATTATTTTTTCCTTGCTGTTATTTTTTGCCGTTTTCTGGTGTTTCGTATTTTTTTGTGTTTGCGTGTTTTCGTCTGTGGTTTTGCTGGCTTGGGTTGCGTGGGTTTTGTTTGGGGTGGTTTGGGTGTGTGCGTTTGGTTGAGCTTATGCTTGTTTGCGTGGTTTGGGTGTGTGCTTGATTGTGGTTCGATGTTTGCGCTGTGGGTTTTCGGAGAGAATAGTTTTGCTGCCTTTGGTTGCCTGATGCAGCCATGGGAGCTCTTGGCCAGGGTTGATCGATGCTTATGTGAAAGTCCTTTTTGTCATTAGGTTGAGCACTAACGTTCCTTGACGTTTCTGTCATTAGGTTGAGTGTTAACGTTCCTTGACGTTTTCTGTCATGGGGTGGTTTGGGTGTGTGCGTTTTTGTGTTTGCGTGTTAACGTTCCTTGACGTTTCTGTCCATGACTAAACATTGCATTCGAGGATAAGTTTGGGGATTGTAAATTTTTCCCCAGTGGATTTTACTGTCCGTTGTTGTTTTTTTTTGAGAGGGTTCTGAGCGTTTCAGGACATTATGTTATTGTTTTATAAAATGTCCAACCGTTAATAAAAAGAGGGAGTGTGTGGGTTGTTTTTTGGCAATTTCGAGCACATTTGCCCCTCAATTGCAAACAGTGCGTTCTTAGGGGTCTGGGTTTTTGGTCTTTTCGGTTTGTTGGGGAATAGGTGGATATCTTCAGTCCAACCCCCCACCCCCCCACACACACACACAAAACTTTTGGTCTGTTCGGTAGAGGTTGAGGCGTATGTAGGGAGCGAGAGAGAAAGAGAGAGGAGTTTTTGGGCGATTTCTGGTTTCTCCGTGCTGGACTCCGCTTGTAGGTAATTGTTTTTCCTCCCTGTTATTTTCTCTCCCGTTTTCTCGTTTTCCATCTTTTGTGCTTGCGTGTTGTGGTCTGTGGTTTTGGCGATTTGGGTTGCGTGGGTTTTGTTTGGGGTGCTTTGGGTATGTGCCTTGCGTTGAGCTTGTGGTTGGTTGGGTAGGATTTTGTTTGGGCATGTGGTTGTGGTCCGATGTCCACACTGTGGGTTTTCGGGGAAAATAGTTTCACTGCCTTTGGTTGCCTCGTACAGCCATAGTGATGCAGGACAGATTGAAATAGGGCTAAGTATGATCTAATTCAAGGGAAAGGGGCTGTTTTTGGGGCTGTGAACAGTATACGTGAACAGTAATTTGTAAGAAGGAGAGAAGAGTTAGAGAAGGATAGATCTAGGCCTCACACCTAGGTTACCAAAGGCATCACACCTAAGGCCTCTTTAGCATCACACCAAAGAATGAGATTGCATCACACAATCTAATAGCTAGAAAGCTACTCAATTTTTCATTCATTCAATCATCATTCAAGCTCTTGAGATTACAGGACTTATATAGACTCCAAAACACTTGAATGCAAATAACTACTCCTATTCCCAATAGGCCTAGGTAGAATGAATGTGTGAATGCAAATAACTATTCATATTCCCTAGATGGCTGGATAGGATGAATGCATTAAATATGTGGTCAAACTTTCCTAATGAAAAGACACAAGGCTCATGAAAAGTCACAGCCTTTAATGTTCCAGCCAATGCCTAATTAATATCCCAGGTAGGGCCCTCATCATCCAACATATGCCAAATTAAGGCTTGGGCCTTAGAACCATCCAATCCACGTCTTTTATAGCCTTTTATCGGGTGTTGCCATTTTCCATCAAGGCTTGATGATATGATGGACATGCTGGCTGGTTCTTGTATATTCTCAAAGATTGATTTGAAAAGTGGCTACCATCAACTACGCATAAGGCCAGGAGATGAATGGAAGACAGCTTTCAAGACCAAGGATGGCCTCTATGAGTGGCTAGTCATGCCATTTGGTCTTACAAACGCCCCAAGTACATTCATGCGCTTTATGACGCAGGTATTACAGCCCTTCATTGGTCACTTCCTGGTTGTTTATTTCGATGATATTCTAATATATAGCAAGACCAAGGAGGAACATATCTTTCATCTTCAACAAGTTTTGAGGCTTCTCCGCCAAGAGAAACTCTACATGAACTTAAAGAAGTGTTCTTTCATGAGTCCAAGGGTGTCTTTTTGGGCTTCATTGTGTCCTCTAAAGGAGTGGAGGTCGACCCAGGTAAGGTGAAAGCTATTCTAGAATGGCCAATTCCCATCTCCTTGCATGAAGTACGCAGTTTTCATGGGTTGGCGACTTTTTATCGTCGATTTATTAGGAGTTTCAGCACAGTAATGGCACCTATCACTAACTGTATGAAAGGAGGACAGTTTGTTTGGACCAAGGCAGCAACAAAAGCTTTCGAAGACATAAAGAAAATGATGTCTGAGGCTCCTGTTCTACATCTTCCTGACTTCTCAAAGGTATTTGAAGTGGCGTGCGATGCATCACATGTTGGGATTGGAGGTGTTCTTAGTCAAGAAGGGCACCCGGTTGCTTATTTTAGTGAAAAACTCAATGAAGCCAAGCAAAAGTATTCCACCTATGACAAAGAATTTTATGCAGTGATTCAAGCACTTCACCATTGGCGACACTATCTTCTTTTTAAGGAGTTTGTGTTGTTTTCCGACCATGAAGCACTCAAGTACATCAACTCTCAAAGAAGCTGAATCATCGACATGGCAAATGGGTTTCATTTCTGCAGGAATATTCTTTTGTTATCAAACATAAGGCTGGTTCAGAGAATAAGGTTGCTGATGCCCTTAGCCGAGTGGTGTATGTTCTCTCTTCCATGGCTATACAAGTGGTGGGTTTTGATTTGCTCAAGAGAGACTATCTTTCTTGCAAGGATTTCAGCTCTATACATGCTCAGCTGCTGGCTGGACAGCAGGGAGGATATGGTGATTTTTCTTTGCATGATGGTTTCCTCTTCAAGGGAACTCGACTTTGCTTACCCAACACATCACTCCGTGAAGAAATGATTTGGGAATTGCATTCCGGAGGGGCAGCAGGTCATTTTGGAAGAGATAAGACAATTGCAATGGCCGAAGATCGCTTTTATTGGCCAAAGCTGAAGCGAGATGTGGGTAGGGTTGTTTCGCAATGCCGTACTTGCCAACTTTCAAAGGGAAGGAAGAAGAATACAGGTTTATACACTCCGCTACCTGTGCCCCACGAGCCTTGGCAGGATTTAAGTATGGATTTTGTCCTTGGATTACCAAAAACCCTTCGGGAACATGACTCTATCTTTGTGGTTGTGGATCGCTTCTCCAAAATGGGACACTTCATTCCTTGTTCGAAGACATCGGATGCTGTCCACATTGCTAAGCTCTTCTTTCAAGAAGTTGTTAGACTTTATGGATTGCCAAAGACCATGGTCTCTGATCGTGATTCGAAGTTTGTAAGCTACTTTTGGCGAACACTATGGAAGTTGCTGAATACAAAGCTGAAATTTTCTTCGGCTTTTCATCCGCAAACTGATGGTCAAACGGAGGTTGTTAACCGTAGTTTGGGTAATCTACTCCGCTGCCTTGTGGGTGATCATGTTGGCAGTTGGGATCAGGTGCTTCCTATGGCTGAATTTGCATACAACAGCTCTGTGAATAGATCTACAGGTCGCAGCCCTTTCGAAATTGTCACAGGTTTGCTTCCTAGGAAACCAATAGATTTGGTTCCTCTACCTATTCAGGCTCGCCCAAGTGCTGAAGCTGAAGCTTTTAGTCAACACATCCGTGATATCCATGATGATGTGCGGCGAAAGATTGCCATCAGCAATGAGAACTACAAACAACATGCTGATTTGAGGCGGAGGTTTGCTGAATTTGATGAAGGTGACATGGTTATGGTTCGAGTCAAACCAGAACGGTATCCTAAAGGGGTTTATAAGAAACTTCATTCAAAGAGTGCTGGTCCATTTAAAGTACTCAAGAAAATCAGCTCTAACGCCTATGTGCTTGAATTACCTGATGATATGGGCATAAGTAACGTGTTCAATATTGAGGATCTGACTCGATATTCTGGGCATGTTGAGGATAGTAACCGGGCTGACCCTATGGCATCTCTCCCGGCATCCAAACGTTTTGAGGATGAAATCGAAGATGTGGTCGATCATCAAATTGTTTCCACTCGACATGGAGGTTATCAGAAGTATCTCATTAAGTGGAAGGGGCGTTCCCTTTCAGATTGTACTTGGATTACTGAAGAGGAATTTCACCGCCTCAACCCGGACCTTCATGAACGGTTCCATGCTTTTAACTCGTCGGGGTCGAGTTCTCTCAAGCCGGGGAGAGTTGATGGAAAATGGCAACACCCGATAAAAGGCTATAAAAGACGTGGATTGGATGGTTCTAAGGTCCAAGCCTTAATTTGGCATATGTTGGATGATGAGGGCCCTACCTGGGATATTAATTAGGCATTGGCTGGAACATTAAAGGCTGTGACTTTTCATGAGCCTTGTGTCTTTTCATTAGGAAAGTTTGACCACATATTTAATGCATTCATCCTATCCAGCCATCTAGGGAATATGAATAGTTATTTGCATTCACACATTCATTCTACCTAGGCCTATTGGGAATAGGAGTAGTTATTTGCATTCAAGTGTTTTGGAGTCTATATAAGTCCTGTAATCTCAAGAGCTTGAATGATGATTGAATGAATGAAAAATTGAGTAGCTTTCTAGCTATTAGATTGTGTGATGCAATCTCATTCTTTGGTGTGATGCTAAAGAGGCCTTAGGTGTGATGCCTTTGGTAACCTAGGTGTGAGACCTAGATCTATCCTTCTCTAACTCTTCTCTCCTTCTTACAAATTACTGTTCACGTCTACTGTTCACAGCCCCAAAAACAGCCCATTTCCCTTGAATTAGATCATACTTAGCCCTATTTCAATCTGTCCTGCATCATAGGAGCTCTTCCGCGGGGTTGATCGATGCTTCTCTCAAACTGTCTTTTATCGTTTGGCTTAGTGCTAACCTCGCTTGAGGTTTTTGAGAAATAGTACATCACTGAGCTCGCAATTTTTGGGAGTTTATAATGCTCTTGAGTATGAAAATTTGTATATTTCTGCCTATACTGTTTAGATTTGTATAGAAATTTGTAACCGCTGAGTTAAAATTCTGCAGCCGCTCTCGTCCCTAACTAAACATTAGATTGAAGGACAAATTTGGAGATTGTAAATTTTTTTCCAGTGGATTTTACTGCCCATCGTTGTGTATGTTTTTTTTTTGGAGACTTGTGATCATTTGGAGACATTTTATTATTATTTTATTTTAGATAGACAGCGTGGAAATACAGGTCGTCACCCAAAAAAAAAATTTGACAGTTGAAAACACCCCAAAATTACATGGATTTGGGGTTTAGATTCCAAACTGGTATTTAGTGCCGTAAAAAAATTAGCTAACAGGTAAATATTTGAACTATTAAAAACAAGTGATCTTGCTAGCTATTCTTTACCATGTGTCTTTCTTTCTTTGCTATGGACAACTTTGCACATTTTGGGACTTTGTGTTGCCTGATTTCTTATTGTTCGTCCTTCCTGATTTCTTATTGTTTGGTAGTAGTACTATTGGTATCTTTAAAATTGCACGCAAAATTTCAGTATCATCTTCTGTGAAGATTGATCGTTAATGTGTCTGCTTAGTGCAGATTTAGTCTTCTTGGTTGTGAGGATTGCCTTAGAGGGACAGAAAATCTGAAGCATAAGTTTATTCAGAAATTGTACACGAAACTTCAAGAGGGTGGGTGGCTATTGGTTTTGTTCTCAAGTAAACCTGAGAATCAACGGAATGCCATCACAAAGCACCTTATTCCTGTTGGGTATGGTGCTTGGTCTTCAATGGTTATGAGGTGTGGTCCCTTCATTCCTTTCTTTCTCACTGTGATAAATTCACTAAATGAAGGATACTAAAATGTTTAATTGGGTCTACCCTCGTTCTGTATTAGATGATATGATGTCGCAATGCTGCCTACACTTATTCTCCTGTATACCAGGTCTGTGTATACAGTTAGATGTTCCATTTTTAAGCAGATACTACTACTACTACTTACTATATGGTTCTTAAATGCAGATGTTTTTTCTCCACAAGTGTGTTCTTCAAGCCAATGTCTAAGGACATGGTTGACCTTTTCCTTTCTGCTATTAGCAAAGAACTCCAAGCCTTTAGTTGTTTTTTGTTATTGTTCATCACTCATTTGTTTGCCTTAAAATGACTTTATTAAGCCTCCTGAAATAGCTTCTATGATGAGCTCATTGTCTGATCATACATGTAAATTCACGCTTCTCTTTTTCTTTTTCTTTGTCTTCTTTTTCTTTTCCTCTTGGTTGCTCTTTCTGGAAAGTTCACTACTCCGTATGAGCTATGTCGAATATACACCTTGCCCTAAGATAGTTGAATCTGCTAATGCTACTTCTTCAACATTTTTTTCTTGTTTTTCTTTTGCTTTTATCTTCGTTTGTTTTGCTGAAACACTGTGTGATGCTTGGATGCCTATGAAGTATGAACTATGCTAGGCTGATCCTTTTGGAAGGATTTCCCTTAGGTTTAGGTTTAGGTACAGAAATTTTGTGAAGGATCATGCTACATAGTAGATTCTCTAAATAATTGTAGTGTTAGAGGATTACCTTTGATGAAGTGTGGCAATATATACCTATCTATGTTGCATGGATCCTTCATTTCAGCTCAAGTACCCGTGTCGATGTGTCCGACACCTGTATCCTTTTGGACACTCGGATCTTCTAATTGTTAAGATACTTACAGAAAAGGAATATCAAATTAGATAGAAAAGCGATATTTCGAGTATTTCATATAGACAAGAAATAGGGAATTAGAAAAAATGTAATTTTCTTAACCCTTTCTTGTTTAAATACATTTGTAAACATAGTTTACGATACAAAATTATGCAATATATAATACAAACAAGAGTTCAGGACGTGTCCCCGTACCCGTATCCAAGTTTGGGACACATATCCACGTATCCTAAGATTAAAGTTTAGGAAGGTCCGATGCTTGGACTTGCACCCACACCCGATACTCGCACCCGAGTCCATGTAACATAGATACCTATTTACTCCTTTCGGATGCACCATTGCCTTTTGGATTGTGCTGCGTTTTGGAATCACTAGATCTCTCTTCAGTCTTCTTGGACGAGCCCTCGTGTTTTGGAATGAGTGGGGTAAATAAACCTGGAATTTCATTTTTCTTTTTCAACAAACAAACTTAAAATCTTTTTTGTTATTTGATATCACCAGCACCATTGAAACGATTGGAAAATGTTGCAGACTAGGTGAGAAGCTGCAAATGGATAGCAGTAAATATCTTTCGAGACTAAGAAACACACTGCAGAAGTAGGGTTTCCGCATAAAAACTGTAATTAGTAGCCATATGGATGATTTTACCAGCCTGCACTCAGGGAAGGGAATATGTTTATTTGTGGATCTATTGTGTTCATTGAGGCATTAAATTTTTGTGTGTGTTTATTGGTGGATTTCTGTTTTGAGTTTGTGAATCCATATATGCTTTTTGGCACAAGTTTTCGTTGTTTGTCAGTTTTCCATGATATTTTAAAAATTGCCCTTTTACAGCCGTGTGTGGTGTTTAGATGTTTCAATTGTTTTGTGTTTCCATTTTTCCCTTTTCGGTTTTTTTGTCGATCTCTATTGCTTGAAATAGAATTGTGGGTTTCAATCCTTTGGTTTTAGATATTGTTTTGTAAAAAAGGGTTTTAATTTGTTCCTCTGTAGTGTGTTTGATTTCTTGTCCTCTTTTCCCATTTGCAGTCTCAAAACATAATTCCACTTTGTTTCATTTCCCTAGTTTGGGCATATTCTTGCATGTGCATGTGTAGGCCAGTTGCTTTTTTAAAAAAAGGGCAAAGTAGTTGAAAAAAGGTGTAGTTCATGCTTGCTGAACACAAAGATATCTTTGAACTCTTTATTTTTCCCAATCGAATCTTTAAACTTCATGATCCATATATATGGATTCTCTTGAAGAATAGGTCTAAAGTTTGGCCAATGCATGTTATGAAGAATAGAATGGAGTTTGGGTGTAATGAATTCTGCAATCAAAATCATTTGAGACATGGATTTAGGGTTATCTTTGGTCTTCAGCTTACATGGATTTTAAAGTTTGGCCATGACCAATTTGTCTTGAAGTGTAGTTGTTTGTCTATATCGATCAACCTATATCCACGACCAATTTGTCTTTTTAATGAAATTGGTTTGAACCTGCAGCTATGCACCATGCTTTCCCTTTATAGGTTGAAAGAAGCAGTGAATATGGTTGTAGTGCCATGCCTTGTATTGAAAAGAGCACATAAGGCCAACCATTGAGGGTATGAGAATGACTGCTCGAAGTAGAGTTTAATCCCCTTAAAATATTGATGAATTTTGCTAGCTTAGGAAACTTGTAAGCATTGATCTATGGGTTAACTTATTTATACTTTCCAATCCTTACGTCTGTTTATGATGATTTGCTTTTATAAGAAAAAGCAACTATAGCTTTTTCCCTCAATTCTCATGAGATTTCTTTTCAGGCCATATGGGGATTCACACTATTCTTTCTTTCAAAGGGCTAACCTCTCTACAAGTAAAGCACTCATATCTCACTTCTCATTTGCATTTGCATGTAAAATCAGTTTGTCACATTCATGAATGTTACCTTCTTTCAGGAATATAACTTTTTGTTGTAAGTTTTTTGTAAGGTGTTTTGTTGTAAGTTTGTAAATTGCCTTAATGCTTGGTGTAATGTTAAGAAATTACGTCATATATTCGCTTATTAGACTGCTGGCCTTTGAAGATGCTTAGTGTAATGTTAAAAAAACATGTCTTATATATGTCATATAAGAAATTATGTACGTTGTTCATTCTTCTGCATTTTCCCAACATTCAATTGTTAGGGGGCAGCAAATGAATAGGGCTCTCATTGGTCTAATTGTCACTTTTCCTCAATCTTTGTTGTTTCTTGAATTGGTACACGTAATCTTTGTTTCTGCATATTTGTTTGAAATTTGAACTTGCAGAACACTAAAACATTGGCATAATTGGAATTGGTAGAATGTTTAGGTAAGTTTGCCTCTTTCTTTGGTGGTTTTTTGTTAACTGCACGTGTATTGATGCTTGGAGAGAATGTTATTATGAAATTGGTGAAAGCGTTTTGGTTGCCTTTAGCATAAGATTGGTAGTTGGAATTGAAAACCTACTTCATCCATAATCTATTATGAACTTGTCCAAAAGAGGCTTGAATTGTGCTGGTAAATTAATATTCCAAAAAGGATAAATCGTGGTTATCTAAGATAAAAAAACATGCTACAAAACTTAGTAAAGCAAAAGCTTTACAATTTTGAACCAAATTGCATTGTTTGACACATAACTTTAGGTCTTGTAGCTAATCAAATCTTCTTCAAAGACGTGTAAATCATAATCGTAAAGACATCTATCTTCCTCAATAACTGGTTAGTAGCCTCAATTTGGTAATGGAATGATTCAATTCCTTACATTAGGGGAATGTAATGCAAGTTGAAGACATTGGCAGAATGGTTTCAATCTCTTTATTTTGTACATCTTACAAAATGTTGAAGCAAAAGTTAGGAGAATGGAAGTTGAAAAAAAGCAGTTGCAATGAATTTGGAAGCTTTTTCAGAAAGCTTAGAGGGCAGGTCTTTGTGCTATGTTGCTTGCCCTTGTAGAAGTTAGGTATTTATGGTGGAACTGTTGGTGGAAGATGATTGATGTAAAAGCAAATAAGTTGCCTGCACGTTTACTGAAACTCTTACCTTTGGAAAATCTGATCTATCCAAATCAATTGCTCTACATATTTGCTACTTCTTTTCTTCTTGACATGGACTACAATCTGTGTGCCATGGGGGGCCTATTTCAAGAACTGCTGGGGCCCTTACGAGATTTTCAAGCATTGCCCCCATGCCTTGACTGAACTTTTAAGCAAGATGCGGATAATGGGCGACTTACTTCATCTACTAATTGTTGTGTCTCCAATGTGTATTTCTTTGACAGTTAATTTTATAGATGTGGCATAGGAACCATTAACTATTATAAGATCATCCATCAATTTCTTCGTGACTGCTTGATATCTTCTTTACTTGTTATTCTTTTGGTGTTAAGAGCTATTTTGGGCAACTAGGGCCTGTTGCTAGGATGTTTGGGTATGAGGACCAATAGCTTCAATGCGTCTGGGCAGGTACAGTTTTTATGGTAGAAACTTATAATGTTATTGTATGATCATGTACAGGCAGTGTGTTGTCTTGGATACAACTTGTTTTTAGCCATTGTACTTGCTCATCGAAGGTGTGCTTTGGTTTCTTCGAAGACCAAAGAATCTAAGGTCTATACTTTGCACTTTGAGAGAGAGGCTTTTCTGGTTCGGAAAAAGACATGTAGGGTAACTAAGCTTCCTTTTTCAATTTATTCTTGCTATTGGTTTTCTCTCCCCTTCTTTTTCGAATTATTTTGAAATCTGCATGTTTATTTTTATGTTAGACTAATGCTGGCATTAGGCATCCCAAAGAAGATGAAATAAGCTGGAGCTCACCTCAGAGTTCCTTTACCAAGGTAACTTTTATTGCATAGTTTTTATACAAAACATATGCATGTATATATGTACTGTTCGTGTGTAAAAATGAGGGGATACGTTTTAGTTAGAACCTAGAATATTCTAAAACAACCACACGTGTGTTTCTTGATAAACCTAGGTTCAAGAACAAGGTAATGGTAGGACCAGGTATTCTATATAAACCTAGGTCCTTCACTTTTTGAAGTCTATACATTTTGAAGAGAATGCTCAAGCAACAGCATTGGTAACATTGATATAACCTAGGTCAATGTCCTCCGTCTCCGTTCAATATTGATAGAACCAAAGTCTATATTTTCACATTGGTGACATTGATATTTTATAACCTTTTTACCGAGTGGACATGGTTTAGCTTCATCATTTGCAGAGGTCTGACGAAGATTTACTTCTCAAGAATTTCGTTCCATATTTTGTTATATTTGTTATTCTGTATAAATGGTTATAGTTTTGTTATTTATTTTGTCCTTATTATTTGTCTGCAAATTTTATGATATAGCTGCTGCCAGCCAATCTCAGAGACATTGATGCAATGGAAGCTGGTGAATATTGGGTTTTATTCAAAACTGGATGGAAAATTTTCCCAGTGCGTGTTGTGAACAAAAAGTTGCACAAAGGATGGGTTCAGTTTTGGATCAAACATAAGTTACAACCCAATTTTAGGCTATTATTTGCTGCAGAACAAAAGTGGATATTTGATGTTATTATTCTAGACAAACAACTTAGGTGTGTTGATTATAACTGGGTTACAATCAATAATGAATTGGATATTGTACCTGCAATGCCTGGTGAGTATGCCTTGACTGAACTTTTAAGCAAAGATGCAGATAATGGGAGACTTACTTCATCTACTAAAGGTTGTGTCTCCACTAACTGCTTTTAACTCCACACCCACATTCCAACCCAAACAATTTAAAACTCGTCCATTTGAACTCTAAAACCAAAAAAATCCTCTTCAACGGGCATGATTCTCGTGCCTTGCACGAGCCCGGACCTAGTCTAAACTATAAACTGCATTCGGCTTAGATTAGCCTAGATTTTGATTAATTAGTGGAGGAATTAATTTGAGAAACAAAGCTTGCAAATTAACCAATTGCATGCCGTAAGCTCTCGGGGAGAACGGAATGGGAGGGACTGTAGTGCACCCGCTGCACTACACTGCATAGTGCGGCTGATCCGATCGTCCATCTCGGCACGGACGACTTGGATTTAATCCGAACTCCTATAAATCCTAACCGTCCATTGTTCGGATGAAAATTCAAGCCTTCCATCACCGAGATGGACGGCCGGAGTGCGGGGTGCACTATAGCACCCCGGGTCAACGGAATGGGAGATTTTTCCATTCCTTTCTAGAGAGATCCATACATTGTTTATATAGGCATGCACTGACTTGGACTGGGCCCTACGCTGTTTACACAATACTATAGGAGTACAAAATAACAAAACAAGGCCGGCCCAAAACTAAACTAAACACAATTACAACAAGACATAATTACTTTTAGGAGTAACAAATTATTCTGCTTTCACAAACGAAGCATACGGTTCAGTGCTGAGTAGTATTTCACACAAACAATTAATAATACTTATAATTTCCTCCCACTGAAACAGTTTTGATCGTTTATGGTTTCTCAAACATTCAACATATTACACATAATATTCTTCCTTTTCTTCTTCTCCTCCTCCTTTTTTTTTTTTGCAGTCAAACAACATACAAAATTACGATAAGATTGAAGTAGCTGATTCCTACGAGAGGAATTAACATTGCCTACCATGGGCTGGGCGGATCTTGTATTATTTTATCACGGCAACCATCCTAGCATGTAGTTATTGACACTGGGTCCTGCTGCTGTTATGGGATCAGTCTGATATCTACAATTCAATTTAAAAGGTAATTTAGGAACAACATATTAGTAATCTATTTGAAACTCAGAAGAATGTACGTTTTTCCTTTTAACTTATTGTACATATTATATCTCGTGTGCAACCCGTGTTGTCTATAGTAATAATATGTGAATGATAAATAGCTAAAAATGTCACTCAATCATGATAAGACCTGGGATGTATTCGAAGGTTTAGCAATCTTCAAGTCTGGTTGACTATATGATGAGGAGAATTATAATGTCAAAATTGCTTTTGCCAATGTAAAAATTTCAATGCATAAGAGTAAAAACTACTCCATAAGACTCTTACGCACTGAAATTTTGATATTAGCAAAAGTTATTTTGGCATTAGCATTAACTTTAAATTTGATATTAGGTTCTACCTAAACAACATATCATTGTACAATTGAAGCGCAAATTATTCATTCGCTTTTTTTTTATTTTTTGTTTATCAAAAAAGAGTATTTCTATATCCTAACTTGAATGGGTACGTATACAACAAGTTACTAAAGAACTAGCGTATGAGGCACACGCAATGCGTGTGCAATTAATAACAAAGGGAGCACCATTACACAATATTTGACATTGAAATAATGATTCAGTTTTTTTGTACTGACATGTTTTAAACAAAATACAAAAAACAGTTAACGGAGAAATTGATGGGTTTGATAATACCTAATCTTTGTTGCCATTGGAGGACCAGTGATTGGTTAACGTGGAGATGAAGAAGCGAGAGAGAATGGGATTAGGGAACAACAGAAAGGAGAAGACAGTTTGGGTTAGAATTGGGGAAATGTGGGAAGTAGGAATCCTATTTTACTTTTTGAATCCTACAGTTATTTTAGATGGCCGGTGTTATGAATGAAGTCCATGGAAATGAAAGATTTAATTTGTCCAATCTATCTATCTATCTATCTATCTATCTATCTAGTAAGGAAATGTAGTGAGCCTTGAAAAGGCTCCAAACTCCTAATCCTGAATTTTTAGAATTTTTACTTTTTTAATTGGTCAAAAGGAGAAGATTTCGGGTGGGAAGGTGGGGGTTGTGCGAGAGAGAGAGAGAGAGAGAGAGAGAGATTTTCTGGTGGGAGGGGATCGTGGGGGGTTTTGAGTATGTGTGAGGGAGAGAGAGTGTGCGTGTGGCAACGTGGGAGTTGGCTGCCTGGGAGGGGAGTTGGCTAAGAGCATCTCCAATCCAATACTCCATTTGAGATTATCAAAATAATATTTTTTACTCATTAAGTGATTATAGAGGAAATTACTATTCATGTTTACACCAACCACAAACCCTTTATTTTTGTCTCTAAAATCACTTTATGAAAAAAAAAACCTTTTTTTATACTCTCATGAGAATAAAAATTAAGTAAGAAAAGCAAACAAGGACAAAAATATCTTTTAAAAAGGTGAATAGTATTTTAGAGATGGTCCTCTATATTTTCTCTCACCCTCTAAATATAGAGTATCAAAATTCAATCCTCTCAAATGGAGGAGGGTTGAGAGGATGGGTTGGAGTTGTTTGATACTCTCAAATAGAGATATAGAGTATGGATTGGAGATGCTCTAAGAGAGGGGAAACAAGTGCAATTCTCTCTCTCTCTCTCTCTCTCCCCAATTCGATTAATGGGTTTTCCCAATCTCTCTCTGATGCTCTTCTCTTTCTCTCAATGGCCATTGGCCAAAATAATGGCTAAGTTAAAAGTAACTACTCCAATTTGAAGTCCTTTTTGGATGCTTAAAGTGTTGTTCTAAAAAAAATTTGCCTCAACCCAAAAAATAAAAGAGGTATGCTTCTTAGTTCTTACCTGCTTTTTTAATTTTCCTGTCACCTACTTTTAATTTTCCTCTCTCTATTTAGCATAGTAATCTGTTTCAACTCCAACCTAAAAAACAAGTGTAATTCTGGCTGTTGGTTTTTTAAGTCCCAAATTGATGAAATATACTAGGGGTGGCAAATTGAACCCAAACCCACTAAGATACCCAAATCCACCTATTAAAAAATAGACCCAATTCAATTCATTTATTAGTTGGGTTAGAATAGGTTCAAACCCATTTACTATTGGGTCTTAATTGGGTCTCAATTGGATCAACTTAAATGCCCAATGGGTCATTAAAATTACCCATCAAAAAATACATCATACTTGGAGCAAACTTCTGATCCTAAGTCCGTCTGTCACACAGTACACGCGTCCAACAACAGCTTTGGTGGCAACCCCTGAGCTATTCTGAATTTCCTACTCCCTCCGTCCCTTTTTAAGTGTCCTGTAACTCTAACTTATTAAAAAGACATCATCATTATACCTTTTACATTAACTTTTTCCTCCACTTTTCCTACTCACCAATCATCATTACACTTTTACTCACTTACGGAGTACTTTTCAAAATAGAATCTACTTTTAGGGATAAAATAGACAATGCACCAACTTTTACCCACTAACTTTACAAAATGAACACTTATTAAGGGACAGCCCAAAATGAAATACTGGACTCTAAATAAGGGACAGATGGAGTATAAAATGGGCAGGCATCAGGTACGACAAATACACATACTCTCTCTCTCTCTCTCTCTGTCATCACTTTTTCCCTAAGAGGAATTCTTTAAATTTTTTTTTTTTTTTGTCTTTATTCAAAAAAAATCTGCATTTGTTTATTTTGCATCAAATTTTTGTGACTTAGGGGTTGTTCTGCTAAATAAGTCAAGTGGCTTATTTTATTTTGTCCTTATTCAATTTTTTTTTCTTATTTTTAAGTTTTGCTTCAATTTTTTGGTGATTATTACATCTCCATGACGAGAGGAATCTAAAAAGTAAAAAATTTCGATCGAAACCTAATTTTTTTGAATAAAGACAAAAATAAGCTAATAAGTCAATTTTTTCGGCTTCATTAAAAAAAAAAAGGATTTTGATCAAAAATTTTTATTTTTTAGATTCCTCTCGTTATGGAGATGCAATAATCCCCAAAAAAAAATTGACACAAAACTAACAAATACGAAATTTTTTTTGTATAAAGACAAAAAAAATAAGCCACTTGGCTTATTGATTTGTCTCGGTGAGAGGAATCGGAAAAGTAAAAAAAATTGATCGAAACTAATAAATTTTTTAAAAAAAACAAATAAGTGAAAAAGTTATATTATTGACTTATTTTTGTCTTTAGTCAAAAACAACAGATAAGTAAAATTTTTTGTCTTAATTTTGCATCAAACGTTAAGTGTACAGAGGTAATTTGGTCATTTTAGTAGTAGAGGGATAGTATGGTAATTTTAGTCATTTAAATTTATAGGGGTAATATAGTCATTTTAGTGTACATTGATATTTTAGTCATTTTAAATTTTAGTATAGAGTATGTAATTGGGCTAATGGGCGGGTCGGGTTTGCTTTTAAATAAATGGGTCGGGTTGGGTATGAGCAATTAGACTCATAATTAATGGGTCTAAAAGGGTCAATGACCCATTAAAAACCCAACCCATTTGCAACTTGCCCATTTTGACCCAAACCCGTCCATTTGCCACCCCTAAAATATACCCACTTCCTATTGTTTATATTAGAGGCTGGGCATCCGCAATGAACATGCAAGTCAAATTTTGACAAAATATGCACAATACTTTTTTGCTTATTGTTTGATCCCACGTTGCCATCTAGGTTACCACCGGTCCACCATCCAGGGGAGGGTTGGATTTTGGATTTTTCTTAAATGTATTTACACGAAATGGAAATCACAACTTTTTTCCTGATTTTGGTTGTTTAGTTAAGTTTTTGGCTTTTTTTTTGCTTATTTTCTTTAATTGTTGGTCATGATTTAATCATTCTGTGCTTCTGGGGCACCGTCACGTTGTACTCCAAATTCATTTTTCACCACACACATGTCTTTTAATGCATAGAATGAGACCAATGCTAAAGTGTATCGAATACGAGATCGGAAAAATATTAAACTATTTTTTTTATTAACTAGCGTTGTACCCGTTCGATACATGGGTCAAAAAAACCTAATGTGATTTTTTTTTATCCCGTGCATCGAACGGACACAACGCTAGTTTAGAAAAGTAAAAATGTGAGCAAGCCTAAAAAGGGAGTCCACAATAGTGATATATATCTATCTCTTTATATATTAGGATAGATTAGGGGATCAGTAACATTGTTGAACATGCATATCCCAACAAAGTTGACACATACATGCCGACCAATCATATATGTTAGTGTGTTACCTTAGCCCAAAAAATAGTTGGCAGGCTAACCAACAAACCAAAGCAAAGCGATACAAATGCAGATGAAAACGATGTACTAGTTGATTTCAGATTCTTTCACTCACAACACACATGCAATATAACTAAGGTATGTAGATTATTATGGTTATAACAAGTGGCCGGCCGGTCAAAAAACTTTAAGTCAAACATGAGTGTGTGTGTGTGTGTGTGTGTTAATTTAATTTAAAGTGCAGTTTTCAGATGGACTTACCCAATTTGTAAAGTGGGTTCACACTCCAAAGGATGAAAGAAACCATCCCCCTGTGGTTGAGCTGCTTGTCTGCTGCCATAACCCACATCTTGTGCACTTGGATTCCATTGGAGTGAGTTCACTTGCAATTGGGTTTGGGCCCCTTCAAACAGCTGAAAGCATCATGCATGCATGCAATGAATATATAAAAACTCAAAACACGCGTACCCATGATTTAATTTACGCATGCATGATCGATTTACTAGTAGCTAGCCTTAGCTAATTACTCAAACTCTGGATTTTCCTCAAACTCAGTTTCCTAATTAATTAACTACATTCAGATCGAAGCACTAACATTTGTATTATACGTACAGTAATTGTTTAGTCAATTGGTTTGATTGATACAGTAAGCTTAGTGTTAATATATACTTACTAGTAATTAAATTAAATTAAATTAATACAACAGCTAGCTAAGCTAGCTGTACAAGATTTCCAAGGTGAGTATTATAAAAATGATTATTTACGATTTGACTCCTAATTAAACAGAGTCTCAGGTTTTCACTGGTCCTGGCTCCTGGGAATAAAGCGCCGAACATTGGCTTTTTGACTTTTTTGGTCCCCAAAGTATTTTTGCCGAGCCATTTTGGTCCCCAATATTTCAATTGCTAACATTGCAACCCCAAAGTATCAATTTTGTCTCTAAATGGTTCCTGCGGCTCACGCCGTTCCTTCCCTCCGTCAAAACCAAGGGCAAGCTTGGTATTTCACATCAAAACGGTGTCGTTTGGTTGGAAATATTGATTTTTCGGCTTTTTGACTTTTTTGGTCCCCAAAGTATTTTCGCCGTACCATTTTGGTCCCCAATATTTCAATTGCTAACATTGCATCCCCAAAGTATCAATTTTGTCTTTAAATGGTCCCTGCGGCTCACGCCGTTCCTTCCCTTTGTCAAAATCAAGGGCAAACTTGGTATTTCACCTCAAAACGGTGTCGTTTGGTTGGAAATATTGATTTTTCTCTTCATGGTTCTCTTAGGGTTTTCATTGAAAGCCTCAAAGTTAAAAAAATAATTATAACTCTTTAGGACAAAATGATCAAAAAATTAAGATCTTCGCACAGGTTCAAACAGATTGAAAATTTGAACACTTAATTTTTTTCACCATATTTTTTAATATATAAATAGCCTAAAAAAATCAAGTGTTTCAATTTTCAACCCGTTTCATGAACCGGTGCGAAGATCTTAATTTTCTGATCATTTTATCCTAAAGGGTTATAATTAATTTTTTGACTTTAAGGCTTTTAATGAGAACCCTAAGAAAACCATGGAAGAGAAATATCAATCTTATATATTTTTAGGCTGTTTATATATCAAAAAAATAATTATGACCATTTAGAATAAAATGATCAAAAAATTAAGATCTTCGCACAGGTTCAAACAAATTGAAAATTTGAACATTTAATTTTTTTCACCATATTTTTTAATACTCCTATATAAACCGCCTAAAAAAATCAAGTGTTTCAATTTCCAACCAAACGACATCGTTTTGAGGTGAAATACCAAGCTTGCCCTTGATTTTGATGGAGGGAAGGAACGACGTGAGCCGCAAGGACTATTTAAAGACAAGATTGATACTTTGGGGATGCAATGTTAGCAATTGAAATATTGGGGACCAAAATGGCACGGTGGAAATACTTTGGGGAGCAAAAAAGTCAAAAAGCTGAAAAATCAATATTTCCAACCAAACGACACCGTTTTGATGTGAAATACCAAGTTTGCCCTTGGTTTTGACGGAGGGAAGGAACGGCGTGAGCCATAGGGACTATTTAGAGACAAAATTGATACATTAGGGATGCAATGTTAGCAATTGGAATATTGGGGACCAAAATGGCACGGCGAAAATACTTTGGGGACCAAAAAAGTAAAAAAGCCGCCGAACATTTGTAAAATTTGAAGTAGATCAATTAGTGAGCATCTCTTTTGATATGTAGACATGAAGCAAATAATGGGATGAAAATGGGATACCCTTTGCTTCAAGCTCTTATTTGCTTCATTAAGCGCATGTTCCTGCAAATATAAGAATTAATTGAAGAAGTTGTTGATGAAACTTGGAAATGCAATTCATTCGTTAGCTAGTACTACTATATATTATTAATTAAGTCCCAATATACGTACCTTTCTTTGAAGATCTGTGAGCTGATCAAGAATGTACTGGGTCTGCAGCAAGGAATAGAGGGGTTAAATTGGAAAATTATAAGGTACTTCGATCCTTGAGTACATGTACGTGGTGGTACTCCCAGAAAATGAAAAAACTGCATCACACAATGTAGGTACGTACTCGAACAGGATTGATTAATTAATCATTAGCTATTGATAGTACGCTTACGTATTACTAGTATGTCATCCTTAATTAGTGGATATCTACTAGTATCATACTCTACTATCTCTAGCGAAAAAAAGAAAAAGAAAAGAAAAAAAGGTTCAGTTATTTTCGAATCCCAATTGATTACAATGAGAAGGTCAAGTACCCTTGTTGATCTGATCTGCTTCAGGGACATATCAAGCTGTCGTTCCAGTGACTCAAGTTCCTTGCTGTTTAGAGGGCCAAGATCCTCACCCAGGAGATTCCTAACAAAACATATTTTAGTTTTATTGGTTAAGGCTTCCTATGATCAGCTAAGCAATTTATATGTTATTGAGCTGATTTACCTTTGAGATCGTTGTAGGGCTTCATAACGCGCTTTAAGTTTCAAATACTCCTGCTGACTATTCAGCTCCTAAACACAATTAAACAATAATAATTAGTTGAGTTATATATGTTACGTTGACCCGGACATCTTGAGTTATAGTTATATACTCCCTCCGTCCCTTTTTTTGAGTCCAGTATTCCATTTTGGGCTGTCCCTTAATAAGTGTCTATTTTGTAAAGTTAGTGGGTAAAAGTTGGTGCATTGTCTATTTTGTCCCTAAAAGTAGATTCTATTTTAAAAAGTTAGTGAGTAAAAGTGTAATGATGATGGGTAAGTAGGGAAAGTGGAGGAAAAAGTTGATGTGAAAGGTATAATGATGATGTCTTTTTAATAAGTTGGAATTACGAAGCAAGACACTTAAAAAGGGACGGAGGGAGTATAAGCTTGAAATTAGCTCAACTCACATCTAAAATATGATTTGTGTCATTTAAAGATTTTTTTTTTTTTTCGATCAGCAAAAATATAGATATATTAATAACTCAATAACGGATACATCAAGAGGAAAAATTATCCTAGCAAAACTCAAACTTCATGACATGACATGAGTCAAAGTGTTGAGTAGTTAAGAAAGTAGTCAACGAAACGTTGAATGAGAAACATAAAGGAAATACAAAAGGGGACTGATTTTTGCACTCTCTAAATTGTTAACCGCAAAATTAACTCCATAGTGATTTTAAAATTAATGAATGAGAAATTGAAATATTAGATCAATCACTTATGCATATCTAATTGATCGAGTTGAATTTTTGCAAGACCATCTGAATTTTTTTAAATTAATGAACAGTTCAAAATATTTGTATGGAACCCAAAAGTGGGCCTTAAGTCGTACATTTTTTATTTTTTTTGGTTAAGTCGTACATTTTTTGTCCCTCAAAACTTCGGTACCATTCCAATTGTCAAACTCCTAAGAAATGGAGTATATATACTTAATGATTTGACTATGTTGTCACTTTGGTGTAGCCCGTAGCCGTGTAGCACGGACTGAGTTCTAGTACCGAGGGGGTGGGGTGGAAAACGTACCCATCTCTTTATAGCCTTCTCATGTATGTATCGTGCTTCTTGGCGGAAGCCCCCCCCCCCACCCCCCCAAAAAAAAAAAAAAACCCTCTAATATTCTTCCCACCAACCCGGAGAATTCTGCTCGTGGATGGGGGATCGATGCTTGCTCCCCATATGCCCCTGTATCATTTTTTTTTTTTTTTGAAACGGCAAAAATTTATTAAAAAATTTGATAGGGGTCCCTTTATCATCCTTTTGACTTTGGCAATAGGAATCAATTAATTAATTAAGAGATGAAAATAGATATGGCAAAGACCAAGATAATATTTTCCAAAGTACCCAAAAAAGAAAAGAAAAGAAAAGAAGAAGACCAAGATAAAAATCGAGATATAGACATTACCCACATTAGCTCATCCATTATGGAGGTGATAAGTTTTTACATGTTAAAGTGTATAAATAGCCAAGCTAGGGTCCATTACACTTTGTGAAGGTTTAAGTTAGGTAACAAGCTAATAGGAAGTTTTATGGAGAAGATAAAATGTGCATTAACTACAATAAGAACCATGCTACTGGCACAGCAAATCTGTGCACAGATTGCGTTGCGGGGCCCATTAAAGGTCCCATACAAATAATCCGATCCGTTAATTATGTTTAAAATATTTTTTCAAGGGCCTTCGCAAAAAATTAACTCAGTTCGATACCTATAAGTGCTTGATCTAATCGTCTAACTTTTCATTCGGATTTTTAGAGAATGAAAAGTTAGACTATTAGATCAAAGACTTATAGATGTCAGATTGAGCTAATTTTACGCGGGGGCCCTTGAAAAAATGTTTTAAACATAATGAACGGCTCGGATCATTTGCGTGAGACCCGTAATAGGCCCCACATAGGAATCTGTGCACGATCTGTGCACAGATTTGCTGTGTCCACAGATTTTCTGCTACAATAATTACCTCCGATTAGAATCCCAACAATATATATATATTTTTAAAATACCAACAGCACTATTTTTTTTTGGATCGGTATCAAAAAAAAAAAAAAACAGTTCGAATATGTGCTCTTACTTGATTCAAAAAAAAAAATGCTGATTCATGCAACGGCTATATTGGAACAGCTCTATATTATTTTAATATCTCTAGAGTAAAATGTGCACTAAGTAAAATAACTATTTCCAATTAAAATTCCAACAATCATTCTTTTAAAGATCAACGCTATTTTTCTTAAAAAAAAATTCCAATACCATTATTTTATTGGGATCGGGTTCCAACAGGTACATTATCTCTGCTCTTACTTGTTTTTTTTGTTTTTTTTTAAAGGCCGATTAATGCAATTACTATATTTGAACAGCACTAGTTTTTTTTTTTTAAGAAAAAAAAAAGTTGATTCATGGAACGAAGATAAAAAATTAAAATCAAATGTATATATGTACAGGGGCAGGGGAGGTTGGAGCAAACATATGCATGTGTATTTTTAGTGCTTAATAACATATGTATATTCTTTATCTTGGACGAGGGATTTCAACAGGAACACTTTGATGGTTTATCAATTAAAATATTAAAAAACTAAATTTACGCCGCAGGAATTTTCCGTTGTTTGAATGGTCCACTCTTAAAATTGGCCGACCTTTTGTCACTTGCTAGATTTATTAACTTACATTTTAACCCATCCAATCGAATGATCGATGAACCCTTTGTCGAGTATTAATAAAAAAAATTTGCCGATCGAAAAAAAAATTTCATGCTAAAAATAACCAAATACTAGCTAGAGTTTTAACAATTACTCCTAAGGCCATCCACAGTGGTATAATAAAAAAGGATAACCAAAAGTTGACACATCAGTTTTTGATTATTCACTTAAGAGGTTGCTAAGCTAAATAATGTTGAGCTTCACAATGGTCACTTCTAATCCATAACCAAAATAAGGGTCCACTATAATTTCACTCTCTCTCCCCCTCTGTTTCTCCCCCTCTGTTTCCTGCCATTCACTTCCCTCCATTGACGGTTTTTTTTGGCAAAAATATTTCGATTCCCTCTCTTAATTTTGGGGGAAAATCGGTGACTTTCTTCCCTCCTATTATGAATTTTTTTGGGGGAAAAAAAATAGAAACGGGAAAGAAGAGTGAAATACTTTAATCCGGTGATGATGGGTTGAATTGTAGATGATTGAGAGATATGAGCTTCACTTTTTGGGGGAAAGAAAGAGAAATAGTTTGTGGGTGAAGTGAAGAAGATATAGAGTAGGCGAAGAATAGAAGAAAAAAATACCAATTGAAATACGCGTGTATACAAATTTTGGAACTAGTTAACTTATGTGGTGTGGGAGTCTACAAATTTTGATTATTGAAAAAGATTGCTAGTTTTGCTTATCCAAAGCCCAAAATTTGATTATTTCTAAGGATGTTGCTAAGTTTGATTATACCATTGTGAGCCATCTTTTGCACCAACATTATTAACTTTAAAAACAATTAGCTTTTGATTATACCACTGTGGATGGCCTAAGAGCATCCCCATTGTAATAAGCAAATAAGTGTGGATAAGCAAATTTAACAACAATGCTCAAAAAATACCCCACATTGTAATAAGCAAAGTTATAAGTCTTTTAGCAAATAACCAAATTTCACCCATTCCATAACCAAACTTAACAAATTTTTTCCAATAACCAAAACTCAATAACCAAACTGACAAACTCAATAACTCAAAAACACCTCACATTGAAATCGTCTCATCGAGACGAATAATTTGGTATGGTCGGGTGCATAATTGGAACTCGTTTGTGATTGGACAAATGTGCATTGTGTACTATGGAAGTTTTTTTGGTTAGAGATGCAAAAATAACCAATGTGGAGGTAGAAGTTATTAAATTTGATTATGGACTAAATGAATAATCAAATGCTGACATGACACATTTTAGTTATTGATTTTGATTATTACCATTGCGGATGCTCTAACTTACTCCTACTGTATTTAACCTATGCATAGTGGATTCCTATAATTCGGAAATAAGGCATTGCTTAACAAATCGGCTGTTTTTGCCTGGGAAATAATAGAGTGCCAACCCATTAGATTACTACGTGGTAGAAATTATGTGTCATTGCCTAATTTTGAGATGCCTCTGGCTAATATATGGTATTAACTTGGTTGCCAAGATCAATTAATTTAGTCAAGTGTCTTAAGTCTTAACCTTTCCTTCTTCCACTTATAAACTTGCCTTTATTATAACAAAGGAAATCTGTGATTGAGTATTTGCTCCCAAATTTTTTCCGAAATTATATATCTGACCTCCTCATATGATATTTTGCTCCCACAATTCAAGATTGAAAGCCCTAGATGCTTTTCTTCCAACCCATGTTAAATGGTTCTTCGTTTTCAGGTCTCCTACACTTTTCAAATTGTCATAGACTTTTGCAATATTTTTCTGGTCATAGTAATATTATGTTTCTTTCAATTATTAAGTGTAAATCGGAAACCATGTTTTAGGATTATTTCACCAATTGATTGTGGTTATTTATTGATACCTTCTCTAACAAACAAACAGGTCACCATGTCTATTTAATATGTCAATATATATATATTTTTGTGTGTGTGCAGTGTTTGTTGGTTTCATGCAACAATGCATGTTTTCCTCAGGGCTGCAATGGAGGAAGAGACAGTACGTAAGTGCCATTGAGGATGACACAATGAGTGAAACTGCCGAGGATTTCAAGTGGAGCAGCCCTAACCAACCATCACATGAACGAAAGTGACGGAGAAATGGAGGATGCGAATTCCCACAAAAATTCAAAGGGGCTGTGCCGCAGCCAAACGGGCATTGTGGAGCCCAAATCTATGCAAATCACCAGAGAGTTTGGTTGGGGACCTTCAAATCAGAGACTGAGGCTGCTATGGCATATGATAGTGCGTTCATCAAGCTTCGTACCAGAGACAACTACAGAAATTTTCCATGGACCAATATGATTGTTCATGAGCCTAAATTCCAAAGCCTTCATAGTACAGAAGCAACTTTGAACATGATAAGGGATGGATCCTACCCGTCCAAATTTGAAGATTTTCTAAGGAGCCAAAAAAAAGAACATGAATTAGGTGTCAACCAAATCAAGGTCCAAGGACATTGGGTTTTTTCTTGTAAACTTCTTTTCCAAAAGGAATTAACCCCAAGCGATGTGGGTAAGCTTAATAGCCTTGTTGTTCCATAGAAATATGCAGTTAAGTTCTTCCCTTCTATGTCTGAGGACACCGAAGAAAATACTGGTGGTGGGAAGGTAGATGAGGTACATCTCTTTTTCTATGACAGGATGATGAGGTTATGGAAATTCCGGTACTGCTACTAGAAGAGTAGCAAGAGTTTGTCATCACAAGGGGTTGGAATCGATTTGTGAAGGAAAAAAGGGTTAAACGCTAATGACATCATTTCTTTCCACGTATGTGATGGTCAAGAAGGAGCAAAAGAAAGCCAATCCTTCTATGTTATTGATATAGGTCACACCGGTGGGTCAAGAAACGCTATGGTGGATGAGGGGATTGGCCAAAATGTCGATATTGCAGTGGATTTAAGTCTGACGTTGGGAAAAAATATCAACTTGGGGTTGTTCAAGGAAGAGAGAGAAGAGTTTGAGCATGGTCAGGTGTTCTCAGGAATGGGGTTAGCAGCCAAAAGGGAGAGAAGTGTTAGACTTTTTGGAGTTGAGCTCGATTGAGGAGACAATGACTCAATTCATATTGTACTTTTTTTAATCAATCGTTCTAGATTTGTAGCTTTCCATGTGATTCTTGATTCATATCAAGGCTTTTGTCAACATTGTTAGAAGCAAATCTCTTGGTGTGTTTTGCGATCACCTTAATGTGCAACTCTTTCTTAATTAGCGAATTCATTTCATTTGAAAAGGAGTTAAACCTAATGGGTTGTTGAACATTTATCCGCTGATGAACAAATTGGGGTTTGAAACTTTCACACATCTAGACTATATCTTATCTCTCCCCCTCCTCCCGGGCATCTCCTTCCCCCCCCCACCCCCCCCCCCTCTCTCTATATCCTTCCTTTCTCTACCACAGCTTCTCCTGTTGCCCTTCCCTCCCCTTTCTTGGTTCCTCCTCGGTCTCTTCTTTCTCCAGCGAGATCCCACTGGCTCCATTGCTGGGTGGATTTGGGTTGACTAACGGTTTATGGCTCTTGTTGGCAAAGTTATCGATTGGGCTGTCGCTACTTCTGGTGCGTTGCCTTCTAAGGGAGATGGCGGATTGTGGCTGTTTGTAGATTAGGATTTTCTTTTTTGTTTTTGGGCTTGGCCCAATAGGTGTTCTAGGCATGGCCCAATAGGAGTGAGTTTGTCCTAATGGGTGCTTCCTTGGTTGACTTCTTGCCAATCTTGAATTTGGGTATCGGGTGGGCACAAGATTATTCTTAGATTTAGGGACATAATGCTATCATCCCTTTTTTCTTTAATCCTTAACAATTTTGAAGATAATAAAATTTCTTTGCCGTTCTCAAAAGAAACTTTCACACATCTGCAATTGACTCAACAAGGTTACTATTTGAGTTTTCTCTCCCAGCCACATGATATAAGGAACTCTACATTTGGAACAACAAGGACACCAAATTTGTCTACATAGTTGTATATATCATGCATACCTGCATGCTATTTTTAAACTTAAGCTGTATCATGCATATATATGCTAGCTAAGTTTAAACTTCAAGCTGTATCATGCCTATATGCCAAGCTTTATTGATACTGGCCCAATGACAAGTGCATCTCTTATTTTAATGGGAGATAATTTAAAGTGGAATATGAATTTTTTAGATGGTAAAAATGGTCTAATATTTCTATCAAAATCTTTTTATGATTTTTTCAATGCAGTACTACTCATCAATGAAGGACTAAATCATGTGTCACGAACAGACAATAGAAGAGCTCCAGCGCCCCTCATTAGTGACAACCTACTCTTTCCAAACGATTGACGATCACTCTGCGCCTAAAGCTCTAACGTGCTTGAATAAAATGAATATAGTTTTTTGATTAGCGAAAAAAGATGTTTTGTTGAAATAAGAATAAGAGAGCTGCAAAAAAGATATGAAAAGAAAAGACATAGCTAAAAAGAGAACGTAGACACTCCCCAGTCAATTTGAAAAAACCCATTAAACGTTCCTAAATCAAACTTATGCCAAACACCTACTTGCTTTAGAGCATTTGCCAGTAGATATTTTTATGAGCAAACGATATTTCACATTAAGTTCAAACAGAAAGCATATTGACTTTCTAGCAATTTTGTTTTATATCTTATTTTTCTTTTTTTTCTGTTTGAAAACATAAGTGTATATGATCATGAACTAATAAGCTAAAATTAAGTGTGAGATAAAAGATTACCAGGGCGTCCCTGGTGGATACATTTGGCTCTGGAGCTCCATAGTTGCACTTTTGGTACCTCTCAAGTGTTTTGAGCATGCTAGTGGAAACAAACACAAATATTAATTTAAGTAGAATGAGATGAGAAATGTTTGTAAGTACAGTGACCATACTAGAGAATTTGGGATACAAATAGAAGTCAGGTCAGTAGATGTTCTAAAAAAAAATTCAACTCAAAAGTTTTCCATGCTTTAATTTCATACTATTCCTCCAAATACAAGGATTTGAGGTGATATTTAGGGAATAGAAACTTTAGTAATTTAGGTTTTAAGTAACTGTATTTTCTTAATTGATGCACTTCCAGATTGTGTATTTTGTTTGACAAGCAAAATTGAATTTATTAATCATAACAAATTACAAAGATTAAAATGATCCTAAACAGGAGGCATCACTTGGGGCAAGAGCATACCAAGTACCAACAATAGGCACCCCTAGTCCCCCAAATTGACAAGTTACCAACTAGGACAGAAAAGAACTCCAACCCCAAAAAATAATTAAATAACTCCTATATATCCACCCACAAAAAATACTCCAAACCCAAAAATCGGCTTATTTACCTTTTTGGTCCCCAAAGTATTAGCGAGTGGCCAATTTCGTCCCCAATATAAACATTTGACCAATTTAGTACCCAACGTTTAAAATTTGTGTCGATTTGGTCCCTATCCATAACGCCGTTTCTTGATTCCGTCAAAAGAAGGGGCATTCTTGGTATTTCACCTTTCTGGCCGCGTGTGCGGCTTACTCCGGCGTCGCCCGGTGATTTTCCGACCACTCCCGAGCTCGTCTCGACGAGACGAACACAACCCCGTGCTCAAATCTCCCATCCGACGACTCCTGGTACGAACCACCATTAAACCGCCCCTCCGCCGCTCGCCTCTGCCGTTCGAACAGCCATTGCCGCCACCTCCGAGCTCCTCCGGCGACGTACTACCCCAATCCGTGATCGTCTCCTCGAGGTGAACACAACCCAGTGCTCAAAACTTGTCTTCGATCTTCCGCGACTTCGGGCTTTTCAAAACAGCCTCTATGCCCGTCGCCGCCTCCGCCCGGTGCGATTGAATGGCTCCCGAGCCTTCATCCGGTGACGAAACTCGACCACCCACATACCGTGGCGATCGTCTCTGTGAGGCGCACAAAACCCACTGATCAAAACTTGTCTTCGATCTTCCGCGACTTCGGGCTTTTCAAAATAGCCTCTACGCCCGTCGCCGCCCCCGCCCGGTGCGATCGAATGGCTCCCGAGCCTTCATCCGGTGACGAAACTCGACCACCCACATACCGTGGCGATCGTCTCCGTGAGGCGCACAAAACCCACTGATCAAAACTTGTCTTCGATCTTCCGCGACTTCGGGCTTTTCAAAACAGCCTCTACGGCCGTCGCCGCCTCCGCCCGGTGCGATCGAATGGCTCCCGAGCCTTCATCCGGTGACGAAACTCGACCACCCACATACCGTGGCGATCGTCTCCGTGAGGCGCACAAAACCCACTGATCAAAACTTGTCTTCGATCTTCCGCGACTTCGGGCTTTTCAAAACAGCCTCTACGCCCGTCGCCGCCTCCGCCCGGTGCGATCGAATGGCTCCCGAGCCTTCATCCGGTGACGAAACTCGACCACCCACATACCGTGGCGATCGTCTCTGTGATGCGCACAAAACCCACTGATCAAAACATGTCTTCGATCTTCCGCGACTTCGGGCGTGGAGTGTGAAGAAGATGAGAAAGGTGAAATACCAAGAATGCCCCTTCTTTTGACGGAATCAAGAAACGGCGTTACGGATAGGGACCAAATCGACACAAATTTTAAACGTTGGGTACTAAATTGGTCAAATGTTTATATTGGGGACGAAATTGGCCACTCGCTAATACTTTGGGGACCAAAAAGGTAAATAAGCCCCCAAAAATCACAAAAAAGAAGAAGCCAACATGTACACTCTCCCTATTGTGACAAAGAAACAAACATCATGTCGAGGAGCCTGAATATTAGCCCTAGTAGCATCTTCGGCATCCTGCCATCCTCGGTTTGGTGGTATTTTCCCTTTGGATCCTAGAGGCATTAATTTGATCGTCAGAGTGATGGGGTGCCTCCTTTGAGGGCTCCTTATGCTCCGTGGTGATGCCTTATGCTTTGAATCCCTTTAATCTTTGTAATTTATTTTTAAAAATTAATAAAATTCTCTTTTGTCGTTCAAATAAAGCATCTTTATTCGGCTTCCAAATTGCGTATGAAAAATATCCATATGTGGATTTACCTTTTGGGCATAATTTGTGAGAAACTTGATCCTAAGCATTATCAAGATTGTTTGCACTAGCCATTCAAAAAAAAGAAGATTGTTTACACTAGTCAAGAGGTCTTTGGCCTAACGACATCAGGGAACGCATTTAAGTGTGAGAAGAAAAGAAGTTAGGAGTTCAACTCTTTCTACAAGGTATTAATCTAACTATTTTAAAGGTACTGACTTTCGCTGATGACGATTGTTTGCTCTACCCAAACTTTTTGAATACGAATTGAATTTTCTGGCTCGGCAAAAGAAATTTTTTAATCTTTCAAGAAGACATACATAAAATAAAGGAATCAAGGTACAACGGCAAAAAAACGCCACCTAAGATGCAAAGTAGGAAGGTAAGGCGCCAACCAAAATGAATAGAACCACCGGAAAGAGCATGCCCAAAACTAACAAGCAAAACACCATCACCCCTTGAAACCCAAAACCCAAACACAAAACACCAACTATGGCCTACACGACCAAAACTAAACCAAAAACAGCCTACAACAAAACAAAGCCAAGACCTGCACCCTTGCAAAACTATATATCCAGAACCAAACCCGAATCAAAACCGCAACAACTGCACTACGCCTCAGACAGAACCAAAGAACAATCAAAGGAAACGAAAAGATTAAAACTCCAAGGAAAGAGGGACATCATCCTCCCTCTCACCAATCTATCCCTCCTCCATCTCAACAAGTTTCTTCAAATTGAAGTGCTTTCCCCGTCTAATTTTTTTTTGATCGACAAAATTGAATTTTATTAAAAACGGAGAAAAGGGGAAGGGAATCCAACAAAAAGTTGAACGATACAGCACTAGGGCAAAAGCCCGAACACCCAAATGAATC
Source organism: Rhododendron griersonianum (assembly GCA_018127125.1). Lineage (NCBI taxonomy): Eukaryota > Viridiplantae > Streptophyta > Magnoliopsida > Ericales > Ericaceae > Rhododendron > Rhododendron griersonianum. Next base: position 17,492,079 of record CM030799.1, on the reverse strand, counting down.
CCCGTCTAAATTTTAGTTGAGATGCGAACTGGATTTTGGATAGTAGTCATGTAGCAGTTTGACTTGTAGATTTCGGATTGGTATAATACTTCTGTTTATGGTGAAAAAGGTTGAATTATCCTCAAATATAACCTCTCTGTGATTGTCACCTCACAATCAAAGACCCCAGGAAGCCTTTGATCTAGGGATCGACTCTCCCAGACATAATATCAATTTTGTGTTAGGTTAGTCCTTATGGAGTTTCGTCCAAGGTTTTGAATTGAGGTACTAAAAAATGCAACGGTATTGGTGATTCGACCACATATTAGCCATTAGGACCATTACATAGGTAGATAACGCTATCAAAAGACCAGATCTCGTTACGTAACAGTTTATTGAAAACTTTGGTCCTAGCTTTAATTGAGTCCCCACGGGTGAGATTGGTTCTATCGGACTAGTCGGTTCAATGGGCCAAATACCGAGTAATCTGAAAAAGATTATCTTCTAATATCTGATGGGCACTAAAATGTTCTCCTTAGAATTTCCAAAAGCCTATTTTATGTCATTTGAAATATTTTTCATGGTACATAAAGCTCCTCTGATTGTCAGGATACCAAAAATCCCTGTACTTGGATCTGGTGGTGTTCCTATATCCACTGGTGCATAGGAATATAGGATATGCTTCAGATTTGGGGTTGGATGTGTCTTTCCTAATTTTTTCCTGTTCCTATAGCTTTCGGCTAGTGTTCAAATTTATTCTCGATGTATCATTTGTTGAATTTTTATATAAAATTATAGTTTGAGGATAAATAAATAAAAAACAAAATTAGGAGTTCATATTGAAATAGAGTTTTCAAGATTTGAAGGAGAGAGAACTAACCTGGTGAACAAAATCCCTAACTCATCCCAACTATGAAGATTTAACGTTTTAAACCCTAAATTTGGATTAGGTGTTTTTTTTTTTGGCTCGGCAAAATTTGGATAAGGTTAAAAATGCCCATTACGGCTTGAGAGAGAGAGAGAGAGAGAGCAACTCAAGATCCAGCGGAAATAATCTTCAATGGAAGGTTGTGAAGTATTTCATAATTATCTTATTCTGAAGACAAACTTGAATTCAGATAGCAAATTCTGTAAAATTTTCGAATATATATAGACACTAATGTACGTATATACGCATCCAGACACACACAGAGAGAGAGAGAGAGGGAGGGAGAAGAAAACGTATAAACCGAAGATTTTTCACAATTAATGAAAACAAACAAATTTTTTATCAGCCCTTTTGGACGAAAGGTCTCTGAAAAGCAGCGCATCGGATCATTTCAACTCAAAATCTAGGGAAAGACTTCGAATAGTACATTAAATCAAGTTAAAACCAAAAGGAAAAGACTTGAATGAAATAAAGAAATCAAATCAGACAATTAACTAAATCGTCTTTCATTTGTTTAGAATTTCAGATCTAACAAAGCACAAGCACCGAATTCTAAAAACACCGAGACAATCACGGAAACAGAAAACTCAACAGCAAAAGAAAAACAAAAAGAAAGACTTTGTTTTTCTTTTATCTCACAAGCTCAATGCTACCTGAAACAGCAAAAAGAGAAACATCTACTCACTAATCAATCCAGATCTACAAGAACAAAAAACATAGAAACCTAGAGAGAGAGAGAGAGAGAAATGAAAGCTAGAAATTTTCACAGTTTTGACGTTTTGTTTTGGTTTTCATGCTTTTGTAGTGGTTATTGGAAGAAGGACTACCGAAAGTTTAGCGCTTTTTGGTGGATAGATAGATACAATTATACAATGGAAATCTATATTACCTGGAACTACTGCAGAACTCGTACAGCTTTCCTCTATTGGAGAAGATGATGAGAGCAACCTCGGCATCGCAAAGAACCGAAAGCTCGTAAGCTTTCTTCAAAAGCCCATTCCTTCTCTTTGCAAAGGTCACTTGCCTGTTGATCTTGTTCTCTATCCTTTTCAGCTCAACCCTACCTCTCCCCATTTCACCTAATTCTATAAGCCAAAAAAATAAAATGACAAAAACCAACTTCACCAAATTCCCCTCACCTCCTTCCCTCTTTCTTCCTACCTTATTGCATCGTCATATATATACCATTCATGAGATACACAACTAGTGGGAGTACATAAATATCACTACTGTATTTGTCTCTCTCTCTCTCCAAAGTCTAAACACTGTCTCTCTCTTGTTTTAGGGCACTACAGTGGTGTTTCCATTAACCAACAAGTTGTGGGCCACAGTTGGTTATCCTTATTCAATTTTTTTTTTTGAATTTGTTGATTTTGCACCAAATTTTTATGTAATATTAATTCGTTTCAACTAGAGAAATCAGAAAAGTAAAAAATTATAACTTTTACACAACTATTTTGACAACTATTTGAACTTTTTCTTGGATGTTTCCAAAATTACTTGTGTAAAATTCATAATTTTGTACTTTTTCGATTCCTCTCGTCGAGACAAACCAATAATACATAAAAATTCAGCGCAAAACTAGCCAACGTGAACAAAATTTGAATAAAAACAAAATCAAAAAATTGTGTTTTACAACTTGTTAATTAGTGAAAACACCTCTAAATTTGTAATCTGTTTTAAAAAATTTATAAATTTTCTTTGCTGTAAAAAAAGAAAAGAAAAGAAAACACCTCTAAACAGTGATAAACAGAGGGAAAGAGTAAATGATTGGGTGCGGCAGAGAAGGATGGTAGGGGGATGTGGGAAAGGGCCAGAGAGGTAAAAGTGGGCGAAACCCTTTGGAACCGATGTGTTATTGAGTGCTAAAGGGACCAGAAAAGGTGCTACGTGTCGATTTATTAAGCGGTTGGAATCTGGTCGATTTATACCTCTCTCATGACGCCCTAGAGTACCTGACCCTTAAGATGGGTTTATATTTTGGATGGGAGGATTCGGAGGAAGTAAAAGCCAAGATTTTGGAATCTCATTCTATTTTGTCACACTCGGGTCTCGGGGTTTAAACAATCAGCTAAATCAGGGACGGATTCAGAAATTTTGTTAAGTGGGGGCACCTTATTAATCATAGTAGCGAAAATTTATTTTTCTAGTTAACCACAATAAGATCATACACAATTAAGACATGCATTAAAAACTACAAAAAATATATAACACATATTTTCACTTAAATTATGTAAAAATGAGTACAAAATCTCAGACAAAATTTGAGAGTATGTTTGACATGAATATCGACAAGTTTTAGAATGATCGATATAATTTTATTAATGATATTATTTTAAAATATTGCTCTTAGACGGTTAAAAATAAGTACAATTAAGAAAGAATCGATCTAAATAGACAAATAGTTCGGAAACTAACAAGTATAAATGCACTATATGACGAAATTGAAACATAAAACTAATTCTATATGTATACTTTCGAGCTATATGCAAGTGTGTATTTGTAGTAGCACAATTAATTTCATAATTATGTTGAATATAACAAAATTATTTTAGTTTCGAGTGGGGGCACATGCCCCCCTTTCCCTTCGTCCCTGAGCTGAACCCTATATTAGATTCAGGATCCATCTGTTTAAGTATAAGTCAAGCTCGAGCTCAAATCGAGCCAGGACAAGTGAGCTCGAGCTTAGCTCATAAGAAAATTTCAAAGTTCGAACTCAGCTCATCGTTACGCTAAACGAGATGAATTTAGGCCCAAATCCTGTTCGTCAATATTTTTTCAAAGCTTGGACTCGGCTTATTAGGGCTCATTAAACTCAAACGAGGCGAATTTAGGCTCAAATTCAGTTTGTCAATAATTTTTTTCAAGTACCATATCAATATTCTCTAATATTTGAAAATTAAGGAATGACAGAACACCAAGATCATGACAAAGATTATCAATAAGCATAGGTCCTGAAGTTGAGGAATGAAAAAAAAAAAAGGTCCAAAATGAACATGGCCAAAAATCTGTCGATCATGTTTTACTCCAGCAAAACCACCCCACAAAAGATTACATCAAAATACATTGTCCATTGTTCAATAAGCAAAACACCAAAATAACAAGTGCCATTTAAGGTTCACGACCCCAAGATATTATTAATTACATATTAACCACAGGTTTTTTTTGCTCGGCAAAACGAAGATTTTATAAACTCGAAAGGGGTACATTGCGCGAGTATAGCAGAGTTGAATAATGCAAGGCTTAACTGTGTTCTAAATGGCAACCTCGACGGCAACTTGGTGCCATGATTTTACCCTTGGCAGCTCATTCGGCGGATAGAGAGATTTGGCGGAGCTTGGCGGCCAAGGGAGATTTGGCAGAGCTAGGCGACCGTCTTGGCGGGGCTTGGCAGAGCCTTAAAAATATTTTAAAAAAAATATTTTGGTAAAAAACGCCAAATCGCTGGGCGGCGCCTAGGTGGCCTAGGCGTTTGGAGGCGGGTCACCGCCCGACTAGCGCCGAGTGCCATTTAGAACACTGGGCTGAAATTTGTCTCACTAATTAAACGAGCCTAAAAATTGAGGTTCAGATTCAGTTACAGAGATGAATCGAACACGGATGAGCAGTTACCAAACCGAGCCTTAAACGGCTCAGTTCATTTACAATTCTAGTCACACAAAGACTTACTAGACCATCAACGAGCCCAATTTTGAATAATCTGATCCGATCTGATTTCCATTAATCCGTATAAAGTAATTTAGATCCGAATACCATCACAGATTGAAAATTTGATCTGCATCCGATTTGGGGGAGGAAAATGTCCAGTGTGCTTCTGTCCATTTTGGTCCAGTCAACGGCTGGGATGAAACCCTACTAAATCCAAAGCTCCACATCATGCCATGTCAAGCCCCTCATTTTGCTCTCAAAAGAAACGGAAAATCCCTAACGGAAGTCGTGAAAACTAACTCTGCAAAATCCAAAAAAAGCTCCACTCAAGCCACATGTCTTCTCACGTATGGTTAAAAAATATAGTTAAAAAATTAAGTAATCTAATTTTTAATTCGTTTAAACCAATGCAAATATCTTATTTTTCTGATCATTTTATCCTACAAGGTCATAATTAATTTTTGTCTCTAAGACTCTCATAATTAAGTATCTGCTCTTAATTTGAGACCCTATCGAGCAGAAACTTGATTATGAAAGTCATAACGACAAAAATTAATTATGACTCTTTAGGATAAAATAATCAAAAAAATAAAAAAATTTCGCACTGGTTCAAACGGATTAAAAATTGGAGCACTTAATTTTTTAAGACGGTTTATATATTAAAAAATATGGTTAAAAAATTAAGTTCTCTAATTTTTAATCCGTTTGAACCGACGTGAAGATCTTACTTTTCTGATCATTTTATCCTAAACGGTCATAATTAATTTTTGTCTTTAGTGCTTTTATAATTAAGTATATGCTCTTTTATTTGGAACCCTGTAGAACAGAAACTTGATTATGAAAGCCCTAGGGATAAAAATTAATTATGGCCCTTAAGGATAAAATGATTAGAAAAATAAAATCTCCACACCAATTTAAACAGATTGAAAATTAGAGTACTTAATTTTTTAACTATATTTTTAAACCATACGTGAGAAGACACGTGGCTTGAGTAGAGCTTTTTTTGGATTTTGCAGAGGTAGTTTTCGAGCTTCCGTTAGGGATTTTCCGTTTATTTTGAGAGCAAAATGGGGGGCTTGACATGGCACGATGTGGAGCTTTGGATTTAGTAGGGTTCATCCCAGCCGTTGACTGGACCAAAATGGACAGAAGCATACTGGACATGATCCTCCCCCATCTGATTTTCTTAACCTACTCGGAATTTTAGCATATAAACCTCAGAAAAAAACAAATAAAGATACAAAAGTTTTCCAAACTTGATTAACCAAAAATTGTTTAACTCACCAATGTTTGAGCATTCACAGTGATATAATCAAAATCAAAGGGTCGCTAAAATTAGCAATATTTGCTCAAAAAAGAGCTCACATTGGAATAACCAAACTAAATAATCTCTTACCAACTTATCAAATTTTGGCCCCTTAGATAATTAAAACTAGTAACATTTTGCCAATAATCAAATTTAGTTGTCCGCACATTTTCTCAATCAAGTACACAATCATTACACAAAAATCTTCTCTCTCTTCCATTTTCAACATGTTTCTAAGAAAAATACTTTTATTTTTTTTCAAATTTTTATTTTTTATTTTTGCGAAAACTTTTATTTTCTTCAAAAACATTTCTTTTTTAAAAAATCTTTATTTTCCACAACTATTTTTTATTCAAAAACTGTTTTTTTTTGAACTTTTCCCCAAAAACTGTTTTTTTTTATAAATCAAAGTTCTCAAAAACTATTTTCTATTTACCTATTTTTATTAGTTTGAAAACTATTTTAAAAAAAAATGTTTTCTATGTCACAATTTTTATATGTTAAAAATGTGATGTGACAAGTTTTGGTTATTTAATTTTGATTGTACCTGTAACGCCCCCAATTTTTGGGTACGTTAAATAGACAATTTTATTGAATATTTAAAGAGAGTCTGGCTCGTTATTACAACAAAACTCCCACAAGAGTTCAATATTTACACAAATGAAGGGGTTCTAGGATTCCTAATTACAACTCCGCCTGCTCCTCCATCCTAGCCAGCTTCTCAGCTCCAAAAGCCTCCAAGGTGTACTGTTCATCTACAAAGTTTGACACATTATACCAGCGTCGCCACCAGTATAATATGTCAGGGTCACCAAAGGTAACACCATGAGCTACAAGAGCTCAGCAGAGTAAACCTATACCCACTAACCCTTATCTTACAAGTAGCAAGTCAATAAGCTAGCCATGATACATGATAGTAACCAAACTAACACATGTGCATTCAATAACTTCACATTTAGAGATGTACAATATCACATGCACATTCATTACTCGACTAGCGTAAGTGTCCGTGTCATCAGAGTTTCTCCTACGCAGCGTTTCGTAGACCGTGTCACCATTTCACTTTTCATTTCCAAATCAACATTTTGAAAATCACATTTAACACACCCAACCTCGGTTCCGCCGTTCCGGGTTTCCGAGTATCCTCACAATGGTTCCGCCGCACCAGGTTCCCATTGGCACACAAAATCTGCATTGGCTCCTCTCCGCGGATAACCAAGCCACATTACCAATGAGGCTACCACGTCCGGCCACATTGGCAATCATCACGATGGGCTACCACGTCCGGCCACATCGTGGTTTTCACAACATTTAAATCACCTCCAATGAGACTACCACGTCTGGTCCCATTGGCAACACACACCACACAATGGGCTACCAAGTCCGGCCACATTGCGATTTCTCAACATTTTTTTACACAATGGGCTACCACGTCCGACCACATTGTGATTTCAAACACACCTTGTCATTAACACACCCTAAGTGTCATGTTTCTAACTTTTCTCGATTTCTGTGTCTCGCTTTCATGCAATGACTCCGCGGTAGGGCTTTCCTCATAAACATAAATCATTCATTGTAATCTTGAAACTAAACTAGCAAGATCATTCAAGTCTATACTACTTATTCATGCTCAAACCACAACTCAAAGCCTAACGCCACATGTACGGACGCATTTGGAGTGGAAAGCCACTTATGCTTTATTATACACCAAATCAATTAATTCTAATAATCACGTATACATGCTCATAACCATCTAAAGATCAAAATACGAATACTTCTGTTAGTAAGCATTTGAACATACAAGCAAAATACCATTTTTCTTTGAGTTTAACGGATAAGGAACATACTACGTATACTTAGAGATAGAGGTTAAGATTAATCTACTGTTCTTCTTGGCGGTAGGTACGGCTATGGAAAAAGTAAGTACGTCGGACGGAGTAACTTCCTACGGTGAGCTTCCGGTAGCTTCGAAAGAGAAAGGTTTCTCTCGAAACTAGTTCTTGACTAAAACTACTAGACTTTATGGATCGAAAGGGTGGTTTAGGATGAGTTTCTTGAAGAACTTTAGGAAGAACTCAAGAACATCTTAAGAACAAGAAGAACAAAGTAAGAACACAAGACTTTCTTAGAGAGAGAAGTTGAATGATGAAGGTGTGAATTGAATGGCAAGAATGAGGTGCTATTTATAGCAAAACTTGGCTTATTATCCAAGGGATAAATTTTTTCTTAACAATTATTGTCCAATTGATAAAAGGGCAATTATGATAGGTGTGGTCTTGTCTTGTCCTAAAAATGTTTTCTTGTAAGAAAGGATAAAATGATATCTAGGCTAGAGAGTAGTCTTCCCATGTCTAGTCAAATCTATATATTCATTGGCAAATCCTAATGTCTATTATCCAAGGGATAAAAATTTCCCTAACAACTATTATCCAATGGTTAAAGAGGTAAGTAAGGTTGATATGACTAGGTTTACTTCTTTTGGAAGCAAAATGATGGGTTTTGGTTTTGACTTGTCTAGTCAAGTGTTCATTAGCAAGACTAACTTTTATTAACCAAGGGGTAACATTTTCCCTAGCAAACTTTATCCAAAGGGTAATGGGGTAAGGTTGTTAGGTATGGCTTTGATATGACTATACATGGAGTATATATAATGATTACTACTTTGGTCCAAAGGGTTCCATTAGGGTTTGGAGGGGTTCACAAGGTTCAAAGAGGGTTAAGAAGGTCCATCTAAGGTTAGGGAAATGTAAATAGGTGAATTGGGAGTTAGGTTAATCTAACTAAATGGTTGGAAGGGAATTCTACTTGCCAAGTAGGATTTCTAGCCAAGAAATATAATTTTAAGATCTTATTTCAAATATTAGGAAAATATACAAGTGCTTTTATAAGCATACTTGTCTTTAGAAAATGACTAGATTGTCCGGTGTTAAAAGATATAATTTTTTATAAATCTCAAATCTAATTATGACGGATTATTAAAGTTTAAAAGAAATTTTAAAAGCAATCCAAGTAATTAAAATAAAATTCAAATGTTTAACAAAAATTTTATTTACCAAAACCAGGGTTGTTACAGTACCATTGTAAGCCTCTACATTGCTAAACTTAGCAACCCCTTAAATGGATAATCAAAAGATGATGTGACAATTTTTGATTATTGACTTTTGGTTATCCTACTACGTTCGGATGCTCTTACATTATCACATTTTTCAAAAATATCAAATGTTTTCAAAAGCTCACCTCGATCTGTTTCTCATCTCAAAGCTTTTCTTGCTTGCAATTTCTATGTCTAATCTCAAGTTGAGCACTAAAGTCACCACAGTTTTAGTTAGGTCTTTTCCCCAGACTTTACCCCGGATTTGTCGTAGATGCAGGACTACTAAACTTTCTTGAGCCTACACAATTATGTACCAGGTTAATTACTTTGATATGCCCCATGTAGACCGCTGGACTAGTGTTAGAACTATAGCTCATATGTTAAGTATGAAGAGATACTAAGGAGTTCTAGAAAGAAGGCTAGATGCCGGAGCGGAGCGAAACAAGTGGATACCTTTGACAATGAAATTTATGAAAGGTTCAATATGGTAAGTTAATTTTTTTTTGCTTAACTTTTTTTTTTTTCCTTAACGTGTACATTAATGTTATTGGTACCAGATAATTATTAGAAGTTTGAGGGTTGTATTAAGAATTTGCCTGTAATGCTAATTCTGTACAACAAGATAATGAGGTTTAATAGATGAATTTTATGTTTTAAACTTAATTGAGGATTTGATAAATAAAAATAATAATAAATATCTTCGTTGTTACTTAATACGTTTCCAAATAATTGTCTGACGCGCAAACTTAAACCTTTAAAAAGATGCATTTTTGTGACGATTTCAATTCGTGTTCAAAGACCTAATTTCTTGTGGTGGTTTCACGAACAAAAATGCTACTAGCACAACATTTTCCACACAACATTTCACACAACATCTAAAACGACGTCGTTTTGATAAATGAAAAAAAAAAAAAAAAACCCCAGGCGATCTGAAATTCTGAACCCTTCCCCTTTTCCCTTTCCCCTTCCCGTTCCCTCCATTTTTGATTTTTGACGCTACAAACATTCAGAGGGGCTCCCACGACCACCACTCACGACCACGGTACTCTTCCCACAACCACTGGCAACCCCACAACCACCGGCGACCACCACAACCCAACCCCAGAGCTCCCCCACCTCCGGCAACCACCACCACAGCCGATTTCTGAGAACTCCAACGTTGTTACACCCACCTCGAAGGTCTCGGTCTCGGTCTCTCTCTCTCTCTCTCTCTCTCTCTCTCTCTCTCTCTCTCTCTCTCTCTCAATTAGTACCCTAAACTTAGTTGCTGAGTTCCTGGAAAAAAAACCCTAAACAATGAATGTTATATTGTTGTTTAGTTCAGAATGTTGGTTTGTCTCTGCTTTTAGTTTACTTAATTTTATTTGTAAAAATTATCTGGCACAATATGGTAGAACACCTACACATTTTTGCAAAATATATACTCCACTCTCCCTGTAGTAAAAGTTCTTAGAAATCGGTGGTCTGTAATGTTAGAAAAAAAAATCTGTTAGAAAAAAAAATCAGTCTACTTGATATAATCTGTTAGGAAAAAAAATGTAGATGTTTTATCTTTACCCTTTTTTATTTACACAAATTTATGCTTAGGGTTAGGTTTGCCCCGTATGTTTTTACTCAATTTTGATTTAAAGTACGAGTAAAGGATGAATGTATTCTAAGGCATGTGTTATGGGGTCTCTTCATATTTGTGAAGTACCCATGTCCAGACATGGGCACTTGACATGAGTAATGGTATGGGATTTATGGTTTCACATGGTTACTTATTTTTGCACCATCAGATATGCTTAAGCAGCTTAAGTAAGTGAGTGCAGTCTATGGTTATGCATGAAATCCATTAAACATGCATATTCAAATTGATTTGCAATTGCGAATAATGTTATATTGTAAACAAAATTTCGGCATAGTCTTCTTGTATCTTATATTGTTGTTCACTTTATTCATTGCATTGTAAGTTGATTATATCTCTATATAATTGTCTCATTTTTTTAACCAATAGATGATGTCGCCGGATTCTGTTCCATCGGCAATGCCTCCAAACAACGAGTGTGTAGAAGAAGAAGAGGTATGGAGTGGAGACCGTGAAGACGAACAAGAAGTATGGAGTAGTCCTTCAAACAAAAAGTGTGGTGAAATAGATACTAGCGGAGCTGGGAAGGAGGCAACAGAAAATTGTGAAGATGGAGTTGAAGAACCGAAAGAGGGAATGAGCTTTGTTACATTGGAGGAAGCTTATTCATACTACAAAAGATATGCTAAAGAAAAAGGGTTTGCTGTGGCAAAAAGAACATCGAGAAAGGGAAAAGATGGAAAGTTGAATAATGTAACAATAGCATGCAGTCGTGCTGGAAAGGCAAGGGTGACATCAAGCAACCCGGCCAAACCACGGCCACAATCAAAAATTGATTGTCATGCTCATGTTACCGTTGTGTTGCAGCCGAATGGAAAGTGGAGGTTAAATCGGATTGCTTTAGTTCACAATCATGACCAGAGTCCGGGAAAGGCAAAGTATTTGAGGAGCAATAGGGTACTCGATGAACAAGTGAAAAGAAGACTTGAATTGAATGATAAAGCTGTGATCAATCGGAACCAGACTTATACGTCACTTCAGATTGAGGCTGGGGGACCTGGTAAGCTTCCATATATCCAAAAAGATTGTCGAAATCATGTGGATAAAGTGCGTCGTTCACTACTTGTGGAAGGAGATGCTCAGGCGATGCACAATTATTTCATGAAGATGAAAGCCGACAATTCTGACTTCTTTTTTGCAATGGATTTGGATGATGAGGGTCGACTAAGGAATGTATTTTGGGCGGATGCAAGGAGTAGGGCAGCTTGCAAGGAATTCGGTGATGTTGTGACCTTTGACACAACTTACTTGGTAAACAGACATGACATGCCTTTTGCTCCGTTTGTAGGCGTGAATCATCATGGCCAATCTGTTTTATTGGGATGCGGGCTCATCTCTCACGAAGACACGAAGTCATTTTCGTGGTTATTTCAGACTTGGAAGACATGCATGTGGGGTTGTGCTCCGAAAGCAATTATTACTGACCAATGTATGGCCATGAAGAATGCTATAGAAGATGTATTCCCTAACACCCGACATCGGTGGTGCATATGGCATATTATGAAAAAGATCTCGGAAAAGTTGAATGGGTGCAACGAGTATGAGAATATTAGTTGGTGTATGCGTAGGGCAGTTTATGCTTCATTGAGCATAAAACAATTTGAGGATGCTTGGGATGCGTTCATCAAGAAGTACGAGCTTCAAAGTAACACATGGTTAGAGGGGTTGTATTCGGAGAGGAAACGGTGGGTGCCTGCTTATTTGAACGATGTGTTTTGGGCGGGGATGTCATCCATACAAAGAAGCGAGAATATAAATGCATATTTTGATGGTTACGTTCATTCAAAGACGACCCTGAAACAATTTGTAGGACAATATGAAAATGCATTGGGGAATAAGGTGGAAAGTGAAAATCAAGCAGATGTGAAAAGTTGGAACACTTTCATCCCGTTAATGACTGAAGATGAGTTGGAGAAGCAATTTCAAAGTGTTTATACGCATGCAAAGGTTAAGCAGTTTCAGAAACAATTTTTCGATAAAATTCACTGTTTTTGTGATAAGCCGGCAAAAGTTGATGGTATCGTGTCCGAACATGAGATAAATGAGTGGATTACATATGGCGAAGGAGAAGAGAAAAAGAGGATTCAAGTGGCATTTACTGTTGATTTCAATGCTGAAACCAATGAAACACATTGTAATTGTCGATTGTTCGAGTCTAAAGGAATGGTGTGTAAACATCAACTATTTGTGTGGCATCAAAAGGGAATTGAAAGAGTACCTAACAAGTATGTGTTGAGAAGGTGGTGTAAAAATGTGAAAAGGGTCCACACAAAAGTTCGAATTTGTTACGATAAGTCGTCAACGTCAATTGAAGCACGTCGGCATGACAACATGTGCAATATCTTTAATGAAGTTGCTGATTTAGCGGAAGAATCTCAAGAGAAGTATGATATGGTGATGAAACGAGTACACGAGCTAAAACGAGAGTTGATGGAAGCTTCGGTTGTTTGTGAAAGTAATGTGGTTTCACTTGGTGATGACACTGGTACTCGTAAAAGTTCTTTTTCACTTGGAGATGGAGTTATAACTCCTAAACAGAGCACGAACATACTTGACCCGGAAGGTCTTCGACGAAAAGGGAGACCGCCGTGCAAAAGAAAGATCGGTGCTGTGGAAAAAGCTGTTACGAAGAAAAGACAAACATCTAAGAAGCCATTGTCCAACGAAAAATCCAAGGTATAAGTTTTTTACGATTTGTTGCTTACTAGTTAATATGGACATATAGATTTGTTCGATGAATGTGTAATAGTTATATTATTTGCTAATTTCAGGAGGTTGAGGAGATTGCGGTTAGCCACCATATCGGGACACAAGAGAGTATTGTAAATGTAAGAAATTTTATTTTTAATTGCATAAATTCATGTGTCATGTAATTGTTATTCAAAATTCCTTTTTTTTTAATGGGCAGGGCCACCCAAGCTACATGGAACACTCAATGTGGCCAAACATGATGCCACATCCTATGCGACCAAATATAGCACAAGGCGGAAGCATCTTCCCATTTTCCCCAACTTTATGCCCCACCGGAACAAGCTTGAACCAATTTATGCCTTCTTTTCCAAGTTCACAAAGCTTATTAAATGGTCAAATTTGGATGGGTCAATCAACTATTGCGGGTAGTCAAGGTTGGAGAGGAGGACAATTAGGTATTTTGGAAGCTCAAGGTCAATATTGGGGAGGACCACAACCAAGTATGCTAGAAAGTCAATGGCAAGGATGTGGAGGATAACAAAGTTATACACAAATGATGAATGCACCGGATAATGTTGAAGAGTAGTTCACTTGCTTATATTGTTTTATATCGTGTCCATATCTTGTCCTGTGTCCATATCGTGTCCTGTGTCCCCTTTTGTGTCCTTGAAAGCTGTCTATATCGTGTCCTGTGTCCCCTTTTGTGTCCTTGATTGCTTGTTGGTCTTGTAATGACCTTTCACAAGATAGATGGTTTGGAGAATTTTGTTTCTTGTTGACTTATTTAATGAGACGCATTGTACTTTTGTTCATAAAATTGCACCACTTCTTTACTTTCTTTATGCTTCTGTAATGACCTGATTACTTGTTGAATTCATAGTTCCATTAGATAACATTTTGAAAGTTTTTTTTTTTGTATAGAGAATGATTTGGTTAGTTCAAGGTGTTATCAATAGGTTAGAATAAAAGCAAAATAGTACTAAGTTTTGAGGTGAATTCAATCATCAATATCAATACAAGAATTATGCTAGTGTATTTGGTTTTGAAAAAATTTCGGCATAGTCTCCCCTGTTTTTTGGTTCTAGCCTGTATCCCCTTTTGTGTCGTGTCCTATATGCGAAAAAACTGAAATGTGATTTGTTCGACCTTTCTTTTATCATTTGTAATTTGTTATGTAACTGTCAACACAAATATGTGCTTCACTTTGCATTACTTTCTATAGTCAAACTTGATTTTACTGAGTTTGCTTGAGTGTTCCATACTGATGGGGTAATGGATATATGGACATGATTTGAGTCCAAAGTTTGGTCTTAATACATTTCACAGCTCTCAATATAAGAACTTGTCAACTGTTATATTAGGCAATCAGAAGTTCCAAGCCACCAGAGATTGGGAGCAAAGGGGCCAAACAACAAATTAGTATTTGGTTCATGCAGGACCTGTAATCCAGCTTCAAGTAACAGTTGTTATGCCAGTTCAAGGTGTTATCGATAGCTTAGAATAAAATCAAAATAGTACTAAGGTTTGAGGTGAATTCAGTCACCAATATCAATACTAGAATCATGCTAATGTATTTGGTTCTGGCAAAATTTCGGCATAGTCTCCCCTGTTTTTTGGTCCTAGCCCGACGTCTGACGTCTCAGTCTGTACAACAATAACAACAATACAAACAACATGAGGTTTTGCACAAGCCCATCCCGGGCATTTCTCATTCTAAATCACAAGTCACAAGCTCAGCTTACTCACAATAACAAGAAGTAAATGAACCAAGCAATGGCAATGGCATATATATTGGAACATTATAAAGTCATACAATATCAAGTAAATGAACCAAGCAATGACAATATAAGTTGCTTTAGTTACATTATAAAGTCAAACAAGAGGTGACCATTTTCCCCATTTGATTCACCCTTTACAATCTGCCAACACATGGCAATAATAATGAAAACTAACATAAGCACAATCACTTTCATCCACCATTCTTTAGCTTGAGAATGGGTTAGTAGCTTGATCAGCTCTTCATTCTTTACGATCAGTTTAATGTTGGTGATGAACATCTCTTGGACCTTTGTTTGATACAAAGGATTCCTTGCTGGACATCAATCCCTCCACGCCAGGCATTTCTCATTCTCCATCTCACCATTTGTTGCCTCCCATTTCTTCAACTTATGCAGGAGATCTCTAACTTGTTCATTAAAAATCTGAACCATCTGTCTAGAAACATCATATCAGAAGGTGTTCTTTCTTTGCTCTGCCAGAAGAAACCAATCGCTCAATGCTTTGTAATTTACACCTTCAATTTGCTCCGCAAGATCTTTAGGTCTAGTCTGAAAACATACAAAAGAAGATAAGCAATTGATTGGGTATCTAACATGACCTTCACTGAAATGCAAGAGGAATGAATAAAGTTCAAAAATGCTAGAAATAATAAGCAAAAGGCAACAAATTCGTAAAATGGTATTTCTGAAATGATAGCATCAATTAAAATGCACAAGTTGTTGGATACAGACTATGCACATATGCCTAACTGTCTTAAACTCCATTGTCAGAATGTATATGTGAACATAAAAGTAGGATCTGTCATCATACACAAGGTGCTCGTGGAAGAATAGAGGCAGATAATACATTGTTTGTTGTGTAATACAAGAGAAGAGGTTGACAAGTAAGTGACTCTCCTCTGTGATCTTTCTGTGAAGTTCTAATCGGGGTGAATTAATCTACAACCAATTTTGTTCCAATCAAAAGCAAATAAATGGTACGAGGATTCATAAAGTAACTGCTATAAGGATTCAAAAAACTCTTATTTTGTGAGTATTAGAACTCAGAAGTCATATTCAACAGAAATCTGCAGTTTGTTTGCCTTTACAATAGGTTGGATTGGAAACTAGATTAGCCCGTTTCAATAGACTCTTTTACAGTCAGATACTAGATAATTGACGATGAGTGCATCCATCTTGCTTTTGGAATGTGATATCAACAATGATATTTGTGCCCTCAAACCTAGTGATCCAAATTACCCGAAGTTATGCACCAAAAACTAGACCATTTATAGCCATTACATTCTTGAGTTTTCTGGAAAGATAAAACTTTGTAAAGAAGCAGATCATAATGTTGGTGGAATCATACTCAACCATGTTATTTCTCTGCTCAAGCTGCAGGCAGTAATTTGAGTTTGCAGCAAGTCAGTTCTCTATGGTATTTTGGTTTGTTTTCATTTTTTCCCTGAATTTCTGACCTGGCTCTGATGAGTGAATAAATTTACTACTAAATCAAGGGAAAACAGCCAATGAACGATGGGAAATGGAATTTCTCATTTTTAGCATCTAGTGAAATACAGTCAATGCTACTGTTCACAATACAAACCCTAGAAGCCAAATCTTGGCCTCCAAAATTTACTTGGTACAAATCTCCTTCCCAGCAATTGAGCAATCAGTTAAGGATACCAATTGAAACAAAGGAGAGAGAGAGAGAGAGAGACCTTCGTGGTGGGGGTAACAACTTCGGACTGCCCACAAGCCGGTGGTTGTGGCGGTCGCCGGCGGTGGGGAGTGCTGGGTTTGGATTCTCGTGGTGGAGGTGGGAAGCGTGGTCGCCGGTGGAGGTGGGAAGCGTCGTCGCCGGAGGTGGTGGTGGGAGCCCGTCTGTCTCGTCTGTCTCTTCTCTGAATTTTTTGAGCGTGAAAAGAGGGAAGGAGAAGGGGAAAGGGGAAGGGTTCAGTCCGGGACCTGGTTTTTTTTTATTTATCAAAACGACGTCGTTTTAAATGTTGTGTGAAATGTTGTGTGGAAAAATGTTGTGCTAGTAGCATTTTTGTTTCACGAACACCCTACAACGACTGTTTGACCCGTTGACATTGAATTTTGCCCACCCCATTATGATCATCAAGGACAAACAGAGAGATATGATTATGTTCGAACCAGTCAAGTCCGGTCATGCTGACATAAGCCATATCGCATAGGAATGCGCAATTCCCAGTCAAGGTAAAACAGATACGGTCATTTGGTTTGATAATCATCGTAAAACATTAGCATGTGCATAACCTAGTCATAACTCATGAGGCACGACATTTTGTGATGATCACTGTAGTTCCCCATTCGCCTAACGGTCACAATATATTATAGGACCTGGTAACTCTATTCTTGACCAACAGGCGAGTGTACGTGGCCCTTAAAAAATCTGATTTCATATCGAGGTTCTGTCAAGTTGAATATAAAAAAACAAGTCAACCAGAGATTGTGTCGCGGGGAGTTAAGGTAAAATTCTAATTCTGCCTTGTGTTTTTTATTTTTTTTGTTGTATAATCTGTATGTATAATCGTTGGTTTTTAGGAGATCGATCAGTTTCCAACAGTTAACAAACACCGATAATAGTGCCACATCATCAGGTAGAAAAATGCCACGTGACATACACGTGACGGCTTGAAAATATTCTGAGTTGTGTTGTACGTTGTCAAGAATCGAACACCCAACCTCTTGGATAGAACACACCCACCCCCAACCCCTCCGAAAACTTAAACATTGGGCCATTGTGAAATTGGTGTTTAGATTGCCAATTTTTTTGTTTTGTTTTTATAGCATATAGAATTCTTTACCAGCGTGTTCTAATTACTGCCGGTAATATTACCCTTTAGTGGCGTTTCTTATATGCCGGTATAACAAATGCCGGTAAAGGTTACTAATACCGGCAGTTCTAGTAATGCCGGTAATATTTCCTTTAGCACATTTTTTCTGCCCGCCGGTAATAGAAATGCCGGTAAAGGCTATATTTGGCGTAGTGAACGGAAAAATAACGGACCATACCATTTAGCTAAGCTTCCACCACCACACATCCCTAAGAATTAACGATCACTAAAGTTTAATATGCCATGTTCAATTCATTTGCCTTGTACTCATTCTCCAAAATAGCAAAAAAGTTGATGGTTTCATTGTGAGTGCAGTTTATCAAGAATGGAGGGATGCCCACGTAGCTAGGTGAAGAAATTAGGTAAAGAGTAACCAATTGGTACCAAATACAGAAACAATTAAGCTAGCTTTAAACCAATTTGGGTTTAGACAAGGGTACCCTAGATATGTTCCATACATAAATATTGAAGGATCTAACTCTTACTGTGGTATATATATACCCTAAAGTAGGGGCCATGCATGTCCAAGCTTAGCTATCTGCATGTAAAATCTCTATGGCAGTACTGTTTAGATTTTTATGCTAACCATGAATGAAGGAAGGAAGGAATCACTTTATTACTAGTCATGTGACCACTTCAATAGGCCGGAGTACCTTACACAGAATAAAAGTTGAATGAACTAATTAAGCAAAGTAGAGGTGGGGGACCAATTTGCATTAACAGGCTGTGGGGTTGAGTCCGAGTCATGACCACATGGGTTATATATACTCACATAAGCTTGATGTGGTCCATGCGTGGTTGCAGTCTGGGCTTTGTTTGGTTGGCCCTAATTTTTCTTGATGAGTATCGCCTCGATCAATTATTTTTTGAAAAACAAATTCCACCGACGTCAATGGGGACTTAATAATAAAATTCCTTTAAAGCTAGAGCTTCTCACGATGTTGCTCTCTCACTATTTATAATCCGTAAGAAGTAGTTCTTGATGTATTATCCAATTTGGTTTCCTTAGCTTGTTGGTTATAAATTCTCTTGTATGATTGTATGGTCAGGAACCTTGTACGTACATAGTGTGTCGAACAATGTAAATTCATAGACGTGTTAGAATTAGAATTTATTTATGTGGCTCACATGCCACATCAATCCTATTTATATTTTATAGTATTTATGTTCATAACTAAAATATGAGTATTAGATTTAAATAAAATAAGGTAGTGATAATATCAAAACTGTTTTTTTGTTGGCGTCAAAACTCTAGCGGATAAAAGTCTTGTACACTGCACATGGTACAAGCTTTTTGTGCACTAGAGTTTTGGCACTAATAAAAACAGTTTTGGCATTATCATTTCCCATAAAATATTGCCTAAATAATTGGTGACTATTCATGAAAAAGTTTGGTGACTATTAATTATGAATAGATATGGTGACTATCCATGAATGGGTTTAGTGACTCTTCATATGTAAAGTTGCAACTATTAATGAATAGGTGTCTTATTACTTCTTAATTTGATAGAATGACGTATGAAGGGTTGTGTTCATTAGGATGGGGTCTCGATCTATCTATATAAAGACATGTGATTACCATCGAGTTATATATGTGAAAACATTTATGTAGATTAGATTGGAAGAAATCCTACCCCCGACCATTGCTCTTCGAAATCTATTAGTGAGAGTTTGTTGGTGAAGTATATTGGTTCTAGTTCGAAATGATTTTCAGATTTCTCTAGCTAGACTTAAACACTATGGCAGAAGGTAAGTGATTTTCCGTTGTGTATTTATTTTGATTCTCCTGCGTAAGTTTATCAAGACGGGCTTCAATAAGTACTCCATGTAGATCGATCATGGTTCACGACTTGAAATGGCGGCAGATGCTATTCCTCTTTTGATATCGCGGTGCGAGTTCAAATCACGAAAAGTAATTCCTCGAAAGGATGGGTGAATATCACAAATCATAAATTCATAATTTATAGTAGCTCTCTCATTCTCTGGATCACCAACCACTTTGGTTACTGAACAATCGTTTTCGGCACAATCTGGACGCCTTAAAAAATGGATGTATCCGTAGTTAGTTTGGTTTTGTACGTATAGTTATTTTCAGCGACATCACAAACATTAAATTCACTTGCCTTAACAAAATTGTAGGTATTCCTAAGAGGGAAGTGGGTTTTTCCCGTTCGAAACTTCAACTTATATATATATATATATATATATATATATTTATTTATTTTTTATTATGACCGGGTGTTCGGATACCTCCACTATTAATTATTAGGTTCCTTGAGTTAATCGCCAACAGCTGGAAGAGTTCTTTTGCTGGAGGTGGGAGTACGTCATACATGCGGGCTCACTAGAGTAAGTCATTTAATTACTTCCGTTTGATCAACTCTTTAATTAGGGCTTACCCTTACTTTTCTTAGTCAAGTTGTATTTCCATACATACTTCATGCATATTAATTTAAGTTGAAAAGGAAGGTTTGATGATGAATAAGCTCCTAACTTTTCAAAAGTTGAAATTATAGTCAAAATCAGCTTGATTCAGGTCAACAAAAAAACACATTTTTTCCTGTTTAGAAAACCACTAGTCCTCTCCTTTGAAATTAATATATACGTATATGCATGTGTTGGTGTGGGTATATATCAAGTATTGACATGCCATTAGTTTCCAATTAAGTGCTGTTTGGTTGAATGCTTCGACTTCATCAAGTCTCATCTTTATGTCTCTCATTATATATTTGCTAATGTTTCCCTTTTTCTTGTTTCTGACTCTAATTAGGGTTTGTAAGAGAGAGAGAGAGAGAGAGAGAGAGAGAGAGAGAGAGAGAGAGAGAGAGAGAGAGAGAGAGAGAGAGAGAGAGAGAGAGAGAGAGAGAGATATGAGAGAGACTATAGTATATCATTTGACTGCCTCGTCATTTGAGCACTAACCTGCATCTCTTAATCAGGTAGAGAGACAAGAGTTAAATACTGGAGTAACAAAAATGCCAATTCCCAAATCGAAACCAAAAGAAGGGCTAAAGGGTAATTTGGCCTCGTCAATAAAACTGAAGATCTGATAAGATTGTGATGGCTACCAGTGTTTTTTAAATGCTGTGGGCCCACATGGAAAAATAATGTCAGATCTATTTCCGAGAATAGGCAAACACCAATCAATATCAAAAAAATGAGCTATTTTGGGAAATACAGTATATTAAGCTTTGAGGAAGTCACG
The DNA here is from genome assembly GCA_018127125.1 of Rhododendron griersonianum. NCBI lineage: Eukaryota > Viridiplantae > Streptophyta > Magnoliopsida > Ericales > Ericaceae > Rhododendron > Rhododendron griersonianum. The sequence goes on along the minus strand of CM030799.1, from coordinate 17,470,980 downwards.
TCCCATATGGACCTCTGCCTAATAAAAGTAGTCCCTATCAGTCCAGTAAAGTGTAGGGCTCTATGCATTTGCCTTGTGATTATCGTTTCCAATACGTCACATGCACCCTTTTTTTTTTTTTTCTTTTCTTTTCTTTTTTCCAACCGTTAGAGCATTCGGGTCAATCTATGCACACATGACACATGTATTATTCTCTTTCGTGATCTAGTCAAAGGAAAGCTATCTGCGTTGGGATTAGAAGATTTACAAAATCATTCTCTCTCGTTACCTAAACCAAGAGGTTGTCAAATTTTAAACTTAGAATGTACGTGAGAGTTTACAGCAATATATATCTTTGTTGCCACTATAGTTTTCCTTAGGGTTATCACCAACTCTTGTTGTCCTACCGATACATCCCATGATCTAAAAGTTTCTGTTGTGAAATGGGTCCAACGTATTTGTTATACGTTGGCTCGAAGCTTTAACCAAGTGGTAGTCTTCTTTTCCTCTTTTTCGTTTCGGGGCAGATTCCCTACTCGCCAACTGGACCATTAATTTTTGACTTTTTTGGGCTCTCTTTGTGTCATGTCGTTGATTAAAGTCGTGGAAAAAAAAAACACGAACGCAACTTTAGAGTGTAGCTCTGGAAATAATGGTATCTGGAGTAGTTTGATCCACGTAAATTTATATGAATCGAACTAAGAACTAAGGTCCCGTTCCGCAAACCTTCTTAAAAAATACTTAAGTACTTATTCCCCTACTTTTTATTCAAAAATAATCCAGCCTTCTTATTTTTCCCAAATAAAAAGTTCCTTCCACATTTTCAAACTTAAATACTCCGTATAACATAAATGAAATTTTTTTTTTTGCACCGTATTAAAGATCTCAATGAGATTTATCAAATAAGATCCATAGTGGTAGGAAAATTATTTGCGTAAACACATGATTTTGAGTTTAAAGTTGCAGTATACAAAAAAGAGGACTGTTGGTTTGAGAATGAGAGCCGGCGGACGGAAATCGTACCGGTAGCCGCGCCGGGCCGTCTCCGGCCACCGGACGGCCGATCCGAGCCGTCCAAAAATTCTAAAAAAAAAAAATCAAGGGGGCCCTCGCGGGAATCAACGGCATCCGAGGTGTGTAAAGTGCTTGATCCGAGCACCCCTTTTCCGTGTACATATGAAAAAGGGGTGCTCGGATCAAGCATTCTACACACCTCGGATGCCGTTGATTCCCGCGCCGGCCCTCATGGAACCTATATAATTTCTTCCAAGCCTTCTTATTTTTCAGGAACATGGGTTCTTATTGGACAAAAAATAAGTACTTTTTCCATTTGTGGAACACAGCCTAAGTACTTCAAAAGTAGTAGTTGTGTTTGAAATTGTATTTGTAGCTTTGCTCAATCGTTAATATCTGTAAAGTTTAGGGAACTGATTTTTGCGCTCTAAAATTTACTGCAGGCGCTTCACCTTTTTGTTTTTATACTGTGATGTTGCTGGCAACATCACAGTATATTTTGTTTTTACATTGTGATGTTGCCAACAACATCATAGTGTAAAAACAAAAAGGTGGAGTGCCTGCAGTAAATTTTGGAGCGCGAATATCAATTCCCAAAGTTTATTGTGGATATCATTCAAACTAAAAAATAGCTGGCTTTGTTTGGTTGGTAGTTTAGTTTAGTTTAGTTTTGATAGTGAGTGTAGAGAGAAATAGGGTAATGATTGGAGAGAAATAGAGAGAGAAATGAAATTAATAATTGGAGATATAGGGTAATGATTGGAGAAAAATATAGGGTAATGATTGAAAAACAAAACTAAAACTAAAGAAAAATGGCAATCCGACATTGATAGACACATAATAATATTTGAGCAAGAAAAAATAGCCAAAATAGTGTGTTTGTTCACAAAAGGTGGTGGGAAAATTAGTTCTCACCTTAAATGGTAAGAAGTTCAAATAAAATTAAATGATAAAAGAATAGTAAATCACCAAATTTGTCATTTAATGTACCTCAACTTGTGGTAAATTAATTTTCGGAAAATCTAAGCTAATAATTTATTTTAAAAGTATGTATTAACCTTTAAAGTGATAGTTTATTATTGCGTAAACATGTGAGATTGTGATTTACCTTTATAATTGACAATAAGTACTTTTCACATATTGGAAACTATGCATCTTAGTCTCATTCATAATGCTATCAAGGTGTTTGAGAATGTAGACTCCATCTGATGTTTGAAGTAAGTTGGTGCAATTTAAGAGTTTTTTATGGGGTCAAAATAGCAATATTTAGTTCCAAAATGTAAAATGTCTTGATGAGAAATAAGAGTGGGTGGGGTATCATCCGCTTTTTTTTTTGCTCGGTAAAAGAATTTTATTAATTTTTGAATCCAAAAATTACAAAGATTAAAAGGACAAGAGCAATCAAAAGAAAAGATTAATAACCTAAGGCTACTCAAAACCCAAACGTTAGCAAGAGACCAACACGACCCAAAATGGGCCAAACCCAAAACCTAAAAACAACCCAAACTATTCATCCGCTCTTGACAATAATGTAAACGTCACTTTCTTTTAGTACCAGTTACTATTCATACAGCATTAAAAAGTTTGTGAGCATATGAAACTCATGCTAATTTGGTAAGGAAAGCAACTTATTGTTTAAATTCACTAAACAATGGCCTACTTTATCAGTTACTATCAACAGTTTTTTGTTTTGACTACCACATCGGGAAAGGCAGTATGCAAATTGTGCCGGAAGATGCAAGATTTTCTGTGCCGAAAATCTATGCGCCTCTATGTCAAGAGGTTTTTCGACCATTGGGTTTAAAGCATAATCCAATGGCCGACAAATCCCTTAGCACAGACGCACAAGAGTTTTCAGGACATAGAAGATCAGACCCCGCAAAGATTCTCCATCGGCAAATTAGAAATGAGTGAACAAACTGAAATTCCGGTCCAAGGTTTGGCCCAATGGTTATGTAATACCCCTTTAGAGCGTGAGGTCTAGCTAGCTAAGTTCGACTTTACGGACAAGAGGTTGGCTCTCGTAAGAATCTAACATAATAACGCATTAACATCTTATCGTCTAGCAAAAAAATGTTCTGAAATTCCCGATCAAAACAAAATTCTGAAATTCCATTTGTTTTCTTAATTCCTATTTTGTTCAACCCATATCACTGATATGTTAAACACAAAATGGAATCCCTAAGCACGTTTTGGAAATTGGAAGTACTTATTTGGACACTGGCTTATTAGCGTAACCAAATATGGGAACAAGTGTATATTTTGTCATTGTATGTTTGATCAGAAATTAACTTTAATTAGTAGGTACTTTCAAAACATCTCTCTAATTAGTGTGTTTTCAATTTCAGAAGCTATTTTAAGGTTAAATTTGATGTGGGTCCTACGGGAAAAAAAAGTGATTTGATAAACATGAGGAATGTTGCAGGTGTCTTTGTCATTCATCTGCTGATAATAACTTTAACAGCTGGTTGGGATGAGTTAGGCGTGGTGGTGAAGACCTGATAGTTAGGGGTCTGATCCTTCCTAAAATTTTATGTTTTAAACATCTTAGGTGCTATATATTAACTTTTTTGAGGTTAGTTCATATAGAGCTCACCTAAATTATGGGGCCTCCCCATGTAGATGAGGTGCATGAAAGCTGGTTCGGACACCTAGTTACAAAAAAAAAACTTGGCTAGTTGGGACGAGTCATTGAAGGCAGTGGCAGACGGAGATGGAGGGGGGAGTGGCACGGGCCACCTCCGGTTTTAGAAAAAATGCACACAAAAAAAAATAAAAAAAAAATTATTTTTATTTTTAAATGTAAGAATTTTCTTAATTTTTTGAATGTTAAATATAAGAATTTATGATTAGTGGTAACTTCGTCACCCCCGAATCCAAATCCTGCCGCCACTAATTGATGATAGATGAGTTGTAATATGTAAGTATTCTGACAACTTGTAAAGTAATCTTTTTGTTATTCAGGAGCAGGGTGTCCAAGGGAATTCACTTGCACCTCGATTAATTCCTTTTTTTCCCCATAAATTACAAGTCATTTATGTTAGAATTAAGTGATTCACTTGAGAAACTCCCGCGGCCTTGTCCAAAATCATATTTTGAAAATACTATTACATCCATGGAATTCAAATGAAAAGTTTGTTTTTTCAAGGTATTTATCTCCGTCATCCAACTTGTCAACATACAATTGTCATGGTAATTCCACAATTTGCAAAACTTCCTACAGAAACTGACCGATACTGACCTAGTGACTTTAGCAGTCTAGGTAGAGAGCACTGCATGCACGAAAAACACCTCATGCAACTAGATGGTCGATGAACCAACTTGCGACCCACACATAAATTGGTTGGGAAAATGCAGAAAAGAATCGCAAGCAGGTTAAAACAGAAGGTACTAAAGAACCCAACAAACAAATACTAAAACAAAACCGCATCTCCACCCCAACCACGTACAAGCCACCACACTTCTGAAAATTGAATAAACAGATCATAAACAGTACGTCATACCAATCCGGCAAGCACACCTTAGAGTACCGCACTGCACCACAAGCTTTAAAAGCGCCGCACCACAATCGTTACCATTACCGCAGGTCAGGTGTCGATCGAGAGAGTACCCCCAAAACAAAACAAACTCGAACCCAACCCAACCCAACCAAAGGCCACCGAAATCAAAATTTCTATGATGCCGCAGTGTGGTATTGGGGATCCAAATATACCCCGAACAACCTAGGTAATGACGCCAAACGCAACCCTATCAAAACTATTCCTTCTGATCAAGAGCCTATACAAGTCGGCGCAATCTCTGTCCCCAACCCCAACATAATGCTATCTAACGAGCACAAACCTGTTGAATAAACAGGTGTCCGGTCAGATCGCGCCCATTTTAACAGCGGCCGAGCCGACAAAGATCAGTCCATCAAAAAACAGTGCGTGTGTGAAAATGTATTTTTGTGTGCTACATAAAACCAGAAACACAATAAGCGGCGACTAAACCGTTGGGCAGATTGCGTCGATCCATTTTAACGGCGGCCAAGACAGATCAGTGAGTCAAAGCCGGACCCAAGAAAATGGCACAACTCAAACAGAAGGTGTGTGCTGGGACACCAAGGATCTCAAACAGAAGGTGCATGTTCATGCGTATGTGCTGGGACATGCCCCCAAAAACCAAACATACTATAAAATCTTTTACGTTTTCTGTCTCTTTCAATTTCAGCCCTAGGATAAGTGCAGCATTCTGTCGATTGTAGTGCTTTGAAGATTAATAAATCTTTATTATTCTTCTAAGTTTTACTTGTTTCCAAAATAAGTCGTCTTGAAAAACGGAAAGAAACCAATAATCCACTTAATTAGTAGTAACAAACTACATTCCAGCATTCACCAACTTGTTTCCTCAAACAGACTGCGTCGAGTATCGATTGAGGAGGAATATTAGGTAAACAGAGCCATAGGCCATTTGTATCTTGGGCTTGACTAAGCGGCCCTGATTTACCCTAGACATAAAAAATAACACAGCAATAAGAAGTGGCATGGCAACATTATAGAAATTTGAGAGACAAGAGTTAGGAGGAAGTAGTATTTCTTCTTGTATATACATAGATAGATCTCACAAACGAGGCCCACTGGGAAACAAAATCTACTCCCAACTGAATGAGAGTGTTTGGTGTGACCCACTAGCAGATTACGGCCCATCAGGCCCATTCTGAAACATACCCTGGAAATGGAGATTGGCATTGTCCCCAACAAAGGAGCTAGGCGCAGAAACCGGTGGTGGCTTACTTTCCATTCCTTGCGAAAACTGGCTTAGACCGCAAAAGTTCATGCTAGATGGGGCCATATGGCTCAAAGCAATCTCCCGAGTTTCAGCGGGCGCTGATGACAGAAGAGAGAGAGCACAATCGGAGTCATTGCTATCAAGAAGTGGTTGACAAAGAGAGGGCTCAGAGACCTGGGGGTCATTTCCATGTATGATTTTGAACTGGTTTCCTCCTCCAAAGCTGTGCGCAAATTGTCCGGGAAAACTTTCATGTCTGTCGACGTAGTTGAAGCATTGGTCTGCAGCCCAAGTTGAGTTCATAATGGCACTTGGAAGTAGTTGTGGACCACTGAATGACAACAAAGTACCACCTGCAATCAAAGTGGACCAAATCCTCTTAATTACACATAATAGAGGTGACTCTCAATGTAATGTTAATCATAAAAGATGAATTAGGTCCTATGCTGAGTTTGGATCACGGATTCATGAAGGGAAGCACTGGGGGGGAAAGTACAAGTAAGAAATTTAAGAAAGATAACAAAGTCAAGAAGCTTGGTGTCCCCTACGATTTCCTTTACCTTAATTTGTAAATCTCTTCAAAGTACTTTGAAGACTCTTCTCGATGTATAAAAGACCCAATATGTTGGTACGGGTTTTAGGATATGTACCTAACACGTTTAGTAACATATTCACGGTAGCAAGAATAAAATCTCACATATTCATGATATGATGTATGACATGTTAAAAACACCAATTTCTCCAAGAAGGTACGGAAAAAGAACAAGAGAAATGTGAATATTTCATTCTGCCCCCGTGTCCTTAATTGGACTTGGATGAATTTCACACTAAGACACAATTCTTCCACCCCTCATCTATACTCGAGTGCATGTTATATAGGTCCAAACAGAACCTCAGGATGGGGTTTTGAACTGGAAACATATGGTCTCTATAGACCAGAATAAGATTCCAAACCTTGCTGATTATAAAGAAACCCTCGGGTTCCCGTGTTTTGAGACTGGGACTCTGATTGAGGCTTTCTTCTGCGCCTGTTGTGACCGTCTAGACGCTTCCTGCAGCTTCGCTTCCCCTCATCAAACTCTGGTAACGAATGAAACCTGAGACAGAGGATAGATTCAGCTTATCATAGGTAATGTTTCATCAACCTAAGAGTGTTGATTCAGACGCATAATTGGATGAAACTCGAAAAAAAAATGGCATCACTTCTTCTGCCAAAATGCACAAACAAGTTACAGAACAAACACGGAATAAAGGTTCATCTACCCATAGAAATGAGCTTACCAGTGTGGAAGACCTGTGCACGAGGAAAAATGAATATGATAGACAACTTTTCAAAATGCTAAAATAGGCTATCGAAGGCATTTCAGAGAGCTAGAAATCGATTTTACTAATAACCTGTCGAGTCGTTGACAACCAACTCGTCTAACAGATTGTGTTTTTATGACAATTATTGGGCGATTCATAAGCGGGCCAACACATGAAAGTATTTTGATTCTCAGGTAGGCAAAGAGAATAAGAGCACACGATCAAATTCCGCTCAGGTACCATATTAACATCCACTTTAAAACCAATTGGCATGGAATACAGCTCTAGAGAAAGCCAAAACATACTTTATTTGCCTAGGAAAGGAGAGGACAATCACATATATACTTCGAATCACATACTTTAGGACTCCAACAACTGTTTTGCTACAAATCATTTTTGTTCTTCACTTGACAATTGACATGTCTTAAAAGGGGAGAAAACCAAGTTAACCAATTTTGCCCAGCTGTGGGTGAAAACACATTTGTAGTTCATAAGACTAAAATGCCACTCCAAATATGAGAAACTGATTACTTTCTCATGACATGTCCATATGACCTATCAAATTTCCAAAGAAGTAGAACAAGAACTATTCACTATATCTGAAAAGGACTAGGCAAAAGCAATGACATCGAGACAGATGAAGCCACACAATCAGGCAAATTTAAAACTTGGGTTCCACTCTATGAGATCGGTGGTCTAATGTTTCCTACAATTCAAATAACTTCCAATTAGGATACTCAAAATAACAGCAAATGACATTCAGATTATCCTTATTCCTACTGATACTCACTACCTAGTTTTTTTCCCTCCTCAGAAAAAACAAAGCCAAGGTCTTAAACAATAGACAATAACAGAATCAAACTTTAGTTTCAAAAAATAGCATTAATAAGATGAGGGCCGTGAATAAGGTTCCCATAGTTAGAGCAGGCACAAAGAATCAAACTTAAAAAGAGAAGGTGGAAAGACAAAATTTCACCTCCTTTGAAGAGCTTAGAACTCTTACCGGCTGCACTGTTGGCAGAACCTTTGCTCCCGGCCCCTAATTGTAACCTTAGGGGTCTTAGAATGGAGTTCACAAACCTTATGTCGCCGGTGATATTCTCTTCCTAGACTGAGGTCTGAATTGCACCCATCAACTAAGCACGAAACTACATGGGCCATACTACTAGGCGCCTTGGCCCTCTTCAACAATCCAGATGATGATGAAGCTTCCATCAGAGAATCCTAAACCTGCAAATATTTTGTCTAGTCGTTAGATCAACTAACCCTCCCAAGCATCAAGTCCACAAAATTCAATCAATCCCCCTCTCCTCACCACTTCCAAGCAACTGGAGACAATATAACAATTGGGCATGACTTCCTTCTCTAAAACAATTAAGCTAAAAAACAAGTACACGTCTACCGGCCTCACATATCCGTGAGGGATACAGACACGACGCAGTGCTTTCTGGACACGTGTCAAATGTGCCCACACACGTGTCTAGATTTGTAATTTCATTTTTCTAGATGGACGCATTACGGACATGTTGGGGACAACTTAAGGATACTCATACCTCCACCTCCCCTCCCCCCCCAACTTAAGGATACTCACTTGCATTTTTTTAATCACACCTAGACACATTAGGAGGTTAAAATGCAGTTCTTAAAAGGTGGCCCAGGGTCGAAACTTCCATGGATGTTGGGTTCATGAATACTTACGTAGTGACCCTCTTGATACTATTTTCATAATGTTATAGTATCGGTCTTCTTTCATCTTATTTTAGACTTTCCCATGAGTTTGTAAGATACATCTATATACTTGTATATTATATATATTTATCTTTTCCATGTCTCTAACGTGTCCATGTTTAGAAATCATGTATCCGGGTGTCTGCATCATATTGTTTATTTGTCACGTGTTTGTATCCTTGCTTCCTAGTCCTAGGAGTTAAGTCCCCAATTGGTAATACGACACATAAACTTTTGCATCAATTAATTATTTTACTTACCCAATCCTCCCATAGGACCTAATTCATTATAAACAATATTTCACCTAAAATGACTCCTTAGCTTAATTTGTACTTACCATAAGACCCAATTCATTATAAAGGAGTTGAGTTTTGTTCACCCTCCACTTAAGAGGGTGAACATTACCCTCCTTCCTATTGGCCGAAATAGTGTAGATTCCACCATAAAGTGATGTCATGCTTACCAAAAAGTGTATTGCAGAGGTGAGACATACATCATTTCAACCAATAAGGAGGGTAATACTCACCCTCTTTCAAGGAGGGTGAACAAAATTGCACTCTAAATAAAGGGTTCCTTGCCTTAGTTTGGACAGAGTACCTAAGAACTACTTGAAAGGACAGACAAAGCAAGCAATTTTTCGTCAAGTCACTAAACAGGTTAAGCAAAGCCAAAGAGCCATTTGCACAATGTGTTCAATGAATGGAGCATTGAAAATGCATTTGCATTTTCACTACCTAAGGCGAAAAGACCTCAACCCCAAGGGGTTACCAAGTTCAACCATTATAAAAGCCCAACAGTCATAAGTTCAAGTCCCACAAACAGCTAAGCTATTGGAGCCAACCATGCCTAATTTGTCCAGTATGCGAGAGATAAGAGAGACTGCAGGGGAATGTGGTATTAGTCGAAACTATTCAACTTGCAGCCCTCGCAGAGAAGGTCATCCATGCAAAAAAATTAACTTAATCGGACATTGATAGCCGTGTAAATGATCGCATTTGTGGAACCAAAAATGAACAAGAAGTATGTTTAAAAGCTTAAACCTTTCATTCCTTCCTTCACAAAGCAAGATTTATTCAAATAGCCATCAATGTCCTATTTAAGTTTAAAAGGGTGGATAACTTTCTCTAGAGAGCCACGAGATGATAGGAAGCGATCATTGTTCGTGTGGTCCCACAAGAGCCCAAAACTGAACCGAACTTGACCAGAGATCTGTCTTCTAAAAGTCTCCCGATTCAGTTATTTGGAATTTAACGTACATAAGGCTTCAACTAAAATCAAGTAGGAAACTAATTAACAATATTTTACAGTTTCCCCACATTAAATACCACATCATGATTGTGGATTGTATTAACGCGGGAAGACACATTAAAATTAATAAAAATAGCAGATTACTTTTAAAACAATTGTAAAATTGAAAGACACTTTTTTCAAGAACATATCCTCAACGACATATAAGGGTTTTCTCCTATACCCCAATGCTCCAAAAATAATTTTAAAAAAAATACTTTTAAATTATGTAGAGTATTGGAGTAGTACTAATCTAGGGGGGGGGGGGGGGGGGGAAACCCCATGTAAACCACCATTTTGGTAGTAATTCCCATCTCAACAAGACAACAATGGTAGGGATACCAAGAAAACCTAAGCTAAAGTAACCATATCTGCTATAATGGTGAAAATGAGAAGAAGAAAAAAATATCAGAGGGAGGGTGGAAGCTTATTACGTGAAATTAAAATATACTAGGTTTTAGAATATACCTTCAAAGATAGAGTACAGAAATTTCCCAAAAGCTCAGACACTGGAAATTAACAATCCAAAGGTTAGAGAAAGAGCACCAAGTATGGGAGTTGGAGATTAGAAGTACTTGGGTGAACATGGAGTGAGAAGGGTAAGAAAGTACATGTATATATATACTAAAATAGTCCAATAAAAATAAAAAATGAAACAAGTAGAAAACAGAGAGAGAGAGAGAGAGAGTACTTACAGATAAGTGCAAGCTAAAGAAGAAGGCGACTAACTTGAGCTTCTCAGCCGCTCATTCTCTGACATGCAGTCCATTATAGAAGTGGATCAGTTAAGAGAGAGAGAGAGAGAGAGAAGAAGAAGAAGAAGCTTTGTAGCTTGTGTTGGTGAAAGAGACATACACGACAAAGCAAAATTCAAACCATTATTGTTCTTGCGTAGGAATTAATAGAGAGAGAGAGAGAGAGAGAGAGAGAGAGAAGAAGAAGAAGAAGAAGAAACTTTGTAGCTTGTGTTGGTGAAAGAGACATACACGACAAAGCAAAATTCAAACCATTATTGTTCTTGCGTAGGAATTAATTTTGTGGTTGAAATTATGTAGAAATTATTGAGAAGGCCCAATACAGCTACTCTCAGTGGATAATGTAAGTGGTGTGCAGGGGATTATTACATACACAAATTAAATGTATAATTAAATGTATAATGTGGAGAGAGAGAGAGAGAGAGAGAGAGAGAGAGAACGGCAGACAGTGAGCATTGAAGAATGGAGAGTGAGAAATGATCTTCTATTTAGTAGTAGTAGTAGTAGTAGTAGTAGAAGAAGAGTTGTTTATTCATCAGTCTACCAAGCTAGCTAGTATAATAAGCTCTGCCAGTGAAGAGGAAAGGATATTTATTGGAAATTACTAAAGCAGAAGAAAATGTTTAAAAATCGTACTCAAAAAGAAAGAAAGAGGAGAACAAAACCCAAAAACTAGTGGCAACGAAAGGGACAGGGTGTTTCACGTTTGTAGCCTTTCAATTGGAGTACGTACTACTACTTTCTCGCGTCTCTATTTTGCAGCAGTACTACTACTACTCCCACTGGAGTACTTTGTTTTGATATGAGACGAGACGAAACGAGACGAGAGATACTTTCAAGAAAAGAAAGAATCGTCTTGTCTCGTGACTCTCGTCTCGTATATACTCCAATAATGAGCAAAAGCTAATGAGCACTTTTTTATCCTTCTGTTTGAAATTAATTACAAACGAATGGTAAGAAAAATTAATGATAGTCTTTCAAGATACTTGAAGGGTTAATTAAAAGAGAAAATGAACTAAAATCCATATTTTTACAGATTTCTATGCAGGTCATTTTCTTCACATACATTAACTAAAATACCTTTTGCAAAAACAACTTCACCATTGCAATTAGCCTATCGTCCATTTAATTTAGTGAAATGCACCCTAAATTGGAATGACTTTTTGCAAATGATAGAAAGCTAAAGTAGGAAGGGTGAGTTTTCCATAAATAAATAAATAAATAAAACTCGTTTACAGCTTATGATTTTTAGACAAGTTTTCATCATTTGGACTTTTAGTTAATATATGTGAGTAAAATAATCTTCTCATAATCCGTTTTTTTTTTTGGACTTTAGATGGTTTAGTCTGTTTAGATCATATATGGGATCCTAATCAGTTGTAAATGTGTACAAATATAGGCGGTGTTACACCACGTGATGGATTGAAGGTCTCCTAGGTATACCCAATTATTATATTTATATGGATGAAAGAGAAAACACTGCTTTTATTTATTTCTCGAGGGAATTTGGTTTGGAGTGAAATTGTTTATTGGGGGTTTCACTCGCAACAAGATTTTGTGTTTCCTCTTTTGGAATTTTATCATTTATATACTTTGAGCTGTGATTCTGTGTAAAAAATTGCGAAACAGTGCTTTCTCTTTCTCGAGGGAATTTGGTTCAGAGTGAATTGTTTATTGGACTGGTAAAAGGGTATCCACATAATAAGACTCTTTAAATTTTGGACCAAATTACACTTTAAAATTTCAGTTTATTACTTTAGCTAGTCATTTTTACAATGTTCACTGTATCAGACTCTTTATTCTCACTCTCTTCTCAATTAAATATTCGTATTTAGGATAAAATGATAAATAAATAAAAAAGATTTTCTCACTGGTTCAAACGAATTAAATATTGGAGAACTTAATTTTTTACATTGTTTATATATTAAAAAAATATGGTTAAAAAATTAAATGTTCCAATTTTTAATCTATTTGAACCGGTGCAAAGATCTTATTTTTTTTGATCATTTTATTCTAAATAGTCATAATAAATTTGACTCTAAGACTTTCAACAAGCTCCCTAAGAGAGCCCTGGAACCAAATATGAAAACTTTGAACAAAGTTTGAATTGAAAACATTAAATTAATGTTTAACCTATGAACAGTTCCTCTTCATTTTCCACGAGGGACCGTAGCAAATGTTAGTTTGATGCCAAGAGAGGAAAGGCTGATGCAAGGCCAATTTCCTCTTTTGGCTGGTTACTATAGTGGGCATCAGGGAAGTAGCATCCCTGATGCGGATGCTAATAGGCTTGTTCACATTTTACTTTGTTTTTTTCATCACAATCTTTTACTAAATAGTACTATTTCACTACAAAAATAGCTTGATTCATTAATGGAACCAGGATATCAATACGGAGGGCGGAATCATGAAGAAAAAAAACTTCCGCAAAAATTCACTTATCGACTCAATATATTCTTTGTTGCCCTTTAAAATTCATTGGATGTAATTGTTGTACGTGTTCATTTATTAGATGATTAGAACACTCATGTACATATAAATATGATAACGTATTATGCAAAAAGGTAACATATTAATATTTTTTATTTTAATTTTTGGAGATGAATTTTACTCATCGTATCAAAAATATTTAAACATATATACGTAAGTTACAACAAAAATAACAAATGCGGGGTGTCGAGTCCCCCACTATCGATCTCCACCTCTGGCTTGATCAAGTAATTGTAACCAAATGATTTTATCTTGTCCTTTGTCGGGAAAAGGACGATCTTTTATCTTGTCCTAGATCAATTCATTTTTTTACATAGATGATTCACACAAATATCCTACAAAATGAACAGTTGTAATCATCAAAATAGAACTCGATCGTGTTGGAAAACAAAATTGACCTTCAAATTTAAGCTTTTAAAAACAAGGCTATTAAGCTTTTAGAAACAAAATTAAGCTTCTAAATATCACAAACTAGGCCTTAGTTAAGCCTCTTGGCCGGGGTTGGAACAACTTTAACCTTCAAAACTGTCGATGGTTCAATTGTTGATAGATTTGAGTTTCATATGCTTTAATTTTATCCAAAATTACAGCACATACGTAACAAAACGTCGTGACAAATTAACAAGCTGCTCTAAATTCTTTATCACAAACAATTAAGTTGCTAACCATTCTTATTTTGCTTCCAATCTGAGGAGTTCACCTCCTCCTGGCAAATTAAGGGTGAAGTGTGGTTAGTTAATGCTTGCTTGGGCGTGTCAGGACAGTGACGTGGTACACTTGTAAAGTAGACTATACTATATGTATAGGGGGTAGAAGTACTTCTGACTTCTTAATTAACAGGAAATTGCATGTGTAGTTGCAACCCTAGCTTGGGGAAGATTGCAAAGGTGGTTTGCAATTAATTAATTGCCTTGCACGTTAAAGACTTGAAAATCCATTGAATTAATAATAATTTACAATGACCAAGGAACGATATATCAATGAAAGCTAGCTAATTAAGCTAAAAACTGTAACAAAATAAACACAGCTAGCTGCCCCACTTGTAGGTATTGATGAACGTACTGAACTGAAGTAACAAAAATGTTTGAAATGAAAGGACATGCATGCAATATGATCGACCAGTCACTGATCGAACTAAACTAAAGCTCGCTAATCCTGAAATTATTATTATTAGAATTAATTAAGTAATTGAGAAAACAAGTTGCTGGAACTGAAAGATTATTATGTAAAAGCTGAGAAGCTTAATTAAATTAATGAACAATTAAGTGATCGATCGTGTTTGAATATTGAGGCGTGGTGGAGCTTTTGGCTTGACATAATTTTACAGGGACTTTTATCTCTGGGTTAGCTCTATAGTCTATACTATACAAATTAAACGAGTGGATCTTGATCATTAGATCAACCCAATTAATTGCCGGGCCTGCATGCCATGTGTCACCTGATGGTACGTTGTGCCAAAAAGCACAATCAAAATCCACTCGCCTAAAGCCTTATATATATATATATATATATATATATATATATATATATATAGTCCCCTACTCCGTTATTGGCATGGGTTGCTTTTTACCAACCTCTTTGTTGTTGGTTAATCACTTTATAATATTATTCAGAGAGAGAGAGAGAGAGAGAGAGAGAGAGCGAGACAATATACATGATCACTAGCTTCCCCTTACCTGAAAGAGCATAAAACATACAGTCATGACAATTTTAAAAAAAAGAAAAGTCTACAATATACACCCCTTAAAAGAGTGTATGTACTATATGCACTTATTTTATGATTCATTCATAATATTTTAGTGTGTTTCGTAACTTTTGTTTTAGAATTCATAACCTTTCAACAATACGATTCGTAACATTATGATTCATAACGTTTTGGTGTATCTCGTAACCTTTATACGATTCGTAACTTTTTAGCAATACGATTCGTAACATTTTCTCTACAATTCATAACATTTTGAGGGATACATATGATACACACTCAAATAAGAGGTTTGTATTGTAGTCTGATAGCGAGCAATCAACCAGGTTATGGATAACATGCACCAATTAAACTCCATCACGAACATCAATTTGTTCAAACGCGTGAAAGAAGGTGATAAGGGAGGATTCTCTCTCACTTATACCATATGGCATATTACGTATTCATATTTCAGTAATGCCATCAGTCAGTGGCGGACCCAGAAATTTGACATAGAGGGGGCACCAATTTTTTTTGTAACCGTAATATACGAGTTACAGTTAAGCACATTTACTCTAAAATAATTTTAGCATTCATGATAAATTAACAATTTTAAAGTATATATGTATTTTAATAATTAGCTACTTGGGCAAACTTGCGTACCTTGACTAAATGTATTAAAATAACATTATCACATGTTCATCGTTCATCAACTATTTTTCTATTACTAACTCTACTATTACAGTTTTGGGGACAAAAAGTATACAAATGCAATGTGGGGTAGACTCGAACCGACGAATAGTATAAAAAATAAGGTACACACTACTATTTTCTACTGCCTTTAAAAAAAAAAACACACATACACACACAAAAGGCAAGAAAAACCTCCTGACAGGTGAGCATGGGGTCTCGAACCCACAGCCTCTTGGTTAAAAGAAAAGCATTTACCACTGCACCAATAGACTACTTCTTACATTCATTCAACATAAATAATATATATATAAAACCGAAAAAAAAAAATTTAAAAGGGCGTGGGGGCACGTGACCCCACGTGCCCTATGGTGGGTCCGCCCCTGGCCATCAGGCAAGAGACACGGATCTTAGATATGGATCAGGTGATGACATAAACAACCCGTGCCAATATATTACTCCTTCCGTCGAAAATTGCTTTGTCCATTTTGGAAACTCTGCATTTTGCATGCAAAAAAGTAATCTGTTTTAGGAGAATTTAATTTGTTTGAAAAAAATTTACACCAATTTTTTCTTCTCAATGAGCTATCTTTAAATTGGTGTGAAAACTTTTGAAAAAAAATCATGTTTCTACATTATTTTATGCGTGTGAAATGCGCGGTTTTCCAAAAACAGCAAGCAATTAGAGATGGATGGAGTATATATGATGTGGACACTCTACCCCTATCTTTTTTAGGCTCCAAAATTTATATTTTGTGTGATTTTTGTCAAAAGGCCGGAAAGAAGTTACTGCCTAAAGACCATACATAAGAAAAGTCATTTTGTCCAAAACATCAAAAACTTTTAGTAAAATCTGATATCCAAAGGGTCTATCAAAGGGAAACTTTATTCTAAAGCCTACCAAACTAGAACATCCAAATGCTTTATACATTTGGTTGTTATCTTATTAAGTTTAGCATTAATTATTCATGTTATTTGGCCTGAAGCTCCAAAGAGTATTAGGTCACTCCTAACTCGTAAGTGAAGGAGTCCTCGTACTTAACATACCATGTTTGGGTAGGCAAAAGCCGCAAAACTGAGATGAGACAGTGCCACAATTCTATTACAGACACTAAATATGTAGCATATTGACTGTTAGAGGAAAATTCGGTTGATTGGTTGCCTAATTAATTGAATGAAGATCCTTGATTGTAGCATAGGAATATTATATATTTATTCTTTGGGTTATTCTTTTCTAGTTCAACTTCTTTCCTAGTTTAGATTCTCTGTATATAAAGAGTTTCATATCTTTGTAAGTGATTCATTCAAGAAATACAGAAATATTCTCTCAATTTTCGCTCTCCTAAATTCAACATGATATCAGAGCTAGAGTTCTATACCTAGCATTTTTTTTTCTTTTCTCTCTCTCCACCATAGTTATTTTTCTCCATCAAAACTAGATCCAAGTTTTGATTTTTTTGAAGCCTTTCATTTTCTCTATCAACCTATCATGGGAGATGACAGTGCTTCTTCTAGTCTCAAACTAGGGCTTGACCCGTCAAGCCGTTATTATTTCCATCACTTAGATACTTTCGCCACCAAGCTTTGCTCACATAGCGAAAATTGGGCAACATGGAGCAGATCCGTTGAAATTGCTCTTTCCGTTAAGAACAAATTAGGTTTTGTTACTGGAAAGTTCAATAAGCCCTCCAAGTCTACCGATCCCGGTGAGTTTGACCTATGGGAAAGAGCCAACCATATGTTGATCTCATGGTTTTCTCATTCAATTTCATCGGATCTAGTTCCAAGTGTGCTTTTTGCTCCCACAGCCCAACACGTTTAGGAGGATTTTCAAGCCCGCTTCGCTCAAGGTAATCTGCCCCGAATATTTCAAATCCAAAGTTCCATTGGTTCACATGTTTAGGGTGCTATGTCAATAGCAAACTATTATATGAAGCTGCGTGGATTTTGGGATGAGTTAGATTCTTATCGCCCTCTTTTCACGTGCGATTGTTGTCAATGCGGTGAAAGGAGTAAGTGGCATGCACATCATAATGAGGATCGTCTCATGCAATTTCTCATGGGGCTCAATGATATTTACAATCCCATTCGAGGCCAAATACTACTTCTAAAGCCGGTACCCGATATTCGGAAAGTTTACAATATGGTGACCCAGTATGAGAAA
This sequence comes from Rhododendron griersonianum, assembly GCA_018127125.1. NCBI lineage: Eukaryota > Viridiplantae > Streptophyta > Magnoliopsida > Ericales > Ericaceae > Rhododendron > Rhododendron griersonianum. The sequence continues at coordinate 17,453,120 of CM030799.1, read as the reverse complement.
CAGCAAGAAATTGGGAATAATTCGCCTGCGGACAATTTCTTAGTTGCAGCGGCTGTGCGGTTTTCTAAAGGCTCCAATCCAAACAAGTTCTCTGGTAACTCGTCTTTTTCACCTTCCAATTCCAATATTAAAGGATTATTTTATAGATATTGCAAAAATGATATACATACCATTGAAAACTACTATAAATTGCATGGATTTTCACTTGGGCACCCACGGCATGATCTCAATTTTAAACCAAAAAGCTACCGTACGGGACACCAAAATCAGCAGCATGGTGCCTGCTCCAATCTTGCTGCTGCACATGCCGCATTGCCCAACGGTGCCATTCTGCCTCTCTCAGGGCTTTTTGCTAAGCAGTATCAACAATTGACCATTACCATGGCAAATGTGCCACAATTCTCGAAGGGTAATAATGATGTTTTTGCAAATGTCGCAGGTTTGTGTAATCATCCTTTTGTTAATTCTATCTCCTCGAATTGCTGGATTTTAGATAGTGGTGCCACGGACCATATTGCATCTAATTCTTCTTTATTCGTTCACTCTCATCTGCCCCACACACTTTGTGTTAATTTACCCACTGGTTCCACCGTACCCATTAACTATACTAGAACACTTCTCTTCAACAAAGATGTTGTTTTAAAAGATGTTCTTCATGTGCATTCCTTTCGATTAAATCTTTTGTCTGCCAGTAAGATTACCCAATCTTTAAACTGTTGTGTAATTTTGTTTCCGAATTTCTGTGTTTTGCAGGACTTGGTTACGGGAAAGATGATTGGATGGGGTAAGCAAAGTGGCAGCCTCTATTACATGTCACCGGATCGAACCTTACCAACTGTTTGCCATACTACCCATCCCAATGCTACCTGACACCATCGCCTTGGCCACCTATCACCTGCATGTCTACGCCTCATCTCTAAGTCCAATTCTTCTATTTCTGTTCCTTTAGAAAATTTTTGTAATGTTTGTCCTTTGGCCAAACAGACTAGATTACCATTTCCGTCAAGTTATATTTCTTCTACCTTACCCTTTCAATTAATCCATTGTGATATTTGGGGTCCACATAGAGATCAAACTTATTCGGGTGCTCGTTATTTTTTAACCATTGTGGATGACTTTACTCGTTGTACATGGTTATTTCTTATGTCTCATAAATCTTACGCTTCTTCTTTACTTAAATTTTTTTTTACCTTCGTTCACAACCAATTTAACGTACATATTAAAACTTTTCGAAGTGATAATGTTAGTAAATTTCTTTCTCTACAATCATTTTTTATAACTAAAGGTGTTGAGTTTCAGACCTCTTGCGTCTCCACTCCACAACAAAATGGAGTTGTTGAACGTAAGCATGGTCATATATTGCGAGTTGCTCATACTCTTCTCTTTCAATCTAATATGCCCATTCGTTTTTGGGGTGAGTGTGTTACCACCGCTGTTTATTTAATCAATCGATTGCCTACTCAACTTCTTTTCTAACATTACACTTTTTGAGCGTTTATACGGTCATCCACCCACTTATGACCACCTTCACTTTTTTGAAAGCTTATGTTATGCTACTATTGTCAAACCTGTTTCTAAATTTGCTCATCGTGCTAGGCGTTGCGTTTTTTTGGGCTATCCTACAAGCCAAAAAGGTTACAAATTATTATATTTAGATTCCCATAAAATTTTTGTTAGTAGGGATGCTCGTTATCATGAGCATATCTTTCCCTATAAAGGAACATCTTCTCCTGATTTTCACCCCGTTCCCACACCTGCACCCGACCTCAACTGCACCACACCTTTACCCAATTCTACTACCCCACTTACCCACGATATACCAACCGATTACTCAACCAATTCAACTACCCCAATTACTCCACCCAACCCCACCGATCCACCAACCGATTCCTCAATCGAACAATCTACCCACATTCAATCACCAATCACTCATCCGATTACTCTACCAGCCCCACTACCTTCCGATATTACTTCCACATCACCTAATGCTCCTCGTCACTTGACCCGACCTCGCGCCCGACCTGTGTGGCATGCTGTAGACACCCCAATTTGGCCTAATGATTATTTCAAGTCCCACCTTGGGACAATCCCGATGATGAAATGGATACAATGATTGCTGATTGCTTCTTTGAGGACCTTAGGACTTTCGGTGAGAACTTTGACCACTTAGAGGACCCATCTGACGGCCGTGACATCGATCTAACGGCCACAACATCAATCCCTCACTCGAGCAACCTGTTGCCAGCAAAATCTCCCTGAGAGATCAATCCCTCGGCCGCGAGATCTATCCTTCGGCCGAGACATCCATTCCACGGCCGCGACATCCTTTGCTCGGCCGCCAGATCGACCTTTTTCCAGACTCTGGAACGTTCTGTCAGACGTTTGGTTTGATCCAACTACACTACCTTTCCGATGCGTTCGGGCTACGTTCGGAGATCACGACGTAGAGTTAGAGATGCATTGCAATTGCAATTGCCATCTCGTGATTTGATTGGCCGGAGTGAGTCATCCCTATGCCTATATAAATGGGCCTTTGGGCTCCGAATTTAACACACAGAAATTGAGATACCTACACACTCAATCAAACCTCGAAACTCTGCACAAATACTCCCTCAATCCCATACTCCAAAAGCCCTAACCTTCCGAAGGCAGCCGTCAATCCGGCAATCAAACCCCGAAGTTCAAACCCTAACTCTAGGGTTCTCGATCAAGCAATCAATCGATCACACTCAATCCAAAGCAATCAAGCAACTGAGGGATCAAGGTGGTGAGGCCCAACGGCCTCTGGTTTGTCTTAATTTATTGCTTTTCTGATTAATCGTAGCATTTTTGATTATCCATTAATCTTTCTGTCTGCTGTGAGGAAGAACACCGACCGGGGCTTCGATCCCTCGGCCGGTACATTAAACCAGTGTGATTACTCGGCCGTGACATCCATTCACCGGCCGAGTAATCGATCTCCTGGGACATTTTGTTTGCTTTTCTGCTTTCTAATGCATGCTTCAATTATCGCACTGGCTCACTTTGCTTACTGTTTAAAGGAATATCTAAACAGACTATGTGTTAGAATTAGACAAAGCATCTATACGTCTTATGTTGAACGATTATGGGCCAGTCTCACGACTGGGCAAAGAGGGGTGCCTAACACCTTCCCTTTATTGTACTTTTGGCTCCCGTATCCAGAATCTCTATCTATTTTCCCAGTTTTAATAAACTGGGTGGCGACTCTATTTGATGATAACCGTTATCGTGTGGCGATGTTCCTAGCCATGGGAATGTCCATGATTTTGGTTTATAAAGTGAGCAACCAATCGATTAAACACAACGTGATCAATCTGTATGGCGATGCCCCGTTTGGGAGGTGTCTACAGTTTTTGGCGACTCTGCTGGGGATGTGAGAGCCATAACCAAAAAGTTCAACATAAGACTAATACATGCCTTGTCTAATTCATTTATCATATGCATCGAGCGGGCAACCCGTTGAGTTCACCTGATATCCCGGCATGACACGGGCTATGTTGGGGGTTCCAGCAAACTCCACAGTCACTCGTATCTAGTGGTATATCAAAAAGGAAATCACTCAATCGCCGCCTATGATGGGCTGGCGAGAGGACTGGTGCCCTTTGACAACGGAGCACCCTGAAACTACCTAAACCTTGCATGCTTTAGAAAGCCATAGAACTTATCAAACTAAGACAGGAACCTACAGGCTAGGAACCTACTTGCATTTTGCTTCCAAGTTCTTCCTCACACCTTGTATCATCTGTTGTTGTAAATAACTCTTTCTGCAGAAGGGTTGGGATTTTCAACCCGAATCCTAACCCTACACAGGCCGAATACTGACTTCCAGGTATTCTATTTTTCAAGCAAGCACAATAGGTAGGTTAAAGAAGCAACCTCAGCTTGTTTTATACTCTTACAATACCCGAAGTCACGCCAAACAGAGGTCTTTACAGTCATCTCATCGGTCGCCTTCGTCCACCAAGACACCCTCACCGCAACGGTCCCAATCAGTTGCAGGGACTTCGCGGTCGTCTCCTCGACAAAACCAATTATCTACCCAATTCCAAGCTTCACCAAGCAACCTCCCTACCTACACCCCAAAAATGGCAGACAATGATGCTACCATCACCGAGCTCCGAGCCCAAATTGCCTATTTACAAGCTGAGAAAGTAGCAAGAGATGTTGAAGACAAGAAAAACGAGGAGGAAGCAGAAAATCCTCATGAAATTATAGAAAACCCTGAATTGGCCAAACAGGTCAAGGAGATCAAGCACGCTTTGGCTCGCTCACAAGGAGACCAAATTCTAGATTTCGAAGGACTCTGCCTCTTTCCAGAATCTCAACTGCCTAAACGGTTCAAAATGCCAAACATCGAGAAATTCAACGGGACTGGTAACCCTACCAGCCATGTCCGCCATGTCATCAACACTCTGAAGCCTATGGGCTTGACCGACGAGCTCATCGCTCAATTGTTTCAAAGAACTCTCACTGGAAGCGCCCTCGATTGGTTTCTCACTTTGGAATTTGTGCATTATCAAACCTGGCCTGAAATTGCTAACGCTTTTGTCAAGCAGTATGCGTACAATGTCCAAATTGAGCTAACTACCCGAGATTTGGAGATGACTAAACAAGAATCCAATGAGGACTTTGCTACCTTTGTGGCAAGATGGAGAGAGAAGGCTGCCAAGATGAAAAGCCGCCCTACCGAGGAAGATCAAGTGAGGATAGTTGTCAAAAACTTACAGCCTAAATACCTCACTCATATTTACACTCAAGCTATCACTGATTTCAAACGCCTACATGCCACTGGGTTGCAAATCGAAGATGGAATCAAGCTAGGACTCATTGGGAAAGAAGAGGCCACTCCTCCATCCAGAAAAACCTTTCCAACCCGTGCATCCCCTGCCTCCATCAACACCCTTAACTCAGTCTTACCACAAGACCCTTTTCAAGCTAGCTCATCTAGAAACACGAATCGCCCTCGCCGTAATTTTGACCCACTCTATATGACTCCATCCCAAGCCTTAGCCATCCTAAGCCGTCAAGGGCACCTCAGGCTTTTGAATAATCCACCTCCTCAGCCACCTTATGGCCCAAGCTATGATGCCAATAAGCAATGTGCTTACCATCAACACCCTGGACATGAGACAGACCGCTGCATGCGTCTTCGTCATGACATCCAAGATCTCATTGATAGTCAAGCCATAAAACCTCCTAAGCCTAATGTGCAAACCAATCCACTTCCCGCTCACAACAACGAATCACTGCCTCAAAATATCAATCTTATAAGCCTATCCAATAGCCCCACATATAATCCTGCCCTTCACATTATTCCAAATACCCAAGCCAAACCATCCCTAATCCCCTCCAAGAACGAGGAATGCTTTGCAACAGGGGGAGAACCCCACATCTATGCTATTGATGATGGGGATTGGTGGTTGGACATGCGTCAAGCCCTGCCAAATGATTGGAAAGTTGGAAGGATTGAGCCGGCTGATCCTTGGAGTACCCAAGAAGAAGAAGTGGGTCACCTCACCCGAAGCGGAAGGGTGTATAAACCTCCTAAACTAAGTGGGGAAAGTTCAACCTCAACGCGAGTAATGGAAGAAGAGGAAGGAGAAGAAAGCCAAAGGGCCGAACCTGAGGAAGACAGGGTGCTAAGACAACTAAAGAAAATCCAAGCTGATATCTCTATTTGGGGATTGCTTATGTCCTCCTACGAGCATCGTAACTCCTTTTTCAAAACCTTGGGGAAAGCCAAAGTTCCCATCGACATCACCCCCGAAGAACTCGTGGGCTTCATACTGGCGTCAAAGGCTCCAAAACCAACGATAGCTTTCACTGACAAGGATCTACCACCTGAAGGGCCTGCACACAATAAACCTCTCTACATTTCACTTAAATGTCTCACTAAATGGATCCCGCTGGTCTTGGTAGATAATGGGTCTGCTTTAAACGTATGTCCTCAAAGAACCCTCGACAAACTAAGGGTAAACGCCACCGACATGCGCCCTTCAAGCCAAGGAGTAAGGGGGTATGACAATTCAAAGAGAAGAGTGGTTGGGTGTGTCACACTGCCAGTAGAAGTGGAGAAGATCAAAAGGGATGTGGAGTTCCATGTGATGGATATACCGGCCACCTTCAATCTTTTATTAGGGAGGCCTTGGCTACATGACGCTGGGGCAGTACCTTCCACTTTGCATCAAAAAGTCAAATTCGCGGCAGATGGAAGGGTTATAACCATTCTGGGGGATTCATCAATCCAGGCTCATTCTGATATGCCTGTCCAAGAGGTAGAAACCGAGGAAACCTTCCTTACTGGATTCAGTCTTGAGGAAGCAACTGCTGTGCAAGCCTTAATGGCTGAGAGAAACTTCTATGTAAGTGCCCCTGCCATATGGATGATGAAGAAGCAAAAATACCTCCCTGGGTTGGGTTTAGGCAAAAGATCGCAAGGCATCTCGCAAATGATTGATCCTCCGCATAATCAATACGCCTTTGGTCTTGGCTACACCCCGACAGAAGCCGAGGTAAAAAGGAGGAAAAACATGGAAAAGGCTAAGGCAAGAGGAAGCAGGGTCAAAGAAGAGAAACTCGTGATCCCAAAAACGCTCAATGGCTGGTTTGTAAGGGAAGGAGAAGACTTTCCGTTCTGCGGCTTCGCTGAGACATGAGAAGACAAAGTTACCAAGCAACAGTACTGGAATGCAAATCTTCTTTGATCAGGAATGGACTGACAGTGATTTGGAAGAAGAGCCAACTAATTCATCCCCTACTCCTGAAGACTGGATTGAAGTGCTAGCTGAATTTGACCTAAAGATTCTGTTTGGCAAAGAGGGTGAAGAAGAGTATAAAACTGCAAAGGGAAAAGGAGCCACTCCTGAAACATCGCAGTAAATCGCATAACAAAAACATTGCTTTCATTTCCCAAAGACAAGTTAGGACATGTTTTGGGCCCCTGTTTGGGCATTATCTACGGTTGAATAAATCCCCATTTTTATCACTTCTATGCTTGACAAATGATTCCATCTTTAAAATGTGATTGTTATACACTACAATCTCTCTGCCAAAGATAAAAGGATTTCAAGAATCTAATTCTTTATGTCACCGACCAAAAGGAAAGAGGGGACGAACCCTAATTACTTAGAAACTAAGTTTTTGTCAAAACTCAGGAAGAAGACGCTATCTCCGTGAGAACACTTAGGGTTAGCTTGCCCATTGTGAAAGTACAAACGCAACAGGAGATTCATGAAAAACATCTCCATTAGATTCCTCTCCAAAACGCCAAAACCTTCTTGAGAGAAAAATGCTCGTTGGGTAAAATATGCGCCCAAGCAAAAGTAAGAGCAAAGCCTGCTAGGACAAAGAAAAAGCGAAAACGCAGCCTAGGTAAAAGTTAAGGCATTCAAAGGAAAGCTCGCTAGGGACTCAATCTCTATCAGGTAACCTAGGCAAAATCTAGAGCGTGAGAGAAAGAAAAACTAAGAGTGAACACCCAACCCCCAAAGGTGGTAATCTTGGAACTACGTGAAAGACCTGATTCCCTGATTGGGATACGTAGGCAATCTCGCGTCGAGATGCGGCCCAAACATTTGGAGAGAAAAGAGATGATACCAGAAGGTTTGTACTCAATGATAGGCATAGCTAACCCTGTGTATTGAGCTCGCAAAAGATGAGTTAGTCATTTTCCAGGGAGTTGGCAAAAACATAGACACGTAAGAATCATTGTTCGTCCTCTTTGACTCAAAAGTCGTCGACATAAGGGACCAAGCATTCTAACAATCCCAAAACATGGCAAAGAGATTGCAGGAATAACAAAAGCAAATAAAAGAGCTTGAATCAAATGCGAGTGTAAGAAGGGAAAAACGCCGCCTAGCTAATAGCAAAAAACCTAACTTCTTTAGGAAATGGAAGTAGCAGCCGAAGAATGGAACCCTCGGCCGAGTGATCCATCCCTCGGCCCAAGTTTAAATCCCGGCATTCACAAAACTTTGAAAGTTATTGCATGAATATCTAATCTCTCATACATGCTGAGGATGTTCAAATACAAACAAAAATACAAAATGTCAAATTATCTGTTTTTAGAACTAACAAATACAGGTACAAGAAAGGAGAGGCTAGCTACTGCCCACGACCCCTCTTGGGCGCAGGACGAAAACGCTCAGGAACTGAGACACTGATCCTCTGTCCCTCACCAGCCGCGGTATCTCCATCACCAGCTCCAGTACTCCCACCCTCACTGACTCCAGCACTCTGGGTGACCGACACTGTCGATACTCGCTCTGCTTCAAGCTGCAGAGACACGGGATATAGGCATTTAGTTTCACATGAAACATAGGATGAAAAAAAAGGGATCAAAGGATGCATACCGCAGCTATTCGGCCACGCTGCCGCCGAGCCAAAGCCTCGGCACTCTGGAAAGCACGCAACCATTCCTGGAACACCCCAGCAGGCACCTGTAGAGGAAACAATTGCATATATAATCAAGTAAGCAAGGAATGCTGAAGGAAACTAGAGCAGAATCCACAAATATTACCTGCTGAATTCCAGTAGGAAGCACGTAGAACTGTGTAGTACACGGTGTCAGTGGCAAACGCTCTTCTTCTCCGCTTGCATTATGGAAAGAAATGAAACTGAGGGCCCGTGGCCAAACAGGAGGAGCAGCAGCAGCAGTAGTGGTAGGAAGGGTCAAGGAGGCCAAACGAAAGGCTGAGTAGTTTCCTACTACGAGAAAACTCAGGGCTGACTGTCTCTCAAGAGCAAGTAGCAAGCCCTCCCCGGTCAAAAGATGGGTCGATCTCATGCCAACAGGAGGAGGGAGAGGGACAAGCTGCAACGCCTCGGAACGTGGAAAGTACTGGCTCGCTACCCTCTCTCCAAGATACCAGACTCTCGAAAATGGCCCCTCTAGAAGGAAGTGCTGGCTGTCCAACGCCCAAGCTGAGGTCAACTCCAGAGGAGCATCATCAAGTAGCACGCCCCATGGGTCAAAACGCACCTATAACAAGGGAAATGGCATCAAAATGACAGAATGAGGAAATAGCACGAAAATCAGAGGATAAAGAAGGTGTCATACCTGATCCACCGTCATACGATCCAAAACTCGCCTCCAAGCCAGCAGGTCCATGGCAGGCGACCGTGACTTCCGAACTCCCTTCAACCAACGGGCCGCCCGCGGAACGAACCTAGGCTCTCTGTGCCTAGTCGGGGGAGGAAACTGCAACAAGTGCTCAAAAGCCCAAAGCTGCAAGCAAAGACGGAGAACATGAATAATGAAGATAGAAGCAATAAGGGAATAATGCAGAAATCAAAATGAATACCTCGAGAATACGATGGTGTCCGCCAAGCGACTAACTAACTCCCCGGGAACAAGCACTGAGGTGTCCGTACAACGTGGCTAGGGCAGGAGTTCCCCAATCAAACTCTGCTATGGTCTCTAAATGCACCAAAGCAGCCAAGAACTGGACATGTACCGAATTCTCCTTGTTGCAAAACAAAGTTTGCCCAAGGAGATAAAGCAGGAAAGCTCGTACCAGCTGAGAAAGAGGGATCTCCGTCAAGATATCAACTTGATCAAACTCTTCCCGAAGCCAGGTATATGTGATATGGCCACTCTCCGATACAATGGGAACCTTCCCCAAGAGGTATCCAAGGGCACCCTTCCGCTCATGGATCCGCGGATCAATTGGAAGAGGATCGCCGCCAACCCTTTGGCCTGTGAGCAAAGCAAAATCGCCCGGAGTGATCGTCATCTCCCCAGCCTCTGGAAGATGGAAAGTGTTGGTGGTATCCCACCACCGCTCGACCAAGGATGTGGTCAATCCCAACTCCGCCTTCGGAAGATGGAAACCAAGAATCAAGGGCTCGAAGCCAGCCAAAGCAACCGCATCCTTGGCTTCCTGAGGAAGCCTCCCATACCACTCAAACACTTGGGGGCAGCTTCCCCACACGCGCAGCCTCTCGTTTGCCTGACAAAATACGAAGAAGGAATCAAATACACAAGATATCGCCTATACATGGGGCAACTTCTAGAACTCAAACTCCCTATCAAAATATCAAACTATCATTCTGCAAAATCTCACATGCGAAAATCATTTGACAGGATAAAAATCTACCTCCCTGTTGGTAAAACCAAAGTGCTGCTCTGGCTCCCTGCGCAAGACCTCAGGTGGGATATCACTGAGGGGAGGACGGTATCGCAAAGAACCACCACACCCGACCAAGTGAACCTGAGGAGCGTAAGTGGCAATGCCAAAAGGGGGAAGAATATCACCACTCACATCAGTAGAGACCTCGGGTTCGACTCCGGGAGGAATGGGTTGCGAGGAACTCCCCCCAGCAGTGGCCCTGCGCCGACTCGAACGCAAGACGCGGGAACTTGAAACCCCGCCAAGAATCTCGGCCTCGACGGCCGGAGCTTTGCCCGTGTCTCTGGACACGGCGGGAACATCGGATGGTGAAGGAGGAGGTGGTGTCGAAGCCATGGCGGCCAAGACCGTGGTGGTCGGAGGATCGGCGGCGGGAAACGACGAGGAGAGAGAGGAGGCGGCGGCAACGATCGTTTAAACAGGAGAAGAGGATGAGGGATAGTAGGGGAAGAATGACCCGTGAGATCGATTTAACTAAACTTAAATCGATTTCCTGACTTTTGGCGTTCTCACGGCCGAGACATCAATTCCTCGGCCTAGACATCAATTCTTCGGCCGAGAGATCGATCTCCTGGCCCCTTAATCAAATTCCCTCAGCAACATCAGATCATGCTCAGTGCACCAATTCAAGCCACTACAGACTTCTGAGTTCTCAACCAACCAAGTAGCCTTGGGGGCATCCCCAAGCCAATGCAACATGATCAAAAACCAGCCTTGGGGGCATGCCCAAGCATCGAAAATCTCTCTCCACAAACTACTGGCTAGCAAAACAAGACACTCAGCAGCCCTGAGCTTAAAACTTCAGCGGCTCCAAGCCCATTATTGGCAGGCTCGAAGCCTATATTTATCAACTCAGCGGCTCCAAGCCCATTATCTCAACTGGCTCGAAGCCGTAAACAAGCAACAGGCTCTAAGCCACCCCAACAATCAAGACATCAATTCTTAGGCTCTACGCCTGGATGCTCAAAAATCTAACATTTTTGAATGCTCAAGCTCTACGCTTGGATGCCCAACCACTGTGTACTGGATGCTCAAAGCCTGTACTTTGAATGCTCGGATTCTGCCGTCCGAATGCTCGAGCTCTACGCTCCGAATGCTCAAGTCCGGAACTTGATAGAAGCTCTAAGCTTAAAACAAACACACACGCACGGGCCCGTGCACATTTGCATCAACATTTTCACATCGAGTCTGCATCATATCTGTTCACATCTAACAACCATCATCACACATGTACACTCTGCATATCTCTCATGAAACAGGTCAACCCTGCAATCAACCGGCTCTATGCCTCGGTTTTATTTGATCGGCCCAACGCCTCGATCCTTTGGCTCCATGTCAACATTTATGATGAGAAAGCTCCGTGCACAGACCATCAGAATACAACCAGCTCTACGCTTCGGTTCATATCACGTCAAGCTCTAAGCTCCGACAACTCAGGCCCTCGCCTCAAGACTGCATGCAGGCTCCACGCTTCAATCACTTCGGGCTCCATGCCTCAGTTCTTTCACCTCAGGCCCTTGCCTTATACCAGCTCCGCACTTCGGTTCATCACGTCAAGCTCAAAGCTCTGACACCACAGACTCTCATCCTGATCAATACCAGCTCCGCGCTCCGGTCCCATCAAGCTCTAAGCTCACCTCAGGCCTCCGCCTCATAAACCACAACCAAGCTCCACGCCTCAATCCAATCACCGCAGGCTCTCGCCTTATGATCAACACCAGCTCCGCGCTTCGGTCCTATCAATCACCTCAGGCTCTCGCCTTATGATCAACACCAGCTCCGCGCTTCGGTCCTATCAATCACCTCAGGCTCTCGCCTTATGATCAACACCAGCTCCGCGCTTCGGTCCTTTCAATCACTCTCCAGGCTCTCGCCTCATGACTACAACTGGCCGTGCCTCGGTCCCTCATCGCCAAAGCTCCGTGCTCCAGCCACGGCCCTGCGCCTCCCCTACATCTCAAAAACAAACCGGCGTCCAACTCATCCCACAGATGGTTTGGATTCCACCCCATTACATCAATTCCTTCCACTCATTCGCAAGGATAGGCTACTCTACCGAGCTCTTTTCAGCAAAGTAAGGACGATCAAGAAAAGCAAACGCACTGCCGTATCGATCTACCCCAAAATACTAAGGAAGCTCTCCGCAAAGAAACTCCCTGTAGCCCCGCGCTCCTTCAACTACTCTTCGCCAAAACCCCGGCTCAGTCTAGTACGTCACACTACGGCTTTTAAGCCCTAAGGTACGTCTTCTGCCTCTAACCCTCCAAACTTTTACTTTTCTTTATTGCCCAAACTACGATTGGTCCGAATTTCCCTTGTGGAATACGTAGGCACCTCCGGCCCGACCATAACAAAACCTTTTCGAAAACCCCTTGGAATAGTGGTTGGACCAAATTGAGTTGCTTTTACAGCTTTGACTCTTACTCAAACATGTCTCGCGATCCGTCTGAGTTCAGTCAAAGAGGGGCATCTGTAGACACCCCAATTTGGCCTAACGATTATTTCAAGTCCCACCTTGGGACAATCCCGATGATGAAATGGATACAATGATTGCCGATTGCTTCTTTGAGGACCTTAGGACTTTCGGTGAGAACTTTGACCACTTAGAGGACCCAATTCAAAGCCATACAGCCTTTCGGACAGAAATACAGAAGCCTAGGAGAATCCATCTGTCGGCCGTGACATCGATCTCACGGCCACAACATCAATCCCTCACCCGAGCAACCTGTTGCCAGCAAAATCTCCCTGAGAGATCAATCCTCGGCCGCGAGATCTATCCTTCGGCCGAGACATCCATTCCACGGCCGCGACATCCTTTGCTCGGCCGCCGGATCGACCTTTTTCCAGACTCGAACGTTCTGTCCGACGTTTGGTTTGATCCAACTACACTACCTTTCCGATGCGTTCGGCCTACGTTCGGAGATCACGACGTAGAGTTAGAGATGCATTGCAATTGCAATTGCCATCTCGTGATTTGATTGGCCGGAGTGAGTCATCCCTATGCCTATATAAAGGGGCCTTTGGGCTCCGAATTTAACACACGAAATTGATATACCTACACATTCTCTCAAGCCTCAAAGCTCTGCACAAATAATCCCTCAATCCCATACTCCAAAAGCCCTAACCTTCCGAAGGCAGCCGTCAATCCGGCAATCAAACCCCGAAGTTCAAACCCTAACTCTAGGGTTCTCGATCAAGCAATCAATCGATCACACTCAATCCAAAGCAATCAAGCAACTGAGGGATCAAGGTGGTGAGGCCCAACGGCCTCTGGTTTGTCTTAATTTATTGCTTTTCTGATTAATCGTAGCATTTTTGATTATCCATTAATCTTTCTGTCTGGTGTGAGGAAGAACACCGACCGGGATTCGATCCCTCGGCCGGTACATTAAACCAGTGTGATTACTCGGCCGTGACATCCATTCACCGGCCGAGTAATCGATCTCCTAGGACATTTTGTTTGCTTTTCTGCTTTCTAATGCATGCTTCAATTATCGCACTGACTCACTTTGCTTACTATTTAAAGGAATAACTAAACAGACTATGTGTTAGAATTAGACAAAGCATCTATACGTCTTATGTTGAACGATTATGGGCCAGTCTCACGACTGGGCAAAGAGGGGTGCCTAACACCTTCCCCTTATTGTACTTTTGGCTCCCGTATCCAGAATCTCTATCTATTTTCCCAGTTTTAATAAACTGGGTGGCGACTCTATTTGATGATAACCGTTATCGTGTGGCGATGTTCCTAGCCATGGGAATGTCCATGATTTTGGTTTATGAAGTGAGCAACCAATCGATTAAACACAACGTGATCAATCTGTATGGCGATGCCCCGTTTGGGAGGTGTCTACACATGCCGACTATTAAATGCCTTTTGCCTATACTGCTTCCCCACAATCATCCATTCCGTCGCCATGTCCAACCCAAGGTACAAGGCACCCTCTTTCTGACTCTCTCTTATTCCCGTATTTCTCCTGCCCATTATTCTTTTCTTGCTTCTATTTCTGGTCTCCGTGAGCCCACTAATTATGATCAGGCAATTCTTGACCCGAAAATGGGGAGGGATGCTATGCATGCTGAACTTGATGCCCTTACTCGCAATAATACTTGGTCTCTTGTTCCTCTACATGCTGGTCATAAGCCCATTGGCTGCAAATGGGTCTACAAGATCAAGTACAATTCAGACGGGTCTATTGAACGTTACAAGGCCCGCCTCATTGCTAAAGGTTACACTCAAATTGAGGGAGTTGATTATTTAGAGACTTTCTCTCCCATTGCCAAGCTGACCATTGTGCGCTATCTCTTAGCGGTGGCTGCTTCTCGCAATTGGCTCCTACACCAAATGGATGTTCATAACGTCTTCCTGCAAGGCGATCTTGATGACATATGGACCTTCCCTCTGGTCTTCGCTGACAGGGGGAGAATATGGTATGTCGGCTCAATAAGTCATTATATGGTTTGAAGCAAGCTTCCCGTAATTGGTTTGCCAAATTTTCTTGTACTATTCAAAAGGCAAGTTTCACTCAATCAAAGGCCGACTATTCTCTATTTACCAAGTCCGAAAGTAACACATTTACTGCAGTACTTATTTATGTGGACGACATTATTGTCACTGGCAATAATGAACAGGCAATCAAGTCTCTCAAAAACTTCCTCTTGCAACAATTTCACATCAAAGATCTTGGCAATCTCAAATATTTCCTTGGCATTGAAGTCCCCCGGTCCAAAAAGGGAATTTTCATTTCCCAACGGAAATATGCATTGGATATTCTAAATGATGTGGGATTATTAGGATCTCGTCCTAATTCTATCCCAATGGAGGCATATTTGAAATTGAATCCCGATGACGGCGACCCATTACATTATCCAACCAAATACAAAAGATTGGTTGGGAGATTGATTTACCTAACAGTAACAGTAACAAGGCCAGACTTAGTATACTATGTGCAAATCCTAAGTCAATTTATGCAGGATCCTCGGAAACCACATTGGGAAACTGCTCTAAGAGTTTTACGTTTCATTAAAGGGAATCCTGGTCAAGGATTATTCTTTCCTTCGTTCAATGATCCTACGTTAAAGGCTTATTGTGATTCAGATTGGGCTGGTTGTGAGACAACTCGGCATTCAGTTACAGGATTCTATGTCTTTCTGGGAAATTCTTTGATTTCCAAGAAATCAAAGAAGCAAACCAATGTGGCTCGTTCTTTCGCTGAAGCTGAATATCGTGCCATGGCTGCAACATGTTTAAAAATTACATGGATACGACACATTTTGGAAGATCTCAAAATTTCACAAAGCCAGCCAGCATCCTTATTTTGTGACAACCAGACAGCTCTCCACATTGCCAAAAATCCCATTTTTCACGAACGCACGAAACATATAGAGATTGATTGTCACATTGTTCGGGAAAAATTGCAAGCTAGAGTAATTGCCCCATCCTATGTTCAGTCAAAATCTCAACTTCAGACATCTTCACCAAACCTTTGGGAAATGAACAATTTCAATATTTACGTGACAAGTTAGGACTTCATGATATTCACTCTCCAACTTGAGGGGGAGCGTTAGAGGAAAATCCGATTGATTGGTTGCCTAATTGATTGACTGAAGATCCTTGATTGTAGCATAGGAATATTGTATATTTATTCTTTCCTAGTTCAACTTCTTTCCTAGTTTAGATTCTCTGTATATAAAGAGCTTCATATTTTTGTAAATGATTCATTCAAGAAATACAGAAATATTCTCTCAATTTTCGCTCTCCTAAATTCAACATTGACTAGTGGAACAAAATAGTTATTTTTTCGTGATCCTTGGGCATAG
This sequence comes from Rhododendron griersonianum, assembly GCA_018127125.1. Lineage (NCBI taxonomy): Eukaryota > Viridiplantae > Streptophyta > Magnoliopsida > Ericales > Ericaceae > Rhododendron > Rhododendron griersonianum. Next base: position 17,437,149 of record CM030799.1, on the reverse strand, counting down.
CAACGTGGTATACTAGCTAAAAATCAAGTGGAGGCGGAGGTATATAGGTATCAGCGGGCCCCATCCCACCCGAAGTTTAATTTTTCTACTAACATGAAGCATAATTGTGAGTTTATAACTAGCTAGTACATTAATTACTATTTTATAATCTAAATAACTTTGATTTGATGTAGAAATGCAAAGTTAAGGTAAGTTTCATTGTCATTTGAATTTTGGTTAACTACATGTGTGTTCTAGCTAAATTATCTGGAAAAAAAAAAAAAAAACTAAACAATTCACATGCAATTGTTATCTTGTTGAGTCCAAATTATCTTAATTATACTAGGTAGTATTGTAATAGAACACACAAGATATATACAAAATACGAAGAGTATATATGGGTTTTGGATATATGAAAATTTGTTTCTTGGTTCAGCTCCCCTAGCTAGCTAGCTCGAATCGAAATTCTAGCTCTATTTGCCTTTGCATGCAATGATCGAAGCATGTGGAGTAGAGTAGAATTTGTGCGCAATCGTAGAAATCAAGGAGGGTTAGAACGCCACGTAACCATGTACAAGGACGTCCACCCAATGATATTCCCATTGCCGGCCATTCAACGAATGTAGAGAAAGGGGCAGGGCATGGCCCCTACTTAATTACTAATTAATTGAGAGATCGAGGAGGTCGCTTTCTCCAAAAAGGGTGAGAGAGACATTCCATTTAGTTGTGCTTCGAGTACGTTGTACATGCTGTTGGGAAACGATTCCCAGAAACTAATAATGACGCGTACAGATTAGACAATAAGAAAACCGCAAAACCCTACAAGGCGGAATTAGGGTTTTACCTTAACTCCCTGCGAACACGAACGCTGGTTGAACTTGTTATAACACGTCTTGCTATAAGCCACGTATACTGCTCGACTGCACCTTACGATCTTCTATCGTATTCCCTACACGCCTAGAACACGAACCGAGTGTGGACTCTTTCGTGGTCTTTTTGCCCTCTCTAGATCTGCCTCTATTTTGTGAATAATAGAAACGTCAAAAAAACGTCCATCTGACCTAGAGAGCATAACGTGTATATATAGGGCTACGATAGGGACCTAAGGAGTAATAAGTCTGGGCTCCCAGTGTAAATAAGAAAACCTAATCCCACCAGGATTCTATTTCTTATTTCACTAATTATAATTCACCCCACTACAGAATTATAATTGCACTCCCGTCCTTATCTCAATTATATTACGAGCTCCATGATATTAAATACTTATTAATCTCCCCACGTTAAGATTACAGATACCCGTTGATTAAAATAAATTATTAACAATCTCCCACTTAATCAACATCTTAACTTGAGACTATCCGCTTAACTTATTCGATATGTCGGATACAAATATCCACCTGCAGGGTTTGACATAATCGAAACTTATAAGCTTACTCAAGGGGTATCATCAATCCCTATCGGGACATGGATTCCATTAATAATTAATAGTTGTCATATACATAATGTTGCGACCCAACTCACCGAGACTATTGACCGTATAAAGATCTCACCCTTTAATGAATCAAAATCAACAACATTAAATATATACATCTAATAATTATCTTTGGATTAAGAGCATAAGCATTCATAATAACCATGAGGTTCCAATTATCTTATAAAGTTAGTACAAAGACAATTACCTCAATGCGGTCCCGTTCAATACACACAAAGTGTACTAGCACAATGAGTTAGAACTAGACCGTTCCCTGTAGTCAAGACAGACCTACTAAACATTGTACTACAGTCCTACTAATGGTGTGTCCAGTTCCATCTAAGACTGTGAACCATATCTTATATTTTACAAGAACCGATGATCCGATCTTCTGTGTGTAAGCCGAACTCTACACACCGGATCATCTACTTTGTAAAATAAAAGACACATGCACAACATACAATAATATTATGCAAATATTACCCATAAAAGATTCTCATCAAAAAAGGGATAAAACTGATTAATACATAAACAATAGTAATCCATCATATAAAAACATAGCTTTTACATAACCTCCTAACATACTCCCACTAAGACTCAAAGTCATGCTGCCACGCATCTCACTCATATTCCCTTTACGTGACTATCAAAAGTCTTAGCCTATAAGCTGTAAGTAAAAGAATCGCTAGGTTGTTTACCGATGCGATCTTGGTCACAGCCTACATCACCTCTCTGAACGATCTCTCGAATCAGGTGATACTTACGCTCGATGTGTTTTCCTTCTTATGAGTCAATGGTTCCTTAGAGTTAGCAATTCCACCACTATTGTCACAATAGACGTAATAGCTAATTCCACTAAAGGAATCACTTCTAGATCCATCAAGAAGTTTTAAGCCAAACGGCCTCTTTGGTTGCTTAAGAAGCTACCACATACCCGGCCTCCATGGTGGAATTAATCAATTCACGATTGCTTGATACTCCCCAAAATTATGGCTCCACCTCCTAAGGTAAACACATATCCGGAGGTAGACTTTCTGGAATCCTTATCTGATATAAAGTTTGAGTCTGTGTACCCATGAGGTACCAGACTATCTGACTGGAACACCAACATATGATCTCTAGTTCTTTTTAGATACTTAAGTATATGTTTCACTGCAGTCCAATGTTCTTGTCCTGAATTAAACTGAAATCTGCTAACCATGCCAACGGCAAAGCAAATATTAGGTCTAGTACACAACATAGCATACATAAGGCTTCCTACTGTCGAGACATGAGGAACTACCTTCATCTCCTCAGGTGTCTTAGGACACTGATCCTTGGATAGGTTGATTCCATGTCTAAAAGAGAGAAACCCTTTCTTGGAATCCTGTATGCTAAAACAGGCAAGAATCTCATCGATATAATTAACTTGTGATAAATCCAACATCTTGTTCTTGCGATCTCGCAGAAGCTTAATCCCAAAGATGTGACTGGTTTTTCCCAAGTCCATTTCGAATTGGCCGGATAACCACACTTTCACTGAAGACAATACTCCCACATTGTTTCTGATGAGCAGAATATCATCGACATATAGTACTAAAAACACCACCACTTTTCCGTTGCGCTTCTTATACACACATGAATCATTCGGACATTGATCAAAATCAAAAGACTTGATTGCTTGATCAAAACGGATGTTCCACGATCTAGATGTCTGCTTAAGCCCATAAATAGACTTCTTAAGCTTGCACACAACATGTGCTCTTGACCTTTCGCTATGAATCCATCTGGTTGCACCATATAGATGCACTCATCCAGATTTCCATTAAGGAATGCCGACCTGATTAGAGTACATAGACTCCATCTCTGATTTCATAGTCTTTTGCCAAAGTTCCACATCTTTATCTTGAAGTGCCTCATTGTAGTTACAGGGTTCGGCATGTTGATCATCAGGGATCATTTCAAAAGACTCTCCCAACAACGTATACCGACTGGGTGGAATAATAACCCTCCCACTACGACGAGGTACCGGTGTGTCAATAGGTGCCTCTACGGATGTCACTTGTGGTGTTTCCTCCTGCACTACTGGTGGTAAAGAAGTTTGTGCCGATCTCTCTCCTCTCAATTCCACTAGAACAATTTTACTTCTGGGCTTGTAGTCTATCACATAGTTCTCCACTAAGTATCGGGCATTGGATCTAACAATGACCTTCTGATCCTTAGAACTATAAAATAATCTACATTTCGTTCCTCTAGGGTACCCCACAAACAGACAAACTTATGACCTTGATTCCAATTTATCTGCGTTCCCATTCAGCACATGTGCTAGACTACCCCAAACCCGAACATGCCACAGACTAGGTTTGCGCCTAGTCCACAGTTCTGCATAGATGGTACCGACTTAGATGGTACCAAGTTAAGAATATACGCTGTCGTTTCTAGTGCATGTCCCCAAAACGAAATTGGTAAATCTGAATAACTCATCATTGATCTTACCATATCCATAAGAGTCCTATTCCTTCTCTCTGCTACACCATTTTGTTGTGGCATACCTGGAGCTGACAACTGGGATGTAATCCCTTCAGCTAACAAGTAGTCCCTAAACTCTCCCAAGAGGTATTCTCCACCACGATCAGATCGCAGTGTCTTGAGACATTTACCCAGACGCTTTTCCGTTTCCGCCCTATACTCCCTGAATTTCTCAAAGCATTCGGACTTACGGCGCATCAAATAAATGTTTCCATACCTTGAGTAATCGTCAATAAAAGTGACAAAGTACTCAAAACCACCTCTAGCTTGGACATTCATAGGCCCACACAAATCAGAATGAAACCAATTCCAACGGCTCTTTGGCTCTATATCCTTTTGCTGAAAAAAGCTTCTAGGTCATTTTACCTTCTAAATAGGATTCACAGACTAGAAGTTCCTCAACTTCCAATGAACCTAAAGGTTCATCTCTAACCAGTCTAGAAATCCTATTCAGATTAATATGACCAAGGCGTAAGTGCCAAAGATACGTTTAGTTCAATTTAGAAGGCTACTTTCTCTTACATGGCAAATTATTAGTGTTATTCAATTCATGCAGTTGCACTGTAGGAAATATAGGATTAATAATTTAGAGATTATCCACTAAATATCCATCCTTGATCAACTTAGAAACTGAAACCAAGTTTCTTCTAATAGAGGGAACATAAAGGCAATCTCTCAAAATTAAACTCCTATTACTACTAAAATTTGAAAAGACATTTCCTACTGCAACTGCTGCCACTCTCGTAGCATTTTCCACATGTAGATAAATCTCCCTATCACTGAGTCTTTTGCTGGAACCCGTGCAACAAAATGCAAACATGAATAGTGGCTCCCGTATCTACACACCAGGTACTGGTAGATAACACCACTAAACGTGATTCAACAACTAGTGAAAAAGATTTATCCTAATTGTTCACTTTATTGAGATAGAATGGACATTCCTACTTCTAGTGTTCTTTCTGCTTGCAGTGAAAACACTTGCCCGCAGGCTTTTTCACTCCACCTTGAGGCGCATGAAATGCCTCTACAACCTTTTTCTGAGACTAGTTCTGCTTCTTCTTGCCTTTCAGCTTAGAAGTAGAAGCCTTCTCTGCCACTAACACTGATGGTGATTTCTTTACAACCAAAAGACCCTCAGCTGCTTGGAGTTCCTTAGGAAGTTTCGCCAAAAATATATGCAATTTGTTCATATAATAGTTCAGGCGAAATTACTTAAAACTCTCAGACTGCAGTGAGTTAAGAACGAAATCGATCTGGGTTTCCCCATCAATTTCAGCTCCAAGGATCTCTAGTTCATTCAGAAGAGCTATCATCTTCAGAACATGATCCCTAATCAGGGTCCCTTCAACATGGGTGATATTCACCAATTTTTATAAAATTTTGCTTCATGTTACGTGGCATTCTCATCAGGTCTAGGAGGGCACATCTCATACAACCCAAATTTGTGCCCCTCAGTAGTTAACACAATATCCAAATTCCTTTTCCAGTCAATATAATTCGATCCAGTAAGTTTATTAGTTTTGAGAATAATTGCAAGTGGATTGAAAAAACCCATTTTTTGAATCTGAGAATCACATAACAACAATTATGAAGGGCAATAAAAACTTGAATTTCATTTTAATATTGGTTCCCTCAACCACGTGTTAAAAGAAAAACATTGGCAACCCTACACACCGTGAAGAGCATGCCTCGATGGGAAGGTCGTCTACTCTTCATCATTCGTGTAGATAGGCACAACCTTTTAATTTTACTATCTAGACACTATACCGTGCCAAGCAAAATTAAATAGCCAATATAGCTTCGGTCCTATAAATAATAATAGTGACTCAGATGGTGAGGATATTATTATTTACAGCTAAGTGTATACCATTACCTAGCCCCATGACCCATTGTTCCGTTATGAACCACCTCGATGGAGAAGTGACCCACACAACAATTATCTTAGAACTATTCCTTTAGGAAGTTTGTACCGATGATGCCACAATTAATTTTGTCCGATATGGAGGAAGGTTCTGAAACCAACACACAAAATTAATTATATCACCTACGAACTAGCAATGGAGACCGTGGGATTTATCCAAAATAAATTCCCTCTCCCACTTAGTTATTTAAAAATTTGTGAGGGTTATCAAATTTTTTAGTTTGCAAAAAAACGTGATCTAGGTCAAAAGCCAAATATTACCATGTTGTCCCAATATGGTAAACTATCACATATGCAAACAATATGGAAACACAAATAATAAGGAAGCACAAGATAAAGAATCCAGCTATTATGGTCAAAGACGCAATCCTTGAGCAATAAGGAATCCTTCCAAACTTGAAATCCTTAAGCAATAAGGAATCCTTCCAAACTTGAAATCCTTAAGCAATCCTTCCAACCTTGAAATCCTTCAGCTATACTTGTGTGGAAAACTTAGATATTTTGAATCAATCAAGGAAACCAAAATCCAACCGTGCTTAGGCAAGAAAATCGGATTTGATATATTCCCGCGTAAACTGCACAGCCTTCAGTATTTTGGCCATATCTTCCTCATCCGACCTCCAATTGAAGTGATTCAAATTGGGTTGGATTCGAAATTCAATTATCTACAACTTCTGTGCAGAACAGATTTTCTAATTCCAACGTTTACTGGGTCGAAATAGCCCTGCAATCAGACCCTACGAATCTGGAAAAAAACTGTTACGAGCCAAACAACTTGTATCTTCTGTATCTCCCTTCTTCGATCTCCGAATAACCATCGAATGTTATTACAATCGAAGAAACATACATATATCGATCTTATGCCTCCATTGGAGTTCACATGATACGTTAATTATTACAACCACGAAAAATAATCATGGCACCCAATAAATAACACATGCTACGTTAATTATTACAACTACGAAAAATAATCGTGGTACCCAATAAATAACAATAACCACACAAAAATTATGTGGGATCCAATCACACAAAATCAACAAAAAAAACATGTGACCATAATAGCTGGGTAAGAACGCTGCAAAACAAGGGTTAGCACAGTTCTACGTTCTACCCTCTATAACCTACGGACAACATGGCATGTTTAATCCATACGCTTGATTACAGCCTGCTCTGATACCACTGTTGGGAAACGATTCCCAGAAACTAATAATGACGCGTACAGATTAGACAATAAGAAAACCGCAAAACCCTACAAGGCGGAATTAGGGTTTTACCTCAACTCCCTGCGAACACGAACGCTGGTTGAACTTGTTATAACACGTCTTGCTATAAGCCACGTATACTGCTCGACTGCACCTTACGATCTTCTATCGTATTCCCTACACGCCTAGAACACGAACCGAGTGTGGACTCTTTCGTGGTCTTTTTGCCCTCTCTAGATCTGCCTCTATTTTGTGAATAATAGAAACGTCAAAAAAACGTCCATCTGACCTAGAGAGCATAACGTGTATATATAGGGCTACGATAGGGACCTAAGGAGTAATAAGTCTGGGCTCCCAGTGTAAATAAGAAAACCTAATCCCACCAGGATTCTATTTCTTATTTCACTAATTATAATTCACCCCACTACAGAATTATAATTGCACTCCCGTCCTTATCTCAATTATATTACGAGCTCCATGATATTAAATACTTATTAATCTCCCTACGTTAAGATTACAGATACCCGTTGATTAAAATAAATTATTAACACATGCGGCCGGGGGTGATAGCTAAGCTAAGCTAAGCTAGGGGGGCCGGAGAACCACACGGCGGCCCGTGGGTGAAACACAACTCCTTTTCATCGTTAACTTGAAATTAATTAATCCAACCCCGGCCCATTATATCAGTAGCTAGTAGTACTATTATATTGCGTTAGCTTTCCAAGACAGAAGACCATTTGTCCCCGGGCCCGGTCCTTGTCTCTCTCTCTCTCTATAAAAACACACACTTTTGGTCATAATTATTTTCAACGACTAATTAAGTTGCACATTACACCATCAAAGTAATTTTTTAGTAGTTTTTTTTTATAATTATTTTATTCCCTATGGCTAATGGGTAAGAGATCGAGACGATACAATTAATTAGTTCCATACAATTAGAATGTCCACCGAAACGGGGTTACTAACTCATACAACATGCATGTTTAATTAACAACCAAATTAGCTACAGCTAGCCAATGGCTGAGCTAGATAATTAATTAATTACTTACTTTCAGAGGGGCCGAGCTAGCCTTGTGGAAGGAAAACCGTACGTACGTCAACTCCATCGCAATAATAAACCGTAAAATTCAACTGGAGTATAATATATATTCGCTGTTGCATGCATGTACGTTCTTAATTGTTTTCTCTCTTGTTCGATCTCTAGTCTTTGGTTAATTTCCTGCATGTTGTCATATATATGGGGTTACTTCTCTTAGGCTAGGCTAGGCTAGTGTTTTTTCTTTAATTGTACGTTGTGTTGCATGGGTGGGAGCCTGTAATTCCTAGCTAATTAACCCTCTGTATCTCGATCTATTTTAATTTGTTTGTATGCCTGATTCAGGGGTGACGCATTTGTTTGGTGAATAAAATCTTAAATTACCACACACAACAAAAAAACGTTACAAGGGGAGGGAGAGAGTACAGGATCAAATGAAAGTATCAAGAAGAATTAATTTTTTCATTCTTAAATTTTAGGTGACATGAGTCTCAAATAGATAAACAAGCTAGCTAGCTTTTAGTTAATTTATTTACCTCCAAAGTTGGTTGAAAACTTATATACCATCCTCAAAATATTTATATGCGCACACCCGCACACACATTAGCCCTTGCATGGCTCCAGCTACAACTTCAGTCTACAAGTCAAGAGAAAAACCCAATAATAAATAAATAAATGTTGGGATCTTGCCCTTGGTATGATGATCTCTCAACTGACAAAGCTCTTATTTCTAATAATCTGAGAAAGATAGCATTTCCACCAATTTTTTTAATTTTGTTATGAAGATGCTAATGTTAGGACTTACCTCATATATATTATTTCTAGATCGAGCATGTTCGTTTTGGGATTTTGAATTTTGGATTATCGATCTCTCTACATGCGCATGCATAGTCCTTAATAAATTTTCTCTCAATTATTACGTACTTTTATTTCTCTATCTATCTTTCTATCTCTCTCCACTCATCACCCAATTAAAATCTCAAAACCGAATTAATCCCAAAATGAACATGGTCTAATTAATACTCTTATCGTATGGCCATAAGGTTATTGGAGCTATCAACCAATTAATAATCTTAAAAGAGGGCCTGTAGCCTACCAGAAGTAGTAATAGTACCCCAAATGCATGCTGACGTCAATTGTCTTTTTACCTAAATCGATCTAGCTCTCTCATTAAAAGAAGGCAATGCCTCATCCACGCACTTTCTATAAGGCTTCTTTAACTGAATGGTTATGATCACTTGTCAGCAATTTTTTGAACTTAAATATATTTAGAATCACAATGATTAATACGACCCTTCCAAAATTTGAGGGGCGCAATAGTAATAATAATAATAATAATAATAAATGCATGTTGGCTTCACAAACATCTTAGGTATGTATTATTAGTATTATATTATATGGGAAATGATTTTGTCACTCCTTTTTTTTTGTTAACGCCACTCCCCTGCAAGTGTATTTTTTGTGCAAAAAAAAGGAGTGACAAAATTAGCAGTCTATTATATTAGTATATATTAGGACCCTAATTCTCCTGTGGGGATGCAACCTTTTGTCGTATTTTAGAATGGAGAGATTCTGTACAATCTTTCTTGCTTCCTTGATGATGTTCTAATTAACTAGAGTAAGGCATAACGACTCCTGTATTTTAATCTTGATCGATCAGATCAGAACATGTAACCGGATGTGATTGAGAAAGGCAGAGCTACATGTAGAGACTATCTTGCAGCAGTATTCAAAGGCCCCAATATCAACTTTTCTCCCAAAGCTAGTAGAGCTTCTCACTGGTCACCTCCCCCACCTGATGTGGTTAAATTTAATTCTGATGGAGCTTTTAAATCCTCCCGCAGCTTGGCTGCATTTGGCGTTATCGCCAGAGACTGTGGTGGATCCGCTCTTGTTTGGCGTATGGGTAGAGTTATAGCCCACTCAGCAATTGTTATTGAAGCTTGGGCCCTTCGGATAGCTTGTAGTACAGCGGTTGAGATGGATTACAAAGAAGTTATCTTTGAATCAGATTGTCTAGCACTTATGAACTGCTTCAAGAATGATAATTCTCCGTGTCCGTGGGAAATCAAGGCATTTGTGGATGATATCAGAGCTTGGGCCAAAACTAGGAAATGGTCTTTCATTTGGTGTAATAGGGAGATTAATAGAGTTGCTCAGTGCTGATAGAAATTTTGTTTTTCAAGCAGGATGTTTACCACCTGCTATGGAAGTTTTGGTATCCAAAGATGTAAATCGTTCATGAGTTTCTATAAAATCGTGATCCTTTTCAAAAAAAATAAAAGAAGCAAACTGTCCAAATTGAAAAAGACGTACGGACGGATCGAAACTGCAAAATGAAAAAGACATTTCTTAAAGTGAATATCTCGATCCATTATTTAGACATTCCTCGAGGCAAGTTTACATGCATACAGAGTATAAAAAATCTGAGTTTCCCTTCATGTAATCAATCGAAATCTATACCCTTCTAAATGTCTTCCAGTTACAAAAAAAAAAAAAAAAAAACCATAAAATCTCCATACGCTTCTAAACTTCTATTTGTGGGGTTCCATTCTGGATCAGCGTAGTGGGCGGGAATTCCAAACCTAATCCAATGGGCTTGTTGGGCCCGAGATCCCCAAGGCCCATGAGTTCAGAAGCATAAAGATCCCATATCCATTTGCATTTGAGGGATAGCCGGGTCGGAGGTATGACCCGGGTCGCACTAAAGACTGTAGTAGATCTCAAGTGCACCAGTGCGGAATGGATCGGCTCGGCCACATGGCACCAATCTAGTTCGGCCGCGTGGCGTGGACAAACGGAATACGACGAACTTGTTGCAGACCATGTACGATCCGGCCATGTGTCGTCGCTACGCGAAGCCACGTAGAGCAGTCCCTGACTAAGAGAAGATAAGACTTTCAGGGGTTGTCGGTACGGGCATACGGGGCCAACCCGGTACGTCAACGTAGCCCGACCGAGCCCCGTCCGACAAGCTCAAGGCTGAACTCCAACTTGGCTCTGTGTTCAGGCCGGGGAGTTGGTGACGTCACCCGGCCCAAGGGGAGCGTGCTCCCTTCCAACTTGGCCCTCAAGGCAGACATTCCTCTATAAATACTATTGTAATAAATCCTAATAGGTATGCTCTCTTCTCCTACTAAGTTCTACTTTCCTCTTTTTGAGTGAGATCTGACTTAGTCATTAGAGTGTCCGCTGGCCACCTTCAGCCGGAAGGCATTAACCGTGTGTTTCCTATGCAGTGACAAGTAGAGAGAATAGAGCTAGCTAGTTTCAAATACCAAAGTAAAGTAATCCAGATCAAGAGAGTGAGATTTAGTTGAGTAGAGTGAACACCACCCCACAATTGGTGAACCCGGCGTGAACATTGACTATTCTTCTTCTTCCTTCTTCACCTCCCCCTCACATATCTCTTCTCCTACTCCATTGAAAATGATGGAAATTGGTTCAAACTTCCACGACATGATGGTGTTGGAATAACTGCAGTAAAACAAGAACGGATTACCTCGAGATGATGCTATCGAAATACGGAATACCAGATTGTAGAACGGTGTCTGGGTTGAGTCGCGGACTAGGTCGCTTTCTTTAAGACGTTTCGCGGCTCTGCCTAGATTGTGCAAGCAGTTCGTCGTTGCCCCGCCGCCTCCAGGATAAATCAGCCCAGAATTCCTCCTCTGTTCGGCCTTTCTCTGCACAGAAGAAAAACCGAGAACAAAACACACAATCGACCTAATGCTCGAACTCAGAAAAGACTTTTAGGGGAGGAAGAGAGAGTTGGTTTTTTCTGTGTTGAAAACAATTGTGAAACGCTGAATTTATAGGTGCAGGCTGAGGCGTTGGTTTTGGAAAACAGATCAAATCCCTGTGATTATGCACACGTTTTTTAATCAATCCGAGATCATTCTCTTAATCAGCAAGGATTTTGATTGACTGAATATTCTGTAACAAAAAAACGTGTTTCAGAATTTTAGCAAAAACGTGGGCTTAACTAGGATGTGCGCAAGGCTCAAATCTCGGATTTGCATCCCCCTTGCGTGAATAACTCGTAACGCGCACCCAATTAATTGGTTTCCAAATCAGTTTTTCAAATTGCCGCCCATTTTCCTGAGCGCGCGAGACCTCTCCTTGGGTCCTATTTAACAAACTCATAAGTGTGCATAGTCATTTAAAGTAGAGAAGAGTTTTATGACTAGCCAATGTGGGACTTATGAAAAACACAATGTTTTACAAAATACACCAAAGTTCCAACAGATGGTAGTCGGCCCAACAGGGGCCTTGGATCATGGGCTCTCCAAACGCCCCGTCCAGCTAAACCTGGCCGGCAATGGCGAAACATCAGCTCTGTGGAGCTGCACCACCTACATCCGTCTCCTAGAAGAGCATCTTGAATCCTGAGACAAAATCACATGCTTCGTGAAGAACGACCTCCGTCAACTCAAAGAAGACGCCCGAAAACCCACGCACGCGAGGTCCTGCAGCTCACGCAGATGGAGTGAACAAACTCCACGCCGCATCGAGGAGCAACGGGACCCCTAACCCTGAAGAGAGTGAGGTTTAGTTGAATAAAGTGAACACCACCCCACAATCAAGAATATAAGTAAATCGTTCATCTTAAGGTCTAGAAGAAACCGTTAAAAATCAATTTGATACGATAAAATAGACTTGGGTGTATTGGTTGGACCTGAGTGACGTTTGACGAGGAGTTGGCTAAGGAAAAAGAGCTGGAGATAAAATGTCAAACTTAACCGTCAATTTCATTGATCAAACAAACACACTTTGTCCAACTACTTCTCGATAACCAATCAATTCCAATTTTTTTCACATAGGTGGCGATCTCTTCTGAACATTTGAGATGAACGATTTGGATAATTGTTATATATGAACTCAAAGTAGACACCACACTTAAATGAATGATGTATGAGGGGAGGTTGATCCCAATTTCCAAACTTGCTAATGCAGTAAAAAAGCATAGGGCAACCGAGAGAAACATACATCTCCCTCTCTCTCAAAGTAATAATTTCATACTGTACTGTAGATAGAAAACAGATAAGCGTTTTTGGGTGGTTGAAAAGTAATTTGCAGTGTTGAGTTTCCAATCATTTAAGCTAACCTCCCCTACCCAAATTAACTCCTTTCCACCGGAATACAGTAATTAACAAAAGATCAATTAACAATTGTGTCGGTAGTTTTAATAGCAGTCTCAACAGGAGAAGTATGCTCTACTACATATGCGGAAAGACATTAATCTGTGTAGAAGTGGTGCACAGATGGGTACGTGGGGTTAATTCCCAATTCTGTTAAGGAAACCGACCGCGCGTACTGACGGCAGTGGGGCCTTTAGGGGTTCGATTAATCGGGACCTTGATTGTGGTGACTGGTTAGGCTCCTTCCTCCGCTGCTCCGCTCGTCCGTCGCCTGACCTGCAACAAGTCACTAGGGCTTTGGCTGCCCAGTGACCCTCCGATGATCAAGTTAGATCTCAGGGAAGGTATTTAGGTCTAGGGTTAGGATCGTATTGCGTACCTTTCTCAGGTGTGTATCACTTCATATTTATAGACCTAGGTTTGCTTGGTCTTCACGCTAGCGCGTGGTGAGTACGCTCGGGTAACCGCCTCGGGTGACGTCACATATGACGTGGGGGGCGAGGTGGTTACGGAGCACATGGGACAGATCTCAATGATTGTGCCAGCTGCCTGGGAGGCATGATCCCCATAGGTCCCACTCGTGGAAACCGTTACCGCCTGGAAGCTTCTGGAAGCTCGGGGGCATCCAGTGAACCGATGCTCCGAAGTCGATAATAACCGAAGCCCGGGCAACGACCGAGGTGCCTCCCGAAGAGAGCTAGTCAGAGGACCTCGGCCCATACCCTAGCCGCTGGTTTAGGGTTTGTACCCCGGTTACCGAGCCTATAACCGAGGGCCCTACAATAGCCCCTCAACTTCCGGAGTGCCATTCTGGTCTTCGGGGAGTTGATTCCTCTGACGGACTAGCGCGACCGGGCTTTTAACCGATGAAATGCTTTGGAGAAGAACCGAGAGGCCTTTGTGAGAGCCGAGCCGCCTGCTTCTGCCCTAGGAGCCACGTGTCAGTCATCGCCGAAATGAGTGACATCATACGTCACCTCGGCACGTGAAATGCCAGTTGATTGGTACGAAACGTCCTTTCAGGGCATGTGTCGAGGCGTGAACGGCTCGGTACGCGGCGTACCTGACCTCGATTTAGAGCTCTGATTACTGACCGCTTGATGAAGACACGTGTCATAGATCCAACGGTTCGGTTGGCGACGCTTCGTTTCCCGCGCGACTCCTCGTACGCTCCACTATAAATTCAGAGCCTTTGGAGAGAGAAAGCTACTCAAACCTTCTGACGCCGTCGAACCGCCGCCGCCGTGTTTTGCAAACTTTGGATCGCTATTTCGAGCATTTTGGCAGCAGATCTCCTCTCCTGATTTGGGTATGTCGATCTTTGTCAATCAATCTTCAAGTTTTAGTACTTTTCTTCGTGTTTTTTCAACGTTTTCTGAGCGCATTGGGGCGGGGACGCCACCTGCAACCGTCCGGTGCGCGGCGGCGCTGGCGCCCGCCGCTGCTGTTCTTGTTCTTCCCGAGGCCCACATTCTTCCCGAGGCCTAGATTCTTCCCGAGGCCTATCTTCAACCTTTGGACAAATGAAAAGTGTAGTAGTCCCCCGAGGACCCTTTCCGAGGAGGAAAGAGTCTTTAAGAGTGACCGAGGACTGTAGATTCCGAAGAGTGAGGACCATCTCGCCCCGAGCGCTAGGACCTTTTGCTCTCCCCTAGGCATATAGCTAACGGGTTTTGCACATTTTCCTTGTTTTGCTGGTCAGGGGCGAATGGTCATTGAACTCTCCTCAGACAGCTCCAGTAGTTCCGACGATCCCTTGGTAGACGTCATCTTTCAAGAGCTTTGGAGGGAGAGGTTTTACCGAATCCCGGTCGACCAGATTGAGCCTGCCAACCCTAACCGAGCCCCTCGTGAGATTACTTCACTTGACCCTTGGGAGATGGAGGACCCGAGTACGTCGGACCACGGGCCGGGGCCGTTCGGAAATGCGCCCGAGGAAATCCAGGGACGCCGAAGACCGATGAGGCCCTGCACGTTTAAGAATAAATACTTCACCAGGGATCCCGCAGCTTACGCCGAGTTCAAGAGGCTCTACAGCATCCCTCCTGACGTTGAGGTTCAGCTACTCGAAAACACCGACCCAAAGAACCTTCCGCATCGGTCAGGGGAGTTGATCTTCCCCCTGATGGCCATATGCGAGGGGGCATCAGGTTTCCCCTCCACCAGTTCGTACGTCGGGTGCTCCGAACCCTCAACCTTACCTCCTCCCAGCTCACGGTGAATTCATACCGAATTATTACCAGCATCATTGAGCTGAGGAGGCAATTTAACCTGGTGTTCGGTATTGAGGAGCTCTTCGGTGTCTATCTCCTGGGGGTTAACTGAGGCCACAACCGACACTATCTCTCCTGCAGATCAGGGAATGACACATTCTTGATCGATCACCTACCGGACTCCGAGGAGTGGGCGAGTATCTATGTCTCGGTCACCGGGAACTTCATGTTCGGGCCCGGGGAGACCATAGATATAGTCACTACAGTCCCATTTGAGATCGGAGTTCTTGGTCGGTAACCTACCCTTCGGTAGTGAACTTATTTTAATAAACGCTTTTTCTTGTAAATTTGTACTGATTTCTCCATGTTTTGACGACCTTTTGCAGCCGAAGGTACCGTTCAGGAGCTTCGGGAGAGAGCCATCCGTTCTCGGATAACCGCCGCCTACGCAATCCCAATCACCAACCGTTACGCCCCTCAGCTCCTCGGTTACGTCCCTTCGTACACCAGTTACTTAAAGAAGAAGCCGAGGAAGCAAGGGGTGTCGAAGGCAGGACGAGGGGGAGGAGGAGGACGAGGACGAGGACGTAGGGGAGGCGGAGGAGCGGGGAGAGGTGGCTGAGGAAACGCTTCTGGGACCGAGGGTAGCAGCTCCGAGCCTCTAGGTATCGTAAGAGAGGCTGTTGACCGAGAGACGCCTGAGAGGACCGGACTGAGCGACGAGATGTCGGAACATGGAGCTCGGGAGGTGCTAAACCTCAGACGGCGGCCGTCAAGAGGCCGAGGCCGAGGCTCAGCCACCAGTACCCCTGTCCCTGGGACCTCGGGGATGACCCCTCTCTCTCCGCAGGAGCCCCCGGCGAAGAGGACTCGGCACGAGGGTGAAGGTAGCGCACGTGGTAAGGAGAAGGAAACTTCTCGGATTACCGAGAGGGAGGAGAGGGCGGAAGAGCAGGGCCGAGGGTCTGCAGAGGGGACTGAGGGGGGAACCTGGGTCCCTGCCACGGAGGTGCCCTGGGCCCCGGAATTTTGCCACTACGCCGGGCGCCAGATCCACCACGCGGACAGCGTGTCTAACCTCGGTACAGCATACGGGATGCTCCGAGGCTGCATTCTTCCTAGGGACGCCAGGGCTGTCCAAGGGTTGACCGAGGACATTACCGCTGAGATAGCACAGGCCCTTTTCACTGTAAGTTTATTACTCTCCACTTTATTGTTGACTGCTAAGTCCATACTTGTGATTCTTCTTCGGTTTTCTGCTCGCAGGCTGGTGCTCGGGCTTTGGCTGTAAACGACCGATGCAAAGATCAAGAGCGAGAAATGAGTGAGCTGAAGAAGGCTCTTGAGCAGAGAGAGGACGATCTGAAGGTGGCTCGGGAGGCCTGCGATCTTTATCTTGCAGACTTTCAAAGGTGCCACCGGGAGAGGGTGGCAGCCGAAGCCCGAGTTGCAAAGGCCGAGGAGGATGTCACCACTTTGAGGGTTATCCGAGCAACCGAGGTTGAAGTTGCTAAGAACAGGGGCTATGACGAAGGTTGGGTCGCAGCCGGGGTGGAATACCAGAAGCAGGTTCGGGAGATTGAGGCCGAGCTTTACAGGGATCGTTTCGTGGACGGGCTTCGGTTTGGTCACGAGACTCTTTTGAGTAAGCTCGATCTCCCAGCCGATTCTGAACTCCGGGTCCTTCCCGAGGTGCCGCCCGAAGAGATTGTAGTGCCCGAGGAGGAAGAAGAGGAGGGCGAGCAGGTGCCAAACCCCGATGCGGGTATTCAGACTGCTTCTGTTGCAGTTGCTTCAACCGAGGATGGTGCCCAGACCGCTCCTGCTGTCGTTGCTTCAACCGAGGATGGTGCCCAGACCGCTCCTGCTGTCGTTGCTTCAACCGAGGATGGTGCCCAGACCCCTCAGCCCCTAAATGCTTAGGACTTGACTTTTCTCTTTTGTTTCACACTTGGCTGGACGGTTCCGAACATTTGGATTTTACCGCTCCAGGGTTTGTAAATGTTTTTTGCTGCTTTTGAATGAATGGTTTCTTTCGTTTCAATGCCTTGTTTATTTTTGAGATGCTCGAATGGTTTTATGCTTGTAACCGAAGGGAGCCTCATGCCCCTGCTTCTGTTGAAATGCTGTGGAGTATCAGCAGATTTTAGCCGAAGCATTAGCCGAGGAGGTTTTCAAAAATCTTACTCCAAACCGAAGTAAGGCAGTATATAGGATTGAGTAAGTTAAAACGAAGCAAAGTAGTTAGCAATTTTTTTTTTGAATTTTGCATGCCCCTGCTTTGTTTTAGCTGACGCCGAGCCGAAAGGAGTAAACCGAAGCAACTCATTGGGGCGCAGTGATTTAGATTAGGGCTAGGGTCCTGAAGCGGGAATGGCGTCGGCCATGACTTCGAAACGTAGCGAACCTAAATAGCGTGACTTATTGGGGGGGATCGGTGTAAGGGGCTCGGGATTAATACCGAGTGTCCTTATCGCCGACGTCCGAAAGTCTGAAACGGCCGAAAAGGCCGTGGTGACTTGGTGAGGGATCTGTCCGACGAATATCCCGCGGAGGACAGTCCCTGAAGTCAGGATAAAAAGGTTCACGCAACGGCGGACCGAGTACGAAGAGTAAGTGACAAGATTTAGACTAGTGATAAACAAGAGATTCTCATTAAAAAACTGTCGTAGAATCAGGCCATTACAAGAGTAGTTTGGCTCTTATCACATTTGGACAAGAAACGAAAATTGTTGGAATAAATAAGTCCGAAGAGGCCGAAGCCTGGCTACCCATAGAATTTCTTCAGGTTATTGGCGTTCCAGGTCTTGGCGATTGGGGAACCGTCTAACTTCTCCAGCTTGTAGTTTCCCGAGCCGAGGTGTTTTAGGACTCGGAAGGGGCCCTCCCAATTAGGCATCAACTTCCTCTTTTTGGACTTATCCACCACCTTTTTCCAGACAAGGTCGTCCGGTTTGAATGACCGAAGGCGGACGCTTCGGTTGTAGCCCTTGGCAACCTCTTGCTGATAAGATGCTAGTTTGATCATTGCATTCTCTCGTTCTTCCTCGGCCAGATCGAGGTCCAAAGCAATGTTCTCATCATTAACCGCCTCGTCGAAATCTTCGGTTCGGATCGTCGGGAGCCCGACCTGGAGGGGAATTACAGCTTCCATTCCAAATGCCAGGGAGAAGGGGGTTCGGCCGGTAGATCGCCGAGGCGTTGTACGGTAGCCCCAGAGTACCCGAGGGAGCTCTTCGGCCCATTTGCCCCGGCGTGATTCGAGCCGGCGTTTGAGTCCTGATGAGATTGCTTTGTTTGCAGCTTCGGCTTGCCCGTTTCCCTAGGGGTAGTATGGGGTGGAAGTGTCCCATTTGATGCCAAATTCATCCAGGAGCGCTCGATACTTTTGACCGGTGAACTGGCTGCCGTTGTCGGTTAAGATGGCGAAGGGTACACCGAAGCGAGAAATTATATTTCGCCACATGAAGCGCATGATGTCCGACTCTTCAACCGTGACCAGTGGTTCGGCCTCAACCCACTTAGAAAAATAGTCGGTGGCGGTTAAGAGGAACTTGAATCCTCCAGGAGCGACGGGTAGCTTGCCGACGATGTCCATGCCCCACTGGGAGAAGGGCCAAGGACTGGTGAGGGGGCTTAGATCCCGAGCTGGCTAATGTATAATGGGAGCAAACATTTGACACTTCTGGCAACGCTTCACAAATTCTTCAGAGTCCTTCTTCATTGTTGGCCACCAGTATCCTTGGGTAATTGCTCGGTGGGCGATGGAGCGTCCACCGGAGTGGCAACCGCTGTCGCCGGCGTGTAGCTCCTCGATGATCCCGGGGACCTGGTGGGGGTGTGCAACCAATAAATAGGGGCCGGTGAACGACCGTCGGTAGAGCTTTCCGTTGGGGTTGAGCCAGAAAAGGGCGGCCTTGTTGCGGAGTCGGTGGGCGTCCTTCTTGTCGGTTGGTAGTGTGTCGTCGCGTAGGTAGCCGATGATCTCATCCATCCAGCTCGGACCAAGCTCTACGTTTAATATCTCATGACTGAGTACTTCAAGCTCGAAGCTAGGTTTGTCGATGGAGCTAAAGGAGATGGAGCGTTGTCCCGAAGCGGCGCAGGCCGTAGCGAGTCCGGCGAGGGCGTCGGCATGAGCGTTTTGGTCTCTCGGGATATGTTCGACGCGGATTGCTCTGAAGTTTTTGAGTAACCGAACAGCAGAGCTCAGGTAAGTACGCATCCGGTCGTCCCGAGCCTCATACTCCTCGGAGAGCTGGTTGACAACCAACTGTGAATTACTGTAGAGGACGAGTTCTTCAATTCCAAGGGCTTCGGCAGTCTTGAGTCCGGAGATGAGCGCCTCATATTCAGCCTCGTTGTTGGAGGCCGGAAAGTTGATGGAGATAGAGCTTTCGTGTAAGACACCGGAGGGAGAGAGAAGTACGATTCCAGCCCCGGTGCCTCGGCTATTGGAGGCGCCATCAACATACATTTTCCATACATCGCAATGGAAGAGTTTCCAGGCGGTGCTGGGATTTGCTTGGAGAACGGCTTCGGGGCGGGGGGCTGGATTTGAAGCGAGGACGTCGGTCGGCGTCAGCTCGGCGATAAAGTCGGCGAGTGCCTGGGCCTTGATCGCCGTCCTTGGTTGAAAGTGGATCTCGTAGTTGGCAAGTTCGACGGCCCATTGAGAGATTCGGTTGGAGAGGTCGGCTTTTCGGAGGAGAGACTTGAGAGGATACTCGGTCAATACGATAATGCGGTGGGATTGGAAGTACGGTGCGAGCTTCCGAGACGCGGAGACGAGGGCGAGAACAAGTTTTTCCAAGGGAAGATAGCGTGTCTCGGCGGGTGTCATCGTCTTGCTAGAGTAATAAATCGGCTGATGGTCGCGCCCCTCCTGTCGGACAAGAACCGAGCTTATGGCGTGCGCCGAGACGGCGAGATAAATGAACAGGTCTTCCTGGTCCCGAGGAGTGACGAGGAGAGGGGCCTTGGAGAGGTAGTCCTTCAGCTGTTGTAGAGCCCGGTCGCACTCGTCGGTCCAGCTGAAGCTGCGTCGGCTCCCCTTCAGGAGGGCAAAGAACGGTTTGCATTTGTCGGAAGATCGGCTAATAAATCTGTTGAGGGCGGCGGCCATGGCAGTTAGACGCTGCACATCTCTCTTGTTGTGGGGGGCCGAGAGTTTTTCGATTGCTGTGAGCTGTGCAGGGTCGGCCTCAATACCTCGGCGGGAGACAAGATGCCCGAGGAACTTGCCAGAGCTCACACCGAAGGCACACTTCTCGGCGTTAAGACGAAGCTTGTGCGTCTTGAGAATCTCGAATGCCTCGGCGAGGTGGGTGAGGTGGTCGCCGGCCATCATGCTTTTAACCACCATGTCGTCGATGTAGGCCATCATAGTATCCCCCAGCAGACGCTCGAACATCTTGGTTATCATCTTTTGGAAGGTTGCTCCGGCGTTTTTAAGGCCGAAGGGCATGACAAGATAACCGAAGATGCCGTGGGGGGTGATGAAGGCCGTGTTCTCGACGTCGCCATCGCTCATGGCGATTTGATGGTAGCCCCGGTAGGCATCCATGAAACTAAGTCAGGCATGGCCGGCCGTGGCATCGACGAGCTGATCTATCCGAGGAAGGGGGAAGAAATCCTTCGGGCAGGTGTCATTGAGGTTTGAATAATCAACACAGACTCGCCATTTCCCGTTTTTCTTTTTGACCACCACAGTGTTGGCCAACCACTTAGGGTATTGCACTTCTCGTATGGCTCCCGCGTTTAGGAGTCGGTTGACCTCGTCGATAACGGCATCGGAATGGACCGGGGAGGATCGCCGTGCTCTCTGGATGACTGGACGCTTGGTTCGGTCGATGTTGAGCTCATGGCAGATGAATTTTGGATCGACCCCGGGCATTTCGTAGGGGGTCCAAGCAAAGACCTCAATGTTGCTCTTGAGGAAGTTCACCATGTCATTCCGCTCGGTTTCCGAGAGTGAGGAACCGACAAGGAAGAAACGGGAACCATCCTCGGTTAGAGGGACGGTAATAAGATCTTCAACTGCCTTTTCGTCGGCGGGCCTCCCGACGTCTTCGAGAACCGGAGCCTCTGGTACTTCGATGAAATTCACCCTGGAGGTCTGTTTGCTGCTTCGGACAGCATTGACATAGCAGCGCTTGGAGGCGGTTTGGTCTCCGTACAGATCTTCCTGTCGTCCGTTGGCACCGATGAACCGGACCACCTGGTGATAAGTAGAGGCCACAGCCTTTAACTTATGGAGCCAGGTGCGGCCAACGATGGCATTATAGGGGCTTGGGACGTCGACTACGACGAACTCCATATCGAGCACGACCGAGCCGGAGCGGACGGGTAGGGTGATCAAACCGACGGGCCAGACCGGAGCTCCGTTGAAACCTATGAGGGGGACCTCGGAGGGACGGAGATCGGCGTCTGAGAGCTTCAAATCTTTAAACAAGGAGTAGTACATAACCTCGGCCGAGCTCCCCTGATCCACGAGGACACGTCGGACATTGAATGTGCCTATGCGCAGTGTGACCACGAGGGCGTCGTTGTGGGGAAGTTGGACGCGCGCAAGGTCCTTCTCGGTGAACGTGATCGTCCATTTGGACCCATCGTCGGTCCGAGGACGTTTGGGCTCGGGACCGACGAGTAGGACCTGCTTAGAAGAGGAAGCGTCGTTCAACTCGGCACGGATTATACGGGCGGCTTCGGAATTGAGAGGGCCGTGGATAACGTTAATCGTCTGGATCTCCTCTTCGGCCCTGGTTTCGGCGTTCTGCGCCCGTGCTCTCGTTTTCTCATGATCGATGAAGTTGTTGAGATGGCCACCGAGGACTAGCTGCTCCAGGTAGGCCTTGAAGGGCCTGCAAGCGGTTGTAAAGTGTCCTTGCTCGTTGTGGTAGCTACATCGGACTATCGGGTTTTTGATTTTCCCGTTCTCGGTACCGAGCTTTTGGTTAGGGAAGGAGAAAAAGGGTTGATCCTTTACTTGGTCGATAATCCTGTAGATAGGCATAGTAAAGACAGTTTTTTCTGCGCTGAAGTCTCCTTGCTTCGGAGCCTTCCTCGGAGATTGTTTGATGTTGTTGACTTGTTTCTTCGGTGTCGAGGCCGAGGCGGGAGCCGGAGCGGACACCGGGGTAAACGATGCCTTGGAGCTCGGAGGCTTCCCCATGCCCCTTTCTGCTTTGGTTTCGATAAGCTGGCACCAACCTTCGATCCGAGTCATGAGATCCTTCATGGAATTTGGCTTGTGCCGAGCGAGATCGTCGTAAACCTGCTCGTCCTGGGCGGTTAGGCCGAGCTTGAAACCGCGGGCGGAGATGACACCGTCGCATCCTTCGATTTCGTTGAACAGCTCCCAGTAGCGACCGGCGTATTGGCAGAGCGTTTCGTCGGTCCGCTTTCGTAGGGCGAGAAGAGAGTCTATCTCTTTTTCATGCTTGTTGCTCATGACAAACCGAGCCATAAAGGCGTCACACAAGGAATCGAAGGAAGAGATCGATATGGCAGGAAGTTGGTTGAACCAAGTTAGGCCCAGGTTGCCGAGGCTGGCGGGGAAGACCTTACAGAAGAAGGCGTCGTCCGAAGGCTCGTTGCGAAGGAAAAGAGACATGACCAGCTTGTACTGGACCAGATGAGTGTATGCCTCGGTTTTACCATCGTACTTTGCAAATTTGGGTTGGGTGAAGCCCTTCGGGGGGGTGACCGAGTCAATATCCCTAACGAAAGGGGAGGTCGTGAGTCTCTCGAGACGGGCGTCCCGGTGGGGTCGGATCGAACGGTCGAGACCGTCTGGACCCCCGGTCGCGGTATGCTTCTTCGGCTGCGGTCGGTCCTGTCTTTCGTACTCCTTCCGCTTCGGTTGGGAGTTCTCTGACCGTTGGGGAGATCTTTCGTACCGTTGCTTCTTGTAGCTATCTCGAGCGTAGGGCTCAAGGCGCTCAGTATTTTGGCTTCCGCCACCAAGCCTTTTGTAACCATTTTTGGGGTGGTGGACGAGTGGACTCTTTGAACGAGGGCACTTGTATCGCTCACGATACCCTTTTGTTTGGAACTCCAAGAGGGCGTTGTTTTCGTTAGCAAAACTTGGGGTGGTCTCCCGGAGGCGTTCCTTGGATATGATTGGGTGGGTGGAGGAGGCGGAGACGCTTCCGCCACCAAGCCTTTCGAAGGCGGATCGCTTCCCTCGAGGACCCTTTGGATTAGGAGAGCGGGAGCATTCCCTTCGTTCAACGTCCCTTTCGTTACGACCCTCACCTGTTGGTTCGAGACGGTCCTTGATTCCTGGTGGTTCGAGGCGGTCCTTGACCGAAGGACGGGATCGGTGTTCGACCATCTGTCCTCCGTCACGGTTGCGGGGAGGGCTGTGGTGGCTTCGTCTTCCGCCACGGCCTCCGGAGGAATGAGACGGGGACATTTGGAGGAGGTGTTTGATCTCCGCCAACTCGTCTCGGACGCTTCTGTCGCGCTCCACCACTGTCGTGAGGTCATCGATCTTCCGCTCCAGGTGGCGGATGTAGGATTGGAGTTCGGCCGGAGCCCCTGCCTCCTGAGTCGAAGTCCCTGCTCTGAGTCCGACGGACATGTGGGCCTTTCCAGGAGCGCCTGTTCCGCCGGACGCCGGGTCCCCGAGATCTCCGGGGCCGAAGGGGGTCTTGGCGCGATGTGCATCATTGATTTCCACCATGGTTGGATTGAACAGCTTTGATCGGAACCTTTGTGAGGAAGGAAGTGATTGAATGAAGAACAGCTAGGTCCCCAGCAGAGTCGCCAATTGTAGGGGTTCGATTAATCGGGACCTTGACTGTGGTGACTGGTTAGGCTCCTTCCTCCGCTGCTCCGCTCGTCCGTCGCCTAACCTGCAACAAGTCACTAGGGCTTTGGCTGCCCAGTGACCCTCCGATCATCAAGTTAGATCTCAGGGAAGGTATTTAGGTCTAGGGTTAGGATCGTATTGCGTACCTTTCTCAGGTGTGTATCACTTCATATTTATAGACCTAGGTTTGCTTGGTCTTCATGCTAGCGCGTGGTGAGTACGCTCGGGTAACCGCCTCGGGTGACGTCACATATGACGTGGGGGGCGAGGTGGTTACGGAGCACATGGGACAGATCTCAATGATTGTGCCAGCTGCCTGGGAGGCATGATCCCCATAGGTCCCACTCGTGGAAACCGTTACCGCCTGGAAGCTTTTGGAAGCTCGGGGGCATCCAGTGAACCGATGCTCCGAAGTCGATAATAACCGAAGCCCGGGCAACGACCGAGGTGCCTCCCGAAGAGAGCTAGTCAGAGGACCTCGGCCCGTACCCTAGCCGCTGGTTTAGGGTTTGTACCCCGGTTACCGAGCCTATAACCGAGGGCCCTACAGGGCCCACCCCGGACCGAGCACGGATTTTCCGAGCCTTTTAATTATTTTAAAAAAACAGAGTGAGCCCGGAAAAAAATCATCTCAATCCGATATGTGTAGTTGCTCAATCCAATCTTTCATTTTTTTCATTCAGATTTCAGATCCGTGAAAAAATTGGAAGATTGGATCGAGGACCTGCACGTATCGAATTGAGCTGATTTTTTACAAACTTACTTGGGGTTTTTAAAAAAATTACTTATTGAACAGCTTGGATCATCTGTGCGGGGCCCTGGAGTGGGCCCCACATGCCATCGATAGGCACGGTTAGTCTCACCTAGTCGGTTTTCTTAGATTTTTCGGCTAATTCCAAAGTCCTCCACGCATGATTCAAGTCGTTAATTAATTTAAAAAAATATACTATTTGAATTGCATTGATTTTATAATTAATGAATGATTCGAATCATATGTGAGAGTTGGGATTGGGCTCACACCCCCATCTTGCACCATCTCTACGCAATATGGAGTAGTACCTTTTTTTGGAAGCCCTGTTTGCTAGTACCGACTTTCAATAGCAGGAAATGTAAAGCTGGTGATCATTGAAGATACACTAACACATGGCATGGGAGTGGTAGAGTGGACCCGTAAACCCAGAACGAACAATTAATATGAAAGTGATAAAAGATTACCCATATGGGTCTAAGTTACTATAAAGGTTGCCTATATCAGTCTAATCAACCATTTGTTGACAGAATATTTCTATATGACAATTCGTTGGCGACTAATCGGCTAGATGCGCAGGATTAGATAATTAAGCGACTAGGCAGAATTAATCGGAAAATTAGGCAGCTAGGCGAATTAATTGGGGCGTGATTTTCCAAACGAAGGGGGTTAGTTGTTGTGGTAATATACTACAAGGATTTTGGAGGAGATGGAGAAGAGGATAAATTCACTAGTAATTTTGTACTCCCTCCGTCCCCTTTTTAAAATTCAATATTTCATTTTGGACTGTTCCTTAATAAGTGTCCATTTTGTAAAGTTAGTGGGTAAAAGTTGACACATTTTTCATTTTGCCCCTAAAAGTAGATTCCATTTTAAAAAGTTAGTGAGTAATGATGATGTCTCCATAGAAGGTAAGTAGGAAAAATGGAGGTAAAAGTTGATGTGAAAGGTGTAATGATGATGTTTTCTTAATAAGTTGAAGTTACGAAGCGGGACACTTAAAAAGGGAGTACTACTTAGTTTTATTTGGTTTTGAACTTTGAATATTGAACTTTGTTCCATCTCACTCCTTACTCAAATTCAAATCTAAGTAAAAAGACTAGGCCTCAAATTCAAACTCATATTCAAATCTAAGTAAAAAAAACACCTAGTTGGACCTCCAATCCTTACCCAAACTCATACCAAAAGTTGAGTTTTACTCAATTTTTTCACCAAATTAGAGCAACCCCAATGGGGTTGTAAAATAGAAGTGGTTGGATAGTTATTTTAGATGTAAAAAGTGGTTAAAAGTTAGTTGGATGTAAAATAGAACCCACCTCCATCCAATGGTGAGATGTAAAAAAGAGATGGATAATTAACTAACTTTCACTCCTCCTTAATTTTCCCTAACTTTCTTAACCCTAATTCAAGTATTACTTCCGTTGAAAAATAATTTGCCGTATCCGGTAATCGAGGACTTAAAAAAAAAAATTATTCCGAAAAAAAAAAAAAATTCCGTTCTAATTTTTTTTTTTTTTACTTCTCATCCACTTCAATTACACCATTTACTTCATCCATTTACTCTCATCAAACTCTCAACCACATCATTTACCTGATCCATTTACTCCCCTCTCAACTACACCATTTATTTCAGTCATCTACTCCCAACTACACCATTTAATTTAGTCATTTACTCTGAACTACAGCATTTACTCTCACCCACTCTCAACTACAGCATTTACTCTCACCCACTCTCAACTACAACATTTACTTACCATCTATATATAGACCTATCCTCCCCATTATTCATTCTCACACTCAAATATACATACAGTCTCCTCTTTCAAAAAAAAATCGTCATGAGCAGTTTAACCCAAAGAATATTATTGGGAGAATTTGACGGATCTTCCTCCGATGATGATGAGATTGCAATGGCGCAATTGATCATGATGAGGCAGTACCGAAAATTTCATAAAAGACGCCAACAAGGAGGTCATGTTGGTTCTACAAGCGGTCGAGCCTGGATCCCCCGTGACAGAGTTGGTGCCGACCAACGACTCAATGCTGATTACTTTTGTGAGTATCCGCTCTATGACGAAAACTTGTTTCAGCAACGTTTTCGAATGAGTCGACCCTTATTTCACAAGATCTTGGGTAAACTCCAACAACATGACGTGACGTTTGTCCAAAGGAATGATGCGACGGGAGCTGCAGGTCTTTCTGGTATCCAAAAGATGACAGCAGCTCTGAGGATGCTGGCATACGGGACGCCTGCTGATAGTCTTGATGAGTATCTCAAGATTGGGGAAAGTACAGTAGTTGACTCTCTTCAAAGTTTCTGTAGGGGCGTTATCTCCATTTTTGAAGCAGAATACCTGAGAAAACCAAATGAAGCAGATACTGCAAGGCTCCTACATGTGGGAAATCAACGTGGTTTTCCTGGAATGCTAGGCAGCTTGGATTGTATGCATTGGCAGTGGGACAAATGTCCAACTGCTTATCATGGATTCTTCAGCGGCCGCAGCGGAAAACCAACTATCGTACTTGAAGCAGTTGCATCGTATGATTTGTGGATTTGGCATGCTTTCTTTGGCATGCCTGGGTCATTCAACGACATCAACGTACTTGATCAATCTCATCTCTTTGATGATCTCAGTGCCGGTCGTGCCCCTCCAGCCCTTTTTGTCGTTAACGGTAGTCAGTACGACATGGGGTACTACCTTGCTGATGGTATCTATCCAAAATGGGCGACTCTTGTTCAAACCATTTCTCAACCACAAGGAAGAAAGAAGCAACACTTTGCGAGGATGCAGGAGGCATGTCGCAAGGATGTTGAAAGGGCATTTGGCGTACTCCAAGCACGCTGGGCAATTGTGAGAGGACCGGCGCGATTCTGGAATGAGGAGGATCTAGGCTACATCATGAAAACATGTGTCATTTTGCATAACATGATAATTGAAGACCAACGTGATCACGATGTTAGTGATGAAATTACTGAACTTCTTTCTTCCAGCCCAATTCAAGTCTCGAGAGATGTGACACCTGCATTGGTTGATTTCTTTACAAATAACCGCAGGATTCGATCAAATGAGGCACATCATTCGCTCCGCAACGATCTTATTGAACACCTATGGGCCCGTAATGGAGATGAAGACTGAGGTTCCCGTGTCGTGGACATTAGCTAAATAAAATGCATTTTATTATCGAGTCTTGTACTTCATTATCGAGTCTTGTACTTCATTTTCGAGTCTTGTACTTCATTAGCTAAATAAAATGCATTTTATTATCGAATAGTACCTAACGATTACATCAAAGTCATAATTGCTAAAGACTATTACATATGATAATAAAACTTTATTACAATCAATAATCGGGAAAACTAGGAAAATAACCGTTCGAACTTGAGCTAGCCGTCCATTTAGCCAAGATTTCACCCTTGCGATACTGGTAATAAGCCTTCATTTGGGGGTCTTGAACCAAATTCAAGTCCATTTGCATAATCCTATCTTCCATCTCTTTTTCTTTTATTGCTGCCTTCCTCTCCTCAAGTGCCACCCTCATCTCATCATTTGCCGTAGTCTTTTCCAAAGCCGCGAGTCTTCTTGCTTCCATTTCAGCTCTCCTATCTTCCTTGTCAGATGTAGTTTGGTTGAATTTTTCCATCAAGTTTATCCATTCACGTTCCTCATTATCTGTTTTTTTGGTCTTCAATAATTTTGCCTTTGATGCTTTACATCCAAGAGGCCTCTTTCTTGGAGACTGAACACTACCTCCACTCGTAGGATTGCTATCTTCCAATGAAGTCGCTGTGTTTGGAACTTGAGAGAAATCAGGAGACTCGTTTGGATTTTGAGAGAAATCAGGAGATAGAGGGACCGAACTCGTATCCATTTGTGAAGATCTTGGGTCGGACCGGGGTGGGGTTAAATCTGCCCACTTCATACTGTGTTCTAAGATTGCCCAACAACAATCCAAATTGGCGAAAGGTTTTTTCTCAGTGTCTTTGTACTGCCTCTTCGCTAGATCAATCTATACACATGATAAAAAAATTCTTTAATTAATTATCAAAATAATAATATTAACAAAATTCTTATGAAAACAGAAACTTGATAGAACCAAAATAATTCATCATTTTGTTATACAAATAAATTCTTATGAAAACAAAATAATAATACCTCATTTTGTTCTGTCATTCCACTTTGATGTTGCCTTTGAATTTGTCTTAAAATTCCACGATATTTGTTGCAAGCCTGCTGGATGATTTGCCATCGAGATTTGATAGAAGCATCCGAACGTACATCGCCTCCTGTGAATTCGGTGTATTTTTTTGCAACCCGATCCCATAATTTAGATCGTGCTTGATTGGTACCGACAATTGGGTCTTGACTAACGCACAAGTAAGCATTACAAATTGCTTCATCTTGATCGGAGTTGAACGATTTTCCTCTCGCACTACGACTTCCTTCTGCCATAGTTGATACACTATTTTTTTTGGAGGATATTTGTGGAGATTGAAGAAAATTTTTGTTGTCTCAAATCCTATTAACACACATTTATAGGCAGGAGAAAAAATTGTGCCGTTGCAAAAAAATTTCATCACCAAAAGACCCGTTGGGTCACCAACGGTCCGATCTTAAAAAAAAAAAAAAAAAAAAAAACAGGACACCAACGGTCGGATTGGCTTTCAACCCAATCCAACCCAACACCCAATTAACTTTACTCTTTCATCTGTTCTCTCTCTCTCTCTACGAAGAACAACGGAGAAACCCTCGCCCCTCCTCTCAAAACCAGACGACACCTCTCTCTCTCTCTCTCTCTCTCTCTCTCTCTCTCTCTCTCTCTCAAGCAGACCCATCTCTCTCTCTCTCTCTCTCAAGCAGACCTCCCTCTCTCTCTCTCTCTGAACCGAAGGGAACTCACAGCCGAAAGAGCACAACCGGCGAGAGTTTCAGAAGGGCAGGCCGGCGGCATGCATCTGTGCCGTCCATGGATCGTCAAGAATCGGGGTAGGAGACGGTCATCTCCGGATTCCAGCATGTTCTACCAGATTCCGGCGAGTTCTTCCCATTTCCGACGACTTTCCGACGATACCAGGTAACCTCCGGCTGTCCAAAATTCTGGTATTTTCAGTTGGGTATGACCTGTCTATTATAGCTGTAGTTAAATGGGGATGGAAATATCCATCCCCTTTTCCATCTCTGCCATTTTAGCACCTGTTTTTTTCTATTTTACATCCCCATTGGAGGGGTTTTTTTTGGCATCTGGTGCTATTATAAGTATACAACCCACTTTTACATCCCCATTGGGGATGCTCTTAGTTGAGAACCAAATCCTTTAACGAATTTCAAAGGCTATATTTCGGTGGTAAGCTGTGGTGGTCGAGGGTGGTTGTCGCTTGATCTAGGGTTTATGGGGAGAGAGAGAGAGAGAGAGAGAGAGAGAGAGAGAGAGAGAGGACGATGGTGGTTCTGTGTCACAGAAGAGGTAGAGGGAAGGTAATCAGGGTATATCCAGTGGCAGCAGCAGTGGAGGTGGGTCGACGTCGACGGTATAGAGAGAGAGAGAGAGACTTGAGGTGCTCGGAGTTTACAGTGGCAATCATGGTGATGGAGGCAACTGGTATTTTGGTGGCAGATGGCCGTGATAGGCTTTGATAGTGATGATTGTATTGAATTTGCATACAATATGGGTTTATGACTGGAGGGCTTAGTACCAGATCAAGTTTTTATCCAAAAAAATTTACTCAAATTTGACTTGAGTAAAAAATTAGGTAAGGGCTGAAGATGCTCTAATTGACTAGTTATTTGATACTACTTGAATTTTTATTTTATTTTTTTGCTAATATTGTATACATCAGTGAAGGGCCATCGGAAAATTAGTACGTTAATTTAAAAGGAAGTTCAACGTTTGACTATAGACTCGAACCCTAAATCTTCCCCTTAGAAGCCAAGGGGTATGCAACTACTTGGTTTCATTTGGTTTGAACTATGAACAATAAACTTTACATTATGGATTGAATAGTTATTTGATATAGATACTTAGTTTTCATGTCTCTATATAGTATTAAAAAGATGGGAAAAAAACCGAAATAGTCCATGTAGTTAAGTGTTTGTGTCAACTTGGTCCCTATAGCTGTAATTGATTACACTCTATACTTTCCATTTTGTTTCAATTTGGTCCAATTGCTAACTGCCGTTAGCCTGCCGTTAAGTCCTTTTAACTAGGGGTAAACAAAAAATCTGTCAAATCACGAATTCAGTCCAAACCAATCCAAACCAAAAAGTTTGGTTCGGGTTTTTAGTAGTATGGTTTGGTCATGGTTTAAAAAAATTAGAAACCGCGTTATATAGTTTGGTTCGTGAATTCATATTCACGGTTATGGTTTCAAACCGATCCAAACTGTATAATACATATATATATATATATACACACACATAATTTAATTTAATTATGATTCACCAAATAAATATGACAGCTTTAGTCAACTACTTTTCCAATTTATTGATCCTAATAAATTCACCGTGATATTTAGTTTTTCTTCCTTGCCAAGATAATTTAAATTAAACTTCTATATATCACAACTGCCGACTAGCAAAATGGAGATCACTCTGATTTTGATAGAACGGATATGATGTTGTGTAGGCAATTTTATTTATTTTGCAAAATGGAGATCACTCTGATTTTGCAACAGAACTCTCATTTTGGTTCTTGGGCAAAGTTGATCACTTTCCATACTTACCCATCATCATTATACTTTTACTCACTAACTTTTCAAAATGGAATCTACTTTTAGGGATAAAATAGACAATTCACCAACTTTTACCCACTAACTTTACAAAATAGACACTTATTAAGGGACAGCCCAAAATGGAATACTGGACTGTAATAAAGGGACGGAGGGAGTAATGGACTACTCCATATAAATACACCGACGCCACATTGGCATTCCAGGCTTCCAGCATCATAGTATTGGTGATTTTTACCAGGATACACTTCCGAAGCGACACAAATCAAAACTTCGAACTCACGTCCTAGTTTTATGAAAAAGTTAATTTCAGTTTCTTGTAACACCTTACAACCTACCAGCTTGTACACATGTTGGATATAACATTGCCACAGCAAAGATAACTAGAACTCTCGAAGTCATTTCAGAAAACACTTCCTTTCCCTTGCCTTACTGCTCCTCTACCTGCATATATAGTCATCCAAAATAGAGTGTAACCATCTGCATAAATGATTTACCTAAAAATAAAAACGTGCATAAAGGAAAACGACACCAAATTAGTAGTTACCAAAAGTAAATTATGGGATTAAACGATAATCTTCCTCTAGTTGTTCGCTGCATTGACTATTAGATTCTTTCTGTCATCTGATGCACTACGAGAAGAATGAGTTGTGAGCGAAGTGGAATCCATAATAATCTATTCAAAAACAGTTTTTGAGAGAAATGATTCTTTTTTCGACCAGAGTTGAATTGGGGTTTGTTTTCATAAATACAGACAACATAAGGTCCAAGTACCCAATCGCACTGGCCCTCTATGGACATGGAGCTGGTGACATCCTATGATCCTTAAAATTAGAGACTCTCATTTTTTTGAACGTTATGGTCCATAAACCAGTAACCTTTTTCCCTCAACAGATGCCCCTGTTATACTCAAGGACGATGAGAACCAACAATGAATGATCCATGAGTGCATAGGTCATTAGTTTTAAAAAAAAAAAAAAAAGCTTCATTGTTGGTTCTCATCCTCCATGAGCGCATAGGTCATTAGTTTGATGATCCTTCATAGCGATTACCCATAATAAATGATCCATCGTTTTCACCGTTTTTATAGCTTTTACTGGGCAGAAAAGAAACTTTTTACTTTAAATGGTGTGCCAATACAGAAGTTGGGTTCAGTCCATCCCAAAATAATCACTACTCTTATTGTAGCTGCTTAAGGTTAACTGAAAATACGCCAGAGGTCCTAGGTTTACCAAAGAAATAACAATAAAGACGTGACAGAGAGAGACAGAAGGAGAGGGATTATGCGCATGGGTGTAATGAGAGAGGTTAGGGACAAAAAAAGGGACTCACACTTTTGGAGGAAATAGCATTGCCAGTCCAAAGTCCATAACTCTTTGCACATTACAATGTGGGATTATTCTGCACAAGGTGAGATCCGTATCAAAATAGATGCTAGAACTACTCATGGTTAACATTTAACCAATCTTTCCATAATCCCCAAGGGGAAAGTTGCTCCAGGGATCCTGGAATATTATAAATGGGATTTACCTTTTGCAGGATCTTTTGGCTGTCAATGAAGTATTGATTTGGATGATTAATGCCAGCATCACAAGATGAGCCATGAACAGCTTCGAATGTCAAGGTGCAAGCCAACTGCACATATTGCTCACAAACATAATATCCCATAGAAAACGAAATAAAAACTGAAGCACCTGGAACAGCAGCGGGACAACTCCAAATGCAATTTTCTGACCTGATAATGTCTGTTCCGTACTTTATCCATCACATCCTCCATGGGACGATTGCCTACTCCCATTTTACCCAGGGCAGCTCTCAAATTCTCCTCACTTTCACATTAAACGGATAAGTTAGTGTTGGTTCAATGATACGTAGTACATTTGATCAATGGTAGCTACAACACATGACATTCACTGGTTATAAATACCTAGTGTCTGGAAAGGGTAATCTGTATGCCCATAACTTCTTGTGGTAGTAAGTAAATCAACAGTACAGAGAATCATCACATTATGTTGATCCACGTTTATTCATATGAAAGGAGGCACGTGCTATGTGGTTACAAGCTTACAACCCACATATTCATACAATCCGTCAATGAGTTCCAATTTTCCACATAATAGTTTAGAAGGTGCAAGATAAGCAAGAAAAAGGTGGGACAAATCCATCAGACCATCACAAAGTTATGAACAGCACCATCTTGATGACTAGTTTAAGGAAAGAAAATTCAAATAATCTGTTGCTCCAAGCAGTAAAACCGACAATTTGACAGAAAGGTTACAAGCACAAAAGCAAGACAAAAAACTTGTGGCAACGGTCTAGGGATTGGACACATTATTTGTTACTTATAATTGATAACCAAACCCGTTAACATGAAGACTGGTGGTGAAACGAATGCTGGTTTAGGATGGTTTCTTGCTAATAACAAGAATATGAATCCTGTTGTCCCGGCTAGGGCCAGGAAACCACCTGACCACCCCTCCAAGGCCCAAGCAGAGTGCTGTTTCTAAATTTTGGCTTTATAAGCATGTTCATCTCCTTGGCCTTCTAGACACGCAAGTCAAGAAATCTAATATGTCCTCCATCTGCAATAACATCTATACTACTATGAAGTCCTTTGGGAATTACCCAAACAGTGATGAAACCAGGATTGTTCTCCTGACGCTGTTCTTGATGTCCATATCATTGGCTCAACAGAGCATTCTGTTACAATCAAAGTTTCTCACAAGCGGCTCAGTGTTAGTCTCAATGCTACAGTTGTTTATGGTGCCAACCAAAGGGATCTAAGAGAGCAACTTTGATCTGAACAATGTGCTGTGTCTCTTTCTATGCCTGATCAAGAGACTTGGCTGCTTTTTGGAGACAAAAATATCGTAAAACATGAAAAAGAAAAGAAGGGGGCCCTAGCATTGATACGGGCAATCAAGACTCTAATAAGTTATAATTGTCGAGATAGATTGGACATATTTTATCTTCCCTACAAAGGCTGCTTCTATACCTGGAACAAGCATGAGAATGGCTTAATTTTCTTTAAGCTTGATAGGGTCATGGTGAATGGGTCTTGACTTTATTCCTTTCCTGAATCTGAAGCAACTTCCCTCCCTCCTGGAATCTCTGAGCACTCTCTGTGGGCTAGTTCTTGTTAAGGTCAAAGCTGTGGGTGATCACAAACCTTTTAAAATTTTCAATTTCTGGGTCAGACATCCATAGTTTGAAGACATTGTTTCCAAACGTTGGCATGGAGCTGTAAGGGGCCATCCTGTGTATCGGTTTGTTTCCAAGTTGAAACCTCTTAAAACTGAGTTCAAGGCTCTTAATCCCTCCTGTTGAGTTATTATTTCTCAGAGTTCTAAAACAAGGAATTAATCAGCGGTTAATCGCCGATTAATCGTTGACGGGGTCTATCCAATTAGGTCCGACTAACGATTAATCGCCGATTACTAATTAATATGCACCGATTAATCGCTCGAAGGTGGCCGACCGCCCAACTAGCACCTAACGACTTTTAGAATATTGGTATTTCTGACAGAGTTGTGAAGTCAATAGAGACACTGGAAAAGATACAGCTTGATATTCAGTCTAGCTCTGATCCCTCCTCTTGTAACTGTTGAAAAGGAAGCTTCTTTAGATTATACTGATCTTAACATGGCAGAAGAATCTAGGTTTAAATAAAAATCCAGAGAGAAATGGATCAAGCTTGGAGACGAAAACACCTCTTACTTCCATAAGAAAGTTGCAATTCACACAGCTAGAAACAAAATTTTATCTATCCATGATTCTCAAGGTGTTAGGCATGACAATTATGAAGAGGTCAAGACTATTGCTGTTAACTACTTCAAAAGTATGCTTGGTGCTTCTAGTTCTTATCCCTCTGATGGCTATACAAGATCTCTGATCTCATTCATCCTTGACAAGAGTTAACCATTAGATTATTTTTCCCTAAACAAATGGTTGGATTTAGACATCACACTGCAACCCAGTCGTCCTCATTTGGGTGCAATATTATTCTCAAAGGGTGCCAAAATAATTCACTCAAGGTGCAATATTGTTTCATCAAAGGAGCAATAGTAAAATTTTCAAAGTCAAATAAGTCAGATTAAGACAAGACACTAGCAACTCATTCGTTTAAACCTCAAAGGGTGCCATGTTAATTCACTCAAGGTGCAACATTGGTTCATAAAAGGAGCAAGCGTTGTGTTATTCCAATGAAAAAAAGTTTGATAAGACAAAAATAGACAACCCAATCATCACCATTCTGGTGCTAGTTTGGTTAAATAAAGAGCAAAATCATTTAATGACAAGGAGCAATTTTTTTTAAAAGGAGCAAGCGTTACTTTTTCAATTGATGATGGGATCGTACCAAATCAAGAGATAAGAGATCAATTGTTGCTGGGGATGGAGAAGCGATTGATAGGCGCCGGAGAAGAGAGGATGGGGAGGAAACTGATCGGAGCTGTGTGTAGGAGAGGGGAGAAAGGTGTGTCCCAGTCCTTGTTAGGGCTTTTCTCGAAAAGAGGGTGTGGGAGGCGTGGGAGGAGGGGGAAGGAGAAGTTTGAGAGGGAATTTAGGGCTTTTTAAGACAGAGGTATAAGCGTCCAGAGCTATTTTTGTTCCATGTATGTGCAATTAATATTTTCCTTCCCATGCCAGGTGCAATTTCATGAAAACCTCTCCATGAGTCCGCAATTTTTTGCCCCAACCTCCTCTGAAATGTAATTTTCCTGTTGTCTTTTCACCCTAAATGCAAACATGGGGGAATCAGTCACATTTGTTTCGTTGATGACCTCTTTGTTGTATGCCAACCTGAGCTTTCCAAATTGTGACATGTGCTCTTCTCGAGTTCCATGAATTCTCAGGCCTTCAACCTAATAAGAGCAGGAGGTATATAGCTGGTACTGATAATGATCAAACACCAGATATGCTTTGAGATATGCTCTTTGTACTCTTCCTGTTAAATACCTGGGGGTGCCCCTTATTCTTCAAACTTACAGTTAGGAACTGCACTGATCTCGTCTCTAATATTGTAGCCAAAATTAAGAGCTGTGGGGAAAACAAATTATTGTCGTCTGCTGGCAGGCTCCAACTTATAAAGTGTACTCTTCTAGCCCTATTAGTGTACAAATTGAACAGCTTATAAAGATTTCCTTCGGACTGGACTGAAAACTACATCCACTCAAATAAAGTTTCCTTGGAAACCATCTGTTTACCTAAAAAGGAAGGAGGGCAAAGAACTGGAATCAAGCTTCTTTCCTAAGGCAAGTATGGGCCATCCGCTCTATACACAATTCGTATGTGCAGAATGGTACTACGCATACCTCATCAAAGGCAAGTGTTTCTGGACCATAATTATTAAATCAGACAGTTGTAGCACATGGAGAAAAGTTCTCAAACTAGGAAGTCTTGCTAGGTCTTTTATGAGGCATATTATTGGTAATGGTGCCACACCTTCATATTGTTTAATAACTGGCTTCGCAAGGTCCCCCCTGCTCTCTTTTCTCCACAAGGATTATTTCTTCCTAAGGGAATTCCCATTACAGCCAAGGTATACTTGATCATTTACAATGGTCAACGGACTTGGCCTGTTACTCCTTCCTTATTTCATACCTTTTTGCCTGACTGTTCTAAAGCTGACAAGGTTCAATCGGCTATTTTCCCGACCAAAACATTTACTATTGCTACAACATGGAATGCTATTAGACCTCACTTCCCTATTGTCCATTGGCATAAACTTCTGTGGTTTCCTAACTGCATTCCCTAGGCATAATTTTATCTTTTGAATGGTCATTCAAGGAAATCTCAGAACTAAAACAGGCTGCAGAAATGGGGAGTCGTCATCTCTTCTAATTGTCACCACTGTCAGCAAGGCATAGAAACCCTCAATCTTTCTTGGTTGCCCCTATTCTAGAACCATTTGGAAGCAAATCTGTGTGATCTCTGTGGTATTTCCAAGGCCCAACAAACCTGGATGAATGAAATTACTTGGCTTACAGGGAAATTCAGAGGGAAATCTTTCGCTAGCACTATAAGAAAGCTCACTAGGGGCCTAGGGCTGCCATGGTCTACTCCACATGGAAGGAAAGAAATTGCAGAGTTTCCAGGGCATAAAAAAGATGCCCATCATTCATTCTAAAGCAAATCTGCTTTGATGTAAAGATCAAAGGCTCCCAATTCGCCTCTATAAAACAGACTCCTCTCAATTCTTTAAGTTTGCAAATCTTGGCACATCTCTCATATGAGTTTTGTTCAAAATCTTTTAGTTTGATTGTTTTTATTTAGCTTGTTTTCAATTGTTGTTTTTTCTTGGTGTTGTCTTGTACTCGGAAGTCAGAAGGTCTGCCTCCCTTTGATTCTTTGTAAGATTGCTCTTTTAAAAAATTCAGAGGCAGAAACCAAAGAATCCCAATTTACTACTTCAATGCTGGCTTTAATGCACTGAAATAATCATTCAGCGAGCTGACCTGAAATGACGAAAAGGGCAGCCATGATGATCTCCAACACCTGGAGTGGATGATATGATTTTTTGACAGGAATAAGGTGTATAATCCTGCACTCACCACGAAAAGAAATTTAATTTGGTAAGCATATGACTACTCGTATGCAGATCAAGCTTTGTATCCTAACTTCCCAGTATGGGACTCGTCACTTTCCTATGTATAATAAGTACTGAAGAAAAATGTGACTGGAGTAATACTACTAACACAACCAGATTTGGAGTAATACTTATCGAACTCTTCCACCCTTAAACTAACCCTGCATTCCCAAGAATTATCCATTTAGGTTGAGTTCTTCTAAACTTAAATTATTTCTTCGTTTTGTGTGTTTTGTTCGTCTTTTCTGAATTTTTGTTAGATTTGCGGGATTTTTTTTGGATTAATCATCCGTCTCGACAAGAGGAGTCTAAGAAGTACAAAATTATGACCAAAAGTATAAAAAAAAAAGTTCACTAAAGAAGAAAAAAATATCTAACAGCTATCTTTTGGAGCTTAAATGCCGTCTTATTTGAATTTTTTCAACATCGGTCCATATTTTTATACTTTTTCGATTCGTCACAAACGATTAACCCCTAAAATTACGTCGAAAAGCTAAACAAAAAGTTGCGAGAAGTAAAAAATACCAAAATAAGTTCCAAACTCATAAGTTTAAAAGAACGCAGCCTTAGTGGGAAGATTCTATGCTTCGCAGTTCTTTATTTTCATTGAAGGAATTATCTGTTTTACTAACATAACATTTTAGAAACAGAACAGTAACTTTCTTACCGTTCTCTTCCCTTCTTTTCCATAGTTGTGCCGTATACCGTATGCATATTCTTTATCAAATCTCTCAGCACCAATCTACAAGGAAAAGTATCAAAAGGTATACACCAAGATTAAAACAGAAAAAAATGTGATATTCAAGCATCATGGCACACAACTGTACATGTTGTAGATAGAATAAAAACATGTTTGTTTGCACACCCACCCATGCACAAACACCCGCACGGAGAGAGAGAGAGAGAGAGAGAGAGAGAGAGAGAGAGAGAGAGAGAGAGTTTATATCATCAATAACTGGCATTATAATGACCTCAAGGCCTTAATATGCTAATGGCCAAATGAGCCCAAAATGAGTATTCCACCTAAACGAGTCAATCAGTGATGGCCTGCTGTGATAGCATTAACACATACACAGGTTGTTAAATTATCAAAACGATGATGCATAATGCAGTTGGTAGCTAGTGTGGCATTTGCTTCTTACAGCTTCATGTCAACGCAAGAATAAAACTCTATGTTCCACTTAAACAAAACTTTAGCTTCCCACCAAAATGCTTTAATATAACAAGGCAACCAAGCTCACCTTACGAGAAAACTCAGCTTTCCAAAAGGCAAGGGCATCATCCAACTTCAATCCAACACCCTACAGGAAAAAAGAAAGAAAAATGAGTGGACACTATTCAATGCACAACACCAAGAAGTAAAAAATGCAATAAGTAAATAGTACCATAATAATATGAAACGTGTCCTACGTTTCCCCAAAAATTACTTTTTATAAAAGCACTTCAGTTTACTTGAAGCTATCCACTAATCCCATGATATTCAAGAAACAAGATTTTTTTTTTTTTTTTTGCACTAGTGGAAATCTGGGTAGTTACCATTCTTGACTATAACTCCATTTTCTGCATCACAGATTCAAACCAAGCATAAAGTCTACCTATTACATAAGTACTAAGTACATAAATATGCAAACGAAACAAGGAGAGTGCGGCCGTCAATGCTAAATTAGAAATTTGGAGAGAAGCACTAGAGTCCAAAGGATTTAGGACAAGTAGGAGTATTATGATCAGGAAATATAAAAAAGCGAGCATTATAGGTATTTAAGTTCAATAATTAGCAAGGACGGAGAGATTATGGACCATCCGACCATGTAACCCATAGGATCCAAGTTGGGTGACTCAAGTGGAGAGCCGCTTTTGGTGTATTGTGTGATTGAAGGATATTTATAAAATTCGAAGAGAAATCTTAAAGAACTGCTATACAACCAGCAATACTATATGGGACAGAGTGTTGGCCTATCAAGAAGCAACAAGTGAGTTAAATGAGTGCAGCTAAAATGAGAATGTTGAGGTGGGATGTGTGGTAAGACTAGGATGAGAATCGAGAGATAGAATTAGAAATGAAAATATTCATGAGATGGTAGGAGTTGTACCTATACAGGATAAGTTGAGAGAAAATAGATTAAGATGGTTTGGACATATCTACCGTAGACCTGTAAACGAAGTAGTCAAGAAAAGTGACATGATAGTAGTGGATAGTAGGGCTAGGGCAAGAGGAAGACCTAAACTGACTTTGGATGCCGTGATACGGAAGGATTTGGGCTTACTAAATCTAAGTGAACAGGTAGCCCTAGAGCTCAATGGAAAAATATGATTTATGTAGCCAACCCCAATTGATTGGGACACAAGGCTGGGTTTGGTTTGGTTCGGTTTAGTACCTGAACCCGACCAAAATAAATCGAACAAGGTGTAATTCATGAAAAAGTGTCCAATAGACATACTCGCAGCGTCTCCAACAAAGGACACATGATATTGCATTCACACTAGACAAAGTAAAAAAGCACGACATGTTTCCCTTTCAACACCAACACATGAGAA
Source organism: Rhododendron griersonianum (assembly GCA_018127125.1). NCBI lineage: Eukaryota > Viridiplantae > Streptophyta > Magnoliopsida > Ericales > Ericaceae > Rhododendron > Rhododendron griersonianum. The sequence goes on along the minus strand of CM030799.1, from coordinate 17,396,267 downwards.
CAAACAAGAATAACCAAATTGAAGGTGTGACCTTGAGAAATAGACCGAATTGCATCCTCCCTCCATGCTTTAAATGATGATCCTCTCTTAGCTGCATGGGTACCATCGACCAAGGAAATGAATGATCATAGTAAACAGAATTGCAAGTCAATCTCCACAAAGAAAAGAGAAGGGGAGGAGCAGAATTACAGGAAAATTCTTTTTAATGATCGACTTGTGATGCAACAGCAGTAACACTGACTGTATGACCACAACCTTTACCTTTTCAAACAGGTGGCGCATGCATAAAGGAAATGAACTTTTAGCTAATTGATCGATGTCCTTCAAAGATATTTCTGCAAATTCTCTTGGCTGCAAAATCAGCATGCCAAAATTGTCTGTATCAATTTGAACCTTTAAGACTGAATAGATTACCCAAAATGAAGAGTAGAAAGTACCTGGGAATAGTCAGGACCGAGATAACTAGTCGATAGGGATTCCACAATCTATGGAAATATCAAAGCCAAGTTAGGCATCCTATTTTGAAACAAAGCCGATCTTAAACTGCAAATGTTAGTAAAATACTTACAGGAGTCAACCGATCCGCCTCTCGTTCTCTAATGGTTGATGTCCATTTCCTGAAAGCAAAGGCCGTTCCTTGTGAAAATCCGAAGGATTTGATCCCATTCTTTATTTTGTATTTTCCAATACAGGACAAGTAATGAGCAAAGACGTCAAAATGCAACCACAATCTTGAAATGATTTGCATGTAAACCTTTCTTCTTCAGGTGTAAAGATGGCCTCAACCGAAGAAAATTTTAAATGCAGTCAACGAAACTACAAATAGAATAAAACCTGATCTTTTGAAAAACTAGGACTAGTGAAAAAATCATTTCCACCTTATGGAATACCAAAAAAGATTAAGAATCGGCCTGGTGTATAGTGCATCTCAGACTCTCAATTGTTCTGTCGGACCGCTTTTCCACCATCTCTCCTAAAACCAATTGGTGTTAGCGAAGGCTTCAATTAAGTCTTTTATGGCATTCGACATCACACCCGCAAGTCTGTTTTTAGAGCGATCGCAGGAAGTGGCATTGTATAACCAAATCCATGGGGGCACTCCGGGCCCAACAATCCCTCCCTCACGATGACGCTCCCACGACTTGAACCCATGACTTCCTGGCACCTATGGAGCACGGGTACCGGTACGCGGTACGGGTACGATACGGGTACGGGTACGGGAAACGGCAAAACCCCAAAAAAGTAGGGTACGGGTACGGCGGGGGTACGGCGAATATATATATAATTTTTTTTCTATTTTTTATTGCATAAAATGAGAAAATGAGAGAGGAGAGGAGAGTCCGAGAGAAAGAGAGAGAGAACTTGCGGTTTGAAGCCCTAGATCTCCAGATCGCTGCCTCTCTCTTTTTTTTTTGATCGCTGACTCTCTCAGTCAGTTAATGTGTATATAGTCAAAAAGACAAATAAGTTACACAATAAACCCATATTTTATAATTATTTACAAAAAAAATTCCTGAAATTTTGAAAAAAAATCATTTTGGGTTAAAACGTACCCAATGCCGTACCCATGCCGTACCCTTGACGTACCCATGCCGTACCCAAAAATATCAAAAGTACCCGATCCAATTTTGCCGTACCCATGCCGTACCCGTACCCGTACCAGTACCCGGTACGCGTACGGCGACATTTTTGAAGTACCCGTGCTTCATAGCCTGGCACTAATACCACTTGTCAGACCGCTTTTCCACCATCTCTCCTAAAACCACTTGGTGTTAGCGAAGGCTTCAATTAAGTCTTTTATGGCATTCGACATCGCACCCGCAAGTCTGTTTTTTAGAGCGGTCGCAGGGAGTGGCATTGTGTAACCAAATCCATAGGGGCACTCCGGGCTCAACATGTTCGAAGTTCGAACAATTAGAAAAAGTAACTTCACCCAGAGGATCAAAGTTCAGGTGTACATCTAACAAACATGTACATATCAAGACACAGCTTTATCTTGTGGATGGCAACTAGGGCTGCAAACGAGCCGAGCGGAGTCGAGCTTCATGCTACTCAAGCTCGGCTCGCCAAAATATACGTAGTCTTGCTCGAATCGAGCTGCACAAATTCAGCTCGAGCTTGGCTCGCAACTTCATACCCCACAGCTCGAGCTCGGCTTAGCTCGGTACGCGCGAGGAAAGATAAAGCTGCTACTGGGTGGGCTAGAGGCTCTACTTGTAGAGGATTCTTTTTGTACCACTTCAACATTTTTTCGATGTGGGACTCGTGTAATAGAGTTTGAAGAAGTTTTTCACTAGCACTTAGTCCCACATCAAGAGTTTTTAGACTCCTCAGGCATTCACTTTGCTATAAAGGCACCTTTCCCCTTCACCTTACACATATGCTGCCCTCGTACTGTGAGCTGTAGCTTGTAGCTTGACAGCTGTACCTTGAGATGATAACAACTTTTGTAGTAATAGGAATTAAGTTAAAAACATTTCTCTACAAAAGTATGTGTATATGTATAAAATATATATTTACATATATATAACTGTTAGCTCGCGAGCTCATCCGAGTCGAGTTATGGGTGACTCGAGCTCGGCTCATTTATTAAACGAGCTAGGTAACAGAGCTTGAGCTCGTTCGTTTATGAATCGAGTCAAGCTTGAACGAGCCATTAGCGAGTCGAGTGGCCCGAGTCTCGAGCTGCTCGCGAGCGGCTCTGTTCGTTTGCAGCCCTAATGGCAACACAAAAAAAGATGAGAAACCAAAGATAAGCTTAGTAAATGGGGCTCTATTCCATCTTCCTTAGCTGTTTGCTCTCCCTGCCATCAAGGAATAAAATCTATACCTCACATCCTTGTAGGCTGCTCCTACTCCAGGCACATATGGTAGACTATAAGAGGTGTTCTAAACCACAACAAAATTGCGATGCTGAAATCTCATTGCTCATTGGAAAATTCAGTAAAAAATCATTTGGCAGCACGTTAGAAATTTTGCTCGGGCTGCTATGGTATACATATGGCAAGAAAGGAACTATAGAGTTTTTCAAGGCCTTCAACGACCTTTATCCACTGTTTTAGATATGGGTTGTTTTGATCCAATTTTTATCTGTAAAGCAAACTCCCCATAATACCATGCTTCATAGCTGTTTGGCAAATCCACTGTAGGAGTTTTGTCCCAGCTTAAGCTGAGTTTTGCTTGTTTGGAAGGTATACATTCTTGGTTGTTTGTAAGACTATTTTCCTCAATGAATTTCTCATTCATCCCAGAAAAAAACAAACACATACAGGTGCACACCTAATAAATGTTTGTGCAGACTGTAGAGACTAGAGAGTGAGAGTGAATGAGAGGTTGTCAAATACATCAGTAAGCAGTGCATAACACAATGTTTTCTCTGATCAACACCACCTCATTAGACCCAAAAAAGATAATAATGATAACCTGTTTGTCAGCACAAGGGCTTTTGAAAGATGGCTGCGAAATCGTGTGACAACAAGGGAAGACACCTAAAAAGTAAGAATAAAACCTCAATGAGATAGACCAATTCTAGTATGATGTGGTGTGGGTTACAGTGCAGTAATAAGAAGGGGTACCTGATTCATAGCAACATATGCATACCCTTTCAGGAGAAATACTCTGCGACCAGCCACTAATTCTGGAACTTCTTCAAAGGGCACCTTCAATTACGAAAGAGGCGGAAAAACATGTAAATAATCCAAATCAAACTAGAAATCAGGTGAGTCATTCTAATTCGAGATCTAGAAGATGGGGAAGCCCCTCTTTTCTCATTGTTACGCTCAATGGCATTGGAAACACCAATAAGATTTTTCCACACTGGACGTCCCCAATTTTATGATGGTGAGCATTCAATAAATTATAAATCATTTCCGCCTACCCCAGAAGTAAGACAGGCGAAGAATCAGAACCATCCAATTGCTTAATTTTGAGAGTCGGGCCCCAGGAATCCTTCTACAGAATGTTCCAACGAACCGCTACTAATTTGTTCCCACTAAAAAGTAGGAAGACTAATTTATTTACTTTCACAGGTCACTTGCCAATAAGATAAGAATTCGCTCAGTCACCTACTGAGAGAAAGATAAAAGTGCAATTGTTGCATTTGAAAGGGATATTCGAGAAAGTACACGAACCTTGTAGAATATCGTATCAGCTGCGAAAGTAAGAAAGCAACAAAGAGGGGAAAAAAAAGATGTTAGAATATACACCATACTACAACTTTAGAAGTTGGAAAATTAACGTTTCATGACCTATAAATACAGAGTTCCAATTAAAGGAGAAATTTTAGATGAACCAGCACCCATATCCAGGAAGAAATACTATAGTTAAACCCAGAGTGCTCCAGAGATCAATCTTCTTTGTTAGTAACAGGTGTGAGCAGGACAGGAATGCATACTCTTGACATTCAAAGGTACACCCTCGTCTCATCCCACAAAATCACATGTGTGCACAATACACGGACATAGAGACAGAGGCAGGTGAAATAGCTTCAACTACGAGAATGCAGGAGTGTTCATTTACTGAAGCATATCGAATCACTACAAGTCTTTTATGAACAAATAGAAATGGAAATACAGGCAATTCGAGTGACAAGTATGCAGAACAACCCAAGCAATACACTTGACGACAACCAATAGATGTGGCATACATATCAGAAATGTAAGCAAAGAAGAGAGAAAAAATGGTTACTTGATGGAGAAAATGGCCAGTAAGTTTAGCAAGTAACAGCAATTACCGTTAGGCATAGATTTTTTTTTTGGTCCTATAGAGTCTGCAACTTGGCCCAGTTTCTCCTTTACATTCTGCATAAGCAAACATGCCAAAGTAGCTCTGAGAGTTAAGCCTGACAAACACTCCATCCTCAAGATTAAAAATGCACAAATAGGTTGAGATTTTCTTCGTGGGTAAAATTGAAAACCAAAAAAGACATTCATCTATCGACTATCATCTATTCAGACAGAAAAGAGCGCAGAGCAATTAAGTACATGGAGTGCAAGTACCTCGAATTCTGCATTGCTAACTGCTTTGTAAGGAAGGTCAAACTCTGCCATCAGTGCACGCTGCAAATTCCACAGAGCCACAAATGATCAGCATCAGACTTGGAATAACAGTAAAACTGTGAATGTTGCAGAAGAAAACAAACTATACCTGTACTTCAGAACTTTCAAGTCTGAAACGGTAACGAAAAAGGGTGGTTTCCATGGAAAGAAACCATTTTCTCAGTTCCTCCCTAATGCATCAGCAAACAAACAAGAAGTAAGAATTCTGCGAGGATACACTCTTGCAGAAAAAATCAGGGAGATAATTACTTACGTCCTACAGTAAACAAGGCGGAGAACAAAGTGGGAAATTATGTCCTTGTTGATAACCTCAGATGCTTGTGGGTGGCTCATATTTGACTTCAAGAGATCTCTTACCTATTTAAATACAGTAATAATAGTAGGAAATCGAACAGCTCTGCACGAAACACACAACAAACATTCTATGACTACAATTTACCAGCGTCTCTACTTCATCAGGTTTCTTTCCTCGGGACAATCCATCAGAAATCCCTTTAAGAACTGTATGGACAACACCAAATTGCAGGACTTCAGAATGAGTAACAAAAAAGAGCACACTGCGAAATTTAAAGGTTCACAACAGAAACTCCAGCAAAGAACGGCAGAAACAAACAACAGTATAAAGTGTTGAAGCATCCAACTCAAAACCAACTGGCAATGAGTGAAGAGACCGCTCATGCTCATATACTAGTTTTCAAGGTGATAATTAACCAATGTGGGACAATTCCAACACTACCCCGCACGTGTGACCCCCGACTCACACATGGAGAGGTCAACCTAGGATCCGGAACATACAGATCACAACGAAGCAAAGTGCAACTATGGCACAAACAAAGGGGAAAAGCCTCTAAAAATCTAACTCTGATACCATGTTAAATCATCCAACTCAAAACCAATTGGCAACGAGTGGAGAGGCCGCACATGCTCATATACTAGTTTTCGAGGGGATAATTAACCAATATGGAACAATTCCAACATAAGGCTCCGCCAAATCCCCTCGTTTGATGTCCCTATCTAACCAACAAAGCCTGAATGATGAAAAAATGCAAAATCTCATAAAACCCTAGATCATTAAATAACAGAACTGAATTTCCTCAAGATTTGGTATAAACGGTAATAATATTTTTATGGAAAGAGAAAAAGAAACTGAGCTCTAGTGTTCGGTTAGTGAGAAAGCGTAGGAAAGGAAAGGCGGGGAGAAAGAATGAAAGACCTCGGAGGCGATCGATGGCGAAAAGCTCGAAATCTTCGAGTCTGACTTGGAGCTCTGGAGCAGAGCGGTAGAGGGGGAGACCTAACACGACGTCGGCGACGGCGGGAGTTCTTCTCTGTGACCGGGCAATTTCCATTTTTTTTTTTGCCCCTTTTGTCAGTTGAAATCTGAAGACGGAGCAAAGGCAGCGGCACTAGCCAACTGGCTATGAGAGAGAGAGAGAGAGAGAATTGGCGGGAAACGCTTCCCTAATTTCCTGGAAATCGGGTCAACTAGATTCAATCCGAGCCCAACGAGAATTTTTGGTGGTTTCTCAATGTCAAAAAGATTTGTAGAGAGGAAGAAAATTTTGTTTTGTCTGTATTCAAAAACAATTCGCGTTTGTTAGTTTTGCATAGGGCTGCAAACGAGACGAGCCGAGTTTCACGCAACTCGAGCTCGGCTCGCCAGAATATACATCAGCTCGAGCTCGACTCGAAACATTGTACCCGAGCTCGAGCTCGGCTCGGCTCGGTATGCGTAAGAAATGTATATATATATATTATATACATTATATGTATATGTATATATACATACAGATACATATATTACATATATTTTATATATATATATATATAAAGGTCAGCTCGCGAGCTCGTTCGAGCCGAGCTTAAGGCAGCTCGAGCTCGGCTCGTTTGTTAAACGAGCTAGGTAGTAGAGCTCGAGCTCGTAAGTTTATGAATCGAGTCGAGCTCGAACGAGCTATTAACGAGCCGCTCGCGGTTCGTTTGCAGCCCTAGTTTTGCAATAAACTTCTATGGATTTTTGGTTCATCTGACGATAGTATTTGTTGACTTTTTCAAAAAAACATTGGGAAATGTCATAATTTCTTACTTTTTCGATTTCTCTTGTCAATCAATAATCCATAAAAGTTAGGTGCAAAACTAACAAACACAAAATAAAAATTAATAAAGACAACACAAAAATTTCTCTCTCTATAACTTTTAGTTAAGTGGAAACACTCACAAGTTAGGGTTTAGCCCAATGGTCATGTAGCTCTCTTTTAGAGCGTGACATCTAGGGTTCGACTTATATGAATAGGAGGTTGGTTGGTCATCATAATAATAATCTAACAAATACTAACATCTTATCTTCTAAAAAAAGAAAAAAAAAATAAGGGTGGGCTTGCGAGTATGAACGTAAGAATTTCTTTCAAAATATCTTAAATTACTAGAATTCGCGAGACCGAAATTTAAGAGCTCGAGCAAAAGAGCGATGATTTAGAGCATATTCAATGTATACTCCATATATAACTCCAAATCTCCATTTCATTCCTCCATTTTGGAGGAATTATGCACTCCAATCCATCCCTCTATAGTTGCCTCCATTTTGGAGAATAGATTTTTATCCTCCATATTTGGAGTATGAGGAAAGAAAACGAAAAATCCTTCAAAACCACTCTTTGAATATAAAACTAGAGAAATAATTGAAATTGACATTGAAGTACACAATTATTGGTTTCAAAGTGAGATAAAATTTGAAATGAAGATGAACAATAGAGATATAGAAATTTATGATTGGAGTGAACATGAATAGTGAATCCCTCTAAAATCACTTTTTGAGTATAAAACTTTATTTTGATCCTCCCAAATAGAATCATTGAGGACATTGGATTGGAGATCCTCTTAAGAGGAGTAAATGGTCCTCCTGAAGAATTGTACTGTGACTTAAGATTTCGATTCTCTCTGGAAACAATAACCAAACGTCACCTGGGAGAACAAAAAAACAAAGACCAAAACTATATTTCTATTTTTTAGTGTTTAATGTTTTGAAGAACAAAAAGAAAACATATGTCTCCTAATTCGTATATCATTTTACTTCTAAAATGTTTTCGCTAATACTTATGGTGACAAAATCAGATTATTTAGCAACAAAATTTGATTCGTCACCAAGAGTCATTTTTCTTGTAGTCATCGATATATTTTAGGAAATTGATATTCGCACTTCATTTTTTACTGACGGCGCTCCACTTTATTCATAAAGTTTCTAGTAATTTCACATTAAAATTGGAGCGTCATCAGTAAAAAGTGAAGCGCAAAAATTAATTTTCTATATTTTACTCATAATATGAACTTTAGGATATATTATTACTTTATTAAACCTAAGAGCATCCGCACTACCACAATAATCGTAAAAAATGACAGTTTAAAAGTGTCATTAAACATGAAAGATAATAGTTTTGAAATTGTCATCTATGGAGCTGTCATTAAAAGTCTGAATCTTAAAATGACGGTTTGAAATTGTCATTAATATCTATAAAGATGACGCTTTATAAACGTAATTGAAAGTAAAAGATGGCAGTTGTGAAACGTCATTAAAGTGCTTTAAAACCGTCATCTATTGTAACGACCCGCTCTCGCCCTGTATAATATTGTCCGCTTTGAACACCAAACCCTATCAAACCTCCCAGTGAGGTCACCCATCCCAACATTACTCTAGTGCGAGCATGCTTAACTATGAAGTTTCAATCGGCTTTGGCACTCTCATAGCTTTAAAAGTCCTTGTGCAAGATAGGATGACGATATATTATTTATAGCACACAACTTACAGTTCACCAAGCGATGTGGGACTACCTTCGGTTGACCCTTCTGGTCACCGATCCGACAGCCCCTCGCATGGGTCCCAACTGCCCTCAGATCGATTGACCACTATCTTGAACTCCCCAGGGGCAGGGCGTCACAACCTCCCCCACTTAGGAACACACATCCTCGTATGTGGTCGAGATTCTGTCTCACATTTTCGGTTGGTACAGGCTCTAATACCATATGTAACAACCTGCTCCCGATTTAAGACTTCAAAGTAACAACGCTCATAGATGGCGACGTTTTCTCCAAAAACAATTTTTTGTTCTTCAATGTCACTTATAAGGAGAAATCGACATTAAAAAGAATAGTTATTTCACTATTTTACAAAGTGACATCATAAATATATTAGATCACAGTTTAGGAGAAACTGATATTAAAAAGAAAGAATAGTTATGTCACTATTTTACAAAGTGACATCATAAATATATTAGATCACAGTTTAGGAGAAACTGATATTAAAAAGAAAGAATAGTTATGTCAATATTTTACAAAGTGACACATAAATATTTTATATCACAGTTTAGAAGAAACTAACATTAAAAAGAAAGAATAGTTATGTCACTATTTTAGAAAGTGACCTCATAAATATATTATATTATAGTTTTTTAGATGACTAACATTATTTATCGATTGCAATCTTTTTAATTACGATTTTTTCAAAAACTGACATCTTTTCACTTTTTGAAGAGTCATTTTTTAACAATATTGTAGTAGTGCCGCATCAGCCTCAGATGATTTTGGACCAAATTAATCTTTAAAATCCACTTCTCTACTTTAACTTGTCACTTTTTCACAATTACACAGAATCAGACTCTTTACACTCTCTCTCTACTTAATTAAATATTCATACTTAAAAAAAAAAACTACTTTACTCTCGCTCCCTCTACCCCAACCCCTACCCCCAGCAAAACAGCAACAACGAGAAGAAAAAAAAAAAAAAAAGCAACAACCTCTCTCTTTCTAACTTTACTCTCTCACTTCCTCTCAACCTCAACCCAAAAAACCAGTAAACATGAACGAAAACGTGCCCAATCTCTCTCTTTCTCTCTCTCTCTCGATCTCTCCTCCCCTCTTGAAACAAGAACGAAAACCCAATCTCTCTCTCTCTCCCTCTTTTTGAAACAAAATCCCCAAACTAGATCTTCCACTACTGCGAAACCGTTTATAGTTTTCAATTCCGACTCAAACCGTTAGCCATCATCGTCTGCGTCGTGGTCTTCATCTTCAATGGCTACTTCCCCAACCAGGTCTTTGTCGCCATCGTCGTTAGTTGGCAGAGAGAGAAAGTGATTAAAATATTCCGACGCAAGTGAACAGTGGCTCTGTAAAGGAAATGAGCCACCGTAGAAAATGTTAATTTTTTGTAAAATAGTGAGGGAGGAAGAGAGGCTGATATTGGGATGTTTTCTCAGTTTTGGCTCTTTAATTTAGTTTGGAGAGGAAAGAAGAGAGATAGATGTGGATGCTTTAACACTCACAAAATGATGACTATTCCCAATACTTTAAATTACATATTTATCCCTATACTTTAAAAAATTACAAATCCATCCAGTTATTAAATATAATAGAATTGACCCAAAGTGATAATAAATTACACTTCAACCCCAATAGCCCTTCCATCATTGAAATTCATAGAGTGTTAATATACAAAATACCTTGCGTGTTTCCTAATGCTCTTATGATCTAGTACTACTACGAAAACTTATCCCTTCCCTTCACATTGCTATATTTGTTGATTACCTTTGCGAAGATATCGTGAACCTAGAAGGGACATTAGGATCACTAGTGGGTTGTGAACTTAGAAGGAATATGTAACCGATACTAGGATAATGGATAGAATTTTACGAAGTTGTGTATGGGTTACATGTGGGTCCTTTATGATTTGATTAGCTCTGAATGAACGGTTAACAAATAAGGTTGCAAATGTGGAAATGTGCATTGTATGTGTATCCTCATTGTCGACACCATAGTTAGCCCCACACGTGACGATTCAAGGCGTTCAATGATATCATCATTTCTTAGATCGAACCAGTTAGGTTGACATAATGATGGGGAAAATCGTACTGCAAAGGAGCGCAAAGTTTTCATGTGCGTACCCTAAACATTATAAAACATCTTCCACGGCGAGCCATACACCATTTTGACAAGCATTATAAAACATCTTCATGTGCGTACCCTAAATAAGAGGCACATCATTTTAGGATGAGCAAAGACCTCATTTCACTTGACGGTAAAAAATCCAGTCCTGGTGACCAATCTACATTGCCCTTGGAAGATTTAAGTCTTTCATCGTTATCAAATTTTGACAGCACTCTGTAAAATCAAACTTTTTGGACACGAAAATTATTGGGATTTGTTTCACATCGGTTAATTATCTCCTCCAAAACTAGTATATGAGCCTGGGCAGCCTCTTCACTTTTTGCCAATTGGTTTGGAGTTGGATACTTTAACATGGTATCAAAATTAGGGTTTCGGAGGCTTTTTCCCTTTGTCTGTGCCATAGTTGCACTTTATTTCATTGTGATCCGTGTGTTCCGGATCCTTTGTTGACCTCTCCACGTGCGAGTCAGGGGTCGCACGTGCGGGGGAGTATTGGGATTTGTCCCACATCGGTTAATTATCTCCTCCAAAACTAGTATATGAGCCTGGACGGCCTCTCCACTCTTTGCCAATTGGTTTGGAGTTGAATGCTTTAACAAAAATCTCTGGTCGTATCAATCTTATCCCGCACACCACCAAACATCATACATGGTGGTTGTATAATGTCCCCAAGCCTTACCTCAAAGTTTTGTACAAAATAGAGCTTATTTGTTATTTTTACGGACTCTGTGTTGCCTGAAATGCATTGTATTTGGATCATGGACTTTGAGATCGAATCTCTTCAATCAGACTTTGGATAATCTCATACTTAACTTATAATTAAAACGCTCTTGATAAAAACTTTGGTCAATCAAATCTCGTTTGATACTGCGATTGCACCACTATAAATCAATCGGCACCCACACGATCAATTTTTTGTTGCTCGATAGGCAATTTTGGAAAATGGATGCCGCCAGGCGTCCCAAACATTCCAAAATATTAGGATGAGTTCCCTAAATGAATTTTTATTGCCTTATTCGAAACGCATTTTTCTGGAATTTGAACAAAAACGACACTGTCATCAAACTTGAAGCCCACTCCAAGTTTGTGATATCATCGATGATGTAGCTTGGACTCCAAATTTTTTTTGGCCTCCACACTTCCAAACTCTATAACTATGACCTTACCCCAGATTTCATTTTATACCTTCCATCTGGAAAATTTTCTACTTCTCTGTAGTCTCTCTCCACTTCTATAAGTTCTTGAAAATTATGGACCTCTGCAATTAGGTGTGCGAGTAATCAGGGGAAGAAAAGTGTCCAAGATTAATGAACTAACAAATAGTGACAATGGGTTGACTATCGATCTGTTTCCCACTTTTCCGCCGCGTAGGCGTGAGCGGAAAATCAATGGCGTGTGCGGTATGAGCGCGGGCGTGCCAGGACTTCTCGTCGTCCAACGTATGAAAGGCGTGAGCGCCTCGATCTAACTTCGTATGTAGTGCGACTGCGTGTGACCCAAAGGGTGAGGCCACAAAGAGGTTCGTGATTTGCCACAACGAAGTGGACTTAGAATTTCCCAACCGTGTGAGAAAAAGAAGAGAATATCGTAGAACTACTTTACTATATCGTAATAATAAAGTAAGGGATGGAGAGAGATAGGAATAACTTTATTATGTTTCGTAATAACAAAGTTGGGATACAAGAGAGACGAAGCTCGAATTACTTAGTGAAGTAATTGAGTAAAGGTGAGAAAAAGAGATAATTGCTTCGCTGGGAAGGCTTTGGTTTAAGCGTTGAGCTTGATTGGTGTGGAAACCCCTTTTCTGACTTGAGAACTTGTATTTATAGGCCAAAGTCTTCCACGGTTCTTGCATGCAAGGATTTCCCGCCCTTGCTCCTTGAGGTGACACGTGTCCCATGATCTCTCCACTTCATGGGGTCATGGGAAGTTGAGAGAAGTTACTAGCAAATACACCATGTGCCTTTCTTTAACGTGGGGAATTACCGGAGTAAATGGAAGTTACCCACATGCTAATTGTAAATCATGGGCAGTTAACAAGAGATAGTGGGCCACCTCATCCCTTTTCCCGTGAGTTACAAAGAATAATGGGCCATTTGACAAGTCAAATGGCCATGTCGCAATAACCCCCACTAACCCATTTCCTATTTCCGTGGGCAATCTGGAGCATCCAACCATTTGACTTGGTCAAACAGCACTTTGTCAGGTAACAACTTTCCAACTTCCTTCCACCTTTCATGGGCCACCTGGGTAATGGGCCATTTAATAATTTAAATGGCCTGTTGACTTATCCTAGCCCACATTCACATTTGATCCATCACTTACCAAACCCGAACAAACCATGGGCCAGCCGAATATTCTTTGTAAATAGGCCCAAACCAGACTGAAATTAATTGGGCCCACATACTCTTACCTTGGCCCATTAATTCCGATCCAATAATTCTTCAACCCATGACCCAATTCGATTAAACTTTAATCAAATAACCGTCCAACGTTGGCCTTGGACTGGGTGCCAAAAACGGGTGTAAACAATGCCCCCCCAGGCCTTGACCTTGTTCAAGATCTAGGCCTGTTGATTAGGACAGAGTACAGTTTTTGGCAAACCAGACAGGCCTTTGATCTTTATCAAATCTTCACAAAGTTGTTAGGCTCTATCATAGCCTAAGAACTTTGTTAATGGTGGCCTAAACTTGAGGCCTTTATGTTTTTGCAAGAATAGGTCTTGGCCTCTGTTCAGGCCTTGGTAGTTAACACTTCTATGGCTTGTCAACTTGGCTTTTCCCAAAATCTCTCATCTCCCACATAGTAGGATAATGATGCTTCAAGTACTTTCCATTTGTTAACTGCTTAAACAAACCACCATCCAAGTCCATAAGAAGATACACGTTACCTCTAAGGACTTGGGAGATCTGGTAAGGTCCTTCCCAAGTTGGGGACCATTTGCCATATCTTGAGTTCTTGTCATTTAGAGGAAATACAGCCTTCCAAACTAAATCACCTTCAGAGAAGCTCTTCTTCCTCACACGTTTGTCATAGGACCTAGCAACTCTTCTCTTCTGGACCAGAATATGGTCCAGGGCTGAGAGCCTGACCTCATCCAAGTCCTCCAATTCTATCAGCATGGCCTGGGTATAATCTGCAGGAGTGAGGCCATGTTGATATGCTAACCTTGCTGATTTTACTGCAACCTCCATTGGTAGGACTGGATCATGCCCATACACCAACATATAAGGAGTTATATTGGTAGCTTCCTTCTTTGAGGTTCTGTAGGCCCATAAGGCCTCAGAAAGTAACTCATGCCAAGACCTTGGGTTATCCTCCACCATCTTCTCAATAATATTGACCAGAGTCCTATTGGTGGACTCGGCCTGACCATTTCCTTGAGCATAATAAGGAGTAGAATTGGACATGTTGATGTTTTGCTGTGCAGCAAAGTTGACCACTCGTTGACCCATGAATATTGTACCCCTATCTGCAACCAAGTGTTCTGGCAATCCAAACCTATGTATGATTCTCTCCTTGATCACCTTGATTACCTCTTGTTGATCCACAGACCTTAATGGCACTGCCTCTGCCCATTTAGTGAAATAGTCCGTGGCTACCAAGATGTAAGTATGATTTTCAGAGGAAGGAGGATAAATTTTTCCAATAACGTCCAAAGGCCAGCCCCTAAATGGCCAAGGTTTGACCACAGCATGGTAATTAGCCGCAGGAGCACGTTGAATTGGGCCATGGGCTTGACAGGGCTGACATCCTTTGGAAAAGCGGATACAGTCCTCCAAAATGGTTGGCCAATAGTACCCATACCTTCTGATTAGCCATTTCATCTTTATTCCTGATTGATGAGCTCCACAGACTCCTTCATGGACCTCACTCATAACCTTCAGGGCTTCAGGACGCCCTAGGCACCTTAAGAGTAAATCATCTTCAAGGCTTTTCTTGTACAACTCATCTCCAACGAGGATGTAACTGATGGCCCTCCTTCTCACCTTCCTAGAGGCACTAAAGTAAGGCCTCTTGAGGACAGAGATGATAGGCGTACGCCAATCGCTCTCGGGTTCATCGTCTGACTCTTCACCAGTGAAGTCTGAAGTGAATACCTCCAGCCCTAAACCCCTTCTCCTAACAGAAGGTAACAATCTCTTCTGGACTGTGATGATCTTGTGAACAGTTCCTGGAGAGAGCTTCAGGCCTGTGGAGGCCTGAGCCAAGCTGTTGGCTTCAGTGTTCTTACTCCTTGAGACGTGTTTGACAGTGACATTGTCGAAATCTTGTATTAACTGTACGGCTGCCATATAATAAGGAGCTAACTCCTCACTATAGCATTTGAATGTCCCTGCCAAGTGATTGATCACAAGGAGCGAATCCCCAATAACCCTTACTTCTCTGGCCTCTAGATCTCTAAGGATCTCAAGGCCTATAACGACTGCTTCATACTCGGCCTGATTATTGGTACACGGGAAATCGAACTGAAAGGACAATTCAGTCCTCAGGCCTTGGGGAGAAACAATAATTATCCCACAGCCTGCGACCTCCTGGGTCCTTGATCCATCAAAAAGTAATGTCCAAGGAGTGGATGATATTTCAAGGGCACTCAGTCCTATCTCAGATTCGTCGCCGATATCCACGCATGGATGATCAGCAAGAAAATCTGCTAAGGCCTGGCCCTTTACAGCTTTTTGAGGTATGTATTGGAAACTGAATTCCATAAGAGCTAAAGACCACTTGCCAATTCGGCCTCTCATGATGGGCCGAGAAAGCAAGTACTTAACTAGGTCTGTTTTACTCATGATATAAACCAAAACGGGCAGCATATAGTGCCTTAACTTTATTGCTGAAAAGTACAGGGCAAGACAAATCTTTTCAATAGGACTGTATCTCCGTTCACATGGAGTCAGTAACCTACTTAAATAATAAACCGCCTGTTCCTTCCCTTGAGCATTGTCTTGAGCTAAAAGGCCTCCAATAGAGCCTTCAGCTGCTGAGATGTATAGCTTCAAGGGCTTGTTCTTGATGGGAGGCATAAGGACTGGAGCCTGAGCTAAATAGCCTTTGATCTCATCAAAGGCCTTCTGATGGCTTTCCTCCCACACAAAGGTGTCTTGGTCCTTCAGCTTCAAGAGTTGGGAAAAGACCTGGACCTTCCCTGCAAGGTTTGAGATGAACCTTCTCAAGAAGTTAAACGAACCCAAGAGCTTTTGCAACTCCTTCTTGGTGGTAGGAGGCTTTGCTTCCATGATTGCTTTGGCCTTGTTCTTATCAACCTCAATCCCTCTGTTGTGGACTAAGAATCCAAGGAATTTGCCTGCGGAAACTCCGAAGGCACACTTCAAAGGATTCACCTTCAAGTCGAACTGCTGCATCCTCAAGAACGATCTCCTCAAGTGATCCAAATGTTCGTCATAGGACTGAGATTTGACCACGATGTCGTCGATGTAGATCTCCATGAAACGGCCAATGAAATCATGAAATATGGCGTTCATAGCTCTCTGGAATGTGGCACCTGCATTCTTCAGGCCGAAGGGCATTACGACCCACTCAAAGGTCCCTAGGGCTCCAGGACACCTAAAAGCAGTCTTAGCCGTATCGGCCTCGTCGATGAAGATCTGATTGTAACCAGAATGCCCGTCCATGAAGGACAGAACCTTGTGACCAGAAGCTCCATCTACCAACTGATCTGCAACTGGCATTGGATACTTGTCCTTTAGGGATGCCAAATTGAGGTTTCTGAAGTCCACACATACTCTGACCTTGCCATTCTTCTTAAGGACTGGCACAATGTTAGAGAGCCAAGTGACATACCTGGCTGTACGTATGAACCCAGCGTTAAAGAGGCGTTCAATCTCGTCCTTGACTTGCAAATAGACTTCATTGGACATCCTCCTTGGTGGTTGTTTGAAAGGTCTGAACCCTGGTTGAATGGGCAGCTTGTGTTCCACTAGACCTCTAGACAGACCTGGAAGCTCCTCATAATCCCAAGCGAAGCAGGATTTGAACTCCTTCAAGAGCTCGATGAGCTTTACTTTGACATCCTCTGGCAGAAGTTGGCTTATATACACAGGTCTGGGATTCTCTAAGTCTCCCAGATTAACTTCTTCCAAGGGATCTTGCACGTCAGCCCTCAGATCATCTAGCTTGGCTGGAGCTGCCTCAAGGTCTTCAAGGCGGATTTCGTCCAGATCTTCAACCAGGTTATCATCCTCATTGATCACTTCGGCCGCACAGGCCGAATGATCGTCTTCTGACTCTTCACTTCCCATAAGCCTCTTCTCAAGCAAGTAGGCCTCAAACTTCGATAGCGTGGCCTGAAGGGCCGCACTCTTTTCTCCTTCTGAAGGGTTTACTGACATTGGGAAGGGCGTTTGGATAAAGCTGTAATCGGCCTGCTTGATTCCGTGATCATAGGACCGATTAACTCCTGAAAAAGTGCCTTCACTTCTTCGGCTGATTTGTTGCCATGTATAGGGGCTACTTTGTGGCGGCCATACTTGTCAAGCCCTGCCACTCTCATGGGACCAACCCCTTCGTCGTATAGATGGGCCTCTGCATGGTTAGTAGAGGCCTGGAAAGGTCTGCGGTCAGCCCATATGACCTCCACGTCGTCAAGATTCCAAAAAATGAGACACTGGTGAAGGGTTGAGGGAACCGCTTGACAGGAGTGAATCCAATCTCTCCCCAATAGAACGTTGAAGGAAGAACGTGAATCAACAACAAAGAAAGGTGTTGTCAATGTCTTGGATCCTACTGTTAAATTCATGATGAGAATACCTTGACAAGCTGTCTCCTTTCCCGTGAAATCTGTTAAGGTTGAAGTGCATGAGACCAGGTCTTGATCAGTCTTCCCAAGTTTCTGCATCATGAACCTAGGAATGAGATTGGTGGCAGATCCATTATCCACCAGAATTCGGTTGACTGGCATTCCATCAAGGCAGCCAGCAATGTACAAGGGCTTGATGTGTTTGTTCATTGCAGGGCTCGGCCTCTCAAAGATTACGCTGGCTGCCCTATCCTCAGGCCTTCCCCCAGTCTCGTCCTTCAGCACAATCACAGAAGGCCCGTTCAGTCCTACAGAGAAGGACTCGTTCAAAATTTCAGCCGTCTGTCCCATTTCTACAAAATCTCCCTCCAAGGCAATTGGAGCGTCGTCTTTGGCTTCCAGCTCTGCTGGCAAGATCACCACCATGTTGCAATGTATATTGGAGCCCTGGCCAGGTTTGAACTCCTTCGCCTGTGGATTCAACCCTGACTTGCCCCCCGAGCCTGGCTTCCTTGGTTGGAGGACTGTCTTCTTGAGCAGCGTCACCTATCTTGGAGAAGGCTCAATTCTAGCCTCCTCCAGGGTTCTCTCCAAGAGTGGTTGTTTCTTGGATACCGTAGTTTGTTTCAGAGGCGTCTTGGCAACGGCCTCTTTGTATGTCTTTCCTGCAGGAACTTGCTTCTTGGGTAAAGTCCTTGGAGGAGGCTCAATGATAGCCTCTTCCACAGTCCTTTCCAAGGGCTTATGTACTCTCCTAGCCTAAGCATTTCAACCTGAGGCTCTTCTGGTAGAACTTCCATTTTTAACCCCCCTTTGGGGTCATCTTCGACCATTGGGTCGTCCAGCAAGTCTGTTTCTTCCTCAGCCCTTCTTATCGCCTGCCTGAATCGTTGGCGGCGCCTCTTCTGAGATCTGGACAGAGGTGGAGGAGGAGAAGGAAACTTGGGATGCTCAACCCTATGCCACTCATTTGGAGGAGTGGCTGGAGGTCTCACAGCCCTAGGTTTCCCTTTGGACGGAGCAGATATCCTCAGGTTGTCAAGCTCATTCTCCACTTCAACCAACCCTGGCTGGATCCGGTTGAATACTGATGCCCGTGCAATCCTTCTTCCCATAGGCCTGAGCGGCTCCTCAGACCTTTCTTCAGTCCTTCCCACAATAACGCTCTTCAGAACTGGCTTGCTAGGACTGGCATGATGTCCACACTCTGTACAAACCAACGAGCAGGTTGGTTTCTCTGGTTTCTTCACTCCTGTAGGTCTGGACCACCATGAATTCTGCCTCCTTCTGACCCGCTCAGTCCTGAAATCACTTTCCTCACAGTAAGGATCCCAGTACCTGCCTGGGCTGGACTTGTGAACTTCTCTGGAAGGGGCTCCCAAGCTTATCTTCTGCCTAGGAGCAGTCCTAGGCATGCCTCTCATATCGACAGAGACCATGTTTGTGCTCAGCCCTGAAGGAAATGGATTGCCATCTACCCCCATGGGCTGCTTATCTTTTTCGGGAAACTTGAACTCTCCCCGCTCTATCTTATCCTGGATGTCATTTCTAAATACTATGCAGTTATTCGTAGAATGACTCCAAGAGTTGTGATACTTACAATACTCCTTGCCCTTCATATCTTCCACGGTTGGAATCTTGTGACCAAACGGCAATTTGAGCAGCTTGTCAGCAAGGAGTTGATCAAAAATAGCCTCAGCCCTTCCCACGTCAAAGGTATAGGCTCTGGTGAGCCTATTAGGACTGTTCTGGATAGGTTGCTTCGTGGGCTCCATCTTGACAAAGGCCTTGCAGACGTATGGCCTCTTGTTGATGATCTCTGCCACGGCCACGTCTGGGTCTGCCTCTGCTTCCACTGCAGCCACCTCGTAGTTAGGGTCATGGTAGTACGTCCCTTTGGATGATGTCTTCCTGTCCTGCTCCTCCGCTAAGAGCCTTTCGTAATGAGAAGCCTTGGAGGACAATTCAAACAGATCTCTGAATTCTGTCCCATAAAACTTCTTCTTCATCTCAAAGCCCAAGCCGTTTAGTGCTATACGCACATATTCGGCCTCTGGAAGGACTATCTTGCACTTGAACCGAGCAGTCTTGAAACGTAGGAGATAGGACTCCACGGATTCAAGATAGGTTTGACGATAGCATGACAGGTCTGCCAACGTCACTTCTGGTTCTACCCTGTAGAACTGTTGGTGAAACATCTCCTCCAGTTGAGCCCAGGTCTACACGGAGTTGGGTGGAAGGTTGATGTACCAAGTAAAGGCCGTCCCAGTGAGAGAATTGGGAAAAAGCCTCAACTTCAGAGCATCAATGGCCCCAGCTTCTCCGCATTGGACTTGAAACCTGGCAATGTGCTCTACCGTTGAATGCATGCTCTCCCCATTGAAGGTCTGAAACTCTGGAACTCTGTAGCCCTTCGGGAAAGGTGCTCTGTCCACCTCTTCGGTATGAGGCTTTCTGTACATCGGTCTTCCCAAAGGTCTGAATCCCGGCCCTAACTGCTCCTGGAGCAAGTTCAGGACTTGGTCTCGTCCCATGAGCATGTTTGGCACAGGAGGCGGTTGTGGATGCACCTCTTGTGCCTGTTGGTCCTGGACTGAACTTGCCCCCCGAGTCTCAGAGGTCTGAGGAGTATAAGCAGCTCCTTTGTCCTTTCCAGAGCCCTGGCCTCCTTGCGGAGGCCTTTTGTCCGTCTTGTCAGGTTTGGGCTGATCGTCGGCCAGCACAAACCTTCGTTCTTCATTTGCTGGAGGCGTCTGGGCTCCTCCAATCACGACTCCCTTCTCCCTTTGCCCCCCAAGCGCAGGACTGTTGGAAGAAGTAGCGTGATAAAATGTTTGAGGAGGGGGTGGTCCCCCTAATAGGCCAGCTTGGTCTTGACCATTGCCAAAAACGCCAAACTGTGGAAAGCCCTGCTGCTGAGGAGCGGGCGGTAGCCTCTCTATAAGTGTAGCAGTTAATTTCTGGACTGAGATGGCCAGAGGTTCCAAGGACTGAGAGAACGATTGAGAGATTGACTGTGTAATGTCGTGAGAGATCTCGCGTCCTGCCATGAACATATAATTTTTGACGCTGTCAGTAGCGTCGTCAAGATCTTTAGTGCTGACCGCAGGGCCAGCTTCCTGGAGTACTGGCACGTGGACTGCCACTCCCTCAGGACTCTGTGGTGGATCCGAGATGGATGGGTCCGCCTGTTGTTGCTGTTGCTTCCTTGCCATAATAAAACCCTTAGACGATTAGGGTCCCACCGGGCGTGCCAAAAGATGTTTCCCACTTTTCCGCCGCGTAGGCGTGAGCGGAAAATCAATGGCGTGTGCGGTATGAGCGCGGGCGTGCCAGGACTTGTCGTCGTCCAACGTATGAAAGGCGTGAGCGCCTCGATCTAACTTCGTATGTAGTGCGACTGCGTGTGACCCAAAGGGTGAGGCCACAAAGAGGTTCGTGATTTGCCACAACGAAGTGGACTTAGAATTTCCCAACCGTGTGAGAAAAAGAAGAGAATATCGTAGAACTACTTTACTATATCGTAATAATAAAGTAAGGGATGGAGAGAGATAGGAATAACTTTATTATGTTTCGTAATAACAAAGTTGGGATACAAGAGAGACGAAGCTCGAATTACTTGGTGAAGTAATTGAGTAAAGGTGAGAAAAAGAGATAATTGCTTCGCTGGGAAGGCTTTGGTTTAAGCGTTGAGCTTGATTGGTGTGGAAACCCCTTTTCTGACTTGAGAACTTGTATTTATAGGCCAAAGTCTTCCACGGTTCTTGCATGCAAGGATTTCCCGCCCTTGCTCCTTGAGGTGACACGTGTCCCATGATCTCTCCACTTCATGGGGTCATGGGAAGTTGAGAGAAGTTACTAGCAAATACACCATGTGCCTTTCTTTAACGTGGGGAATTACTGGAGTAAATGGAAGTTACCCACATGCTAATTGTAAATCATGGGCAGTTAACAAGAGATAGTGGGCCACCTCATCCCTTTTCCCGTGAGTTACAAAGAATAATGGGCCATTTGACAAGTCAAATGGCCATGTGGCAATAACCCCCACTAACCCATTTCCTATTTCCGTGGGCAATCTGGAGCATCCAACCATTTGACTTGGTCAAACAGCACTTTGTCAGGTAACAACTTTCCAACTTCCTTCCACCTTTCATGGGCCACCTGGGTAATGGGCCATTTAATAATTTAAATGGCCTGTTGACTTATCCTAGCCCACATTCACATTTGATCCATCACTTACCAAACCCGAACAAACCATGGGCCAGCCGAATATTCTTTGTAAATAGGCCCAAACCAGACTGAAATTAATTGGGCCCACATACTCTTACCTTGGCCCATTAATTCCGATCCAATAATTCTTCAACCCATGACCCAATTCGATTAAACTTTAATCAAATAACCGTCCAACGTTGGCCTTGGACTGGGTGCCAAAAACGGGTGTAAACACGATCCATTACTCTTTCTAACCTCTTCTCTAATCGTAACCTTGTCCGATTTCAACCAACTTTTCCCTGTCGATCTTTTAGTTCGTGTCAGAGGCTTTGCCCAATTTCCTACCTCTCATTAAGAAGAAACAGTTTGGGCAATTCCATCGCTAGCCAATTTTGGCTGATTTGGACAATTTTGCCCTTCAATTGGAAGACATGTAGTGTTAATCAATTGGGTATTTTTGTCATTTTGCATTTCCTAAGTCCGGATACGTGGCTTTACCAGGACCAGGAGAGAGAAATCCCCTTCGACTTTACTCTTTTTCCCTTCTCTCCCTCTCCCACCGATTTATACCCCACCTTCACGCCATTACTTCTTCTTCTTCTTCTTCTTCTTCTTCTTCTTCTTCTTCTTCTTCTTCTCTCTCTCTCTCTCTCTCTCTCTCTCTCTCTCAGGAATGAAATCATCAACGCCATCACACCGGTGCTCCTTGAGTCGGAGAAGATCAGGAACGTTGAGTTCGAGAGATTTCGGGAATGGAAATAGCAGATCGGGAATGTCGTTGTTGGTTCTCGGATCTTTGCTGCTGTTGCTTCTCGGATCTAGCCGGTGTTTTGGGTGTTGTTCTTTCCATTTTGGGTTTGCTTTGGTGTTGCTGTAGTTTGGGCTTTGGTTCTTCCGATTCTGAGGTTGCTTCGTTTCTTCCTTTTCCTGATTTCTAATTTTGTGACTTCTGTGTTTGATTTGTATGAGTAGAGTTATTTAGTAGGAGTTTTCCATTTTACAATTCTTTTTTGTATTGTATTTATGTTGCATGTGTCGTTTCCTCATTTCATGAAGGCTCTGGGTATTTTCGATTTTACAATCAGAGCAGGTATTTTTGATTTGCCATTTCTTTTTTGTATTTTCGTGTTGCATGTGTCATGTGTCCTTTGATAATCCCCCTCTCATCCAGAATTCACAATAATTGATACTGAAGTCCACGAAAAATGACTCAGTTGGAGGGGGAAAAAAAGAAAGAAGCTGCATTGAATTAACTTCCACAAAGTTGAAAGAAAGTAGCAAAATAGAATACAAAGTTCCACAAAGTTTCCTTCTTTTTTTTTTCCTATTCTATTTGTGTTGCATGTGTCCTGTGTCCTTTGATAATCCCCTTCTCATCTAGAATTTACAATAATTGATACTGAAGTCCCCGAAAAATAACTCAGTTGGAGGGGAAAAAGAAGAAAGAAGCCGCATTCAATGAACTTCCCCAAAGTTGAAAGAAAGTAGCAGAATAAAATACAAAGTTTCCTTTCTTTTTTTCTATTCTATTTGTGTTGCATGTGTGCTATGTCTTTTGATTTGTTTTTTTTTTTGATCGGCAAAGGAAATTTTTTATTAAAAACGGGGAAAGGGGAAGAGGATCCAACAAATTGTTGGATAAACACCACAAAGACCAAGCCCAAACCACCCAAAGGTCTACCAGGGTCCACAACATAAAATACACTAAAGCTCGACCCAACACCCAAATAAAACAATAAAGCCCAAACACCCCAAACCGGTCCAAGCCTGGACCAGCCTACCCAAACCATCCCTCAAACCCTAACTACACCGGCAGCCATCGCCGTACAAACCACCGGAGCCCAGCCTCGCCGTTAAGCCGAGCCGGCCTCTCCCGGATGTAGAGACCGGCGGCAAGCCCCAGCCTACGACAGTGAAATCCAAGGCAATCAGAGCTTGAGGGCCAACCACCGCCACAACCTACAAAAATTCCGAGCAATCCCCTGTAAAAACAATCTTCATCCGCAAAATCACCACCCAGATCGACGAAATGCCAACCCCACGCCCGATTGAGAGCTCGGAAAGCCGCCGACCGGAATTCGGCACACAAAAGACGACCAAAGCAACACAACCATGGGAGCCACATCCACCTCACCACCACCGGACTAGATCATCACCGATCAAAATCGCCATCTTCACCGATCGATTTTTGGAAATAAGGAGACCCTGCAAAACAGAAATTATAAAACAACTACGTTACACCTCCCTACCCACCACAGCACCGCCCACCACCAACACCCCGCCCAGATCTACACCACCAGCCGCCACCACCAAACAAACACCGCACAAGCACGGTCCACCCAACGCCGCTAGGCATCCAGAGGAAGCCAAGGAGTCCTCCGGCCGGAGGCGGCAACAACCGCCCCACCCTCCCACACAGAGGAGGGCGGCGAACCAACACGCAAACACCGCGAAGCCGCCACCACACTGCCACCAAAACAGAGAGCAAAGCCAAGCTCGACCACCACCAGTCGCAGCAGCCCCACTTCGCCGTTAGGCTGAGACCAGAGACATCCAACAATGAACCTGGAAGGAGCCCCCACGGACTGGGCAGTGGCAGCGGAGAGCAGAAACGAACAGCAGCAACAAGGCGGCACCAGGAGATGGCTTCGACTGGATCTCGGCGAAAGACGGGGAGAGACGGAGAGGACCACCTGCCAAGGAGAGAGGGAGGAAAATAGAGCCCGGGGGGAGGAGGGAAGGAGGCGGCACCTCCCCCCCCCCCCCAGGTAGCGGCGGCGATGGGGTTTATACCCTAGCTGGAAATCGCTTTAACTATTGCTCTCGACAAATTTTAATAGCAGAAAGCATATTGTCTTTTGATTTGTTGCCTTTGTTCTTCTGGTTTTTTATTCTTTCATTTGTTATTTTAAGGATTCTGGGCTATTTTTTAAAATTGATTATGGTCATATAAAACATTAGCCTAGAGGCAGAGACACAATTTTCATAAAGTGGGGGCAAAAAGCCTTATCTAAATACATACACAGAAATTTTGCTATTTAAGAGCTGAGAAAAGTTAATTTCCCAAAAAAGGCAAAAATAAAACAACACCCCTAGAGGCGAAGAAAAACTAAACTAGAGGATGGAGTAACATTTTCAAAAACATTAGTTGTTTCAAATCAAGGTTTTTATTAAGTTTTTGATTTTGTGATGAAGTTCTTAAACAAACATGGGTCCCACCCAGACTATTAATCAGTTACTAATTTAATGATACATGTGTATTGACATGAAAGAATAAAAGTGGGCTGATGGATTGGTTCCCCAGAATTAGTTGAGGTGTATGTAAGCTGGGTCGGATACGTGAGTTAAAAAAAATGAAAGAACGAAAGTGAGTGGAACACGACCTTACTTGAAAAGTGAGAGGAACAAAGAAGACATAACTCACCAGAAGCAACCCCCATCCAGTTGGCAGGAAAGCAAGAATGCATACTATAATGTCCTTAAATGTCACATGGCGAAGTGCTATTAAAAGAATTAGGCCAGTAACGAACGTGAGGAAGATGAGGCCCTTGATGAATCGAAAAACAAGCTGGTAGGTTGTACTAAATCTCTGCCTTCCAATGGACACAAACTGCAAAATTTGAAAAGAATGCTTCTTTCTTATTTTTGTGAAAAGAATGCTATTAAAAGAATTAGGCCAGTAACAAACGTGAGGAAGATGAGGCCCTTGATGTGGTCTTTTTCGTTTGGTTGTTCAGGCACTATTCATATAGCTTAAGTATATGGAATTAATCCAAATTTATATTAACTTGTGGGTGCATAGATTAATCTGTGCAGTAGTAATTTATTTGTATTTACTAAAACCTCGTGGCTCATTGATCATACCTTTTATGATTTAATGAATTGTTAATCCTAAGTTTTGTGATGCAGTAGTATGGTTCTCCATGTTCCATTTTGCCGGTGGGTGCATGTGAAGCATCGAAATCCTCAACTCTACATGGAGGGTTTTATTGTCTTCTCCCTATTCAAGCCCGAAGGGTGATTGCTGTTGTTGCACGGTATCGACGCCCTGGACAGTTGGAGTATAAAGCATTTAGTATCTTTGTGCGTGAAGACAAGTTATGCAGATGTGTCTAGGTAAATTGTACTCTTTTGGCACAAATGTATTAATATATGTTCAGTTTGTGGTTTATTTACTTTTGCTTAATTTGTCTGCACTGATTCTACAAAAAGTACTGAATTTTTTTACCAAAACAGTGATCTGTTGTGAAATAACTGGTTTCACATGGTGATGCTTGCATGAGTTTTCTGTTTTCGTTGGAGGACATCACAAAGCAATAATTTTGGCATACCCAATATTCTTATGAGTTTTCTGGTTTCCTTGGAGAACATCACAAAGCAATAATTTTGGCATACTGGATAGGTCTGATCTGGATGAAATTTATAGCAACCAAAACGTTATTATAGATCAGAAGGATTCCAACTATTCCTTTTCTAGACTTGAACCTGGAAAAAGAAATCCAAACAGATACCGCAGCTTCAGTTTTCTCATTAAAACATGATACTGCTGCTAACATTATGCGTACAATGACATTGGGCTTGTATGCAGTCATATGGAATAAAAATTGGGTACGGTGGAATCTCTGGGCCTTCCAGGGTTCGAGATGGCTCCTCTTCTCAGGGTGGAGGCTGCTGCAGCTGAGGCTTGGAGATATATGTGCTGTAAATGTAATTATCTGCGTTCTTTTTCTGCTCAACCCTATTTGGTTTTTGTCATTAATGACGTTATCTGTGTGTAAATGTTATCCTTAGGTTTACAATACGTGCTTTTCCAAACTGGTTTTTTCAACGGGCATGACGGACGTGCCTTGCACGTCGCGATGTACCTAGTTTCTGAATAAACTGCACTTCTCCTTCTCTATTTGCAATCAAGAGTTTGTTGGAACATTTCTAAAAATTTAATGAATATTAAATGTAATTATTGGTGAACTATTTTAATCACATGTATGTTCAGGTTAAATGAATAGACGTAAACATTGGATTTAAGCACACACTACAACAAAATGGAGATTAAGGGGCACTTTTAAAAGGGCATTTTTCCAACACTGCCTTATCAAGTTATTAACGAGGCACCATCTCGTAAAGTGCCCCATTTGATTCTACCTATTGCGGCAGTCACCCTAGACACCAAATTTAATATTTTTTATTATTTTAATTTAATATAATAAGGCAGTTGAAAGTGCCTCGAAAAGATGAGTTTAATAGGGCACTTATTTGGAGACATAAAACTACGCCGTTTTGTAATAAACTTCTTTGTTTAAAACCGACATTTAAATTTAGCATTTTTATTATTTTAATTTAATATGATAGAGTAGTTGAAAGTGCCTCGAAAAGCTGGGTTTAATAGGGCACTTATTTGAAGACATAAAACTACGCCGTTTTTGTAATAAACCTTTTTTGTTTAAAACTAACGTTTCTAATAGGGTATCTTTGCCCAAAACGTCGTTCACAATCTGGACTCCAAATCGACATAGCTTCCTCCAAAGTTTCCAGCTACTCAAAGGAATCCTGACGGGTCGAGCTATTCCTATCGCGAGACTTCTTTTCTTGAAAGTCCGTCTTCTTCATTCACAGAGGAGATAACCCTTCTAAGGCCTTACTCCTCCTGACCTTACTCTTGATCGGATTATCTATTTAGAAAGTGCCACAGCGCATTCAATTCCTGAAAAAAAAAATGGAGGTCAAAAAAGACAAAGGAGGGCATGCCTGGGAGTTGAACCACACACCATCGGTACTTTGGCAATACGCTAGTGACCATTGCACCAAGCAAAGACTTATGCAATTATTGGAAACTTTTTAAAATTTATAATATAACTTTAATTTTTTTTTTTTTTGGTTGCCCCAGCGGGGGGGGGTTGCCCAAGACCGAGGTCTTGCTGGGCTTACTCAATAGTCGAGGTCGTTGATTTTGTTGTGCTTAATGATTAAATCATTATCGTAGAAATTTGGTTCGATCGGATTTAGAAAGCTCCTTGATTGGGATGCAATTTATTTTTTGGATGATAGTTATCGTCCGATCAAATGTATAGTGATACCCGATCAACTACATTCTTGTTAAAAATGATGAACTCTGTAATATGTGAAAGACAGACGGTTCGGATTAAAAAAAAAGGTTTGGTGGGGTCGGGTCATGCAATCTAATACTTTAATGTCTCGAGATGCATCAAATGCTGTCCGATGAGGTGGTCGCACATATCCGATGATCTCTGATTTTGGTGACAACAATGGAATCAATGAGATGTGAAATCCTAACGGTTCAGATCGACCACTGTAAAAATTAAGTTGGTAATGACCTTTACATCCTATACATTCAATGTAATTCTTAACAAACTAAGTATTGTGCAATACTTGAACATACGTTAGCCATTTGACTGTGATAGAATTATGATGATCTAGACCGTTGCTTTTGTTTTCCTTGTTGATTACATCATTCTTGTATAAATTTGTCTCAATCGGATTTCGAAAGCTTCTTTATCGAGACACAATTTATTTACAAAGTGGGTTTTTTTGTCCGATCAAGTGTGTAGCGATTCCCGATTAACTTTGTTATTGGTACGAATGATGTGCTCCATAGTATGTAAAAGATGGGCGGTTTCGATCGGAAAAAAAAACACTCAGGTGGGGGTCGGGTATTGCAATCTAATACTTTAATTCTTTGGAATGCATCAAATGTGGTCCGATTAGGCGGTTGCCGATATCCGATAATCTTCGATTTTGGTGATTCTAATTGAATCAATGAGACGTGAAATCCTAATGGTTCAGATCAACCATTATTGAAGTATAATTGGCTGATTAAGTTTAGAATTAGGGGTTGTTTGGAATAAAAAGCCAAAGTGGCTTTCCCGCCAAATTTTTTTTGTCCTTATTCAAATTTTTTATGCAATTTGTGGCTTATTGTCAATTTTTTGGGGATTATTGCTTCCTTATGACGAGAAGAATCTAAAAAGTAAAAAATTTTGGTCGAAATCCAAATTTTGTTGAATTTCGACGAAAATTGGCTTTCCCGCCAATTTTCGTCGAAATTCAAAAAAAATTGGATTTCGACCAAAATTTTTTACTTTTTAGATTCCTCTCGTCATAACGAAGCAATAATCCCCAAAAAATTGACAATAAGCCACAAAATGCAAAAAGAATTTGAATAAGAACAAAAAATAAGCCACTTTGGCTTATTTATCCGAACAACCCCTAGTTACGTGAACGAATTCAACCATTTTTAATGGATCTTTTTTCCCCTCTTTAAATCACCGTTTTCTATCAACCTACTAGGGATCTTCCCCTCTACACTACGTCGTTCACGATGGCGTCCAAACCCAGTTTTTTCGCCCAAAATTTTGCCTCTCCCACTGGCGCTAAAATTTCCCGCTGCTCGAAGAAGTCTGGAAATTTGGAAGAAAACCGCCCACTCCTCCATCTCTATCCCTATCTCATTCTGTTTGAAGTTTCTCTCAAGCTCAATTTACTGCTGTGGAATACAAGGTATTTTATAGATTTTGGTCATACTTTTGCAATAATCTAGGTTTCAGTATACGATTACTTAGGTCGTTTTAGTGTTTTTCAGGAATTCTGAAACCTTATGTCTTTGAGTCAGTGCGCCCTACTTTTTTTTTTCTTCCCCAATCGAATGAATAAGAATAATATGGCTCTATGCGCACATGGACTCTCAATAGAATTCTGAGCAGGATCTATTGAACTGCTTGTTTTCGAGAAGTTACAAGCGGAAGGTAACGGGGAGATAGGAGTGAAGACGGCAGGCACAATAGAAAGGGTTAAGGGCCTCCAATGCCTCTAAAGTCTAAGCAGAATGGTTTTTTATTTTATACCTTTTGTCGTATCATGTTTGGGGAATGAGTTTGCATTCTTTTTTATTTCTTAAACCTGTGAGTATTTCTTTATCGTTATTCCATGGGATTATAATATGAACTTCACCAATAATTTATTCCTTTCTTTGTGTTTTTTAACCCAAGATACAACTCTCGTAGTCTCCATAAAGTTACTAATTGCATATGTAATCATATCCTTCAAAAAGCTATGCATATCCTATCTCGTATTTTTTGTATAGAAATCTCGTATGTATCCTACAATTAGTATCACCTCTTTTGAAAAACTTAAAAAGTCCTTTCATAAAATAGCAGCAAGAAGCTGTGTGGCTCACTAACCTCACTTGAAACTAAAAAAAGTATGCATGCAAGAGCCAAGGATGGCAAGGGATGTAAGTAGAATTCCAACTAGTAGGAAAATTTGTAGCTTATGTGCTTGAACTTCCATATAGTACCTGAAAGAGGGGAAAAAAATCAACAGAGAACATAATGGTTTCATATTCCTTTGCAATTACTGGTATGCTGCTTGCGATTACTGCTGATTCCTTTCAGTTTTTGGAATGTTCTTAGAGGCCTCATCTTTGTGTTATGCTTTATTCATTAACATGTTTTAGGAGATGGCCCCAATGACTCGTAATACTGGATGAGCCCTTCTAGAGCCAGATTCCAATCAGTCACAGGAAGTAAATATGAATGCTGCGGCCGTTGTTCAACCCCTTAATGAACCAGGTAAATGATAAACTCGATTATTTGGTTTTCTTTATTTCACTAAACTGTTTGTGTCAATATGTCTCTTTTTTCTTTTCTTGTTGCTTTAAGTATACTAACTCACTATCTTGCCATCAATTAAAAACTGGAATAGGAGAAATTGCAGGTAGCAGGAAAAAAGTCAAGAGAGCACGAGGTCCCACTTTTATGTGTAAAGTTTGGGGCCAGCACGACAATGAGCGCGTACAAGTTTTATTCAACGACAAAGGACAACCGATTTCCAATTATAGCATTTTGAGCCACTTCTTAGGAACTATAGCAAGAAACGGGAAATATGCACCTCTCCAATATAAGACTTGGCACAAGATGCCTAAAGTTTTCAAGGAAGATATGTTTGCATTGGTACTGGTAAGTTTGATTGTTATGGTATATTTATTTGGAAGCATATGGTGAGACATTACATCACCCACACTTGAATTTGGAGTACATCACATCTTAAAATTTCGGGCTTATTAGCTTGCTAAAGATGATCTTTAATATATTCTATATATGTAGCAAAAGTTTGATTTCTCTCCTGGTCACAGGAGATGGATCTTGAAATCACTTTCGAAAAAGTGGAGGAACTGGAAGGCTACAGTGAAGAGAGACCACTACGATTCTGACCTACCCATTGAGGAGCAAATACATAGTCCTCCGGATCGAGTGCAAGCAGACCAATGGAAAGAAATTGTTAAGTATTGGCATGAAGACGCAAAGGTATGAGACCTTTGATCTTTACCAATTTCAGTAATCTTAAAATTTGTCCTTGAAAATTTGCTGACACTTTTTAATTTGGAAAACTATGGACATTGACACATATGACTCCATATATCTTTGTCCAAATTCTTCAGCATATTGTAGTTAATATCGTTAGACTGTTTTCGGATTCTGATTTTTTTGAGGGCTTTGCAAAAAGGAAAGAAAAAAAGGGATAAGAAAGGGAAAAAATTGCTTCATAAAATCCCTCCATATATGCATGATCCAAACTGAGCCTAACCTAGTGACTGAAATTGTTGAACAAACTAAAAACCAACATAAACACAACATCAACTTCTAGTCAACTGTTCCGAATATCCTCAGTACTAAGGACATATCAGAGCTATAGATTAAATAAAGGGGATCCTTACAATGAGGTCATCAGGTGATTCATTCATCCCTTGCTGCCTATCATCTGAAAGAGCATCCTCACTCCCACAGGTGGGCTGCCGGTGATGACTTGGAGTCTCTATAGTCTCTGTCACACTCTCGGTCGCTTTCTCCAAAAGCACCCCTTGTAAAGACTTGAGAGACTCCCTTGCATCAGATGTAAAATGTGGATTCAATATGGTCTCAAAATATTCAAGCTGCAGAAGATAAATTCCAATTGTAAGCATTTTGAGTGAGAAACCATGTAGGTTTTTCAAGAATAGCTGAAAGAAACCATAAGATCGTGTCCAGTCATTTAACACATCTTTTAGGCAAGAAAAAATTGAAAATGCCCTATCACAGTTTCACTATTATCGAAGCACCTTCAGGAACTGTTCTGTTTTCAGAACAGATAAAAAGGTAATAATATATGTTTGTAGTTAATGTAATTGAAATTTCTTGAGTGCTGAATTTTTGCTATATGCTGGAAAATGAGTACTACATGCTGGTTTAGTGCTGAAATTTTTACTCGGAGTGCTGAAATACAGGTTTAGAGTTACTAAACTGACATTCTTGAGTGCTGAATTTTAATGGTTATGTTGAAAAATTCTTGACATTCTTGAGTTACTAAGTGTTGAAATTCTTACTTTATGTGCTGAAATTGAGGTTTTATATAGCAGTACCTAATTCTTTTTGGGCAAAAAGAGGCCTGTCAACCATTTGTCTTCCTAGGACTTAGTTTGAAAATTTGAGTTTATGTTGTACTTGAACCTATATATTGGTGCCCTTGTCATGCTATTGTAGTAGAATGAGATTCCTTACTTTCCTAACCATTTGTCAATATGACGTTTTCTTATTGATTGATGCTAGGTGGGGGAATGTGTTTATTAATTTCAAGAGCGTAGCCGACCCCATAGAAGTTGTAGGCAAAGGGCGGATCGCTAGTATGGATCCATCTACGGAGGTAGGCGGAGTAGAACTCGGAGTTAATTGGTGTGAGATTCATGTTCAAATCCCAATCATATGGGACGAGCATTTGATGAGGCCTTACGCATTCCTTAAGACCGTTGGCGATGCCATTGGTACGCCAATAGCATGGCCTATTTCTTTGGTACGTTTGATGTACAATACTGTCTATTTTCCAATTTTTATTGCAAGATAATGGCTTTTAAAACCATGTATTTTGTTTTGTTTTGATCAGGTAGTGAGAGATGATGATGATGGCTTTGTTGAATGAATGAGATCAGTTGGAAGATGCCTAGTAGACAGAGTTATGTCACAAGAATACTGGTCTTATGGGTTTTGTTTTGTTTTGTTTCTACCGGTGGTTCTTTTAAGGGTAGACATTTCATGTTTTGATCTAGAGTTTGGTAAGTTAGGTTTTTGCTGGAAACTTTAGTAAGTTTCTTAGAAGTGAAGTTTGTTTTTTGTTGGATACATTAGAGTTTTGCTAAAACAGTTTATATTCAATGTTCTGTGTTTTGTTTTTGGATCCTTGTGAGATTTGTTGACTAATAGTTTATATTGAATGACTATGGCTTATGTTGTTTGGACATGGTTGAGAAATAAATTGTAGTTTATTATGGTTCTATTGTATTGTCACTGTAGAGTAGTAAAAAAGGGAAGGAAAAAAATTCCCAACGCCTTCGAAGACATTCATAAGTAAGCTATTCTTTTAACCTCAACCAAAGTGGTTTATACTGCACATTGAAGTGCCTTAAAAGTGTATTGGAACAAAAAAACGAAATTCTGAGGTGGCATCCAAAAATGCCTTAATAAGTAAACTATGAGGCATTTAAAAGTGTAGGAAAAAGAAATTTTGGAGGCTCCTCAAGGTGCCTCATTATGAGTGCCTTAATAAGTGATTCATGCGGCACCTAAAAGTGCAGCTAGAAGGAGTTCTTGAGGTACATTAAAGTGCCTCAAAAGAATTCTGAGGCGGCATCCAAAAATGCCTTAATAAGTAAACTATGGGGCACTTACAAGTGCAGGTAAAAGAAACTCTTGAGACACTTCAAAGTGTCTCATTATGAGTGCCTTAATAAGTGAATTATGCGGCACCTGAAAGTGCAGTTAGAAGGAGTTCTTGAGGTACATTAAAGTGCCTCCAAAAAATTCTGAGGTGGCATCCAAAAATACCTTAATAAGTAAACTATGGGGCACTTACAAGTGCAGGTAGAAGAAACTCTTGAGGCTCCTCAAAGTGCCTCATTATGAGTGCCTTAATAAGTGAATTATGCGGCACCTGAAAGTGCAATTAGAAGGAGTTCTTGTGGCACATTAAAGTGCCTCATAACAAGTGCCGTGTTACCTCTATAGCTGCATCGATACGCGTGGCACTAAGTCGTAGTGCCTTAATAGCTAAACTGCCCCAACAGGTCTCTTGTTGGGACACTTTTGAATGCCTCAAAATGTCATTTTTGTTGTAGTGACAAAAGGTGTATCTATTCAAGCTAAATGAACAGGCGTGATCAAACCAAAAAGTATGACTATTAGGGTTACATGAATAGACATGGCTATTGAGATTAATCAAAGAGATGTAATCTATAGCTAACAGTCATGATCCGTGCCTATATAAGGACATGGGGTTCTACCAATTGGTTGACAGATAATCAGAACAATTCTGTTTGTTGTTTCTCTCTAGAATTATCACCTATACTTATTCTTGGCGGGTTCGCAAATCCAAAGGTATTTGGGTCTTTCTTCGTTAGTTTTTTTTTTTTTGGAACAAACTCAGAAAATTTTGACTACTCAAAATCCGCCCAAAGGGTTACACCCCAAACCGAAGCCCATCGATGGGAACAAACCCACGATAATTGTAGACACCCCAATCCGGACCTCGAAGGGTCTTTGTCCACCCCGATGATGAAATAAAGGAAACGGTACATTTGTGAGCTTGAATGAAGGATTCCCTCAGCCCAAACAAACCCTTAGCCCAAATAAACCAAAAGTCCAAGAGCCCAGAGAAAGCCCTGGACTAAACCTAGAACGCCGCACGGGACACTTCTACGTCGCGCGGCATAACGAAGTTCATTACACCGCACGCGATTATGAGGTTAACCGCACGGCATTTCAGGTAAAGTTCTGACTGGCTCAGCAAGCTGTCGGCCACAGCTGCAAAATGGCTCAGCCGAAAATACACTTCTGGCCCACCCAGAAAATACCTCCACCATTTGAAATTCAAAATTCTTGGCTCTTACCTATAAATACACCCCCCCACTCAAGAGAAAAGGGCCCTTGATCACCATTCCACCATTTCTCTCTCTTCTTGCTTTCACACCCATTCCCCACTTCCAAACCTTGAGAATGTTGCTTTCAAAAGACATTTTCTAGGCATTTTGCTCCATTTTTCTTCACACCATCAAAGTTAGTCACTTACTAACTTTGAGACCCCAACTACCCAATACACCCATCTATTACACACATTCATACTCCTTATTTCTCAACCGACCACACCAACGCTCATCCACCATCATCCATCCACACTCAAGCTCGAGATCAAAGGTAAAAACTAAGTTTACTTGGGCTAGGCTCTGTCCTGGCCCTGAGGGGACTCTTCTGCTGCCAGGCTTAACCCTTTTTGGTTAATACCTGGCCCAAAAATCATTTTTATAAAGAAAAACACCCTCTGTGCTGGGTGAGCTACGCTGCGCGGCGCTTTGATGCGTCGCACGGCGTAGTAGGCTCACACGCGCGACATTTTTGTTAACTGTCGTTTTCTTGTCCAAACTGTCTGGGTCATGATCGTTCTTCGTTGGGTTTGTTTCTGTCTATCATCGGTAACTTTGGAACAAGACCATATCTACAAGCCATGTTTTATCTCCACGAATGAAACTTTCTCAATCTTTCTGAATAAACGAATGCATTAAAAGTGGTTTTCTGTTTGTGGCTTGGAGAAATGGTACTGTTCTAGGGTGATCTGACAGCCATGAGTTTTCAGGTGTTTTGAAATAACGCCGTACGTCGTACCCAGTACGCCGTGCGATATCCTGAATACTATTGCCAGCCTGAAGACAGGATCGAAACCATGCACGGCATATCATATGGCCGCGCGCCATACTTTGGTATGCCGTGTAACAGATGATAGTGACCTGGACAGTTTGTCAAATAGCCTTTCTTGTCTATATTTTGCCGCATCATCCTTTATCATCTCTGTACAGTGAGCACCGCGTGCATGCCAATGTGATATATTCCGTCTTGTTCCCCTTTCCCGTATGTGTTTTTGAAGTTTCTCAAATGATATCAAATCCCCTATCTAAAATGCTTAGTAGAGACCGATTTTTGCCAGGTTGCGAGCAGAAGTTGCAGAGCTTCGGGTTGAAGTTATGGCTGCAAATGCTGCACTCGAGGCGGTACGGATCAGAGTTACACAGTTGGAAAAACTTGTTGGTGATGACGAATCTGATGAGGGTGTTACCTTGGTTGAACGCCTGGATGTCGTGTTGGCTTCGGTTGAGTCACAGAAAACGGCTCACGAAACACACGTCGTTCAGACTGAAACCAAGCTTTCGGAGATGTTGGCGGACATGAGCAAACTCTCAGATGTCATGAAAGAGCGGGTTTCTAACTTGGAGTCAGAATTGCTGGTTGTGAAGAGGGCCTTCCTTGGTCACTCAGACGGATTCGAGACTCGTGTAAAGATCCCTGAACCGAAGGCTTTCGGTGGTGCCCGAAATGCCAAGGAGTTGGAAAACTTTCTGTGGGATATGGAGCAGTACTTCTCTGCTGTTCATGTTCCAGGGGCAGAACAGGTGACAATCACCACGATGTTTCTCTCAGGCGATGCGAAACTGTGGTGGAGAACTCGATGTGAGGACAGCGGGCGTCCAAAGATCGAGCAGTGGGAAATGCTGAAGAAGGAATTGAAGGATCAATTCCTGCCTTGCAATTCTTCGTGGCTTGCAAGGGAGTCGCTGAAACAATTGAAGCACACGGGTTCAGTGCGAGATTATGTGAAGGAATTCAGTTCTTTGATGTTGGATATCAAGAACATGTCGGAGGAGGACAAGGTTTTCAATTTTATGTCGGGTTTGCAGAATTGGGCACAGTTGGAACTACGAAGGCTGGGAATCAAGGACTTGCCATCGGCTGTTGCCGCTGCCGACGGGTTGGCAGATTTCAAACTGACGGGCGAATCCAATTCTTCTGAATCCAGTACGTCAAACTCTGGTTCAAAGAAGGGGGATAAGAGTCAGAAAGACAAGGGTCAGAAATCGGAATCGGTTGCGGAGGACAAACGGCAAGGCAAAGGGAATTTCAGCAAGGGTTGTTTCATTTGCGATGGGCCTCATCGGGCAAAGGATTGCCCAAAGCGCGAAAAGCTCAATGCTATTTGCGTGGATGAAGGGAAGGATGGTGATTCAGACGCCGAAGTGCATGTTCGGGTCAACCCTATGCAATTGCTCAACGTGATTCATGTAGACAAGGCAGTAACCTCGCAGAGAACGGGACTGATGTATGTCAAAGTGTTGCTTTGTGAAACTGAAGTGTTGGCCATGGTGGACACGGGGGCCACACACAACTTTGTTTCAGAACGGGTGGTGCAGTCGCTCGGATTAGAAGTCGTTGAAAGTTTCAGTCGGATCAAGACAGTGAATTCCAATGCACAGG
Source organism: Rhododendron griersonianum (assembly GCA_018127125.1). Lineage (NCBI taxonomy): Eukaryota > Viridiplantae > Streptophyta > Magnoliopsida > Ericales > Ericaceae > Rhododendron > Rhododendron griersonianum. The sequence continues at coordinate 17,358,966 of CM030799.1, read as the reverse complement.
TGGGGCATGGAATGACGGGCAATGTCGCTTTGGGGATCGGGGACTGGAACGGGCAAGTGGATTTGATGGTGTATCCGCTTGATGACTTCGAACTTATACTGGGTAATGAGTTCTTTGTGGCTGCAAAAGTGGCTGTGATGCCACATCTTGGTGGGATTTTGATTGCTGATGAGAAACGGCCATGTTTCGTGTCGCGTTGTTCCAAGGCAGAGAAGGGAAAACGGGCAAGGGAAGCAACGGGTGGCTGGTTATCAACAATTGAAGTGCAAAACGTTCCAGACTTGGCAGTTGCTGGAAGTAAACAAGCTCAACGGGCTTCTCTCGCGATTCAAATGTACGAGATTCTGGATGATAAGGCGAAAGGGCAGAGTGAGGCAAATGGGAGAACCTCCTGTTTGGCAGAATGTGAAAATAGGCAAGACCCGGAGGCTACAGGGGAAACGGATGGAACTTTGTGGCAGTCTGGGAAGCAAGTGCTGGACTACTTGCAAGCCTTACCGACGAGGACGTCGGCTTCCTCTGGTGGGGGTGGTTTGTTAGCACCTTGATTTCCAAGGCTTGCTAAGCTTGGCTAGCGGTGGCACCTTGCACCCTAGCCAACCGATGGAAGCGAAGGCATGAGGCAGGCATGTCTTCACAAGGTGACCCGATGGTGTCGGTTGGTGTCGGCACTGGTCCCTTAGACAAGTGGCAGTCGTGATGCACGTGAAGGCCCGATGAGATCGTGGCGTGGATGCTAAACGGGAAGCAGGCTTGTGGGACAAAGCAATCGAGTAAAACGGCTAAGTATTGGCGAGCTAGGGTTGGATCACGAAACTGGCCAGGCAGCCTTGAGTTGGCTCGGGAAAAGCGGGGGCAGACTTGAGTTAGCTCGGGCAAAACGGTTATTGACGGTTACACTGCATTCTGCACATGTTGCTGGGATCATGGGACAGGTGTCCAAGGCAGAAACGGGCTGCACATGTTGCTGGAAGCATGGGACAGGTGTCCAAGGCAGAAGTGGGCAGTTATCGGCAGTTACAACCAGGCAGTTTCAGAATTCAATGTGCTGGCAGATTCTGGCCAAGCCAGCACAGCCCTAGGGCAGTTGGGGGTGTCAACTGCAAGATCATGGGCTTGCCCCATGATCTCATGTACTTAGTGGCCACGTTTTATTGATTGTAAGCCTATAAAGGCAAGGCATTTTCGTAGCCTAAGGCAGAGAGTTGTTCTGTCTAGTACTCTAAGTGTTTCCTTGTATTGTTGGTGCAATAAAAGGTTGGGACGGGTTCCTGTAAACAGTGTGTGTGCTTGACAAACTCGTGTGTGTGTGTTACTTTGTTGGCTGAGACCAAGTTCTTGCTGGAAACTTGGTGCCATCACGGGCAGTTTCTGTAGGCGAAATACAGCCCCGTGACAGTTGGTTCCCCGTTCGTAACGTGGCTCCCGGATCCCAAAATCTCAACATTGTCGCTAGATCAAAAGCCTTTTTCCTCAAATAAATCATCGATTTCTCAGATCATCCATCTCAAAAATCCAGGTGGCGACTCTTCAATCGCGCATCGGGCGCACAGGGAGCCCACAATAATCGAGTTATCCATGTGGTTTGGATAGGAATATTCTAAGTACAGAAGAACACTACCCAAAGGGATAGAAAGAGTTCCACATAGGGAGCGGACGCAACCAGAGAAGAAGACGACAGTTGTAATTTGACGCGCCTCACCGTCCTCTCCTCCGAGCAACTCACTACGGAAACAGAAACACCCACGAAGGGTAGCAAAAGCTCCATGCAGGGAACAACACTCTCCCAAATAGGAGAGAAGCAAGGCAAAACCAAAAAATAAAGACAAGCAAAAACACTTCCGGTCGTCGGAACTGTTGACAAAGCTGCCGCCACGAGACTGACCATTTATTTGCCGGAGGGGACACCGAACCACCCACAAAACACCACGTACAAACCAAATTTGACCCTTATGAGCTTTGGAACGGAGCCGGTGAGGATGGAAAAGATCCTCCATCATTGTGGGTGATGGAGGTTGGGTGATGAAGGTAGCAGAGAGCTTCGATCAAGAAGAGCACGAGGTGGTCGGTGTGAAAGAGAGAGGGGGGAGGTGGTGGAGGCGGAGCGCCCCCCCCCCCCCCCGGCTGCTGCTAAAAGGCGAGGGAAATGGGAGGAGGCGCAAGCCCTAGCTCTCGGAAGTTAGAGAGAGAAAGTTTTTCGTCTTTCTTCGTTGGTGCATAACGCAGCTACTACTAAAAGGCAAGGGAAATGGGAGGGGGTGCAAGCCCTAGCTCTCGGAAGTTAGAGAGATAAAGTTTTTCGTCTTTCTTTGTTGGTGCATAACGCAGTTAGACAATAGTTTAAAACTGGACTTCATTTTATCTTGGAAACGGCTTCGTTGTAACTCGGCGGACACCAAATTCTCTCAAGCTAGTGGGGCCGAATATCGTTTTAAGAACAATAACATTGTAACGCGACTTGAAGCAACCCTTCACTCCATTCTCTGTTTATCCTCTTTCATTGGTTTCGACGAATTTGCATCAACCCAGTCTAGGTTTACTTTGGGAGACTTGTAGCCTAGCTGACTTCGAGCCAAGCGGGTGACGGCAATCTGTTATGCTGCTCGACCTGGACCAAAAGACCTCGAAATAAATAAGTCAAAATTACAAAAATTACTAATTTCTTTCCTAAACTACCCCCTTTGTCAAATTACTTTCTTCGAAAAAATACTCTTTCTTTTTAAAAAACTATGTTCTTTCTAAAAATACCCTTTCTTCCTACATACTAATTTAATTTTCTTTCCAAAAATATCTCTTTTACAAACTAGTTTCTTTCCAAAAATACTATTTATTCCTAAACACTAATGTCTAATTAGTTTCTTCCAAAAAAATACCTTGGCCATAAAAAATACCCTCTCTTCTTGGCTATTATGCTCTTCTTGGTCCTGCTGGCCATCCTCATCCCGAAAGCCCCTTGACGGCAACTCTTTGAGCCTCCGAATTAATGAGGGTGCAATTTTGCGTTAGCACCTCCTGCATCCCTTGGGTCAGGGAGCATACTTGCTCACTGAGAGCATTAAAGAGCTCCAGGGCTGGGTGCGCCGCCTGAAGACCTTGACCATCAGGCACTAGACTCTGAGGAATGGTTTTCCTAAACTTGGTTGAACGGAATCTGTTCTTTAGGGATTTATTCCTTAGGAATCTGGTCGTGAGAGTTTTGCCCTTCTGAAACTTGCTTGTGGGGGTTTCTACTCCGCATTTGCGGCGCGAGATGTAGTAGCTCGAGTATTTGCCCTGGAAACTGTTTCACCAAAATAAATGTTGGATTTGTTACGAAAAGAAACATTTCTCACAGATGGCACCAATTAATGAGTCGGCTTCCAGTGCGGTCAATTTCGATGATTTGCGAAAGAGAAGTTGACACTAGTATGGTGTCAGCCAACAATTCTCTGATGCCTAAGTTAGAAAGTTTTTTTTGGAGAAAACAATGCGGAACTCAAGCGAATTAGGGTGCGTTCATGGGATGTTGATAAGGACGGCATGCACTAGTAGCTCCAATAGCCTCAGCTTTCATAGATCCCTTAGGATTAGGAATCCCGGGCTAATTGGACTGTGTTGTAGCTATTCCTGTGGGGGATAGGGGTTGTGCACGAGAGTCTTGACACACCTAGGAATTCCGCTTGGGATGTCTATACTAGCATTTGTAGTTATCCAGTACACTTGGCCGCTCATAGTCCGAGCAGACCCTTAATTAGTAGAGCCGAGCAGGCTTTTGGTCGGTGGTCGATGGTCGGTTTATGCCTATCAGACATCGTTAAGTACATGATCTAAGAATTTATTTTTTTCCCATTCAAATTCTTTCAAATTAGATTTTTAAATCAGCACTTACGGATATCCGATTGAGTTGAATGTTTTTAGATCGATCAGCACTTACGGATATCTGATTGAGTTGAATGTTTGTATGGTTTCCTAAAAACTAAATATGGACAAAATGAATAATTTTTCTCATCCAGCTGAACCCTCGCGGGAGTGGACAAAATTCTTTCCGTAGTTTACTATTCCATGAAGATATCAAGTGTCATTAATACATGGTCTCAATTGTATCTTGTTATTTTATTCTCCAAAGTTACTAAAAATGTTCTACAGAAATTAGAAGAATTAAGGTTATATCATCTTTAAAAAAAATTCTCCTCTCAGATTTGGCCCCGAGCACAAATCCTGACTCCGTCCGGATTGCCCCAGTTTTTTCTTTTATCGGCAAAAATAGCAATTTATTAATAAGAGGGAAGGGAAAGGGGATTCCAACCAAAAGTTGAAAATACATCCAGATTAGACAAGCGCAAAACACCACTAACACTTAAAAAATAAAAAATTGTTCTCATCTTTCCTTATCAAAGATCGAGAACTTCATACTGATGACAAACTATCGATTATCCATACAGGCGTTCTTGATTTTCGAGTGATAACAAAGCTGCAGCTTTCTCATTGTGAGGATTTCTTCCTTGTTCATTCCAAGCATCATAAAAGTTCAATGAGGCATTTTAGCTTGTTGCGGTGGGAGCAAAATTGAACATGCTCCGATTCCCACACAATTGAACAAGGTTCGATTCTTGAAATCAGATCGTAATAAAATAATTTCTTGTGAATTCCTTAGTCATGGCGTAAATGACCTACCTTTGATCGAATCAAGAAGGGAGTTAGTTGAGGTGCATGTAAGCTGGTCAACGGCATCCTTAACCGTCTAACAAAACAAAAACAAATTGAACACGCTTCATATATAATCTATTAACAGTAGCTAGGTTTCTCTCTAAAAAAAAATGTTAGTAGCTAATTAATAGCATCTCTGCATATTAAGCACTCAGCCACACAAAAAGTGGTCCATATATATATATTGTACGTTAAGTAGCAAATGTGGCCCAAATTAACTTAATAACAAAGAACTTTAATTCTGGGAACCTACTTTTGTACCAAAGCCAGTTACTTCACATCTTCTAATACAATGCATAACAATATCAACAGTTCTTGTTTTCTATTAAGGGGTATTGAATAATTTTACGTTTGGTGGATACTAATTAAGTAAATTATGTTTTTGAGAAAATGATTTTGCTTTAGAATTATGACCAACAACTAACTTATGTTCTAATTAATCAGACTACCACAAGTCTTATTTTAGTAAATTGAACCTCCAAATTCATGGACGAACGCAGAATTTTAAGGTTGGATAGACAAACATTTAAAAAACTATATAACACACACAATGCGATACCGAATTTTGCCAATACAAATCGTTAACATACAACCAAATAATTAATATAATATTATATATCTTGTACAAAAAAAAAAGGGTACTACGAATGAAGATACTACAGTAATGTTTTTCAAAACTCTTGACTAGATGGGCCGGTGTTCTATTGTGTAAAATGATATTGGGTGGGCAAGCTTATGTACAATTTTAAACTTCGATCTTGTTAAAAATTTATTGTATCATAGCGTTGGTAGGGAGGCCGCTCAAGCTTATCTATTCATCGATCCCTCCTTTAGCTAGGTACTTCCAAACTAGGCTGCATTAAACCAAAAATAAATGCAATGGACATTCACGCAATATAGATTCGTAAAAAAAATGATCCAGATAACAGCCGAAACTATATATATGGATCCGGTACCGCAGATAAATACGACTATAATTATACTGAAAATGTCGTTCTAAATACAGTATATATATAACACCCAATAAGCTAGAATTGGGTGTTGTAGCACTCCAAACTTACCCTCCCTACTACAAAGAGACCTAAAGATCACGGTTATTTACCGGATCTATTACACTTGATCACGAGTCACAAAACCTTGGTTTATCTAGCAGCCGTAATAAAATGTGCCTTACATGACCACAATAAAACATCAAAAAATTAAAAATTTGATTGACAACTATATATATATGTATATAAGTTGTACATATAGAAGGTGAGGTCCTAATTAAATGAAGCCGACAGTGTTTTTTTTTATTTGAAGACGTAATGTTCTGAGGCGGAATGTTTACATGCTAATAATTTCACACAGAGTATTGATTTCTGTGTCACAAATTAATACTGTATCGATGATCAGAGATCGATCTAGTGAATTAAAAGGCAGTGTAAATCTGCATCTGACTCAAGATGTGCTCAAAGTTGTCAGTAGACTTTTCAATTGGATGGGAATGCATCCCTTCATATGTTGTGACCACTACTCCTTCATCCTTAGATAGTCGCTGAACTTGCTTCTTCACATTGCACCCCTGATGCGTGCACCTATAGTAGCTCCTGCATGGACAAAATAATTAAACAAACAAATTTACCCAAAAGTTAGGCTAGCTATGCAATTTCTCCTCATCAGTCGGTCCATCTACTGGGCCGGATACCAAATTTTTATTGAACAAAAAAAAAAAAAGGTTTCATACTTGATATTGCAGCTATAACTACATTAATAACAGAAATGTCTTTGGTAAAAGAAATATTAATAAAGGTGTAATCTTTTGCGGAGGTCTCGGTGGCTTTGTTTTTGTGTCGGTTTGGCTCTTTGGTTTTTCGACTTATTGATGTTGGGGTATTATGTATAGGGTCTGAGCCTCGCTTTGGTTTTCGGCTGTTTTATGTTGAGTTTTTATGGATTTTTTAATATTTAGTTGGCGTCTTGTCTTCTTTTAGGTATTATGTGCCTTTTTGCCGGTGTGCCATTGATCTTTTAATCTTTGTAATCCTATATAAATATTAATAAATTTTTTGCTTAGCAAAACAAATTAAAAGAAAAAAGAAATATTGCATATATAGTATAACTACATGCCAGATTGATTTGTCCAGGCTCTGAATTTTGCAAAAGAAATGTATATGGTAATTAGAATGCTTAATTTCACTGATGCAAAAGCTTATTTCCTAAGTATGTATATGATTAAAGGAAAAAAATCAAACCAAGGATTGTGATCAAGTAGTGTTCTAATGAATTAGGGTCGACTGCATAAAACCATTTTATGAAGTCGATTCTATCAGTAGTCATATTATCAATTAAATTTAACACATTCATATCATGCTTTGATCACCACGTTGCACGACAAGATTATGAATATCAAGAAAAAAAAAAGAAAAAGGAGGCTATAAATATACATGATCCAGCATTGTTTGTTATTTCCAACATTGTAGTGTGTGTTTTCAGCAATTTATTTATTAGACATGGTGTTTGGGTTCAAGTCTTATTGCTGTGAACTGTAATTTCCGTTTCTTTTGTCCTTTCTTATCGATTGGGAAAAAAATGTCTTGATCACCATCTGCTCCCACTAGTTGATGGGTTTATGCCTATCCAAAAATAAAAATGCTAAATACGGATCATCTAAGGGCAAAATTATGCATAATTCAACAAAGATCACATGAAAATGATTGATCATGAACTTCAACAATCAAGACTTTTCTTCCTCTACGTAAGTTGGTTCCAGACGTTTCTCCAGTCAAGTAGATTAATCCTTAAATTAAGGAAATGACAAACATGATTGATCTAGTAATTGAAAACCTCCAATTTGCAACAAATCAAAGAAGTTGTATCACATGTGCACCAAGATGATACAAAGTGAAATTGCAGCAAATGTATTATTGCCAAAAAAAAAAAAAAAAGAGAGAGGAGAAAATCTTAATATTATGACAATATTAACTTCCGCCGAGAAAAAAAAGAAAAGAAAAAGAGCGTCGGTTATGTACATACCTTGGAAACTTATTATTCTTCACAGCTTTCTGCCCATACTTTCTCCATCTATACCCATCATCAAGTATATCAACTTGGCTCCTTGTTTGGAAAGCATATCTAGGCTTCCTGATCTTCTTCTCTCCTTTCTTCTTGCCTGATTTCACCTCGTGATTCTCATTTCCAACAAAGCTTTTTCCCAGAGGAGCTAAATGACTATTATTATTATTGTTGTTATTTACTTCTAAATTACTTGGAACTCCCATGTTTGTTGTCATCAAACCCCCATACCCATTTGTTTTTTCACTTTGGAAATCAGCATAGGCATGGGAATTCGCCAAATGAGAAGCTGACGATGTCGATGATGATGAACATGGGAAGAATATTGCAGGGTAGTTCTCCATGAGAGAGAGAGAGAGAGAGAGAGAGAGAGAGAGAGAGAGGGTTATTTGTGGAGGCCAGGAGAGAGGTATTAGTAGAATAAAGGTTTTGTGTGAAGATGACTCAGAAAAGTGGGGATATAATTAAAAGTTGGAATAGGGAGAGGCGGCTTGATGGCTATAGCGTGCGTTTTTATCTTCTTTATCCTATGGCGGTTGTCGTAAACGGCACGTAATTTCAATACTACAGTACTAGCCAGTGGTAAAGATTAGCAAAATGGGCCGGGGTTAATTAATTTAGCATTGATAATTCTTGTTCAGAGAAATTTGAAAATTGTGGCTGCTATGCTTCGATCATTATGAAGTTCATTATCAGTACTAACCATGTTTAATTGTTGAGAAATTTTCTATGTCATCGAGTCACTGTAACCAATATTCCTGTCACCATTTTGTTAGATACTTGTAATTTTCTTTATGTCCGGAAAAAAGCAATTTGAGAATATAATTAACGATCACTATATATAATGTTGGAACTTCTTCCATTAATAGCTTTTGCTTTAGAGGAAAGTTTTTAAATGGTATATTAGAGGGCGACACATTTTATCTCAAAATTTAATAAAAAAAACAACCACGCCCACAATGATAGATCCCAAAAAGTTTACATTTGACAGATCTCAAACGTGATTACACATGAAATGTGTCATCACTTAGTGTAGTATATTAAGATCTCTATACCTAATAAATTAATTAAAGTTTTGACTTGGATATATATAAAGTTTTTTTTACAATTATGCGTTCATTAAGGCTCCGTTTGTTTGGGCGTACCAATTTTCTGGTGTTTGGTTGTATAAAAAATGAAAAAAATATTTTACATATAAAACATTTTTCATCAATTAGATGAAAACAACTTACCCTTAAATCTTCCATAAGTTATTTTTTCGAAATGAACCCGCTACTTTTATTACAATTCTCACTGCTCAGTTTCTTCGATCGTCAGTTCTGACCCACATTCAATTCCAATATTATCAAATCTCTCGACCGTTTCTGCTCAATTTCCTACACTGATTTCTGAAAATATTTTCAAGTGCCAACCAAACACTGGAAAATAAAAGTATAAAGTTTGTTTTCTGAAAAAATGTTTTACATTGAAACAAACAGAGCCTAAAAGTAAAACAATGAAAATAACCGAGTTTTTTTTTTTTTGGGTACGTCGGAAATTCAATTAACTAAAAAAGCAAGGTCCACAGCAGAGTCGTAACAAAGATAAAGGATAGAATAGCTCGAGATAAGTCCAAAGAGCACTAATCTAAAGATTGTTATGTAACAGCTGAATCATAACCGAGTGTTATGTAACAGCTGAATTCTAAACCTTAATTTCCAAGATTGTTCTTACTAGGCTGAAAAGAAAATACGTGGCTTAAGTCTCACGAGCATGGAATTTCGCATAGAGCCGTCGGCCAGTCAATTTATTATGTTATGTGGAGCCATGTCCTTCGTCAAAAGCATTTGCGTTCAAATTATTCTGTTGTTTTCATTCTCAATTATTTTGTCCACAGGTTAATGGAGAGTTCACTAGCTAGCTTGGAAGTTAGGTTCAGTTTTTCTTTACCTTTCTTTTCTTTTTCTAACATTGGAAGTATGTTTTTCTAAAAAAAAAAAAATTAACGTTCTCAAAAGTAATTAAGCAGGAATCTGATCCTCACAATAGACCTAACATAGTAATCCGCTATAGTGATAGTGTTAGCATGCTAGTGATTAATAAGTAGCAGGCCAATTTTGCTCCATTTACTCAAAACTAAGACCCCTTTCAAGGACACTAAGACCAGCTCCAGACGGCTTTGGCTAGAACGTACCCCAGTCAATTGATCTCCTTCATGTTCAATCCACAAAATAAGAAAAAACAAAATCTAGTGAATTCCATGGATAAATTCAATCCTTAATGCAATTAGTTAATTAGATAGTATTTGATTCCTTGCCCTTTCCCTTAGCATAGAAACTTAATCTCAACTGATTCCAATGGAGATAACATCCGTTAGCAAGGGCGAAATTTTTTAAAGTATGAATTATATTTTTACAAATTTGACCCCGTAGGTATTAAAAAATGGCACCAAGTACTCCACTGAAATTTCAACACTTGCCATATTGTTTTATTAGCTAATATTCATATTAAAAAAAATTGACCCCAGCGTGTCTTGGCCTCCCTCCCGTAGGTGACGCCACAAACACTTGTTTCCTAAGACACTATATTAAATAAAAGGAGAAGAGAAATTAAATCTAGTTAAGTTAAATAAATGGAAAATAAAACTCTAATGAATCTCGTCGAGTGATATAGAAAAACAACCAAATAACTTACTCTCCAAAGAGGTCGTAAGGTAAAATAACATGAAGCCTAAACATTTCAAGTCTTGAGATTAATGAAAGTTTGTCTAACTTAAATTTTTTGAAAATAATGAGGTGCGTGCATCCATAAACTGGAATTGTTCAAAAAAAAAAAAAAAAGTTTTACTGTAAATGGGAAATAAGGCCGGACCAATAGGTCAATGAACAACAGCTGCAAAACTAGTCAATAGTCTGACCCACGTGTTGATTGTGAATTGCGTAAACTATTTCTTCCCAGAGCTGCCCCAAAAGTACATGTGGGAAAGATGATTTGGGCACCACAATTTTGTACTTTTGGCCTTGGGAAAGATTTGGGCACCACATTTTCTTTTCAAAAGGTCTGTGCGCACATATGAGTTGCACAGATCATGTAACATACATTATTATTTTCTCAGAAAGTCTTTTTGCACAGTAAATGTGCACAGCAACCATGCACAGTCACTATGTGGGGCACAATCCGGATCTCATACAAATAATTCGAGCCGTTTGTTAAATGTAAAATATTTTTGCAAGGACACCTCTAAAAATCAGTTTAATCCGATATTTATAGGTGCTCAATCCGATCATTTAAATTTTCAAGATCCTGAAATCTAATTAAAAAGTTAGATAGTTGGATCGAACACCTATAGTGATCAGATTAACCTATTTTTTTGCGAGGGCCTTTGAAAAAATATTTTATATTTAATAAAGGGCTCAAATCATTTGTATGGGACCTGGAGTGGGTCCCACACCGTGATTTGTGCAAGGTTGTTGTGCACAATTACTGTGCAAATAGTTGGGTTGTTATGTTTTGGGTCCGTCTCAGGTCACACAAAAAGTATCCAAACTGCTTATTTTTCTTAAATATTTCTTTATGTGTTCTTATAAAATTAGCTGAATCATATATCAATTAGAATTTTTTGGAATTCGTAGGGCAAACCACTAAGTTTTGTCTTACGAATTCTGAGAAAAAAGCTTACCGATATCAAACTAAGCTAATTTCTTAGAGAAACCAATAAAAGCCTGTTTGAAAAAAAAATATTAGCGATTTGGATCATTTTAGTGGAACCCAAAGTGGGCCTCACACAAAAATTATGTGCATGATCTATGCAACTCATCTGTGCGCACAACACATCTCCGGGGTTCAGCTAACTTACCCTTAAATTGACTTGCTTTAGGGGTCAATCTCATAGGTCACTAGTGACGATCGAGTGAAGATGGGACGAAGTCCGTATGGAATTATAAACACACACACATGTAGGTTATTGATTTTGGTACCTCAACTTTTTGATAATACAGTAATACTCTATTATTTGTCTTTTAGTATTCAAAATACTACGCATATCATGATCACTAAAAGATAAGTATCGGAGTGTTATCAAATATATATATATATATATATATATATATGTGTGTGTGTGTGTGTGTGTGTTGGTAATTAGGAATATGTGTAAGTTTATATATGGGGAGTGATTTTGCCACTCCCGTTTGTCTCTAACGCCACTCTCTTTTGTGTCTATATAATTAGGTGATTTGTTTTGTGAGAAAAAGGAGAATGACGTTAGAGAGAAAATGAGTGGCAAAATCAATTATTTGTATCCATAAGAAAAATGTTGTGGAAGGGGTAAAATATTATGAGTGTTCGTTCAGACCAGTCGTGGTTGGTGATGGGTGTGGCTAGGAAATTCAGAAGTAAAAAAATTGTGACGGAATCATGGAAGGGGGAGTAGTCAAAGGAAACCATACATATATAGTACATGCAACGTACCTCATGTTGATAGAATATTACTCCAATAATTCTTCTTTTCTTTTGACTTTTATAATAATATTGTAGTACTGATCATACGCGTGCGTGTCATTTACTCCACACTACATCTGGAATTTATTCACCTTGCTTTGACAATTAGTAGTATCTGGCCATTTTGCACCATGGGCATGTTAATTACGAAGAGGTCATCGATTCAAAGGTTGTGGAAAATGTGCAACTGCGACTATTCATAGTCCATGCTGTTGGACTAAGAGAGAGATTTTCAATTTTCGTACGTAAGCAGAAAGGAGTATGGCATAAGAAAGTAGCGGGGTCCCATTTCACTAAGATTCTTATTTTTTAAGTACTTATTTTTTATTTTACGAGACAAATCATTTTCTCATAATACATTACCTTTAATTCAAAAAAATATGTATTTTTCTTAGCGGAACGGGGCCTGGTGTAAATTAAAAGTTGTTTGTTAATATAGTATTTAGGAGTATTAATCTATCTATCTATCTATACTATATCCTATAAGAATGTAATTAATTACCTAAAATAAAATGAAGTTCTCTCCTTAACTCTCTCTCTTACATGCATGAAATTTTCTCATTTTTTCATCTTTTTATTCATTATTATTCTATACTTTTTACAAAATGTCAAATATATAATTTATTTGGGCTTACTTGAAAAGGAAAGTAAGTTCAATAAATAATATCACAAATACTCTTTGAAACCTATCTTCTTTCTTCATTTCTTTTTTTTTTTTTTATATTGCTGCGGATTTTTTAAATTATTTTGCGAGAAAAATGAGTAAATTCCAAGAGTCATGTGCATAATGTACAGGACAACAGGAAAAAATTTATCACTAATATTTTTTTTCCGTGCCAGCGCGTGCATTGAATGGGGAAGAGGATAGCTAGTTTTGATTAAGAAGTTGTAGTTTGGTGGTTTAGGAAGGAAACGGTGGGCTGGTAGCCTGGTACTAGAATGAAATCCATTTCCTTGGTGGGAACATTATGACGACCATATATATAACGTGGGAAGACTTTTGATGGAAATAAAATAAGTAAAATGTGTAGAAATCCAGAATCTGGTCTCACAATTGTTATCAATTCATGGTTGTCTCCCGTACGTCTTTCTTCGTTACTGACTCTGAACAGTAAGGTTGTGTTTGGATTTTTGGATAGAACTGTAATTACTATTTATCAGGGAACATATATAGAATTATTTTACAGTAGCTAATTAAAGAAATAAGGAGCTAGAAGTTGTTTTTCCGTTAGTGGTGATTAAATCAAAGGTGCTCCGTTACCTTTATATATATATATATATACTAGCGAATGCCCGTGTCTGAAGGCACGGCGCAACACTTTTTGAAGACAACTAAAACTATTGGTCGAACAATGAGCAAAGGGAGGATCAAACTAAACTTTGGTATATGTGCAGGACAAATTGAGGAGTAAATAATATTCAAGTTTTATACAAATTTCCAAAATCCATAAATCCCCCAACACACGTAATAAAAATTAAATACTGTCAAACCAAATATATTTTTGTAAAACTTAGCCTAACAAATAAAATGTCATTATGATATTTTCAATGTCTTAACAAAACTCTTATCATGACGACCCTATTGTCTCTTTGCCAGTCCTCGACTTTCCTACATAAATAATAGTAAGAATTATTAAATTCATCGCAAATAAATATGAACTGGCAATGAAATCAAGAAGACAACTTATTACCTTTGAAAATGTGCCAACACTCTTCCGACCAATCAACTTTTAATACAAAAGTCACCATAGGGGCACAATGGTCAAGGCATCCAAATTTTGGAGCAGGAATACTAAATCTAGCTAAAATGCTCAAGATCTACTGTAATATCAAAAAGAAAGAAAGAAAAGAAACTGAAATATTTTCTATTGCAAACATATTATTCACACAATATGTACTAAAGCGGAGAAAAGGAAATTTGTATATCGACCTATGCAATTGCTAACCCACCATCTGCTTCTGATACAACACCAAAGCAAAGGTCACCAAAATTAGTTTATTGGGACTGAACAAAGCAAAACTCCAGAGAAACGGATTAAAATAGTGGAAAAAAAACAGAGTTTGCAAATGTATAGAATGAAATGATATTTCCGGTTGGCAATGCGGAGATGGGAGAAGAGGAATTGTTTTTCAATGAGATGGTCTACATTCCTATAAGTTTAGGAATAAGTCGTACTCCTAAAAAATTTGAATGTTTTCCAAATTAGAATTTTTTTTCCTTCGATTGGAATGTTTTAAGAAAGGAATCCTATTACCGTGAGATTGACTCTTTCAACATTTAAGGAATCAGAATTTTGGGTTTCCTTTCATCATTCTCTCCCAAATATTCACTCTTTCCAAATTTTGCAAAGGGCACGGAATGTGTGATTGGGTTTGGAAATCAAATTTCCAAATTAGGCACGGGAATGTGTGAGTGAGAATGCTCAAAAAATGTTACTGTAAGTATTTACGGGCTTGTTATTGTAGAATGGAGGGTGTAGATTTATACAGGGTATAATTCTAGATCGTTGGTTGTCTTTTGAATTCAAACACTTCCCTGTCATATTATATAGATATATCTTCTCTTTTCCTCAACTTCATAAAAATCTGGAATCAAATGCTGCGAAAAATACAGTGGAATATTAACCTAATATTTTGTAGTATTTCCACACATTTGTTAGTGAAATTAAAAAGAGAGAATTTTGTCATATGTGCAGAAGAAACAACAACAAGATATATATGGCTTGGAATGGTTTTTCTTGACATGAGGCAAGCTATATATAGCTACAAGGTCTCAAAATATGATTATGTGACATTCAATTTTTCTTGTGGTTGGAAATTATGAAACCATGTGCTTTGGACAAACAAAAGGTTTGAAAGGACCGAAAGGATGTTGTTATATATAAGTGCTAAAGAGATCGATAGAATATGACAGTGATATTCCACGTTATTAGGCCTGTCAATGGGCCGGATCTGATCTAAATTCGATCCGTAAAATCCGATCCGAATTCGATAACAGCAATCCGTAATCCGAATCCGATAAATACGGATCGGATTCAGATTGTGTCGGATTAAATCCGACAACAATCGTCCGATCCGATCCGAATTGTTTTTTAAAAAACCCTATCCCTTCACCCTTAGCCTTTCTCGCAACTCTGCCTCCCACCTTCGTTGCCGTACCACCCCTTGCCTTCCTCGTCGCCGCCGCTCCAACTTCCCGCCGCACCACCGTCTCTCTCCAGAATCGTTCAGGAGGTGGTCTTTGGAGCTAGTATGGGAGATCCGGAGATGGATCTCGGGGTTCTATCGCAGATTCATTCTCAGAGTTTCAGTTCAGGGATTGTTTACTCTGTTTTGGAATCTAGGAATTTTAGCCCACGCACAAACCCAAATGAATCTCGAAATTGGTATCCCTTCTCCATACCAATTACTTCATCTGGTAATGACTCTGAAGTGAAAAGAAAAAGATGTTGAAGTAACTGTTTTTTGTGCCGAGATAGGAAATTAAGTATTGAAGTTTTTACTTGTTGAAAACTGGAATTATGTATTTTTTTCCTTCTACAATTGAATGTATTTTTTTTCCTTTTTTAAAAAAATTCTGGAATTAAAAAAAAAATAATTCGGATCGGATCCAAGTCTTATCGAATTCGGATCGAATCCGAGTCTTATCGGATCGGATTCGGATTTGTCAGATCTGACCCATTGACAGACTTACACGTTATTATGCGTGCATAATATGTATCGAAATCTCATGTAATACAAACCATATATTTGGCATAATCAATTTCCAATACAAAAAAAAGTGGGCAAATATTGAATTGTATTAGAGGTGAAATTTCTAAAAGAACAGTCGTTGGACTTACTGTGTCATTTGATTAGTCATAATAATATGGAAATTTTAGTCGAGCCTATTGGCTCTTGGAAAAACGTTGGTCGGTTGGTGCCTTAGTGGTCAGCACAGCTGCGCCGCCTCTGCATAACCGTAGAGAGGCAATTTAAAGATGTCAATTTCACTCGTGCTGTTCATTTATTGCAAAAGTGAGCATTTGTGTCCAGTTCTAGTAATTACTCCCTTGTCCCAATTTAATAATTCTTCATTTTATTTTAATTGGATAAAAAATTAGTTATATCTTTAAATCCGTAATAAATTGTATCTCCAATATAGATCTCAATTAGTTCTATTATACAATATTTTCAAAATCAAATAGAACATTATAAATTACAAGATAAAACCGATTGAAAAGTGGCACGAACTCCAAAAAGAACTGTTAAATTGGTACAGAGGGAGTATGATTAAGCTAAGTGCAAACCTTGTACTGTTTTTGAGAAATAAGTGTAACGAAATTACTTGTCTTTTATTATTTCTATTTGTTTAGATTTACTAAATCAAACATAAATTCAAAGCTTCTTTTGCATAACGAATTTTTTTTATTGGCCATATTGTTGGGAAACGAATCCCAGAAACCAGTAATGACGCGTACAGATTAGACAATAAGAAAACCACAAAACCCTACAAGGCGGAATTAGGGTTTTACCTCAACTCCCTGCGAACACGAACGCTGGTTGAACTTGTTATAGCACATCTTGCTATAAGCCACGTATACTGCTCGACTGCACCTTACGATCTTCTATCGTATTCCCTGCACGCCTAGAACACGAACCGAGTGTGGACTCTTTTGTGGTCTATTTGCTCTCTCTAGATCTGCCTCTATTTTGTGAATAATAGAAACATCTAAAAAAAAACATCCATCTGACCTAGAGAGCATAACGTGTATATATAGGGCTACGATAGGGACCTAAGGAGTAATAAGTCTGGGCTCCCAGTGTAAATAAGAAAACCTAATCCCACAAGGATTCTATTTCTTATTTCACTAATTATAATTCACCCCACTACAGAATTATAATTGCACTCCCGTCCTTATCTCAATTATATTACGAGCTCCATGATATTAAATACTTATTAATCTCCCCACGTTAAGATTACAGATACCCGTTGATTAAAATAAATTACTAACAATCTCCCACTTAATCAACATCTTAACTTGAGACTATCCGCTTAACTTATTCGATATGTCGGATACAAATATCCACCTGCAGGGTTTGACATAATCGAAACTTATAAGCTTACTCAAGGGGTATCATCAATCCCTATCGGGACGTGGATTCCATTAATAATTAATAGTTGTCATATACATAATGTTGCGACCCAACTCATCGAGACTA
This sequence comes from Rhododendron griersonianum, assembly GCA_018127125.1. NCBI lineage: Eukaryota > Viridiplantae > Streptophyta > Magnoliopsida > Ericales > Ericaceae > Rhododendron > Rhododendron griersonianum. The sequence goes on along the minus strand of CM030799.1, from coordinate 17,341,548 downwards.
TTGACCGTATAAAGATCTCACCCTTTAATGAATCAAAATCAACAACATTAAATATATACATCTAATAATTATCTTTGGATTAAGAGCATAAGCATTCATAATAACCATGAGATTCCAATTGTTTTATAAAGTTAGTACAAAGACAATTACCTCAATGCGGTCCCGTTCAATACACACAAAGTGTACTAGCACAATGAGTTAGAACTAGACCGTTCCTTGTAGTCAAGACAGACCTACTAAACATTGTACTACAGTCCTACTGATAGTGTGTCCAGTTCCATCTAAGACTGTGAACCATATCTTATATTTTACAAGAACCGATGATCCGATCTTCTGTGTGTAAGCCGAACTCTACACACCGGATCATCTACTTTTTAAAATAAAAGACACATATGCACAACATACAATAATATTATGCAAATATTACCCATAAAAGATTCTCATCAAAAAAGGGATAAAACTGATTAATACATAACAATATTAATCCATCATATAAAAACATAGCTTTTACATAACCTCCTAACAATCTCCCACTAAGACTCAAAATCATGCTACCACGCATCTTACTCGCATTCTCTCTATTACGTGACTATCAAAAGTCTTAGCCTGTAAGCTGTACGTAAAAGAATCTGCTAGGTTGGTTACCGATGCGATCTTGGCCACAACTACATCACCTCTCTGAACGATCTCTCGAATCAGGTGATACTTACGCTCGATGTGTTTTCCTTCTTATGAGTCAATGGCTCCTTAGAGTTAGCAATTCCACCACTATTGTCACAATAGATGTAATAGCTAATTGCACTAGAGGAATCACTTCTAGATCCATCAAGAAGTCTCTAAGCCAAAACGGTCTCTTTGGTTGCTTAAGAAGCTACCACATACCCGGCCTCCATGGTGGAATCAATCAATCCACGATTGCTTGATACTCCTCCAACTTATGGCTCCACCTCCTAAGGTAAACACATATCCGGAGGTAGACTTTCTGGAATTCCTATTTGACATAAAGTCTGAGTCTGTGTACCCATAAGGTACCAGACTATCTGACTGGAACACCAACATATGATCTCTAGTTCTTTTCAGATACTTGAGTATATGTTTCACTGCAGTCCAATGTTCTTGTCCTGGATTAGACTGAAATCTGCTAACCATGCCAATGGCAAAGCAAATATCAGGTCTAGTACACAACATAGCATACATAAGGCTTCCTACTGCCGAGACATAAGGAACTGCCTTCATTTTCTCCATCTCCTCAGGAGTTTTAGGACACTGATCCTTGAATAGGTTGATTCCATGTCTAAAAGGGAAGAACCCTTTCTTGGAATCCTGTATGCTAAAACGGACAAGAATCTCATCGATATAAGTAACTTGTGATAAGCCCAACATCTTGTTCTTGCGATCTCGCATAAGCTTAATCCCAAAGATGTGACTGGCTTCTCCCAAGTCCATTTCGAATTGGTCGGATAACCACACTTTCACTAAAGACAATACTCCCACATCGTTTCTGATGAGCAGGATATCATCGACATATAGTACTAAAAACACCACCACTTTTCCGTTGCGCTTCTTATACACACATGAATCATTCGGACATTGATCAAAATCAAAAGACTTGATTGCTTGATCAAAACGGATGTTCCACGATCTAGATGTCTGCTTAAGCCCATAAATAGACTTCTTAAGCTTGCACAACATGTGCTCTTGACCTTTTGCTATGAATTCATCTGGTTGCACCATATAGATACATTCATCCAGATTTCCATTAAGAAACGCAGTCTTGACATCCATTTGCCAAATCTCATAATCGAGATGAGCCGCAATGGACAAGAGATTCCGGATGGACTTAAGCATGGCTACTTTCGAAAAAGTTTCCTCATAAACGATCCTTTCTTTCTGAGTATACCCTTTCGCAACAAGCCTAGCTCTGAAGGTATGCACCTTCCCGTCTGCCCCTCTCTTCTTCTTATAGATCCACTTGCATTCAATGGGTTTAATCCCTCCAAGTGGTTCTATAAGATCCTAGACCTGATTAGAGTACATAGACTCCATCTCTGATTTCATAGCCTTTTGCCAAAGGTTTACATCTTTATCTTGAAGTCCTCATCGTAGCTACAGGGTTCGACATGTTGATCATCAAGGATCATTTCAAAAGACTCTCCCAACAACGTATACCGACTGGGTGAAACAATAACCCTCCCACTACGACGAGGTACCGGTGTGTCAATAGGTGCCTCTACAGATGTCTCTTGTGGCGTTTCCTCCTGCACTATTGGTGGTAAAGAAGTTTGTGTCGGTATCTCTCCTCTCAATTCCTCTAGAACAATTTTACTTCTGGGCTTGTGGTCTTTCACATAGTCCTCTTCTAAGAACCGGGCATTAGTGCTAACAATGACCTTCTTATCCATAGGACTATAAAACAGTCCACCTTTCGTTCCTCTAGGATACCCCACAAACAAGCAAACTTCTGTCCTCGATTCCAATTTATCTGCGTTCCCATTCAGCACATGTGCTGGACTACCCCAAACCCGAACATGCTGCAGACTAGGTTTGCGCCCAGTCCATAGTTCTGTGGGTGTAGATGGTACTGACTTAGATGGTACCAAGTTTAGAATATACGCTGTTGTTTCTAGTGCATGTCCCTAAAACGAAATTGGTAAATCTGAATAACTCATCATTGATCTTACCATATCCATAAGAGCCCTATTCCTTCTCTCTGCTACACCATTTTGTTGTGGCATACCTGGAGCTGACAACTGGGATGTAATCCCTTCAGCTGACAAGTAGTCCCTAAACTCTCCCAAGAGGTATTCTCCACCACGATCAGATCGCAGTGTCATGAGACATTTACCCAGACGCTTTTCCGTTTCCGCCCTATACTCCCTGAATTTCTCAAAGTATTCGGACTTACGGCGCATCAAATAATTGTATCCATACCTTGAGTAATCGTCAATAAAAGTGACAAAGTACTCAAAATTACCTCTAGCTTGGATATTCATAGGCCCACACAAATCAGAATGAACCAATTCCAACGGCTCTTTGGCTCTATATCCTTTTGCTGAAAAAGGCCTTTTGGTCATCTTACCTTCCAAATAGGATTCACAAGCTAGAAGTTCCTTAACTTCTAATGAACCTAAAGGTCCATCTCTAACCAGTCTAGAAATCCTATTCAGATTAATATAACCAAATCGTAAGTGCCAAAGATACGTTTGGTTCAATTTAGAAAGCTCTTTTCTCTTACATGGTAAATTATTAGTGTTATTCAATTCATGCAGTTGCATTATAGGAAACATAGGATTAATAATGTAGAGATCATCCACCAATGAACCAGAACAGATAAAACGTTTATTTAACTTAATAACCACAGTCACTAAAATAAACCAAATATCCGTCCTTTATTAACTTAGAAACCGAAACCAAGTTTCTTCTAATAATAGGAACATAAAGACAATCTCTCAAAATTAAACTCCTATTACTATTAAAATTTGAAAAGACATTTCCTACTGCAACTGCTGCCATTCTCGTAGCATTTTCCACATGTAGATAAATCTCTCCATCACTGAGTCTTCTGGTTTCCTGGAACCCGTGCAACAAAATGCAAATATGATTAGTGGCTCCCGTATCTACACACTAGGTACTGGTAGATAACACCACTAAACGTGATTCAACAACTAGTGAAAAAGATTTATCCTAATTGTTCACTTTATTGAGATAGAATGGACATTCCTACTTCCAGTGTTCTTTCTGCTTGTAGTGAAAAACACTTGCCCGCAGGCTATTTTTCACTCCACCTTGAGGCACATGAACTGTCTCCATAACCTTTTCCTGAGACTTGTTCTGCTTCTTCTTGCCTTTCAGCTTAGAAGTAGAAGCCTTCTCTGCCACTAACATTGAAGGTGGTTTCTTCACAACCAAAAGACCATCAGCTGCTTGGAGTTCCTTAAGAAGTTTCGCCGAAGATAAATACATTTTGTTCATATAATAATTCAGGCGAAATTACTTAAAACTCTCAAACTGCAGTGAGTTAAGAATGAAATCGATCTGAGTTTCCCCATCAATTTTAGCTCCAAGGATCTCTAGTTTATTAAGATGAGCTATCATCTTCAAAACATGATCCTTAATCGGGGTCCTTTCAACATGGGTGATACTCACCAATTTTTTATAAAGTTTTGCTTCCTGTTATGTGGCATTCTCATCAGGTCTAGGAGGGCATACCTCAAAGAACACAAATTTGTATCCCTCAGCAGTTAACACAATATCCAAATTGCTTTTCCAGTCAATATAATTCGATCTAGTAAGTTTATTAGCTTTGAGAATAATTGCAAGTGGATTGTAAAAACCCATTTTTGAATCTGAGAATCACATAACAACAATTATGAAGGGCAATAAAAACTTGAATTTCATTTTAGTATTGGTTCCCTCAACCACGTGTTAAAAGAAAAACATTGGCAACCCTACACACCGTGAAGAGCATGCCTCGATGGGAAGGTCGTCTACTCTTCATCATTCGTGTAGATAGACACAACCTTTTAATTTTACTATCTAGACACTATACTGTGCCAAGTAAAATTAAATAGCCAATATAGCTTCGGTCCTATAAATAATAATAGTGACTCAGATGGTGAGGATATTATTATTTACAGCTAAGTGTATACCATTACCTAGCTTTTAGACCTATTGTTCCGTTATAAACCACCTCAGATGGAGAAGTGACCCACACAACAATTATCTTAGAGCTATCCCTTTAGGAAGTTTGTACCGATGATGCCACAATTAATTTTGTCCGATAGGGAGGAAGGTTTTGAAACCAACACACAAAATTAATTATATCACCTACGAACTAGTAATGGAGACCATAGGATTTATTCAAAATAAAATCCCTCTCCCACTTAGTTATTTAAAAAATTTGTGAGGGTTATCAAATTTTCGAGTTTGCAAAAAAAACCGTGATCTAGGTCAAAGGCCAAATATTACCATGTTGTCCCAATATGGTAAACTATCACATATGCAAACAATATGGAAACACAAATAATAAGGAAACACAAGATAAAGAATCCAGCTATTATGGTCAAAGATGCAATCCTTGAGCAACAAGGAATCCTTCCAAACTTGAAATCCTTAAGCAATAAGGAGTGCTTCCAAACTTGAAATCCTTAAGCAATCCTTCCAAACTTGAAATCCTTCAGCTATACTTGTGTGGAAGACTTAGATACTTTGAATCAATTAAGGAGACCAAAATCCAACCGTACTTAGGCAAGAAAATCGGATTTGATATATTCCCGCGTAAACTGCACAGCCTTCAGTATTTTGGCCATATCTTCCTCATCCGACCTCCAATTGAAGTGATTCAAATTGGGTTGGATTTGAAATTCAATTATCTACAACTTCCGTGAAGAACAGATTTTCTAATTCCAACGTTTACTGGGTCGAAATAGCCTTGCAATCAGACCTTACGAATCTGGAAAAAAACTGTTGCGAGCCAAACAACTTGTATCTTCTGTATCTCCCTTCTTCGATCTCCGAATAACCATCGAATGCTATTACTATCGAAGAAACATACATACATTGATCTTATGCCTCCATTGGAGTTCACATGCAACGTTAATTATTACAACCACGAAAAATAATCATGGCACCCAATAAATAACACATGCTATGTTAATTATTACAACTACGAAAAAATAATCGTGGTACCCAATAAATAACAATAACCACACAAAAATTATGTGGGATCCAATCACACAAAATCAACAAAAAATCATGTGACCATAATAGCTGGGTAAGAACGCTGCAAAACAAGGGTTAACACAGTTCTACGTTCTACCCTCTATAACCTACGGACAACATGGCCTGTTTAATCCATACGCATGATTACAGCCTGCTCTGATACCACTGTTGGGAAACGAATCCCAGAAACCAGTAATGACGCGTACAGATTAGACAATAAGAAAACCACAAAACCCTACAAGGCGGAATTAGGGTTTTACCTCAACTCCCTGCGAACACGAACGCTGGTTGAACTTGTTATAGCACATCTTGCTATAAGCCACGTATACTGCTCGACTGCACCTTACGATCTTCTATCGTATTCCCTGCACGCCTAGAACACGAACCGAGTGTGGACTCTTTTGTGGTCTATTTGCTCTCTCTAGATCTGCCTCTATTTTGTGAATAATAGAAACATCTAAAAAAAAACATCCATCTGACCTAGAGAGCATAACGTGTATATATAGGGCTACGATAGGGACCTAAGGAGTAATAAGTCTGGGCTCCCAGTGTAAATAAGAAAACCTAATCCCACCAGGATTCTATTTCTTATTTCACTAATTATAATTCACCCCACTACAGAATTATAATTGCACTCCCGTCCTTATCTCAATTATATTACGAGCTCCATGATATTAAATACTTATTAATCTCCCCACGTTAAGATTACAGATACCCGTTGATTAAAATAAATTACTAACACATATAATATTGAGTAGCTAATTATCGTGCTTGTAATTGGTTTTTCTATAGTCGTTATTACAATTTATATTAGTATTCCTATATAGTCTGTTAGTAGTATTGATATGTGGATTGGAATTATTAACTAGTACCGTTCTCATTATAAATACATGCGACATGGTGGTGGCAACGAAGAGACGGTGGTGCAACTGACAACAATAGAGATCTGTGGTGTAGTCATGGCAGTATAGAAGTGTGCATGTGTGATGAATGTGGCGGTGAAACACGTAGGGATCGAGAGAGGTGATTGTTGCAACAGTAGTGGTGGTGGTATTGTTAGAGATAGGACGATAGTGGTGGTAGTAGTGGTAATGGTGATGGCGTTGGAGCGATGGTGGTAGTAATTATAACGATCACGGTGGAGACATTGAAGTAGTGGTGGTGGTGTTGACGGTGGTGGCATGGTAATGGTGGAGGCAATAGTGGTGGTGGTGGTGATGGTGGTAGTGGTGCTGATGAGGGGTAGAGTGTGGTGGTGGTGGTGACGATATAGTAGTGGTGGTGGCAAGTGGTAGTGGTGGTTGTGGTGATGACGATGGTATCGTGGTGGTGTTAGTGGTGGGTGCAATACAAGAAATTACACCATTCCCGACTAAAACAAATTTAGTCGGCAGAATACAAAACTATCACCGACTAAGTATTATTTTGTCGCCAAAAAAACTATTTTTACCTACCAAAATTAATTTTAGTCGTTAAAAATAAGGTGCCAAGCGAGAAATTATATGCGGGATGGTGGGATTTTTATGGCCGACTAACATTTAGTCGGTAATGGTTAGATTGTTGCCGACTAAATTTATATTTAGTCGGCGAATATCAATATTTTCTTGTTTGAAAACTTAATAAATGAAAGTACCTTTACCGACTAAATAATTTAGTTGGGAATACTAATTTTTGCCGAATAAAAAAATATTTGGTCGGATAATATCAATATTTTCCTGTTTGACAACTTAATAAATGAAATTACATTTACCGACTAAATAAGTTAGTCGGGAATATTAATTTTTGCCGACTAAAAATGTATTTGGTTGGCGAATATCAAGATGAATGACTTTGGTTATGTTATTGCTGGAGGTAATGCATCAAGGCGTGGCATTCGAAGAAATGACGCTAGGTAAGTCATTTGTGCATAATCTTATTTTCAAGGCTATCCGTATTCATCTATTGATAATGATAGAATAAATGTGTGGTGGTACTTTGTGTTCAGCTTTTGCAAAAGAAATACGCTTGATACTGGAATAATTAATGGGAAGGTTTTTTTTTTTTTTTTGAAAAGATTAATGGGAAGGTTGTGGTACTTAGTTTTGGGTTTTTTTTTGTCAGCATTTGGACTTTTCCATAAATACCCTGTTATGATCTGGTTTGCGGCCATGTTGGTCCCAGATTTATCATGGTGGCCTTATTTTGCCACTTTATTTTGATATATGGTGTGGCCACTTTGCTTACTCGTACAAACATCATGCGGGTGATAAATTTCAGCAAGCAAGAGGTTGATATCTAGATGCATTGACATCATAAGCTCTATAATCTAGGCTTAGGAGCCAAAACTCCTCTCCACATCATGCAAGTACCAAGAAAAGAAAGCAAGAAAAATACCACCTACAATCCACAGAGCCGGCTTTGGACATACGCCAGTGATGCGGCCGCATCTGGCCCCCAAATTTTCACGAATTTTGTGGGTCCCTATATATTTTGTACCCTTAGGTATAGGTATACATCTATAATATTCATTAAAGTTGATCAAATCTTACCTTCGGTCAACTATGTCGCAAGAAAGGTTAAATGGATTAGCTATGTTATCCATTGAAAAAGATATTGTGTCGAAACTTGATTATAATAGCTTAATTACTACTTTTGCTGCAAAAAATGCGAGAAGGGTGATGTTTAAGTAATATATTTTGGATTAAAGTATATAATGATTATTGAGTTTTATGTTATCATTGTTTTTAATTCTTCTAGTCTTTTTTTTTTTGTGTATTATATAATGGGCCTCAAATATAAAGTTCACATCCGGCCCCAAAAAACTCAGAGCCGGCATTGACAATCCACCACTTACAATCTGGCCAGACGACCTTGACTCTGGTATTTGTATTTATTGGCTTGAAATTTGTGGAAGTTTTTGTTTTTTTGTATAATGGTGTATACAGGATGCAGTAGAATCTTGAATTTTAACAATTTTGTTGACATGCTTCTAGTATCTTGTTTCCCTGTTTCTTATATGGTACCTATTTTGTTTTGACTTGTAATTAGTTAGTATATACTCTACTAAATTAATACTAATGGTGGATTGTTCTTTTTTTTTTTTTATTACAGATCCACGCTTTAATGGAGTGTCCCCAAGTTCAACTTTTGGCTATTGGCTATGAACATGAAAGTTGGATTTTGGTTGTGGAGTCAACGTGCTTGGATGTTTTTTCGTTATCCTTTTGTTAAAGTTGAACTTCTTAGTATTTTGCAATCCTAGGTTTGGATGCATTTTGTTATCGAGCTTGGATTTTTTTTATTTCCCCCTCGTGGTTAGATGTTACGTCGTTTTGTGCTCTAAGAATTTAGATTCAAGTTGTTTTGTAGGTACTTGGTGGACACATTTATTTATGATACTTGGATTTATTTCTTGGAAGTTTTATTTTGTGTTATTAATTGCAATTAGGTTGTCAATTTTGTGGATGTGATGATCGTTGACTCAAATTTATAGAGAATCAAAATAGGGGGAAAAAATTGTATCAAATTCTGGGATAAACATATTCGCCGACTAACAAAATGATTGCCAATAGGCCACACTTTTGCTGACTTGTATAAACATTTGCCGACTAACTTTTTAACCTCTTAGTCGTTGATTGTAAACAAATTTCCCGACTAAACAGTTGGTCGGTAATAGTTCTCACATTTCCCGACTAAACAGTTAGTCTCCTATAGTCCAACATTTCCCGACTAAAATACCAATGGCAACTAAACATTGGCTCGGGATATGTTAGTCGCTAAAGATACACTATAGCTGTAGACACCTCCCAAACGGGGCATCGCCATACAGATTGATAGTTTGTTGCTCGATTGGTTGCTTGCTTCATAAACCAAGATCGTGGACATTCTCATGGCTAGGAATATCGCCACACGATAACGGTTATTAGGGATGTTATTCAATCGGTTCGGTTCGGTTCGGGGTGGATTGGCCGGAAACCGATCGGGTTCGGGGTATGTAAGTCCGAGACCGATCCCGACCGGGATTGACTTCGGTTTGGTTCGGGGTGAGTTTGGGGATTTCGGTCCACCCCGAAATGGGCCATTTGGGCCGTTTGGGCCCATTTTTAAAACCTAAGTGTGGGCTACCTGCCCGAAAAACAAAAATGTTTTGCTTTATTTTTTCGCCGCTTTGAAGACAAATATGCCGTTTGAAGAGTCGCCACCCGGATTTGCGGTATATCACCCGAGAAACCGTATTGTTTGGAAAATCGGTTGATTTGAATTGAAAACCAGAGATCGTTTTGAGGGTTCGGAAGCCATGTTACGAGGGGGGAAGGGTTTTACGGCACCCCCCTCGCCCGATTCGAAATCGGTCTCTACTAAACGTTTGTGGGATTTTTCAAAGGGATTTTGTTTCATTAGAGCATTTAGCAAGTATCCACAGTTATAAGAGGTAAGAATTGCATGCATGTGCAGGTGTACAGTAGATGTTTAAATGAAAGTGAGCAAAATGCATGATTACAGAAACTGAGGATCTGTCACTGACTTCACTCTCGAGCGCTCGAGAGAAGTCCCGAGCGCTTGGGAGTTCTGATACCCAACCTGTAAGCTTTGTTAGCACCAACAGAATACAATGCTAAAATAGGAACTGAAAAGCTGCTATATACATTACTGGCTCAGCAGAGGATTTGAAAGACTAGGATGAACCCTCAATCTTTCAAACCTTGCATCCCTGCCTTAACAAGACTACATCTACAAATTTAAAAGAACAACAGGCCACACTTATGCATGCAGAGACCAGATAACACAGCAGACTGGAAAATGGGAAGCAATGGCATGCATGCACTCCCGAGCGCTCTGGAATGGTTCGGAGCGCTTGGGAGTGAGCTGCATGTCAGCTTACTCTCAAACAGGAAATAGTACCATTTTGACATGCAAAGGCCCTTGTTTTGATATTTCCCAAGAGGAGAACCTCTTTTAACTTTGAAAGAGAGAAACCTTGTTCACACATGAAAACTTGTGAGAAAATGTTTATGTTTTTAGGGGAAAACCATTTTCTGTGCATGCATGCCAAAATGAAACCAATTCTTTTAATATTACGCTTCATTCTCAACCTACTGTGTAACAAAAGACGATACATGAAACTGGGAACAGTCCCGAGCGCTCTGGAATACTCTCGAGCGCTTGGGAGTGTTTCCAGTAAGGGTTTTATGAAAACATTTTTTTGTGCCCCATTGCTCTTGTTCTTACACTAGGGTCTCCCAACCATGCACCCAGTATTGAAGACTGGGTCAGGCTGAGAGACCCCCCTCAGAAGGGAAGAACAGCCCTTTTGGTTGAGATCAAAGGTGAAAGTTTCTACCTTTTCCTTGAACTTTTGCTCCTTGGAATGACTTTGAAATGTGGGTGAAGAGAGGAGAGTGCAAGAGATCAGAAGAGTGTTCTGGGTTTCTTGCCCTTTTCCTTGGTAATTTCTAAAACCTTTGGAGTTTGGAAATAGAGTTTGGAGGTTTTTGGTCTTTAGCTTAGAGAGAGAAAGAAAGCAGAGAGTAAGGGTTCTGTGGGATGAAAATTCCGTCCTCCTCTCAGCTGAAAACCAGTCATATTTATAGGCCAAATAACCCATGGTTTTTTTTTGAAATCAAATGGTTTTGATAAAACATTTTTTAATAGGAAAATCTTTGGCCTGAATATCTGCCACCAGAGGTTGAGTGTGGACCGAGCCATCGGCGGGCTCAAGGTGGTGCTAATGATGAGTTGCAAGGGTAGTGGGTGATACTGCCATCCATTGGGCAACAGAATAGTCTCGAGCGCTTGGGATCCAAATCTATGGCAGAAGATGAAAGGGTGCCAAATCTATGGCGGGAGATGATTGAAGGGTGCCAAATCTATGGCAGAAGATGATTGAAGGGTGCCAAATCTATGGCAGAAGATGATTGAAGGGTGCCAAATCTATGGTAGAAGATGATAGATGAAGGCGACCATAAGAGGTCGAGGCTAGAGAGTGAGACCCATGTTTCGACATTTGACAACGACGATGATATTATTTTTCTTTATTATTATTATTATTATTATTTTTTTTGAAAAAAAACAATGGACATGTCTGAGTATCCTTTCAGCTTTACTATTTTTGGCCAGTGGACCGGTATTGTCAGGATTTTGGGATTTGGGATGGAGTTTGTCTTTGGATGGAGATTGGGTTTGAGCTGGAGCCAGGGCTTGTGCTGGAGCTGGTTTGAGGTTGGCTTTGATCAGGGCTTGAGTTCCGAGCATTCATGCCCCAGTCTTGAGGTCGGCTGTACGCTTGCAGTGATTGATGGCATTGGGCTGGCGTGCCCCAGTGAGTGACAGTCCTTCGTTCTGATCCTTTTCCTCGATTCCACTGATAGTTTCGGCGACCAGATTTGTCATGAGCACAAGTGCGGGTTCTTCCATGTATTGGAGTTTTTCTCACGAGTTGGGACCTCAATGACCTTGTGTGAATTTGGACAAGGCCCAGACGACTCAAAGGACAAGAAAGACCCATTATCAGAGGACAGACTCCTAACCGTAAACCAGACTGGACGAGGAGTTTTGATGTGACTGGACGATGAGTTTGATTATTTGAGAATTTAATGTTTGAAATTATCGTGATAAAATCAAGTTTTGATGATTTTCCCATTTGGGGTTTTGAAATTGTTTTAACTCCATCAAGTGATGCTCATTCAGAATTCTCTTGTTTTGTCAGAACACGAGGATTTTTATTAGGAATCATGCCCCAGGTTGCTGATGACAACCCATGGATTTAGAAAATGCCTTGGTGCTCCTTCATGTTTTCTCCTATTGTCTAGGATTTTTATTATCAAGTTGTGTTTTCCAATCTGAAAGGACTTTATCAGGGTTGTAACGTGGCCAAGGTTTGGCTTAACAAAGAAAGGATAATAGGCTCAAACTTTTTTCATTTTCTTGGGGTTCCGAGAGCTAGCAGCCATCTTGAATATTTTTGTCCTTTTTGCTTTTGATGGGCGCTTTCTTTCATTTGATTTCCTTCACACTTGTTGTGCCGATGTGTTTGGCACTTTAGTTGATTTTTGAGTCTTCTCTGTTTTTCCTTCAATGTTTTGCACCTCATTGCGCCCATGTATTTGGCACTTTCACGCTTTGAATTCTGATGCGCCGATGATGATCAGGTGTTTGGCACTTTTGTCCTCCTCATTTCACCCTGGTGTGGGGGATAGCTGCCTAGCTGGGTTCTTTCAAAGAAATTGATTTAGGCTCAAAGGGGGTTATTAATGGATATATATCTTCAAGCGTGTGATAAAATAAAAGAATGCCTTTCTTCATTTTGAATTGCACAACTTGATAACTGGATCCTAGATGCAGTTTAAGAGATTTGTGTGCTCTAACTTTTGCCTAGATCATATTTTGAGGTTTTGATCTAGCGAGCTTTTTACTTGGGCCAAGGCGTTGCTTCTTCACGGCGTCAGGGAATGGCCCCATGAAATTCTTCTTCTTGCAAGGGCAAAATACCTCGTGTCTTAATTTCTCAATTGACGGTGAAAAACAATTCCAAGTTAAGGGATTATCACAAAACACGAGTTTATTATCACAATTTCGACTCAAGAAGTTTGACATTGACCGAATTTTGGAACCGACTCAAATGAACATGACCAAATTTTGGGATCGACTCGAAAGAACATGACCGGGCCTTGGGATAAGGCTGCCTACGTATCCTTCTTGCAAAGGAATCAGGTCATAACGTAGTTCAGACCTACGAAACTGACTCTGTTTTTTAATTTTCTTTTTTGACTACAAATTCGAATTTGACAACATACAGACACGAAAGCATGAAAGACTCGAGATACCAACTGACTCGAAATTGAAAGACAAAGACTTGACTCGAAACTCAAAAGCTTCCCAAACTCGTGAGTAATTCCATTCACGGACTGCACTCAAAATCCTCCTCCAGATCTGAGGTCCGGCACTGGGATGGTTCCGTTGTCGATGAGATCTTGGATCTCGTGGCGGAGATGGAAGCAGTTATTGGTGGGATGGCCGGTATATTGGTGAAAGGCACAATAGACGTTTGGGTTGTGGGACGCCGGGAGCTTTCGAGGTAGGGGAGTTGGCGGGAGCGGCTCGATGAGGCCGGCTTCGAGGAGCTTATCATAAACTGTGGACAAAGGTACAGGAAAACGGGAGAAGATCCTTGGTGGGATTTTGCAGCCGGGTTGAGGGTTCATGGCGGTGCCGAGGGGGCCTTTGGTGAAAGCTTTGCTTGCTTCGCAGCTGCATAACACTCCTTTGCTTTTGGGATTGATCTCATCAATGTGCACATCCTGCCTTTTAGCGCTAGTTTCAGACAAGGATCCAATATCCTTATTTGAGCGATTCTTGGCATCATGGAATTCCACCAAGTCTTCGAACATGTCCGAGAGTTTCACTTTTGAGCATGGCTTGATTCCGGCGGTTGGAGGGTGGTAGGTTTGTGGGGTTTCTTTGATCCTGGCCTTACCAGCATTCAAACCCAGATCTGGATTTGACATGGCGGAGGTGAAAATGTCAATACGCCCTTGCAATAGAGCCGTTAGCTTATCCATTTTCTGACTCATTTCCTCTACAGCCCTTTTTAGCTCAACCAGCTCTGTTTGCCCTGTCATTTCGAGGTGGTCGGGGAAGGTGGTATGGCTTTGTGTAGAAGGGGTGGCCCAGTGCTGACAGTAAAGTAAAAAGCGGACTCAGAATGTGCCCCTGTTATGATTTATTGAAAAATGTGTATTTAATAAAAGAATCGTCATTCACGCGTTGTCATCGTCGACTCAAGGGATCAAACTTTACGGAAAGTTCCAACAGTCACGAGTAGGTCGGTGTCAGGCTGGTTAAATTCCGCACGTTGGGAATCAGAGCCAATCTCCTTATCTAAGACCATCCGAGACATAGCAATAAGACTGCTGGAAGATGCACTTAAGGCTAAACTAGAGGGAGCCGTTCGGGCACGGCGAACACCAGAGGTATCCCAAACTCCATGGATTTATGGTCTCCTAGACCCAAGAAATGACATCCTATGAAGGATTGCCTTAGTCCTCAGAGATTCTTTTAGGGTGTATCCTTCGTTCAGAATAACAAATTCTAAGAGATGTCAAAACGAACTAAGTATTCAACTAGTCCTCGTTCGAAGTTTCAATTTTGAACTTGGAATAACTCAGTATAGACGGCGTGATGCCCCAACCATCGTGGTGTCAGTGACATGGTGCCATTAGCCAAGGTGGTGTAAGTAAAGTGACATTACGGCGCTGGTTCCCTTGTTATTCCTTATTCTCCGTTTAAATTTCGATTAGGCATTAGTCAAGGACTTAGTATATTCTGATTTCCCAAAGTCTCCTTGTTCTAAGGACTCATGTAGTTTAGACAACGTACACCGGGGTGCACGATTCATCATCGGGCCTTGGCAACCTTCTACAGACCGTGCGAGCGAGATTAAAAGCACAGGACTCGAAATTGGACGGACAGCATGACGGCATGACATGGATGATATGCATGGCGAGATACAGAAAGCAGTAACACGTAGACAGGATATAGCACATAGTCCTACCTTGCGGGTCCCTGTCCTAGTTTGGAAGGTTCTATTGCTTTCTAAACACGTATAGAGGCCGGTTTTGGTTTGAAGAGGGTTCCCCGGACTAGAGTCAAAGTATACCTCCCATTATTGAGCGTACACCCAATAATGGTACAAACGGTAGAGATGACTCATCACGGTCGAGGGTTGCTGAGCATTCCGGGATTCCCCATCACCGGCAAGCCGGGTAGGATTGCCGAAACACAACAGCGGGGTTGCACAAGATATATACAAAAGATAGACAATGAAACAAAATCCCTTTGAAAATCCCACAAACGTTTTCCAAGCTTGGCTCACAAGTTTAATTGGTATTCAAGAAAAGCGGGCCGTTTTATCAACAAACCAACTTTTTCTCAAGTATTAATTAAACGTCCCCAGCGGAGTCGCCACTGTGGGCTACCTGCCCGAAAAACAAAAATGTTTTGCTTTATTTTTCCGCTGCTTTGAAGAGAAATACGCCGTTTGTAGAGTCGCCACCTGGATTTGCGGTATATCACCCGAGAAACCGTATTGTTTGGAAAACCGGTTGATTTGAATTGAAAACCAGAGATCGTTTTGAGGGTTCGGAAGCCATGTTACGAGGGGGAAGGGTTTTACGGCACCCCCCTCGCCCGATTCGAAATCGGTCTCTACTAAACGTTTGTGGGATTTTTCAAAGGGATTTTGTTTCATTAGAGCATTTAGTATGTATCCACAGTTATAAGAGGTAAGAATTGCATGCATGTGCAGGTGTACAGTAGATGATTAAATGAAAGTGAGCAAAATGCATGATTACAGAAACTGAGGATCTGTCACTGACTTCACTCTCGAGCGCTCGAGAGAAGTCCCGAGCGCTTGGGAGTTCTGATACCCAACCTGCAAGCTTTGTTAGCACCAACAGAATACAATGCTAAAATAGGAACTGAAAAGCTGCTATATACATTACTGGCTCAACAGAGGATTTGAAAGACTAGGATGAACCCTCAATCTTTCAGACCTTGCATCCCTGCCTTAACAAGACTAAATCTACAAATTTAAAAGAACAACAGGCCACACTTATGCATGCAGAGACCAGATAACACAGCAGACTGGAAAATGGGAAGCAATGGCATGCATGCACTCCAGAGCGCTCTGGAATGGTTCGGAGCGCTTGGGAGTGAGCTGCATGTCAGCTTACTCTCAAACAGGAAATAGTACCATTTTGACATGCAAAGGCCCTTGTTTTGATATTTCCCAAGAGGAGAACCTCTTTTAACTTTGAAAGAGAGAAACCTTGTTCACACATGAAAACTTGTGAGAAAATGTTTATGTTTTTAGGGGAAAACCATTTTCTGTGCATGCATGCCAAAATGAAACCAATTCTTTTAATATTACGCTTCATTCTCAACCTACTGTGTAACAAAAGACCATACATGAAACTGGGAACAGTCCCGAGCGCTCTGGAATACTCTCGAGCGCTTGGGAGTGTTTCCAGTAAGGGTTTTATGAAAACATTTTTTTGTGCCCCATTGCTCTTGTTCTTACACTAGGGTCTCCCAACCATGCACCCAGTATTGAAGACTGGGTCAGGCTGAGAGACCCCCCTCAGAAGGGAAGAACAGCCCTTTTGGTTGAGATCAAATGTGAAAGTTTCTACCTTTTCCTTGAACTTTTGGTCCTTGGAATGACTTTGAAATGTGGGTGAAGAGAGGAGAGTGCAAGAGATCAGAAGAGTGTTCTGGGTTTCTTGCCCTTTTCCTTGGTGATTTCTAAAACCTTTGGAGTTTGGAAATAGAGTTTGGAGGTTTTTGGTCTTTAGCTTAGAGAGAGAAAGAAAGCAGAGAGTAAGGGTTCTGTGGGATGAAAATTTCATCCTCCTCTCAGCTGAAAACCAGTCATATATATAGGCCAAATAACCCATGGTTTTTTTTTGAAATCAAATGGTTTTGATAAAACATTTTTTAATAGGAAAATCTTTGGCCTGAATATCTGCCACCAGAGGTTGAGTGTGGACCGAGCCATCGGCGGGCTCAAGGTGGTGCTTATGATGAGTTGCAAGGGTAGTGGGTGATACTGCCATCCATTGGGCAACAGAATAGTCTCGAGCGCTTGGGATCACTCCCGAGCGCTTGGGACCTCACTCTCGAGCGCTCGAAAAAGAGCCAGGCTAGAGGTTTTTGGAAAATGGTTTTGAGCGCTTGGGATTGCTCCCAAGAGCTTGAAAATGCTTTTTACCATTTTTAATCCCTCTTCAAATCTTTCAAGGAGCAATGTTCCGATCGATACCAGGCTTGTTTCAATCCGAAGTCATCATCGGGGAGCTTCCAGGCCACAAATCAAGGAATTTTGAAAAGTCCAAATTGGGGTGTCTACACTAAGTCTAACAACTGTTGGGCCATTTTTCCACCCTTATTTGGGCCATTTCCAGCCATTTTGGGCCCATTTGTATAACGGGCCATTTTCACCTAATTTTATATGGGCCATTTTGGGGCATTTTGTTCACCTAAATTTGGGCTTCCAAAGCAAACAGTCCAGACCCAAAGAAAACCACTTGTCAAATGGAGTGGAACAGGAAGACAGAAAGCAAAGAGGTGGTGCACCTGTTCGTGCACCTGTTTCAGATTGAAAAAATGCTGATAAAAAAAAAACATTCACAATCACCAGTTCACCACCTATTCCAGATTCACCAAAGTAAATAGTCCACCCGTTCGGTTGTTCCAGATTCAAAAAATGCCGGAAAAAAAAAACATTCACAATCACCATGTTCCAGATTGGCAGATTCACCAAATTAACACAGATTCTAACACATACACAGTCCAGATTCACCACCCACCACCACCTGTTCCATGCTAACACAGTTACACAGTCACAATCACCCTTCACTACATTAGTTTCATTACAAAATACAACACCAAATTAACATTACAAGTTTACAAAATATTTCAAGTTCACTATCAAAACATCACCAATTGAAAACATTTCGCCATCACCACCTCAACACATCAAGCCATACCCTGTGAAGGAAAACATAAAAAAGAAATTAAGGTGGTTCAAAATCAACCCGATAAATTAAAACAAGAATTTGTAGACAAACAAAACAATTATATTTGTGTACCCATGATAGAACTCCTCAATCCAAACACCAACCCTTTAGTCTTTATCACTTGATTCCAAGACAACTAAAAACATAAAATAAAAAAAATAAAAACAAAGAAAACATACAAGTAAGACATTCAACATAAAACATATTTAAGGACCATAAAATACTTGTCAATAAAAACTAAAAGTAAGAGTAGTACCCGAATCTAATGCCTCCAATTCATCAAGTTGTTCTCTTATATTGATCTTGGTTGGTTTTTTAATCCATTGTTGTGTGCAAATTAGTGCTTCCACGGTCTTCGGAGAGAGAGAACTTCGATAAGGATCAATGACACGTCCGCCCGTGCTAAAAGCGGATTCGGAGGCGACCGTGGACACGGGAATTGCTAGCACATCTCGTGCCATTTGAGAGACAATTGGATACTTCGAAGAGTTTAACTTCCACCAACGAAGTACATCAAAATTATCACAATCGTCCTCACTAGTTTCCGCAAGATACTTTTCCAATTCCGTTTTGCTTGCCATATTGCCCTCCTTTTGTTTGTGCATCTTAAATTGAGATTTTAAAGATTTATGGTTACCAATGTCCGTGCCAAGTCCATCCTACGGTGTCCGATGATCCCCCAACCTCTTTGTTACGCACATTCAAGCTACCATTATTCTTCATATACCATCCAAATAAACGGGTAATTTCACTTTTTAACTTATCCGTGAATTCACCAACTATTGCCTTATCATAGCCCAAGGTATTTTGCAAGCAATACTCAAAAAATGCAACTTTGCATCGAGGATCAAGAACAACCGCAAACATCATCATTTGATTAATCTTTTCAAAATCTCCCCAATACTAGTCAAACTTGATACGCATACTCATTGCCAAACCATACAAATCACTATCCTCGTTTTCACACAATTTCATAATGTCTTGTTGAATCAACACCATTTCATCCAAAAAAAAAACATTGCAAGTGACGTACAAAGAACCCAAAAATTTCAAAGTTGCAACGTAAAAGACTCGAAGAAACTTTACGTACAACTTAATCTTTTCCCAATCACTTGAACTTGGAGGCCCAATGTACTCCTTCCGCCCTTTCCCCCCCTCTTTTTCTTTCTCTTCTCAATTTCAATTACCCTATTTATACCCTCAAAACTATCAACATCATCAAAATCCTCGTCCATCTCCTCCTCTCTTACATTTAATTTAAAGCTCGGGTCATCACACAATCGATCAAAGGCCTTTTGATAAGTTAAAGCTCTCTCCAACATGAAATATGTATAGTTCCACCGAGTAGACACATCCAAATACGGTTTAAGCCTACACACAATTTTCTCCTTCTTAACACATGACCAAAACTCCGCCATTCTAGATGGGGAAGACCTCACATATCTCACCATATTGCGCACCCTTGCAATTGCGACTCAATCTCTTGCAATCCCTCACGTACGATTAGATTTAAGATGTGTGCCGAACATCTCACATGCAAGAACTCGTGATTTAAAATGGTGGTCTTCCTATCTTTGGTCTTTCTTTCCAAGTATTTAATCAAAAGATTATTTGAGGATGCATTATCAACCGTAAGGGTTAGAAACTTGTCAATTCCCCATTCCAATAAGCATTCTTCAACCATTCTACTAAGAGTATCACCTTTGTGATTAGGAACAACACAAAAATTCAGAATTTTCTTTTGGTACCTCCAATTCTTATCAATAAAATGACCCGTAAGACACATGTAATTCAGATTTTGGACCGAAGTCCAAGTGTCCGTTGTAAGACAAACCCTTTGATGCTTGAGTGTATGTTTCAATATTTTTTTCTCCTCCTCATACAGGACTATGATTTGTTTTGCCATCGCAAGCCTACGAGGAGGATTCCACATTGATTGAACAACACTAATAAATTCTTTGAATCCTTCACCCTCGACAAATGAAAAAGGCAACTCATCAATTATTATCATCCTCGCTAGTGCCTTTTTACAAGCTTCAGCACTAAAGGCCACAGGCACAAGGTTCGCACTTGTTTCACCATTGTGTTATTTCTTTTGAAAACTAAGGAGTTTTTTCCTAGAACCCGTAAATTTCTTACTTGGTGGATATTTGGTACACTGATACGCTAGATGATGAGTTAGTGATTTAGTACCATTTAACTTCGAGTGACAAGCATAATCCATCCCACACCAATTGCATGCAGCCCTAGGTTTTGGATGACCTTCCGGTGTAATAGGTGTAAAATGCTTCCAGCATGCAGCCTTTTTTTTTAGGACCAACAACCTTCTTTTTTTCAAACTCATTGTTAGTTTTAGGCATCAAATCATCATTTAATTCAGCATTTTGAGGGATATCAAACTCAGTACCTTCATCCACAACGTCATCATCATCCATATCATCCATCTAACACAGCAGAAAATTAAAACCAACATAATCATAATCTGATTTTCATGTTATTCGTACACTAATCTGATTTTCAGTCCATCACCTCATGTTCATGCAAAAAGTAAGCAATATGTTAATTGTAAAAATCTGATTTTCAAGCCAATATAGGGTTTTGAGATTGAATACCTCATGCTCATGGTCAGACATTTGTGACGCGATTCTGATAGCGATTTCCCCCCTTCCTCACGCTAGCCTCTCTGCATAGTGCATACACATAAACAAGATAATAATTTGGAGAATCAAGCACTGAAATTCCAAAAAAAACGTAAATCACCAGTCACCACAAACAATCAAAAGCAGATCTGAAATTGGAACTAACCTTAGTAATGAAATAAGGTTTTGGAGACAGGGGAAAAGAAAGCAGATCCCGAAGCCCTCCAGAGTCCCGAAGTAGCAGAACGTTGATGGCTCGTGTTGAAAAGTGTAGGAAGATGAAAAAGATCAGACGATGAACCTCAACGATGGGGACGGCACTGTAGATGATTGGCGACGATCGGAACTGGATGAAATGGCAATGGCTGGGATGGGGTGTTCAGACTGGATTAGGGTCTGAGAAATGGGGGAAAAGGCATATGTAGATCAGAAAAACGGGAATAGAAGAGAGAGAAGGGGATGGTGGTGGTGGGGCGGCGTCGGTAAGTGATTGTGGGAGAGAAGGGGAAAGAGGAGCCAGAGAGGAGCTCTGGAGCAGTGGAGTTGGGCTGCGTGTCTGGCTGTCTGCGTGATTTCTGACTGAATGAGATGAGAGTTAGAGATAAGAGTAGTTTGGGGTTTTCAATGGACGATAAGATTTAGATGGACGGTCAAGATTAATCTGAGATATATAAAAAAAATATAAAAACACATAATCGGTCGGTTCGGTCTGATTTCGGTTTGGAGTGGTTTGGTCGGTCGGGGTTGTTCGGTCTTGTCGGTTCGGTTCGGTCCGGTCGGTCTGTTCGGTCCACCCGGAACCCAAAATTTTCTGCCGCCACCCCGACCGAAGACCGAACCGAACGGTCGGTTTTTTCGGTTTTTTTCGGTTCGATCGAGTTCGAAACACCCATAGCGGTTATCATCAAAACAGAGTCGCCACCTAGTTTATTAAAACTAGGAAAATAGATAGAGATTTTGGGTACGGGAGCCAAGAGTACAGTAAGGGGAAGGTGTTAGGCACCCCTCTCTGCCCAGTCGTGAGACTGGCCCATAGTTATTCAACATAAGACATGTAGATGTTTTATTTAATTCTAACACATAGTCTATTTAATTATGCCTTTAAATAGTAAAAAAAGTGAGCCAGTGCGATAATTAAAGCATGCATCAGAAAGCAGAGAAGCAAAACAAACTGTCCCAGGGAGATGGATCCCGCGGCCGGTGAATGGATGTCAAGGCCGAGGGATCCTCCTGGTTTTATGTACCGGCCGAGGGATCGAAGCCCCGGTTGATGTTCTTCCTCACACTCGACAGAAAGGTTAGCAGATAATCAAAACGCTACGATTAAGATTATAGACAGAAATTAAGACAAACCAGAGGCCGTTGGGCCTCACCACCTTGATCCCTCAGTTGCTTGATTGCTTCGGATTTGATTGTGATTGACTGATTGCCTCTTTAAAAACCCTAGGTTTAGGGTTTGAACTTCGGGGTTTGATCGTCGAATTGATGGCTGCCTTCGGGAGGTTAGGGCTTTTGAAGAGGGGATTTGAGAGAGTATTTCTGTAGAGTTTCGTGACTGATCATGGTGTGTTAACTTATTAATTTCGGAGCCCAAAGGCTGCTTTATATAGGCATAGGGATGACACACTCTGTCACGCCCTCGATTTTCAACTAGATAAATAATCCATTTCAATAAATGATGCTCACATAATACAGAAAATACCCAAAAGAGAGTTCCCAAAGGATCATTCACAAAACCAAATCCCCAAGTTTAAAGATTTACAACATAGGCACTACGACCCAAATTCCATAGTTAGTTAAAGACAACAAATTTAGAGATTACATAATATCTAAAGTTAAAAGAATTCAAATGAATTTACGATTACATCTTTCAAAAGATCATACAAAAGATGATGAGACCACTTCTCTACGTTGGCTTTCAAAGATATTGAATCAAGCATGCACACCATGAACTCCGCGTCAAGATCCTTGAGATGTACCTGAAATTGATAGGTTGAGCTACACTAGCCCAGTAGAGAATTCTAAACTCAAACTATATGAAAATGCGAAGAAACATGCGCCAAGAGTGAGTGAATTCAACAATTGAACACAAGAAACAAAGGCTTACCACAACGAACAAGCGGATTACGACTATGGGGTTCTAGACGTCTTATAAGCCTTCCTAGCTATTCACATATCAAACTAACAACGTTAATAAACTCGCATCAGTCTACATCAACCAATAATCAATCATCTCGTCGTTTCTCACACAACACCACAATCTTTCTCGTTTCCATTTCGTTCCTCATTGAACCCTTTTTCCATAAGACTTTCCCTTCTGATTTTGGAAAAGAAATTGTAAAGTATTACGAAACCAGATCAAGCTCCGTTGATTCGAGCTTGAATACCGGAGTCCGTTGATTTGTGCCCAAATACCGGAAACCGTTGATTCGCTCAAGAATACCGGAGGATTTTTGTCAAAATCCTTTAACCAAAACCAAGATCCTTTCTTTTCAAAAACTCGGCAAGTCAACCATGTATATCTCTTTCATATCTTATATCATCATTCAGAGTTTTCGCATGTATCGCTCGTGGTCCGGTCATCTCACCGAATGTCCATGGTGATACCCGTTCATTTGTATATTCCGGTCGTCTCACCGAATGTCCATGGTGATACCCGTAGTGTCAATTCCGGTCGTCTCACCACCGCGTGGTGATACCCGTAGTGTCAAGTTTTCGTTGTGTCAGTAACCTCAAACAGTCATTCATATCCCATCTTATTACAAATGATCAACCATGTCATAAATCAACAAATATATAGTTCACACGTTTTTCTCAAGTATAACACCATGCCTGACGTAACGTACTGAACCCGCAAATAACTTTACAACACACCACCCACTAAATCCTAACTATACGAGAATCCTATAGAATGTGCGCCAAGTAATCTGGGAGGATCAATGAGAAGATCAACGAGACGAATCATGAGGTTGCAAGTTATCCTATTATCACTCGGACTATTAGACAGACCCACATCAACCAACTATACATCCCACGACATGCCTTACATAGCCTACGAGGTTCAATAACAATTCTACGGGACGTTTTCCCTATCACCAATCACCACGTCACGTCAAAGTACTTAACAAGTCCATATCGTCCATTGGAACATGTCTCAACATCTACCACAATCTACCAAATGCATAAATAATGTACGAGTGCCATATTCACCTAATTCAATGTTTTCCTTTATTACAACGAGAGCCAAAGGAGTGGATATGATCAACGAATCATTGGAATACAAGTAATCAAGCTTAGAGGTGATTTGAAGACGTTTAAAATATATTAGAAGTGATCGGGAGTCCAAACCATGGAAGGAGAAACTTTTCAAAAATTTCCAGTTTGGTACATGTAGCAGAAAAAGGGTGCTACATGTAGCCAGCAAGCAGAACATAAAATCTGGGTTTTGGTACATGTAGCAGAAAAAGGGTGCTACATGTAGCCAGCGAACAAAATCAAAGAAATCTGCGTTTGCTACATGTAGCAGGGTTAAGGGCGCTACATGTAGCCAGCGAACAGAATCAAGAAATCTGGGTTTGCTACATGTAGCAGAAAAAGGGTGCTACATGTAGCACCTGGGTTTCTCAGCACAATTTTGACAGCTTTCAAGGGCGAACACAAGGCTTCCAAACAACGATCCAAAGCAAGTTTTGGACACCGAATCAACTCATAAACATATGGAGAAAGTTAGAAATCCCTACCTCGACTCAAGGATCGAAACCCACTTGATTTGAGCGAGCCCTAGCTCTCCAAACTTTGAAATCAACCGAGTACTCCTCCTCCAAGCGAAACCCACAAGATTCAAGGTTGGAATCGCGTGTAGAAGACAAATTGGAGGTGGGTTTGTGTAGGTTCCAAGTGATTTGGTAGGTTTTTGGTTGAGAGGTGAAAAGAGTGAGAGAGAGCCGAGAGAGGCATCGGGTGGAGAGAGAAGGAGATGGGGGAATTTGATCTCCTACATACACACTCACCCTTTTATACTAGTACACACACAAAACACACTTGCCCTCCCTCAAGTAATAATCATATCACATTAACCCCAAATCAAATAAACTCAATAAATTTCACATCTTTCTCAATTTCTAACATTTATAAAACTTTCAAATAATATCCGAAAAATACGGGTCCTTACACACTCCGGCCAATCGAAATGCATGATCAAAATTAGAGTTATAGTGTGATTCTAGCTCTTCATGGCAATTATGGGCTCCCGCGCCCGAAGCGCGATTTAAGACAGAGTCGCCACCCGGATTTTTGAGATGGATGATCCGAGAAACCGAGAGTTTATTTGAAAGAAAAAGGCTTTTTGGTCTAGCGAAACTGTTTGAGATTTTGGATCCGGGAGCCAGGTTACGAACGGGGAAGGTTTTGTTGAAAAGCACCCCGCTCGCCCGGTAAAAACCGGTCTCTACTAAGCATTTTAAATGGGGGATTAATACCATTCGGAAAACCTCAAAAACACATAAAGGGAAAGGGGAACAAGATGAATCATAACACGTTGCCGTGCTAGTGGTGCTTGCTGTACAGAGATGATAAAGATGGCATGGCGATAATATAAACAAGAAAGATATACAAACGGACTGTCTGAATCACTATCCTCCGTCAGGCGGCATGTCGGCGTATAACGCGTGGCTTACTGATATGCCGTGCGTGGTTCTGATCTTGATACCAAACTTTTATTGTTTTGTAAAGCTTCGCACGGTGTACCCATTACATCGCACGGTGTTATTTTAAAACTTCAGACAACTCACAGCCGTCAGATCATCTCAGATCTGCACCATTCCTTCAAGCCATGGAAAGAAAACCATTTTTTGATACGTTTGCCTGTTTTGAAAAGATCTATGGGGTTTAAAACATGGCTTGTAGATATGGTCTCATTTTGGGACTGCTTTTTGGTATACAGAAAAGATCCAACAACAGACGATCGTGATCCAGACAGCTTGAACAAGGAAACAATATCATTTTGTTATGCCATGCGTGCAAGCTTACTACGCCATGCGACGCTTCAAAGCGCCGCGCAGCGTAGCACACTTTTGCACAGAGCACTGGTTTTGTTTTGTAAAAGAGATTTTGGGTCAAATCCTAACCAAAAGGGTTACGCCTGAAAACGGAAAGGTCCCTTCAGGGCCAGGACAGAGCCTAGCCCAAGGAAACTTGGTTTTTACCTTAGATCTGGAGCTTGAATGAGTTTTGATGAAAGCGGATGGACGTTGGAAGGTTGGAAAAGAAAGTAGAAGTATGGATATGTGTAGTAGATGGGTATATTGGGTAGTTTAGACCTCAAAGTTAGTAAGGAACTAACTTCAATGGTGAAGAGAAAAATGGAGTAAAAGGCCTAGAGAATGTCTTTTGAGAACAACATTCTTCAAGGCTTGGAAATGGGAAAGTGGGTGTGAAAGCAATAAGAGAGAGAAAGGGTATAATGGTGATCAAGGGCCCTTTTCCCTTGAGTGGAGGGGTGTATTTATAGGCAAGAGCCTTGGATTTTGAATTTCAAAAGTTGGAGGTATTTTCTGGGCGGGCCAGAAGTGTGCTTTCGGCTGGCCGTATTGCAGCTGTGGCTCAAATAGGCGTGGCCGACAGCTTTCTGAGCCAGTCAGAACTTTATCCAAAATGCCGTGCGGTTAACCTCATGACTGCGTGCGGCGTATTAAATTTCGATACGCCGCGCGGTGTAGAAGTGTCACGCGCGGTACTTCAGGTTCGGTCCAGGGCTTTTTGGGCTTTCTCTGGGCTTTTTCTGGGCTGATGGTTGGTTTGGGCTGCGGATGCTAGAGGAATACTTCATTCAAGCTCGCAAAGGCTTTGTTTCCTTTATTTCATCATCGGGGCGGACAAAGACCCTTCGAGGTCCGGATTGGGGTGTCTACAGTAGTCCCTCTTTAACGTAACTCGGATATCATTGTTTTGATACGAGTGACGCTTAAAGAATAGGCATCCCGATCCGTTTGCTCTAAAGTCTTTGAACAGAGACAAAGTACTCGAAAATGCAAGTAAATGACAATGGTAGTCGCGTTCGCAGAACTGCCTACGTACCCCGTTTGTAGGGATCAGACCAACGTAGTTCAATTGGGACAATGCAATCGTAGCAAACAATGCGAAAAATTCGAAGTAAGCCTTTTTGAAAATTCGAGACGAGCCTTCGGGAGGCGAAACTTGATTTGAGACTGGTTTGAAATTGAGGCCTGATTTTGAGACGAGCCTTCGGGAGGCGAAACTTGATTTGAGACTGGTTTGATTTGAGACTTGATTTTGAGACGAGCCTTCGGGAGGCGAAACTTGAAATTGACTTGAGACTTGACTTGAGACTTGATTTGAGACGAGCCTTCGGGAGTCGAAATTTGAAATTGATTTGAGACTTGAATTGAGACTTGATTTGAGACGAGCCTTCGGGAGGCGAAATTTGAAATTGATTTGAGACTTGATTTGAGACGAGCCTTCGGGAGGCGAAATTTGAAATTGATTTGAGACTTAATTGAGACTTGATTTAAGACGAGCCTTCGGGAGGCGAAATTTGAAATTGACTTGAGACTTGTATTGAGACTTGATTTAAGACGAGCCTTCGGGAGGCGAAACTTGAAATTGATTTGAGACTTGAATTGAGACTTGATTTGAGACGAGCCTTCGGGAGGCGAAATTTGAAATTGATTTGAGACTAGGAACGTGAATCTAGCAAATACTGCGAGCAAATGTGAATACGACCACTCCTCGGGGGACGGGGAAATTTTGCGAGTCCCGGGGAGACTAGGATCGAATGATCTCAACATTAATGCACGTTAATCCAAAGGATTTCTGCTGGAAAACGGCTGGAGCTTTTGGTTTCTGAGATGACTTTGGTGGCTAGGGTGCTCAATTTCTGAGAAAAAACATTTACTCTTCTGAAGCCATAATGCCGTGCGGGCGTTCGATGTGGCGCGCGGCATTTCGTTTTCCCATGCACCTCTTCAATTTTCGAGATCAGTTGGCTGGTTTAAGGGTGCCCATTTGTGGGCAGCATGCCCTTCGGAGGGGAAAAGGATTTCGTTCCTTCCCCTGCCGTTTGCGGCCCTTTTTCTTGAAAAATCGAGGGAGCGCGAGCGCTGGTGGCAAGCGCTCAAAAATACAGAGTCGCCACTTGAGTTTTGAAGGTCCGACACTCAAGGAACCGTATTTCGAAGCACCTGCCGCGCTATTTGATTTGAAAAAGTGAAGGAAACCAGTCCGTCATAACCATATCTGGGTTCGGGAGCCAGGTTACGAGAGGGGAAGGGTTTTATGGCACCCCTCTCGCCCAATCCGGAGATCGGTCTCTACTTAGGCATTTTTATGAAAACCTTTGTGATTCTTCTTCTTTTAATTAATTTTAGCCAATTAGGGGGGGAACAGTTAATCGGGGATTAAAAACTGTAACAGTTTGCAGGATGTGATCAAATGATAGCATGGATGGATAGCATGATGAATAATAAATGGAATGAACTTGAAACAGCGAACAGATGCCAAAACCAGGCTCATGGCAGATTTGCCCTGCACGATGACCGACTTGCATGCATGAAAAGATCTGTATGCAAGTCAACCATCGCGCGAGTGTTGTCACCTCACCACAGTCCCAAAATCATCCCCTTCTGGGCTCTGGAAGGACCAGTGCACACCCAGGAAGCAAACCAAGCAGCTTATTGAAAGACTGTAAAATACTAATTATTACACAATACTCCAAGCATGAGCCAAATGAATTGAAACACAACCCCTAAACAGTGGGGGTATCAAAACAGAGACCAAGGGCCTAGTTACCCATGCAAGGGCTATTCATGGAAATCACAGGACTGTCGCCAGAGACCGAGTCTCGCGCGACATTCCCGACTGGACTTCCAGAATTGCTTTGCATGCTTGGGTCCTGAGAATTCAGGGGATCCCAAGGGCATTCCAAACTATTTAGAACAAATAAACTAGCTACTGTATTTTGTTTTTGCATGCATAACAGTGATCTAAAAATCAAAATGAAATACAACAGGCATGAACATATTGCAAAACAGAAAAGGGCTAGCCTCCCTTCCCCACGAGGTCCATTCTCTTGCTGACACAAGTGTCGCGCGAGCATAGGGGACCGTCGCGCGAGGGTTTAACTGCCACGAATTCTTGTAACTTTGCTGGCTTTAGGACCAGGGCATGGTATTGATTACCAGCCTTGGTCCTGTCAGCCCCCCTCAGGGATCAAAACAGAAACAGGTTAAACATTATACCTTTGCTTGGAAAGGGTTTGGGAATGGATTGATTTGATTGGAATGGCCTTGCTACCAAGTGTGCATGAACACACTAAGTTCAGAAGATTAGGAGGTGGTTTGGGGGTTAATGACTTTGTGCTAGTTAGTGTTTGCCTTGCAAAATGACTTAGTGAATTTCTTAGTCAATTTTTGGAACCCTTAACATGGAAGATGAAGGGGGGGTATTATAGGAGGAGTGTAAGGGCTAGTTAGGGGCCAAACAAGGCCTTGGGACCAGCCAACAAAGCTGGTCACAACTTGGTTGTGAGGCTAGCCAACAAGGTGGGTGGTTGGTTGGGAGGATTGTATGGGCTACAAACTGCCAGAACCCTGTTCAGCTGAGTAAAACGGGGTTCCAGCCCATGGGGACCCATGTGCCAAGCAATCATCACAAGTCCAGCTGGATTCTGTGATAGGGACAGAAGGGAACCATCGCGCGAGGGTTCGGAAGTGCCGCGCGAGGGTCAACAGTCAACAGTTTGACTTTGACTACACCTGGCAAGCTAAGTGTCGCACGAGGGACACAAAGGCTCGCGCGAGGGTCAACTCTGGCTTTAGGGTTTGACTGAAGGTTCAGAAAGGTTCAAAAGGTTTCAATCAGGGTTCTAAGCGTTCCAAGCCTAATCCATTCCCAATCCAAGCTCTGTTCGATCCGATTTCATCATCGAGGAAACAAGAAAATCGTAAAACGAAGTAAAACGATTGGGAGACCCAGATTGGGGTGTCTACAGTAGTCCCTCTTTGACGGCACGCGGAGCACCATTGACTGGTACGGGTAACGTCAAAGATTTCTAGACACCCACCAAATCCGCCCAAAAGCCGATAAAATGGAAGATGCAGACAAGTATATAAAAATACCGTGCACCAAGGGGGAATTGAAGACCGGACGGATAGATCGCCGCTGATTGATGATCGGACGGATGGATCGTCGCTGTCGATTGATCGGACGGATAGATCGTCACTGATTTGATCGGACGGATAGATCGTCACTGATTTGATCGGACGGATAGATCGTTGCTGATTTGATCGGACGGATAGATCGTCGCTATTGATGATCGAACGGATAGATCGTCGCCATTGATTTGACGGATAGATCGTCGCTAATTTGATCGGACGGATAGATCGTCGCTATTGATGATCGGACGGATAGATCGTCGCTATTGATTGGACGGATAGATCGTCGCTAATTTGATTGATCGGACGGATAGATCGTCACTGGTTTGATTGATCGGACGGATAGATCGTCGCTATTGATGATCGGACGGATAGATCGTCGCTATTGATTGGACGGATAGATCGTCGTTTGTTGATTGATCGGACGGATAGATCGTCGCTGATTTGATTGATCGGACGGATAGATCGTCGCTGATTTGATTGATCGGACGGATAGATCGTCGCTGATTGCGGGCAGACCACTGCTGGGGATACAAATTTTGAAGACAAAACCTTCAAAATGACCCTCAAATTTATTGTACAACATATTGAAAGGTCATGGACCCAAAAAGAGTGTAATTGAGATCGGGCCAGACTCAGAATCTGGATTGGGCCTGAGGCCCAAAAGAAGTGTCGCGCGACACTCACGAACTGTCGCGCGAGGGTCTGAAGTTAGGGCTTGGGTCTGAACAGGCCCAGACCCGGCCCAAACCCGTTCCAATCGTTTAAACTCCGCGGGACGTTACAAAAACCGTACCAGAACAGTTTCGAATTTTTGAAACTCCTCCAAACCTCTCATCTCTTCTCTCAAACCTCTCCCAAACCTTGATCCCGTCCATGAAATCGACGAAACCAACCTTGATCACCCATCCATGGCTGACCGCGGCAGTGGGGAAGACGGGGGAGGTGTTATCGATCAACCAAAGGATCGAAAAGAGTCCACGGCCGTCGAAACAGGGGATCAAGCACCGGTGGAGGCCACCGCAGGGGCCGGTGCAGTGGTTGCAGGCGGCGGAGGCGGCGAAGAGGGTCGCGAGCAGGCGACTGGTGGTGACGAGCACAGTCGCGCGACAGAGCAGGATGCTCGCGCGACTGTTGATACTAGGGCCGAAGGCTACAGTGTTGAGCGGCTGGATCCGGTCACGACCGTGGAAGGGTCAGTGGTGGCCGGAGTGAGTCCAATGGACACAGGAGAGATTGGTGCTGGAGAGCACCATCGCGCGACAGAGGAGGAGCCTCGCGCGATGGTTGATGCTGGAGGAGGCAGTGGCAGTGGGGCTGGAGGTGATACTGTTGAGCCGTCCGGGTCCCCGCCGAGGGATTCGGCGAAGGGCAAGAGCATTGTAGATGCAGAGGCGGAGGTCACAGAGACTCCAGTTGAGGTCCAAGAGGAGGACATCTTGTTTCGGCCCGCGATGACGTCGTCGAGCCATAGGCCGATCACTAGACACGACGTCGCCGAGTACTTGACCGACGAGGCATTGGCGAGGCTCCTTGAGGACAATCCCCTGGTTGGGGAGTTGGTCCTAAAGGCTAGAGAGGACCGCGCCCGGGCCATTGAGGCGTCGGAGGTCGTGGAGAAGGCCGAGAGAGAAAGACAGGGGAGAGAGGAGCTTTTGAGAGACGCAGAGGCCGAGGAGCGGGCCAGAGTTGAGGCATAGGGGCCTAGGGTTACAGCCGTGGAGGAGGCAAAGAATACGAGTCGACCGAGCTTTTCAGCGGAGGCATACGTGCTTCCCATGCCGCACCTCTTTGCGCCGTCGGGCACTGCGGCCCGCGTACTGTCGCGGCGAGACTACGACGATGAGTTGGTGTTGAGAGACCCCCGGGCCCACATTGCAGCGACATGGACAGAGGTATGTTCCCAGAAAACACCCTTCGCAATTTGATTTCGATATTTTGCTTTCTACAGTTCAATTTCGATACTTGCTAGAACATGCTTGAACTTAGAGTTGCAGAGATAACTCACGAGCCAGAGTATGCTAAAACCATGTACTTCTGTAACACAGGCCCAATATGTAATAACTTGAACCAACCATCCGTTGTAGGCTTTATTGATTACCTAGAACTTGAAAATGATTTCCCTGTATACTGATGAACCCTTTGCTGCTTGTCTTTGTATCTGAAACAGGCGGGAGCAGAACAGAGGGACATCCGCGGCTTCGGGGGCGCGTGCATGTCCTTGCAGCTGTATGAGGGGCTGCCGGAGAGGGTGAGGCGGCTGGTAGACGAGGCAGGCTTCGGGGAGTTCGTGCGGACTTTGACCCCGGCGAGGATTGACCATGCCGTTCTTGTTGCACTCGCTGAGAGGTGGAGGGATACCACCAATACCTTCCACCTACCTCCTGGGGAGATGACAGTGACGCCTGCTGACTTCGCAGCGATCACAGGGCTGAGGGTTGGAGGTGAGCCCATCCCGTTTGACTCGGGGATCCAGGAGGATCGGGTTGCTCTGGAGTGGTTTCTGGGCAAAGTGCCCAAGATAGAGGGGGGAATGACGAGGTACGACCAGTTCAAGGGCTACCTGAAGAAAGAGGTGACGAGTGACCGGGAGGCGGAGCAGATGGCCCGGGCGTTCCTGCTATACCTGTTTGGTGCCACTCTGTACCCAAACAGGCGAAGCAACGTCCACCTGTCCTACTTGCCAGCGTTGAGGGACTTGAGGACGGCCTCACGCTTCGACTGGGGTGGAGCTGCTCTTGGGACGGCCTATCACTTCTTTGGCCACTCGTCGAGGACGGGTAAGAGCACAGCTGGTTACTGGAGGGTCTGGGAGGTACAACTCTAACCCTTTTAAGCACAATTTGATTATGCTTGTTCATTGTTTAGTTTGCTTGACTGTTTCACTTTCGAATACTGTATGCCTTGACTAATGCTTGAATTTGTCTAAACATTGCAGCTTAAGGAGATGGATCCCGCGGCCGGTGAATGGATGTCACGACCGAGGGATCCTCCTGGTTTTATGTACCGGCCGAGGGATCGAAGCCCTAGTCGATGTTCTTCCTCACACCCGACAGAAAGGTTGGCAGATAATCAAAACGCTACGATTAAGATTATAGACAGAAAATAAGACAAACCAGAGGCCGTTGGGCCTCACCACCTTGATCCCTCAGTTGCTTGATTGCTTCGGATTTGATTGTGATTGACTGATTGCCTCTTTAAAAACCCTAGGTTTAGGGTTTGAACTTCGGGGTTTGATCGTCGGATTGATGGCTGCCTTCGGGAGGTTAGGGCTTTTGAAGAGGGGATTTGAGAGAGTATTTCTGCAGAGTTTCGTGACTGATCGTGGTGTGTTAACTTATTAATTTCGGAGCCCAAAGGCTCCTTTATATAGGCATAGGGATGACACACTCCGACCAATCGAAATGCATGATCAAAATTCGAGTTAGAGTGTGATTCTAACTCTTCATGGCAATCCTCTAACGTAGCCCGAACGCATCAAAATTTGGCTGCTAGGGTTTTGTGATCGGATCAAACGTTTGACAGAACATTCCAGAATCTGGAAAACAGACGATCTGGCGGCCGAGCAATGGATCTGGCGGCCGAGGAAATGGATGTTGCGGCCGAAGGATAGATCTTGCGGCCGAGGGATTGATCTCTCAGGGAGATTTTCATGCAACAGGTTGCTCGGGTGAAGAAATGATGTTGAGGCCGTGAGATCAATGTCACGGCCGACAGATGGATTCTCCTGGGATACTGTATTTCTATCTGAAAGGCTATATGGCTCTGGATTGGGTCCTCTAAGTGGTTCAAAATTCTTACCGAAAGTCCTAAGGTTCGCAAGAAGGCAATCAGCAATCACTGTATCCATTTCATCATCGGGATGGTCCCCAAGGTGGGACTTGAAATAATCGTTAGGCCAAATTGGGGTGTCTACAATAGCCGACTAAATATTTGTTTAGTTGGCAAAACCATTTCCCGACTGTCTATCACCGTCTAAAGTTGCCGACTAATTTTTTAGTCGGGAAAACCATTTGCCGACTAAAAAGGACACATTAGGCGACTAAACAGTTAGTCGGGAATTGTCTTTTTTCTTGTAGTGTGGTTGTGGCAATGGAGGGTGATGGTGGTAAATGAATGGGTGATATAAAACTATATATTGAAATTTGTCAGAGGTACCAAGCTATTCAATTTTCATAACTTCTTAAGCCTATATTTAAAAGGCACTTAAAATATTAGAAAGTATGATGAAAATATAATTACGAGTATCAAATTAACTTAATTAATTATTGCTTAATAATGCATTAAGCATTAAGCAATAATTAATTATTTTTAAGTATTGAATTGGACTTTCAAACAAACCCGTAATTTTTAAGGTATGTGATGGAGCACATATAGTTTTTTTTTTGTTGTGTAAATCAGCTTGAAATTAAAAGAGGCTAACCGAATATACAACCTGCAAGAGGCATACCCCAGGAGGGAAAAAAAAGAAAAAAGAAAAAAAACATAGGAGACAGAGAAAGCCTACGCCAAATGGCTACATAGGACTAGATGAAAATGGATCGTCTGTTTCGTATCCATCTAGTAGAGGGATAAGAACCAGATGGGAAAAAGGTTACACATAGTGTAACCTGACTAAAAGGAAAGAGACAAGATGACACAATGAGTAAACATTTTACATACAACTGAGATATGCCTAAATATAGAACAAATTCACTTAATGCCATGATGCATGCGGCCCCATTTCTGGAGCTGCTCTTCACGCAGAACAGCAGCTGCCCCATCCTGGACAGCAACTGATCTTGGACAGCAACCATCCTGGACAGCAACTTGTAGCAACTAAGAGGCTGAACTGATGCCGTTACAGCAACGACCACCAGTAGCAGCAACAGTAGTAATAACAGCAGCAGCAGTAGCTAAACTGAACATATCATAACAACAGCAAGCTGCAGCAGCAGTAGCTAAACTGAACATATCATAACAACAGCAAGCAGCAGCAGCAGCAGCTAATCTGAACATATCAGAACAGCAGTAACCATATGCCTATTGATGTAACTGGTACCAACAATACAGCAGTAAAAGAACACTTCAGAGGCAGTCAATAAGCTGGAAGTGGCAGCTACACAGCTAGGGACATGCCCCCTAGCAAAAGCATAAACTTTCCAAGGGACAACCCCCCAAGGATAGGTAAAACCAGGAGGGAGCCTGCAATACCTGCTGGACACTCCATGCAAATACAGAAAACTCTCAATACAAGTACAACCTACTCATTTTGCATAAAGGATACACCTACTAAACTACAACACATTACATTCTAACTGAAACTACATCAGTAGAACAGTAGCAGAAGATAGAAGCTACATCCCCTACAGGACTGGACTCTAGCAAACAGGAGATGCACACAATCCAAATGAAACATTTAAATCCAAGCTGAACTTGATCCATACAATAAGTATCAGAAAAGAACAGCAGCAGATGGAAGAGAAATCCATTACAATGAAGTATCACATCCTTGTGAAATCTCACATGAAAGTGAGCTAGAACAATTCATGAACAAAGCCAACTGATTAATTCCTATTGCTTTTATCTGCTCACACTACTCCTCCCTCGGAGCCTAATTCACCAACCTTCTATCAGCACTAAGGTGGGCCCCAACTCCCTCACCTCTCCCTTACAAGATGCCTCCCTCTAAATATTACCTCCTCTTACAAGAAGATTGGGCTCAAACACTCAACTCACAGGATCACATATATAGGACACTCTGTAATGACATGAAGAAGACCTTAACCTTTCAGATCTCAAAAGGGACCATGAGCAGCTGCTGCAACAGAAAACCAGCTTGAGATTAAGATATTTACCTTATACATAGAAGTACTAGAACCAAGACCCTTGTAATCCTCAAGTCCAGGCCTGATGGAGCTGCCAAAACCCTCTATGTGAATTGGTGCCACTTGTGCTATTTGAGCCACTTGTGCACAGCTCCCTCATACATAAAAGTACTATTAACCAAGAATCTTCAAGATCATCCTTTGTAACCTGTCAACATCATATTGGGCAGCTTGGAAAACAAATAGAGCAATTAACATGTAATGAGGAAGAACAATTAACTTCCAGCAAAATTCCATGCATTAACAATCTGTTCTACTTGAGCCTGAGGAAGTGTGGGTAATGATAGAATTCTTGCTCTCACCATTGAACAGACTTTATGGACAACTACCTCCCAAGTAGAGGGATTCCCTTGGAATTTCCTCACATTCCTTTCAATCCACACCTGGTAGACCGTGATTGCAAAACACAATTTAGTGATAACAGCTTGGAGAGATTTCCCTTTCGAATTAGAGAGAAGGGAGACCCAATCAGCCCAAGTTCGAGAGGACCAAGAAACATGAAGCTTGGACTGAATACAGCCCCACACTTGTTTGGAAAATGAGTAGTTAAAGAATAGGTGATCATGGCTTTCACTCTCTTGACAGAAGCTACATTGAGTTAAGAGAGTAAGACCAAAAGACACCAGTCTATCAACTGTTGAAAGCCTATATTGGATAGCCAACCAGGTGATAAAACTACATTCGGGAATGTGACCAGAGAACCACACCAATTTATGCCACAACACCTTGGGAAAGGGAGTTCTTAATTTGTCCCAAAGAGAGGAGATTGTGAATTTCCCATTAGGAGTGAGGGACCATCGGAATTGGTCATTCTCATTCCCCCGGGAGGGTAAAAAGATAGGCAGAGCATTCCTTACCTCATTAAGCTCAAAAGTTTGAATAATTGGAAATGCCCATCTTGAGTTATGAATGATGTGAGACACGGTAGCCTCTTTTGGAATTCCAGAATCACAGACAACTCGAGGGCCAAATTTGCCAAACAAAGGACCTAATGGATGCCAATTGTCATACCACAAAGAGGTAGTGTGTGTAGACACCCCAATTTGGCCTAACGATTATTTCAAATCCCACCTTGGGACCATCCCGATGATGAAATGGATACAATGATTGCTGATTGCTTCCTTGAGGACCTTAGGACTTTCGGTGAGAACTTTGAACCACTTAGAGGACCCAATTCAGAGCCATACAGCCTTTCAGACAGAAATACAGAAGCCTAGGAGAATCCATCTGACGGCCGTAACATCGATCTAACGGCCAAAACATCAATTCCTCACCCGAGCAACCTGTTGCCAGCATAATCTCCCTGAGAGATCAATTCCTCGGCCGCAAGATCTATCCTTCGGCCGAGACATCCATTCCACGGCCGCAAGATCCTTTACTCGGCCGCCAGATCGACCTTTTTCCAGACTCTGGAACGTTCTGTCAGACGTTTGGTTTGATCCAACTACACTACCTTCCCGATGCGTTCGGGCTATGCTCAGAGATTACGACGTAGAGTTAAAGATGCATTGCAATTGCAATTGCCATCTCATGATTTGATTGGCCGGAGTGAGTCATCCCTATGCCTATATAAAGGAGCCTTTGGGCTCCGATATAAAGACACGAACTTATCAGAGTATACACTCTCTCAAGCCTCGAAACTCTGCACAAATACTCCCTTATACCCACTCTTCAAAAGCCCTAACCTCCCAAAGGCAGCCGTCAATCCGGCGATCAAACCCCGAAGTTCAAACCCTAACCCTAGGGTTCTTAATCAACCAATCAGTCAATCACAAGCAATCCGAAGCAATCAAGCAACTGAGGGATCAAGGTGGTGAGGCCCAACGGCCTCTGGTTTGTTTTATTTCCTGTCAATAATCATGATTTTAGCGTTTTGATTATTTACTAACGTTTCTGTCAAGTGTGAGGAAGAACATCGACTGGGGCTTCGATCCCTCGGCCGATATATCAAACCAGAAGGATCCCTCGGCCGTGACATCCATTCACCGGCCGCGGTATCCATTACCCTGGGACAGCTTTGTTTGTTTCCTGCTTTCTGATGCATGCTTCAATTACAGTCCTGGCTCACTTTACTTATTGTTTAAAGGATTAATTAAACAGACTATGTGTTAGAATTAAATAAAGCATCTATACGTCTTATGTTGAACGATTATGGGCCAGTCTCACGACTGGGCAAATAGGGGTGCCTAACACCTTCCCCTTATTGTACTTTTGGCTCCCGTATCCAGAATCTCTGTCTATTTTCCCAGTTTTAATAAAATGGGTGGCGACTCTGTTTTGATGATAACCGCTATCATGTGGCGATGTTCCTAGCCATGGGAATGTCCATGATTTTGGTTTACGAAGCAAGCAACCAATCGAGCAAACAAACATGATCAATCTGTATGGCGATGCCCCATTTAGGAGGTGTCTATAGTTTTTGGCGACTCTGCCGGGGATATGAGAGCCATAACCAAAAAGTTCAACATAAGACTAACACATGCCTTGTTTAATTCATTTATCATATGCATCGAGCGGGCAACCTGTTGAGTTCACCTGATATCCCGGCATGACACGGGCTATGTTGGGGGTTCCAGCAAACTCCACAGTCACTCGTACCTAGTGATATATCAAAAAGGGAATCACCCAATCACCGCCTATGATGGGCTGGTGAGAGGATTGGTGCCCTTTGACAACGGAGCACCCTGAGACTACCAAAACCTTGCATGTATTAGAAAGCCATAGAACTTATCAAACTAAGACAGGAACCTACAGGCTAGGAACCTACTTGCATTTTCGCTTCCAAGTTCTTCCTCACACCTTGTACCATCTGTTGTTGTAATTAACTCTTTCTGTGCAGAAGGGTTGGGATTTCCAGCCCAAATCCTAACCCTACACAAGCCAAGTACTAACTTACAGGTACTCTACTTTTCAAAGCAGACACAATAAGTAAAACAAAGAAGCAACCACAGCCAATTTTATACTCTTACAACACCCGAAGTCACGCCAAACAGAGGTCTTTGCAACCGTCCCATCTGTCACTCTCACCGGTCAAAACACCTACACTGCTACGGTCCCAATCACTTCCAGGGACTCCGCGGTCATCTCCTCAGCAAACTCAATCATCTACCAAATCCTAAGCTTCATCAAGTAATCCTCCCACTCTCATGGCAAATAACGACGCCATCATTGCTAGCTTTTGTTGACTTAGTATGCAGGAGGCCTGGCTGCTTGGCAGTCTTAGCAGTGGCCTGCTCCACATGTAAGGGTCTCCCAATTGTGCTAGCCACTCGACTTAAGCACTCTTGATTCCATAATTCAAAGGGTAAATCATGAAATTTAACCCATGCAGGTATTCTTGTAGGCTATTCCTGAGCAGGCTTCATCATACTGTGCCAATCCTTGAGGACAAGATATTTTTGAGAGAAAAAGTATGGACCTCCTTCAAGGACTTGCATCTTAGCCTGTTCATCCTTGAATTCAAATAAGTAGAATCCTGCTACATTAGGCTTAACAGCTACAAAGAGATCCTTCCATTGATTCCGAGCAGTGGATACTAGCAGAGGATAAGCCATCTTACCATCCAAGAAATGACCTACCAAATATCTATTCCATTTGCCAATTTCAGTCAGCTCTATGTCTATTTCAACCATAGCTTCCTTGCCTCTCTGAAGATCTGGATAATATTCAAGTTTCATATCTAAGGAAGGGCTCTGCGACTGGAGTAGAGAAGCCCAGTTCTTAGGTTTAGGTTTGGCTTGACCAGAATTAGGTTTGGTATTGAATTGGTGAGATTGGGTAGAAGCTTGATTTCAGAGTGTGGACTGATGGTGTTGGTTGTGTAGAGAACTGCCTAGAGGTTGACTGTGAGGCAGTTTAGTAGCTGGATTGTGATTAGGAGAGGTAAGTGCAGGATTCGAATATGGTTGGAGAGAGAAGGTGTAGGGAGGTATTCCCGAACAGGCTCAAGAAAGTCCCGAACAAATGGTACGTGGGACCATGATATAGTTATGGTGAGGACAGTCGCCGTGCATGACAGTGATCGGTGATTGGGACCAGCGATATGAGGGATCATTGGTCCAGAGAGTCTGTACAAGGTCAAGGTCCAGTAACACGAGAGGATATTGGACCAAGGGATTGACAAAGGAGCAGTGACATGTGAAGTCACTGGTCCAAGTAGTTTGTTCGGCAACAAAATAGCCGAACAGGAGGGGATTTGTACGAAAGCAGTCCCAGATGCAGGGAACGCTCCGGAAGGTTCCAGAAATAGGGACATTCCGTGAAAGGAATGAGATCCCAATAAAATAGGATCTTGGAGAGATACCCAACGAGAATGGGATGTTCGGCCAGCTGTGGAAAGGAGTCCTAAAAGGACTGAGGTAATGAACTGATAAGGGAACGAGAATCCAAGATATCCTGGGTTTCCTATACGAGATAAGAAACCAAGGGTAACGTGGTTACTTGGGCAGCAAGCATCCATAAACCTATAAAGATGAGGTAAACATAGAGGGAAAAGGTACGCAGTTGATTGTAGTCGAATTACTTACCTACTGATAATTAGGGTTTTCTGCTAGTACGTGATACTAACTTAGGCATCGGAGGGCCTTTGCCACGAGAGGCAAAGTTGCGCTCACCCCTTGTCTGTTTTGCAGATAAGGATTCCGGCGACGCATTAGGGTTCCGGCGAGCGTCACGAAGTAGCCGTCAAGATCTTGTGCTGCTCAAACCCCTTTTAGTTTTTCTCCACTTACAATTGGCGCCGTCTGTGGGAAACGAAAGAGATCCCTCTGAAAAGCGACCATGATGGAAGAAGATCCAAAAACACCGCATGATCCAAAAAATCAGCTAGGTGGGGGAGGTGATAAATCCCCACCAGATCCACCGAGGAAACCCGACGGTGGGCATGCCAAGAAGCCCACAAGCAAAGGTAACCCCCTGACTGTCCATGACAACTCCAAGAACAGGGAGGGTAGGACGGCCACGGAATCCACGAGAAAGAGTAAGTCCCGTCGCGAAGGAGAATCAGTTGCACATTCAAGGAGAGTGCACAACCACGAGGATATATTGGACAAGAAGAGACAAGAAATTGAAGAGTATGCTCGTTTAATCAAAAAGCGAGAGTATGAGATCTAGGAATTGCAACGGATACGAGAACATCCGGAGTATTCTGGACTGTCACGAAGAAATTCCAGAGGAGACAGGTTGGCTGTAGTGGAATACAAGAAGGTTCCTTCACGAGAAAGGAGGAACAGGTCCAGGAGCCCCACTCGGAGAAAGAAAAGGGCTTATTCACGAAAAAGAAGGAGCAGGAGCCTCACCCTCGAAGAGGGGGAGATTAGAAGACATCACAGGGATAGGTACGAGAGGCCTGATTCCGATTGGGAAAAGAGTACTCCCAAGAAAGTGAAAGAACAAGAGGAGGGAACCATGTCTGCACGAGAAGCAGCACGTGTAGGGAGGTATTCCCGAACAGATACAATAGTAGCCGAACACGTGGTGTGCCAGATCCGTGTAATGAGGAAAGTGATATGGGATTCTATATGAGATGAACGGCAACGATAAGGTCCGGTGCTACGAGGGGGCTCCGGGTTAAACAGTTTGTTCGGCTGAGGAAGGGTCAACGACATGAGAAGTCAATGGTTGGTGCAATCTGTTCGGCCAGGATGGGCCAAAGGCGTGAGAAGTCATATTGGTTGAACAGTATGTCTGATAAAAGTATAAGCCGAACAGATAGAGTTGTCTTATAAAAAAGTGGCCTTAAGAGATAAGGTAGAAGGGGTATTCTAGAAGAATAATCCAATACGCAGTAATGATAAGTAGGGGGACAGTCCTATTATGAGACAAATTCCACAAGAGGAAGAGACTTTATGAATAAGGGGTCTCAGTTTATTAGGCAAGAGATGCCCAGGAGCGCTAGGGTTCTTATACGAAGTAAGAGACCTGGGGCAATGAGGACGCTTGAAGAACAAGCTTGCTCATATCTATAAATACGAGGTAAACCTGGAGAAAAGAGGTACGCAATAAGTTGCATTCATTCTACACTTTCCTACTGGTAATTAGGGTTTTGATATAGTACGAGATACTAACTTAGGCATCGGAGGGCCTTTGCCACGAGAGGCAGAGGTGCGCTCACCCCTTGTCTGTTTTACAGGTTAGGGTTCAGGCGAAGGTATTAGGGTTCCGGTTGGACAACACGTGAAGGAAGGAGATTCAGCGCTGTTCTAGGTACCATCTGTTTTTCTCCACCTACAATTGGCGTCGTCTGTGGGAAACGAAAGAGTTCCCTTTTGAAATACAACCATGGTGGAGGTAGATCCAGTCACACCGATCACCGATAAAAACCAGGCTGGTGGGGCAGGAGATAAATCCCCACCAGGTGCTCCGAGAAAGCCAACCAGCGGGCATGATAAGAGGACAACAAGCAAGGATCCTCTTACCATCCACGACAACTCCAAGAATAGGGAGGGCAGAACGGCTACAACCTCCACGCGAAGGAGCAAATCCCATCACAGGGGAGAATCGGTTGCACATTCGAAAAGTGTGCATAGCAACGAGGATATCCTCGATAAAAAGAGGCAGGAAGTCGAGGAGTATGCTCGACTAATTCGGAAAAGGGAACATGAGATCCGAGAGTTAGAGCGGATCCGTGAACATCCTGAGGACTCTGGGTTATCAGGAAGGAGATCCAGGGGAGACGGACTGGTCATGGTGCAATACACAAAGGCCCCTTCACGAAGAAGAAGGAGCAAGTCTAGAAGCCCTACTCCTCCTAAGAAAAGAGTTTCTTCACGAAAAAGAAGGAGCAGGAGTCCGAGCAAGCAGAGAACTCCCCCACGTTACAGGGGAAGCAGAAGCCGAAGCTCCTCGCCCGAGGAAGGCGTAAGAAAACACCACAGGGACAAGTACGAGAGACCTGATAATGATTGGAACAGGGCAGTGACCCACGAATCCAAAAAGCGAGAAGATGGGTCTATGACTGCACGAGAAGCAGCGAGGCGGGCCCTGAGTAATATAGCAGCACCACCTTTTTCAAAAAGGCTACAGGACGCGCGCCTGCCGAGCAGAGTGAAGCATGGGACGTTCGTACTTTACGAGACAAATGCGGATCCCGTTACTCACGTACAAC
This sequence comes from Rhododendron griersonianum, assembly GCA_018127125.1. NCBI lineage: Eukaryota > Viridiplantae > Streptophyta > Magnoliopsida > Ericales > Ericaceae > Rhododendron > Rhododendron griersonianum. The sequence continues at coordinate 17,298,492 of CM030799.1, read as the reverse complement.
ATTACCAACAGGCAATGTTCATGCATGATGGAGATGACGCCATCATGTGTAAGATGTTCCCTTCAAGCTTGGGAAAAGTGGCTTTATCATGGTTCCATAAGTTGGAACCACGTTCCATACGAGGATGGACGCAGTTAGCAGAAGAGTTCACTGCTCGGTTCTTGACGAGTAGAAAGGCTCCCAAGACATTTGAAAGTCTCTCAATGATGAAGCAGGAGGATAACGAGCCGATCAGAGACTACGCAAAGAAATACTGGGAGACCTTTAATGAGATAGACAGTTGCAGTGAGGAGTATGCCATTGTTACCTTCAAAACTGGCCTGCCTGTTCGGGGCGAGTTACGCCGGTCATTGAATAAGCATCCTGTGGCATCATTGGCAAGGCTAATGGAGCGTATCGAACAACACCCAAGAATGGAGGATGACATACTCAGGGAGGAAGGCAGAGTTGTTGCCGAACAGCCAAAAACTCCAGCAAATAAGGCGGATAAGCCAGAGCCCAAGACCTATAGGAAAGAACATGGGCAAGCTAAGAAAGAACCTTACAAGGAAAAGCAGGCACCTAATCCTAAGTCGTTCTTTTCAATAACCACGGTTTGGAAAGAACCAATCTACAGGATTCTTTTTTCGAATAAAGAATCAGCCTTTCTTCAAATGGCCCCCAAGTCTGGGTGGAGATAAGGAAGCAAAACGTGCTACGAATCAGCACTGCAGTTACCACAAGGATTGGGGTCATATGACAGAGGGTTGTGAGATGTACAAGAGACATCTCGACGATTTGGTCTCTCGTGGTTATCTTAAGGAATTCATTCAGGAGGATCCCAAAGATAAAGGGAAAACAATGGAATTGGATTATGAACAGAATCCAAGAGGGGTAATCCATATGATACATGGATTGGCCACACCTTATACGAGGAATGAGGTGAGATTGCTGCAGAGGCAGGTCAAACATGACCAGTATGTTATGCGAGTAGGGAACAAGAGAGGGCGAGATAATGATATGCCCAACGATGTTATAGTCTTTACAGATGAGGATCTGGGAGAGGTTCAGGTGCCCCACAATGATGCATTAGTCATAACCCTACGAATTGGGGAATATGACATCGAGAGAATCCTGGTAGATTCAGGGAGCTGTACAGAGGTGTTGTACTACGACGCATTCAAGAAGTTGGGGTTGAAACAGACAGATTTGGCACAATCTATTACGCCTTTGGTTGGATTTGGTACAAGTGCAGTATGGCCCCTTGGGAAAGTGACAGTGCCTGTTCGGGCAGGGACAGTGGTCCTAAGAACAGACTTTTTGGTTGTAGATGTACCATCCTCCTATAATGCAATCATAGGAAGGACTTGGTTACATAAGATGAGGGCTATTTCTTCTACGTATCACCAGATGGTGAAATTCCCAGGGTCTAACGGGATCGAGAAGATTAGAGGAAATCAAAAGTCAGCACAACAGTGCCTGATTTCCATCATCAAGAAAGTTCCAAAGGCCCACCAAGTTCATACAGTTGAAGTACCCGATCAACCAACTGTCGAGGATGTTGGGAGAGATGCAGCAGAGAAAGTAGTGGAAGGCCTGAAGAAGATACAGATCAACGAAACTGATCCAGAAAGATATTTTCTCATTGGGGTGTCACTGCCAGATAAGGAAGAATCCGAGTTAGTGGGTTTCTTGAAAGAACATGTTGACGTGTTTGCTTGGGTACCGGAGGAAATGCCTGGAGTAGATGCAGATGTGATCTGCCATCACCTGAATGTTGACTCGCAGCATAAGCCCGTTATTCAGAAGAAAAGAAGGGCAGCTGTACAGCATGTTGATGCTGTTATTGAGGAGGTGGATCGTTTGTTAGAGGCCAAAGCAATACGAGAGGTCTATTACCCAGAATGGCTCTCCAACACTGTGGTAGTAAAGAAGAAGAATGGGAAATGGCGTGTCTGTGTGGATTTCACAGACTTGAATAAAGCGTGTCCCAAAGATAGCTTTCCTCTCCCAAGGATCGATCAATTGGTTGACGCCACTGCTGGGTATGAACGAATGAGTTTCCTCGACGCGTATCGAGGATACCATCAGATTGCCATGTTTGGGCCTGATCAAGAGAAGACTTCTTTCATTACACCACGAGGGTTATACTGTTACAATGTTATGCCGTTTGGACTGAGGAATGCAGGAGCAACTTACCAGAGGCTGGCTACAATCATGTTTAGAAAGCTTCTTTGCCAAACTATGGAGGTATACATAGACGATATGGTAGTCAAGAGCAGGACCAGGCAAGGGCACATTCTGGACTTGAAAGAAGCCTTTGGAATTTTGAGGAAATACAAGTTGAAACTCAACGCCTCGAAATGTGCGTTTGGAGTTGGCTCTGGAAAATTCCTGGGCCACCTAGTGACTCTGAGAGGAATCGAGGCAGATCCTGATCAGATAACGGCCTTGCAGAAGCTCCAAAGTCCTAAGACTATGAAAGAGGTCCAGAGGCTGACTGGGATGGCTGCGGCCCTAAACAGGTTCATTAGCCGTTCAAGTGACAAGTGTAGGCCTTTCTTCCAGTTGCTAAAGAAAAGAGAAGGGTTCGAATGGGGAGCAGAATGTGAGCAGGCATTCCAGGACTTGAAGAAATATTTGGCTCAAGCCCCCCTCTTGTCGACTCCAGACTCAGGTGAGATTTTGATTTTGTATTTGGCAGTTTCTGAACATGCAGTAAGTGCAGTCCTGTTAAGGAATATGGAATCCGAGCAAATTCCAAGTTATTATGTGAGCAAAACCTTACTGGATGCGGAGACGAGGTATCTGCCCCTTTAGAAGTTGGTCCTTGCATTAAAGACAGCAACACGAAAGTTGCCCCATTATTTCCAAAGCCATAAGGTCGTGGTCTATACTGAGTTTCCATTAAGATCACTGCTACGAAAGGCAGATTTCTCTGGGCGGATCTCAACCTGGTCTGTTGAGTTAAGTCAATACGATATTGACTTTCAGCCGCGCACTGCAATAAAAGGCCAAGTGTTGGCAGACTTTGTAGCAGAATTCTCACCAACGGTAGCACCCCAGCCCCCTGCAAGACAAGAGCAGAAAGTTGAACTATCAAAAAGAAAAGGAAAGGCCCCTGCCGAACAGGACCCTTTGGAGTGGAAACTGTTTGTTGACGGTTCTGCCTACAACACTGGGTCAAGTATTGGTATTGTTTTGTTCCCTCCTGAAGGGGTCATGTTGGAACAGTCTGTTCAGCTTGGCTTTAGTGCATCAAACAATGTAGCAAAGTATGAGGCTCTTCTGGTTGGCTTGAACAGTGCAAAAACTGTAGACACCCCAATCTGGGTCTCCCAATCGTTTTACTTCGTTTTACGATTTTCTTGTTTCCCCGATGATGAAATCGGATCAAACAGAGCTTGGATCGGGAATGGATTAGACTTGGAACGCTTAGAAACCTTGCTTGAAACCTTTTGAACCTTCCAGAATCTTCAGTCAAACCCTAGAGCCAGAGTTGACCCTCGCGCGAGCCTTTGTGTCCCTCGTGCGACACTTAGCTTGCCACGTGTAGTCAAAGTCAAACTGTTGACTGTTGACCCTCGCGCGACACTTCCGAACCCTCGCGCGATGGTTCCCTCCTGTCCCTATCACAGAATCCAGTTGGACTTGTGATGATTGCTTGGCACATGGGTCCCCATGGGCTGGAACCCCGTTTTCCTCAGCTGAACGGCATGCTGGCAGGTTCTAACCCCATGCAATCTCCCAACCACTCTCTCACCTTGTTGGCTAGCCTCACAACCAAGTTGTGATCAGCCTTGGTGGCTGGTCCCAAGGCCTTGTTTGGCCCCTAACTAGCCCTTACATCCCCCCTATAAATACCCCCCTTCATCTTCCATGTTAAGGGTTCCAAAAATTGACTAAAAAATCCACTAAGTCATTTTGCAAGGCAAACTCTAGCTAGCACAAAGTCACTAACCCTCAAACCACTTCCTAATCTTCTGAACTTGGTGTGTTCATGCACACTTGGTAGCAAGGCCATTCCAATCAAATCAATCCATTCCCAAATCCTTTCCAAGCAAAGGTATAATGTTTAACCTGTTTCTGTTTTGATCCCTGAGGGGGGCTGACAGGACCATGGCTGGTAATCAATACCATGCCCTGGTCCTAAAGCCAGCAAAGTTACAAGAATTCGTGGCAGCTACACCCTCGCGCGACGGTCCCCTATGCTCGCGCGACACTTGTGCCAGCAAGAGAATGGACCTCGTGGGGAAGGGAGGCTACCCCTTTTCTGTTTTGCAATATGTTCATGCCGGTTGTATTTCATTTTGATTTTTAGATCACTGTTATGCATGCAAAAACAAAATACAGTAGCTAGTTTATTTGCTCTAAAGAGTTTGGAATGCCCTTGGGATCTCCTGAATCTGTCTCAGAACCCCAAGCATGCAAAGCAATTCCTGGAAGTCAGGAATGTCGCGCGAGACTCAGTCTCTGTCGCGCGACAGTCCTGTGATCTCCATGAATGGCCCTTGCATGGGTAACTAGGCCCTTGGTCCTTGTTTTGATACCCCCACTGTTTAGGGGTTGTGTTTCAATTCATTTGGCTCCTGCTTGGAGTATTGTGTAATAATTAGTATTTTAAAGTCTTTCAATAAACTGCTTGGTTTGCTTCCTGGGTGTGCGCTGGTCCTTCCAGAGCCCAGAAGGGGATGATTTTGGGACTGTGGTGAGATGACAATGCTCGCGCGAGAGTCAGTGTGTCTCGCGCGATGGTTGACTTGTATGCAGATCTGTTCAGGCATGCAAGTTGATCATCGTGCAGGGCAAATCTGCCCCGAGCCTGGTTTTGGCATCTGATCGCTGTTTCAAGTTCATTTCATTTATTTTTCATCATGCTGTCCATCCATGCCATTATTTGATCACATCCTGCAAACTGTTACAGCTTTAATCCCCGATTAACTGTTCCCCCGCCCTAATTGGCTAAAATCAATTAAAAGAAGAAGAATCACAAAGGTTTTCATAAAAATGCCTAAGTAGAGACCGATCTCCGGATTGGGCGAGAGGGGTGCCATAAAACCCTTCCCCTCTCGTAACCTGGCTCCCGAACCCAGATATGGTTATGACGGACTGGTTTCCTTCACTTTTTCAAATCAAATAGCGCGGCAGGTGCTTCGAAATACGGTTCCTTGAGTGTCAGACCTTCAAAACTCAAATGGCGACTCTGTATTTTCGAGCGCTTGCCACCGGCGCTCGCGCTCCCTCGATTTTTCAAGAAAAGGGGCCGCAAACGGCAGGGGAAGGAACGAAATCCTTTTTCCCTCCGAAGGGCATGCTGCCCACAGTGGCGACTCTGCTGGGGATAAATCGAACCAATATTAATTCATTCTTAGGATTTAATACGCTTGGGAACAATCCTTAAAAGCCTGTCAAAATGGTGAGCTTCGCGCTGCCGAAGGTTGGAACGGTGATTTAACAGGACCTCGTGTCCGGACCATGGCTTCATCGGTCTGACATCATGGCTGTGCCATCTACCCTCCACCAAAAGGTTATTCTGGGACTACCCACTGGCACTCTAACCATCTGCGGGGATTCAGGCATCCGCCCGCTCAAGGAGGACGGGACTCTTGTGTTGGGAATTCAACACGGCGAAGAAGACGTCGATCTTGGGGGTTTCTCTTTCGATACTTCAGGCATAGTAATGGCCATCAACGTGGACGGGAATTTCCTCATAAGCTCTGTCGCGCTGGACATTATGAGAAGGATGTCTCATTTTCCAGGCATTGGTTTAGGCTCTCGCCGTCAAGGGGTCCCGGAGTTCCCTACTTTTCCTTTCAACGAGGGTCGCTTTGGTTTGGGGTATATCGCCTCTGCCAAAGATGCCAAACGGAGGAAATATATGGAAAAACCTCGGACCCTCTGCAGCGGTCCCAAATTTGTGCGTGAAGTGGGAAATGCCGCTTACACTGGGCAGGCTGAGCCCTTCGTTCATTCCAAAACCGGGGAGCTGCTGCCTAGGTTTGAGGTTTTCGCTGATGACACCTGGTCAAGCAGTGATGATGAACCAGCAAAGGAAGAATTCAAGAGGAAGCTTAATCAGGTGAAGACCAAGACTGACTGGGTGGGATCTATCAACCAGGGAAATCTGGAGCTGCTATTCCAGGAATTCTCCCAAGTGGGTTTGGCTAGGGAAGCTATAGAGGCCGAAGTGCTCATGCTCGGGCCCGACGCCCTCGAGGATCCCACCTCTCTCATTGTGAAAGCCGAGGGCTCTTTGAATAATTGCATTTTCAAGCCACACCTGACTTGCATTGACAACATGTCCGAGTCCGAGTCCGAGTCTGAGTCTGAGTCTGAGTCTGTCCCGTCCTCTAAGTCTAGCTCTGAGTCGGAGTTTGTGCCTCTAGGCCCTCCACGTCATAGCTTTTATTTCGAGTTTGACTCTCTTGTACTTGGTGACCCTTCAGGGGCTTGTGAAATGAACGAAGCATCTTCTGACTATTTCAATGATCTTTATATAAACTGTGTCGACCCTGACGATGAAGGGATAGATTTCGATGGGGACATCCCCAAGGAAATCCGTGCCTTCATCGAAAGGGAAGACGAAAGGCATGCTCAGTCATTAAAAGAAGAAATAGTTTCTATAAATTTGAAAGATGAAAATGATCCCCGAATGGTTCAAGTGGGCTCCACACTTTCACCAGAGGAGCATCGTGATTTCAAAGAGCTGCTCACCGAGTTCAGTGACGTTTTTGCATGGTCTCATCGAGATATGCCCGAAATTGATCCCGAGATCATGGAGCATCACATTCCTTTGTTTCCGGATGCCAAGCCTGTGAAGCAGAAACTCCGACGGATGAGGCCAGATTGGGTTCAGAAGATTAAGGAGGAGGTTACTAAGCAGATTGACGCTGGCTTTCTCATGGTCTCTCAGTATCCCAAGTGGGTTGCCAACATTGTCCCTGTTCCTAAGAAGAATGGCCAAATTCGAGTTTGCGTTGATTTTCAGGACTTGAACAAAGCGAGCCCCAAAGACGATTTTCCCTTGCCACACATCGATGTGCTTGTGGATAACACTGCGGGGCACGCTTTGCTTTCGTTCATGGATGGCTTCTCTGGCTACAACCAAATCCTCATGGCGCCCGAGGACCGCGAGAAAACCACGTTCAGCACTGAATGGGGGACTTATTGCTATCTAGTCATGCCTTTTGGATTGAAGAACGCTGGACCCACTTATCAGCGAGCTGCTACCACCATCCTGCACGATATGATGCACAAAGAAGTCGAGGTCTACGTCGATGACATGATCGCCAAGTCCAAAACTCGAGAAGGTCATGTTCCTGTGTTTAGGAAATTCTTCGAGAGATTACGAAAGTTTCGCATGCGTCTAAATCCTCAGAAATGCACCTTTGGGGTTACGGCTGGTAAGATGCTCGGTTTCATGATCACTTCTCGTGGAATTGCGGTCGACCCGTCCAAAATCAAAGCGGTCCTCGAGATGAAGCCGCCAGATTCTGAAAAGAGAGTGCGGAGCTTTTTGGGAAAAATACAGTTCATCAGCAGATTCATCGCCAAGTTGACACTAACTTGCGAGCCGATGTTTCGTCTATTGAAGAAGAATACTCCATTTGTTTGGACAGAAAAACGTTCTTGGTGGAAAAAACGTGAATGAAAGATCCCACTAAATTGAATTCGGTCCATGACTCTGACACATAACAAAAATTTTGGATCGCGCTCAATATCTCTCTCAATTCGAAAATTCAGAATCTTAATTTTAATTGATGTCTTTTTAGCATTTGTACCTCCCGCCAAAATGCTAAAAAAAAAAAAAAATAAACATAAATCAATGTTATGTTAATTGGATTGATTTAGACTACAGATTGCCCAGGCGGCTTTCACCTCTATTCAAACCTACCTGCAGAACCCTCCGGTTTTAATGCCACCGATGCCAGGGAAACCCTTGATACTTTACTTGTCTGTGAATCCTTCGTCTATGGGGTGCTTGCTGGCTCAAGAGGGAGAAAAGGGAGTCGAAAAGGCCATTTACTACCTGAGTAAGAAGATGGTTGGCGCTGAAGAACGCTACACTGCTCTCGAAAAGACGTGTTGGGCTCTTGTTTGGGCATCCAAGAAATTAAGACACTACATGCTGGCTTACCCAGTGAAGTTGATTTCTCGAATGGATCCTCTCAAGTATCTGTTTGAGAAACCTGCACTTACTGGTAAGCTAGCACGTTGGTTGCTGTTGCTCGCAGAGTTTGACCTCGAGTATGTCACTAGGAAATCTATCAAAGGGCGCGCGGTCGCCGAATTTTTGGCTGATCATCCCGTCGATGGGCCAGAGGACTCGGATTTTACATTTCCGGATGAAGGGGTGATGGCAGTTGTCGAGGATACCTGGACTCTTTACTTTGATGGGGCAGCCAATCATAAGGGATACGGGATTGGGGTTTTGCTTATAACCCCTGATGGTGCTCATATTCCGCTTGCATTCAAACTCAATTTCGATGTCACGAACAACCAAGCTGAATATGAGGCCTGCATTGTTGGCATGGAAGCTGCTCTTACACTCGGTGTTGAAAGGCTTGAGGTTATTGGTGACTCCAACCTTGTCGTTTCTCAGGCTAACGGAGACTAGAAAGTTCGGGAGGACAGATTAAAACCTTATCACCAAGACCTGGAGGACCTCATTCCTCGTTTCAACAAGGTCACGTTCACGCACATCCCTCGGATGAAGAACCAGTTCGCTGATGCTCTAGCAACTCTGGCTTCCATGGTCGAGCTTCCGATTGGTATCAAGCTTCGTCCTATTCTAATTGAGCAGCGGGACTTGCCTTCTTATCAGTACGTCAATGCCGTCGATGATGTCGATGACGGCCTACCCTGGTATCACGATATCTGGAACTTCGTCGAAAGTGGTCAGTTTCCGGCCGATGCCACTAAGAAGGATCGAGCGGCACTACGAAGAATGGCCGCTCAATACATTATCTGTGGCGGGAGACTGTATCGGAGATCTCACTGCGGAATGCATAAGCTCTGTGTCAACGGCGCTGAAGCCATCAAAATCATGGAGGAAATTCACGAAGGAGTTTGTGGCCCTCACATGAGCGGGGTCATGCTTGCCAGGAAAATCTTACGACAAGGATACTTTTGGTCTACCATGGAATCTCAGTGTGTGGATTATGTACGCCGCTGCCATAGGTGTCAAATCCATGCCAATCTCATGCATGTCCCTCCTTCTAAACTATTTGGCATGACATCGCCTTGGCCCTTTTCTGTTTGGGGTATCGACGTTATCGGCATGATCAAGCCTTCTGCTTCGAACGGACATCGGTTCATTTTGGTGGCAATAGATTACTTCACCAAGTGGGTCGAGGCCGAATCTTACAAGACCCTGACGGCGGTTCAGGTTGCTCAGTTTATCCGAAAGAACATCATTTATCGATACGGGGTTCCGCAGGCGTTTGTTTATGACAATGGGGTCCATTTCAAAGGCAGGGTGCTGGAGCTTTTCGAAGAATTCCAGATCCAGGTTCATCACTCAACGGTCTACCGCCCTCAGACGAATGGGGCGGTTGAGGCGACCAACAAGAACATCGAGACTATCATCAAAAAGTCTGCAGAGTCCGCCAGGGACTGGCACGAGCAGCTGCCTCTAGCCCTTTGGGGGTACCGCACGTCAATTCGAACATCAATGGGGGCAACCCCTTTTTCTCTGGTCTATGGGATGGAAGCTGTCCTTCCCATCGAGCTGGAAGTGCCGAATTTGAGGATCATGGCTGAATGTGAGCTCGCGGAGTCCGAATGGCTTAGCGGGAGGTTTGTCGAACTCATGCTCTTTGACGAGAGAAGGCTCCGTGCCTTGTATCACGTTCAGGGGTATCAGCGCAGGATTGCTCGGGCATTCAACAAGAAAGTGAAGTCTCGTGACTTGGCTGAAGGGGACATGGTCACGAAGGAAATCCGGGCTCCCATCTTCGATCTGCGTGGCAAGTTCCGCCCGAAGCGCGCGGGACCTTACATTATCAAAACCATCCTCTCGGGTGGGGCAGCTCAGCTCATCGATCTGGACGGCAACGAGTTCAACACTCTGGTCAACCTGGATCAACTTAAACGTTACTACCCTTGAGAGAAGCTCGTTGGGCCGAAAACCACAAGGGTGGGCGGTCCCAAGCAAAAATTAGAGCAAGCCTGCTAGACTGAAAACCCAAGGGGGCAGTTTAGGCAAAAATAAATAGGCATTCAATCAAAGCTCGCTAGGCTGGAAACCTGCAAGGGCAGTCCTAGGCAAAATTTAGAGCGCAAAAGGAGAGCCAAAACACACGAGCGAACCTTAGCCTGAAATACGTTTTGACCTGATTCCCTGACTCGGGATACGTAGGCAGTCTCTCTTTGGGACTCGGTCATACTCTGTCGAACCGTAGCCTGAACTACGTTTTGACCTGATTCCCTAGCTTGGGATACATAGGCAATCTCTCTGTGGGATTCGGTCACAATCAATCAACTCGATCCGGGTTTTTATTCCAGAGCATACTTCAACTTTCGAACGACGTGGTGTCCAACACTTGGACCAAAAAGGGGAAAATTCTTAACCTTTCACCTTTATTCAAAACTATTATTTCTATTACATAGGCTGAGCAGAGCCCCAAGAAAAACAGTAAAGCATCAAAAACAGAACGAAATGCTAAGAGGCCCTCGCGGGCTCACAGTTTCTTCTAGATCATTGGATTTGAGTCAGGAGTCAATCTGCGTTTTGTCTACTTTCGACCTCTTCTCTTAACCATGCTACATAGCGATGTTTGAGTCTCGTGCGGAAGTCGTCTTCCGCTCCTCCAAGTTCTCTCAAACCCCAGTTGTGTTCATACCCTGCTAGATGTTGGGCTGTAAAAGCGGGAATCTGGAAGTCTTCTATCCCAGCTCGATGAAAGCCTTGGCTCATGCCCAGTTGCCGCAGGATACGACCTGGAATGTAGAACGTGAAACTGGACAGTCCAGCGATCACCATTCTCTCGAAACCTGCAGAGTGCAGAGCCATGTCCGGGATGTTCAGGGCTCTATGCCGCCAGACGATCTCGCGCGGAGACATCTCTCTCATGAAGGTGTACCACTCCTCCTCAGACATTTCTGGGTACAGCATTCCCCTTTGGTGCATCCGCCCGGGCAGACGGGGCCAGTCCGCTCCAGGAGCCGAGATTAGTCCAAGTTTGTCACATAGCCACAACTGCATGAGTGAAAAGACAAGTAAGGAGCCACATAAGCCCGAGCGAAAGAAAACAAGTAAGGAGCTACCATACAGCCTTAGCCGAGAGTCGAGGTAAAAGCAGACTGTGTGAAAACCGGAAAAAGGTGAGCTGAGTGAAATTTTACCTGTAACAGGATTGGACTGCCACCAAATGTGTTCGTCTGACCTGTGGCCACCAAATCCAAACCAAGGAGCGTCTCAGCGAGTACCAGGGGCACTACACTCTTCCGAGCGCCCATCTCCGAGGCCACGTGTACCAACGAGGGGTCGGGCCGTCCACACGGAGACACCAGCAGGAATGCGGCCAGTATGCTGACTGACATGGCGAATCGACGTCGAGCCTGCAGAACCGTGTCCGCTGGATCACCGTCAGGCCCGTACCATTCCATTAGGCGCGCAATGTTTATTTGTCCGCCGGTCAACAGGCCTTCCGCTGCGCCCCTGGAAATGTTCAGACACGTCTTCAACAGCTTTGACATGCTTTGCCTGTAAGGTGGCACGACGATTACACTCGAAGCAAAACCTTGGAGATACGCTTGGAATTCTTCAACGGTCGGACACAACTCGTTGTCCCCAAATCGGAACACATGGACGTCCCGGTCCCAAAACTGCAGGGCTGCTCTCAGAATTTCGGGGCGGAGCCTTACACTTTTTAAGAAGCGGAAGGCCGCCAACCCATGAGAACGGAAGCATATCCAATCACTCGCGACAAATTCTTCGAGCCACGAGCCGATTAAGGTGGGGAGATGATTTGCCATTTGGGGAACAGTGCTAGAGATTTCCCACGGAAGCACACCCTCCATTTCAGGGATTCACCCCTCTTTATAAGCCAAGGAAGGAGGCATGCCTTTCCTATTGAATGATGTGGCCTTGCAAGGTGTCCTTCCACTTGCTAAAGATCAAGGAGACATCTCTGGAGAAAGCCAGGAGCCCCCTGCACGCCCAGACCTGCTGACAAGGCTTGCCACCTCTTTTTGTCCGAATGAGTCAAGGTTGGCCACTGTAACAGGGATTCTCCATCGCGCGAGGGTACTGGAGTGTCGCGCGACTGTTTATGTTCGCGCGATGGTTTTGATTGTTCGCGCGAGAGTTCAGTTTCATTCAACACAGTAGGGCAGGCTACTGCCTTTTTGGGGTTATTTTCCGGATTTTGACTCGGGCCAGATTTTGAAATTCCGATGCTTCCAGTAGGTCATTATGAGCGTTTATGACTACGTCGAAACGTTGTTTGTTCAAATTACACGTTCAATGACGAGTTCAATCCCTCGAAGGAATAACGGCCGGATAATTCAAAGTTGTTATTTAGCCGGTCAAGCCAGGCAAAGTGGCATACAGTTTACAAAGCAAGTACTGAAAAGCCGAGCCAGAAGCTTAGCCTAATGGCCTTACTAATTACAACTTGTTTTCCCACGGGATTCAGAAGTATCCCCTCAGTCTTGCTTCAACTTCGACACGGAGCCACCTTATGTAACGATTTTCCAGCCACGTCCTGAACTCTGGAACTGATTCCTTCAACCTCCTATCACCCCAGCTGTCTCTATGGCAGCGCAAATCCCAGGAAGTGAACGCGGGGAGGTCGAAGTCTTCCGCTCCGTATCGCTTGTATCCTTGGCTCCTTCCGAGCTGGCGGAGCGTACGCCCAGGGACGTAAAATGTGAAGCTTGACAGGCCGGCGATTATCACTCTTTTGTATCCCGCTGATTTAAGCGTCATTGCCGGGAGGTTTAACCAGAGGCACCTCCAGACTATATCCTCAGAGTGCAGATCGTTCAGGAAGGCAAACCATATGTCCACCGGCAAGTCGGGGAATATCATCGGTCTCGCGACCAACAATCTGGGAAACTCTTCAAAGCCAGCCTGTGGCTCTTCCAAAACCCCAACCTTGTCTGCCAGCCAGAGCTACATGAGAACAGAGGACAGGTCAGAAATCAAATGCAACCCAAGCATTTGGAGTGAAGTTGGAAATGCAAGAAAGCGTGTCGAGTGTGTATTTACCTGGAGCAAGATAGGGCATTCGCTGAAAGAGTCGGCTTGCTCAAGCTTTAGAATGTCCAAACCCAGGAGCGTCTCTGCTAAAACCACGGGCATGATGTTCTTCCCGTTATCCATTTGTGAGGCAATGCTCACCAGTTTGGGATTTACCCCTCCGTCAATGGGAACCAGCATGTACGCGGCCAGTGCGCATATAGACAAGACGAAGCGTCTGTGGGCTTCCCCAACATAGTCTCCCAGGCCACTCTCGGGGCCATACAGTTCGATTAGGCGAAGGATGTTGAGCTCGCCGTTTCGAATGATGCTGGCTGTCACTGTCGCCGAAATGTTGAGTTTTGCCCGTAGAATTTGATCCATGTCTTCATGAACGGGCGGCACGGCAAGAACATCTAGATTGGCAAACCCTGGCGCGTATGCCTGGAACTCTTCTATTGTGGGGCACATCTCATCTTCACGGAACCGGAAGACGTGCCCAATGGGGTCCCAGAAAGGCAATGCGGCTTGGAGGATTTCGACGCATGGCCGAGCAAATCGGAGATCCCGAATCGAGGATAAACAGCGAGACCGAGGGCTCGCCCAATTTATGGTTTCCTCTCTCATTAGCCAAGGATCAAGGGCCTCCATTAGTGAATCTCCCATGTTAGATAAGTTGAAGGGGTGTGCACTTCATTAAGTCCTAAAACCCTTCTTCAAATAGCCAAGGAGTTGGTGAGATTCTCTGGAGACTAGTGGCTTTGGGTTTTGGATGAGGGCGGGTTGTTTTGGGCGATCTTTGGACTTTGGATGAGAGTGTTTTGGATTGGATGGAATGGGCGTGGTGTGCAGGGTTGGGCCCTCTGCCGGATGCCGTCATCTCCGGTTCGAGCCTCTTGGTGCCTAGTTCCTCTGTTGTTGCTGTTCAACCCCCCGATGTCGAGGTGCTTTGTAGCTGCTATTTTTTCAGTAAAGGTTATCATTTGGTCATTTCCGATCGAGACTTTTATTTTATTTCCTAGCTTGGCGGGTTGTGTCAGGCAGTAGTTCGCTTTCATGTTATTTATACTCGTATCACTACATATCATACCCCGTTGTACTATCCTTCCGCTTAGATAGATAGTGCAACCGGGGTATGATCTCAACACATTGCAATTCTATTATCTTATTTACTTTATCACACTCTCCATGCGGGTTGTGCATGGGTTATCGCACTTTTTTCAATCTTGTTTTTTTTCCTTTTCTTTTCCTCCTGGGGTATGCCCCTTGTAGGCTGTACATTCGGTTAACTTTTTTTTAATTTCAAGCTAATTTACCCAAAAAAAAAAAGGAGTTGGTGAGATCAAGGCTTAGGTGTCCTACCACCTTGCATGGAAGAGCAGCCTTCCTTCTGCAAGCCCAGAATAACTTTCAGGACGTGGAAACAATGAACAGGTCCAAGGCAATAATTTGGTCAAACAAAGGCAGCTTAGCAGGGATTGACCCTCGCGCGACACATGTTTATCGCGCGACAGTTCCAAACCATCGCGCGACGGTTGATCTGCAGTTTTGACAGATTTCAAACAGCTACTGTCCAAATTGGTCGTTTTTCATTCCAAAGGTCATTTGGTACTTTTGATGGTTCCAGCAAGTCATTATGAGCATATGTGACTGTATCCAAACATCGGATCCCGAATGCCGTGCTCAACGAAGATTTCGGTCCCTCGGAGGCCCGTTTCGAGTTCAAACCAAGGTTTCGGAACTTCGAAACTCGTTCCGGAGACCCTAGCCTATTTTGGTCATGCCATACAAGTTGCCTGGTCCTTAGGTGACTGTATGGAGGTGTCGGTTTCAGTCCGGAACATAATCGAGTCATCTTTCAACGTTTTATACCATTTTTGTGTTATTTTGAGCATTCTTCGGTGTAAGTCCATTCTTGGGGCGTTCTGTTCAATTCTCTCAATTGTCGCAGGTCATGTTGACCACCATTGATCGTTTAAGAGCGTCGTTTTCATCTTTTTCAAGGTATTGTGAGTTTTGGTGTATTAAATACCCAAAATTTCATTGTTTCCCGTATCCTCGTATCCTGATTGTGTCTTCGGGTATATTGCCTTTTTCTTTCAAAGCTAGGCTGGTTTATACACTCATATGTGTCTGTGTGTGGTCTCGATGTGTCGTCAATGCAAGTTTGGTATTAGTGGCGGGTTTTACTGATTCTTATGCACAATGAGAAGCTAAAACTTCAGAATGCAGCTTTTATATACTAAACCGTGATCTATCCATGTCAAAAGCAAAAGAACTACTGTATCTATGGCCTTCGGCCGATCAAAAGCTACCAAGTCAAGACAGGGCACATGCGCCCGCCAATCAAAAAAGGCACGTTGGCCCTCAAAATGTCTATCTGTCAAAAGCTATCTACTTGGGCACGCAGGCCCAGAATCAAAAGCAAAAAGGGTAACGGGGGCCTCGTCAGCGCCCCTCAAGTCCGTCATCGCTGTCTGAAGTATCGTGCAGCTCCCGGGGATCATCTCTATACCTCGGATCATCAACAGAGTCATCAGAGCCACTGCCGGTGGACGAGTGCTCCCCGCCCTCTTCTTCTGCCTCTTCTTCTTCTCCCTCTTCTTCCTCATCCTCGGAGTTTGGGCTCATGATCAGTTTCGGCCTGCGAGCCGGGCCCGGCTTCCCCAACGTCGGCTTCTCGCGCCTCTTAAGTTGGTACTGAAGTTCAGCTTGCCTCGCGGCTTGCTTGGTTTCCTCCTCGCGTGCGTGCGCCGTCTGTGAACCCCTCGTCTGTCGCCGTGTGGTGATGACCGGAGGCGTGGATTTCTGTGCCACCACCTTCTTCGGTGGTGGATCTCGCGCACTCTTCCGCCTGGGGTTCATCTTCCCCTCCACCTGCATTATCATTGCATTTCAAAGCATGAGTATCTATTGCACATATTGTATTTCTGTATTGAAAACAGATACACTCTATCAAGCTATCAAAGCAGGAATATATCGAAAGCAGGAATGTATCGAAAGCTGGAAGGTATCGTTTTCATACCTGGGTCCTCTGAACAACGACTGGCTGAGTCGGCTGTAGTGTCGTCGCCTGGTACTGCAACTCCAGTGGCGTGCCGCTCGCCGCCTTTCTCACCACATTCTCCAACGCCAACATGCGTCGAACGGCCTCGTTCACCCACTCAATTGGCACCTGCATGCAATTCAAGTTCATCCGGGAATACCTCCCTACATATTTGGAATTCAAAAGCAATATTGGAAACTGATTCTTACCGAAACAGTCACAGGAGCAGGCTCCGCTCTCGCGGGCACTAACTGTAACTCTGCAGGATTTCCCTAGCTGTCAACCACGGGAATCCTCCAGAGCAGTGCAGGAAGTCCACCAACTGCCGGTCCGCTCGGGGCTCGCCTGGCCCGGCTCTCGCCTCCTCTCCGTCCCTCTCCGGCTGCTCTCCTCTCCTCGGCGGCCCCTGCGGCCTGGCCTCGCGCCTCTCTCCGGCCGCGGATCCCCAACGGGCCCGCCAGGAAGTCTCTCTGGTAGACTGCATAGTCCCTACCAGGACGCAGGTGGCGTTTAAGCTCGATGTCTGGCCTCGTATACCTCTCCAGCTCAACCCGCGTGTACTCTCCCGTGTGTGAAGCTCGAGGTGGGAGTGGCCCTAGCACCCAGAACTCAGGGTAACCAAGCGACTGGCGCGTCACTCGATCCCCTAGGTACCATTGCCAACCAAAGGCAGACTCCAACAGCACCCTGCTGGCCGTGACAGCTCTGCTCCTGGCCAGGTACTCTGGCTCTAGTCCCGCTCTCCTCCAAGGATCCCAATTGACCTGCGATTCAAAGTAAACAGGCAATGCAAGCAATTGATCAGTGACAGCATTAAAACGAGGAAACGAAGACATGTCGAAGGCTTATGGTTACGTATTCATACCTGTGAGGCCCTAAGCTCGTCCAGGTACAGCCTAAAAGTGTTGAGCTCGCCTCTCCCTTCCTTCTTTACGGTGCTCGCCCTGCTCCACTTCAGCGCGCGAGGGAGAGTGCTCAAGTCTGGATGCTTACACTCTGGCGGATACATTCGTAATACCTCATAAGCCCAAAGCTGCAAGGTTTAGACAAGTTCAAACATTATTCAAGACATACAGCATTTGAAATCGAAACAGTCAAGCAAACTAAACAATGGACAAGCATAATCAAATTGTGCTTAAAAGGGTTAGAATCGTACCTCCCAGACCCTCCAGTAGCCGGCCGTGCTCTTACCTGTCCTCGACGAGTGGCCAAAGAAGTGGTAGGCTGTCCCAAGAGCCGCTCCACCCCAATCGAAGCGCGAGGCCGTCCTCAAGTCCCTCAACGCCGGCAAGTAAGAAAGGTGGACGTTGCTTCGCCTGTTTGGGTACAGAGTGGCACCAAACAGGTATAACAGAAACGCCCGGGCCATCTGCTCCGCCTCCCGATCACTCGTCACCTCCTTCTTCAGGTAGCCTTTGAACTGGTCGTACCTCGCCATTCCCCCCTCTATTTTGGGCACTTTGCCCAGAAACCACTCCAGAGCAGCCCGATCCTCCTGGATCCCCGAGTCAAACGGGATAGGCTCACCTCCAACCCTCAGCCCTGTGATCGCTGCGAAGTCAGCAGGCGTCACCGTCATCTCCCCAGGAGGTAGGTGGAAGGTATTGGTGGTATCCCTCCACCTCTCAGCAAGTGCAACGAGGACGGCATGGTCAATCCTCGCTGGGGTCAAAGTCCGCACAAACTCCCCAAAGCCTGCCTCGTCTACCAGCCGCCTCACTCTCTCCGGCAGCCCCTCGTACAGCTGCAAGGACATGCACGCTCCCCCAAAGCCGCGGATGTCCCTCTGCTCTGCTCCCGCATGTTTCGGATACGAAGACAAGCAGCAAATGGTCCGTCAGTATACGGGAAGTTCATTCTCAAGTTCTAGGTAATCAATGAAGCCTATGACAGATGGTTGGTTCAAGTTATTATGTATTGGGCCTGTGCTACAGAAGTACGTGGTTTTAGCATACTTTGGTTTGCAAGATCATCCGTGCAAATTCTAAGTTCAAACGCATTGTAAGCAAGTATCGAATTTGGACTATCAAGACAAGAATATCGAAATCAAGTTACGAAGGGTGTTTTCTGGGAATATACCTCCATCCATGTCGCTGCAATGTGGGCCCGGGGATCTCTCAACACCAACTCGTCGTCGTAATCTCTCTGCGACGGTGTGTGGGCCGCAATGCCCGACGGCACAAAAAGGTGCGGCGTAGGAAGCACGTACGCCTCCGCTGAAAAGCCCGGCCGACTCGTGTTCTTCGCCTCCTCCACGGTCGTCACCCTAGGCCCCTGTGCCTCAGCTCTGGCTCTCTCCTCAGCCTCTGCGTCTCTCAGAAGCTCCTCTCTCTCCAGTCTCTCTCTCTCGGCTCGCTCCGCCGCCTCTGTTGCAGCAATGGCCCTTGCCCGGTCCTCCTTGGCCTTCAAAACTATCTCCCCGACCAAGGGGTTATCCTCTAACAACTTCGCCAACATTTCATCCGGAAGGTGCTCAGCGACGTCGTGTTTCGTGATCGGTCTATGACTCGACGACGTCACCGCGGGCCTAAACAAAATGTCCTCCTCTCGGACCTCAACCGGAGTCTCTGTGACCTCCGCCTCTGCATCTACAACGCTCTTGCCTTTCGCCGAATCCCTCGGCGGGGACCCGGACGGCTCAACAGTGTCATCTTCTCCACCACTGCCACTGCCTCCTCCAGCATCGACCATCGCGCGAGGTTCCTCCTCTGTCGCGCGATGGTGCTCTCCAGTGCCAGTTCATTCTGCATCTCCTGAACTCACTCCGGCCACTGCTGACCCTTCTACGGTCGTGCTTGGGTCCAGTCGCTCAACACTGTGGCCCATGACTCCTGTATCAACCGTCGCGCGAGCCTCTGGCTCAGTCGCGCGATGTTCGTCTCCGCCACCTACCTCCTACTCGTGGCCTCCTTCGCCATCTCCGCCAGTCGCCACCGCTGCACCGGCCTCTGCGATGGCCTCCACGGGTGGAGGATCCCCCGTTCCTACGACTACGGGACCTCCTCGGTCCTCCGACCGATCAATAACTTCACCCCCGTCACCCCTGCCACCGTGGTCTGCCATGGATAAACGATCAAGGTTAGGTTTGAATGATTTCGTGGGTGAGATCGAAGTTTGAAGGAGTTTGAGAGGAGAGACGAGAGAGGGAAAGAGTTCTGAACTTTTCAAACTGCTGTGCACTGTTTCTGTAACGTCCCCGCGACGTTTAAGCAATTGGAACGGGTTTGGGCCGGGTCTGGGCCTGTCCAGACCCAAGCCCTAACTTATGACCCGCGCGCGATGGTTCGATAGTGTCGCGCGACATTACATCTTGGGCCTCAGACCCAATTCGGATTCTGAGACCGGCCCAATCTCATTTAACCCCTCTTTGAGGTCCATGACATGTTGATATGTTGCCAATAAATTTGAAGGTCATTTTGGAAGCTTTGCCTTCAGACACGAAGAATTTGGTATCCCCAGCAGTGGTCCGCCCGCAATCAAAAGCGACGATCTATCCGTCCGATCAATCAATCAGCGATGATCTATCCGTCCGATCAATCCATCAGCGACGATCTATCCGTCCGATCAATCAATCAGCGACGATCTATCCGTCCGATCAATCCATCAGCGACGATCTATCCGTCCGATCAATCAAAAGCGACGATCTATCCGTCCGATCAATCAATCAGCGACGATCTATCCGTCCGATCATCAAAAGCGACGATCTATCCGTCCGATCATCAATCAGCGACGGTCTATCCGTCCGATCATCAAAAGCGACGATCTATCCGTCCGATTAATCAAAAGCGACGATCTATCCGTCCGATCAATCAATAAGCGACGATCTATCCGTCCGATCAATCAATTAGCGACGATCTATCCGTCCGATCATCAATCAGCAACGATCTATCCGTCTGACTTTCAATCTCTCCCCTTGGTGCACGGTATTTTTATATACTCGTTTGCATTTTCCATTTAATCGGCTTTTGGGCGGATTTGGTGGGTGTCTAGAAATCTTTGAAGTTACCCATACCAGTCAATGGTGCTCTGCGTGC
The DNA here is from genome assembly GCA_018127125.1 of Rhododendron griersonianum. NCBI lineage: Eukaryota > Viridiplantae > Streptophyta > Magnoliopsida > Ericales > Ericaceae > Rhododendron > Rhododendron griersonianum. The sequence continues at coordinate 17,278,247 of CM030799.1, read as the reverse complement.
CGTCAAAGAGGGACTACTGTAGACACCCCAATCTGGGTCTCCCAATCGTTTTACGATTTTCTTGTTTCCCCAATGATGAAATCGGATCAAACAGAGCTTGGATCGGGAATGGATTAGACTTGGAACGCTTAGAAACCTTGCTTGAAACCTTTTGAACCTTCCAGAATCTTCAGTCAAACCCTGGAGCCAGAGTTGACCCTCGCGCGAGCCTTTGTGTCCCTCGTGCGACACTTAGCTTGCCACATGTAGTCAAAGTCAAACTGTTGACTGTTGACCCTCGCGCGACACTTCCGAACCCTCGCGCGATGGTTCCCTCCTGTCCCTATCACAGAATCCAGCTGGACTTGTGATGATTGCTTGGCACATGGGTCCCCATGGGCTGGAACCCCGTTTTCCTCAGCTGAACGGCGTGCTGGCAGGTTCTAACCCCATGCAATCTCCCAACCACTCTCTCACCTTGTTGGCTAGCCTCACAACCAAGTTATGACCAGCCTTGGTGGCTGGTCCCAAGTCCTTGTTTGGCCCCTAACTAGCCCTTACATCCCCCCTATAAATACCCCCCTTCATCTTCCATGTTAAGGGTTCCAAAAATTGACTAAAAAATCCACTAAGTCATTTTGCAAGGCAAACTCTAGCTAGCACAAAGTCACTAACCCTTAAACCACTTCCTAATCTTCTGAACTTGGTGTGTTCATGCACACTTGGTAGCAAGGCCATTCCAATCAAATCAATCCATTCCCAAACCCTTTCCTAGCAAAGGTATAATGTTTAACCTGTTTCTGTTTTGATCCCTGAGGGGGGCTGACAGGACCATGGCTGGTAATCAATACCATGTCCTGGTCCTAAAGCCAGCAAAGTTACAAGAATTCGTGGCAGCTACACCCTCGCGCGACGGTCCCCTATACTCGCGCGACACTTGTGCCAGCAAGAGAATGGACCTCGTGGGGAAGGGAGGCTACCCCTTTTCTGTTTTGCAATATGTTCATGCCGGTTGTATTTCATTTTGATTTTTAGATCACTGTTATGCATGCAAAAACAAAATACAGTAGCTAGTTTATTTGCTCTAAAGAGTTTGGAATGCCCTTGGGATCTCCTGAATCTGTCTCAGAACCCCAAGCATGCAAAGCAATTCCTGGAAGTCCAGTCAGGAATGTCGCGCGAGACTCAGTCTCTGTCGCGCGACAGTCCTGTGATCTCCATGAATGGCCCTTGCATGGGTAACTAGGCCCTTGGTCCTTGTTTTGATACCCCACCGTTTAGGGGTTGTGTTTCAATTCATTTGGCTCTTGTTGAGTATTGTGTAATAATTAGTATTTTAAAGTCTTTCAATAAACCGCTTGGTTTGCTTCCTGGTGTGCGCTGGTCCTTCCAGAGCCCGAAGGGGATGATTTTGGGACTGTGGTGAGATGACAATGCTCGCGAGAGTCAGTGTGTCTCGCGCGATGGTTGACTTGTATGCAGATCTGTTCGTGCATGCAAGTTGATCATCGTGCAGGCAAATCTGCCCGAGCCTGGTTTTGGCATCTGATCGCTGTTTCAAGTTCATTTCATTTATTTTTCATCATGCTGTCCATCCATGCCATTATTTGATCACATCCTGCAAACTGTTACAGCTTTAATCCCCGATTAACTGTTCCCCCGCCCTAATTGGCTAAAATCAATTAAAAGAAGAAGAATCACAAAGGTTTTCATAAAAATGCCTAAGTAGAGACCGATCTCCGGATTGGGCGAGAGGGGTGCCATAAAACCCTTCCCCTCTCGTAACCTGGCTCCCGAACCCAGATATGGTTATGACGGACTGGTTTCCTTCACTTTTTCAAATCAAATAGCGCGGCAGGTGCTTCGAAATACGGTTCCTTGAGTGTCAGACCTTCAAAACTCAAATGGCGACTCTGTATTTTCGAGCGCTTGCCACCGGCGCTCGCGCTCCCTCGATTTTTCAAGAAAAAGGGCCGCAAACGGCAGGGGAAGGAACGAAATCCTTTTTCCCTCCGAAGGGCATGCTCCCCACAAAAACTCTGAAGGTTAAGAGAATCAGGGTTTATTGTGATTCACAGCTGGTGGTAAACCAACTGTCCAGCGAGTATGAAGCTCGAAATGAGAAGATGGCAGCCTACGTGGATGCGGCCAGAGGTTTACTGAACACCTTCGAAAGGGTATGTATAGAACAGATAAGCTCTGGACAGAATTCTCATGCAGATTCTTTAGCTTGGTTGGCTGCAGCTGTTCCAACTGAGTTTAAACGAAAGGTAGCAGTTGACTACTTGGCCGAACCGAGCATTGGCAGAAGTGTGGACTTTTTCCTGGACGTGAACCAAGGACCAAGTTGGATGGATCCAATCATAGAGTTTTTACGAGATGAAAAACTCCCTTTAGATAAAAAGGAAGCACACAAGATCAAAACCAAGTGTGCAAGGTTTTGGCTGTCCCCTGAAGGGAAGCTATATAAAAAATCCTTCACTGGGCCGTATCTGCTTTGTGTACACCCCGAGATGGTGCAGAAGTTCCTCCACAAGATACACGAGGGAACATGTGGAAGCCATGCTGGGGGCAGATCTATTGCCCACCGAGCAATTACCCAAGGGTATTGGTGGCCACACATGCAGGAGGATTCCAAGGTCTATGTCAAGATTTGTGAGAAATGCCAGAAGTTCTCACCTATGATCAAGACACCGGCCGAAGATCTGGTACCCTTAACTAGCCCTTGGCCATTTGCCCAATGGGGAATGGACATCGTGGGTCCACTCCATAAAGCAACAGGAAATCGAAAGTTCCTGCTAGTGGCCACTGACTACTTCACCAAGTGGATTGAAGCAGAACCCTTGGCTAAAATCACTGAACCTATGATAGAAAGGTTTGTGTGGAAGAGTATTATCACTCGATTTGGAGTTCCTTACTCTTTGATCACAGATAATGGGGCACAGTTCCAGAAAAAGTTCAAGACATTCTGTTCCCAGTATGGGATAAGGAACTATTACTCAACCCCTGCTTACCCTCAGAGCAATGGACAAGCAGAAGCTTCCAACAAAACCATTCTTGATGGGATCAAGAAGAGGCTAGACAAGGCAAAAGGCAAGTGGCCTGATGAACTGCCCCTGGTGTTGTGGGCCCACCGAACAACGCCTAGGAGGTCTACGGGAGAGACCCCCTATTCATTAGCATATGGTACAGAGGCAGTCATACCCCTGGAAGTTGGACTTCCAACCAATAGGACTGCATTGGTTGAAAGTGGGGGGAATGACAGGGCCTTAGAAATTGAGCTTGATCTGGCCGAAGAGAGGAGAGAAAGGGCCCTGGTCCACCTGGCTTCGTACCAGGAACAGCTAATGAGAGGCTACAACAAACATGTCCACCCTCGAGAGTTTGGCATTGGAGACCTTGTGCTTCGAAAAGTACTTGGCAATACCAAAGTGGCTAATGAGGGAAAGCTTGGAGCTAATTGGGAAGGTCCATATCGAGTGACTGAAATTGTGGGCATTGGAGCTTATAGGTTGGCAGACCTGGATGGGAACCCGGTGCCAAGGCCTTGGAATGTCCACAATTTGAGAAAGTTCTTCGTTTAAAGGACTTGATTTATTTTAATTCTGTTTTAGGATTATGTTATTGTGTGGGAATTACGAAGAAAATCCATTTGTTTTAATTTCGTTTTAGGATTATGGTTGCGTGGGATTACGAAGATAATTCTTTTGTTTTTAATTCTGCTTTAGGATTATGTTATTGTGTGGGGATTACGAAAAAAATTCCTTTGTTTTTGATTAGTTGCAAGGGGTACGCATAACGACTCCTTGAGTTGGAGAACTATGAATAAAAGTTATGATTTTTTCAGAAATTTCTGTCTCTTTTTTATGGTTGTTTCTTAACATATCAATACGAACAATGGACAAATTATCCCTCCTTCGTATTGGGGAGCAGATAATAGGCATGAACGCCTTAGAGCATACAGAAGTACGAAATACTTGTTTGCACAAATTGCTAAGTACGAGAAACTTAAACAGAAGTACGAAATACTTGTTTGCGCAAATTGCTAAGTACGAGAAACTTAAACAGAGTACGAAATACTTGTTTGCACAAATTGCTAAGTACGAGAAACTTAAACAGAAGTACGAAATACTTGTTTGCACAAATTGCTAAGTACGATAAAAACTTAACGATCTGTTTTTAAAATTCCTAAGTACGAAGAAACTGGGATGCACACTAACATGTGCACGATCAGCTAAGTAAAAGAAAACTTAGAAGCAAACAGCCAAGTACGAATACACTTAGGAATTTCTCTAAACACGTAGAACTTGGGGAACACACGAGGATATGCAGATTTATCTAAGTATGAACACACTTGATAAATATCAAACATGCACAAAAAACTGACTAAGTATGAAAAAACTTAGCGAAATCAACATAAACATTTGGTCACGAAGGACCCTGCAAAATCAAGCCACGAGGGCCGAGCAAACCAAAGTAGTGCCACGAGGGGCCAAAAAACCAGTGTTAAAAGTATATTAAAGTATACTGATGCCGCGCAGGGCTAGAGGTTACGGTCACACAGGACCAGAAGAGTGTTTTTGATGATTCGGAAGAATAGATTAAAACTTACCAAATCAGTCCAAGTTCTGGACCTCGGGGGTAGTGTTGCTTGGAACCTCAGCAACGTTGCTGTCTCCGGCTGGTTGCTCTTCCAGGTTCACAGTTTCAGTGGTTGCTCCCCCAGTTTTTGACTGCTCGGGATGCCCTTCCTGAGACCCAGATTGAGCACCTTGGGACTCCATCTGAATCTCTTCATCAACATCAGCAAAATCGTCGATCTGCTCCTCGATATCATCAACAGCAGGTTCCTCGGAATCGTGAGATTGCTGGAGACGTTTGCTGGGCAAATCATTTTCTGTCCAGGGTCTGGAATCTTCGGGGACTCCCACCTTTGTCAAGCGTGTCTCCCAGCACACGGTCCAGATTTGGTCATGAATACCGGGCATTTGCTCCACGTAACTTGCTGTGGCTGCGTCAAAGCCTTTCTTGAAACCGTCTTCGTGTGCTGTCTTTTTGGTACTGTCAATTTCAGACAGTGCATGGCGAAGATTCTCTTCAACAGCATCCAACTTCACCTTCATACCATCGGCTTCCAGCTTAGCTTTATCTCTCTCTCTCTCCAGCCTTGTGACTGATCGGATCAGACTGGTGTTTTCATTCATCACCCTGATCCTTTCAACCTCAGTCTCTTGAAGCCTCTGGCCCATTGTGACCATCTTTTGAATAAACTAAAAGAACGACAAAAACTCAATTTATAGTTAGACATCCTTGAAACTACCAAGACAAATATGGGATGAAAGACAGGAGTAACAATTTGGGATTACCTTGATTCCACTGACGAGTCCAGTGGATAAAAGCCGTTCAGAAGAATTAGTAGACTCCTTCTGCATGTCCACTGGCAGCAGCAACCCTTGTGCGAGGGCTAGTGCAGTCTCAGTAGAACTCGCACTGTCCCCAACATTTATTGGCCGGTCACCCCAAGTGAATTGAGGGGCCCAGGCGTCGTGGATCACTTGAGTGACAGGGGTAGGAGGCCCCAAACTTGCATCAGCAACGGCTTGTGAACCTGAGGCCCCGGTTTCCTGATGCCTTGGGCGTTTGTCTCGATGGGCATCAGCAGCCTCAAGAGAACTGTCATGTTCCCGAGGAGAAGAGGAAGACCGTGTATTGGGACCCCTGGTACGACGGGGTGGCGGGGGAGCTTGACCAGTAGAAGCCACCCTGCCCGGGGCACCGCGTTCCCGAGGAGAGATTGTGAGAAGGGTGCTAAGGTTCAAAGGTTGATAAGACATGGTACCTGAGCCTGGAGGAGATGGAGAATATCCCGGAGAAGAGGATTGACTTGTGTGCTGTTGGAGGACTGACTGCTCGGGCTGTTCGTGGATGGCCTCTTGTCGACGGGAGGACCTCCTAAGGATCAGGCGAGGCAAAGGAACTCCTTCTGAAATTGGAAATTCCCCTGGCTGTCCGGCGATCGTCACGCCAGCACTAGATCTTGAACTCCTTGGCTGGGGAGCTGAAGAAGTCGAAGCACCACTAGTACTGGGATTTGAGAGCCTTCTGTCAATGAAACCCCTGTAAGCTGGATCATAGCCTAGCAAAACGTTGGCGTCGCGTCCCCGTCCGGCAGTTCGTGTACCTCGCTCTCCTGTGTATTTTAAAACTTTGTTGATGTCCCCTTCTCGAATGTAGCTTGGCTCCCTTCTTGGGCGTCTGTTGGCGTTTTCGACTGAAATAACAAAACAAATATAATTCTCAGTGGGGCAGCTTCAGTACAAGAAAATGAGTAATTGAACTTAAAGGAGCAGAAAGAAGAGGCGTACGTGGGAAGCCCCATTCATGGGGGACGTGGACACCCACCACCTGGCCATCTTCCCCCATGGGCTCGAAGGCTCCAGTAACATACAGAAAGTCCATCTCATGATCCCGAGCAGAGTCTGGCAAGTTAAGCACGAAGCGCTTCTCTGCCTTTCTCACTTTTAAGGTAGTAAGTATTGTATTCTCGGTTCAATACAATACTATACCACCACTGGATATCCCAGATTCCCAACTGGGTCCCCAGAATCTTATTTAATGCCACTACCCCCATCACTAATCTGAAAAAATTAGTGGATACTTGCATGGGATTAAGTTGATACCAGTTAAGAGGTCGACGAAGTAGTGGGTCGAGGGGGAAACGAACTCCACCCTCAACAATAGCCACAATTGGGATACATGTTCTATCCCATTTGCAGGCATTTCTAATCGCGCCCAAAGGGGCGAGTTCTAAACCCACAATGTCTGGAATGTTGTAATCTTTCCTAAAAGCCGCCATGGCAACCGGGGTTTCACAAAGCTTCCTAAACTTTCCAGGTTTAGGCTCACTATCATCCGCCATGGATATTATGGAGAGCTCTACGATAGGAAAAAAAAACGAAATCTGGGAATGAGAATGAACAGAGCCCTAAAGAACGAGTCTGAGAAACGAAATCTCAGAATGAAATGAAAGGAGAGATGAAAATGAGAATCTTACAGAGGTATAGTGAAGATTTCTCAGGAACGGGATCAAGTTGCAGGCGGCGGCAATGGCGGATAGAAGATGAATAGTTTCGTCTGGTTTTTCGGAGAGAAAACAACGAAACTTTGAACTTTGTGAGAAAACCCAAAAGATCCCATTTTGAGGAATAAAGCAAGAAGACGGATGAGAACCGTCTCCCTTAACACCGTTATCTCAAAAAGTAACGGAAAGTAAATCTGAAGGGGCGACGTTTAAACCCCGTTTGAAAGAAACGTCAGTTCGAATTAAATGCGGAGCGTACGAAATACGCCACATGGATTTATCACCTCGAGATGGTATAATGACTAAACCGCCAAAAGACATCAATGGGGACCCAATGACTATATCTGCACGGGATCTGGTTTGTTCGGCCTTAAGTTCATTCTTTGAGCTTTACTCATCATTCTCGAGCAGTAGTAATGAGTAAAAGTTGGGGAGCAATTGTAGGGAGGTATTCCCGAACAGATACAATAGTAGCCGAACACGTGGTGTGCCAGATCCGTGTAATGAGGAAAGTGATATGGGATTCTGTATGAGATGAACGGCAACGGTAAGGTCCGGTGCTACGAGGGGGCTCCGGGTTAAACAGTCTGTTCGGCTGAGGAAGGGTCAACGACATGAGAAGTCAATGGTTGGTGCAATCTGTTCGGCCAGGATGGGCCAAAGGCGTGAGAAGTCATATTGGTTGAACAGTATGTCTGATAAAAGTATAAGTCGAACAGATAGAGTTGTCTTATAAAAAAGTGGCCTTAAGAGATAAGGTAGAAGGGGTATTCTAGAAGAAGAATCCAATACGCAGTAATGATAAGTAGGGGGACAGTCCTATTATGAGACAAATTCCACAAGAGGAAGAGACCTTATGAATAAGGGGTCTCAGTTTATTGGGCAAGAGATGCCCAGGAGCGCTAGGGTTCTTATACGAAGTAAGAGACCTGGGGCAATGAGGACGCTTGAAGATATAAATACGAGGTAAACCTTGAGAAAAGAGGTACGCAATAAGTTGCATTCATTCTACACTTTCCTACTGGTAATTAGGATTTTGATACAGTACGAGATACTAACTTAGGCATCGGAGGGCCTTTGCCACGTGAGGCAGAGGTGCGCTCACCCCTTGTCTGTTTTACAGGTTAGGGATCAGGCGAAGGCCTGATTCCGATTGGGAAAAGAGTACTCCCAAGAAAGCGAAAGAACAAGAGGAGGAAACCATGTCTGTACGAGAAGCAGCACGGAAAGCCCTCAGCAACATAGCTTCTTCCCCCTTTGCAAGGAGATTGCAAGAGGCAAAGCTTCCGAGCAGGGTGAAGCATGGGGCGTTCATCCTTTACGAGACAAATACTGATCCCGTGGCACACATACAGCATTACCGGCAGGCAATGTTCATGCACGACGGGGATGATGCGATCATGTGCAAGATGTTCCCATCGAGTTTGGGGAAAGTAGCCCCCGTTGATGTTCGAATTGACGTGCGGTACCCCCAAAGAGCTAAAGGCAGCTGCTCGTGCCAGTCCCTGGCGGACTTTGCGGACTTTTTAATGATAGTCTCTATGTTCTTGTTGGCTGCTTCAACTGCCCCATTCGTCTGAGGGCGATAGACCGTTGAGTGATGAACCTGGATCTGGAATTCTTCGAAGAGCTCCAGCACCCTGCCTTTGAAATGGACCCCATTGTCAGAAACAAACGCCTGTGGAACCCCGTATCGATAAATGATGTTCTTCCGGATAAACTGAGCAACCTGAACCGCCGTCAGGGTCTTGTAAGATTCAGCCTCGACCCATTTGGTGAAATAATCTATTGCCACCAAAATGAACCGATTCCCGTTCGAAGCAGAAGGCCTGATCATGCCAATAACGTCGATACCCCAAACAGAAAAGGTCCAAGGCGATGTCATGCCAAATAGTTTAGAAGGAGGGACATGCATGAGATTGGCATGGATTTGACACCTATGGCAGCGGCGTACATAATCCTCACACTGAGACTCCATGGTAGACCAAAAGTATCCTTGTCGTAAGATTTTCCTGGCGAGCATGACCCCGCTCATGTGAGGGCCACAAACTCCTTCGTGAATTTCCTCCATGATTTTGATGGCCTCAGTTCCGTTGACACAGAGCTTATGCATTCCGCAGTGAGATCTCCGATACAGTCTCCCGCCACAGATAATGTACTGAGCGGCCATTCTTCATAGTGCCGCTCGATCCTTCTTAGTGGCGTCGGCCGGAAACTGACCACTTTCGACGAAGTTCCAGATATCGTGATACCAGGGTAGGCCGTCATCGACATCATCGACGGCGTTGACGTACTGATAAGCAGGCAAGTCCCGCTGCTCGATTAGAATGGGACGAAGCTTGATACCAATCGGAAGCTCGATCATGGAAGCCAGGGTTGCCAGAGCGTCGGCGAACTGGTTCTTCATCCGAGGGATGTGCGTGAACGTGACTCTGTTGAAACGAGGAATGAGGTCCTCCAGGTCTTGGTGATAAGGCTTTAATCTGTCCTCCCAAACTTTCCAGTCCCCGTTAGCCTGAGAAACGAAGAGGTTGGAGTCACCAATAACCTCGAGCATTTCAACACCGAGTGTAAGAGCAGCTTCCATGCCAACAATGCAGGCCTCATATTCAGCTTGGTTGTTCGTGACATCGAAATTGAGTTTGAACGCGAGCGGAATATGAGCGCCATCAGGGGTTACAAGCAAAACCCCAATCCCGTATCCCTTCTGATTGGCTGCCCCATCAAAGTAAAGAGTCCAGGTATCCTCGACAACCGCCATGACTCCTTCATCCGAAAATGTAAAATCCGAGTCCTCTGGCCCATCGACGGGATGATCAGCCAGAAATTCGGTGACCGCGCGCCCTTTGACAGATTTCCTAGTGACACATTCGAGGTCAAACTCTGCGAGCAATAGCAACCAACGTGCTAGCTTACCAGTAAGCGCAGGCTTCTCAAACAGATACTTGAGAGGATCCATTCGAGAGATTAACTTCATTGGGTAAGCCAGCATGTAGTGTCTTAATTTCTTGGATGCCCAAACAAGAGCCCAACACGTCTTCTCGAGGGCAGTGTAGCGTTCTTCAGCGTCAACCATCTTCTTACTCACGTAGTAAATGGCCTTTTCGACTCCCTTTTCTCCTTCTTGAGCCAGCAAACACCCCATAGACGAAGGATTCACAGACAAGTAAAGTATCAAGGGTTTCCCCGGTACTGGTGGCATTAAAACCGGAGGGTTCTGCAGATAGGTTTGAATGGAGGTGAAAGCCGCCTGGCACTTGTCTGTCCAAACAAATGGAGTATTCTTCTTCAATAGACGAAACATCGGCTCGCAAGTTAGTGTCAACTTGGCGATGAATCTGCTGTTGAACTGTACTTTTCCCAAAAAGCTCCGCACCCCCTTTTCAGAATCCGGTGGCTTCATCTCAAGGACTGCTTTGATTTTAGACGGGTTGACCTCAATTCCACGAGAAGTGATCATGAAACCGAGCATCTTACCAGCTGTGACCCCAAAGGTGCATTTCTGAGGGTTTAGACGCATGCAAAACTTCCGTAATCTCTCGAAGAATTTCCTAAGCACAGGAACATGACCTTCTCAAGTTTTGGACTTGGCGATCATGTCATCGACGTAGACCTCGACTTCTTTGTGCATCATATCGTGTAGGATAGTGGTAGTGGCTCGCTGATAAGTGGGCCCAGCGTTCTTCAATCCAAAAGGCATGACTAGATAGCAATAAGTCTCCCATTCAGTGATGAACGTGGTTTTCTCGCGGTCCTTGGGCGCCATGAGAATTTGGTTGTAGCCAGAGAAGCCATCCATGAACGAGAGCAAAGCATGCCCCGCAGTGTTATCCATAAGCACATCGATGTGTGGCAAGGGAAAATCGTCTTTGGGGCTCGCTTTGTTCAAGTCCCGAAAATCAACGCAAACTCGAATTTGGCCATTCTTCTTAGGAACAGGGACAATGTTGGCAACCCACGTGGGATACTGAGAGACCATGAGAAAGCCAGCGTCAATCTGCTTAGTAACCTCCTCCTTAATCTTCTGAACCCAATCTGGCCTCATCCGTCGGAGTTTCTGCTTCACAGGCTTGGCATCCGGAAACAAAGGAATGTGATGCTCCACGATCTCGGGATCAATTCCGGGCATATCTCGATGAGACCATGCAAAAACGTCACTGAACTCGGTGAGCAGTTCTTTGAAATCACGATGCTCCTCTGGTGAAAGTGTGGAGCCCACTTGAACCATTCGGGGATCATTTTCATCTTTCAAATTTATAGAAACTATTTCTTCTTTTAACGGCTGAGCATGCCTTTCGTCTTCCCTTTCGATGAAGGCACGGATTTCCTTGGGGATGTCCCCATCAAAATCTATCCCTTCATCGTCAGGGTCGACACAGTTTATATAAAGATAATTGAAATAGTCAGAAGATGCTTCGTTCATTTCACAAGCCCCTGAAGGGTCACCAAGTACAAGAGAGTCAAACTCGAAATAAAAGCTATGACGTGGAGGGCCTAGAGGCACAAACTCCGACTCAGAGCTAGACTTAGAGGACGGGACAGACTCTGACTCAGACTCAGACTCAGACTCAGACTCAGACTCAGACTCAGACGTGTTGTCAATGCAAGTCAGGCGTGGCTTGAAAATGCAATTATTCAAAGAGCCTTCGGCCTTCACAATGAGAGAGGTGGGATCCTCGAGGGCGTCGGGCCCGAGCATGAGCACTTCGGCCTCTTCAACTTCCCCAGCCAAACCCACTTGGGAGAATTCCTGGAATAGCAGCTCCAGATTTCCCTGGTTGATAGATCCCAGCCAGTCAGTCTTGGTTTTCACCTGATTAAGCTTCCTCTTGAGTTCTTCCTTTGCTGGTTCATCATCACTGCTTGACCAGGTGTCATCAGCGAAAACCTCAAACCCAGGCAGCAGCTCCCCGGTCTCGGAATGAATGAAGGGCTCAGCCTGCCCAGTGTAAGCGGCATTTCCTACTTCACGCACAAATTTGGGACCGCTGCAGAGGGTCCGAGGTTTTCCCATATATTTCCTCTGTTTGGCATCTTTGGCAGAGGCGATATACTCCAAACCAAAGCGGCCCTCGTTGAAAGGAAAAGTAGGGAACTCCGGGACCCCTTTACGGCGAGAGCCCAAACCAATGCCCGGAAAATAAGACATCCTTCTCATAATGTCCAGCGCGACAGAGCTTATGAGAAAGTTCTCGTCCACATTGATGGCCATTACTGTGCCCGAAGTATCAAAAGAGAAACCCCCGAGATCGACGTCTTCTTCACCGTGTTGAATTCCCAAGACGGGAGTCCCATCCTCCTTGAGCGGGCGGATGCCAGAATCCCCGCAGATGGTTAGAGTGCCAGTAGGTAGTCCCAGAATAACCTTTTGGTGGAGGGTAGACGGGACAGCCATGATGTCGGACCGATGAAGCCACGGTCTGCCCAGCAGAAGATTGAAAGTTGCAGGAATATCCACGACATGGAATTCCACGTCCATCTCAAAGCCCTCGGCATCGAGTTTGAGCTTCAGAATACCTTCGACTACGCGACGGGTGCTGTCATATGCCTTGACAGCCAGATTGGAAGGTGCAAGGTCCTTTTTGGTGAGTCCCAAACGATAAGCGACCCTCAGAGGGCAGACGTTAATGGCGGAGCCGTTGTCAATAAGAACAGTCGGGACCCAGAGTCCTCGACACTTGACGGTAATGTGCAAGGGGCGGTTGTGGTCGACTCCTTCGACTGGCAGATCCTTGTCTGTGAAGATCACCGTATGCTTGGAGGTTGGAGGGAGGATGAGAGATATCATCGCCTCTGGTGTGACGTCGGCTTGGACTTCGAGGCGGGATAGGGCGTGACATAGCCTCTGACGATGCTCCTTAGATGAACAGATCAGTCCCCAGATAGAAATAGCGGCGGGAATCCGCTCCAGCTGCCGCTGAACCAAGTCAGGAATCGGATCGCCAGCTGATACCTCAAGAGGTGCAGACCTCGGGAAAGAAACAGGTTCGTTCCTTTGATTAGCAGGACTGGAAGAATTCCCAGCCTGTAGATTAGCAGGCTGAAAAATCCGTCCACTCCTTGTAACATTGTGAACGTTCCCCAAAGAGGGCATGACCTGAGGGTTTTCCTTCACATCCCAGAGATTAGCAGGGACATCTCCCAGTTTGCGCTTTCCCTTGTCAGCAGTCGGTGCAGAGACGGGCACTTCCATGCCTAAGCCCAGATCCTCAGCCAGATCTTTCATCAATAAGGAGTCCCAGAAGCTCAAGTCTTTCACAGTAGCCACTTCAGCAACAGGCTCCGGATTTGCAATAAAGGGAACATCCCAAAGACCAGTGTCAGCCAGGGTACGATTGACGGCCCAGACTTCATTCCCAACTTGGACGTCCACTATGTCGTTAACTTCCCACAGATTAGCGGGCGGAGCGCGATCCGTGACCATGATGCTGCAGTCCCTGTTGTTGGGGTAAGGCACCTGAGGGCGCGGATTTTCTTCGTCGACAATGTAGGAACAGGGGTCATGGTCAGTGTCGGGGTTAGTGTCACAAACCGAATTAAAGACCGAACCAAAGAGGGAAATGTGGTCTCCCAAAGCCCGTGGATCTTCCTGGACAAGTTCATCCTCCGCGTAGTGAAGCATGTAGTCCGGCGTGGCATAGCCTTGCAGAGGGTTAGGGTCAACATCCATGGGAGCAAACCAGGTTGGCTCAGGATCCCAGTAATATTCTGCTTCGAGAACTGGAGGCTCGATCGGGTTGAATAGCATGTACAAGGAGAAACCGTCTAAAGGGTCAAGCAAGGCCGCTTCATAACCGGCCAACCAGCCATCATACCAGGCTTGATCAAATGGGACATTTCTGGGCTGTGGAGGAATCTCGTCCATCTCAAGGCTCGACCATTCGTTAAACAGAGGAGTGGAATAGTCCCAATGGTCCGCTATGGCCCAGCCAGTAGCTTGCATGTTATCATCTGAAGGAGGCACCCAAGGCTGGTAGGGATCAGGAAACGGGCCAGCGATGGTTGCGTACGGGCTGTCAAGCGACGAAGTAGAGCTGATTTGCACAGCAGGGATTGACTGATGGAAGAGGGAGCTGACAGATTCTTCGGAGATAGGTGATCCGGCTTGTAAAAGTTCCGAAGGTGCATCTGCATCAACAAGTTGGCCTTCAACCAATTGTATATAAGAAACCTCGGTGGACGGCTCGAGCAAGAAAGGCACGATGGGCCTGGGTTGATCGGCTGAGGCTATATAGTCAGTGGGGTTAAAAATGGTGGAGCTAGGGTTGATATAAGTGGAGCTGAGAGATATCTGGTTGATATGTGGTACAGCGTTGTGCTTAGGGAGAGAGTTGGCAATGACATTGGGTTTCTGAGGTGGTGGAGGGGTCTCCAGGGTGCCATCGTCAACGAGATCCTGGATCGCATGACGGAGGCGAAAGCAGGAGTCAGTGAGATGACCCGCTCCTTGATGGTAAGCACAGTAAAGGTTGGCTTTGAAGCCGGGTGAAGGGTTCTTGGGTAGAGGAGTTGGATCCAGGGGCTTCAGATGCCCTGATTTGACCAATTTTTCCAAGACCAAGGATAGAGGTGCCTCGATAGCGGAAAAGCTGCGGGGTTGGTTCCGAGGTCGGCTGTTCTGTGGATTTTGGACTTGATTGACATCCGCAATGTGATTAGCAGCGCTGGAGGAAGCGGCATTGGTACCGGCGGTTGCCGTGTTGGAATAAGTCCCTGTCCCGAACAGCGCATTGGCGTTTCCAGAATAAGCCCGAGGCTTTGACTTGGGGGCAAGCGAGGATTCCCCCTTTGATAGAATTCCACTATGCAGAGCATCTTCGATGGCCAAGCCAGAGTCGAAGAAGGTTTCAAAGTTAGCAGAGGCCTGAGCTAGAACCAGGTGCCTAGCATGTCCGGTTGAAGATTGCGGGAAATGATACGGAGCTGGTCCTTCTCACTCAGGCGATCAGTCATCTGTGCAGCTTTAGCTCTCCACCTTTTGACGAAGTCTGCAAAGGTCTCCTTAGCCTCCATTTTGGTAGATTCAAGTTCCCGGGTAGTCATTTTCAGCTGGGAGTTTTAATTGTACTGCGAAATAAACGCAGTCCCAATGTCCTCCCAAGTCCTCCTTTTGGCAATGTCGAGTGACAAAAACCAATGGAAAGCAGGGCCCGAAAGGGTCTGAGGAAATAGCTGTGACATGGCCTCTGGCTCAACAGAAAGAAGTTTCATGGCGGCGTGGTAGCTGTAGAGATGAGTCCTGGGGTCGCCGCTCCCATCGAACTTAGCCAAGTCCGGCATTTTGAACTTTTCAGGAAGCTTGGCGTTGGGATACAGGCAAAGGCGATCCAGATCGATCCCTCCGGCACTGATCTTTTCTGTCTTGGCAATGGATTCCTCCAGTTTGGCCATCTTGGCCATGAGTGCGACCATCTCTGGATTCTGAGCTGGTTCTTCTTGATTCGGAGGCAGTCTACCGCCTGCAAGATTTGTAGCGGGCCTGCGGCCTTCCCTCGGGTTCATCACTATAAGACGTCCTGCGTGAAGCGAATCTGGAACCAAGACGGGCTGCTCCTGGTCAGACTCATCGTCCTCACCTTCTTCCTCGAGAGGGGGCGGAAGGCGAGTGTGGATGAGGTCGTTCAGGCGAGCAATGTTAGTGTCGGTCTGAGCTGCCCTCTGTTGCATAGCGGTGATGCTGTCCTGAAGGTTCATGAGCATGGTCTCCAGGGTAAGGGGTTCTGGTTGTGGCCGTTCCATCGTGACGGGTGGTTCAGAGCTGCTTGATACGGATACCGGGGTAGTCGGACGCCCTTCCTGTAAAACCGGTGGTGAAACTGACTGAGAACCTGACTGAGACTCTGAGTGCTGTGCTGCCTGAGGTGAGCGCCGAGAGTCTTCCGTGATGACTGACTGGGACCGTAACCTGACAAGCCTTTGAACCGGACTCAGATGCAGACGTTCCCAAGCGGGTTTGGCAACTGGCCTCGATACTTTCCTCGGCGGTGCAATGATTCAGATCTTTGCTTGCAAGGCAAAAGGAGGCTTAATAAGGGTCCTGCAGTAACTTTAATCTAAATAAAAGACTAAAGCGGATGCAGCCAACGCCGAGAGTGTCACCCTAGACTCTAGAACCAGAAGGCAAGTCTGTCTTACGACGCTTTGGACACTGCTTTAAGCCCTCAGAATTCTTTTCGAAGATGTATCCTTGTGGAACGAGCGGTCCTAAAGGATGTCAAAAGGATTCTAAACCTTTGTCCGTTTCGATGTTCGGGGTTTCAAGTTTTTGGAGCCAGAACAACTCGGCATGAATATCATGATGCCATAATCAGATTGGCGTGAGCAGCACTGTGCCATTAGCCGGGCGGTGTAAGTGACGAGGCACTTGTTCCCTTTTGGTGTAAGCATCATGGTATTTTACTCCGTGGTTCCTCGTTTTTTTTGTTTGAAACCCTAAACAGGTACACGGGCAAAGACGTAGAAAAGCTCCTGATTTCCTAAAGTCCCATCGTAAAAGGACTTTAAAAGATGATAACGCGCATCACTGAGATGCACGACTCCTCATCGGGCCACGACAGTGTCCTACTAAGCCTGAAGACAGACTCGGAACGGATTGAGAACCTAGGAGCCAACCTAAACATGCTTCTACGCTGAACGAGAATGTATGTACAGTTCATGCGATAAGGAAAGCAGTAACACGTAGGCATTTACGGGGTTAGATGCAAGTAGATCTTAACCTGTGGGTACCTGTCCTAGTTTGGAGAGTTCTAATGCTCTGTATATGCAAAAGGCCGATTTTGGTTCGTAACAGGTTCCTTGGACTAGGGCCACAGATATACCTCCCGTTACCTGCATTTTTCGCAGAATAACAGTCGAACGGTAGCATGACCCATCATCGTCGAAGGTTGTCGGTCATTCGGGGTCCCCGGGCTCCGGTAAACTGTGCCGGATTGCCAAAACGATCCAACGAGGCTTATCCCACATCGATGCAAATGAGATGCTAAAATTTGGTTAAAAGAAGAAGAATCACAGAGTCGTAAAAATGTCTTTTCAAATTTGGCTCACTTTATTTAGTCCATCTTTAGAGGAAACTACGCAAACGAACAATCGAAAAAGCCCCAGATTAGAATGGCCGGACACGAGGTCCTGTTAAATCACCATTCCAACCTTCGGCAGCGCGAAGCTAACCGTTTTGACAGACTTTTAAGGGATTGTTCACAAGTGTATTAAACTCTAAGTGTGGATTAATATCGGTTCGATCGATCCCCAGCAGAGTCGCCACTGTGGGCAGCATGCCCTTCGGAGGGGAAAATGATTTCATTCCTTCCCCTGCCATTTGCGGCCCTTTTTCTTGAAAAATCGAGGGAGCGCGAGCGCCGGTGGCAAGCGCTCAAAAATACAGAGTCGCCACTTGAGTTTTGAAGGTCCGACACTCAAGGAACCGTATTTCGAAGCACCTGCTGCGCTATTTGATTTGAAAAAGTGAAGGAAACCAGTCCGTCATAACCATATCTGGGTTCGGGAGCCAGGTTACGAGAGGGGAAGGATTTTATGGCACCCCTCTCGCCCAATCCGGAGATCGGTCTCTACTTAGGCATTTTTATGAAAACCTTTGTGATTCTTCTTCTTTTAATTAATTTTAGTCAATTAGGGCGGGGGAACAGTTAATCGGGGATTAAAAACTGTAACAGTTTGCAGGATGTGATCAAATGATAGCATGGATGGATAGCATGATGAATAATAAATGGAATGAACTTGAAACAGCGAACAGATGCCAAAACCAGGCTCGGGGCAGATTTGTCCTGCACGATGACCGACTTGCATGCATGAAAAGATCTGTATGCAAGTCAACCATCGCGCGAGACACACTGACTCTCGCGCGAGTGTTGTCACCTTACCACAGTCCCAAAATCATCCCCTTCTGGGCTCTGGAAGGACCAGTGCACACCCAGGAAGCAAACCAAGCAGCTTATTGAAAGACTGTAAAATACTAATTATTACACAATACTCCAAGCATGAGCCAAATGAATTGAAACACAACCCCTAAACAGTGGGGGTATCAAAACAGAGACCAAGGGCCTAGTTACCCATGCAAGGGCTATTCATGGAAATCACAGGACTGTCGCGCGACAGAGACTGAGTCTCGCGCGACATTCCTGACTGGACTTCCAGGAATTGCTTGCATGCTTGGGGTCCTGAGACAGATTCAGGGGATCCCAAGGGCATTCCAAACTATTTAGAACAAATAAACTAGCTACTGTATTTTGTTTTTGCATGCATAACAGTGATCTAAAAATCAAAATGAAATACAACAGGTATGAACATATTGCAAAACAGAAAAGGGCTAGCCTCCCTTCCCCACGAGGTCCATTCTCTTGCTGACACAAGTGTCGCGTGAGCATAGGGGACCGTCGCGCGAGGGTTTAACTGCCACGAATTCTTGTGACTTTGCTGGCTTTAGGACCAGGGCATGGTATTGATTATGGCCCTGTCAGCCCCCCTCAGGGATCAAAACAGAAACAGGTTAAACATTATACCTTTGCTTGGAAAGGGTTTGGGAATGGATTGATTTGATTGGAATGGCCTTGCTACCAAGTGTGCATGAACACACTAAGTTCAGAAGATTAGGAGGTGGTTTGGGGGTTAATGACTTTGTGCTAGCTAGTGTTTGCCTTGCAAAATGACTTAGTGAATTTCTTAGTCAATTTTTGGAACCCTTAACATGGAAGATGAAGGGGGGGTATTTATAGGAGGAGTGTAAGGGCTAGTTAGGGGCCAAACAAGGCCTTGGGACCAGCCAACAAGGCTGGTCACAACTTGGTTGTGAGGCTAGCCAACAAGGTGGGTGGTTGGTTGGGAGGATTGTATGGGCTACAAACTGCCAGAACCCTGTTCAGCTGAGGAAAACGGGGTTCCAGCCCATGGGGACCCATGTGCCAAGCAATCATCACAAGTCCAGCTGGATTCTGTGATAGGGATAGAAGGGAACCATCGCGCGAGGGTTCGGAAGTGTCGCGCGAGGGTCAACAGTCAACAGTTTGACTTTGACTACACCTGGCAAGCTAAGTGTCGCACGAGGGACACAAAGGCTCGCGCGAGGGTCAACTCTGGCTTTAGGGTTTGATTGAAGGTTCAGAAAGGTTCAAAAGGTTTCAATCAGGGTTCTAAGCGTTCCAAGCCTAATCCATTCCCAATCCAAGCTCTGTTCGATCCGATTTCATCATCGGGGAAACAAGAAAATCGTAAAACGAAGTAAAACGATTGGGAGACCCAGATTGGGGTGTCTACACCATTAATACAGGCGTGCCCTTTCGTCGGTCAGGACTCCTTTTAAAAAGGATGGTGATGCCTTATTCCATGCACCATTCTCCCAAGTCTCTCTACCTTCTCCCCATTCTAAGAAAAGGTTACTTTCGAGACTCGACATGGCGGACAGTGACTTGACTGCACGAGTGACTTCCCTCGAGGCTGAGATGGGTTTTTATCACGAAGAGATCGAGCAACTGAATCGTCAGATCGCGAGGCTCATATCAACGATCCGCACTCTTCGCTGCGTGGTGTCCAACCTTCAGGACTTCGCGGATTTTTTCCTGTTTTGATTTTCTCTTTTCTTTTTTTTTTTTGAACGATGTAATGAAAATCCCGGGGGATTACCTTGGGCTTCGTGGAATGAAAAATCCCCTTTTCTTGTCATCACTCGTCTGCTTTTTCTGCTCATACTGTACACGAACGAAATCGAACGGAATCGAATGTGAAAACCATTGTCAGAAACTGCCTGTAGACACCCCAATTTGGCCTAACGATTATTTCAAGTCCCACCTTGGGACCATCCCGATGATGAAATGGATACAGTGATTGCTGATTGCTTCCTTGAGAACCTTAGGACTTTCGGTAAGAACTTTGAGCCACTTAGAGGACCCAATTCAAAGCCATACAGCCTTTCAGACAGAAATACAGAAGCCTAGGAGAATCCATCTGTCGGCCGTGACATCGATCCCACGGCCCTAACATCATTTCCTCACCCGAGCAACCTGTTGCTAGCAAAATCTCCCTGAGAGATCAATCCCTCGGCCGCAAGATCTATCCTTCGGCCGAGACATCCATTCCTCGGCCGTGAGATCCTTTACTCGGCCGCCAGATCGACCTTTTCCCAGACTCTGGAACGTGTTCTGTCAGACGTTTGATCCGATTACACTACCTTTCCGATGCGTTCGGGCTACGCTCAGAGATTACGACGTAGAGTTAGAGATGCATTGCAATTGCAATTGCCATTTCGTGATTTGATTGGCCAGAGTGAGTCACCGATTGCCTATATAAAGGGCCTTTGGACTCCGAAAATATACACACGAAATTCATAGAGTACACACTCTCTCAAGCCACGAAACTCTGCCAAAATACTCTCTCAAACCCACTCTTCAAAAGCCCTAACCTCCCGAAGGCAGCCATCAATCCGGCGTTCAAACCCCGAAGTTCAAACCCTAACCCTAGGGTTTTCAATCGAGCAATCAGTCAATCACACCCAATCCAAAGCAATCAAGCAACTGAGGGATCAAGGTGGTGAGGCCCAACGGCCTTTGGTTTGTCTTACCTACTGTATTTTCAATTAACCTTAGCGATTTGATCATCATTAACATTTCTGTCTGGTGTGAGGAAGAACACCGACCGGGGTTTAGATCCCTCGGCCGGTACATTAAACCAGGAGGATCCCTCGGCCGTGACATCCATTCACCGGCCGCGGGATCCACCTCCCTGGGACAATTTGTGTTGTTTTGCTTTCTAATGCGTGCCTATTTATCGCACTGGCTCACCTTACTTACTGTTTAAAGGAATAAATAAAATGACTATGTGTTGGAATTAAACAAAGCATCTACACGTCTTATGTTGAATGATTATGGGCCAGTCTCGCGACTGGGCAAAGAGGGGTGCCTAACACCTTCCCCTTATTGTACTTTTGGCTCCCGTATCCAGAATCTCTATTTGTTTTCCCAGTTTTAATAAACTGGGTGGCGACTCTATTTGATGATAACCGTTATCATGTGGCGATGTTCCTAGCCATGGGAATGTCCATGATTTTGGTTTATGAAGCGAGCAACCAATCGAGCAAACAAACATGATCAATCTGTATGGGGATGCCCAGTTTGGGAGGTGTCTACACTGCCCTCAGAATCTAAACTGTCGAACCAACCCAGTATGCCGTGCACAAAATGGGTAATGCCGTGCGTTGTGAAAACTCGTGAACTTTCACTCTGTCAAGCTATTATGCCGTGCGCTTCTCTCCAATATGCCGTGCGGTACACCTTTCTTCGAACCCGGTCCATTTAAAGTCCAGACGAACCGGTTCAGGGGATATATATATATACGGGACATACACAGTACGCCCCCGTTCGAAAAGTTCCCTCCTCTCTCTCTCTCGTCTCTCTCTCTCTCGTCTCTCCTCCTCTCTCCCGATCATCTCTCTCTCTCTCTCGCCCATCCCTCTCTCTCGCTGCTCTCTCCCTCTCTCACTATTCTCTCTCTCTCACTCTCACTGCTCTCTTTCTCTCTCGTCTCTCTCTCTCTCATGGATAGCACGGATATACCCGGGGGTGATCACCCCCCGCGAGTCGAGGTTGCACCGGCCACGGTGGCCCCGGGGAGCGGCATGGCAGCCGAGCTGGGGCCGGAGACCGTGGGGGTCTCGGCCCCGGCGGCATTGGCCGAGGAGGCTTCGGCCTCGGCTGCCGCGACGGTTGGCAGTGACGGTGGTAGCAGGGTGTTGGCCGGGTATGGCCAGGAGACGGAGACTTCGAGTGCGGTGGAGCCTAGGGGTGAGGACGAGGCTACGGGCCGGACAGAGGGTGCAGTTGGTTTGGAGGAGAGGGTTACTGAGACTTACGGTGGTGACGGGCCTGACGGAGCGGAGGTGGTGACAGAGGCTTCCCCTGCGAGAGAGCGCCGGACTGACCTGGGGAAGGGTCCTGTCGTTGAGGAGGAGTTGGTGGAGGAGAGGGAGACACCAGCTCTGTTTGTCGGTAGTGGTGAGGGCGCAGGGTCGTCGCGGCCCATAGGGTTGAGCGACTACTTGGAGGTGGCATCCCTGGACGACCTGGTTGAGACCTTCCGAGGGGTGCCGGGGCTAGCGGAGGCTTTACTGGAGGATCGGGAGAGGGAGCTCCGGGCTGAGGTGGAGGCAGGGGCTACTGGAGGGCCTCAGGGAGTAGAGGAGGAGGCTGCCGGAGGTGAGATAGGCCCTTGGAGGAGTGTTGTGGAGGAGGCGACGGTGGCCCTAAAAGGGCGCCGGGCTTACGTGGTGGAGTCCTACGTGCTCTTTCAGCACGTGGTGGTCCCTACTCTTTTAGACGCCTACAGACTGGCGCGGCCCACGTACGACGAGGCTCTGGTCCTGAGGGACCCACAACAGCACCTTTCTTTGCTCCGAGACGAGGTATGCCTTAAACACTTGCATTTCAAATTCCAATGTATCGTACTTTCATTTATTTATCTGAATGATGTATTCGCTTTGAATAGTATACCTGTTTACTGAATGTTATCAACTTATTGCAACAGGCGATCACCATCTCGTGCTACGGTGGTGCGGCCGACGTGCCGACGTTCTAGGAGAGACTCCCTGAGGCTATGAGGGAGATCGTGAGGCAGGCGGGCTTTGGGGAGTTTGTGAGCGTGTTGACGAGGGCGAGCAACAATCGCCAGGTGGTGAGGGCACTGGCTGAGAGGTGGTGGGACACGACGAACACGTTCCACTTCCTTTTTGGCGAGCTGACGATGAAGCCGCTGGACTTCGCGGCGATCACTGGTCTGAGGGTCGGGGGTGACCCTATCCCTTATGATGCCGTTACAGGGAGGAGTGCGGTGCTACAGTGGGAGACACTGGGGTACGTGCTGAGGGCGGAGAAGGAGGACGCTCAGTACGCTCAGCTGTTGGGGTTTTGGACGGAGGAGCTCCCGACTGACAGGGTGCAGGAGGAGCAGATGGCGCGGTGCTTTCTGTTGTACTTGCTCGGTGCGTCCCTGTTTCCCAACAGGCGCAACTGAGTACACCTTTCGCTCCTACCGATCTTGAGGGACGTCGGGGAGATAGCCCGTTTCGACTGGGGCGGTGCAGCTTTGGGGGCGTGCTACGCCTTCATGGGGTCTCTTTCCCGAGGAGCGGGGAAGAGCCTCAGAGGTTACTGGAGGGTCTGAGAGGTACATTCCGAACTTCTCTCGCATTTATTTGTCTTTCTATTCACTTATTGCATATCCTGTGCTAATTGTTTGATTCTACAGCTGTGGACGTACGAGGTACTGGACTTGTACCCTCCCGAGACCTCCTGCCCTAGCGACACAGTGCTTCCCCGGGCCCTACGCTGGTCCAAGGAGTTCCGAGGAGTGAAGAAGGGGAAGGGCGACTTGAACGCCTACCGCCTCTTCTTAGACGAGCTTCGTCCTGACCGGGTATGATTATATCTCGCATGCTTTCATTTGTTTGACAGTTCTTATTCAAGTCTCATGCTGATGTTATTCATCTTTGATTGTAGATTCGCTGGCGTGTGTGGGACCGCTGCGAGCTTCCTTACTTGGTCCGGAGTAGGGAGGTGACGAGGAGGAGAGTGCTGCTCGAGTCCCCTTACGGCTAGCAGTGGTACCTGGGTGACCGGGTGTCACGTCAGTCGTTGAGGTTAGACGCTTTTAGAGTCCCTGGTCCCCTTCCTGCTCTGGTGCAGAGGACGAGCTTGTACACCAGGGGGGAGGTTGAGCGGTTCGTACAACCGGACCTGGAGCTGGAGCCGCTCTTCCAGGTGGGCGTGGACTACTCTGAGTACCGGGCTCGGTACTTGATGCCGAGTTTTGGGGTACGGGCTGCTGCTTGGGATCCGACGCTTCGAACGCCAGGCGGTGCGGGTGGCAGAGGCGGACGAGGACGGAGAGGAGGTAGAGGCAAAGGACGTGAGGGTAGCGTTGGAGGTTGAGGTGATGGCGCAGGTCCGAGCGGGGCAAGCTTGCCTCGGCTCTCCTGGACCGTGGACGTGACGACTGCCCAGGGGGTTTCTGGGGTAGTGGTGGTGCCACGTCCCACGGTCGCAGCTCCGGAGTTCCTTGCTCAGGTATAACTTGCACTCTTTCGCCCATTTATATGCATTTGTTAGTATCACTGTACGTTCTAAACAATTGACCTATTGTGCAGGCGACTCCGGAGTACGTGAGAGAGATGGCCGAGGCCATGATGGGCCTAGAGCAGCTGGTGAGGCAGTACGCCATGGGCCATGCCCCAGAGGTGCTTCCTCGTGCTGGTGGGACTATGGTAAAGCTTTCTAACCCTTTGCTTTTATTTCCTATTGCTAATACCATGATTACAATGCAAATGATGAATACCATGTTATTGCAGGCTGGAGGAGGGGCTTCGCGTGGGCTGCGCAGGAAGTCTGTGCGCATGCAGGTGCCTCAGGCTTCCTCTGCAGGCTCGCGGGAAGAGCATCCGTCGAAGAGGCAGCGGCTTTCTGGGGGGACAGAGGACGAGCCGGCCGACGTCTCTGACGAGACTGAGGAGCCGACGGACGTTGACCTTTTGGACACCTCGGGGAGTACGGTGCCTAGAGCGTCAGGTACTCAGGAGACAGCCAGTTCTCAGGCGGAGGAGGCCTCTGGGGAGGACGGCGAGGAGGGTGAGGACGATGACGAGGACGGGGATGAGAGTTGAGTTCCCTTTTGTTTTGCTTTTTGGTAGAGCCTGCGTGCTTCTTTTGGAAGGGTGCCTGTTTACCCTCAGTAGATAGGATTTTGGGGCTTGCACGCCTTTTGGTACTTCGACTCATGGATATCTTGGAGATTATATATATAGAGAAGCCTATTTCTTTCATTGTTTACGTTATTCAACTTCCCTTATTGTCGTTTGTTTAAGAAAGATTGAATAACAGAAACACTAACCAATGCACGCAACTAGTCCTTTGAGCCATAATCTGAAGCGAACTTTGAGTTTTGTGATGAGCAGTACGTTAGGGCAAAGATTTATCGACATTGGAATAGAAATCAAAGAAGATAAATGAATAACTCTGAAAAACTGATCCCTTTGTGCAAGACTTTACGAAAATACCCCTGTTGCGGACTCTTGTTTATCAACGATGACCTTTGATATTTGGCACGTGATTATGAAACTCAAGCTCTCATTTGAAAACTGAAAACTTCTTGAAAACATGCCTGAAAAGCAAGAAAACCTTGACTTTGGAGGGTGACATTCTCAGATTTTGACATTAACCACGAAACGGAACTTAGGCCAGGTCACTTTTGGCTATCGTGACTTGCGGGACTCGAAAAATCAACTTGAAATGGCTTGAAACGGACTCCGATACCTTGACATGACCTAGGAAAGTTTTATCGACTTTTTGGTGTCCTCACGTCGAATTTTGAGAGTTGACTCAAAGCGGGGGTTCCCCGAAGTCCTAAATACTCATTGAAACATGTTCTGATGGTTGGTGATGCTTGCGAGTACCTCGAATTGGTTTCAAACCTCTGCTGTCAAAGTCTGCAGAAATGCAGACTTAAAACGCCGTGCGGGGCTACAAAGCGCCGTGCGTGGCTTCATATGATCCCACGGCGTATCCGTGCTATGCCGTGGTTTTCTCCTGGTTTGGGTATGCCGTGCGTTCTCTCGGTATACCGCTGACATTCTGCCATTTGCTGCTTCCCAAGACAGATTTCACGAAGGTTGAAGTTTGACCTGTCCTATAACATCTCCGGGCCAATGCATGTCTACTTTGTCCTTTTAGGGTATGACCAAGCTTTTCCCTATGCAAGACTCATGGAAAATCTACACTTTTGAAACCCAAGAATCTTTTGAAAATTGAAGTTGTCTCCTCTATCTCTCTATAAATTCAGGCCTTAGGCCTCATATTAACCATATCTTTCTTCCTCAAATCTTCATCTCCTCCCAATGGCTCTTTCTCTCACCGGTTCGCTACGGCCATGGTTGATTTCCATGGAAGGGGTCGATTGGCTCAACTTCCGGGCGCATGGTCTCTACTCTATGAGATACCTTCGTAATATCCGCCTTCGCCCCGAGCTCCTAAAGGCTGCCATTAGTCTTTGGGATCCGGAGGTGCACGTATTCCGCTTTGGTGGACAGGAGCTTTGCCCTACAATCGAGGAGTTTCGCGCCTATCTCGGTGGCTTCGGCTCTGGAGATGTCATTGTCCCTCCCGTGCGCGAGAACATGTCCAAGGTTCTTGCTGCCTCTCTTGGTTTGAATGACGGTATTGCTCGTTACTTGGTTAGCAATGGTCATCTCAACGTGATGCGCCTCATTGAGATGTTCTCTCCTCTTGGCAACCTAGCGGACGCAACCTACCACACTCGGCGCATGACCGCTCTTTGTATGTGCTTACTTGCTGCTTACTTCTTGGTTCCCTCTACTGGTCATGCTAGCTCGGCACTGGTCAGTATTGCAGTGCAGATTGGAGCTCGGAAGGATGTGATTCCAATGGTATTGGCTGAGACACTGATGGGTTTAAACAGGGTTCGTTCTGGAGAGTCTGAGACTTTTGGAGGCAGCCCCCTTCTCTTGCAGGTTAGTTTTCGCCTCATCTTCCCTCTCTTCAGCTCTTCCTATTTTCTTTAACGTTGGGCTTGGCTTTCTTTGGTTTCTCACTTGTTTTCTCTCTTTGGTAGATTTGGCTGTGTGACAAGGTGAACATACTGACTCTCCCTCCTGGCAACTTGGCGTATGGGGCTAGGTTACTTTCCTCTCGGTGCTTTGAATTTGCGGACAGGCGAGTTTCCGAGTGGGTCAACTTCTTCAAGTGTCAACGGGCTGAGACTATTTCCTGGAAAAGCTCTTGGCTTGATCTTCCGCCCATGACTGTGCATTATATGGGTTCCCAGTGGGTGGTTCTTCCCGGGCTGGAGGCTTTTACCTTCTACATCCCCTATCGGATTCAGCGTCAGCTTGGTTTGAGACAGGAGGTTCCTGCAGAGATTCTGGTGGATGTAGTTCTGCCTTTCTTCCGCCATTCGGTTCTTTGTAACTACCAGTAATTCTGGAGGTCTCGCGAGGTGACCGATGCTCATCCTTACCTGTCTGTTATAGTGCGTGGGAGTTACAGGAAATGGCTCAAGAGGGACATTGCTGCGAGAGCAGGTGCTCAAGGAAACTGACTCGATCTTACTACCCTGATCATTGAATAAATCATGGACCTCCTTTTTATTGTATTGCGCTTTTATTTTCGAAGATCATGCTCAGCCTTATGTATTAGAAGCAGTTATCTTAATAAAGTGAGTTATAGAGGGTCTCCCCCTCTCTGATTCTGCCTTTCTGGATTCTGTCAACCTGGATTTTTGTTTTGATTGATTGTGACCGAGTCCCTTAGTAAGACTGCCTACGTATCCTTTTTGATGAAGGAATCAGGTCATGGCGTAGTTCAAGGATAGGGTTCGCTCTGGTTTTGGCACTCTCCTTTTGCGCTCTAATTTTTGCCTAGTACCGCCCTTTCGGGTTTTCGGCCTAGCGAGCTCATTCATTGTATGCCTTGACTTTTGCCTAAGATGCCCTTGCGGGTTTTCATCCTAGCAGGCCTTTGCTCTAATTTTTGCCTGGAACTGACTACCCTTGCAGTTTTCAGCCCAGCGAGCTTCTCTCAGGGGTAGTAGCGCTTGAGTTGATCCAGGTTGACTAGAGTTGAGAATTCGTTTCCATCCAGATCGATGAGTTGCATAGCTCCACCGGATAGGATAGTCTTGATGATATACGGCCCAGACCATTTTGGTCGGAACTTTCCTCGTGGATCATAGATTGGTGCTCGTATCTCCTTCAGAATCATGTCGCCTTCTGCCAGTTCCCTGGGCTTCACTTTTTTATTGAATGCACGCGCAATTCTCCTTTGATATCCTTGAATGTGGTAAAGTGCCCTTAAACGACGTTCATCGAATAACATAAGTTCTTCAAACCGATTGCTCAGCCAATCTGCCTCTTGTACATTGCATTCGATCATAGTCCGGAGGGATGGAACCTCTAATTCTATGGGGAGTACGGCCTCCATGCCATAAACCAAAGAGTACGGAGTTGCCCCCGTTGGTGTACGCACAGACGTGCGGTATCCCCACAATGCCAAAGGCAGTCGTTCGTGCCAATCCCTTGCAGATTGAATGGTCTTTTCCAGGATGGTTTTGATTGTTTTGTTGGCCGCCTCCACGGCCCCATTGGTCTGCGGTCGGTAGGTTGTTGACTTGTGTATTTGGATCTGGAACTCTTCCAAGACTTCCCTTGCTCGGCCTTTGAAATGAACCCCATTATCGGATACGAATGCCTGTGGGACCCCATACCGATAAATAACGTTTTGCTTGATAAAGTGCGCGACTTGAACCGCGGTCAGGGTTGCATACGAGGCTGCTTCCACCCACTTTGTGAAGTAATCGATGGCCTCCAGGATGAACTTATGGCCATTAGAGGCTGCTGGCACAATCCTTCCGATGACATCAATACCCCATGTCGAGAAAGGCCACAGCGAGGTCGTTTGCTGCAGCTCATGTGGTGGAACATGCATGAGGTTAGCGTGAATTTGGCCCTTATGGCAACGTCGTACGTATTCCACACATTCCGTCTCCATGGTGGACCAGAAGTAGCCTTGTCTCAAAACCTTTTTGGCAAGCATCATGCCGTTCATCTGAGGACCGCATACTCCTTCGTGGACTTCCTCCATCACTCTTTTTGCCTCCTCACCATGAATACACAGTTTGTGGGTTCCACAGTGAGACCTTCGGTATAGATTTCCTCCACAAATGATGTACTGAGCTGCCATTCTCCGAAGGGCGATCCTGTCTTTCTTGCTTGCTTCAGAAGGGTACTCTCCTCTTTCCACGAATTTCCAGATATCGTAGAACCAAGGGTGACCGTCTTCGGGCTCGTTGATGGTCATGACATGTTGGTATACTGGGGTGTCCCTTTGCTCGATCATAATCGGCCTTAGCTTCACACCGACAGGGATTTCGACCATAGAGGCTAATGTTGCCAAGGCATCAGCGAATTGATTCCTGAGTCTCGGGACATGAGTGAAAGTTACTTTGTTAAAATGGGGAATAAGCTCTTCGAGATCTTGATGGTGCGGCTTTAACTTCTCTTCCCTGACCTTCCAATCACCGTTTGCTTGAGAAACGACCAAGTTTGAATCTCCCACAACTTCCAACTTTTCTATACCGATTTCAATGGCTGCTTCCATACCAACAATGAAGCTTCGTATTCCGCTTGATTGTTGGTGACTTCGAAGTTAAGCTTAAATGCAAGCGGGATATGCGACCCATCCGGTGAAATCAATAGCACGCCAATTCCAAATCCTTTCTGATTGGCTGCTCCATCGAAATACAACCGCCACACGTCCTCGACTATGGTCAATATGCCTTCATCTGGGAACTCAAATTCGGCATCTTCCTTTCCTTCGACTGGGCAGTCGGCCAAAAATTCAGCGACAGCTCTTCCTTTTACTGACTTTCTGCTGACATATTTCAATTCAAATTCTGCCAGCATCAATAGCCATCGTGCCATTCTTCCTGTGAGTGCTGGCTTTTCGAATAAGTACTTCAGGGGATCCATTCGGGATATCAATCTTACCGAATAGGCCAGCATGTAATGTCTTAACTTTCTGGAAGCCCAAACAAGTGCCCAACACGTCTTTTCTAATGGAGTATAACGTTCTTCAGACCCAACCATCTTTTTGCTGAGGTAATAGACAGCCCTTTCAACCCCATCGTCTCCTTCCTGTGCCAGCATGCACCCCATGGAAGACGGAGTGACTGACAAGTATAGGATCAAAGGTTTTCTTGGTTCCGGCGGCATTAAGACTGGCGGATTCCTTAGATAGGCTTTGATGGCCTCGAAGGCTTGCTGACATCTGTCGTTCCACACAAATGGTGTTCCTTCCTTGAGCAAGCGAAATATGGGTTCACATGTTGAAGTCAGTTTCGCAATAAACCGGCTAATGAACTGTATTTTGCCAAGAAAACTCCTTACGTCTTTCTCTGTCCGTGGTGGTTCCATTTCCAGAATGGCCTTAATCTTTGATGGATCGATTTCGATGCCACGAGTGATGATCATGAACCCGAGCATTTTCCCTGTAGTGACTCCAAACGTGCATTTAGCCGGGTTGAGGCGCATCCTGTACTTTCTTATCCTTTCGAAGAACTTCCTCAATGCGGGTAAATGGCCTTCTGGCTCTTTTGCCTTAACGATCGTGTCGTCAACATAAACCTCTACCTCTCTATGAATCATATCATGCAACAAGGTTATAGCAGCTCGCTGATAGGTGGAACCAACGTTTTTCAGCCCGAAAGGCATGACCCAATAGCAATAGGTTCCCCATTCTGTAATGAACGTGGTCTTCTCTCGATCTTCCGGGGCCATGAGAATCTGGTTATATCCTGAGAAACCATCCATGAAGGAAAGTAAGGCATGTCCCGCGGTGTTATCAACTAGCACGTCAATGTGAGGCAGAGGGAAGTCATCCTTGGGGCTAGCTTTGTTTAAGTCCCTGAAGTCCACACAGACCCTGATTTTGCCATCCTTCTTTGGAACGGGAACGGGAACGATGTTAGCAACCCACTGAGGGTATTTAGTTACCATTAAGAACCCAGCATTGATCTGTTTAGTTACTTCCTCTTTTATTTTAAGCACCCAATCGGGCCTCATGCGTCTCAGTTTTTGTTTTACTGGTTTTGTGTCAGGGTGAAGGGGAATCCGATGTTCCACGATTTCAGGATCAATTCCGGGCATATCAGCGTGTGACCATGCAAAAACATCTTCGAATTCTTTTAACAATTCTATGAGAGCCTGACGCTCTTCTTCTGACAGCGCGGAACCGATCTAGACCATTCGGGGATTCCCTTCATCCCTCAAATTTATTGAAACAACTTCTTCTTTTACAGGCTGAGCATGCCTTTCGTCTTCCCTTTCGATTAGGGACCGAATTTCTTCAGGGATTTCCCCCTCGAAATCGATCTCTTCATCATTGGGGTCGACACAATTTATTTCAAAATCAGGGAAGTAAGCGGAATCAGGTTCATTTATTTCATCATTAGCAGAGGCCTCGAGGGCATCATACACACGGGTAGACTCAAACTCAAAATACAGACTCTGAGGAGTTGGGCCAAGAGGCACCGACTCAGACTCAACAGACTCAGAAGACTCGAAGGACTCAAAAGACTTAAAGGACTCAACTTCAGATTCAGACTCGTGACTGGTTGCACTTAGTATGAAGGTCCAATTCTTATAATCTCCAGCGGCATTCATGATGAGTGAAGTTGGATCTTCGGGGGCCTTCTGCCCCAGCATTTGCACTTCTGCTTCCACGACTATACCCAATGGTTCGTCCGCCTCGAATAAGGTCGCTAGGCTACCCTCGGCAAGAGTTTCAACCCAATCTGTCGTCTTTGCTGGTTTGATCACCGCTTCTAGTTCTTCATCACTTTCAGGCTAGACATCATTGGCGAATATCTCAAACCCTGGTAGGAAGGTTTTGGTTTCTTTGTCCCAGAATGGTTCCGGCTGCCCTTGATAAATCTGCTTTGCCTTTTCTTTGACAAAATAATCTTCCAACCTATCTCCTTTCTTCTCCTTCCTACCCTCGGAAGGGTGGTATCCCACACCTGTTACACGGGTTAAAGTTCCTGGTTCTTTAAACTGTGCTGGCCCCTGAAGATTCTTTCCCAGCCCCAATCCTGGCATGTAGGACATTTTCTTCATTATCTTTATGGCAACATTACTAACGACGAAGTCGTCAACAATCTTGACAGTGAAAACAGAACGAGAGGTGTTAAAAGAGAAGCCGCCTAGGGCAACGTCCTCTTCCCCATGTTGTATCTCCAAAAGCGGGGCATTATCTTCCACAGGAGCACGAATCCAGGAGTCGCCATGAATGGTGAGCATCCCAGTTTCCAGTCCCAGTCTAACTTTCTGGTGGAGCGTTGAAGGAACTGCCATGATGTCAGGTCGATGCATCCAAGGTCTACCCAGCAGTAGGTTGAAGGACGCGGGAATGTTTACCACATGGAACTCCACATCCGTTTGGTAAGGCCCAAAAGTCATAGGAAGCATGAGGGTGCCAGTCACATCCCGACGGGTGTTGTCATATGCCCAAACTTTGACTTCTGATGGAGAGAAATCACTATTTTTGTATCCCAGGCAATAAGCAACACAGAGTGGACAGACATTGATTGCTGACCCGTTGTCAATCAGAATTACCGGTACCCATTTTCCGTGGCATTTCAGAGTGATATGGAGTGGTCGATTGTGATCAGTTCCATCAGCGGGCAAATCTCGATCAGTGAAGGTGATAGCATGTTTGACGGGTATGGTTTTGATGAGTGCCACAAGTTCGTCAGGGGTTATGGCGGAAAGGACTTTTAGGTGAGAGAGAGCTTGGATGAATCCTTCGCAATGGCGGATGGAATGAACAAGCACGTCCCAAACAGACATTTTGGCTGGAGTCTGTTCAAGCTGGCGCTTGATCATTCCTTTTGGGTCTTTCTCAGGGCGTGAAGGTTCTTTAACTGGTGGGGCAAAGGGTTGGAAAGTATCTTTGATTGGGGTAACGAACGGGTTAGAAGGTTCTTTGGTTAGTGGAGCTGAAGGGTTGGAAGATTCTCCGATCTGAAGATTAGGGGATTGATATATTCGACCACTCCTGGTTAATTGACCAATCTGTTGGTACTTGGACTCTTCATTCCACAAATCCGCAAGGGCCTTGCGCTTGTTTCCAATGGTGGTGTCTTGGAGGTTGGCAGCCAAGTCAGCGACAACCAGGTCTTCCCACAGATCCTCGGGCTTCCATTTCTCAGCTTCTGCTACTGCCCTATTTACGGTCCATTCTTCGTTCCCCACCTTTATGTTGATGATCTCCGTATTACCCTCAGGTTTGTCTTAGCACCTGGTTCATCTTCCCACAAATTCATCATGGCAACATCGGCATCTTTTGGGAAAGTGACAGATGACTCCGACTTAACTTCATCGACTAGGTAGTCCATTGGGTTGAACTCATTACTAGCCATATCTTCTTTGGGGCCTGGCGGTTCTGGGTATGGAGCAAGACCTATGCTGTTGTATGGGTCGTTAGCTATGAGATCGTGGAGGTAGGAGGAGAGGTTTGGTCGAAATGGAACAGGTTCAGGCCAGTTGTAGATCACTGCCGGTGGTTGATATTCTTCTGCAAACAGCATGGGTATAGAGAAGGTATCTAAAGGATCATTCTAGGCCAAGAGTTGGTACTCATCTGGAATTGGATTCCACTCCCATTCAGGCATTTCCGGCAAGTTCCCATTTTGGCTTTCGAACATCATATTCAAAGAAAATCCATCAAGAGGGTCAGCATAAATGTTTTGCCAATCAACTTCCCATCCTGGTTCAAAGAACGGATTTACATCTTCTTGGAAATTAGCGACTTCAAATTCTTTTCAATCGGCAATCAAATCTCCCAAATCCCAAAGGTAACAGAAGGCAATTTCTTCGAGAATTTCCACAACAGGCTCTGGTTCGGTATCAGGGATGATGAAAGAGGTAGGATCAAAGTCTTGGCTTTTGTCTTGGGTGATTTGGTTGATATGGAATGGGGTATTATGCTGTGGCAAGGGATTTGTCATGGTGTTTGGTTTGTCAGAAGGAGGGGTATCAATGACTTTATTGTCGATGAGGTTTTGAATCTCATGACGGAGACGGATACAATTGTCAGTGGTATGGCCATGCATTTGGTGGAAATCGCAGTAGACGTTCTGGTTTAGGTTGGGTGGAATGTTCTGTGGTGGCTGAAGGGGATTCAGCACTCCTACTTCAGTAAGCTTTTTGAGCAAGGCGGATCTAGGAGTGATAAATTGGGTAAAGGCTCTTTGTTGGGACTTTGGTTTTTCCGAAATTTGGTTTACTTCTGCCGGTTTGGTGGATGAAGTTCCAGCCTGATTGGAATTCCCGAAGAGGACATTGCTGTTCCCTGAATATACCCTTTTGGGCTTTGCTGCTGATTCCTTCCTTTCCAATGTACCGTCTCGCAGTGCCTCCTCCACAGCCAGGCCTGAGTCGTAGAAAGTTTCGAAATTCGGGGCTGCCTGGGAGAGAACCATGTATGGGGCAAAAGAGTTTGGCAGATTCTTGGTGATGATCCTTATTTGTTCTTTTAAGTCCGGTTTGCTTTGCATCTGAGTGGCTTTAGCCCTCCAACGTTTCACAAAGTCAGCGAAGCCTTCTTTCTCACCCATCTTGGTGCTATCTAGTTCCCTCATGGTCATCTTTAGATCGATATTGAAATCGTATTGAGCCACAAATGCCGTCCCAATATCTTCCCAAGTCCTTTTCTTAGAGGGTTGCAGGGTAAGAAACCATTGCAAAGCTGGCCCTGACAGAGATTCGTGGAATAGTTGGGCCATGGCTTCCTTCTCAATTCCTCTCATGGTGAGTGAACCAACATACCCTTGGAGGTGAGCTTTTGGATCTCCAGTACCGTCAAACTTTGCGAAATCCACGCTCTTAAACTTTTCTGGTAACTTTGCGTTGGAGAACAAGCACAATTTGTTCATGTCAATCTCTCCTCTCCCTAATCGTTTATTTTCTTGCATTGATTCTTCCAACTTCCCAATTTTAACCATAAGGGCGGCTAGATTGGGATCGATTGTTGGCGTGTCTTTGGCTGGCGTTTCCTCCTTGGGTATGTCAGTTTTAACCAAAAGCTTGTCACAGACTTCCTGCATAGACTCCATTATCATATTCATGTCGCCTTTCATGGATGCAACCGAGGCTTTGAGTTGCGTATCCATCCCAGCAAGGGATTGCCTAAACTGAGCATCCATGGTAGCCATGTTCCGCCTAAGCTCTTCTATTCTGTTTCCTTGGTCAGCCATTGGTAAGAGATTTTCAAGTGACTGAGGCTCCTGTATTGCCGGGCTTAGCGAAACTGCTAATGACGACTGGCCTTCCTGTTCTATATGGACCTCAACCAGTTGGGTTTCTTCCAGGGTATTTATGCGAACCAATCTTCGAGACGGACGAAACCAATTGGGTAAAGCCTCTTCTTTTTGCAGGTGTCCAATGTTTCTGAACTTGTAACAAAGCAAAAGGGAACAACTCAAAATCCGCCCCAAGTGTCTGTCCTACCTTCTACGTGCCTTCTAGGTCCTAAAACCTACCGTGACTTGAGTTTCACTAGGGGCATTTGTACAAAAGATTTCTGGCGATCCAGGTAGGTACTGTCAGGCAGGTTAAATTCCGATCGTTTCGGAACCAGAGCCAATCTCCTTATCTTGACCATCCGAGACAGAGCAATGTGACCGTCAGAATCCAAATATGCACACCTCCAAGGTTAATCCCATGTCAAGGGAGCCGTTCGGGCACGGCAAACACCGGAGGTATCGCAACCTCCATGGATTTATAGTCTCCGAGACTAACCGAAAAGTCCTAAAGAATTCTAAGGGAGCCCAATCCTCTAGCCTGCAGGATGCAATGATGCGTGAATGATATGTATGTACAGAAAAGAAATACACATAAACAGGATATATCACATAAGTCCTAGCCACGGGTTCCTGTCCTAGTTGGGAAGGTTCTATGGTTATGTACAGGTGCAAAGGCCGATTTTGGTTTGAGAGGGGTTCCCCGGACTAGAGCCAAGATGTACTACCCCATGTCAAGTGTATTGCAAGACAATGGTCGAACAGCACGATGGCCCATCATAGTCGAGGGTTGCTAGGCATTCCGGGAGATCTTGTCACCGGTAAACCGGACAAGATAGCCAAAACACGCTAACGCGGCTTGTGCGGTGCATAGTGTAAAAGAAAGTTAAGTTCTCCAAATTGCATTAAGTCCCCCAAGTAAAGTGCCTTTCAAGTTTGGCCCTCTTGATTATTCAACACTTCTTTTTTTTTTTTTAAAAAAAAGAAGTTTTGAATAAACGTCCCCAGCGGAGTCGCCACTGTGGGCTCCCGCGCCCGAAGCGCGATTTAAGACAGAGTCGCCACCCGGATTTTTGAGATGGATGATCCGAGAAACCGAGAGTTTGATTGAAAGAAAAATGCTTTTTGGTCTAGCGAAACTGTTTGAGATTTTGGATCCGGGAGCCAGGTTACGAACGGGGAAGGTTTTGTTGAAAAGCACCCCGCTCGCCCGGTAAAAACCGGTCTCTACTAAGCATTTTAAATGGGGGATTAATACCATTCGGAAAACCTCAAAAACACATAAAGGGAAAAGGGAACAAGATGAATCATAACACGTTGCCGTGCTAGTGGTGCTTGCTGTACAGAGATGATAAAGATGGCATGGCGATAATATAAACAAGAAAGATATACAAACGGACTGTCTGAATCACTATCCTCCGTCAGGCGGCATGTCGGCGTATAACGCGCGGCTTACTGATATGCCGTGCGTGGTTCTGATCTTGATACCAAACTTTTATTGTTTTGTAAAGCTTCGCACGGTGTACCCATTACATCGCACGGTGTTATTTTAAAACTTCAGACAACTCACAGCCGTCAGATCGTCTCAGATCTGCACCATTCCTTCAAGCCATGGAAAGAAAACCATTTTTTGATACGTTTGCCTGTTTTGAAAAGATCTATGGGGTTTAAAACATGGCTTGTAGATATGGTCTCATTTTGGGACTGTTTTTTGGTATACAGAAAAGATCCAACAACAGACGATCGTGATCCAGACAACTTGAACAAGGAAACAATATCATTTTGTTATGTCGTGCGTGCAAGCTTACTACGCCGTGCGACGCTTCAAAGCACCGCGCGGCGTAGCACACTTTTGCACAGAGCACTGGTTTTGTTTTGTAAAAGAGGTTTTGGGTCAAATCCTAACCAAAAGGGTTACGCCTGAAAACGGAAAGGTCCCCTCAGGGCCAGGACAGAGCCTAGCCCAAGGAAACTTGGTTTTTACCTTAGATCTGGAGCTTGAATGAGTTTTGATGAAAGCGGATGGACGTCGGAAGGTTGGAAAAGAAAGTAGAAGTATGGATGTGTGTAGTAGATGGGTATATTGGGTAGTTGAGACCTCAAAGTTAGTAAGGAACTAACTTCAATGGTGAAGAGAAAAATGGAGTAAAAGGCCTAGAGAATGTCTTTTGAGAACAACATTCTTCAAGGCTTGGAAATGGGAAAGTGGGTGTGAAAGCAAGAAGAGAGAGAAAGGGTATAATGGTGATCAAGGGCCCTTTTCCCTTGAGTGGAGGGGTGTATTTATAGGCAAGAGCCTTGGATTTTGAATTTCAAAAGTTGGAGGTATTTTCTGGGCGGGCCAGAAGTGTGCTTTCGGTTGAGCCGTATTGCAGCTATGGCTCAAATAGGCGTGGCCGACAGCTTTTTGAGCCAGTCAGAACTTTATCCAAAATGCCGTGCGGTTAACCTCATGACTGCGTGCGGCGTATTAAATTTCGATAGGCCGCGCGGTGTAGAAGTGTCACGCGCGGTACTTCAGGTTCGGTCCAGGGCTTTTTGGGCTTTCTCTGGGCTTTTTCTGGGCTGATGGTTGGTTTGGGCTGCGGATGCTGGAGGAATACTTCATTCAAGCTCGCAAAGGCTTTGTTTCCTTTATTTCATCATCGGGGCGGACAAAGACCCTTCGAGGTCCGAATTGGGGTGTCTACAGCAATCCTCTAACGTAACTCGGATATCATTGTTTTGATACGAGTGACGCTTTTGACAGAACATTCCAGAATCTGGAAAACAGACGATCTGGTGGCCGAGCAATGGATCTGGCGGCCGAGGAAATGGATGTTGCGGCCGAAGGATAGATCTTGCGGCCGAGGGATTGATCTCTCAGGGAGATTTTCATGCAACAGGTTGCTCGGGTGAAGAAATGATGTTGAGGCCGTGAGATCAATGTCACGGCCGACAGATGGATTCTCCTGGGATACTGTATTTCTGTCTGAAAGGCTATATGGCTCTGGATTGGGTCCTCTAAGTGGTTCAAAGTTCTTACCGAAAGTCCTAAGGTTCGCAAGAAGGCAATCAGCAATCACTGTATCCATTTCATCATCGGGATGGTCCCCAAGGTGGGACTTGAAATAATCGTTAGGCCAAATTGGGGTGTCTACAGATGCCCCTCTTTGACTGAGCTCAGATGGATCATGAGACATGTTTGAGTAAGAGTCAAAGCTGTAAAAGCAACTCAATTTGGTCCAACCACTATTCCAAGGGGTTTTTGAAAAAGGTTTTTGTTATGGTCGGGCCGGGAGGCTGCCTACGTATTCCACAAAGGAAATTCAGACCAATCGTAGTTCGGGCAATAAAGAAAAATAAAAAGTTTGGAGGGTTAGAGACAGAAGACGTACCTTCGGGCTTAAAAAGCCGTAATGCGACGTACCTAGGCTAAGCCAGGGTTTTGGCGGAAGATAGTTGGAGGAGCGCGGGGCTGCCTGGGGAATTTTTTGCGGAGAGCTTCCTTAGTATTTTGGGGTAGATCTGTACACGGCAGGTGCGTTTGCTTTTCTTGATCATCCTTACTTTGACTGAAGGGAGCTCGGTAGGGTAGCCTATCCTTGCGAATGAGCTGGAAGGAATTGATGTAATTGAGGTGGAATCCAAACCATCTGCTGGGGACGAGTTGGATGCCGGTTTGAGATATAGGGGGCGCAAGGCCAGTAACTAGAGCACGGAGCTTTGGGGATGAGAGAACCGAGACACGGAACCGGTTGTAGTCATGAGGCGAGAGCCTGAGGAGACAGAATTGAGGCGTAGAGCCTGTTGCAGTCATGAGGCGAGGGCCTGAGGTGTTTGAGCTTAGAGCTTGACGTGATTTAAACCGAAGCGCGGAGCTGGTATTGATCATAAGGCGAGAGCCTGAGGTGTCGGAGCTTAGAGCTTGACGTGATTTGAACTGAAGCGTAGAGCTGGTTGCATTCTGATGGTCTGTGCACGGAGCTTTCTCATCATAAGTTTTGGCGTAAAGCCAAAGGATTGAGGCGCTCGACCGATTAATAAAATCGAGGCGTAGAGCAGGTTGATTGCAGGGTTGACCTGTTTCATGAGAGATATGCAGAGTGTATATGTGTGATGATAGTTGTTAGATGTGAACAGATATGATGATGCAGACTCGATGCGATAATGGTGATGCAATTGATGCAAATGTGCACGGGCCCGTGCGTGTGTTTTGATTTCAGCTTAGAGCTTCTATCAAGTTCCGGACTTGAGCATTCAGAGCATAGAGCTCGAGCATTCGGACGGCAGAATCCGAGCATTCAAAGTACAGGCTTTGAGCGTCCAGTACGCAGTGGTTGGGCATCCAAGCGTAGAGCTTGAGCATTCAAGTGTAGAACTTGAGCATCCAGTACACAGTGGTTGGGCATTCGAAGAGCTTCGAACTTCTCTAAAGTAGGCTACTTCTTTGGGCCATACAATGGCCTCCATGACATGACCCTATAATTGAAAAAAAATTTACACACATTCAAATTGTAGACACCCCAATTTGGCCTAACGATTATTTCAAGTCCCACCTTGGGACAATCCCGATGATGAAATGGATACAATGATTGTTGATTGCTTCCTTGAGGACCTTAGGACTTTCGGTGAGAACTTTGACCACTTAGAGGACCCAATTCAAAGCCATACAGCCTTTCAGACAGAAATACAGAAGCCTAGGAGAATCCATCTGACGGCCGTGACATCGATCTAGCGGCCACAACATCAATCCCTCATCCGAGCAACCTGTTGCCATCAAAATCTCCCTGAGAGATCAATCCCTCGGCCGCGAGATCTATCCTTCGGCCGAGACATCCATTCCACGGCCGCGACATCCTTTACTCGGCCGCCAGATCGACCTTTTTCCAGACTCACGCTGTCAGACGTTTGGTTTGATCCAACTACACTACCTTTCCGATGCGTTCGGGCTACGTTCGGAGATCACGACGTAGAGTTAGAGATGCATTGCAATTGCAATTGCCATCTCGTGATTTGATTGGCCGGAGTGAGTCATCCCTATGCCTATATAAAGGGGCCTTTGGGCTCCGAATTTAACACACAGAAATTGAGATACCTACACACTCAATCAAACCTCGAAACTCTGCACAAATACTCCCTCAATCCCATACTCCAAAAGCCCTAACCTCCCGAAGGCAGCCGTCAATCCGGCGATCAAACCCCGAAGTTCAAACCCTAACCCTAGGGTTCTTAATCAAGCAATCAGTCAATCACAAGTAATCCGAAGCAATCAAGCAACTGAGGGATCAAGGTGGTGAGGCCCAACGGCCTCTGGTTTGTTTTATTTCCTGTCAATAATCATGATTTTAGCGTTTTGATTATTTACTAAAGTTTCTGTCTGGTGTGAGGAAGAACATCGACCGGGGCTTCGATCCCTCGGCCGATATATCAAACCAGGAGGATCCCTCGGCCGTGACATCCATTCACCGGCCGCGGGATCCATTACCCTGGGACAGCTTTGTTTGTTTCCTGCTTTCTGATGCATGCTTCAATTACAGTCCTGGCTCACTTTACTTACTGTTTAAAGGACTAATTAAACAGACTATGTGTTAGAATTAAATAAAGCATCTATACGTCCTATGTTGAACGATTATGGGCCAGTCTCACGACTGGGCAAAGAGGGGTGCCTAACACCTTCCCCTTATTGTACTTTTGGCTCCCGTGTCCAGAATCTCTATTTGTTTTCCCAGTTTTAATAAACTGGGTGGCGACTCTATTTGATGATAATTGTTATCATGTGGCGATGTTCCTAGCCATGGGAATGTCCATGATTTTGGTTTATGAAGCGAACAACCAATCGAGCAAACACAACGTGATCAATCTGTATGGCGATGCCCCGTTTGGGAGGTGTCTACACCAGCCAAATGGGTGCCCTGTCCATTGAAGTTTAGGGCCTGGTTGATGTCTGCTACGTGAACTTGGGGAGTAATGATGGCGTACCCCTGGTTGATATTTTCAGCTGCAACACGCGAGGTTGACAGTTAGAAGATAAGTAAATTGAAAATGCAATACGAACAAATTGCTCGGTAAGTGAACTTTACGAGGAAAAAAGAACTAATGTGGTTGCCCAAATCTGTGAGGGGCATGAAAGCCTATCACTTGGCCATCCTCGTTTCTGGGCTCGAAATTTCCAGTAACGACGAGGAAATCGTCATCATCTCCTCGAGCGGAGTCAGGCAACTCAAGCACCAGTCGTCTTCTGGAATCTCTACTCTTTAGGTAGTAGGTGAGGGCGTCTTTTGTACGAGAAATGCTGTACAAATGATGAATGTCGTGTAGGCCTAGGGATGTGCCTAACATTTGGTTTAGGGCATGCACACCCATAACGACCCTAAAAAAGTTAGCAGAAACTTGCATTGGGGATAGCCTGTAGTAAGCTAGAACCTGGCGGAGTAGTGGCGCCAGGGGAAATCTAACATCGCCCTCTACAACGGCAACTACTGGAATATGGAGAGTGTCGTTATCGGGACTCTGGCGTATGGCGTCTACAGGGGCCAATCTGGTGGCAACATCATCAGGGATCTCATAGCGGGACCTGAATGAGGCCATGGCCTGAGGAGTGCTACAGTGCCGTCTAAATCTCCCCATTGTAAAGATT
Source organism: Rhododendron griersonianum (assembly GCA_018127125.1). Taxonomy (NCBI): domain Eukaryota; kingdom Viridiplantae; phylum Streptophyta; class Magnoliopsida; order Ericales; family Ericaceae; genus Rhododendron; species Rhododendron griersonianum. The sequence goes on along the minus strand of CM030799.1, from coordinate 17,236,704 downwards.
TACAGTGGAAACAGTGGGTATGAAGAAACCCTAGGTGGGAATCAAAGAAACCCTAAAATCGACAAAAGAAATGGGGCAAATGGGGAGCGAGAACTTACGGTCGTGGCGATCGAAGTTTCTAGACGCAAGAAGGAGGAAGCCACGAGATGATGGACAAAGCTCCAATGGCAGATAAAAATGAACTTCTTTCTTTAGAGGGAGTTCAGAGAGAGAGCATGAGTTTAAAATGGGACGAAAACCCAAATATACCCTAATGAGTGGAAGGCGTAAGCGAGACGTCATTCCAAGCGCCGTTTGGGCGTTCCATTTTCCAAAAGAAGTCCACTCGCATTTAATGCGGACGGTACGATGAGTGCCACGTGTAAAGGAAGGGGAACGAAAAGCCTATCCAGCCCAACGACAAGACTTTTTTTGGGCTGGCTCAATGATGATATTTGCACCAGTTTTAAGAAATAAAGGGTGCAGGAGCAAAGAAACGTTGCTCGGGCCCTAAGAGCTTTGCTCGTCATATACGAAGAAATAAACAAGTAAAGCTAGGGAGCAATTGTAGGGAGGTATTCCCGAACAGGCTCAAGAAAGTCCCGAACAAATGGTACGTGGGACCATGATATAGTTATGGTGAGGACAGTCGTCGTGCATGACGGTGATCGGCGACTGGGACCAGCGATATGAGGGATCATTGGTCCAGAGAGTTTGTACAAGGTCAAGGTCCAGTAACACGAGAGAATATTGGACCAAGGGATTGACAAAGGAGCAGTGACATGTGAAGTCACTGGTCCAAGTAGTTTGTTCGGCAACAAAATAGCCGAACAGAAGGGGATTTGTACGAAAGCAGTCCCAGATGCAGGGAACGCTCCGGAAGGTTCTAGAAACAGGGACATTCCGTGAAAGGAATGAGATCCCAATAAAATAGGATCTTGGAGAGATACCCAACGAGAATGGGATGTTCGGCCAGCTGTGGAAAGGAGTCCTAAAAGGACTGAGGTAATGAACTGATAAGGGAACGAGAATCCAAGATATCCTGGGTTTCCTATACGAGATAAGAAACCTAGGGTAACGTGGTTACTTGGGCAACAAGCATCCATAAACCTGTAAAGATGAGGTAAACATAGAGGGAAAAGGTACGCAGTTGATTGTAGTCGAATTACTTACCTACTGATAATTAGGGTTTTCTGCCAGTACATGATACTAACTTACGCATCGAAGGGCCTTTGCCACGAGAGGCAAAGGTGCGCTCACCCCTTGTCTGTTTTGCAGATAAGGATTCCGGCGACGCATTAGGGTTCCGGCGAGCGTCACGAAGTAGCAGTCAAGATCTTGTGCTGCTCAAACCCCTTTTAGTTTTTCTGCACTTACAGAAGGAACCAGAACCATGGCTTGCATACCGAGATCTAGTGTCCTCCAAGCTATAGCCGAGATTGGGATCTCCTTCCACATAAGGATTCCCTGGGGCATTGTACAAAATCTTAGGGTTAGGATTAGGGGTTGGTACATGTTCTTGATGATCGAACTGGTAGGTAGTGTCCTGTAGCTTAGTGGCTCGCTCATCGGCTTCCCTGATCAAAGCTGCCTCGAAGACTTGTTGGAGCTTGCGAGAAGGACTTGAGCTTTTGATCAATTTAGGGCTACACGCCCCAAACCCAGTTGGAGATGGAGCAAGATTAGCATTTCTGAGGGAGGATCCTAGGTTGAAGTCCCTTGAAATGATCACCCTTGATGTTTCTAGATCCGACGAAGTCGAATGAGACTGTTGAGATTTGGTATTTTCTGAAACCTGTTGCTTTCACCGGAGCTCGTTGGAGTCAAGGGCCTTGAGACCCAACCCATCTGCCAGAGATATCGTTACATCGGCCATGGATGACTGTATCAGACGGAGGAGCAACAAATCGCTCCTTTCATCGCTTCTCTAGATTCTTGGAGCACATATAGTTGAATAGTCAATATCCTTACATCTTATTATTTGAATGATGTGCTAGAGATACTCTAAAAATTAAGCAATTATGTAAGACCCCAACTAATGTGTAGTTAATAAGAGTGTTGGGGGCTAATGGTTGCGCTCATAATCTAGCAAAGTTGGGTCTTCAGTTAGATCGATGAGTGCAAGTGTTTGATCAAGCCCCATCAACAATGATGATAGGCGCGTGATATTGCATATATTAGCGCCTTGATAGGGAATTAGATGCGCGGTTTATCTCATTTTTCCACTTGATGCCGTTTTTTCCTTGGTTTTTGTGTTCTTGGTTAATTTCAGGAAATAAGGCGGTTTCGTCGCCAAGCATGGTTGGCGAGGTGTGGGAATCATTGGACGTACGTGCGTGGCAAGAGAATTCAGTCGAGGCGAGCATGAATGGGCTTGGATTCCCATGAAAAGAATGCGTATTGATACTAGGAATGTTAGTATTGATACGGATGAGTTAAAATTGGTCCAGAGGAATTCGTATCAATACTGAGCTTGTTAGTATCGATGCTTTTGTTAGCATATGCGTATCAATACAGCGTTTGTTAGTATTGATACGTGTTCGTTAACTCCGGAATTCCCTTTTTCCATTTTTATTTTGGAATTACTTTGTTTTGAGGTAGGATTAGTATAAATACTTAACAGTCTCCCGTTCTAGAAACCTTCTTAAAAAATAAGCAGCTTATTTCACATTTTCAAACTCAAAAATAATGTAAATGAAAAATAATTTTTCAATTTTTTGCACCGTATTAAAGATCTCAATGAGATCTATCAAACAAGATCCATAGTGGTAAGATAATTATTTGCGTAAGCACATGATTTTTGAGCTTGAAATTGCCTTCTTAAAAAATAAGTACTTATTTGGAGTTACGGAACGGAGCACGTATTATTAGGTTACGAATTTTTTTAGCACTGCTTAGTTTTTGGAGATATTGGATTCAAAGTTTTGTTCTTGAGTTTTCTTGTTCTTCCGTTCAGAATACATCCTTCGGAGATTCGTTTCAGGTTTTCTTATTTATTAAAGTCTAAAGTTCTCCTTTATTTGTTTTGAATCTTTGGTTCCTGTCATTTAATTTTATAAATTTTAAAAAGCATGATTAATTTTAGGGTCTTATTCCTTTTATTTTTAACATGAGTGAGTAGTCATTTAGGTAGGGTTGCGGAGAGATTAGCACGTCGTGACCAGTTCAGACACTGTTCCTAATTTCAAACAATGAAAAACGATTTAAGATTGGAAAAATACTTCTCGTGGACGAACCCTGGCATTGTTGGAGCCCATGTGAACAGGGGAATGGGGGTCCAAAACTCATTCTCCGTTGCGCATGGGTATACGGCGACCATAGGGGAGAGCATCTTGCGGGATATCTTTTTCAATCTAAAATTGAATGTTTTAAATCAAATGGAGCAGGTTAATCCGGACTGATTGCGAGTGCTAAGAACCCTACAACCGTACCTCTTTTTAATTATTAAAAAATAAATAAATAATTTCTTTATTTTAGTTAATCTCTCAATCAAACCAACAAGGGGTAGCTACCTAAGAGCCAGTTTTTTTTTTTTTGACTCGGCCTAAGAGCCAGTTTAAACAGCAACAATCCGAGTTTTAATCAGCACACATCACCGTCTTTGTGGATTCGACTCCGATCTTACTGGATTTTGTGCTGCGTCGGTCTCCGCCCTACGCTTGGGGCAACCCTTTATTTTTAGGATTAGGAAATCGTCAAGCAAATGACGAAGGCTTTGAGCAATGACCGCGATGCAATGGTCTTAGAGTTCATCGACCTGTTACGTCAAGTGCTTTTGTTTCTTAGAGCCTAGGCCCTCTTATGTACCAAAAAAAATTAAGATTATTGGGGTGCTACATATGTGGTCATTCCCCCTCCCCCCCAATTTTTTTTTTTTTTTGAATAATTGCTCCATTATAAAGCTAAAATAAAGATCGTGCATGGTTTCAATTAATCCAAGCATACCATTTTCCATTGGTAGTTGAGAGGATCCGGGGACGCTGTCAAACACCCTACCGAGTGGGTGCAAAGCACATCCGGACCGTCCAAAAGTGTTTTCAGCGGTCCGGATTAAACAAACTCTTTTAGGAAAAAGTTAACTCTTCTCTGAAAGAGTTTATTTTCAATCCGGACCATTGATTGCCGAGATGGGTGGTCCGGATGCCCCTTTCATATGTGTGCTCATGCGTCGTTAAATGAAACCCAATTAACTTAGTACGGAGTATATCTAGCTACCATCAGCGATTCAGCCATGTGGCCCAATGGTAATATAGAATGCATGAAGTTGGCTCATCAGCAGTTGAGAAGCAAACTGCTTATAACACAGATGCAACTGGAAAAATTTCGGCCCCATCCTGGGTTCATTCAACAAACGAAATCGTCAATTTTATAAGCGTAAGTCTGTTGACACAGACAAATGGTGCACAGATCGTGCACAGATTCCGATGTGGGACCTACTACGGGTCCCACATAAAAAATCCGAGCCATTCATTAAGTTTAAAACATTTTTTCAAAAGCTCCCGTGAAAAATTAGTTCAATCCGATATTTATAAGTTATCGATCTAATCATATAAGTTTTCATTCAAGTTCAAAGTTGAATGAAAAGTTAGATAATTAGATCGAGTACTTCTAGGTATTGAATTGAGTTCATGTTTTGCGGGGGCCCTTGAAAAAATGTTTCAAATTTAATGAACGACTCGAATCATTTGTGTGGGACCCGTAGTGGATCCCACATCGAGATCTGTGCACAATCTGTGCACCCTTTGTCTGTGTGAATAGCACCTCTCATTTTATAAAGCTTATTGAGAACAACAATCAAATCAAAAATCATGTCGATCAAATTCCGGTAAGTGTCTAATCATAACACGTTCATCTAGGGAAAAAAAAAAGGGTTTAATCCAGTTTTTCCAAGTTAAACGTTTTCAAATCAGGTGGTTATGGAGATTTGAGGCAACTAAGATTTTTTTTATAGGAGTATGATTCATTTTCTTAATGAGTTCTATAGAAAATGAATCGCCAACTACTCCACCAAGAAGCCTGGTCCCAATATGTAGGTGTGGTTCCATCTACGGAAAAATTAAAGTTGCAGGTATGAAGTATTGAGGTTATTTTGGGTGCCTAAAATAGGCTTATACGGAAATTAAGTACTGCATGTGGTCTGAGGATAAGCTAATTTTTTATAGGTTCGATAACTACAAGAATATACATTAATAAGTACTGTGGTCTGAGGATATGCTAACTTTATTATAGGTTGATCAATAACCACAAGAATATATATATGTACCACGACAAACAACTGTCATGGACATCTCGTTTCTTTTTTTCATTGTGCATGGGAACGGTAAGAGAAGTATATAATTACATCCAATTAATAATAATCCCATTAACGGTAGAAATAATCGCAACAACACACGCACGTAAGTTTGGAGATTCGAATTCCTGACTTCCTAATGAGATGTAGGAGTCTTGCTCAACTGAACTAGCCTCAAATAGTTGGCATCTCGTTTGTAGGGGCAACTATTTTGGGAAGAGGGAGACTAATTAATTAATGGCTAGGGACAATACTATTTCGTTTTTTCACTGAATTCAATTAAAGCTCTGTTTGGAACCTAAGGAAAGAGGGGGGGGGGAAGGAAAAAGAAAAAGAAAAAGAAAATAGGCGGAAAATGGGAGGGAAAATTTACTATTCACAGAATTTGAAATTTTTATTTTCTTCTCTCTTTCTCTTTTAACCAAACAATGGAAGGGGATTTTTTTTAATTGTCCTTTCTTTTTCATAAGTTCCAAACAGAGCCTAAATCTTGCAAATTTTCTTAACTTTTTCTACCCTTGAAGTCCTTTTCTGGTTTTAGAAAACATATGATACGATTGTAGGGGTTCGATTATTTGGGACCTTGACCGTAGCTCTGGCTAGAATCCTTCCTTCGCAGCTCCGTGCTTCCGCCGCTGGACCTGCAACAAGTCACTAGGGCTTGTATTGCCCAGTGACCCTCCAACGATCAAGTTAGATCTCAGGGGAAATGTTTAGGTCTAGGGTTAGGATAGTGTGGCGTACCTCTTTCCGGTGAGTATCCTTTTGTATTTATAGACCTAGGTTTTCTTGGGCTCCAAGCTAGTGCGTGGAGGATACGCTCATGTAACCGCCTCGGGTGACGTCACCTATGACGAGGGGAATGAAACGGTTACGGAGTACATGGTCAGGCCTGATCCCAATGATTACGCCTGCCGCGCGATCCTCAGGGGACCCACCTGGCGTAACTGCTTCTCCTGAATAGACTTGGATATACCGGAGCGGACAGGAAGCTGATTGATGCTCCGAAGTACTCGGGGGCCGACTCTGACCATGCAACCAAACCGAATACCGAAGTGCACCTGACATCCCTCCGTGACTCAGACCTCCCTTAGCCGTCGGTTCGGAATACATGGCTCGATTACCGTACCGGTAACCGAGGCCACTACAATAGCCCCTCAACGCTCTAGAGCACCACCCCTCGACTCTAGGGGGTTAACTCTTCTTGCGATCCGACGCGTTTGAGTCCTCAACGAATGTAATACCGAAGAGTGGAGCGGCCTCGATGGTGACCAAGCATCCAACCCCAGCCCTAAGAGCCACGTGTTGATCATCGCCAAGGTGTATGACATCATGAGTCGTCTCAGCACGTGAAATGTCAGATGATTGGTACGAAACGTCCCATCGGGGACACATGTCGAAACGCAAATGGTTCGGAGAACGACGCTTCAGACCTCGGTTCTGACCCTTGGTTGCTGACCGCCAGATGTGGACACGCGTCGAAGATCCAACGGCTCGGTGAATGACGCTTCGTTTCCCGCGCGACCCTTCGTACGTTCCATTATAAATTCAGGGCGACAGGAGAGAAAAGGGCACCTTACTCTCAAACGACGTCGAACCGCTGCCGCCCCCTCTTGTAAAGCTTAGATCGTGATTTCGAGTGATTTGGCAGCGAATCTTCACTCGAAACTCAGGTATAATGATCTCTACTCATTAATCTTCGAGTTTTGCTGATTTTCTCGAGCTTTTTCGTTGTTTCTAATGTGCATTGAGGCGGAGACGCCGCTCGCCGTTGTCTGGTTCGCGGCGGCGCTGCCGTTTCCCGCCGCTGTTCATGTTCTTCCCGAGGCCCAAACTCATCCCGAGGCCTATCTTCAACCCGAACCCTATCTTCAACCCGAAACCATAGGAGTGACTTAAAGACCACGCGGGCTCTTCCCGAGGATGAGGGTCACGAGAAAGACCAAGGCCTAGCAGCCCCGAGGAGAGATGACCATTCTGTCATGAGCACTAGATCCTTTTGCTTTCCCCTAGGCATATAGCTAACGGGTTTTTGCACTTGCTCTTTTTCTTGTTAGGTAGGGGCGAATGGTCATTGAGCTTACCTCGGACAGCTCCAATAGTTCTGACTCCTCCTCGGTTAAAGCCGTCTTCCGCGAGATTTGGGCCCAAAGACTTTACCGGATCCCGATCGACTGCATCGAACCAGTTGACCCCATTCGAGCTCCTTGAGAGATTACCTCACTCGATCCTTGGGAAATGGAAGCCCCCAGTACGTCAAACCAGGGACCGAGACCATTTGCGAATGCGCTCGAGGAGGTGCGTGGGCGCTGAAGGCCAATGAGGCCCTGTCCTTACCGAAACAAGTATTTCACCGGCGCCCCGGCCGCCTATGCCGAGTTCAAGCGGATCTACAGCATTCCCCCTGACGTTGAGGTTCGGTTGCTTCCGGACTCCAACCCCAAAAAACTTTCGCACCGCCCAGGGGAGTTGATCTTCCCCCTGATGGCCATCACCGAGGGTGGAATCAGGTTTCCCCTTCACCAGTTTGTCCGTCGGGTGCTACGGACCCTCAGCCGTACATCTTATCAGCTCACGGTGAACTCCTACCGAATCATCACCAGCATCATCGAGCTAAGGAGACAGTTTACCCTGACCTTCGGGCTCGAAGAGCTCTTCGGGGTCTCCCTGGTAGGGGTCAACCGAGAGAGCGACCGGTACTACCTTTCCTGCCGGACGGGGTACGACACGTTCCTGATCTACCATCTGCCAGACTCCGAGGAATGGGCGAGTATCTATGTCTCGGTCACCGAGAACTTCATGTTCGGGCCCGGAGAGAGCATAGATACTACCACCAGAGTTCAATTTGGGACTGGAGCTCCTGGTCGGTAAATTATTCTTCGGTAGCTAACTTTTAGATTTCCGTTATACCTTGCATGCTTGTATTGATTTCCTTGTTTTGGTTCCCTTTTGCAGCCGAAGGCGTTGTTCAGGAGCTTCGGGAAAGGGCGGTCCGAGCTCGGATAACCGCAGCTTACGCGATCCCCGTCACTAGTCAGTATGCCTCTGAGCTTCTCGGGTACGTGCCCACGTATACGAGCTATCTAAAGAAGAAATCGAGGCGGCAGGGAGTACCAAGGGGAGGCCGAGGGAGAGGAAGAGGAGCAGGATGAGGAGGCGACGGAGGGAGTAGGCAGGAAACCGAGGCGGCAGGGAGTACCGAGGGCAGGCCGAGGGGGAGGCCGAGGGAGAGGAAGAGGAGCAGGACGAGGAGGCGACGGAGGGAGTAGGCAGGAAACCGAGGGCAGTAGCTCCGGGCCTCGGGGAGTTTTAAGGGAGGAGGTTAATCATGAAACTCCAGAGAGAACTGGGTTGAGCGAAAGGATGGCAGGCCCCGGGACTCGGGAGGTGCTACACCTCAGGCGCCAGCGACCGAGGGGCCGAGGTACAGTCTCCGGTACGCCTGGTGCTGGGACCTCGAGGGCTGCCCCCATTTCTCCGCAGGAGCCCCCGGAGAAGAGAGCTCGGCACGACGAGGGGGGAAGCCCGCGGAAAGGAAAAGGAGACCATCCGCATAACCGAAGAGGAGGAGCGAGTGGAGGAGCAGGGACAGGAGGCCGCTGAGGGAGGAGAAGGAAGCTGGGTCCATCCTAGGGACCTTCCCTGGGCTCTAGAATTTCGCCACTACGCTGGTCGCCTGATTCATCACGCAGACAGCGTGACCAACCTCGGTACTGCGTTCGAGATGCTCCGAGGCTGCGTTCTTCCCAGGGACGCCAAGGCTATCCAGGGATTGACCGAGGACAACACCGGAGAGATAGCATAGGCCCTCTTCACTGTAAGTTGTTACTTTTTGTTTATTGCCTTTGGCTATGAGTCCATACTTGTAATACTCCTTCTGTTTATTGTTTGCAGGCTGGTGCTCGGGCTTTGGTGGTTAATGACCGATGCCAAGCTCAGGAGCGAGAGATTGAGGACCTAAATAAGGCCCTTGAACAGAGGGAGGACTACTTGAAGGTAGCTCGGGAAACCTGCGATCTTTACCTTGCGGATTTCCAAAGGTGCGACAAGGAGAGGGTGGCTGCCGAAGCCCGAGCCGAGAAAGCCGAAGAGAACGTAACTACCTTGAGAGCCACCCGAGTTCGCGAGGTTGAGGCTGCGAAGAACAAGGACTACGACGAAGGTTGGGACGCAACCGGGGTGGAGTACAAGAAGCAGGTTCGGGAGATTGAAGCCAAGCTTTACAGGGATCGCTTCTTGGACGGACTTCGGTTCGGCCATGAGGCTCTTCTGAAGAAATTTGATCTCCCAGCCGACTTTGAACTCCGAGTCTTGCCCGAGGCGCCTCCCGAGGAGCTTGTCATGCCCGAGGAGGGGGACGAGCAGGTGCTTGATTTTGAGGCGGAGATTCTCCCGGAGGTCCAAACCACTCCTGCTGCCGTTGTTCCAACCGGAGATGCGATCCAGACTCCCCATCCTCCCAGCACTTAGGATTTTCTTTTTTCTTTTAGTTTATGTTTAGCTGGACGATTCCGAACATTTGGAATTTACCGTTCTAGGGTTTGTAAATGTTTTTTGCTTAACAGGCGCCGAATAGTTGGCCGAAGCCTGATTGGATGTGATAGCTTTGATCTAGGGCTTTAACTTGCAATCCATTTTGCTGTCTTTAAATGAATGCTTTCTTTCCCTTCACGACTTGTTTATTTTTTAGATGCTTGTATGGCTATATGGTTATAACCGAAGGGTGACTCTGCCCCTGCTTCGGTAAAATGTTGCGGAGTAACAAGGCAGGGTTTAACCGAAGCACTAATCGAGGCAATTGCACCGACCTAGGCAATTCTAAAAAATGTTTGTCGAAAATTTGAGCTATTTGCAGCCCCTGTGTCGGGGGGCTTGCCTGGGGGAATCAGTTGAGTTGGTCAAAGCGTCCTAGCGTGTTCGCCGAAGTTCTAACCGTCGGATGGATAACATAGGACCTAGAAGGTTGAGCGGAGGCAAGTAAGGAATTTTTGAATTTTGTATGCCCCTGCGTCGGTTTAACTTACCTCGGTCCCTAGGTTGTAGATTGAGTGAAGCACACCTAGCGTGGTGAGGTGAGGCTGTTTAGATTAGGGCTAGGGTCCCGAAGTGGAGATGGCGTTGACCATGACTCCGGGACGTAGCGAATCCAAACAGTGGATGACTTATTGGTAGGTCGGTATAAGGGGCTCGGGACGAATGCCGAGTGTCCTTAATGCGATCGACCGAAAGTCCGAACGACCGAGGAGGTCGTGGTGACTTGGTGAGAGATCCGCCCGAGGGGGTTGCCCAAGGAGGACGATCCCTGAAGTCAGGATAAAACGATCTGAGGAAAGACGAACCAAGTAGGAAGAGTAAATGACAAAATCAGACAGAATGAAAAAGAAAAGTAAATTCTAATTGAAACTGAAACTGAAACGTGCCATTACATAAGTGAGTTGGTTTCCACCTCATAACTTGGAGAATAAAAATTTGCAAAAATGGAAAAAGAAGGAGGCTCTCGGTACCGAAGCTTAGCTATCCGTAAAACTTATTCAGGTTGTTAGCGTTCCAAGTCTTGGCGATTGGAGAACCGTCCAGCTTCTCCAGCTTATAATTTCCCGAGCCGAGATGTTTGAGGACTCGGAAGGAGCCTTCCCAATTAGGCATCAGTTTTCTCTTTTTAGACTTTTCCACCACCTTCTTCCAGACAAGGTCGTCTGGTTTGAATAACCGAAGATGGACGCTACGATTGTAGCCCTTGGCAACCTTTTGCTGATATGAAGCAATCTTGATTCTTGAGTTCTCACGCTCCTCTTCGGCCAAATCGAGGTCCGCAACGATATTTTCGTCATTCACCGACTCGTCAAAATTTTCAGTCCGAATTGTTGGGAGCCCGACCTGGAGTGGGATGACAGCCTCCATTCCAAATGCCAAGGAAAATGGGGTGCGACCGGTGGATCGTCGAGGCGTTGTACGATAGCCCCAGAGCACCCTAGGGAGCTCCTCGGCCCATTTGCCCCGGCATGATTCGAGTCGACGCTTCAGCCCGGAAGAAATTGCCTTGTTTGCGGCCTCGGCCTGCCTGTTGCCCTAGGGGTAAAATGGAGTAGAGGTGTCCCATTTGATGCCGTATTCGTCCAAAAGGGCCTGGTATTTCTGTCCGGTAAACTGGCTCCCGTTGTCGGTAATGATGGCGAAGGGTACACCGAAGCGAGAGATGATATTTCGCCAAACGAAATGAATGATGTCTGCTTCCTCAACGGTAACCAGGGGTTCGGCCTCGACCCATTTGGAGAAGTAGTCGGTGGCGGTGAGGAGAAACTTAAATCCACCTGGGGCGACCGGGAGCTTTCCAACGATATCCATGCCCCACTGAGAGAAGGGCCATGGGCTGGTGAGGGGGTTGAGGTCCCGAGCCGGTTGGTGAATGATAGGAGCGAACATCTAACACTTCCGACAACGCTTTACATATTCCTCGGAATCCTTCTTCATTGTTGGCCACCAATACCCTTGAGTGATGGCTCGGTGCGCGAGGGAGCGTCCACCGGAGTGGCAACCGCTGTCCCCGGCATGGAGTTCTTCAATGATGCTGGGTACCTAGTGGGGGTGTGCAACCAGTAAGTAGGGACCGGTAAACGATCTACAGTAAAGCTTACCGTTTGGGTTTAGCCAGAAGAGGGCGGCATTGTTTCAGAGTCAGTGTGCATCCTTCTTGTCGATTGGAAGGGTGTCGTCCCGCAGGTAGCCAACGATTTCGTCCATCCAGCTCGGGCCGAGCTCTATGTTGAGTATCTCGTGGCTCAATACTTCGAGCTCGAAACTAGGCTTGTCAATAGAGCTGAAGGAGATAGAGCAATGTTCCGAAGCAGAACAGGCCGAAGCGAGTCCGGCGAGGGCATCGGCGTGAGCGTTCTGTTCCCTGGGAATGTGTTCGATGTGAATGGCCTTGAAGCCTTTGAGCAACCGAACAGCAGAGCTGAGGTAAGTACGCATTCTGTCGTCCCGAGCCTTGTATTCTTCCGATAGCTGGTTAACCACTAACTGAGAATCGCTGTAGATTACAAGTTCTTCAATGCCGAAGGCTTCAGCGGTCTTGAGTCCGGAGATGAGCGCTTCATACTCGGCCTCGTTGTTGAAGGCCGGGAAGTTGATGGAAAGGGAGCTTTCATGTAGAACACCCGAGGGAGAGAGGAGTACAATCCCAGCCTCGGTGCCTCGGCTATTTGAGGCGCCATCCACATACATCTTCCAAACATCGCCATGGAAGAGTTTCCAAGCGGTGCTAGGGTTTGCTTGGAGAACAGCTTCGGGTCGGGGAGCCGGGGTTGAAGCGAGGATGTCGGCCGGAGTGAGCTCGGCGATGAAGTCGGCGAGGACCTGAGCTTTGATTGCTGGAAGTGGATTTCATAGTTCATGAGCTCGGCGGCCCACTGGGAGATTCGGTTGGAGAGGTCCGCCTTCCGGAGGAGCGACTTGAGTGGGTACTCGGTAAGCACAATGATACGGTGGGACTGGAAGTATGGGGCAAGCTTCCGAGAGGCGGAGACGAGGGCGAGAACAAGCTTTTCCAAAGGGAAGGTAGCGCGTCTCGACGGTTGTCATTGTCTTACTGGAGTAGTAGATAGTGTAGGGAGGTATTCCCAAACAGGCTCAAGAAAGTCCCGAACAAGTGGTACGTGGGACCATGATATAGTTATGGTGAGGACAGTCGCCGTGCATAACGGTGATCGGCGACTGGGACCAGCGATATGAGGGATCATTGGTCCAGAGAGTCTGTACAAGGTCAAGGTCCAGTAACACGAGAGAATATTGGACCAGGAGATTGACAAAGGAGCAGTGACATGTGAAGTCACTGGTCCAAGTAGTTTGTTCGGCAACAAAAGAGCCGAGCAGGAGGGGATTTGTACGAAAGCAGTCCCAGATGCAGGGAACGTTCCAGAAGGTTCCAGAATAGGGATATTCCGTGAAGGAATGAGATCCCAATAAAATAGGATCTTGGAGAGATACCCAACGGGAATGAGATGTTCAGCCAGCTATGGTAAAGAGTCATAAATGGACTCTTTTTATGAATTGATAAGGGAACGAGAATCCAAGATATTCTGGGTTTCCTATACGAGATAAGAAACCTAGGGTAACATGGATACTTGGGCAGCAAGCATCCATAAACCTATAAATACGAGGTAAACCTAGAGGGAAAAGGTACACAATATATTGCAGTTATTCATATTCTCCTACTCTTAATTAGGGTTTTCTGCTAGAACGTTATACTAATTTAGATATCGGAGGGCCTTTGCCACGAGAGGCAAAGGTGCGCTCACCCCTTGTCTATTTTATAGATAAGGATTCCGGCGACGTATTAGGGTTCCGGCGAGAATCACGAAGTAGCCGTTAAGTTCTTGTGCTGCTCAAACCCCTTTCGATTTTTCTGCACTTACAGATAGGTTGGTGCTCACGTCCCTCCTGTCGAACGAGGACCGAGCTTATCGCATGCGCGGAAACGGCAAGATACAGGAACAAATCCTCATGGTCCCGAGGTGTGACGAGGAGCGGGGCCTTGGAGAGATAGGCCTTCAACTGCTGTAGGGCTCGGTCGCAATCTTCCGTCTAGTTGAAACTTCATCGGCTACCTTTGAGGAGGGCAAAGAATGGCTGGCATTTGTCGGAGGAGCGACTGATGAATCTATTCAGGGCGGCGGCAATGCCGGTTAGGCGTTGTATATCCCTCTTGTTGTGAGGAGCCGAAAGTTTCTCAATGGCTAGGAGCTGTGTAGGGACGGCTTCAATACCGCGTCGAGAGACGAGGTGACCGAGGAATTTACCGGAGCTTACCCCGAAGGCGCATTTCTCGGCGTTGAGGCAGAGCTTGTGCTTTTTGAGGATTTCGAAGGCCTCGGCGAGGTGAGTCAGGTGATCGCCAGCCATCATGCTTTTGACCACCATATCGTCGATGTAGGCCATCATGGTGTCTCCAAGTAAACGCTCGAACATCTTGGTTATCATTCGCTGAAAAGTTGCCCCAGCGTTCTTCAAACCGAAGGGCATAACGAGATAGCCGAAGATCCCATGGGGGGTGATGAAGGCCGTGTTCTCAACGTCTCATTCGCTCATGGCGATCTGATGGTAGCCTCGGTAGGCATCCATGAAACTGAGTCGGTCATGGCCTGCCGTTGCATCAACGAGCTGATCGATCCGTGGGAGTGGGAAGAAGTCCTTTGGGTAGGCGTCGTTGAGGTTAGAATAATCAACGCAGACCCGCCATTTGCCATTCTTCTTTTTGACCACCACGGTGTTGGCCAACCATTTGGGGTATTGTACTTCTCGGATGGCTTTCGCGTTTAGGAGTCTGTTGACCTCTTCGATGACAGCCTCAGAATGAACCGGGGAGGACCTCCTTGCTTTTTGTACGACGGGGCGCTTGGCTCGGTTGATGTTGAGCTTGTGGCAGATGAACTTAGGATCGACCCCGGGCATTTCATAGGGGGTCCATGCGAAAACCTCGATGTTATTTTTGAGACAGTTCACCATGTAATTCCGTTCGGTGTCACTAAGTGAGGAACCGACAAGGAAGAAACGTGAAACGTCTTCGGAGATGGGGATGGTGATAAGATCCTCTATAGTTTTCTCGTCGGCTGGCCTGCCGACGTCTTGTGGGCACACGCCCCAAAAATCTTACATTTTTAATAGATGTAAAATCGGGTGCGCCCTATCTTGCGGAAAGCGCGGCGAAACGCTTCGCAGTTCAGAGTCGCCACTCGGATTTTGCGGAAAGTACCCAAGAAACCGGGTTTTGAAAACGTTTGGATTACGTTGTTTGAGTTTGAAAAAAAAAAAAGGCTTGTAGATTGGACCGTCGTCACCTTCGATATCTGAGGTTCGGGAGCCAGGTTACGAGAGGGGAAGGGTTTTATGGCACCCCGAACGCCCAATCCGGAGATTGGTCTCTACTCGGGCATTTTGTAAAATGTTTGCATTTCTCTCTCATTTGATCATTTTTAGCCAGTTAGGGCAGGGGAACAGTTAATGGGGGTTAAAACTGTAAACAAGTTTGCATTTATGTACAAGAATGTGATAAAAATGTTGATGTATATTTGATGGATGTTTGAAAATCAAGTATAATAGATTGAGAACAAGCTCCTGTGAGTGTTTGGAACAAATTGGAACTCACTGACACAATGAGGTGCATGCAGGAACAAGCCTGTATGCACTGGCCAAGCCACCGCATACAGACATGACCTGCGTGCGCCACACATAGTCTGGCGTGCGCCGGTAGGCCCAAACTCACAGCTCTTGCAAATAACCCTCTGGGCTCTAGAATGGACCAGTGCACACCCAGGACAAACCACGCAATTTATATTGATAATGTAATATAGTTACAGACAGATAAGGGCTTAAGAGCCACCAAATAAACAGAAAACCCCTTAAACAGTGAGGGAGGAAAAATAGAGGCCAGGGGCCTAGTTGCCATGCAAGGGCCAGCCACTGATCAAGGTGTGACTGGCGCACGCAGGTACATGGTACCGTGCGCCAGTTAGCTCAACTTGGCCAGTGCTTGGCTTTGCATCATCTGGGCTCTGGAACATGACCAGAAGGCTTCTAGAGGCATTCCAAAGCAACAGAAAGGAAAAATTGAATACTATATCTAAACAGTCCTAAAATACAGAAAGCAGTAAACTTGTTTTAGCATGCTTATAAGGTGACAGAGCATAAATACAACAAAATAAGGATGATCAGTGATCCCCACGCCAGTTTTGCCATACAGCCATGACTGGCGTACGGTACTGATAACTGGCATGCGCCACCTGATCATCACGCACGGTTTTAAAACCTTGCCAGCATTAGGGCCAGGACTGGTATAGATTACCAGCCTTGACCCTGCTAGCCCCCCTCAGGGGTCAGAACAGAAAACAGAAGCAAAAGGTGGTATACCTTTGCTTGTGAGTTTTGAGAAAGAACTTGAGCTTTGAGCTTAGGGTTTGAAGGTTTGAGAGGTGAGTGTAGGGTATGTTATGGACTGAGTGTTGTTCTCCTTGCCTTATCTCTCAAATGGATGAAAGAAAGAGCAAGAAAAACAAGAGAGAAGAAGGAAAACCAAGGCTTGGCCTCTTAATGGTGCTAACCCCTTGCAAATGAATGGAAGGGGGTATTTATGGAGGAGAGATGACTGAAATCAGTTGTGCCTTAAGGCTTGTTTGGGGTGGCAAGGCAAGAGAGGAGCCTCCCATGCATTTAATGCATGGGACTTGGCTTGAGGGGCAATGTAGGAGAAAGAGGGGGACAGCCTCAGCCGGAACAATCATCAGGAGACTGTGGCTGACGTAGAGGTGGCCACAAAAGTCCCACGCGTCTGGCTGAATAAAGTTGATTTGATTGGCATTGACTGGCGTATGCCTCTTGTTGAGTGGCGTGCGCCAGTAACGGGCGATGACTGACACGTGGCAGTGCTTCCAGCGCACGCTAGTCCATCACCAGCGTACTCCAATAGGGTTTTGCTGAGGCCATTTAGTTCTGGCTTGAGGGTTCGACAAGGAGTTCGGAAAGGTTTTGGAATGCTCAAAGCTCAAACATGCTAACTGTAGACACCTCCCAAACGGGGCATCGCCATACAGATTGATCACATTGTGTTTGCTCGATTGGTTGCTTGCTTCGTAAACCAAAATCATGGACATTCCCATGGCTAGGAACATCGCCACATGATAGCGGTTATCATCAAAACAGAGTCGCCACCTAGTTTATTAAAACTAGGAAAACAGATAGAGATTCTGGATACGGGAGCCAAAAGTACAATAAGGGGAAGGTATTAGGCACCCCTCTTTGCCCAGTCGTGAGACTGGCCCATAGTCATTCAACATAAGACGTGTAGATGCTTTGTTTAATTCCGACACATAGTCTGTTTATTTATTCCTTTAAACAGTAAGCAAAGTGAGCCAGTGCGATAAGTAAGCATGCGTCAGAAAGCAGAAAAGCAAACAAAATGTCCCAGGGAGATCGATTACTCGGCCGGTGAATGGATGTCACGGCCGAGTAATCACACTGGTTCAATGTACCGGCCGAGGGATCGAAGCCCCGGTCGGTGTTCTTCCTCACACCAGAATATACGTTTAATAGATGATCAGAAAGTTATGATTAAGCATGAGAACGATAAATAAAACAAACTAAGGGCCGTTGGGCCTCACCACCTTGATCCCTTAGTTGCTTGATTGCTTTGGATTGGGTGTGATTGACTGATTGCTTGATCGAGAACCCTAGGGTTAAGGTTTGAACTTCGAGGTTTGATCGCCGGATTGACGGCTGCCTTCGGGAGGTTAGGGCTTTTGAAGTATGGGATTGAGGGATTATTTGTGCAGAGCTTCGAGGCTTGATTGAGTGTGTAGGTATATCAATTTTGTGTGTTTATTTTCGGAGTCCAAAGGCCCTTTATATAGGCAATTGGTGACTCACTCCGGCCAATCAAATCACGAGATGGCAATTGCAATTGCAATGCATCTCTAACTCTACGTCGTAATCTCTGAGCGTAGCCCGAACGCATCGAGAAGGTAGTGCAGTTGGATCAAACCAAACGTCTGACAGAACGTTCCAGAGTCTGGAAAAAGGTCGATCTGGCGGCCGAGTAAAGGATCTTGCGGCCGTGGAATTGATGTCTCGGCCGAAGGATAGATCTTGCGGCCGAGGAATTGATCTCTCAGGGAGATTTTGCTGGCAACAGGTTGCTCGGGTGAGGAATTGATGTTATGGCAGTTAGATCGTTGTTACGGCCGTCAGATGGTTTCTCCTAGGCTTCTGTATTTCTGTCTGAAAGGCTGTATGGCTTTGAATTGGGTCCTCTAAGTGGCTCAAAGTTCTTACCGAAAGTCCTAAGGTCCTCAAGGAAGCAATCAGCAATCACTGTATCCGTTTCATCATCGGGATGGTCCCAAGGTGGGACTTGAAATAATCGTTAGGCCAAATTGGGGTGTCTACACTAACAATCTCGAGATGTTCTTGACCCGTTTCATCATCGAGGAATCAAATACCGTAAGTAAGCTAATTTGGAAAGTCCAAAATAGGGTGTCTACACGTCTTCCAAAATCGGGGCTTCGGGCACTTCGATGAGGTTGACTCTGGAAGTCTATTTGCTGCTCCAGACCGCATTGACATAACACCTTTTGGCCACGATTTGATCTCCATATAGGTCCTCATGTCGTCCGTTGGCACCTATGATGCGGACCACCTGGTGATAGGTAGAGGCGATAGCCTTTAACTTATGGAGCCAGGTACGCCCAACAATGGCGTTGTAAGGGCTTGGGACATCGACCACGACAAATTCCATGTCGAGTACGACCGAGCCGGCTCGAACTGGGAGAGTGATCAAACCGAGGGGCCAGACTGGAGCCCCGTTGAAGCCGATGAGGGGGACTTCGGAGGGACGAAGGTCGGCGTTTGAGAGTTTCAAGTCTTTAAATAGGGAGTAATACATGACCTCGGCTGAGCTTCCCTGGTCTACGAGGACGCGTCGGACGTTGAAGGCGCCGATGTGTAGCGTGACCACGAGGGCGTCATTATGTGGGAGTTGGACGCGGGCGAGATCCTTCTCGGTGAATGTGATTGTCCACTTAGCTCCGTCGTCCGTCCGGGGCCGCTTTGCTTCGGGACCGCCTAGCATGACCTGTTTTGAAGATGAGGCGTCATCCAACTCGCCGCGGATGATACGAGCAGCTTCGGAGTTCAGAGGGTCGTGGATGACATGAATCGTCTGGACCTCTTCTTCGGTGCGTGTCTCGGCCTGTTGTGCCTGAAGCCTCATCTTCTCATGATCGATTAGGTTGCCGAGATGGCCGCTGGCGACAAGCTGCTCCAAGTAGGCCTTGAAGGGCTTACAGGCGGTGGTAAAATGACCTTGCTCATTGTGGTAGCTACATCGGACGATCGGGTTTTTGATTTTTCCATTTTCGGTGCCGAGCTTTTGGTTTGGAAAGGAGAAGAAAGGCTGGTCCTTTACCTGGTCGATTATCCTGTAAATGGGAATAGTAAAGACGGTCTTCTCGGCATTGAAGTCGCTTGGCCTCGGTGCCTTCCTCGGTGCCTATTTGATATTGTTGACTTGCTTCTTGGAAGTTGATACCGAGGCGGGAGCCGGAGCGGACACCGAGATAAGTGGTGTCTTGGAGCTCGTGGACTTCTCGATGCCCCTTTCTGCTTTAGATTCGATGAGTTAGCACCATCCCTCGATGCGAGTCATGAGGTCCTTCATAGAGTTAGGCTTGGGTCGGTCAAGGTCGTCGTAGACCTGCTCGTCTTGGGCGGTGAGGCCGAGTTTGAAACCGCGGGCCGAGATGACACCGTCGCAGCCTTCAATTTTCTTTGAACAATTCCCAGTAGCGATCGGCGTATTGCCGGAGCATTTCGTCGGGTCATTTTCGAAGGGAAAGAAGAGAGTCGATCTCTTTCTCGTGCTTATTGCTCGTGACAAACCGAGCCATAAAAGCATCGCAAAGGGAGTCGAAAGAAGAGATTGACCGGGCGAGGAGCTGGTTAAACCAAGCTAGGCCCAGGTTCCCGAGGCTTGCGGGAAAGACCTTACAGAGGAAGGCATCGTCCGAGGGCTCGTTACGGAGAAAAAGGTACATAACGAGTTTGTACTGTACCAAGTGAGTGTATGCCTCGGTTTTTCCGTCGTACTTGGCAAATTTGGGTTGGGTGAAGCCTTTCGGGGGGTGATCGAATCGATCTCCCTTGTGAAGGGGGAAGTCGTGAGCCTCTCGAGCCGAGCATCGCGGTGAGGTCGGATCGAACGGTCGGAACCGTCTGGACGCTCGGTTGCGGTACGCCTCTTCAGGATCTCCCAGTCCAATCTTTCATGCTCCTTCCTCTTCGGTTGAGTGCTACCCGACTTCTGGGGGGAGCGCTCGTGTCGATGCTTCTTGTAGCTATCTCGAGCATAGGGCTCGAGGCGCTCGGTGACCTTGCTTCCGTCACCCTTCTCCTTGGGACGTAAGATGAATAGGCTTTCAGAACGAGCGTTTTTGAGTCGCTCACGATACCCTTTGGTTTGGAATTCCAGGAGGCCGATGTCGTCGTTAGTAGCTTTGGTGAAACTGGGAGTGGGCTCGCGGCGGCCCTTCCCAATCCTGACTGGGTGGGTGGAGGAGGCGGAAATGCTTCCGGCACCAAGCCTTTTGAAGGCGGACGGCTTCCCGCGGGGGCCTCTGGGGTAGGGAGAACGAGAGCGCTCCCTGCGTCCAGCATCTCTTCCGTTACGACCCTCCGATGGCGGCTAAAGACGATCCTTGGCGGAAGGGCGCAATTAGTGCTCCACTAGGTGGCCTCCCTCACGGCTGCGGGGAGGGCTATGATGGCTTCTCCTTCCGCCGCAGCTCCTGGCGGAGTGAGATGGTGAGATCTGGAGGAGGTGCTTGATCTCCGCCAGTTCGTCCCAGACGTGCCTATCGCGCTCGACAACCGTTGTCAGGTCGTCGATCTTCCGCTCCAGGTGGCGGATGTAGGTTTGAAGTTCGGTGAGCCCCCGCGTCCTGAGTTGAAGTTCCGGCCCCGATCCCGACGAACATATGGGCCTTTCCAAGGGCGCCTGGTCCGCCGGTAGTCAGGTTCTGGTCCCCGAGAGTACCGAGATCGAAAGTGGTCTCACTAGGATGTTGATCGTCGACTTCCACCATGGTTAGCTCAGAAGACTTGAACGGAGCTTCTTGAGGAAGGGAGTGATTGAATGAAGAACGGCTAGGTCCCCAGCAGAGTCGCCAATTGTAGGGGTTCGATTATTTGGGACCTTGACCGTGGCTCTGGCTAGAATCCTTCCTTCGCAGCTCCGTGCTTCCGCCGCTGGACCTGCAACAAGTCACTAAGGCTTGTATTGCCCAGTGACCCTCCGACGATCAAGTTAGATCTCAAGGGAATGTTTAGGATAGTGTGGTGTACCTCTTTCAGGTGAGTATCCTTTTGTATTTATAGACCTAGGTTTTCTTGGGCTCCAAGCTAGCACGTGGAGGATACGCTCAGGTAACTGCCTCGGGTGACGTCACCTATGACGAGGGGAATGAAACGGTTACGAAGTACATGGCCAGGCCTGATCCCAATGATTACGCCTGCCGCGCGATCCTCAGGGGACCCACCTGGCGTAACTGCTTCTCCTGAATAGACTTGGATATACCGGAGCGGACAGGAAGCTGATTGATGCTCCGAAGTACTCGGGGGCCGACTCTGACCATGCAACCGAACTGAATACCGAAGGGCACCTAACATCCCTCCGTGACTCAGACCTCCCTTAGCCGTTGGTTCGGAATACATGGCTCGGTTACCGTACCCAATAACCGAGGCCACTACAAGGATCATATATACAGCTAGACTACGGGAAAGGGAGGACAATGTCCTTGAATCTTGGATTGGAGAAAAGGTGAAGAAATGGGAATATATAGGACCAAATTAGTTGTGTTTGAAAATTACTTTCTAATCCTATTTACTTCCTCCATCCCGAATTATTTGTCCAATTTCGAGTTTTCAACTTATTAAGGAAACCAAATATAATCCATAGATTTGAAAATTTACATAATCTCATCCATTGATTTGAAATTGGACAGTCAATTTGGGACATGTACAAGTCAAAAAGGGGACAAACAAATCAGGACGAATGGAGTAATTTACATGCACAATTTTTTTTCACAAAAAATCTAAACGTAGTCTTACATTCGAGAACACAATAACTGGAAGTGATATCACATACTAACCCCAAGGGGTTTGGCCAAGTGATTGTGAGAAAATAATATTAAGTGCTCCTTCATAAAGTCACTGGTTCCATTCCCACGGAGCCCAAATATTCTAAACCTTGGGACCACTGGGGGTTATACCCGGTCGTTACCTTCAAAGCTCCGGAACTAATTGAGGTGCGCACATATTGACCAGAACGTACATCTAGTTATTTAAATAAATAAATAAAAGTAATACCGCATACTGTACATGCCATTACATGCCCGAGGTTGTTTGCCTAAATTCACAAGGTTGCGCACAAACTGACCCAAACATACAGTTATTTAAATAAATAAATAAAGTAAATACCGCATACTGTGCATGCTTATCATGCCATTACACGCATGCTCGAGGTGGTTTGGCTAAATTCACAAGGGGAATTGATCTGTGTACTGAAACTTTATTGCACTAATCTGTAAACTAATGTGTCCGGAAATGTTGACCACTTGCATTAGATTGTTCCAGATGTAGACATGTACCGTGCTACAAAATAATAAGAGATCACTTGCATTAGATGGTTCGAGATATATCTGTACATATCTTGAAGTGTGCAGGGATTTAATACTCGTAGTGAATTTGGACACGTAGGTTATATCACCTTTGAATTGACTAATCCGATCGATCGATAATTCTACACGAGTCATCTTCTAAGAGATGCTGCATAGTAGTAGTAATTAAGAGAGGAATTTAGGAGGGTGTACAAATAGCCAAAGACAGAAGACGCACGCTTCAAAGCTCTCTCTCATGTCAATATTGCCTTTGTTCAGTTTCCTTTTTAGTTTTCACTTTTATTTTTATTTTCAATCATTACTCATATCTCTCCCCAATCATTACTCCTATTTTCAATTATTACTTTAACTTTTTCTCTCTATATATCTCCAATCATTACCCCTATCTCCCAATTATTATCCCTATTTCTCTTCACAATCATTACCCAAAAACAAAAATAAAACTACAAACCGAACAAAGCAGGGCATCTTCCGATTATTACCCCTATTTAAAGGTCGTACGTCCATTTTCGTTTTGGTCCAACAAAAATGCATTCCCCGGGGAGAATAGCCTGCAGGTCACGTGATGCGTGCACCTCTCATCCTTGTTTGGCAGGAAGGTGTGGAAAAATGGTTTCAGTCTCTTGAATCATTGCATAGGATCGACAAAGAATATTACTAGTGTCAAGTTTGGCTGATCGAGATAAATAAGCACAAGGGTGGTAGCCTAGTTGGCCAAAGTGAGTGGGATAAGTCCTCTCCTTTCATGTCCATGGACCTCGGTTCGAATCCCACCCATACCACTGCTGGGTCTTTGGGTGGATTTGCATGAAGGGCCACTACTATAATATTAGATATGCGTCACACAGATCACGGTTTTCAGTGAAAGCGTGATAAAAAATGGTGCTTAAATTTTTTTTTCGCAGTTTAAGTCCAAAATTGAGATAAAAAGTGGGTTTTAGCGCGGAATATAAGATCTCGCTCTTACGGCGAGATAAAAGAAAAACAACCTCACCCTTGCGGTGTGATAAAAGATCTTAGGGCGAAAAAAATGAGATAAAAGATCTCGCTCTTGTGGCGAGATAAAAGATAAAAGACCTCACACCCTTGTAGCGTGATAAAAAAGAGAAAAGACCTCACCCTTGTGGCATGATAAAAGATTTTAGGGCGGAAAAGAATGAGATAAAATATCTCGCTCTTGTGCCGAGATAAAAGAGAAAAGACCTCACCTTTGTAGTGTGATAAAAAACTTTAGCACGGAAAAAAGTGAGATAAATGATCTCACTCTTGCGGCGAGATAAAAAGCCTACCCATTTTAGGCGCGCGGTCTAAATTTTCACGTGGGCGGGTTGGTACTCAAATAGGCGGGTTTTGAAAAGTTATGTGATGAAAACGATGTTGTTAAAGGACTTTGAAAAGTTCTAATTTTTTTTTTTTTTTTACAAAACGTAAGAAGATAAGCCCTAATTACACTTACCCCTAAAGATTTTTACGTTTCATCTTCATCTTCACACCCAAAAAAGATCGATCGATCGATCGATTGATCGAGAGAGAGAGAGAAGGCAAATTTCATAACTAGATTCCATCAGTGCCCACTTGTTTCTTAAAACGACGGGCGGACTATTCCACTAGTGCCCGATTTTCACGTGGGCGAGTTGTGATCTTTATGGTTTATTGTAGTAGTAAAATTTAGTTATTTCGGATGTCTTTCAAGTGTTTGACACATTAGGTAAAAAAAATAATTATATTATTATGGCTTAGCCTTGTCTGAAAAGGATTAAAATCTAATTGGGAAGCCACCATTGAAATTGAAATTCAATATAAACACAAAATTCATGTGAAATGGTTAGTTTATAAAAAAAAAAATGTAAAGTTTGTCTTTAATGTTACAATATACATGTTGTCATAATTTTCATAAAATTTGTCTATATCATGTTAATTACATTTCCAAAAATTCAGCAAATTTTAAGGGAAAAAAAAAATTTCTCACATTAAGAAGTATAAATATTTTTGTTTTCCTATTGTAACAAATATTCTTGGCTAGCTTAGTGGTAAGGGTTTGGGAAGTCAACTAAGGGTGCATGGGTTCGAAACTTGGCAATGACAATAAAAGAAGGTCTAATAGATACAAAGAAAAGATCACGCGCAATGATTTTCCATCTCAGTATATGGTGTGATTATTTTGAACTTTCAATCACGGTTATAGACCGTGATCTAAAGTGACATACAATCACGCCCAAGAGAAACATGGTGTGATTATTTTGAACTTTCAATCACGGTTATAGACCGTGATCTAAAGTGACATACAATCACGCCCAAGAGAAACAATCCCAGCTTATAACTGTGATAAAAGAGAAACGATCACGCTTTTTGGCCGTGATTGTTTCTCTCTTTCAATCACGGTTTATAACCGTGATAAGAGAAAGTGACTTACAATCACACCCAAATCTATCATGGTAGCAAAAGCGTGATGGAAAACTTACCATCACGGCCAATAGCTGTGATCTTTATGGTTTATTGTAGTAGTGGGCCAACTAGTCATCTTTGTGGTGCTGTGGTGACGGCATGTCCTCCCGGACAGTAGCTATGACTCGAACCGAACATTCCACAGCAGGTAGAGAGCCCCTATGGTGGTAGCCTAGTTGGCCAAAGTGAGTGGGATAAGTCCCCTCCTTCCATGTCCATGGACCTCGGTTCTAATCCCACACATACCACTACTGGGTCTTTGTGTGGATTTGCATGGAGGGCCTTTGGCCAACTAGTCATCTTTATGGTGTTGTGGTGACGGCCTGTCCTCCCGGACAGTAGCTATGGCTCAAACCGGACATTCCACAGCGGGTAGAGAGCCCCTATGGTCACGACCAAGGGGAGTCGCTACGCTGGTTACCCTTATCAAAAAAAAGATAAATAAGTTAATTGACTTATTTTTTTTGTTCTTATTCAATTTATTTTTCGTATTTGTTAATTTTTCGTCAATTTTTTAGGGATTATTGTATCTTCATGACGAAAGAAATCTAAAAAGTAATAAATTATGATCGAAATCCAATATTTTTAATAAAGACGAAAAAATTGGCTTATTGGCTTTTTTTTGTCTTTATTCAAAAAAATTAGGTTTCAATAATAATTTTTTACTTTTTAAATTCCTCTTGTCATGACGATGCAATAATCTTCAAAAAATTGACGAAAAACTAACAAATACGAATTTTTTTTGAATAAAGACAAAAAAAATAAGCCAATTAACTTATTTAACCGAACGGGGTCTAACAGACCTAACTGCATGTGCCATTTTTCTTTTGCTGGTCATGGCGCGCGGTATATAAGTTGATAGTACTACATTTAAATGGTCAAATGGGAAGTACGAGCATGTGTCATGTGTCCTGACATTATAAGATTGGAGAGAACAATAATTCTATCACCACATCCATTTACACACCCATTCACACACCGTCACTCACAACAAGGGTGGGCCCCATACACACTGGATGTGTAGTGTATATTTCAAAACTTTCTTCACCTACCCTGCTTTTTATGTGTGTGTGTGTGTGGGGGGGGGGAGGGAGGGGAGGGGTTCCCTGACCAAGCAAGCTGCTGAATTGTTGCCAACTGCTCCCTCCCTCTCACTTTAATTGATTAGTCTCTTATTATGAAAACAAGTGTAAGTTTCGGATGAAAAACAAAGTATTTTCTTTCATAGTTCTTTGAATTTTTTCGCACTAAATTAAAGAATTAATTGAGATCTTGAATTTGGTGCATGCAAAGAAATTTGAAAAATCATGCACATAAATATTGTATTTTTAAATTTAAAAATTACAAGTCTTTTCATAAGAGATATCATTTTGGGACGGAGGGAGTAAGTTACTATTTGGGGGGAAAAAAAAGTTTGGCATAAGTGTTTTCAATTTTTGAAAAATAAAACTACAAAAGCTAGAATTTTGGACTTCCGTTAAGTGCTTCTGTTAAATATGAGAGAACAAATATTCTATTGAATTAATTGTGTGTAAAATATAGATCTAACATGCCTTTATATGGGTTACGTACAAGACTTGTAAATAAATAAGGCAAAATAGGCATAACAATTATAGAAAGGATACATAAACTAAATATATAGGAACATAAGTAATCAGGGCGCTTCTAATAAGGATGCCCTTATTTTCGTTATTTGCGGACGTCGTTGGATCGTGATTTCAATGGTTCAGATTTTAATGAAACTTTTCTGGGAAAAAGTTAATTGTGACTGGTCATAAACCTTCCATAGATCTAGACCATTGAAATCACGATCCAACGGCTGATAACAGAAGTCTGCAAATAATGAAAATAAGGACGCCCTCCTTAGAAGCGCTCTGCATAAGTAATATCCTAAAGTAAACAGGAAACACAATAATAAAACTTAAAAAACTTGATAACATAATATTCCTAATACTGTATTATATTCTAACAATGTTTCACCTAATTTACATTGCGTTACATTTATATCTACAGGCGTGAGTCTTTTCGAAATAGAGCTAATGCTTTCATTAAAAATCCTGCAGGTTTTGTGTTTCTCAAACTGTCAAACATTAAGGCCCGCAATCAGTAGTGAACATGGCCTAGCGTTGGACATGTAGCAACTGATTATATGCTACCGCACCCCCGTGCGGGGTGCGGTGGCCGGCAACCGCATGAATAATCCGAGCCGTTCAATAATTTTTAAAAAAAACAGAGTGGGCCTCATGGAAAATCAGTTCAATCCGATATGTGTAGGTGCTTGATCCAAACTACCAAAAATCCGATGATCCAAGCCGTTCAAGAATGAAAGATTAAATCGAGCACCTACACATATCGAATTAAGCTAATTTTTCATGAGATCCACTTGGATTTTTTTAACAAAAATTATTGAATGGATCGGATCATTCGTACGGGACTCAAAGTGGGTCCCACACCCGTGCAGTGACAGTAGACTTATTGGATTACATGTGTGGTTTTCTCTTGGGGAATTTTTAGGCCGGCCCAAAAAATTAGGTTCGGACTTAATTTAGTCCTGCACAATTGTTTGTACTTTTTATTCCAACCATGCCCCTTCACTCGCATCAGCGCACAAAACTGGAGAGCATCAAGTATAGAAAAATTATCCAATGCTCCATGAGCATTGGTACACCATTAAAACATTGTTTAAATTTCAAAAAGCCATAACTTTTGTTGTAGATATTCATTTTTTTTTTAAATTATATTTTTGGAACCTACTCGACGATATCTATTAAACAAGATCCATATTGCATATGAAATTATGTAAGATTAAAAAAATGTCATTTGCTATGAGAACTCTCAATGAGAACTGTTTTTATGAGAATTGTCTATGAGAAATATTTCTATGAGAACTCTTTCGGACAAAAATACCCTTGGCTATGAGAACTGTCAATTCTCATAGTCAGTTCTATGAGAATTATGTGAAATGACTATGTAAACTAAAAAATACATAGTTCAAATAGTCTCACCACACACTAAAATACACAGTTCTCATAGAAAATACGTAGTTGTCATAGAAAATACATAGTTCTCATGGACAATACTCAATTCTTATAGAAAATATACAGTTCTCATAGATAATTGTCATGGACAATATACAGTTCTCATAAAAAATACACAGCTATCTTAGAAAAATACACAGTTCTTATAGACCGTTCTCATAGAAAAATACAATGTTCCCGTAGAAAATACACAGTTCTCATAGAAAAATATAATGTTCCCTTATAAAATACACAGTTCTCATAGACAGTTCTCACAGAAAATACACAATTCTCATAGAAAACACACAGTTCTCATGGAAAATACATAGTTCTTATAGACAGTTCTCTATGAGAATTGTTCCTATGAGAATGTCTATGAGAACTGTTTCTATGAGAACTATCTATGAGAATTGTCTCTATAAGAACTGTCGATGAGATTGGCTATGAGAACTGTATCTATGAGAATTGTGTGAGAACTGTGTCTATGAGAATTGAGCACAATTCTCATAGAAAATACACAATTCATATAGTTTCACCACACACTAAAGTACACAGTTCTCACGAACAATACACAATTCTCATAGACAGCTCTCATGAAAAATATATAGTTCTCATAGAAAAATACACAATTCTTATAGAAAATATACACACGAATAAAAATTGAACAAAAACAAAAAAAAAGTAATCAAAATCAAATATAATTATAAATATTCAAATTTGAGTTGTTTTTGTCTTACTTATGAGATTTCGTCTTCTCTAGTTCGACGCCAAATTGTTTCTCCTCTCTGATTTACAACTTACAGGTCTGAATGTTCAATATCTACCAACAAATTGTGAAGTGCAAATGAAAATTGTTTTGTGTTCAACTGATAGCCTCTCTCTGAGCGACATAGATCACCACCGTTGCGTCAATCGATCACAATCGCCTTTGATTGGTCGGAACCCATCATCAATCCGCACAGTAATCCTATTTTTTTGGAGTAATTTCCATTCTCTGGTCTTATGATTTTTCCAAGGAGATCAAAGTTACACAGTCAAACAACACCACACACAAATGAACCGAAAATTCCAGCCATTTACCAGGATTATCTCGACTGCAAACCAACGTTGTTAATCAAACAATCTCAGATCTCCTTGTTCTCCTGGTGCAAAACTGCCAAAAACCGGATGTTGTGAGATCCGCATAGTTGATTATGAGAATTGTGTCTATGTGAATTGAAAAATATACAGTTCACATAACCTCACCACACACTAAAATAACAATTCTTGTAGAAAATACACAATTCTCATAGACAGTTCTCATAGAAAAATACACAGTTCTCATGAACAATACACAATTCTCATAGAAAATATACAATCCTCATAGACAGCTCTTAACAATACACAGTTCTCATAGAAAACTACACACATAAACAAAACTTCTAACCTTGAAACTAGTGAGAGTAAAGTCCTAACCTTAAAATTAAATTACAGCAGCCACAGTAGAGTGTAATCTGAAGTTACGGATGACGAAATAGTGGGGCAATTCGATTGGGAACACATACTCGATGAAAATTAACTTGATAAAATAATAATTCAAATAAAATAAATAAAGCCAAAGTATCCTAACATGAGATCTAATTACTTGAATCCTAAAGTAATCTGCGAGATTCCAACAAGAAGAGTTCCCAAGCATTTGGGCGATGGTTTCAGACACACCGTCAAGAACAACATCCACAACAGAAGCCGTTACCTAAAGACAGGACTAACAAGTCTTCGACGCCTTGATTTTTGAATTCGTCTCCTGATTCCGCTTCTTTGACGACAGACAACATCGACCAGATTTTCATCGGAGACGATCGAGCACAACGAGGAAAGTTGCAGAGATTCATTCGATGCAGAGCAGTAGCTGGATATATTTTCGGATTACCTTCTCGATTCGCCCGTCGAAGAACGCGAATTCTCGTTGGAGAGGAGACGACAGCAACTCTGCTAAAATCGTTGACTTATCCGACGGCGGCAAGAACACGAATTCTCGTCGGAGAGGAGACGGCGGCCGTGGTCGGCGCTGCTCCATCGGTGGAGGGAGAGCGAGAGAAAGGAGTTGGTGTGTCGGTGGTGACAGTGGTTTAGAGAGAGAGAGAGAGCGGGGGGGGGGGGGGTTTCAGTTTTTTGTGTTTGGTCGTGAAGTATGTTGGGGGGGCAAAAAAGTCCTCAAGTAACATAACCGAGCCATTCAGCTTCGGTAAAAAAAATTTAGGGTTGGGATCAAATCAAACCTAAAAAAAAGGACCGGCCTCTAATTTTCTATTTTCTCTTTTCACTGGAAAACATTTTAGTTATTGGGCCGCTGATAGAATTACCCTCAAGTTAATCCCTATTGAGCCTCTAAGATACAATTACAGTCGACATCAATACTGAATTCCAATGCCGTAAGCGTAAGACCCAAACTCTCAATCAAACCAAAAATCGAGGCATCAAATTAACCGGATTTATGTGCATGAGTAAGCTCTCTCTCAACCCTATCTCTCTCTCTCTCTCAACCCTAGGCACCACAACTCCTCAATCTTTTCCCTTCCCCTCCTCCCGTGGGTTTCATACCCGTGTGCGGCGGCGGGAGGGAGAGGCCATGGTACTATCGACTCCCTTTCTTTGTTTTTTGTTTTTTTTTTTCTTCCGTCTCTCCAGATCTACGACTTGTCGTCTGATCTGTAAGAGTTGTCTCTCATTCTACGAGAGTTTTGTCTCACGTTTAACGAGAGTTATTAGTTTCATCTTTGGATGAATTTTGTCTATAAATCGGGTTCTCTTAATCAAGGTTGCTTTATAACGATATGCTTCAGCATTCCACCCCTTACACAATGTCTTTGGCGAGGCAACCCGTGGCGGCTTGACAGATCTGTAGTTCTTGGGAGTTCATTGGTGCGTTCATACTTGAGTGGAGTGCATCTGATCGTCTGGGTATTTGGTGTCTTTTGTCCTTAACTTTGCACATTTTCTCGTTTGAGACTTTTAATTAAATGTTAGGCAGTTTAAAAGTATCGTTATTGCGTCAGACCATGTCTGGGTTAGGATGAAAGATATTGATTGCCTTGTGATTTACTTGTTTTGTATTTGGTAGACGATTAGTTTGGCTTTGTCCAAGTTCTTTGTAATGATCTCCGTTTTGTAAGTGCTGCTGGGCGTTTATTAATACAATCTTCTTACTTTTGACAAAATAAAAAATAAATAACCGGATTTGTTTCCCAATCTTAAATTTTTGGAATTAAGTTTTAAAAAAAAATTTGCTCGCTCCATTCATTATTTACTCCATTTTCTTATCCAGTATACTATTTTGAGATATTCTATAAAAGTCAAAAGAAAAACAAAAATGTTAGGATACATGACTCTTGATACATGAAAATGCTCATGAAAGGAAATAAACGGTCCAAATTTGCATTGATGTGAATCTGGATTCTAAATTGTTCATTTCCTTTCTTGGATAGTTTCATGTACCAAGAGTCATATATTGTACCACTCCTCAAATAAAAATGGACAAGTACAACTAGTCTTGGAACTTGAATCTAATAACCACCAACACCGCCTAAGATGATCTAAATTAAATTACATAGTTGTTTTAAGAAATGTTAGACTTCATCTCACATTGCTTATTCAAGCTATCAAAATCTAGTTAATATATTCTCAAGGCTACTTTACGTACCTATTACCAATTGATTTTAGGTTGAAATCCTCCAAGAAATCTAACAAGAAATGTCTCTCTCACAACTGTTTTTTGTGACAGATAGGATGACTAGGATTCAATGTCTCTTCCAATTCAAGTGCTTAAATGAGGCTTAATTTTTTGACCTAATCAAGAAGGTTTTGGCTCAAATAAGTTTTTTGATACTGTTGGATCCGGTGCTAACCAAGTCACCTAAAAGCAGTTACTATTAGGGGAAGACGCAACTTAATCTTTTGAAAGGCAGCACAAAGCCCTACACTTAGTGACTGACAAATATGAGGGGCTTTGCAATGCTGTCCATATGGCACCGACGGGTGAAGATGGTTAGTCCTCCCTACTAGGCCTATCAACGGACCCGATCAACCGCAAAACAGACATAACAAACAGGTACGATTAACTTTAACGGTCGAATTCAAGTCCAATTTCTGGAATTTTTACTATGGTTGGTCAAGTGTCGGACACTAAATAACTTCTAACCCGATTGACGACTTATAAATATAAAACAAACGAAACCCTAAATTCCTTCCCCTATTCATTCGTTCCCCAACTCCATGCCCACCTTAATCCTCTCCTCCCCCATTTCCCCGGGTCCCCGACCCACCCCTCCCTCAAGAACCCTAATCGGTCACCATCCCTCATTTCTCTCTCAATCTCAATCGATCCCCCGATAACCCTAAATTGCTAATAAAGACTCAACCAATTAAAAAAGATGTGGCTGTTTTTCTTTCATTCTTAGAGTTTCTTTCATTACTTGATGGTTGATATTGATAACACTCGTTTGTAGGTGATGGATTCAAACTTGTTTGATTTTCTCGCATGATGAGGAAGTTGAGGATGATGTTGAAAAATGTAGAGACCCGTAATTTTGTTTAATAAAGTTGAATTATTTCGTAAAGGATAATTGATGATATTATATGGATATTTGTTTGAGGGGTTCAACGTGCAAGAGTTTGGAAGATTTGGGTGATAGTGTAATATGCATTTGTGTAAGTATATATATGGAGGAGTGTGAGAAATACATTCACACCCCTCATTCTCTCTCTCCTGTCCATCTCTCTCTCTCAAAACTTCATCCATTCAACCCAAAAACCCACGAAAACAACCTTAAAATCCTTCATCTCTACGCGTATTGGAGCTCGTACCTCGTTGGATTGAGCTCGGTGAGGCGTATTTGGCTCGGTGTAGATTTTGGAGGCTAGGGCTCGATCTCTCTTTCTTGGGTTTCGTTCTTCGATCTCGAGGTAGGGATTCTACCTCTCAATATATGTAAAAGAAGTATTTTCTTGCCTTGAAATCGTGCCTATAGTTGTTGTTGTTATTGTCGTCGTCGTTGAACCCATGAAATTCTAACAAATCGCTGCTCAAAACGTCATCGTATCGATACAAGTTTTTTGCTGTATCGATACCATCTCAATGTCGTAACTTCAGAACTTCTGATTTGATTATTGTATCGATACAACCAAAACCAGGGCCTTATGGACAGTTTTGCTGCACTTATTCTGTACTTCATCGTTTTGACCCCCGATAATTTCTAACTTGTTCTAAGCACCTCCAAATCACCCCATATCATGATTAATTGTATTCGTTGAGTTCATGGAGTATCTTTACATTTCTTGCCATTGTTCGGTAGAATTTAACGTTGACTACCATATGAACCACGGTTGAATCGAAATGACACAATACGAGGATACATGACTCTTGAACACATTTTGACACAACGAGAACATTCTGGACTCATCGACGGGTGGGTGCCTAGCAGGGGGTATCGGGATCCCTTAATTGGCCCGGCAGGAGAAAAGCTCATATTGGTTACATTCAGGACCTACCGATGGGTATGGTGCCTGACATGGGATATCAGGATCCCTTAATTGGCCCAGCAGAAGTTTCGGCTCATGACACATACGACGAAAGGACTTTGGACACATGAAAGATGGAAATGGTTATAGTTTGAGTTGCACGATGATCGTTAAGTGGTTATTTGAGCTAATTAAACTAAGATTGTTGATTATCCTGTGGTCTTTGTTCATATTCCTATCTTGAGATCATTCTAACATTTTATTTGCATATAATGTTAGTGTAGAATTTTCTATTGGGCTAGTGTAGCTCAAACCTTACATCATTTTTAGGTACTAACCTGGGACAGTAGTTAGCATGGTTGGAATGCTTGGATGTGGAATTATTTTTGAAAGCTAACGTTGGGGAGTTACTTAGTCATCTTGTAAATCTATTTTGAAAAATGTATTTGTAAATTTTTTGACTATAGAATATTCACCTTGTTTGGATGAGCATTTTGAGAGTAACTTTTACTCTCGGCACAGTTTTCAATAAATTTCTCTCTCTATCTCTCTCCACTCATTACCACTTAACTCTTAAAAATAACTTTCTAAAAGTTCATCCAAACAAGGTGAATCTGTAATCCTTAAGCCTTTATTTGGTTTACTTTTTGAAAAGTATTTTTCAAAAGATTCCCCCTACTTCCAATTATTTCTCTCTCTATCTCTCTCCACTTATTATCCCTACTACTCTCATAAAAAAATTTTAAAAAATGAAACCAAACAAAGCATAACTCTTTCGATACTCTGTACTTTTGTTAATTTGGGTCTCAGAGCCAAATATGTAATCTTTTGGAAACTATTGGATGTTGAAGTGAGATTATGGAAATGAGAATGTTATATTATTTTGGGTATCGTACGGATTATTGTGATATTTTATTTATGGAAATTCTTTATAATTATGTTGAAAATCGAGGGCGTGACAAAGAATTTAAAGGTAATCCTAATCTTGTTGTTGACGCTACCGATGTTGAAGCTGATACGATCACTATAGTTTTTTTTTTGATCCGCGATCACTATAGTTAGAAACAATAAAAGGAAAAGAAAGCTTCCACCACTAGTGCCGAAACCTAATTGAGGCTGTGTTTTTATGAACTTAACTTAAATTTGGGAATTTTGTCTTTATTTTAATTTTTTTTTGCATTTGTTAGTTTTGCGCCAAACTTTTGTGGGTTATTGATTTATCTCGACAAGAGGAATCAAATTTTTTTTGCTAAAAAGTGGTTATTTCTCAAAATACTTGGGTAAAAGTAATTTTTTTTACTTTTTTGATTCCTCTCGTCGAAACGAATCAATAACCCACAAAAGTTTGGTACGAAACTAACAAATGTAAAAAAAAATCAAATAAAGATAAAATTTTTAAATTTAAGTTAAATTCATAAGAACGCAGCCTTATAAAAGAATGAGAGTAAATAGTCTGATTATGTGTAATTGTGAAAAAATAAGTAGTTAAAATAGAAAAGTGATTTTGAAAAATTAATTTGATCCAAAATTAGTTGGGGCTGATAAGGATACTTTAACTAATAGTTGACATGACAGCGTTGTCCTAGCTGTATTTTTTCTTCCAGATAATAAACAAGACAAACGTCATTTACATGCACAAATGTGTCGCATCGGAACCAAACGCACGCAACCCCCGCCGATAGTAAAAAAAAATATCTCTTTTCTTCTCCTAAAGGATGGCAATTTTTAAAAAATTTGTTAGTATTTTTTATTGCTTATATCTTTCGATGTATAATATTTTTTATGAGTTTGAAAATTATGTATAATAGAACTAATCAAACAAGATCTATATTTTATATTTTTAAAATCCATATTGAGAGATATAGTAAGAAATTAAAATTGACACAAATATTAAAAATTGACATCCAATTTAAGAAAAGGTCAAAAAAACCAATACCAGAAGCAGTATCCCCAGAAGCAGTATCCCCTACGCAATAACAAAGTCAGCCCCAAAACTTCTCTCTCTCTCTCTCGGTCTGTGGAAAAATTTATCAAATCTCAATCCCCATTGGAGTTCCCTTGGTCACCATCGTCTTCCATGGATCGGTTCAGAGCTTCTGCGAATTCATTCCTGTCTCAGTTCGAACCTCTCACTCTCCTTCTCTCTCCTCTTCTCTCTCTCCTCATAGCCTGGATTCTCCACTCCTTCTTCCATGTTGTTCGCGACAAAGGCCTCAAACCAACTCTTCTAGGGTTCTTCATCAACTCCATCAAGTAACCCCCCCTCTCCTTCATACATGTTTGTATGTCCATATCTTCGATTTGTTTTTCTTTTCCCCCCAAAAAATTAAAAACTAATTTTTTTGTTGTTTTTGTGTACGTTGATTTTGTCCCCACAGGTTGGTACCAGGTGTGAAGAGTTACATTGCTGCTGAGAAGCAAAAGGTCGGTAATTTTTCCTTATTTGATTTCACCAGTAATTTAGTCTTGGATTTGTTTAGTTACTTTGGTATTTAAGTGTATCTGGCAATAAAAAGAGTGAGATAAAAATAAGAGAAAGCATTGAATGTGTGTGGTGGATGGATTGACTGTATTAAGCATTAAATGCCATTTCTTGATGGGTGGCGTATTTTAGTGCAAACAGTTCTGTTTGTCACCCATTGGTCAGTAGACTCAGTACCCAGCTGATTCTTGTGGGGCCTCAGATAGGGCCGGCCCTATGCTTTTGGAGGCCCTAGGCCATCTCGCAGAACGGAGCCTGTCTATTTTCACTGTCAAATTCACAACTAAGAGAATATATGTATACGTATATATTTAACATATGTTTTTATTGTTAGTTTTAGCTAATTTCAGCTTATAAACAGACTTAAATGAAAAAACATAAGATAAAATATCAAAAAAGAGAGAGAAAGGAATAGCAAGTATTTGTGTTTAGTTACATGAAAAATATTGTATAAATATTTGTTTGTTAACATTATGGCATGTTGGATCGTGAGTCTTTGTGGTATCAATGCCAATTTTAGCCTTCAAGGGTTTGGGTTTGATTCTTGATTGCCTACTTTATAGACAATTTTTGTTTTAAGCATTCAACCATTAAAAAACAAAAGCGTAGGACCAACTGCAAGGACTCGAGCTTGAGCCTCGAGCGAGGATAGCTTCCGTCCTACCACTGGTATGTATGAGCAGATCTGATAAACCTTGGGCTATTAAATATATATTACTTAATCACAAAAAATAAATAAATTAGGGGCCCTATTTTGAGCCTTAAAATTGGAGGCCCTAGGTCGCCTCTTGAGCCTTGCCCTAGGGCCGGGCCTGCTCAGATCAGGCTTAGCAATCTGATCTCAATTAAGACCCATAAACTTTAATGGGTTTTTTGCTTCTTTTTTTTTTTTGTGTGTGGGTGAATTGAATGGTGACGAACATGTTCAATGGTTGATGTGAACAATGGCTGGTAGCCGTAGGATGCTGTCTAGTGTCCAGTATATGTCTGGCCCAAAAGATTCTGTTCAATGGGCTGGTCCACAGTAACACAAATCTTTGTTTTTGTTTCTCCCTTTTTGGGTTCTTATAGTTTCTGCTCTCCCTGCTAAATAAATGGTTGTCATTGTTTTGGATTTTATTTATTTACTATTTAAAGGTGAAGAGAGGAGTTTGGGCTTTAGGGCTTAGAAGCAACTCTAGTGGCAAGCTTGCCAAAGCCGTTTTTGTAGGCATTGCCATACCAAAATCACCTCTCGTGTGGCAAGACAAAAGCTTAACCAAGTTATAGGGCGAAATGATACTACATCCTGATCACAAGTGATCTTTTGGATATTGATGCGATGGTTGAAGATTGATGAGGGTATGGTTTGCCAAAATGGCATTGCATCCATGAAGCAACATTGCAATCCGTTTGATACTTGACACTGTAGAA
This sequence comes from Rhododendron griersonianum, assembly GCA_018127125.1. NCBI lineage: Eukaryota > Viridiplantae > Streptophyta > Magnoliopsida > Ericales > Ericaceae > Rhododendron > Rhododendron griersonianum. Next base: position 17,199,360 of record CM030799.1, on the reverse strand, counting down.
AGCAAAAAACTAGCATTGGCTTTGCTAAAATAGCTTTAACAGTGGAAATACTCTAAGCTTAGTTATTTTATGGTGCTTTACATAATTAATTCAACTGTTTGTTTGATAAAAAACCGCGGCACCGTAAATATCATATGAAGTTGAGGAGATGAAAAAAATGTGAAAGATTTTGAAGCTGTGCCCTCCAATGTTGGTCCTCTGGGACAAAGTCTAGGATACTTGTTAGTTGAATGGACAAAGAGGAATTCGTTTGAAAAATGGACAAATAGGAAGTATGTGTACGTAATTGATAGCAACTAAAGCTTAGAATACATCCTTTGTCCCATTCGTCACGTGTACTTGTGCACCAATTTTTAATTCAGTTGACTTTATAGTTTTTCGTTCCACGTATGAGAGTGAGTCTCCCGCGGAAGGGCATAAGAGCTCATATGCCTTGGTGGATATCCGCAATAATTTATGCTTGTTGGCTAACTGCTTCCTACCAATGGAAACATACTTTTTGCCGAGCGGGAAAAAAAATTATCAGCATGCTTTTTTGGTAAAAATGATTTTCTAATTTTGAGTTCACCTATTTCATTATATTGATGGATGCATTGGTACCTTGATTATGCAGGTAGTAAATCAGTTGCAATCTGGTAGCATATCTAAAAGGGATGGTTGGAGGTCAGAGTTGCCAAGAGCTGGCTTAGGAGTAGGAGTCTTAGACAACATGAAAGATGAAAAAAGGAAAGACGTGTCTTGGCAAGGAAAATGTTCTGGTACAGTGTATGTTTGTTCTTATTGGACTATAAAGTACATATGTGTCCTTTTTTATACAGGAAGGTATTCAACACTGTTTGTTATTTTCATCAGCTTGTTAGTTAACGACATTACTTCGTGCAGATACATTGCAGGAAGTGAGGCTGAAGGACATTTTTCTTTGATAAATGAGGCATGTTCAATGTGAGTAAGATCGCACATTGTTGATCTGCATTATGTGTAGAAATTTTTATTTGGTGTTCATAATTTCAAATAAGCTGGTGAAGAAATTATAAGAACATGGGACTAAATTAATAACTTCATAGTTACAGTGTTTAAAGCTTTTTTCACGCAAATGATGCACAAGATTGTGTAGGAGTAAAAAGACATTTGTATGGCCTTGGAAAGCGAAAATCATTTGTTGTAGTGGCCTCTTATTCTTTTGATTATGTTTTGAGATCTCTCCTTATGAATGTTTTGAAGATTTTTGTACAGCTACTGTCATTTGATGTTTGACTACCAATTCGGAATGGATTTGATGTTTGTGATAACATGTGGCATGACATTATATTCTGGTGTGGCAGATATTGCAATGTTTTGTTTGTTTCCTTGTGTTTCAAATATTAATGAACCTGCTACAAGATTTCCCTCATCCAGTTGAGAATTTGGAAACACTTGCCATTCATAGTAGATGATAACCCATGTTCCTAGCTTCATGTTATACTTCGCTAAAAAAATGAGATTATGGTTTCATGTGTAGTTTGCATTACTTAAGCTATCTTCATTGTCATACTCCTATTTGGATCTTAATCCGATTTGCTTTTCAGGTTTGCACATACCAATCCACTACACATGGATGTGTTCCAGAGTGTTGTACGATTTGAATCTGAAGTGGTTTCAATGACAGCTGCACTTCTTGGAGGTAAAGAAAAAGCTTCTGGGGGACAGGTATGTGGAAACATGACATCTGGTGGAACCGAAAGCATATTATTAGCTGTGAAATCATCACGTGACTTTATGAAAGCTAAGAAGGGAATAACAAGACCAGAAATGTATGTTTAGTTTGTGTTTCGTGCCATTTTTTGCCACTGATTTTTTTATGTACTGCTGTTTAAATATAGAGTGGTTTTCTTTTTGGAGCGTAGGATAATACCTGAATCTGCACACTCGGCTTATGACAAAGCTGCACAATATTTCAACATCAAGTTGTGGCGTATCCCTGTTAACAAAGAATTTATAGCAGATGTGGGAGCTATCAGGCGACGTATAAACAGAAACACCATCTTGGTATACATTCTAGACCAGTCTTATTGGTTTCATTACTTTTCCTTTCGTTTGCGCCTTGATTCTTTGATAGCAACTTAAATGCAAAGAAACATTCAAGTTTTACCCACTCTCTAGTGTTTTAGTGATTCCATTTCCAATTTTGGTTCTATGTTGAAAAGTTCAATGAACTTGAAGTTGTTGAATCTTCAGATTGTTGGATCTGCTCCTGGGTTTCCACATGGCATCATTGACCCTATTGAGGTAGGTGACTTTATTTTCTGTTTGACGATCTGTATCTCTTATTGGCGTTTTACCTTCATGTTGCCAATTCCTTTTGCAGGAGCTTGGTGAATTAGCTTTCAGCTCTGAAATCTGCTTTCATGTTGACCTGTGTCTTGGAGGATTTGTATTGCCTTTCGCTCGTAAACTTGGGTATGTTAATGTCTCGCTTGATTTATTCATTGAATGAAAAGGTGTTTCTTTTCCTATGATACTATATTGCAGCCACTTCCCATTTTGCTGCTGCCTTTTTTGGGAAACCATGTTTTCTCCATCATTGTCAGTTCTGCTGGTAAACCCCTCAGCAAATCCACGATCCAACGACAACCTTAGTGAATTGTGCTCTCCCTCTGTATTCCTGCAATTCTGCTTCAACATCCTCGAAACTTGAGCAGAAAACTATATGTCATAGTTATACAGATTCATGTTTCAATTCTGTTATACTGTATTTGGAGAAGACATTTTATCTCAGTTCCGTTTCTGGGACTCACTAAACGCATAATTTAACCTGTAGCTGGCTCATTATACAATATATTGCACACAAGTTTAAGTTGGTATGCTATTTTACCGTTAGCTGGGTTTCTTAAAACATTTTATCTCCTCTTTTAAGGTACCCTATTCCGCCTTTTGATTTTTCTGTCAAAGGGGTTACCTCAATATCAGCGGATGTGCACAAGTATGGGTTGGCTCCCAAAGGAACTAGTATAGTCTTATACAGGAATCACGATATTCGGAAGGTAAGTAATTAGTTCATTTCACTTCCCCCTCATCCCCTTCATTTTTTTAAATGTTGATTTTACTTTTGCGATTTGGTGAAGGGAGGCAGTGTGTTGTGGCTCAATTTAAACATGTGTCTCTCTCTAGATGTGACAAATCTGCCTGATTTTTTCTTTGTTTGAGCTTGTTCCATGTTGGTTAATTTATAACCTCCAAAACTAATGAATGAGCCTGGTGGCCTCTCCACTCATTGCCATTTGGTTTTGAGTTATATGCTTTTAATATGGTATCAGAGCTAGGCTTTCAGAGGCATTTGGACAAGACTCTCTTTATTGATTGCCCCATTGTTTGTTCCATACTGCACCTAGCTTGTTTTGTTATGATTCCAATTATCCTTTGTTTACCTCTCCATGTGTGGGTCAGGGGTCACACGTGCGAGGTATTGTTTGAGTTCGATGCTTTAACTTTCTTCATAACTGGTCCCGTATGTGAAACAGAAATAAATACAAGTTTGTAATACCTTGTGGTCTATTCTGTTGCTTGGCCAAACAAATCTCTTACTTTAGGCAATATAATTAATTGGAATTCGTAGGGGAAACATTTCTCATAGTTTTGATAGCCTGATCAATCATGGTATTTTTGGTTTATAGTCCCATAGTCAGTATTCGTCTAATGAGGATACATTCTGAATCCACGCTCTATTCCAATTTCACCGTTCAATTATAGTGTCTTAGATTAAAAAAAAAAAAAAAACTATAGTTTCTTTAATGCATCAATATTTCTCTAGTAAGCGGATAATAAATTCTGAACAGGCGACTGCTGTACTTGTAATGACTCATGAAGTCAATATTGGACATTTTGTGATGTTGATAATGTTGCATAAGCTTAACTGTTCCTGGGATTTTTTGCACATTTTTCTCACATTTTATTTCCTGACATATTCTTGCGAGGTACTAATCAATTCTATCCTGTTTAACTTAATGGCTGCCGGGAAACAGAACCAATTTGTTGCTGGTAAGTTGCTCTTTTTAGAAAAAGTGATAGACAAATTAATCAGACTTGTGATTCCTGTTTGTTCACATACCATAATAGTGATATGTGTCCTCCACTTACTTAAAGAACAGATATCTCTTATACAGTGTGGAGAGTTCCTAACTAGTGTATGTGCATTAACGTGATTTAATGAGATTAACAGCTTAATGCTCAGAAAGCAAGTTGCATTTTAAATCTCGGTTCATTGTTGTTTTCGATGAAACAAGGAGGTTAAATTTGTTTCTTAAATTTAAATGTATCTGATGGCTGATGGGTAATAATCTCCGCGCTTATCCATGTTCAGTTACTGAGTGGTCTGGTGGGCTATATGTGTCACCAACGATTGCTGGGAGTAGGCCGGGGGGGTTAATTGCTGGGGCTTGGGCAGCAATGATGTCTTTAGGATTTGAAGGTAACAAACTTTGCTGAAGTTACTCATCTGATTCATGTGCAAAGATATTTGGCTTTCATAATTGGTAACCAACATCTGTTGGCAAGCACTGCTGTATTCGTGTGTTGGCTAATTTTCATCGCATAATATAGGCTACTCGGAGAATACAAGAGAGATCATGGAAGTATCAAAGAGAATACAAAAAGGGTATGAGTTTTCAGTAAAACTTTTAATGGTGGTTTTGATAATAAACTATTGGAGATCACTTTTGTTTGTCTCTCAGAATAAAGGATATTTCGGAGTTATTCATTGTTGGAAGGCCTGACATGACAATTGTGGCATTTGGATCTAACGTCATCGACATATTTGAAGTCAATGACATTCTGTCATCTAAAGGCTGGCATTTGAACGCATTGCAAAGACCCAACAGGTAGGCTTTTCTCTGTAAGGGAATATGAGATTGAGATAAAGCTAATTATCAAATCAACTGTAATCATCAGTAACCGTGGTTGACTCACTGAACTGAGGCATCCGGCTATCAGGCATATAAAGGCGGCAATTAGAATGTTTTACACTGCTAAGTTTGGAATAGAGAAAGAGTGGTGCTTAGCCAAAAAAAAAAGAGAAAGAGTGGAAGTAAGTATTAGAACAATAACACAAAGCAGTTTACGTGGTTCTGCAGATTTTGTCTGCATCCACTAGTACAAAACCCCAAAGGGCTACATCTTTCTCATTCACTCATGGTTTGTGTACATGTGGAACACCTATCTTTAGTACGCGATAACAGACATATCTTGTAATTGTACGGATTGATCTGAATTGAGGATCCAAATACAAGCCACAAACCTCATGGTTAACTTGTGTGTCACATACTCACATTTCTATATTCAAGAAATGACTGTATGCAATAATCACCCAAACCTAGGGGGCCTTCCATCATTAGCATATACGCTTTGTAGTTGCTTTCAGGGTCAAAGTAATTATTGTTCTGTTTTTTGGAAATAATAACTTTGATTTTGTTCTGAATGGTCTTTTCACTGCCTTTCAGCATTCATATATGCGTTACCCTTCAACATGTACCGGTAGTTGAGGACTTCCTCAAGGATCTGAGGGATGCTGTGCAAACTGTAAGTTGCTTTTTTGCTATAAAACGGTAAATCATCTTAGTTTTCCATATCTGAGACTACTGCGCTCAACAGGCTGGGCCTACTGGTTATTAGTAGACATGATTTTTTTACCAATTTTGCAAATGGTAATTCAGTATTCTGATTTCAGGTAAAACAAAACCCAGGTCCGATAAGTGGAGGGCTTGCTCCCATATATGGTGCTGCTGGGAAGATGCCTGATAGAGTTATGGTTCAGGAATTGTTAGTTGATTTCATGGACACTTCATGCTAGTTGCATTTTTTTAGACTTATCAGTTTGATTTGATTTGATTTGATTTGTTTCGGTTAAGTCGGAGAAAAAAAAGGAGCAGCCACAGTTTGTATTTACCATGTTTGACATTATATTATCACCTTAGATTCATGAAATAGACGGTCTTATTAAAATCTAAGTGGCCCCTTTTCTTATACATGTCTATCCTTTTACCCTTTTCTTATACTATTATTAAGCTTAAAAATAATGAATTTACAAAAATAATTTTTCAATTTTTTCTAGGGTTTGATAGATCTTGATGATCAAACGCGATGAGATCTATCAAATAAAATCTACATTGCATATTTTTTATTTATTTCAGTAAGTATAATTTTTAAGCTTGAAAATTGCAAATAAATACTTATTTTTTAAGGGGGTAAACCGGAACACCACCTAATAGCCATATGAGAGTGAAAGGGTTTGGAATAGGCATGGAAGATGTTAGGGGCACATCAATTTGTCACACCTCAACCACACCCCTCTCACATACACGTGGGTCATACATGTGTGAGAGGTGTGGTTGGAGTGTGATACATTGATATGTCCCTAGCATTTAAAAATTAGTTACTTACCAAATATCATCTACTACCTCCGTTTATTTTTAAGTGTTCAGTTTCGTAACTTCAATTTATTGAGACATTATTATTACACATTTCATATTAACTTTTACCTCTATTAATTTATCCTCTATGGAGACATCATTATACGTTTACTCACTAATTTTTCAAAATGAAATATGCTTTTAGGAGCAAAATAGAAAATACACCAATTTTTATCCATTAACTTTACAAAATGAACACTTATTAAGGGAGAACTCAAAATAGAATATTGGACTCTAAAAAAAGGAATGGAGGGAGTATATAATAAGGAAGAGAAGTTTTGAAATGATAAATCTAAAGGCCCATAATTGTTTTGCGCTGAATTAACGGATAGGATTGATTGAGAAACTTTAATCAAAGGTCCACATTCAAATCAACGCAAACCAAAGGCTAGGATCATTTTTACAACCTAAACTTTTGCTGCCCATATCCGCCTAACAGTTAAGCCCACGTTCTGCACGTCCAAAAATTACTCATTTGAAATTTCAATTGCTCATTCAGCAAAATCAGTCCCTCCTTGTTCTCATTGTTGGTCGTGTTGTCTCTTAAATACTTGTGTTGGCAGACAAATGAAGGAACCTTGGGGTCATCGCCGGCTTCAAAGATGTCGTCGCCTCGTCGAAGGAGAGAGAGAGAGCCCAATTTGTTGTCTTGCGTGTTTACTATATATTTATGAGGGTTTTTATGTCAATTCACACATTCAATTTACAAAGTTAGTAGTTATGCGATTCATAGTAGTTTTTTTTTTTTTTTGACAATCGATAGAAGAGTCATTTACATCATATATGAAGTATAAAGTACAAACCCGGGATACTACATCAATTGTGAAAATTCACGAGATAATCAAGCCCAATAACTCAACTAATACAAGAAATAAGCCCATTAAAGAGTATGAACAAAGAAAGAAAAGAAAAAGCCCCTCTAAGGGGGTGTCTTTTGTCCAGTTTTAAAGATTAGGAGTGTTGATACAAGCAACAGTTAAAGGGGGTGTTTGTGTAATTTTAACCTATTAAATTCTCACAATTGATTTAGTGTGTAGGTTATGTTAAGTGTAATTTGATGTATATGAAATCTACTTTTAGGGGTAAAATAGAAAATGCACCAACTGTTACTTACTAACTTTACAAAATGGACACTTATTAAGGGACAGACCAAAATGGAATACTAAACTCTAAAAAAGGGACAGAGGGAGTATTAAAATGTCTATAACTCTTGTTGCACACGTTCAATTTTTATAAAACTTAAACTATATTTTTTAAATCTACTCGTAGAGATTTACCAAATGAGATCAACATTGACTATAGAATTATGTAAAACTAAAATTTTAATATTTCAATGTGAATTTAAAATTGTTGTGATAGAATTTTATACTTTGAATTTTTTCTTGTCAATTTTTAATTGTCTATGTACAGTTATTAATTGCTTATTCTAAGAACTGTTGATTTTGTTGTTATGTTAAGCACTGTTGTTTCTGCCAAAATTCACAAATAAAGTTAAATTCATAATTAAAAAAAAATAAATTATTAATTAGTAGTCTTAATTTTTACATAACAGTGTTAAAATTAATAATTTACAGTCTAAATTTATAATTAATAGTGTTAATATAATAATAATTAATAATTAGTAGTCTAAATTAATATTTAACAACCTAAATTAATCATTAAAAGTGTTCAATTCAAAATAACCAATTTAAATTTGTAATTAATAGTTTTAACTTCAAAATTAATGTATATTGTAAAATAACAATTAACAGTATTGTAAGTAATAAATAACAGTCTACATTCACGAATGTAAAATATCAATTTACAGTGTTAAAATTAACAATTAACATTGTTAATTCATAAATTTTATTAAAAATAGACATGTATAATAAAAATTATAGCATCGTATAATTTTAGTTTTATATAATTTTATATTCAATATTGATCTCATTTTGTAGATCCTTACGTGTAGACTTCAAATATATAATTTTTCAAAAAAGTAAAATTATGCAACAAAAGTTAAGAATATTTTATGTATTTTAAAAAAGTGGAGAGAGAAAGAGAGTGATGGAAGAGAGAGGAGAGAGGAGAGAGGCGAGAATACGAGATAGAGAGTGAAGTACGGAGAAGAGGAGAGAGAATGCGCTTGGGAGTAAAATAGTAAATGCATACCGATAATGCTACTCACACAATAATCCAAACACAACCTCTTACACCCAGAAATTCTCTATGCTGGGGGCACCTATATATTATTTACAATCGTAAAAAATATTTCTGTATGTATTCTAAATTATCGCTCAATCATTGTATATTGATCACTCATTCTATTCTGCAATCAATTTTTAACAATCTTCATGGCTGAAATACTCTTTGAATTGTCACAGTGGAACTGTAAGAATGTAAGATTAATGCCAAAGTTAAGAGAAAGTAAACTACATAATACAGTAATAGTAATTTGATTTTCATAATATTTTGGATTGAAAGGAAAACACAAAGAGATAGGATAAAAATGAAGAAATAAAGGAAAAAAGGTAGAACAAAAAAGAAAAAAGAAAAGAAAAAAGGTAGAACAAAAATGAAAAAATAAAAGAAAAAGATAGAACAAAAATGGAGAAATAAAGGGAAAAGGTACATGAATTGAACTAACTCATAAGAAGATGACTTATGGGAATCAGATTTATCCACTTCACACCTCCAGAATAGAAAAAAACAAAAAAAAGCAAGCAAAGGAGGCGCTGGGAATCGAACCCAGGCGCCTGGGATCTTTCAGCGCGCAATCAACCATCACACCCTGCGTATGTCTAGTGCAAAGGTAGGAAACTTTTATATATTTATATCAAAAACAAAAATTTAATTTTTTTTAAAAAAAAAGGCGTGGGGGCACGTGACCCCACGTGCCCCAACGTGGGTCCGCCCCTGCCCACATGTATGTGAGAGATTGTGTTTGGTGTTGTGTTTGGTTTGTTATGTGAGTAGCATTATCGAAATGCATATAGGAGGAGGAGCAGAGAATAAATGCACGTAGGAGAAGGGGTATTTTAGGGGAATAAATCTTTGAGAGAATTTTGTGAGATTGGTTTCTCTTCTCTGATTTCACTCCTCCATAAACGACACGGTAACAAGTTTCTATCAATTTTAGAAGCGACATTCGATGGGGGTAAGATATTATTCCAACTATGGAGTACAAGATTGGTTTCTTTTCTCTGATTTCACTCCTCATGTAAGAGCAAGTTTACCAGAGGAGGTAAATCCCTCTTTGTAGCTATTTTACCTCTTCAAGACACCAAAAGAAGGTTGTAGCAGATTAGACAAACAAGCAGATATTTTTCTTTTTTTATGAACAGTTCTTCTCTACTTCTACCTCACAACTGTTTACAAGGTAAGTATTAAAATATTATTTCTTTCTCTCTCCTCCCTACCAATCTCTCTCTGAAACTTAGGGAAAAAAATTATAAAGATAAAAGAAAAAAAGTGGAAGAATGTATATTTTAATTGGTGTTAGGTAAAATAGATAGCATTGGTGTAATTGTGAAAGAAAAAAGTGATAGCTAAACTAGAATTGTAAACTATCGAGAAGGTATTTTACCAAATCATTGGTGTACATGCTCTAAGATCACTTACTCACTTCTTTTTTTCTTTTTTTTTTTTTCCGTTATAATTTCTAGAACTTTATGATTATTCTAAAATGGTGATAAAGACATGTCAATTTGGGTGTTCTGCTATGGTTTTTCGTGTTTCTTTTTCCAACAAAACGACGTGCGTAGGGCTTTAAAAAACCTATGGGGATCTGTACTGCACGCGCATTGCAGATAAAAAAGAAATGCACATGCGATGTGGGTGCATGCCTTGAGCGCTAGTGTTTTACTATAAAAATAGCATACACTTTCTGATTCTCCGATAAGAATATGATAAGACTGTTGACTTAATCAAGCAAAACAAGTGATGATGGATATATGATAGAAATGCGATCATTGCGACATAGAGTTCTCAAGCCTTCGATCAGTACTAGCCTCGTTTGCGTGATGATTCACCAGGCAATTAAGTCTAATGCCTAGAAAAATTTGGAGCAGGCTCGTTTGGATAATTGAGATTTCTTATTTTCTAGCTCCATTTTAGGTTAAAGGCTTCAATTTCAAGCTAGATCTAATTGTGATGGTCGACACATGAACAATTTGGCTAAATTCTAGTAATTGAACGCATTTCGATCGGTCGGCCGGATAACTTTAATCTTTGAGTATTAAGGTCGATAGCCTGCTAAGCCATTTGTTACATTGTCATATCAATTCAAAGCAATGATGCATGCGTAGTCAATTTGGATTTTAATCGACATATATAGTTGAGATGACGACGACATGATAATTGGCTATTTTCTTTTCGTAATTTTACTTGTTAATTGGTGGCTACTCCGTAGAATCTATTTTTGAAGATTGAAGCGCCTCATTCTGTCGTTATTTGGTTAATTAGCTCTTTGTTTTTTATTCGTAAATCATATACTGTATATCACTAACTCTTGATTGGTATGCTTTGCTAGCTGTAATCATTGGTACGTAGCAATGAAAATGGAAAATGGAACGCACAATCTAGATAATTGGTGAAGCCTTTGGAAGAGTTGGGTTTTTTTTTTATTTTATAGAAGAGATCATTTTACATCAGATATGAAGTAGAGAGTACAAATCCGGGACACTACATTAATTATGAGAGTCCACGAGATAACCAAGTCCAACAACTAAACCAATACGAAATAAGTCCATTATAGGGTAGAAACAAACAAAGAAAGGAAAAACCATCTAAGGGAGGAACACCCACACGCAGGTGGGGAGACTAGAACTCCCGACCTCCTAATGAAATGTAAGAGTCCTGGCCAATTGAGCTAGCCCCAGTTGGTTGAAGAGTCCTGGCTTCGTTTACTTTTTCCTATAAATGCAATGTGTTTTTTTCTTGATGACAGTTAGCTTTGTTAGTTGTAGTTAGTAAGATTTGATCTCCTATCAAATTCACGAGAGTACATGGTGCCTACCACTTGGCTGCTACTACACTTGCTTCGAAGTGCAAGACTATCATGCAACTTTCTGTTTTATACTGCAACCCATCCACGTTACATTTAGGGCTCAAATTAAACTAGGAAGACCTTAGAGCTTAGAGACTTGATTCCACTTGACTCTTGAGCATGTAACTTTAACACATTAGACATAAGGGGGACTCAAGATCTCGAAGCTTGTCGAGATTACAACATAAGTAAATAGATGGCTACATTGCCAAGGTGAGATTATGTTTCTTTGATAATTTTACAGTATTAGATCTATCTTCTTCTTCTTCTTCTTTTTTAATTTGCTAATAGCTTTGTACTATTTTATTCTTGATTTTACACCAAGGATAAGCTTGATAGACACTTGATTAATTTAATGCATTGACTTAGAAGCAATGGATAGGGTACGTAGAAGCAATCCATGACTTAATCCGGATTTTTTCTGAGAATGACAAAATTAATTAACTTGCTTGTCAAGAAGAGGCCACATGCTAAAGCATCCAACTTAAAAGTGAAAACTAACTGCCAAGGAGTGGATAGGTTAGGTTGTTAAGGCTCATATAATTGTTTTTAAGGTTATGATCAACTTAATTAATTACGTGGTTCAATCTCTAAACTCCCCTGCACATGACAATGGATTCAGGATTCATAACACAGGGACCACAGTGAAATGTGGGACAACCCTGCACCAGTCCGGTTATATATGCACTGACTAGATTAAGGAAGATTTTATTGTAGCTTGTGATCTTAATTTCTCTTAGAATTTTCATCTTCTTAGATAAGGAACAACTACTATTCATGTGGAAATCATGAAAATTAATTATGCCAACCTGTCAAACATTAATTACACTCTAAAATAGTACTTTAATAATGTAAATATATTACATATATATATATATATGGATAACCTTGATGATCGACAATGTAGATTACTCAGGGGATTAAGAGGCGGGTCGCCTCTTTTATTCTTTTGTCCTTTGCAACCATATTAATTAGTACGAAACACATGCACAACTTAATTACTGTTTAATGCCAAATTATCTTTAAGCACACTTTAAGAATATTGCTTCTTTCTTCTAGAGCTCCAACACCAAATCTGCAGTGAAAATAATAAAGTTGAATAGAGTTAGTTACCAAAATAGTGGCGCCAATATTATATTCATCATATCAAATCCACATCAGTGTCTTAATACGACTAGTTAATTAGTAGAGGAAAGTCCACTTTCACCCCCTGTGGTTATCGCCATGTGCGGGTACACCCCCTGTGGTTTAAAAGTGTGCACATAACCCACTGTGGTTTTCAAATTGTGCGGATAGACCCCCTGCCGTCATATTTTCCATCCATATTAACGGAAACAACGTTAAAAGACCGTTATACCCCCATCACATCCCTTGATTCTTCTTTTTTAAATCTAACCACACCATCCCGTATACCAAAAATTGAATCCAAACCGTTGATATTGTAAATTTTGACGAGTACTACGTCTATGCCAAAATTCAAGTCAATCAAAAAATGAAAAGCTTATGGTCAAATCGATTTTGTTATGAAATTAAAATTTCAAATTTGAATTTACTAAAAATTAGATCACTGGGTTACTGATGGCTGATTAAGATGATTTTTTACAGAGATACTCTATTCTTTATTTAATACATTATGAACGACTCAGATTACATTCTAGAGGTGTGTGAGATACACCTCCGTTAATATGGATGGAAAATATGACGGCAGGGGGTCTATCCGCACAATTTGAAAACCACAGGGGGTTATGTGCACACTTTTAAACCACAGGGAGTGTATCCGCACATGGCGATAACCACAGGGGGTGAAAGTGGACTTTAAGCTAGCCAGGATCGAGGTCATACCTTATAAGTATCTGAACCAAATATGACGTTGATGAAATATAGAGAACTGTGCCATGTACGAAAGTACATAGTTTTGAACTATGTCTCTTGGAATGCAGATCATACTCGTAAAAGGAACGGAAACGTGGTACGCCTCATGCTAAATTTAATTAGAGTATGCTAGGGATAGACTTCTATAGATAACAAATTAAAATTTACTCTTCAAAGCGGTAAACATCTGGCTAGTAAAACTATATTATTATTATTTTCGTTTTCAAATTAGCCATACAGAACACATTTCGAGGAGCATATTGATCCGACATGTTCCTTCGTATGTTCATTTTTTTGGGAAAACTTTAGGGGATCGGGTTGGATTGCTAAATTTGTTGTGTTGAAACTGAAGTGAACCATGTTTCGGAACATGCCTACCAAATTCGTTTGGGACCTCATGTAGGAGGTCTTTCTTTCGTATGCGCTTATCAAGAATAGAAGTTGAAGCATGCATGCGGTTCTCATATGCCCAAACTTTAAATGTTAAAGCTACTTCTATATATATGTATATATGGTTCAGAATTTTGTAAGTGTTCATAGTAAAAATTTTATTCATTAATAATTATAGAGTCGGCCGGGAGCAATTGGGAATTAAATTAATGGGGACAGTAGATATATACTATATACATGCGTGCTTACAGTTTGCATCAGTTTTGATCCAGCATTCTCTGTTCCCAGTTGAACCACTTCCAGTACTGATTGCGATTTGAGGTGGGTTTGAGTGGCTCCTAAAGCAACGCATGCTCTGATCTTTTGAAATTTTTGAGAGGGATCGCTGTGGATATATGATAATATCTTCATCTGGGAGCATACCATCTGCATTATTATTAATATTGTGCCTGCTGCCCTGATCATTTGAATCCTTGATTTCATTTTTATGTGGCGGCTTATCTAGTTTATGCGGTACAGTTGAGCTCTCAGCTGGATAGACTTTCTTGTGGAACATGTGGAGGATCTGCATGCATGCATGCAGCAAAATTAATATTGTAGAATTAAGTAAGAAGCTGAACACATAATATTTAGGGCAACCTGGACATATTTAATTAAATATACCCCGGCCGGCCCCTGTGCATTTGATCAGATCCAGAGACGAACTGAACTACTCAGAAAAATACTCGATCCGTATTTGATAAACATACTTCTAATGGCCGGGAGTAATTAAATCAAGGATATGTATCTGTACGTAGATAGGTAGTCAATTCAAAGACAGGTCAATCTGGTCCGGTCCATTTAATTATTTGGGTCATGTGCTCTGCTGCATAACGAGGACCAATTTATTAGTACATTGATTTGATGGTTTGGTTGCTTTTTCTTACTCCTATTTGATTTCGTAAGCAATTATAGCTTAGCCATCCATAATGGGGCCTGCCTTTTCTTGATGTATTTATATATGTCTGTTCTGTGGTACTTATCATATTAGTATTCCGGCCCCTAGCAGTACTGTCTCAGTAGATCCTATGCTAACGAACATCAATGGTACTGTACACCTGATCAATTTTGGTGACAGTGATGCAACTTGAGTCATACAAACATGCAGTGATGACTAGTACTTTTACGTGTTGGAAGACTTTAGGGATTATGACTGAGTTAATTAATTAGTATTATATAATTGGTCGGTTTACTCTCACTTCAGACTATTTGTTCATTATACTCCCTCCGTCCCTTTTTAAGTGTCCTGCTTCGTAATTCCAACTTATTAAAAAGACATCATCATTATACCTTACACATCAACTTTTTTCTCTACTTTCCCTACTTACCCATCATCATTATACTTTTACTCACTAACTTTTCAAAATGGAATCTACTTTTAGGGGCAAAATAGAAAATTCACCAACTTTTACCCACTAACTTTACAAAATGGACACTTATTAAGGGACAGCCCAAAATGAAATACCGGACTCTAAAAAAGGGACGGAGGGAGTATATATATATATATATAAGAAAATCACAAACGATGTTGCTGCAATGCAATGCAATGATTCCTAGCTAGCTACCAAACAATATAATTAGGAGATTCAGTGCTCCGCGCGCAAATTAATCCCTCTTGCAAAGTTTATTATCCAATGCTACAAGTCGACATACCTTATGTAGCTTTGTTTCTGCTGAAGAAGAGTCAACATTTCCCCCCATCATAGCCGTGGATGTCCGAGACGAAGCATGTACCAATTTTTTCTTCAGCATCTTTTTCATAAGATTTATGGCAGATTTATCTGTTTCCTTGTCTACCCTCTTTTCTCCCCTTTCCAATTTCGGAGTAGTAGAATTTTCCTCTGCTACTTTTGTCTTCTGAAACAATTCCCCTAGTGATGTTCTGTGTTCCTTCTTTACAACTATTGTTTCTGGTAACTCAATTGCTGACCCGAATAGATAGCCCTGGAGTGGACAGGTTGTTGCACCGTTCCCACTAGTCTCTGTACCTTCAAATGGCTTGCCACTCAATGTAATGGTGCTACAATGGCTGCTTCTCCCTGTGCTAACAAGGCTGTTTCTCCCAGATGAGTCATTGTAACCATCTTCAGCTCCTAGCACCTTATCCAACTCATCATTAATCAGCTTCAGATCATTTTCTGTTACGTGTGTTTCTTTTTCAGTTATGTTCTCAACAGAGATGGCAAATGTTGGTGTTGATGGGTGAGTACTGTTGACTACTGGGTCTGACCCCAGAGTACCAATGGTAAGAAAGCCATGGAAGAGCTCAGAAATTGCACGTGATGACTCTTCTTCGTAGTAATTTTCTTCTGCTCTAGCTGCTGCATCCAAGCTTGCAAATGAGTATCGAAGATAGTTGTCTCTCTGTGCTTTGCCAAAGGGCTTCGTACCACAGTTGGACTTGGGGTAGTACTGTTGCTCATCCACTGATGGCTGGCCTGAATGACAAGTATAATAATATTCCGACAGATTGAAGAAAAGTGAAGTAATTGTGTGGAGAAAGATTTAACTACGTACTACGTTGTCCATTTTATTTTCATCGTGAAGTTATAATACTCCATCTATATATATATATAAGCTTGCAGCATGGGAGCTTCCAAGTGTACAACTCTTGTGCAGTACTAGTGTTGTTAATAAGCTTGCCAGTATGTGGAGTTTCTACGTATACAAGTCTTATGCGAGTTAATTTTCCTAGGGGTTAAGGAGTACTAGCTAGTTACGCAGAACCTATCTTTCTTCTTGGCAACACAACAGTTATTGAGTTTCCAGTGACCTACTAGTTGTGCTACTAGATTCATACGAGCATCATCGACATAGATATGATTGGTTACCAGTTTTCTTATAGTCCAGTTAAATGCTTAATTTGGTTATAGTCTGAGTGTCTGACTATAAATGGTACATCATATGTGTTCTATTGCTTTCGTTGTGTTTGCATAAACGTCATGTGTACGTACAAGGAAACATGTATTACCTATGGAAACATCTTTAAATGGTTCAGTAGAACGGAATTTGCGATGCATCCAACCGAGTAACTGCAATCAAGAATGCTACAAAGTCAGATATACCAGTTTTCAAGTCTTCAAAGATCAACAGAAATCAAGATTACCGTCATGCTTTATCTGTCCTTCAGAGAGAGAGAGAGAGAGAGAGAGCTTGACTAAGATCACTTTTGCAATGAGGTGGAACTGAGAGAAGGTGCTCTTTTTGTACTGTGGGTGTGACTATATACTACTTGATAACTTTGATGCAAAAACTTGTCCTTGAAGCCTCCAAGAGATTGACGACGAGCGGCTAGAGAGAAGCATGCAGAAAGTTACAAGATGTGGGTTGGCTATTTTTTGTCAAATAGCAAATCATGTAACTAAATGGGGAATGGCAAAGGACCCGGCCAGCTGATGATTCCACCAGGCCAAGCACTTAGATCATGAGTACGTTTATGTCGTAAGGTTGGTAACTGGTCTTGGTTCTATCAATTATTTCTAGTACGTTAATTAGTGGTGTGGTCTTGGTTGTGTTTCAGGATCCATGTGAGCATGTTAGGTCGAGATTTATTCATCTTTTTCAGACTTTCGTGTATTTGTGCAATTGTCAATACATTTGCAACTCTAAATGGTATTGCTAGGGTATTTATATATGTGGGGCTCTGATCAGGATGGTCCCACTCCTTGGCTCTGGGGTTTGGATCTCGCTCTCAATCTCCCTCGATCCTGTAAAACGAAGCACGACTAAAGACCACACCGGAGGTTCCTCCGGAATGGCTCTCCGGTGCAAGAATCAGGACACTTGCAAAGATAGGAGGAAAGATCGAGAGCTAGGGTTTTTGGGTTATGTTTATACGTACCTCTTTCAGGAGGCATAACAGTGTATTTATAGGGAACGTCTAGCTTGATCTCCAAGATCGTACGCATGCCTGCCACGTGTCGGCTAACGTACTCCTTACATCACTTTAGGGTATTTATATATACTTTGATATATAATTCTAATTGCTTTACTATGTATTTGGTCGGCACAACCCACATGAACAACGTGGAGCCTGGAGAAAATTTTGTCGAACCTTAATCAATTCAAATGTGATACAATAATGTAGAAGCATCAGGGGCCCAAAGTTCAGTCCAAGTGCTTTTGTCAGGTCCTCCCTTCATATGGCAGTTCCAACTGAAAAGACCCTTCTCTCTTTTTTCTTGTTATATATTCTTTCTTATTTTCTTGGGTGCTGAGAGTGATAGGACTCTTACCTGCCAACTTAAGATTGTGTTAGTTTCTCTAAAAGATCTTTGGTTACTTAAGTTGTTCTATTTGTTTAAAACATATTTTTAAGGGTTCTTGTAAAAAATCAACTTATTTGGATATCCGTAAGGGCCTAATCGGTTCATTCAGTTTTATCCTATCAAATTGAAAATATGTGTTTAAATAAATTGAACGGTTCCGATTATTCGTTTGGGGTTTCGAAAAATGTATTGGCAAATGTATTGTCTCTAGAACTGGCCCCATATATATACATAGACACAGTGAGCTTCTAATAAAGACCTTAAATGCGGATCTCATAGTTTGGAACCTTCCGGGTCATATTATGAAGATCCAAACCGTTCAACTTGTTTAGAACAAGTTTTTAGGAATACCCACAAGAAATCGGCTCAAAATATGACCAGAAAATACTTGATCCAAACACTTTTTACATAGAACGGTTCATGTCAAGCTTTATGTAAAAACTATTTGGATCAAGCACTTCCCGGTCATATTTTGAGCTGATTTCTCGCGGGTACTTTTAAAAACATGTTCCGAACAAGTTGAACGGTTTGGATCGTCATAATATGACCCGAAAATGAAAAGTCCGCATTTTAACAAAATGAGAGATCCCTTAGTAAAAGAGGACTGCATATATTTATGTTTTTAAGAGTATATATGAGAAATCAGATCAAAATATGACCGGAAAGTGCTTGATCCAAACAGTTTTTCATAAACCTACTAACCATCTCAAAAGACTGCCAAATTAAGAATCATAAAAAATGTGCGAACCAAAACTCCTTAATTTTTACCCATGAACAAACAAAGCATTTTACATTCATGTTTTGGTTTATACAGTAGTTTTTTTTTTGGTCCTGGATCGAGCATGATTATCTACCTATTATATTCAGTTCTAATACATCAATCTTGCTTTTCTTATGGTTGTCAATCTACAAAACCTTAATTTAGATATTTGATCTTTTTCTGGAAGAATCGGAGGAAAAACACTCTTGAGAATAATGAAGGGCAGGTCTCATGTTTTAGGTGAGTTAAGAAATGCCAAAAGTGAGAAGAAAAAAACTACATGGGATAATTAAGGAAGATATAGAGAATACAAAGAACACATGCATTTTTTGATCTGGAGAATGAGAAGAATAAATGGGTATCAGTGTGCTTTCTCCGAATCATTAGAGTTGGGGTCATAGAATTTTCAATTTTTGCTTGGATTTTCTCCATGGTATTGTTAAAATAAAAGGTAAGTGGGAAATCATTCGAAAGTAAATATAGGTAAGTTTTGATTTTATCCTTATTTCTATTTTAAGTTAAAAATATAGTAAGCTTATGAGTTACTAGTATTAACCAATTAGAAGGCAGGAAGGTCAATTCACTCACTATTTAGATGGATCGGATGAACAAAATCGGACTCAAATACAATGCTCGGTATATATCAACTGTATGATCACACATGACATGATTTACGAGTTCAAGGCTTAAAGCACTGATCGAAGAGGCCCTCTTGAGTAAAAACACTCTCTGATAGACAATTGATGAACGAGCTAGGCTGAAAACAGTACTTCTCACAAAGACTATTTCCAATTCAATGTGCATAATTCCCTGTATTTTCCTAAGAACCGAAACGCACTTAGAGTGCCCCTAACCCAACTGGAATCAATGCTGTGAATTACAGTAGCATATTCAACTAGATGAAAAAAACATACCCGCCCGGATTTACTCTTGTGCTGATTGTGGGTTTGAGTCGGGTGTCTTTTGATACTCCACGACCCTTGCTGCGACTGGTTCTTATGTCCCGGCGTTTCGCCGGCTTGCTTTGGCAGTAGGTGCCTAGGTTTACGTTTAGATAGTTTCGGTTCTTTTCTGTATTTCGTGAGTAAATCTGTATTTGTCTTCGGGCTTTCCATGTTATATGGATTGAATCGATTAAAAAAAAAAAAACTAGATGAAAAACTGGCTTGGGGCATGTTGAGCCCGAATTTTTTTGAATAAAAATTAATTAGCAATGTTAATTAAGCAGTATAATTTATTTTAAACTAACTTGTATAATGTAACTAGGGACCCTCCTAATTATTAGACCCTTGCCAACAAACCTAATTAAGTATAATATTAATATCAACCAATAAGAAGGTGAGTAATGTTCACGTATTTTTTAGATGGATGAACAAATTAAATTGGATATTTCTTTGTATTTGGGTCAGAGGCGCTCTAATTGCAACAACAATGGGATGGGGCCGTCTTTTAGGCCTATGAGCTAGCCAGCCACATCGACTAGCTAGGTACGTTATAGCCAAAAATGTGTTGCTTCCAATGTAATTTCATTCTATATTAGTACCATATACGTACGTACGTACGTATTATGTAAAGATCAAATAGAATATTAATTAAGCTAGAATAACAACATAGAGATAAATCCAGCACAGAAAAGAACAAACTGATAGATCCATATCGATCGACTAATGCACTGCACTGCATGATGAAACCACTTTCACTGGGATCTTTCCCTTTGTCTATTTGCTAATAGTACAAGTTGTCGATCGACATTTCAGTTTAACAACGACTGTACGATTCACATGATCGATCGGTATATCTAGGGCAGCATGCACCACCGTACCCTTTAATTTGCTTGCTAGTGTCAAAACCATCCATGTGACTGGTCCAGAAAGGTTGCGCTGTTAATTATTAATTAATTTGCATGCATTATACCATGATAAGATTGCATAGGAGGCACATTTGGCCGGCCGGCCTAACACCATCAGGGGTTAGCTAGCTAGGTACGTGCTACAATAAAGGAGGTCATGAGACTACTTCAACTTAATTCAATTCTCTTCTAAGCTGTACGTTAATCTAACTCCTCTAACGATACTGCATCACTTTCTCTGATAAGAAAAGGTGGTCGCGCGGTAATCTAACATTACCGACTTTCGCCAATAAAAACTCAATACACAAAGATCAACAGTTTTTTTCCCCTCTTTTTTAGGACTGGAATATAGCAGAAATAAAAGCATTTGGTATAGTTTTTTCAAGCTTGATTTTGCCCAGATTTTAATTTGAAAAAGAAGAAGAAAAGATGATGACGAGATTTAAATATTCCTTTACACGGCTGGTGGTTTTTGACTTTCAGTGTAATTAATTAGGATAACTGCTATTTTGACTGTTGCAAGTGTTTAGAACAAGATGTTTGGTGTTGCACATTAATCTTGGAGAGGACTGGGCATGTTAAATTAATTAGTTAAATATTAATCATTTTTTTGGTCAATGTAGAACAATCGATCAGTGCAGATTGCAGAGAACACAAGATGATCTCTCATGCATATAATATAACAGAGCTGCTACAAGTACAACAAAGATGATCTCTCCTGCAAAGATGATCGGAACCGTCCATTTTGTTCAAAACATTTTGTTTAGGGTCCCTGTTAAAAATCATCTCAATCCGATATCAGTAAGGACGTTTACGAATCATCCAATTTTACTTCAGAATTTAGCCTAAACTTCAAGCCAATTAACTGGGAGAACTTCAAGCCCGTCCCTTGGGTATCAACTACTAACCTCACTCTAGCTAGGGCTCTAGGGTTCCTTGTTGGTGGGCTCAAAACAGGGTTCTTTTTATTACTCCTAGACGTTTTAAAATCATGGCAGATGTGGTGGTGGACCGGTGGCGGTGGTGTTTTTTTTTTTTTTTTTTACACGGTTTACATCAATAAGGGTTAGCATGGTGTTAGTATATTAGTCAACAGGAGGTTCGGAGGCTATCTATAGCCTTGAACCCCAAACCTACTTCCCGTGACTCACTCACTTGTTTCGCGTGACATGCTCGATACTCATCTACCACGCCTCCGAGAATTATATAGCAGTACTTAATACTATTTTTCTTGGTATATATTGAAACACATGGGATCCAAGAGCCCAAAATATTGAGGGCCGGCCTGGCCTTGTCACAACCCATTTCGGTAAAAATGGTTATTAGTTGGATATGTGGTTGGTATGTTACGTTAAATCCGTACGTCTCCACAAGGAGCTGGTTCGGTGTTCAGGCCATGTGATGGGCAGGCCGGGTTAGGATTGTTGGGTAGAGATATATGGTTTATAACTTTGTACATAAATAGGTTCACACATACAAAATTATAGTAAAAACGTATAAAATTTTCAAGTTTATAATAGTACTTTTAAAGGTTCGTACATGTATAAGTTATAAAATTTTCATTATATACGTACAAAAGTTTATACATATTCAAGGTTATAACTTATACTTTGAGTTCACAGGTTAAATTTAAGTTCGGCTCATTTACTAAATGAACCTTAAATTGAGGTTCAGGTTCATTTTGTTTAGTTCTCGAATCGAACTCGAACGAACTTTTACCGAGCACAACTATACAGAGTGATTTGGTCACATTCATCCGAATTCCAGGATACAGCAATCTTTTCTTACTAAATGATAGAGTTCAAATTAATTCATGTGGTTACTCCAACCCCCAAAAACATACTACAAGTTCTTTATTTATCAGACCAAAGATAGATGTCTAAAACATGAACATGATAGGGAAAAATGAAACTGTTTTTAGATGACTTTATTAAACAACAAAAAGTAAGTAGAACTATTAACTTTTCTTCTTCGGCAAACACTAAGAAACAGGAGAATCAATCAGCTTTCTTGTCCTTTGGTAATTTGTTCGCCGCGGCAGAACGCTTGTCCTCCGCAGTTTTAGCATGAACCTCATCCCTCTCCCTGAAATACATGTCGAAAGCCTTCGGAAGGAATTTGGTAATCAAGAAAGCAAACAGATTTATTGAGAAGTACACCAGATTGGCAATTGCAAGAGCCCTCCCAAACCAGTACCATGCACCCACCAACATGAAATTTATTACAGTAGCATCTAATGTACAAAGTACGAACAAACATTGTTGCGCTATAATAGAGTACGTAGGGGTAAACAAACAAGATTTTCCGGTATAATTCAATTACAAATCGTAATCTGAAAAATGCAACGAACATAATTCATACTGGGTTTTTCGGTATAATCACTTTCTTTGTGCAATAACAAAAATACCACTTGTACAGAATTTCTATATGCGGCTCCCTGTTCTCCTTCTATGAATCTCATAATTAACAGCTAGCTGCAACTAAACCATTAAAACATATGCAAGACATTTTTTTTTTTTGAAAACCAATTTCCTTCTTAAAACATATGCAAGAGAAGAAAAAAAAAAAATGCAAAGAGTTCAACTAGAACACATGCACCTTGTATTGGGCATTTGCGGGCAAAGCCTTGTTGATCCACACATCTTGAATCCAATCAATCAATAATTACAAATATCCTGCGCACTGTATAAAGCAACGGAACCAAAGCCCTCACGGGGGGAGAGAACAATGACAGCCCACTAATGACATTCTCCGTTAGTATCTGAAATGAAAGCAAGAACAAGTCCAGCGGATCGGACAGCATGATCATCTCCTCTCACAAAACCCCCCAAAACATAAGCAAGCGGCAAGAAAAAGCCCGATTGTGGTTCCGACCACCACGTAAAACCTAAAGAGTCTACTTCCTTGAAATATTTCTTGCGATCCTGCGGAGGTGCCTCCGTATGAAGGAAATGCTAGTCGAGATAGGGCAAGAAGATAAGCAGAGACGAAGGCTGCAGGAAAGACTAGGTCTAGAAGGAAGACAAGACCGCTGGCTGAGAAAACCATTATGAAGGCTACTAGTTGAAGTTCGATCACCCGAAGCGAACCCATTATACCCCCAATTGCTGGCTGTTGACGGTGGTGGTGGGGCGAATTTTGGGGCAGAGGAGGTGGTTTTGGTTTCATCGGGGTTTGTACAAGGAGCCACGGCAAGAGTTACATCCGACATTTTTCTTTCACCTGGTTCTAGGATATTGTTTGATCAAGAGGGTATCGGTTGGACTTTTGTAAGGATTCAAAATGAAGAATTTTCAGAAATGAATTTACCACCCATAATTCCTATAATAATTATTGAATGGTATTTGACAACTAATATATGTTACAAGACAAAAATAATTGACAAGATTAATAGCATACCATAGTAATTCTTCCCACAGTCTTCATTCCCAACAGCAACATATCTCAAGTTAAAGGGTTCAGGGTGTCCCATTGCAGCTCGAACAGAGCACCCTTAGCAAACTCAAGACTATCCAGGATTTCCTACAATCAAAATGAATGATATCAATGAGTGACGCACTTTAAAGCAGAGACTGCTACATATTTGGCACAATGGCACCAAGGGCACAAGGCTTACTTCCGAAAAACCCAAACACCATGAAGTCGAAAACAACATATAACTACAGTAGTGCAAAACATTTTCTTAAAATAACGTTAACAGATTCGGAATATGTACAAGTTACCTAACAGTAAGACAAGAATAGCAGCTTTGTCATATTTCCTCCACCAAAAGTGTAGGTGAAAGAATAAATGAATCTGAGACATCAAACATAACTCACAGATCATGTCACTCTGCGTTAAAAAGGTTTATGACTCGTTATAAAGAGATTGCCAGGCACCACATCGTGCCAAGTTCAGTAGCATGTACTTAAGTCAATGGATTACCGCAATGGGTTAGCACTTTTTTCACCAAACCACTTTTATTTTATCCAAAGAAAGACACGAAAAAAGTAAGTTTAAATAAAAGGAAAAATGCTCATATAATCACAAGTATATTTCAAAGTCTATATTTTTGGTTGACCAAACCAAATTTTTTTTTTTTTTTTTTTTTAAGGAATAGCAAGAAACTCATACAGTATAGGCTAGAAGGTTAGTACATTAGTAGACGCCAAGCCGAACTCGAGACCTTAGTGAGCTTGGAAGAAATGAGCCAACTTGCAAGTTCGACCAAACCAAGGTTGTATCACTGTCAACCGAAACTAATCGTTACTATCAGAATGAAAGGACTCGCTACAAAGGCAAAAGTCCAGTCATGTACCTCAATCTCAGCTCTCCAAACTCTTTGATAGAAAAAAAAAAAAAAAGCCCTAAATTGTATGATGGTGGAAGGGGATCACAATATTGGAGTCTGGGTCAACATTTAAGTGGAAGGGAATTGCCATAGTTTGGTTTATCTATGCTTTGAACACAGGCCTTCTTGCTTTATTACAGAGCACACTTGAGTTTTGTACTCTGGTTTTTATTTGGTGGAATGGGCAATGGGGTTGCTCATTGTTTGGCTTCTAAGGGGCTGGAAGGTCTTGTACCTGGATTAGTAGCCCCCCTTTGTAGCTCCATCCATCAAGGGTTGTAAACCACTCCTTTTCTTGTAGTTGAATTCCCAAAAAAAATACAACAAAACTTACTTATGTAAGATGGTTGATCGGTGTAATAAGCGCGAGATCATATAAGTAGAGTTCCCCAAAAAGTACAAGAAAACACCAAAAAGAAAAAAAGAGAGGATATTTACAACATCAGGCCGGCAGCATAAGTTTAGAGAATTATCTTTCAGATGGCTAAACAACAGAATTGGTAGGCTGATATGCCAAACCAACCTCCACTTATCACATTAATTTACCGTACCGATTCTGAAATTGAAGATTTGCTGTTGGAATCAGTTCATGGGATCCAAAGTTTCGTCGATTCTATTGGCAAATCGAAAGAAGTGAAAGAATGTGGAGAGAGTACGTCTTCCATGTCCACACTAGCATTTTCAAGTAGACTTTTGATAGGAGCTACCTGCGTGAGAATAGAAAAGAGCAAAAAGATCACGTATTCTTTTCAGTTGCCTGTTTTCCAAATGTAACGAATAGGGGGGAGGTTAATATGGTAATACAGCAAAAGATGGTGAAATTTTTTGAATTTCTCTCAATCTATATACAAATTTGAATTTTGTTTGTTAATTTTCATCTAATGTATAGAGTGGATCGTCAAGAAATGATTCATGTCATATATAGTCAACCACAAAGTAGGAGGAGACTTTGCAGACTTTAGTTGGTTCTTGGTCATTTTATTACGGGAAGGGATTCCAAACTTCCACGTACTTACGCCTTTCACAGTTTTACATGTGCAGATTCTAAAATCGCGTATCAGGATAACAGATGCCAATGCCAGCAACACCTGAACAAAACAAAAAAGAGCAACCCAATGCACAAGGCTTCCACTACTGCAGAGGCTGGGAAGAGGCTGCTTCCACTACTCAAACCTGTGACCGCCAAGTCACATTGGGAAAACCTCACAATTGAATGAGACATGTAGGAGTTAAAAGACACAGGACACTAATAACCTAGAAGAATTGTTAGCTTTCTTCTGTATTGAAAAGTAATGAATTTTAAGCTGACTTAGATACCTTATTTGGCTCTTTGAAAGAGCTCTCATCCATCAGGTTGCTAGATGTGAGAACAATCTTTGTTGATCCAATGATTGGAATGTGTTCCGCTTCATTCCATCAATCAAAATCTAGATTCACAATGTTGCTCCCAAAGTTCACGATCTAGAAAACAAGATATTTGGCCCAAATAAGTGAGGACGTAAGTGAGATATCAAACCAAATAAGGTCACTAAGGCAACTAAAATCTGCATGCTTTATGAGCTTGTTATTACAGCTTCCCAACATAATAGGGCAAGTAAATATTTTGTCTACACCAAAAAGATGACACGTTATCCGCAGCTATCAAGCACAATCCAGTGAATCAACCCATTGACAGCAAAAGGACAAAAAAGACAAGCGTGATAAATTGTATTTCCTAACAACAATGAAATAATTAAATAGAAGAAAAGGGTGTACTCGGAAAAATGGATGATAAAACATGTGAAGTTAACAATATATTTTGAGGATTAAGATTGACAAACTACATATTATGGTACTGATCATAAGGGTGCCACCTACTAAAGCTGTCACCTTAATATTTACAGTTCATCAAAATTAGTGATAGCTTTGGAAGCATGGTATTCATACATTCAGTTAGCAGTTTCAGGCTCAGATTTTGGCATTTGAGGCAGTGGAGTCCAATAGTTGCGGATCAGTTGGTCAATTCTAAGAATAGGCATCAATGCATCAAAATAGGCACATGTAGGGTTCGAAGAGCATTTTCTGATGGTCAAAGAAGTTATCGGCACCAAATATTTGAAAAACTTTGTACACAACTTCAATTTGTCATTGTGATCATATTCTTCAAGTGTATTTATTTGGGACTAAGCAAGAACATTAGAAGAGAAAATGTAAACTAAACCTTTATTATCAAGTAATTCTTGTTATCCTCAAAATTTTCCAAGCAATAGCAGAAGCAATTAGGGAACTTGAAGAATTTGCTTGTAGTGTTGAATTAAGCAGAGTGCCTCCAAATGACTTTGGAAAAAAGTGTTGCATCCAAAAACTAGGAGTTCCATACAACTGGTAGGAGTTAAAAACAATCGCATCTGGGTTCCACCTGTATTGAACATAATATTAGCATACAAGTTCAAATTATTACAGAAACACATTAAGAGATCAGATGAAAAGGCTGTAGAGAAAAAGAAGGGAAATTGCACTGTCTGTCATTAGCATTCACAAACAGAGGTGTGTGGCTTGCCATTTCAACGTCATCGCTGCATTGGAGGATCCAATTCAAACCTTAAGTAACTTAAGCAGTGTATGTATGACAATGTAAAATAAAAGCTAGCATATAGTTGATAAGATCTAGTAACTATACATAAACCAGCATACATGAATGTATTTCGCATAATTTTTTAAGATTAATATAGTCATCAGTTCAACTATTTCTTCACATTACTATCCAAATAACAAGTCACTTAGACTACTGTTTGAAAGCATATTTACTGATTACGAAAAAACACAAGTGCATGCCATACAATCTGGTGTTTTACAACGAAAATGTCAGAAAGTACTACAAGCATGATATTTACAGCCAAGAAAATGAAGAAAAGTGGTGAATGTGCACAGTTTAAGCCAAAAAGGATGCACATCAAGAAATTGTAAAGATCACGGAGTCATGGAAGAGTACAATGGACCTGTTCCTTTCTAAGCTAGTAAGGAAACCAAACTCAGCCAGTGCCGCTAAAAGACTTCCTGTACTAGCGTCATTTCCAGTCACAGCATATTCACTACAAAATCCTGAAAATCAATCAATAGCGAAGTAGACCACCAACACCCCCCCCCCCCCCCCCTTCTTTTTCCAAATATATTGTCAAAAGCAGTTTGATTTTTATCAGAAGGAAGATGAACACACCTTTGGACCACTGCGTGATGTGTCATCAAATTTACGAGCCAAAGAAAACACCATTTTTGCATCACTGTAATTCTAACCACCAAATCAAAGAATAAGACAGTATGTTGCCACGCAGCTGAACCACGAACCGAAAACCAAAATTTTATCTGGAGAACAATAGAAATTTCAATTGTACATGCTGCAAAGTGAGAATCATATCTTACATGACAATCATAGAAATGGGTAGGGTGATACAATTGTCGAGTAGAGCCACCACAGTTGGAGATAAATATGATGTCTGGATAGGCATGTCTAATAGCATCATAAAACTTGAGGTAATTTCCTGCCATGTGCCCAAATAGAAGCAAGTTAAGATTTACAAACAATCTATATCTTTACACTAATTGATAACTATGTTGTGAGGGGCCAAATGGATGAGAACTATCAATGTTTTCATCGTTAGGATAGATTATGAACCATGCTACTGCAATAACAATAATAAAGCCCACTACGGTGAAACTATGTAAAAGCCTAAAAGGGGTGAGCAGTTGATATACCAACAATAGAATAAGTGCAGTAACTTTCTAAAATACACATCTTCAGTTCGAAAAGTCATTTATACCCTATAATTCCTATAATTATTGGATGGTATTTGACAACTAATATATGTTACAAGACAAAAATAATTGATAAGATAAATTTCATACCACGGTAATTCTTCTTTCCACAATCTTCGTTCCCAACAGCAACATATCTCAAGTCGAAGGGTTCAAGGTGTCCCATTGCAGCTCGAACTGAACCCCATCCTGAGTCAAGAGCACCCTTAGCAAACTCGACTTTCCAGGATTTCCTACGCTCAAAATGAATAATATCAATAAATGAAGTACTTTAGAGCAGAGACTGCTATTTGGCACAATGGCAACAAGGGCACAAGGCTTACTTCTGGAAGACCCAAAAACCGCGAAGTCGAAAACAACATATACTCATACAATCACAAGTAGCGCTACACATTTCTTAAAATTATGTTAACAGATTTGGAATATGTTCAAGTTACCTAAGGTAAGACAGAATAACAGCTTTGTCATATTTCCTCCATCAATAGTGTAGGTGAAAGAATAAATGAATCTGAGACATCAAACATAGCAGCTTTGTCATAGTTCCTCCACCAATAGTGTAGGTGAAAGAATAAATGAATCTAAGACATCAAACATAACTCACAGACCATGCCACTCCGTGTTAAGAAAGGTGCATGACTCGTTATAAAGAGATGGTCAGTCACCACATCACGCCAAGTTCAATAGCATATATTTAAGTCAATGGGTTCCGCAATGGGTTAGCACTTTCTTCACCAAACCAATTTTATCCAAAGAAAGACACGAAAAAAGTAAGTTTAAATAGAAGGAAAAATACTCCTACAATCACAAGTATATTTCTTAGTCTACATTTATAAGTCCCCAGTATTCTTTGTTTTCTCAGGTGTATTGAGTTACCTTGCCTTCATGCGATGCCTGATGGCAAATTTCAGTAACATCCATGGCAAATGAAAATAGAATGATTCATTTTACATTATTCTTTCTAACTAAGACGACTTTTAGTATAGTAACACAAGATCATGTGCACGAAAACTGTGAGACATACTTGCAGAATAGGCAAAATGCTAGAGTTATCCACTTCATCATTATGGCTGATTCATGTGGAACATAACCCCAACAAAGCAAAACAAAAATCAAATAAAAAGTATTCACGGTTGATAAAATTTCTAATAACTATTTGGATCATTGGAAGTAGTTGTAGATACCATTATTGAAAACCCAAACCGGGGCTGCACCAAGGTCTTCTGTCAGCTGCAGAGGCATAATGGAAAAACAAACCACAAGTGACTTAACCAAGACTTGAAACACAAATTAAACAGCCCAGTAGCATGAGATAATACCTGAAGAAACTCAAAGTAGCCAAGCCAAGTCCCTCATCAGTCCAGTACCTCCAAATATCACCAAAGTGAAAATTTTCATACGAGGGCCCAACAGAAGATAATGCAGCAGACTGAGAAAATCAAAAGATCTAACATAGCAACTGAGATATATGTAATTCAGGTTAAAAGACAACATCGGCTTCCAACTGTTTAATTGTTCTTCCATTTAATGCATGTCCATTCTTATTATGTATCACATTTAACATTCTTATTATGTATCACATTTACTACACATGCAATTGTTGCAAGGCCCAATTTCATGAAAAAGGCATCAAGCTTGTAATGGTTGCAAAGCCTAATACTTTACACTAACTTTATCAGATGGCAGGATTTTACTGCTTTTTTCCAGCGAAAAAAGC
The DNA here is from genome assembly GCA_018127125.1 of Rhododendron griersonianum. Classification (NCBI taxonomy): domain Eukaryota; kingdom Viridiplantae; phylum Streptophyta; class Magnoliopsida; order Ericales; family Ericaceae; genus Rhododendron; species Rhododendron griersonianum. Next base: position 17,168,880 of record CM030799.1, on the reverse strand, counting down.
AGTGGACTCTTTTGAGTTCTTGCATACTCACAAAAAGAAAATTCAGAGCATGAGGCAGATCTGAATAATTTGCCTGTGTGGAGAGCTACATATTGTTCTAAAGCAACTTACACAACTAAGAGAAACTCAATACAATCATGACCTACTTGTAGAAAAGGTCTAATATGCAAATCAGGAGATGCATTTAAGACATGCTCTTTAGAATAGATACAGCATGAACTACAAAAACATGATGAGCAATAATGGAACTTATGGTCACAAATGGTAAACCATATAAACTACTATATGAACTCCAATTATACAAAGTACATGAAACAACCCAAGTTTCACAACCCTCGGAACAAAAAGACACAAGTACCTGGGAATCTGATGAATCAAGGTTTCAAATCTGCAAACATGGTAAAAAGATCTTTTCAAAAACCATGTCTCTGTAGCAAGATAAAAGTTGTCAAAAGGATAAAAATAGGTCCAGGAGAACTAAACCCCGTAGCTACGAAAAATTAACTTAATTCCTTAAAGAGAATGTACTACTATTATATGTTAGACCTTCTAATGAATCTAATCCTTTCCCCAATTAATTCTTCCTCCATGGAAACCAAACCTACAAGTAGATCTGTAGGTAGGGAAATTTTCAAGTAAATGAACTCGACGTGAATATTGAAGAATTTGAAGTCCAAAGTCATAGAATTACAAGACAAGATGTCAAAGCTAATTCCAGTTACATTGAAAATAAATTCAAAGATCCAAAGAATAGTTTACCATGGTTGCAAACATGAAATATGCATGAAGCTTACATATGGAGAGTCATTGAATTAACTTCCCCGAAAAACTTCAAACGGCACACTTGTCACATCTCATTCATACAACCGACTTTTTTTAGTTGCCAATATCAGTAAAACATATATACACAGAATTTTAGAAACTAGAAAACAAAGTTTCCTCCTATAAAGGATTTATCTTCTGCAAAATGACCTTTTGTCTAGGTGTGGTGGGGGTGGAGGAAAGGAATCCGTGGACGCACAATTGGTATATAGGATATGACTGACAACTAAATAATCACATGGACATCACTTTAGGTAAGTGATATCCTATACTCTTTGTTTAGCCATGCAACATCATGATAATCAACAATTACTCCGGGACGTCACACTTCAATCCATTGCAGGGGTATTGTTTCTGGGGAGAAAAAGAAGGTAGTTCTCAATGAGAAATCACCTTCTTAAACCAGATTGCACAGATAGAATCCTTTCATCCCGGGAAAAATCAACTACAAAAGCAGTCTATAATATTGCCAAATGTCACTCCCAATTGATCATTATAAAACGTAATATTTCACGAGACGCATAGATCATCTACAATTCTATGATTTGTTACTTGAAGATATAGGAAGAAAAATATATAAAGCCACACATCATAAGAGAAATTAATTACACATATTAAGCATATGCAAACAAAGAACACTAACATATTTACGAGTTACAACTACTAACCTCTTTCAGGAATAAGTATTTCAAGTTTTCAACTACTAGAAACAAGATGACGTATACAAGAATCACAAACCTTGTATGTGTCCAAGGGCATGGCTGACACTTGGTCAAACCATACAACTCTTCTACTTGTAGTTAATTGCAGTCTTGCATTATGATTGGTTTCTTTTGCTTCCAAAAGAATCTCAGTCTTTGTCCAGTTTGAAACATCAGCAGCTCTGTGAGGACAACATAAGCACTTTGAATATCCAAAATGCAGGTTAAACTTATATGACAAAACATTAAACTGCTAAATGTAGTTACTGCCCAAATGTAGCTCACATAATGTTGGCAGTAGCCAGCGTTTGCAACCCATTGGAGCCAGTCAATGATACCAATATATTAACTGACAGTAATGAACGGATATACAGGACGACTTTGTACTTCTTCCCTTGTTCAACATTCTGAAGAAAAATAATCCAAATGGAAACAAATCAGTGAGTTATCAGTTGAGAAAATTCTCAAAACCAAAACTAAAAGGAAAAAACAGGCCAGATAGTTGGATGAGAGCAAAAATTGTCATCAAAATGGGTCTCTTTCTTAAGAACTATTAAGTGTAGCCTATCCAAAAAAAAAAAAAAGAACTATTAAGTGTACCATGAAAGTGAATTCTATGAGCTATTGGCAATGGATTAGAGTCATTAGACAATTATTTGTCAACAGAAAAAGAAAAGAAAAGAAAAAGGGCTTGTTTAGTATGGTTATATTATGGTCTATAATGGGGCAACAGGCTTATTTAGGATGAGCTGCATGTTTCAGACCGGAGGAATTGCAGGAGTGCTGATGATTTGAATGTGGCTATTATCCATAATTGACTAAGCCCCTTTTGGTGGGCCCTAAAACATGGTATTGAAAAGAAAAATTCAACAAACAATGTATGTTTCAGGAATAACAGACGCATTTATTGGATGCGATAACGAGGCCAAAACTAATATGATACAATACAAGACTTTTCGGCCCTTTTGCGGTGGTGAATTCTTAACAAACATACATCTAAAAGTAAAAGTAAAACTTGTGCATTGTATACAGTTTCTACAAAAACTAGTTCAATGCACATCACATTCTAGCTTCTCCTTGAGAAATCTATACAAGACTAACAATCTCTATAAGCCCACCCCATCATACCATGTTTCGAGCTAAGCAATACACAGATGCCCATTCCATGTCACATAAAATAGAAATCAAGATTATGTTTATTTGTGCACGGGAAACGGGAGACTGAACTACAGGACAAAGCATGATGAAATCAAAAAATATAGCTGTAAAAAGCATAAAGAAGACAGGTGCAGTGTTCACAGCCTAGGACTTAGGGGTTTGCTCCCTCCTAAGGTCTCACGTTCGAAACTTGTCAGGTGCTATCAACTCCTTTTGGCCAGTGCTTAATAAAGCTTTGCCCTCACTTTAATTGTAGTTCCGATAGTGGACGGTGGAATTGGTCCCAAGGATTAGTCGAGGTGTGCGTAAGCTGGCCCAGACACGTAAGTTAACAAAAGAAAAAAGGGTAACAAATTTATTTCCACCATACTATTTGCTTCTGAGATTGTTAGAAGATGCAGCCTAATATACATCCTACGTGGCTACGTGTAAGATCAATACACCATATATATCACAATAGCTACTCATTTATTTCTTAACTTTGTACTCTTAAGAACTTAGATATTTTGAGGTGATTATGACCTGCTAGACACATGTCAAGCAATCATTAAATGTCAAAAAAAAGTCATGATAGAAATGGATATTGAAGTTTTAACAAGTTTCCATGCTACATAGACGCTGAGGGGAAAAGGGTTACGGGAAGTCTTCTAAAATGGATGGTAAGTTCTTACCATGCCCCAGAATCTAGGGCTATTAACACCAACCCCTCCATCTGGGACATACATTGGTGTCGTCTCTGTCACAAAGCACATCCATTCGAAGATCAACTTTGTTTCGATCAAAGCATTACAAATGGTCAGTTAATACAACAAGAGATGACTCATCCCCAATGATAGACCAAGGATCAATATTGGATGGAGTATTAGGGCCCCCAGCTTCAAAACCGAAAACTGAAATTTCGCAAAAAGAATATGTTATTTCCATGTATCCGCAAGGATGTCAAATGGAGACACGCATTTTTTCTACTAAAGAAAACTTGGGCTTAAGCACAATGACATTTTAGAGAACCTTCCCCCCTACAAAGAAGGAAAGGGAAAAAGAACGTAAAAGAATTCTCAAGAGGAATTAGATTTGACCAATGTTGCTAACGAGCTCAGCCCAAAACCCTCCGGCTGTTGTCGTCCACTATCAATTGTATATACAGCAAAATAACATCTGGTAGAGTAACTCTACTTCTGGCACGGATGCCGTTTACTTTTGCAAGTAGATCTGATTTGTGCAACTTCAAATCTAAAACTTAAATGTTTTCTCCTTAACAGGATCATAGAAACTGTGAGATGGATTTTTGAGTGGTGATATGGGGGGAACCTTGTTTATAACGTGTACTTAAACAAAACTCTGGCAAGCTCAAATGCAAATGATGAGCATTTAGATTTTCAGAAATAATTGTTGAAAAGTTTTCTGCAAAGATAATTCTGGAAACTGCAGGGCATCAATCCGAGTTACACCTTAATAAAAGATGGTAAGACAAAGGGTGGATTGAGGGTTGTACAAACAACAGTTGAAAGTTGAAACGGTATTGAAAACAATATTGAACTTGAGTATAGCTGACAAAGTTAGGAGATCAACAAGGTGCCAAAGACAACAGTCATTGTAACAAACACATAATATGCAGAAAAGATGGATCATAAAGAATGAGTGAATAAACACACCTCAAAGAAAATGCCAAACAGAGTTTCGGGTATCGTTTGTCCAAAAGCTTCAAAAGCATTTACAAACAACCAAGCTGTCTCATTAGTATCAACCTCAAATGCAGAACATTGATACAAGACACACAGCCCATTAAAGGAACCCCTGGATAACTATATGGAAACAACTCATTGCTTCAAAAAAAATGAGGGACAAAAAAAAGTCAATTCGCCAAAAGTCAATTCAGAAACATTCTGATCAAAGAAGAAAGCACAAACATCACAAACTATTACAACCTCCCACCCTATCGACATTGACCCGATGGTAGCTCTCTCTCTTTTTTTTGGCGGCTCCACTCACCTATCAGTATTCAACACTTAATGTATTTTAATCCAGCCTATAGGTCGCCCCATCCGCGGGTCGAATTGCAACGTGGTGGCTGCCTCTGATACCAATGATACAAACTCGTGGGTAGAACTCACCCTTGAAAATCAGCTTACAAGGGGAGGGTGCCCAAGAGATTATATACACTAGGCCAATGCGATGTGGGACTTTAGGATGGTAACACAAAATTAAGGTAAGGAATGACAAATACAAAAGTAAGAGCTTCTGTTCGTAAAATTTGTGGAAAATATCGCCTAATTTGTATTGAAACTGGTCAAATTGGGGGATAAAGAGGGAGTAAAATCTTGCAAAGCTCTATGGATGCTGACGTGTGTATCCCCATTACTATTAAGAAGTTGACCATATATGCAATCAATAGCACAAATTCAATATGATTATAAAGCAACTTGGATCAACCAATAGATTATAGTGAAATACCCATCATAGAAAAGTAACCCTACTATGAACTTCGTTGTGAGATCAGCAACCCTTTTGCAACATATGCCTTGGATCCATAATATAAGATATTGGAAAAAAAAAATACAAAATAAGATAAGATATTGGAAAAGGTATGTTAGTTCTCGAAGACAACATTGAAATATTGAAACCTACAGTTAAGGGGCTTACTCAACTCTCATGCTACACTACGGAAATAAAAATAAATGACAAAGCACAACAAATAATACTGCATAAATGGATCACATAGGGAAGGTGGCCAAAAAAGGAAGAGCACAAACATACCCAATAAGCTTTTCACTCATCCCAAAAACAGGAAAACAAACAAAAGAAAAAATGAAATAAAACAAAAATTATGTGAAAGAGCTTATATCTAATTTCCACATATCGAATACCGATCATGCAAAAAAAATTCCCTCTCAATGCCAATAAAGATATGCAAAACATACGTAGTAGGGGGGAAGAAATATGATAAAAATCAACAAATTACAATTAAATACATCACAAAAAGAAATAATATTATGAGATACTTGAAAAAGTCTGTTAGTTATCGAAGACGACATTGAAACCTGTAGGTGAGGGGCTTACTCGACTCTCATGATACACTAGGGAAATAAAAGAAAATTTGGCACAACACGACAAATAATACAGCATAAATAGATCACAATATGCCAGGTGGCTAAAAAAGGAAGAGCAAAGACATATCCAATAAGCTTTTCACTCCCTCGCACCGTAAGCGTCCGCCGCCGCCCGCCAGCACCCTCAAATCGATGGCATTTGCCACTGTCAGACCGTAGTCCCGCCAGCACCCTCAAATTGAGGGCATTCGACGAGGGAGAAAGGGATTGAGGGCCTAACATAAAACAACATTACCAAACATTTGCACATGAAAATCGATACTGTATCTTCAAGATTCACCTGAAGCCCAACCATCCAAATATCAATCATAACCACAAATCATCCCGAAATTTACAACCCCCCCCCCCCCCCCAAAAAAAAAAAAAAAAAACCCTATTCACGAAACCCACAAAATCCCCTTTTCCATACCAATCCCATAAAGAAACAAAAGCATAAATGCAAGCGTATTGCACCTGATTAGGGTAAAGATACTATTATCCCAGTTACTCAACGTAACCCTCCTCGGCTTCACAACATCCGCTCCCAACACCTGCCTCGCAAGAACCGCCAACCCGGCATTCCTCAACTCCCTCGCGCCGTAAGTCTCTGCCGCCGGCACCCTCCAATCGACGGCGTTCGCCACTGTCAGACCGTAGTGTAGTCCCCCATCCACATCTTTGTGGATGCCCCCGCTGACGAAGTTGTGGGCGGGGTTTGCGAGAAAGTCGATTAGGGAGTAAAGGATTGAGGGGGAGTAGATGAGGCAGCGTTGGTCGACGCAGAGTTGGAAGGGTCGCGGAAGGGATTAGGGGTGTGGAGGGATAGGGTTTCGGAAATCCAGGAGTTGACCAAGGAAGGGGTGTGGGTCACCAGCCTACCAGCGTGTTGAGAGAGAGAAAGAGAGAGATCGGACGATGCTGGTAGAAGAGAGAGAGAGAGAGAGAGAGAGAGAGGGAGATAACAAAAGGAAGGATCAAGTATTTGCAGGAAAAAAAATTGCAACGGCTATTAAGTTGAGGTCGGTGACATAGGCTCTTAGATTAGGTTAAGCCGAGTTCTGAGATCGCAGAGGCGCGTGGCTAACTGGATTACGTCATCAACAAGCCAACAACGGTGGTTACGGAGTATTTTTGAACGGTTTGGCCCAAAAAAAGTCATACAGTAATACTTTTGTCTCCATTCAATTTTTTTTTAGTTGTTAGATTCTGTCAAAATTTTGCGGTTTGTCTAGTTAGAACAATTCAAAAATTATGATCATAATGTTAAAAAAGTTCATTGAAGGCAAAAATTATACAAAACAGACAAACTTTTTAAATTATTTAGTCTTTATTTAAATTTTTTTATTTGGTTCATAATTTCGTATTTTTTCTTTCTTCTCGTCAAAACGAACCAATAATTCACAACAATTGATGCAAAAATAACAAATCCAAGAAATTTTTGAATAGAGACAAAAAAAATAGTTTGATTTTTTCATAAGGCCAAACGGACCCTTAATAATTAAGTCAAATTATTACTATTTTTTCTTTAATCAACTTTTTTGCATTTTTTAATTTGGTGTTAATTTTTTGTGTTGTCAAGAGAAATCTACAATAAAGCTATGGATATATATGAGTTTGTACATATGAGTTTTATGAGGCCCATCTCGGGTCCCACAAAGATGAATCGAATCACTTATTATTTTTAAAATATTTTTTATGGAGTCTTGTAAAAAGTCAGCTCAACCTGATATTGGTAAGGATTTTTTTTGAATTTGTGGGGGCGAAACTACTTAACTGTTCAACTTCGCTCCTATAAATTCAACAAAAAAAATCCTTAGCGATATCTGGTTGAGCTGATTTTTTACAAGGCTCCATAAAAAATTGTTTTAAAAATAATAGGCTGTTCGAACTATCTTTGTGGGACCTGAGGTGGACCCCACAAAACCCATATGTACATTGTATATGTACACATACGTAAAAAAAAATTATTAACCAAATTAAAAAAAATTAATAACAACAAAAATAATCCAAAGATTTTGTCTGTCTTGAATTATTTTTGTCTTTAGTAAATTTTTTTAAGATTTAAATCATTATTTTTAAATTTTTAGATTCATCTCGTTGGAACCAATAATTCACAAAAACTTGATGCAAAACTTTGTGAATACGGACAAAAGCTAATTAATACCCGAAGACAGCCAAAACGGGCCTTGATACTTTTTTTATAGGGAAAATGACGGCCAAAGACGTGTTTTGATAATTAATACCCGTCAAGGACATGTTGAGAATATATGTTAATACTAAAAATATTCTTAACGGGTTATCAAAATACGTTTTGAGCCGTTATTTTCCCATGTAAAAAGAGGGTAAGGCCACGTGACGGACAAACATACTAGACCCACATGGCATGGGGCTAATCAAGACAAAATCGACGGTTCCATTTAGGAATCATGAACTTGATGTTATCAATAGATTCAATACTATTGTACTTGTTAATCCAAAGGGTAGCACGGATTCCGGGTCAGGATTGGTGCCGACTCCTACAAAATGGTCCCGTTGTGATATAAGCACCCATTTTTCATTGGTTCTCGTTTGGTGCTCAATAAATAAGTGTGATGATTGATAATTTTGTGAGGAATTGCATGAGGATCAATCCAATATCTGTAAGGGCATTTTTAGCCTTCGCAGGGTCCTATGAATTCTGAAAAAGGCCTTTCCTTTATCGTATTGAGCTAATTTTTTGTATGAACCAATAAGAAAATACTTTAAGAATAATGAGTGATTTGAATCATTTTTGTGAGACCTGAAATGGGCTCCACAAATTATCAATAAATCGTTAATCTATTTTTTATTAGCATAAATCGTTAATCTATGATTGAGCGACCCACACTCAATTTTAGATTATTGATTGATTAATTTTTGTGTGGTCCATTTCGGGTGTCACAAAGATGATTCAAATCACTCATTAGTTTTAAAATTATTTTCATTGGTTCCTCAAAAAAAAGTTATCTCAATTATATATCGATACGTAAGGGCTTTTTCAGCATTCGTAGACCCCTACGAATGTTGAAAGAGCCTTTGCGGATATCGTATTGAGCTAATTTTTTACAAGAACTTGTAGAAAATATTTTTAAAATAACTTACAGTTTAAATTATTTTTTTAGACTCGATATGGGCCCCACAAAATCATCAATCATTATGTCGACTTATTTGGCACCAAAGTGAGACCAAGAGGAAATGAGAGTTTGTTCCACAACGACACCGTTTTGTAGGGACAACACCAATGCTATCCCTTCTTCCCAGCAAGGCCCCGAGTCTGGTTAGCAAAAGTGCAGTACCAGAAAGGGAGCAAAGCATTCCTTTTGGGCCTCCGAAATTTTGCTATAATGAGGGGTACCTAAAAAGTTGTATAGTGTTCACTAAATTAAATATGGGTTTATACAATTGTATTTATTCAAATTGAGGTGTTAAATAAGTAAATAAAAAATAAATTATACGAGCATAATTGGCATTTTTTTCATGCTAAAACTGAAAGAAAAGTAATCTTCAATTGAGTGTTTTAGATTTTTTATAATGATATGCATAGTTTTAGGGAATTGATATTTACACTCCCTTTTTTTTATGCAGGCGCTCCACTTTCAACGTGAAGTTACTAATAACTTCATGAATAAAGTGGAGCGCCTCTATCAAAAAAGAGAGCGCGAATATTAATTTCCTAGTTTTATCTTGTTGAAACCTAGTATTATTTTCTTTTTGAAGTTGCATTATTTTTTTTATCATTTTAGGTGTAAAATGCATAAAAGGCCCCACTTTATTACATTTGTCTTGGGCCTTCAAGGTCGGCCTTGGTCATGTGTCAAAGCTAATAAGAGCAGAGGTAATAATTATAGAAAATTAGAGGCCGGTCCCTCTTTTTAAGTTTGGTTTGATCCCAATCCTGATTTTATTTCCGAACCTGTGTAGGTTCGGATATGTTATGTCGTGACTTTTTTTTTGCCCCCAATTCAACGAGACGGTGATAATCTCAATGATCTCCCCTTTTTCATTCCAACAATCTACAGAGAGGGGAAAACAGCCCGGCAACCACCACCTCTTTACCTAGTATTTTTTTCTTTTTGAAGTTGCATTATTTTTTTTTATCATTTTAGGTGTAAAATGTATAAAAGGCCCCACTTTATTAAATTTGTCTTGGGCCTTCAAGGTCGGCCTTGGTCATGTGTCAGAGCTAATAAGAGCAGAGGTAATAATTATAGAAAATTAAAGGCCGGTCCCTCTTTTTAGGTTTGGTTTGATCCCAACCCTTATTTTATTTCCGAATCTGTGTAGGTTCGGATATGTTATGTCGTGACTTTTTTGCCCCCAGTTCAACGAGACGGTGATAATCTCAATGATCTCCCCTTTTTCATTCCAACAATCTACAGAGAGGGGAAAACAGCCTGGCTACCACCACCTCTTTACCTCCACTTCACCACCAGCCACCAACACCGCTTCACCGCCACCACCGGTGCCGCTGATGATGATGTCAACGACGTCCTCGACTCCTCGTTCCCTGATCTTCGTTCTCCGCTAATTTCTGTCGTTGTTGTAGCGGCGGTGTCGCTTTCCCCGGCCGTTGGAGTAGCACTGACTACACAGTCTACACCACTGCGCCGTCGCCGTCTCCTCTTCAACAATGTCGCCGTCATGCCACCACCACTCCCGGTCCTCCTCTGCCACCGTCTCTAGCCGAAGCCATGGTCCAATACGCAGCCTCGAAGAAGGAGGTCTCGGTCTCGGTACTCCAGAGGAAGTCTCCGTGCAATTTCTTGGTGTTCCGAGACTCGACAGCCTCATGTGGACTGCGCTGAACTACGTACGGCTGCCGCACCGTGTTTCTTGAAGACGATTATAATACTCCTACCAAGGAACACCAAGGCTGTCGGTGGCTTATAATACTCCTACAGTCCTACCAAGGTTTGTCAGATTATAAATCAATGTGTTCTAGTGGCAGTCGATTAGAAATCTGAGTTGATTAGATTTTTCGTTGAATGTCAGTCAATTTTTTTGATGAATGCCGGACCATCCGATTTTTTGTAGATTTTTTTGGTTAAATGTCAGATTTATTTATTTCAACCTCTTATATTTGATTTTGATTTTTTTTTTTTGTTCAATTTTTGTTCGTGTGTGTATTTTCTATGAGAACTGTGTAATTTTCTATGAGAACTATGTATTTTCTATGAGAATTGTATATTTTTCTATGAGAACTGTCTACGAGAACTTTGTGTTTTCTATGAGAACCGTATATTGTCCATGAGAATTGTCTAAGAGAACTATGTATTTTCTATGAAAACTGTATATTTTTTTATGAGAACTGTGTATTGTCTATGAAAACTATCTATGAGAACTGTGTATTTTTTACTTGGAACAAATCGGGAAGATATGTATCATGGTCTCAGTTTGGTTTCGTCTTGTATCGTGCATGTGATTAAGATGGTTGGTTGAAAGTACCCTGGAGAGAAATGAGGGGTTTGGCCTTAATTTTTGGAAGTTAATTTGTAGAAAGCATTTTGTGGAAAATGTGATTTTGTTCGGAATATGTTGTTTTAGGTCATCTTAATTCTTAGTGTGACTAAAGGAAATTGAAAATAAAAACGATTTTCAGTGTAACCTGAAACTTGTTCTTCACTCAATTTTTGAAATGCAGAGCGACAATCCAAATGAAGATTACCCTAGGTGTTTCACGTTTTCTTTCAGTCTGAGGTCCCTTTTCTCAAATGTATGTGTTTTGAAGCCTCTGAAAAAATATGGTTGCACTGCTTGAATCTCGAAAAGTTGTATTGTACGTCTAATTATTTAATTTCTTGTCTGGGAAAAACTTTGCAGCAACACTTGTGGTCGCAAGTTGAAGCAAAATAATCAAATATATAAATGGGTTTTGACTCCTTCTTTGCCTAGCTCCCTTTCAGTTAGTTGAGTTCATATGAAGATTATCATCTCAAAATTCCATGAGAACTGTATGTTGTTCATGAGAACTGTCTATGAGAATTTTGTATTTTTCTATGAGAACTGCCTATTTTTTTATGAGAACTGTGTATTGTCTATGAGAACTGTCTATTAGAACCGTGTATTTTTTATGAGAACTATATATTTTTTATGAGAACTGTGTATTTTAGTGAGTGGTAAGACTATGTGACTATGAGAATTAACTGTTCACATAGTCAGTTCTCATAGCTCAGTTCATATAGCCAGTTCTCTATGAGAATTGAGCAGTTCTCATAGAACTGACTGTGAGACTTGGCAGTTCTCATAACCAGTTCACATAGCCAAAGGTATTTTTGTTCGGAATAATATGATTCAGGAATTGATTCTAAAAATAAAGCTCTCATAGCCTCAATTCTCATAGTCATAGTTCAAGGGTATTTTTGTCCAAAATAATATTTTAACTCGGGTTATGTGAACTGGCGGGGATATTTATGTTAATTGGCTATGAGAATTGGCAGTTCTCATAGCCAGTGGTATTTTTGTCTGAAATAATATGGGTCAGGAGTTGATTCTAAAAATATAAATTTTACTAAAAATGGAAATGTACACAAAAAGTTTTAAAAAAAATGGGCAAAATAGTAAAAATGGATGAAAAGTCAAGAAAAATGACTGAAATAAAGAAGGAATATTTTTGTCAGGACTAAATGAAATCCGAACCTACTTTTTGGGCTGGCCTAAAAATTCCCCTAATAATTAATATTGCGTTATATTATAGGTAGGGCTGGCCACGGTCGGATTTTTTCGGGGTTCGGGTCGGGTTGGACCCGACCCGACTGTTGTTGGATTGAATAAGTGCCACCCGAACCCGATCGAACCACTGGTCGGGCTCCGATCGAAATGTTGTCGGGTTGTAGTTGTCGGATTCGGTCGGGTCGTTGGACTGGAAAAAAAAAAAAAAAAACTTCACAGTTCATTCAAAAATCAGGAGAGAGATCGAGGAACCCATAAAAATACAAATCAGGAAACAATCACAGATCAAGATTCACAGCATAATATTACAAAGTGAATCATATTATTACAAAATAGCCATTCACAATCATAGATCTACACACCTTTTTCCTGAATATCAAATTTTTATTCCCAAAATACAGTGGCCCAGAGGCGGTGATGGAGGTGGCGGCAAGCGGAGGAGGAATCGAGCGAGGTGAACATGGGCTGGAGGTGAGCTCGAAATCAACGGCTGGGTATGATCGCATCGACTTCGAGGACGTCGTTGAGGACGAGGTGGAGCCGCCGGTGTAGCCAGCGGAGGAGTAGTGGAGAAGCAGGCGGAGGGTGTGGTTGGGCCGTGGGGGAGTTTGTTCTTCGTCCTCCTGTAACTGTAAGAGGACTCCATTAGAGAGAGAGAGAGGTGTAGAGGTGGGATCGAGGTAGAGAGAGAGGGGTTCGTGCGTGAGGTGACTAGTGAGGGACAGAGGGAGGCGGGTGGTTGTCTAGATAATGAAAAGGGATTTGGGTTTTTTACTTTTTTTTGTCGGTCGGGTTAGGGCCACCCGAAAAGTTATTTGGTGCATCCGACACCCGATCGACTAAATGCAAAATCCGACCAAATTAACCCGAATCCGACCCAAATGGCTGATCAGATCCGTCCATTGTCTCATTTTCGGGGCGGGTTCGGGCGGATCGGATCCGTGGACAGCCCTAATTATAGGAGTACAAGTTTGAAGTTCGAGCCCATTGAGAGCAATATTCTTCTTGCATAAAATATTCCAATTCCGAAAGGCCTTTAACGAAAGTCTTTTCTCTCTCTCCTATCTCTATGTCCCCTTCACTCTCTGTTTCCTTCAGATTTTTCTCCACCTTCTTCTTTTTTCTTTTTTTTTCCCTTATTCATAATGATCAGCAACGAGTGGGTTGGCGGCGGCGGATCTAGTGGACGATGCTAGGCGTTAGGAAACTCAACGTTCATTTTTCCCCCTAGTCACGGCGACCATTTCTGGGGCGGCGGATGTACGGCGAGGTTGGCGATTTGGTATGGTTCTTCTTCTCCTCTGTCCTCTTCCATTCCTTTCTTTTTTTCCCGACCCCCTCCTGTGCTTTTCTGTGTTGTTTCTTCTCTTGGCCACTTCTTTGTTTGCCCTGTTCTCGATCCTTTCCTTTCCCGTTCTGTTCCCCCTATCAGTTTCTGCTAGGTTTACCAAGGTTTGGCCTAGCGGCTTGGTGGTTCATGTGGCGAAGGGCAGTTGATCGGCATGGTCTCCCGCGCGTGTCTATTGCTAGGCGGCGCGATTCTTGCTTAACAGTTTGGGTGAGCTTCCGCGATAGGGTTGGTTACGTTATTCTCCATGGGTTGACCAGTGGTGGTTCGGTGGTGTGTGGGCGCGTTTTGCTGGTTTTTTCTATTTGTAACAATGGTTGGTGGCTCAGTGGCGGCACCACATGTAGTCTACCATGGTCACTTGACCACCCCAAAGAATTTTTTTTTGTTATAATACATATAGAATTTTAAGAATAGCCCATGTTTTGAAGTAGTTTGAACACCCAGTCCATACATCAATGAACACCCACTCACAAATTTTTGAATACCTAGTTCATACATCAATGACCACTGATTAGTGGCAAAGCGGTATCCCTATTTTTTTAATCATATTTTTAATATATAAATAGTCTAAAAAAATTAAATGATCTAAGTTTTACTCCGTTTGTACCGGTGCTAAGATCTTACTCCTATGATCGTTTTATTCTAAAGTGAGTTAATTAATTTTTGCCTCTAGGGCTCTCTTATGAGAGTCGTAGAACCAAATGAAGAGCAGATACTTAATTATGAGAGCCCTAGAGACAAATATTAATTATGACTCTTTAGGATAAAATAATCATAAAAATAACATATTTGCACAAGTTCAAACGGATTAAAAATTGAAGCACTTAATTTTTTAATCATATTTTTAATATATAAACAATGTTAGTCTCTTTGTTACTCCTTTATTGCAATCTATATTGCTTTAAAAATAATCTTTTGATTTTTTTTAAGAACCCCGAATTGTTCGGCGGTGCCTAGGCTGGCATGGCGCTTGGCAATGGATCGTCGCCCAACTAGTGCCGAGCCGAAGGCCATTTAGAATACTGTGTAGTATATTGTAAATTTTTTTTGAACACCCTTACGAAAAATCCTGGAGCCGCCACTGAGGTGGCTGCACGTTGAAATTTCACAGAAATGTTGAGGCAGGTTTAGGGTTTTCTTGGCTGGGCTAATATTGTTGTATTTGGGCATTTTAGGCCCACATGTGTTTAGGGCTTGTATTGCTATATTTGGACATTTCAAGCCCACTAATGTATAGGGCTTTGCCCTTTTAAGTGTGTTTGGGCTTGTTCCAATTGGCTCAATTTTTTGTTGGATTCCCCTCCTCTTTTCCCCTTAATAAAATGTTACTATAAAAAATATATATATTCTTGCCCCTTTTCTCGCGAGGAAAAGTTGTATGAAATTATAACTATAGGAGGAGACTATACTTGGTATGAAACAGCTGTAGAAGGAGACTCGCAACTTGTATTTTCTCAGTATAATGCAATTTGATAGAGTAGATTAAAAAATTAATGACCCAAACACTCGCAATTCAAAAATGAACAATACCCAAGATGACAATGCCGCTCCCAAACATGCCACTAAAACAAGTGATGTCAACATACCAGGTACCTAAACGGCTAAACCATTGATAAAATTGGCTTTGTCTCTTTTCTTTTTCTTTTTTTTTTTGGTAAGTAAATTTTTTTTTTTTTTTTTGGGGGGGGTCTGTCTCTTTTCTATTTGAGGAATTAATTAAAGTTTTACTTCTACGATTTATTTTTTTTATAAAGCAATTTGGTAGAATAGATTAAAAAATTAACTGACCAAACACTCACAATTTAAAAATGAACAATACAAGGCTCCCAAACATGCCCTAAAACTTGTGATGTCAACATAGCAAGTACCTAAACCATTGACATTGTCTCTTTTCTGTTAGCGGAATTAAACTTTTACTTGGACGTTACTAAAGTCAAAGTAGCTTGCATGTGAACTTCTCTTGGCATTACATTCCTCTTGTGTGCACTACATAACTTTTCATACAACTTTCCTAACAAGGTAATGTATGGTACGTATAGCCTCTGTTTCCATTTTGACAATGTTAAAGTAGTCTCAAATAGTCGTAGGACGTGGTAACCATTTTTCGGAAGTTATTAGTTGTGATTTGGATGGGGCCACTTGGAAGTGTCAAAGTTTAGATTAAGCCAAGTGTTTGGGTCAACTTATATACACCTTGACTAATTTCGAAGAACCAATCTCACCGTTCACTTTATAGGCCAATTAAAGTCGGAGAAAACATCCCTTATGGGCTGACCCTGTCACGACCCGACTTTTATTACCCATAAACTCCAAAATACGGTATATCTAATACACTTCCAGGCCCCATTATCTCAAAATGCAATTTGACATTCCCAAAATAAAAATAAAAGCTTACATGCCTCGATGACCTTACAAACAAAGATGTACAAGTATCCGATTAAGTTCTAAAAAAAAAGAATTAGAACATGTCCATGATTCTTAAGCCTTCGGATCCATCTTGAAACCTGAAAAATTTGGGTTGCAACAACATGAGCCACAGCTCGTGCAGGAAATACGCTAAATGAAAAGATATGAACATGCAAAGCTTGATATACAAAATATACTCTTTTTATATACAAGTATTGAAAAGTTTTCCATGCTTTCTTTCATCCAATATTCTAAATGAAGTTATTAATTCTCCCAATTCAAAGCCAAGTTCAAAGTAACAAAAATAATTCATGCATTATACCAAGTGTTTCCAATTTCTCTTTCCCTTCAAATGCTCAAAAGAAATGTCATTAAACCACAAACTCAAATCAAGTCCCGAATAAAGGAAATTACCCATAAAAGTCGATACGGAAAATAACAAAGCTCATAATAGAATAGCCAACCAAAACGAATATCAAATTTACTCAACCCGAGACGTAAAATTATATGAGTTGCTCACCGATACAACCAACCAACAACCGTACTAGACGTCTCTAGCACAAGCACTTTACGGGCTACTAACCCGAAGGACGAAGCAACCTACCCCGCGCGGGTTTACGGACTTTCACCGACGGCGTCACAATTGACCCAATGCGTTTACGGACTTTCACCGACGGCGTCACAATTGACCCGAGTTCTCCGGTGACCCAACTCAAAATCACTAAACTATTATATTTCAGAATATCTCAAATACTTGGCCTTAAAGCCCAAATCAACTAAAATTCCTCGAATACCCATCCAAAGTCATCAAAATAGCCAATATGGAATAAATTCAATATAGTCTACACAAAATCTACCAAGTATCCAAACCACATATCAAAAAAATACCATTCCTCGTGTTTACTGAATGCAAAAGGAAAATTATACTCTGAATATAAATATGCCCATATAAGTTACGTTCATTTCCTCAAGCACATAGTGTGCATAAACCAGCTCATATTCTCGTGTCACTTAAAATTCATGATTTTGATCACTTAGAAGGTGAACCCACTACTAATGAAGACTAAATATGCCAAAAGCAGTAAAATATCAATCCTAACCATGAATAGCAACAAAATCCCTCACAAAAATCGTGTTTAGCACAAAATTCCGAACATATAAATTAGGGCTTGGCTCATAATTTGATTACTCAACCACAAACTCGAATTTAGTGCACACCAAGGCATATACACACCCATATTTAATCATTTAGCATAAATCCTACCTCGAAGACGAAAACCCCCAAAATGTTGAAATCCCGAAATTTGACCGATTGAGATTTTGTTCGGATAGATGCGTAGCCCTTTGTCCGTAGATCACGTTTCCTCTTCGCCTTTTTCCGAGATTCACAAGCATTGGCCTTCAATTTTGCATTTGGACCATGAGGGTTTGTAGAGAGAGAGAACAGAGAGGACGCAGGAAAAAGGGAAAAGAAGAAATGAGGAATCGGTCTCCTGATCCCATTTTAGAGTTTTATGTATAGAAATTACACTATGCCCCCTTTACTTACTCAGGCACTCTCTTAAGTCCCACTATTTAACAAGTAGCTACACTAATACCCCTGAGTTATAGAAATAAATAGTAACTACTCATAAAAGTTACCCACCACGGGTCCCCCAACACTCTCGTCCTATGGCTCACGAACTCGGGCCCACACGACCAAACATACATCTACTTACATAAAATAAAATTCATTGCGCACAAAATTATCTAATTATAATTCCACGTACCAACATCAATAAAAATAAATTTAAAATTAGACACGGGTCTCTACAGACCCCAAAAGGGTACGTTGATAGCATCTGAAATATTACGAAACCAAGACCCTTCAAGAGCGAGTAAATCTCTAAGTCTCATGCTGTAACTACAAAGCCAACTCTTTGGGATTATTTCAAGGGGGTGTTTTTGGGAGCGAATTAAATAATCTTTTAGATTTTGGACTGTGGAATTCTAAATTTTTTGATTATAATGATAATTTATAATAGTGTTTGATTGATACGTGCAGAACAGATTTTGAAAAATAATTTTCTAAGTGAAAGTGTAATCAGAATCTAAAAAACTCCTCCCGGATGGTTATTGAATTTTGCATTTTGCATTTTGCATTCAGTATTCATTTTTACAGAACGTATTTTAACGAAATGTATTTTAAAATTAGCTCCCAAGCATGCAAAATGCATAATGGGAAAATTAGGCTCCCAAGCGGGTCACTCTTTTTGCATTTTGAATCATATGAAGGTTCGTGGTTTTTCAGTTTCAATGATTAATTAGGAAGGCGCAATATCAAATTCTACTCCCCAGTCCCTTTTTAAAATATAAGAATTTTAATTTGATGCCATAAATTTTTAAAAATATTATGCACGAAAGTAATCTATTTTTATCTGAAAATTAAAAGTCTTATCATAGATCACATAAAAAAGGAACTCAAAAAGTATTATGCGTTTCATGTAGTTGGAGTGTCACAGTTAGAGTAACCTTAATTACCCCTAACGAATTAAATTTCCATGAAATTAAAGTAGCTATATATATGGGACTGGATTCTAAATTTGGAGATCTGTCCATGAAATTCATGACTAGTACAGGAATAACTAACTTTCACACTCCTCGATCAACTTAATTTGTAATCGCACTCCATTTTTTTCCGATCTCACACCATTGTCTTTTCATCTATATATAAAAAAGAATTTACACATAAATAGACCATGCTACAAATTCATACACAAAATAAGCAAACAAGAAGTTTACAAGCACAAGCACACACTTATATGGCTTGCGAGCGTGTGTGTGTTTGTGCTTTTTTTTTTTTTTTGTGATTATACTCTTTCCGTCCCATTTTAAATGTTCTATACTAAAAAACCGTGTAACTTTGACCTCAAAATAAAACATTTTTTGGAATTAATTTTAAATTTTTTTTTTTTTTGCACCGTTGAGAAGTACTTACTGAGATATTTTGAACGGTGCAAAAATATTCCTGAAAATACTCTTTTTTTTGAAGTCAAAATACACGACTTTTCATGGGGAGTATTTAAAATCGGAGAGAGGAAATTTTAGAGAAGCAAAAGCAGTAGAATTGTAAAATCGATCCGAGGGTGTAAAAAATCGTCAAGCGAGATAAAATCCTGGATACATCTGTACTTGGGAACAACATTTAACCTCACGTGCGGTGATCTGAAAAAATTCACTGCATAATATTTCTGCGTTTGGTAACACCATTAACCCCATGATCACATAACCCCCCACCCCAATGAAACTTTTCATTTCCAAGTGCTCGATCACAAATGAAATGAATTCATTATTACCATTATAGTAAGGTGCAATGATGACACCCAAAACTAAATCCTGACCCTTGTTTTTCCATTGAGGAAAGTCTACTTTCACCCCTTGTGATTATCGTCATGTGTGGATACCTCCTTCATGGTTCAAAATTGACCACATAATCTACCTGTGATTTTGAAAATGTGCAGGTAGACCCCATGCCGTCATACTTTCTATCCATATTAACGGACACAATATTAAAATACCGATATACCCTCATCATGTCCCTTGATTATTATTCTTTTTTAAATCTAACCACACCATCTACAATACCAAAAATTGAATCCAAACCGTTGATATTGTAAATTTTGACGAGTACTACATCTATGCCAAAATTCAAGTCAATCAAAAAATGAAAAGCTCATGGTCGAATCGATTTTGTTATGAAATTAAAATTTCAAATTTGAATTTACTAAAAATTACATCACTGGGTTATTGATGCCTGATCGAGATGATTTTTTACAGAGATACTCGATTCTTTATTTAATACATTACGAACGACTCAAATTACATTTTAGAGGCGTGTGAGATACACATCCGTTAATATGGATGGAAAACATGACTGCAGGAGGTCAATCTGCACATTTTCAAAACCACAGGTATGTTATGTGGTCAATTTTGAACCATGAGGGGGGTATCCGCACATGACGATAATCACAGGAGGTGAAAGTGGACTTTCTCTTTTCCATTCATCGATCATCTGCGTATCATAACATGCAAGCAGCCGATTAGTAAAGTACTACTATTACTAATTAATAATCAGACGGTCGACATTCATGATCGATGGTCGTATCCCCATCCCCCAGTCCTCTGTCGTGGCTTGTGATGATCAGGCACAAGCATTTTGACTTATGCCATATGCATGCATGGTTTGTATACATACATACATATATATATATATGCGACGAGAGAGAGAGAGAGAGAGAGAGAGAGAGAGGCGGTTCCTATTCGCATATATATATATATATGTATGTATATGTCCGAGCATTAGAGGTCTGAGACTCTAGCTACTCTGTAATTGTTGTCTCCAGTGATCTTTCATCGAGAAAATGGGGAAGGTACACCATTGTCCATGTTGCTAAGAAAACTTAGAAAACATATTCCAGATCGTACTGGAACAATTTTGGCTCGGCTCCCTCAGAAATTGCTTTCAAATTTTACATGAAAGAAATTGCTTTCAAATTCATAGTTATTTTCCCGCATTTTCTCGGAAACCAAACAGAGCTCTCTCTCTCTCTCCCCGACGTAGGTGTAATGATATGGAATCATAGAATGACATTCTCGATCGTGTTGATTTTGATATCTATTTTTCCTTTTGTCTTTTCAAGGACGAGAACCAAAATGCGCAAAACCCTGAGGGTGTGATTGTGTTGGGCGTGTACATGCACTGCCAGGGATGCGCCGATACGATCGTCAACCATTTGCGTGGATTCGACGGTATAGTTTCCGATCACTGAATTCCGTTGTACTAATTCGAAGGCTGTCTCTCTCTGTTCACGACTTCATAGAGCCACATATATCCCTATATATAGCTAGGCATATATATATATATATATAAACACACTCGACCACACACATATATAAATGCACACAGATTCCCTGCCCCTGGTAGTTTGTTTTTCAATTTCATGGGAGGTTAATTTCGTTGGATTTTGATGCTCAGGCGTTGAACAAATTGAGACGGATATGAAAACTCAGAGAGTCACTGTGAAGGGCAAAAATGCTGACCCGAGGAAAGTGGTGGATAGGCTTCGAAAGAAGACTGAAAAACACATCCATCTCATTTCTCCAATTCTCAAAGTGGAAGAAAAAAAGGAACAGAAAAAAGAAGAGGTATATATTACTCCAGTATCTAATTAATTTGCTACAATACTTTTATCAATCGATCTCATCTGTATTTAATTACATGTACTATATGAGAATGTCGTAAGAGCTCCTTATTTTTTTCCAATCTCCCTATATTTATGCTATATATATATATATATATATATATAAAAGTTCTGTTTTTAATTTTATTGTTTGATTGTAATGCAGCCGAAGATTTTCGAAGTGGTGCTGAAGATTCTCATGCATTGTGAAGGTTGTGCAGAGGATATCAAATACCGCATTCATAAGATGCAGGGTACGTCTTGTTTAATTAAGCTAATTTCATTCGAGTCTTTGTCGATCTGTTTTGTTAATTTTGCTTCAAAGCCAAATTAATTTCTACTTCAATTCCCAAATCTCAACCTATTTACGAATCAATTGCCGTGAATCTATTGTGTTTATATGTGTGTGTGTGTGTATATATATATATATATATGACTCTTGGTATACATGTTACTACTAGATATAGTACTAGTCCTCTGGATTACCAGATGGGGAAGACAGAAAGCCCTCGGGGTTGTTCTGCCATTAAAACAAAGATTCCATGTTCTTTTCATTTTTCCTTCCTCTTTTTCTATGTTATTCTAAATTGCCCTGTTCTTCCCCTTTCACACTTTGGGAAACTTAAGTAAGTTCCAAACAAGTCCAATTTTCCCCATGAATATAAAAATCTGATTTCGAAATCATGAATAGTTACAATACCACCATTGTAATGTAATAGTATATCGCATGAGACCCTGTCCATTTTTCACCTTTTCTTGGAATTAGACCCTGTCCAGTTTGAACTCCCCAAACTATTGGTGTAAGGGATTTTTTATTTTTTGGGGATCAAGTTTTGTCTTAGGGTCACCTGAACACTTTTCAAACTGAAGAGAATGACTGTTTTTCTACGGCTCTTAATGAGGCCATTTAGCTGAATTGATGAATGATGATTTCATTTGTAATCTGTCCGTTACGTAATTCTTGTTTTCGCCAACCAACATCGGTAATATAGAGCGCAACTTCATTCTAGTGATCCATAAGTATTGTTACTTATTTGCGTGTAGTTTTATTTCAATATATTCTGCATTGTTTTTCTGTTTGGTGCCGTGAATTAAACACCGAGCGTCAAATTAAAATTCAAGAAAAATGAACTTGTGGTTGTAAATTTATGAATGGCAGAAGTTCATACCGTGGAGACAGACATGAAGAACGCACAAGTGACTGTCAAAGGAACATTTGAACCAAAGAAGCTAGTGGAGTACATCCATAAAAAGGCAGGCAAACATGCAGTGATTGTGAAGCAAACACCACCAGAGAAGAAAGAAGACGAGAAGGAAAAGGAAAAAGATTGCGAAAAATTTAACCCCTGCGAGTATTACCTGATTCATCCACCAGGACTAGTCTACGCGCCTCAGCTTTTCAGTGACGAAAATCCTAATGCCTGCTCCGTGATGTAGATAGGAAAAAAGTGACCCACTGAATATTATAGGTAGAGAGTTCTAGGACTGAAAATTGGCGTTCTTGTTCTCAATTGACTCGTTTTTGAATGGGAGCTCTGGACTCCTCGTGGCGTATACAAATTATACAAATTTGAACAAGCAGTGCTCTTTTGGTTTTTTGAAGATTTAGGTGTTCGGGCCAGATTACATGCATCTCAATTAATCTTGGGACGCTGATTCTAGTATATATCAATACACTTGTAATAAAATAACCTAGCATGGTGAGCCATGGCGTGGTGTGAAAAGACCGTTTTGCCCTTTCAAGTTTTGCATGCTATTTTGTTCTTGCATGTGTGAAAGTGTGGGTAGTACTTTAGGTATTTCATCATTTCCTTCATTCACGTTAAAGTGGAAACTTAAGGGACCAAGGCAAAGAAAGTCATAAGTGTATTTTCCTGATTTCCAAGGGGATTGCCTTCGTCGAAGGAACAATGCTCTACCTCGCCGAATCCGCCGACAATCACATCTTGCATTTTTCGCATCCCGTACTTCTTTGTTTTTCTTCATCCTCTTCTTTTGTCTCAATGCCTCTTACTCATTTTTACATCCCTGAAATTAGGCTTTGTGGTTCCCAATTTGAACCTTCTAGTAGAATCGGGCCTCTCACTCATTTTGAGCAAATGCTATGTCTTTGCCTCTCTCTTCTTTCTCGGCCACTATTCAACTGTGTAAAACGATGATCTAGGTATGTCTACGAACTCTCCATCTTCCTTTTCTTTCCCCTTTCCATCTGTCTTATTTGTGCTGACTTTTCACCCATTTAGAATTTGATTTCTGTTTGTTTGTTTATTTTTGGGGTGTCTTTTATGTTTTGAACTTAACAAAAAATCCCTACGGTATCTATCGCTGAGGGGTATGATATTGGTTTGGGCGTGGGAATTTGCTTGCAAGTTGCAATATGATAATCGAATTTGGAATTGGCAAGATCGATTGGTGGATTAGCCTGAAACTTGTTCTTAGAAAACCAAATTGGGACTGGACACGTCTTTGCATGCATTTGAAATCCCAAATCGTTCTACAGAAAAATTAAATAATTTTGAGTAGTGTACAGAGAGAGAGAGAGAGAGTTGTGTGGATGAACTTCAAGTTCGTGTTGAACAGAAAATGCATGAAAAAAGAAGTGAAAAATGATCATTTTAGACAAGAAATCTTCACTTTTCTTTGGTACAATAGAGAAACAATATTTTTGAACTGTAAACAGAAAAGCAATCTTTGAACATAAACCTACAATAATAATATAAATTGCAATTTGTCTAGAAAATTGCAGATTTTGCTAATGAGAAATTACAAACCCAAGTTTCGCGCATGATGATCTTGTTGAGTATGAAATGGAAAGCATGATGATGGTACACACCCCTTATTAAGGGGTATACCGTACACACCATGATTTTAAACCCTCGGATTTAAAAGTGAATGATCCGAACCACCCATTTATTAAATCAATTAATAAAATGAAAAAAGGGCTGAGCAGGTAACCGGTTGTTCTGTCCTCCCTCACTCTCTCTCCATCTCCCTCTCCAAAAAATGACTACAAATTATATAACATAACCATAACTTTTATGACGACACCAAAAATTGGCATTTTTTTACCACAATGTGTCGTACTAAAAGAAATTAATCCAAATATTTTGTAGCAAGACTAAAATATGTCGTACCACAATTAACGATAGACTTTAATGCATTCGGACACGTTAAATATCGTTTGGCTACATATTTGTCGATATCCCATGATTTCTAATTTTGGTGACAATCTTGAATTTTGTAGGGTTTTACATTCTAACGATTCTGATCGATCATTTTATAAATATACTCGATAACAATATTTAGAATTTTTTCTTAAAAAAAACAACATTTAGAATTTGTACATTCAATATACTTTATATGAAACTAATTTCTCTGTTGTAGCTGAATATACGGTAGACTTGTGACTACGACACAATAATAATGATCAAAATTATTGATTTTGTTATGCTTGTTGATTAAATAATTCATGTAATTTTTTTGCTCGATCGGGTTTAGAAAGACCTTTCATCGGCACCCAAGAAAGAATATTTTTATCCGATTAATGGTCTAACGATAAGCGATGAACTTCTTTCTTGGTACATTTAATCTAATTCATATTCTGTAAAAGATAGACGGGTCCGATCGAAAAAAAATGGCTTACATGGGGCTCAGTTGTTGCATTATTAGACATTAATATGCATCTAGATACATTAAAAGTCTTTCGATTACGTAGTTGTCGATATCCGATAATCTTTAATTTTGGTGACAATACATTAAAAGTCTTTCGATTACCAAGTTCCAAGGACCACCATTAAATTTGGATTTGTATGCATAGGGTGAAGGTTTGGCACTAATCCGCCTATCAAATATATAGTGCCAATTGTTAAGTGCATTGTCCTGAATATCCGTATGTTGAGACAGTTGGATAATTATTTGTTTTAATGACCTCTCATTTTTCATGAAAAATTAAAAGAATTTTAATTTTTTGAATTAAATTTTGTAGAGAAAGAATTTAATTTAGACTAATATTTTGAGAGGAAATTGTAGTTGTATTAAAAAATTTGGGTATAGTACTTACTTTTTGGTGAATTTCTTGGATGAAAATTTTGAGCTAGAACTTCATTTTTAGTTTAAATTACCGAGGTATTGTGTAGGGACAAATAAGAATTTGAAAAAATAGTGTGGAGGGAATCGAAAATTAAGATAATATGGTGGAAATTTTAAATTTTGAAAAAATAATGTGGGGGGAATTGAAAATAATTAGTTGTATGTATTTTGCTGATTATAACTATCGTTTACTGAACATTCCGATTGAATTTTTTTTATACGACACGTTGTGGGTATGAAAACGTCAATTTATGGTGTTGTCATAACAAATTTGGTTATATTACTGAATTTGTGGTATTTTAGACATGTGTTATTATGGAATTTTTTAATTAATTTCATTTGTACGACACATTGTGGTAAGAAAACGTCAATTTATGATATTGTCATAACAATTGTGGTTTGTTATATAATTTGTGGTATTTAAATAAGTTTTCTTTTGATACGACACATTGTGTTAAGAAAATGACAATTTTAGGTGTTGTCATAATAATTGTGGTTATTTTATAAAATTTGCGGCATTTTACAAATATTTTTGGCTTGAGTATAACAATTGTTGATTCTGGTACGACATATTTTGATTTTGTTACGGAATATCATATGAGTCAAAAAAAATTTGGTACGACTCATTGTGGTAAGATAATGCCAATTTATGGTATTGTTATAACATTTATGGGTAGCATTATTTAATTTTTGATATTGTACGCATGTATTTGGTTAAGATACAAGTATTATGGATTCCGGTACGAATAATTATGGGTTAATAATAACAATATTTTTTTTTTTTTGGGTAATTTAGCTTGAAATTAAAAAAGGTTAACCGAATGTACAGCCTACAAGGGGCATACCCCAGGAGGAAAAGAAAAGGGAAAACAACAAGAATGAAAAAAGTACGGTAACCATGCACAACCCGCATGGAGAGTAAAATAAGTGACATAGGCAATACAAATGGGTCTGAGTAGAGCCATGTAGTAAATGAAATGAGGTGAGGCGAAGTGTAAATACTTCCTGGCACAACCCGCCAGGCTAGGAATTAATGTAAGTAAAGTAGATAGTCTTGGTTAACGATGACCACATGATAACCTGCGCTGAGGAGAGATCCTCCTCCTCCAAGGCTGGGATAAGAAATCCAAGAACCGAGAAGCCCCTCACCTCGAAGCTAGCATAATACCCACTCAAAAGAAGTCAACTACTACAGAGGGACTCGGACCGAGAGGTTCGAATCGGAGATGTCGGCATCCGACAAGGCTACTGCTACTTACCCCGCACACCACGCCCATTCCAACCGGACTACTACATCCTCGCCCAAATCCCCTAGGCTCGCTAACCACAATAAGCGGAACAAGAAGAGGGACCACCAAAAGTAGCCCCCAAACCACAAGTGGACCAAGTTGTTCTTTTCGATCAGTGCAACCACTAAATCTAATCAAAAACAACTGCAAAACTACCCCTTTCGATCAGCAAGGATCCACCAATCTAGTCAATGATAGCTCCGGCAACTACCTCTTTCGATCAGACTCATCCATAATCTGATCATCGGCACCCACAGCTGCTGCTACTGCGAGATAGCCCCTTAACTAGGATAATCCAATCTAATCGATAGCAGCCACGACCACAAGAATACTACGCAACTCCTCAGGGCTAAAAGCACTGGCTCAAGGGATACAGAGGGCTCTACGAAGAGCCCGCCCCCGATTTCAGTCCAACAGATGACTGCCTATCGGGGGTTGCAAAATCTAACAGTAAACTGGCCCTTAAGTCCAGCAACAATATGACAATAAATAGATAAGTGCAAAGAGTATGGCTGCATTGCATAATGGTAAAGTAAGGGATACTACCCCCTCAGCCCGAGCCACTAGCCCGCTTGCCGGCCGGCTCGCCATCGGGCGGCCGATGCTCTGCCTGCGCACGCTGCTGCTGCGCGCCGCTGGACGAGAGTAAGACTCAAACGCCCGGGCGGAAGGCTGCCGCCTAGCCTCTGCCCGAGCGAAACAATCACGGACAACACTGCTGCTACCCCCTCCGCCCGAGCCACACAGATGGCTCGCCCAGCCGGCTTGCTTGGCTGTTCGTGGTGGATTGTTTGTTGGCCGGCCGCCTAAAAAGCCAGTGCGGCCGGGCCGACGCTGCTTGCCGCCGCCGGCCGGGCCGGGATTTCCGGCTAGCTGGTGGCTCGGCTTGGCTCACTCCGGCCGGAGTTCACCGCCAAGCAATAAAGCCACGGCTGTGATGGAGGCCACGGCGGTGATGGAGGCCACGGCGGTGATGGAGGCCACGGTGGCTGGAGGCCACGGCGGTTGTTCGTGGTGGGAAGAGGAACCCACAGTGGAGTGACCACTGCCGGCGGCCTGTTGAACGGCCGGATCTGAACGGGCCAGATCTGGACGGCGCCGCCCCCAATGGCGATTGCTGTACTGGCCGGGCCTGAGACGGCCGGCCGTGGGTGGAACGGCCTTCGAAGGCCAGTTGTGGACTGCTGCGGCCAGCTGTGGTAGTCGGATGAAGGTCGGCTTCGTGGTGTTGCCGGGTTGAGGTTGATTCAGATCTGCTCAAAGTAGATCTGAGATAGAACCCACCGGTTCACGGCGGGGTTGAGGTAGGACGAAGCCATGGCGATGAGCTTCAGACCGGAGTGGGAGGGCGGTGGAGGAAAGCCCCTGTCGTGCGAGGGGCTCCCTTGCCCGACATGGCTGCTGCTGCTGCCAACGTAGTGGGAGACCGGCGTGGTGGCCAGGCGTACACCCTTAGCCCGTAGCTGCTGCTTCTGATGGCCAGTGGCCTTGGCTGCTGCTGTTGGTGGCCGGCCGGAGGCCTGGCTGCTCTCTCTAAGCTAACAATATTTTTTAATTATGGGTAACCTGCTAATGACCTGTTCAACAGGTAAATTTTAAAGTACAAGTCGTAACTAAAATCATAAATATGCATTAGAAAACCAAAAATCGTCATAATGAAAATCACAAATTGTCATAATTTAGACATACGGTATACCCTGTGTACCATAGCTTCCTCCCATGATGATACCTACAAATGACTTAAGTATGCCGACTCTCAATCTTCATCAAATTCACCAAATAACCAACATATCAACTCTCTATGGCCATTAAACTATTTTCCGTAGATGGACACGCAGGTCTGATTCTCATGACGAAACATTGTAGGTGTTGACACAAATCGAGTTTAGTTGGTACACCTAAAACATATAACTAACTGATTGGATTCATTAAGTTCATGTATTGGGTTAATGAGGTTCGGTTGTTTAATATCCATTTACCCAATTTTGTTTAGGTGGTGTGTGCGAACATCAAACAAACTGCTGGACTCCAAACGCCACCATTCCAAGTTCTATCAAGATCCCAGGTTCCCTTCTCTCTTTCCCACTTCAAGTAGTCACTGTTTTCACATTGTATTGGTTTGTCCACCAGGAAAAATTTAGATCTTGACAGGGTCACACTTCCACATATGTAATGATTACTACTCTTCTCTTGTTACCATGACTGTGTTACCATACAGAATACTGAAATGCTAGCAAAGACAAATTTGCCAAATCCATGTTGCACATGGCTACTCTACCCAAACCAACTAAACAATTCCCAAGAATAAATTTTCTGCCCAACAACATATAACGTACAGCTGAACATTCTAGGTGAGGACTGAGGATCAATCATTGTTTCCAACATTTTAATCTCTAAATTTCGTTGCGTTTTTGTTTTGTTTTTGGTGTTGGTGTTGGTACTGGATTAGATTTAGATAGAAGAGGGAAAAGAGAGAGTTTAAGATGACGGTAGAGTTCTTTCTGCTGGTTTGCATGGGAGTTGGGGTGTTCCATCACGGAGCCAATTTCTACTTCCACGTTTTCTCCTCTCATCTCGCTTCTCTCTCTCTCTCTCTCGAATTTGATTTTTGTTTTTGAATTTGGTGTGTTAACTTTGTTCCAATATTTTTTTTCCCATCATTTTGTGTTTGTTAATGGTGATTGAACCCAAGTGAGCAATTATATAGATGGCTTCAAGTTGAAAATTTCAGTCATTTGAGGAAAAAGTAATTGTAAGATTACCATCTCTGGATAGGTCAATTTTAATGTCCTGTTTTAAGGAAGTTTGTTGATTTTGTGCATCTTTTGGAAAATTGTTAGAGTTGAATGTTTGCAGAAGTTTTTTTTGGGCCTGTTATTGAAGGATTAAAACATTTCAATAGCGAAATAAGGGTTCCTTTGCGCCTTGAATAAGATAGAGGCACCAAATTCCTTCCATTTGTTCAATTCAAATTCCATAAAATCCGTGGTTCAATTCAATAACCTCTTGTTATTCCTCTACTATCATCACAACGAAAACAAAAAAAAACTTCTCTCGACTACAAATTCATCCAATGAATATGCGGAAATGTGCGAAGCACAGACATTGCACTAGTATATATATAAGAGTGCACGTAGGGTAGTTAGCATGGAATGTGCCTCCAGAGTTTTTGCATTACTAGGAATTTAGGAAAGGTGAAACTACAAATGGTATGGATCCTTTGGCAGGAGTTTCTGATATGCATATCTGAGTGGGTTTGTGCAATTTTCAAATATCTTTTTCAGGCACTTTTACTCTAAAAAGTCCCAAAATTCAAAATCTAATGGAAAACAACAAAAATATTGAGACGAAAGTAGTTAAGAAATACTTAAACTTGGCTTTGTTGTGTCTTTTTGTTTAATATTTCCATCAATTGTCTTTGTTGTATAGCGAGTCGAGATTAAAAATCTCCAGAATAATAAAAAAAGAAGAAGAAGAAGAAAACATTTGACTGAATCTTAACAATACAAAGAGCCAATTAAAAAACTTGTATGAGCAGGGTGAGTTGCAGTACTGCAAGACGTACCAAAACAGCCATGTCAATATATACCAGAAATCAAACAATTCAAATTTTGGGTTTAATTACTGATCTGTTTGGCTTTACCCTATATTATAGAGTTATATGCTGTTTGAGTAGTACGTATTACGAAGTTTTTTTTTTTTTGGCATATTAGCTTGAAATTAAAAAAGGTTAATCGAATGTACAGCCTACAAGGGGTATACTCCAGGAGGAAAAGAAAAAGAAAAAAGAAAGATTGAAAAAAGTGCGATAACCCATGCACAACCTGCATGGAGAGTATGGTAGAGTAAGTAAAATAACAAAAGTGCCATGTGTGTTGAGATCATACCTCCGTTGCACTATCCATCTAAGCAAAATGATAGTACAACGGGGTACGATATGTAGTGATACGAGTAACATGAAAGCGAACTACTACCTGGCACATCCCGCCAGGCTAGGAAATAAAATAAATAGTTACGATAAGAAATGACCAAATGATAACCATCACTGAGAACTAGCAGCAACATAACAATTCGGCATCAAGGGAATCTGAACAGCTACTACAGAGGAACAAGGCACTAAGAAGAGGCTCGAACCAGAGATGTCGGCATCCGACGGAGGGCCCACCCTGCACACCACGCCCATTCCATCCGGCCTAATACTCCCTCATCCAAGTCCTAAGACTCACCAGAAAACAACCCGCTCTCAGCCAACTACCAATCACCACAGACTCCAGAGATGAGATAAGTAAACCAAGATACTAATACTCCAACCAAACCCAGAGTAACAAGCATAATACTCACTTCTAAAAGAATAGCTACTACAGAGGGACTAGGCACTGAGAAGAGGCTCGAACTGGAGATGTCGACATCCGACAAGGTTACCCTCCCAAGTACCCTGCACACCACGCCCATTCCATCCAGACTACTGCACCCTCATCCTAATCCCCTAGGATCGCTATAATCTAAAAGCGGAACAGTTCAAGTACCATTAACAGCGCATAACCACCGAATAGTGGCCACTCGAACCGCAAGTGAGACCAAGCTGCCCCTTTCAATTAGTGCACTACCACCAATCTAATCAATGACAACTCGCGAAGCTACCCCTTTCAATCAGAGCACGACCACCAATCTAGTCGAAGATAACCCCAGACACACCACACTATGCTAAAGAACTAGGCCAGTGAATCAAAGAATTATGGAATTTAATGGAGCTCCACAACAAGTTGTACAGCATTTGAGCCCCAAATTGGACAATGCCCAGTAAGTAAACTGGGCATGAGAAACAGCATTTGAGCCCCAAATTGGACAATGCCCAGTAAGTAAACTGGGCATGAGAAACTGCTCAGCCCCAGTATTTGGACAAAATAGCACCAGTTTTTCTTTTTTGGCAAAACCAATCTACGGCTTGTATCTTAAGCTGGCTACCTACCGGAAAATCTAGCTAAAACAAGGATTAATAAAATAGATCCAAAAGATTAACCCAATCTCAGTCCAAACAGATGACTGCCCATTCAAGTTTCTCAATATGGATCGATAAGTCTAATAGATGATACCGGTCGATGGGAGTTCCAACGAGAACCGAACCCGGAACCCACAATGAACGGCGGCAGTCCATTCGGACAGTGACAACCCCCTTACCCACTGTACGGGATTCCACCAGGAGGATATGAAAATTCCGGCGAGCTGGACATGACTTCCGATGTAGAACGCACAATGATTCCACACCAGATTTCATTAAAACTCTTAGCTCTGATTGGACCCATCTTCATCGATAGCCCAGCCCGTGAGCTTGAACAGCGCAAAACACTCGCTAATTCAGAACCCACACTCGAGAGATACGATTCGGAAAATAGCTGAGCTTGGGTTGCCATGTAAGTTTTATTCTTGAAGGGGTTAGATAATTAACACCTTACATAATGCTAGGATCTAGAACTATCACGATTATCACAAAACAAACATTAAGCGGAACTTAAAGAATCAAGAACGGCGTACCCGGATCCATTTATGCGGAACTTGAGCAATCTGGCAAGTGACTGTAGCGACCATAATTTACTAGAGCATTAAGCCCTAGGTGGAAGACGGGTTTCTCTCCCTTGCCTTTCTTTCTAGCTGTTTAGTATATCACGTTAATTTGATTGAACCCTAAATGCTCTTTTATAGGCAGAGAGAGGACCGATTTCCTTAATGAACATTATACTCACTTCCCATCAAAGTAGAGTCTATTTAGGAAACGACTTCTCCATTTGACCAATACAATAAATAAAGATATGGAGAATCCTATTAAACTCATAATCAACATGTGCCATATAAAATATGTGGGCCACCAAAATGACTAAATTAAAATTTAGTCTTACATTCTCCCACTTGGCCCATATGATAACTTAAGTAGAATTTAACAAGATAAACATAAGGCGCGCCATAAATCCATATCAATTCCTCCTTAATTTGATCACAATCATAATACTATTATTAAACAACCCACTAGTGCGAGTCATGGCGGTTCTACATCACAATGACATAGTCCCTTCCATGTACCACAACACTAGCAAACTGTTTAACATAGTCTTTAAGGGAGAAGCAATTTCATGAGGTCCAACAATAATGTCTTTTGTCAAAGACTATTCCTGTAATCACAAATCATTCACATACATGTACGTACACTATTCATTACAGGAAATTATCAGAAACACTTAATTGAGATCTCTCAAAGTGTCAAACACTATTGTCATCATATTGCAGTCCATAAGTTACAACTGTTATGGGTTACGCTAGACTCTTTCTATTAGCATATATCTTAAACTTGTTTGCACTAACCCATTCATTAGTAGATCTGCAATCATAAGCTATGGGCTTATGCTTTTAGTGACACTTTTGTTTCTGAAATTTTTCTTAGAAAAGAAAATAGTTGCGGAATCATAAACTCCTAGCGACTTGGTAATGGTGTCGACAACCCCAAGTCCTAAGATAAACTTCCCAACTGCTATCCACGAAGTATGGCCTCAAAGCATACCACAATTCTATCAACATAATCGATGAAACAATGATAGCTACTTTAAAACTTTTATTTGCTCTTTCACATAATAGGAACAACTCATCAAAAGTAGGCTTTCTACTATCAAAGCTTCAAACAAAAAATCTGAATTTGAGTAGCTAATAAACTCAAGATCATCAGACTTCCTCAATGTGAGCATATAATCTTTAATTTAAAATTTCATGAGAAAAACTTTTAAGTGCAAACAATAAAGATACTTGTAGTAAGCAAAACACAGTCAACATACGTATAAATCAACTCCCACTAATCTTTGGATTTGTACACTAATTAATAGTACTTTTCTTTAATTCCAAAGAAACCAATGGTATCAGCAAACATAAGAAACCAATGGTAGGAGCTTGTTTACATCCAAAAGTTAACTTCTTAAATTTGCAACCAAGTGCTATTTTACTTTCCTTGAGAAACCTTCATATTGATTCATATAGACTTCATTATTGAAACTCTCATTCGTAAGGTTATTTTCACGTTCAAATGTAACTCCAAAGCATAAAGAGTTACTTACATGATAATTTTAAGCGAGTTTTTCTCGGATACAAGAGAGAAAGGCTCCGTACAATTATGCCTCTTTTCTGAGTGTAACCCTTGGCTACAAGTTTGAAATTATATCGTTCTATATTGCCCCTAAGTCAAGTGTAGTCTTGAAGACCCACTTGCAACATACTTTCTAGTATCATTATGGCAATCCAACGAAATTTCAACCTTTATTATGTTTCACCGGTTCAACTCATCATTCATGGCATCAATTCATTTAGTAAAATTATCACTTTATGCGGCTTGTGAAAATAAAATCGGTTCATAACACATTCTTGCAGACAAATCAAATAATCATTCGAATAGCAAATTTCTTTTCCCTTCGAGATATTCTTAATGCTATCTTCTTTGATTGTTCTACAATTTCTTCTCTGGTGTCAATCTCATTATGGAGTGATAGACAGTTTAATTATTATTCTAATTCATTACATTGTTTAACAACGGTAAGAACAATATCATTCTAAGTTATGGGTAAAAAACTTATACCCTAACTTTTGTATAACCATGTTACATGGTTTATCACTCCCACTGATTTCACCATTCTTAAAGAATCTAAATGATCGATTTCTATAATTCTCGTACAATGGTTAAATAGTATAACTCATACCCTTTGAATTTTCTAGAGTAACCGATAAGGTCACCAAACTCATTCTAAAATTCAAATTCTTTTCATGTGAACTAGAAATTCTAGCCTCTGTTGGACAACCTTGAACATTCAGGTGTCCTAAATTCAATTTCTTTCCTATCCACAGTTCAAAAGAAGTATTCGAAACTGTCTTACTAGAAACATGATTCACATAAATGCAGCAGGCTTAGAAATATCTATCCACCACATAATGGTATTTCAGAGTTACAGACATACTTCTAATCATATCCAATAATGTGCGATTACCTTTTAGCTATCTCATTATGCTAAATGGAACAAACCTCTCATAATATTTATCACATATGTCCTACCTCATGACTTTTACATTATTTTCTATTTGCCCTTTCTACCTCAATAATGTACACCTTTAGAGTGTTCATTGATTGAGATCTTCTTGAAACAGAAAGGCTAACATAATAGGAAAAGTCATCTATAGGTGATAAAATAGGTCTCTTATGTCTATATGAAATACTTTAAGAAGCCCATTAGTTCTTGTGACTTACTTCCTTATGTATGTGATTTGCTTGTACTTAATGCAAATCACACATATAAGAGATTAATAAAATTTCTGTCATATATTAGTCTCTCAATACGTTTCAGTCATTCATATCACAAGACGAATTAATTTTCATACATGAGGCTACTAACCAAACTAATATGATGCAATATAAGGAGAGTTCTTAATAAAATGGTCATCGAACTTTAGTTCGTTCAAATCATAATAAAATACCAAAACACAATAATTGGTATTTTTCAATCACCATAAATTTGATTTCGAAACTTGAAAAAAACATAACAATAAAATTTAGTTTGAACGAAGGAAATTAAATTTGTAAACATTATAGAAAATACAAAATGATGACCAACTCTTAAATAGCAAACGATAAGTCACAAAACCCGTTTCATATAACTTTAACCTAATTTTTAGAACTCAATGGGCTTGTGTTTTTAATAACTTCAAATCTCTCCGCATCTTGGTTATAAACATAAGTAGTAGCTCATAATTAAAACACTTCATAGTTAAGGGGACTTTAATTAGCTAAGTTTGATTCGAAATACACAAATTAGTAACTACTTTCCCCTTTCGAATCACTTCCTAAGTTTATGACAAACTTTCTGATAATGTCTCAACTATTTATAGAGGTGACATATATCTTTGTCCATTGCATTTTTTCGAGTCTAAGATCATTAGTAGACTCATTAACACCACATAATGCTAACTTCATGTCCCATTTAGGCTTCCTTTACTTTAATTCTCAAGTTTTTTTTTAATTGAGAAGGCCAAATATAACATTTCAATGGCATCCTCAAGCATTCTAAGCACAATAAACATAATGGTGCTCACTTTAGACATTCACACAAACATAAGGCTTACTCTATTCCATTTCATTCATACTTAACCAAAATAAAGGAATTTCTCAAAAATAATAATTTATTAAGATCTAGTATTCAAA
This sequence comes from Rhododendron griersonianum, assembly GCA_018127125.1. Taxonomy (NCBI): domain Eukaryota; kingdom Viridiplantae; phylum Streptophyta; class Magnoliopsida; order Ericales; family Ericaceae; genus Rhododendron; species Rhododendron griersonianum. The sequence continues at coordinate 17,132,849 of CM030799.1, read as the reverse complement.
AGAAACTATCATTTTCTTTTTTTTTCAAAATGAGAAATTCAATCATTTAAATTAAAATGAAACATACCAAGCATGTGAATGTGAAACAGATATAATTAATAATGCACACATAATATATGCTCAATACAATAATGCTTCGAGTAACCAATAAGTTGACAAAATAAATTGTCCAAACAATAATAAATAGTGCAACGGTGATCTGCCTTTGGGTTCATCTAATGTTACACTATTAACAGTTATGGTGATTCCCTATCACCGATAGGACTAATCGATAAGGATTCACAATTAAGTAGGTTTGTTACCTTTGAGTATCCAAATCCAATCTCAATTATGAATACTTATAAATTATCCTATTCCAATTCACTAATCACTTAGAAATGGTGCACCTTTGGACCTACCTAATATCTATGAAACTAGAGAACTGCGATTTGCAAAGTCATTATTTTTAACACTTTTAGGAATGGGAATAAGGCTTCATATATAATTTGATATTTATGAGTCATTCCAATTGGGTCACTTTGGTGACTACCAAACCGTATCGTAATATAAATGTCAAATAAAATAAGTGTTAAGTTTCAATAATTTAATTGAATCTATGAAACATTCCAGTTGGGCCACTTTGACGACTACCGAACCATGTCTTAATACAGATTTCAATCAAGATAATGACTTTTGCACTAATATTAGGTGATTTAAAAGAAAAGTATCACTATGTTAACACCTCATCATAATAGGTATTAAAATTTCATAATTTGATTAACATCTATCAACATGCCGGTTGGATTGCTTTAACCCAAACCATATCTTTATATAGAGTCAAATCAAAATAGTGATCTTTCATGAACATTAGGTGAATCTTAGATTATTCACAATTCCATAATATGATTTGATATCTATGAGTCATTATGATCGGGTCACTTTGGTGACTACCAAATCTTCCATAATATAGATTCAAATCAGTAACTTTATTTATGGACCTTAAGTGAATAACAAACTATTCACAAATAAAACTGAAATTCGACGATTCTACGAACCATTATGATTGGGTCACTTTGGTGACTACCAAATCGACCATAATGTAGATTATCCATCGAAACAATAATTTTTATGATCGTCAAGTGAATAAAAATAAATTATTCACAGTCCCTCATCATGACAATCCATAAATTCTACATATACATCACGTAATAGGTAAACAGCAAGAGGGAGAGTGATGTATAATGTAATTATCAATTTGAAAACATTGATGAAACATTACAGCCGCACTAACTATTCATGGCCATGGTACATGTAGACATAAAATCATTATAAGTCATAACCATCTATATCATCCAAAACCTTACATAGCATCAAGAGGTTTCGGTAAAGCCATTATATGCCTTAGGCCAGTTTAGAAAACTGTTGAGCCACCGTTAGAAACATGAGCCACCTCACTATACTTGTTCGCACACGTAGACAATTCAGGGCAACCGAAAATAAATCCAATTAATTATCATTCATGTCCTTCACCGAAGAACAAACAATGCACTGATTTGTCTTACGTGGCCCATATTCATCCACCATAGTAAAATTGCTAGAAAGTAATCACTGGATTGTAAACTTTCAAAACTTTTAGCAATAGAAAATTATTTGATGATACAATGCATATACAGAACTCATGCTACTCCGTAAAACTGATTCGCCAATACATGTCGACCAAGATCGAAATTACCGACATAATCTTCACGTAACAAATTCATACGCCAAAAATAAATTCGGTCATACTTAATCGGACAAACATGATAGTTCATAAACCTATGGCTCTGATACCACATGTAAGTTTTATTCTTGATGGGGTTAGATAATTAACACCTTACATAATGCCAGGATCTAGAACTATCACGATTATCACAAAACAAACATTAAGCGGAACTTAAGGAATCAAGAACGGCGTACCCGGATCCATTTATGCGGAACTTGAGCAATCCGGCAAGTGACTGTAGCGACCATAATTTACTAGAGCATTAAGCCCTAGGTGGAAGACGGGTTTCTCTCCCTTGCCTTTCTTTCTAGCTGTTTAGTATATCACGTTAATTTAATGGAACCCTAAATGCTCTTTTATAGGCAGAGAGAGGACCGGTTTCCTTAATGAACATTATACTCACTTCCCATCAAAGTAGAGTCTATTTAGGAAACGACTTCTCTACTTGACCAATACAATAAATAAAGATATGGAGAATCCTATTAAACTCATAATCAACATGTGCCATATAAAATATGTGGGCCACCAAAATGACTAAATTAAAATTTAGTCTTACATGCCACCCAACCCATCCGGCGATGAGAGGATGCTCTGATTAGAAAACTGCTCTCTCTAATCAGATTAAACCCATTGCTGTTTAGAGTAGGGCAACGCCACATCGCGAGAGCCCGCACCAGTACTTCCCCTAGCCATGTCACCGTCCATTCCCAACCCCTCCGACTAGGTGTGCTCGAAAAGATCAATTGTTGTGAGTTGGTGTTAGACCGATTCTCCATGGATGAAGTGAAAATCGGCAAAAGAAAAAAGGTGGGATTAATCGGGGAGATCCCCTTTCTCTGGTGAACCTCTAATCTATAGGAAATCAGTCCACGGGGTGGGCTGAAGAAATAAACAGGTTCAAGGGTGAATCTATAAGAACCACAGACATTATCAGTGGGTTTTGTTTCAAAAATCTGACTTTGGTAAAGGGGAGTGCATTCTCTCTCTAGTCCTAGAGAGTGAAGCTCTCAACCCCTCTCAATTGAGGATCATTATTTGGTGGTCTTAACACTGCCACGTGGTGCCAAAATTGTATTACGAAGGTTGTAGTTGAACACACAAAGAATTAGAGCAACTCAACGGGTCCAAAGCCAACAAAATGCATGTCTTGAACTTTGGGGAAAAAAAATGGCACAAATGACTTGCCTAATTAAAATTATATTTGTCGTTTCTTGAGCATTACGCTTACGAAATGGAAAACTAATTTCGTGCCACCTCACTATTTGGTAGCTAGGTGCCTAGGTATTCGTTTTTGAAAAAATTCATTGGCTAGCTGTTCTACTAATTGCTAAGCGATGATCGATCCATGTGTACGTCTAAAACTAATTAATTTGGACTTTTATAAAGAGCTTGAAAAAAAGCTCAAGCAATAAGGATTCGTTTAAGCGCGCAGAATCCAATCTTTGGTGGATATGGAGGCATATATATATAAACTATAAAGTTACCTCTACTATCTTTGCCCAACTATATGACCCCTTTCGTTTTGATATTTTGATTTTGGATTTGTAGGTAATGAGTATATATAGAGAGAAATAAAGTAATGATTGAAAAGAAATAGAGAAAAAAAATAAGAATAATGATTGAAAAGAAATAAGATAATTATTAGAATCCAAAATCCAAAACTCTTAAGCGAACGGGGTCATATGATTCGAGGAAACCCTCATTAATATTTTGCATAGATACTTTGTGTGTATCTTAATTCTACTATTCTTACTTGAATGTAGTCAGCGTAGGCACCTGGCATTGGCAAGCATATTAGGCCTATTATTGCAAATTAAGACAACTTATCTTTATTTAATTATTTGCAAAATGATATCTTTATCAATTATTTGAAAAAGTCATACTTGAAATAGCTATAATAAATTTAATATTACAAATATATAGAAGTAAAAAAATTGAGTACTAGTACTTTTTTGTAAATTTTGAAGCAACGTATGGTTAACTTTTCTCCCTAAATATTTGTTGTGGTAATTTATTTTTTTTTATTTACTTTTCCTAATTTTTTAAAAACTTTTTATCATCATTTTTAAAATTAATTATTGATCTCGATGAAAGGAATAAGAAATACATAAAAATGGAAACCAAAGTTTAAAAAAGGTTCAGATAGGATAACATTAAGGACAAAATAAAAGTTGTTTTCTTTAGTGACTTTTTTTGCTTTTGGTATTTTTTTTTAATTTTTACACTTTTCTCGTCGAGATGAATGATTAATCCAAAAAAAATAAAGGGAATCTAAGCAAAATCAGAAAAGATAGAAATTTTACCCTTCAACTTTAAGCGAATGTTCACTTTGGTCCTTCATGTTTTAATTTGGACAAACTTAACCTTGTATTTTGAAATTGGTTTCAATGTCAATCCTGTGTTGGCTTCCGTTACTATTTTTGATGGAAAATCTCTATGTGCCCAGCACGTGACCACTTTTGAAGGGTGGATTTGTCCATTTCCTTTTCTTTCCTCCCTCTTCTCCTCCTAACCCTCCTCCCTCTTTCTCCACCACGCGACCAGAATTAATACCTTTCATTTGATAACTTTGCAAGAATACTACCCCCTACCCCCCTGTAGAGACCCGAATAATTTTAATGTTTGAAATATCGATTAAAAGTCTAATTGAGAAAATACGGATTTATTTATGAATATGTGAATTGGGGACTTAAGTGAGAGAATGGAAGGTCAAGGGGTAAATGTGTGATTTGAAGATTTAGGAGTATAAATAGGTGTGTTTGGGTGTATGGGATCATTTTTTCCCAAACCAAAACACTCGGCTCTCTCTCTCTCTCTCCTTCTCCACCGATTCTATCTCTCTCCTCTCCTCTCTCTCAAAACTCCACAAAACCCTCACCAAAAACCTTCAATCCTTGCTCCTACAAGTTCAAATTTCGTGGGTCTAGCTCGGTGGGAGTTCGTTCGGCTCGGTTTCGGAGTATCTCAAGATCTAGGGCTCGTTCGGCTCGGGGGAAGTTCATTTGACCTAGAGGTAGGAATTTCTTGGCTACTTTTATGTGTAAATAACTTGATTTGAGGTGTTGTTCGTGCCCTTTGTTGTTGTTGTTGGTGTGGCTGTCGAAATCGTCGAAATCTGCAGAAAAACTGCTCGAACACCCATTTGTATCGATACTGCTCAGATCAGTATCGATACCAGAATCTCTGGAACGTTTTTAAGCCCATTTGTATCGATACTGCTCAGATCAGTATCGATACAAAGTGCCCTAAAATCAGCTTTTGCTGTTTTGCCCCAAACTTCGTCGTTTTGACCCCCGATCACTTCTAACTTGTTCTAAACACTTCCAAATCACCTCATAACATGACTAACCGTATCCGTTGAGCTCGTGAGATGTCTATGCTTCTTTTGCCCTTGTTCGGTGATCCTACACTTTGATTGGTCTTTGGAAATGTTTATGGTATTGTCGAAACGTAGTTGGCTTGCCGTGTAGTGTTTTTACTTGTAAATTTGATAGTGAAAGAGCCATGGTTTGCACGTCGAGTGCGGTAGTAGTTGTTGTGAGTCGTAAGTCGGTTAGGGAGTCCCGTAACGCAAGGGGTGGAAACACGGAGACTCTAGTGGACCTCGTAACGCAAGGGGTGGTAACACGATGGTCCGAGGTGTTAGGGTTCGCCGTAACGCAAGGGGTGGTAATACGGTAACTCTCGGGGTGTTGTACTATAACGCAAGGGGTGGAAATACAGTTAGTTGAGGGGGTTGGTGTTGATGAGTCTTGTCGGGATGGTTAGAGTGAACACATAGAACATTGTCATGCTCTCTCTCTCTCTCTCTTTGCTCCTCGATCATTGATAGAACCATGTCGTCTCGTTAATTCTCTTTGCATTCATCATGTTATTTGTACATAAGTTTAGTAAAGATTTTCCTACTGGGCTTGTAGCTCAACAAAATCTTTCTTTTCAGGTTCTAACACCGGTCAGTAGCATCATACGTTGTGTGCCTGGATTGTGGACAGTTTTTGGACGCTTATCGCACTTAGTTACTTCTTCATCTTGTAATAGTCTAGCTTTTGGTCAAGATGGCTTTGTAACTAATAATTCATGCATTATCTTTTGATGTAGTTTGTATCTTTGTTTGAGCTAATTCGGGCCGTGGTGCCAAAGTGTACTTTCTTTTGAATTGGGCTCTTGTCTGTAATTAAACAGGTTGGATATTATTTTGGGAATACGATGGCGAGTGAGGTTCTTGGTTTAAATGTATTATCTAATCTATGTCGGAAATTCAGGTCGTGACAAATTGGTATCAGAGCGTCTAGGTTTAGAATACCTAGAGACCGTGGGGAGACTTCTAGTCTCATGGGTTCAAAATGTCACGTTATTTTTATAACACTTGTGTGCTTGTGTGCATCATTATTACTTGGCTTACGTGGCATGACTTTTCAATACAGTAGAGTGGTGTAGTGTTATCTGAGACCCGTGTTGGGATAGTTGGAGGTTTCGACCTCATTAAATGATGTTGTTGTTGATGGACTCTCTTTTCTTATAATTGTAGTAAGATGCCTCCGAGATTGCGTGTGCGACGAGGTAGGGGTGGAAATCGGGGTGGCCGTGGTCGTGGCCGTGGGGTACCTCCCGAGGACGAAGTTAGTCAGCATGGGGAGAATCTAGGTGGGAATCAGGGGGCTGGGGCAGGTCGAGGTGCAGGTGTGCCTCCGAATCAAACTCAGTTTGCTAGGGATCTTGTCGCGGCACTCACAGCTGCAAACCTTTTGAATCAGGCTCCGAGAGAGAATGCTGAGGATAGGGCTATGATAGCAATGCGGGAGTTTAGCCGTAGGAATCCTCCGACGTTTGATGGAACCATTAGCGACCCTTTGGTAGCCGACCATTGGTTAACCCAAATCCGGAAGCTTTTTAGGGCTCTTAACATTACCGAGGATAATATCCGAGTGGGAATTGTGGCCGTGCAGTTGGTCGGGGAAGCCGGCGAATGGTGGGAATCCGTTCTGGAGTCTAGGAAAGATGCAAGGAGGGCGGCGAGGATCGCGGCTCAAGTAGATGAGCCAGACATTGAGAACTTGACTTGGGCGGAGTTTGAGATGCTCTTTGAGGAGCAATATTTTCCGGAAACGAGTCGGGATCAAATGAGGAATGAATTCGAGAAGTTGGAGCAAGGGGATATGACTGTGTCGGAGTATGCGGTAAAATTTCAATCTTTGTCCCGTTTTGCGCCGGAGATGGTGTCAACCGAGGAGAGAAAGTGTAGAAGATTCGAAAGGGGTTTGAGTGATGCTGTGAAGAAGTTTGTGGTGGCACAACGAAAAGGAAAGTTTTCCGAGGTCGTGGAGTGTGCACGGAGCATTGAGACACCGCGAGAGGCACCTAGAAATCCAACAGTTTGGGAACCGAGACAACCTGCGGGGGGTATAAGTTCATCATCGGGGAGTTTTGGTAATCAAGGGAGGAAAAGGCAAAGGGATCAAATGTAGATTTCACAAGGTCCATCGAACTTTAGGCCTCCACCTTCATCTTCATTTGGGACTCGAGGAGTTTCCAATCGGCCTCCAATGGTATGCCATGAGTGTGGTCAGGCGGGGCATATTCGAGCTCAGTGTCCGCGTATTTTGGGTACTTGTTTTACTTGCGGGAAGTCGGGTCACTTTGCTAGGAATTGTCCGCGTGGGGACGGGGCTTGCAGTGAGTCAGGGTCAGTGCAGCAGCCGAGGGGTGGACGGAGTTTTGGGCGGCAGTCGTTTCGGGGAGCTCAGAGGCAGCAGCAGCCTCATTTTCGTCAGACTACTTCGGTTCAGGGATCTCAGGTTGAGAGAGGAGCTAGTTCATCCACACCTACTCAGGGTTCCGGTCATCGGGGTGGGCATGTCCAGAGTCAAACTACTCAGGGAAGAGCTTTTGCCATTACGTCAGCCATTCCGCCTCCTGTTATTTCTCAGGCCCCAGAGGCGTCAGTAGTGAGGGGTACATTTCTTTTGTTCAATTCCTTTGCTAGAGTACTATTTGGTTCTGGAGCTTCTCATTCATTTATTGCTGCATCTTTTGCTTGTGCGTTGGAATTGGAAATCGAGAGTATCAATCCTCCGTTGTTTGTCGACACACCTATAGGGGGTAAATCGCCGTTAGATCGTATTTGCCGGGATTGTGAGCTCACTATACGAGATCGTCGTTTCAACATTGATTTCATCGTGTTGAATATGTCAGGGTTTGACCTTATTTTGGGAATGGATTGGTTGTCCACATTTCACGTCACTATAGATTGCTTCAAGCGTCGGGTCCGCATTTGTCCACCTGGGGGTACCTGTTTTGAGTTTTTCGGGGAGCGTCGGGAACCGATAGAACCGTATCTGTGTGAATCTCGGGAACATGAGTCGATGTATGCCGTGCTAGCAAGTTTGACCTTAGATGAGGGCGTATCCGCGCGTGGGGAGTTACCTCTTGTAGTTTGTGACTTTTCGGACGTGTTTCCGACGGAGTTACCTGGTTTACCACCTGAGAGAGAAGTCGAGTTCACATTTGACTTACTTCCTGGTACCGCTCCTATTTCCATACCTCCTTACCGTTTTGCGCCTGCCGAGTTGAGAGAATTGAAGATTCAATTGCAAGAACTGGAGAGTCTGGGATTTATTCGCCCGAGTACTTCACCGTGGGGAGCACCGGCCTTGTTCGCTCAGAAGAAAGATGGTTCTCTTCGCCTTTGTATCGATTATCGTACGTTGAACCGCGTAACCATAAAGAATAAATACCCAATGCCTAGAATCGACGATCTATTCGACCAACTTCGAGGTGCCACTTGTTTCTCTAAGATTGACTTAAGGTCCGGTTATCACCAGTTGAGAGTTCGGAGAGAAGATATTCCTAAAACCGCGTTTCGTACTCGGTATGGCCACTACGAGTTTGTTGTTATGCCTTTTGCTTGACGAACGCACCGGCAACTTTCATGGACTTGATGAACCGTATCTTTCGTGCTTATCTTGATCGTTTCGTAGTTGTCTTTGTAGACGATATCCTTATCTACTCGCCTTCGGAGGAGGAGCATCAATCTCACCTTTCCATTGTCCTTGAACTTTTGAGAGAACACTGTTTGTATGCCAAGCTTAGTAAATACGAGTTTTGGTTGTCCGAAGTTAAGTTTTTGGGTCATGTCGTTTCGAATGGTGGGGTGTCCGTTGATCCGGGGAAAGTAGAATCCGTGATGAATTGGCAGCGACCGAAGAATGTATTTGAGATTCGGAGCTTTTTGGGGTTGGCCGGGTACTATCGCCGATTTGTACTAGATTTCTCTCGCCTAGCAGCTCCGTTGACCAAATTGACCCGTAAGGGGACTCGTTTCGCGTGGAGTGACGCATGTGAGATGGCTTTTCAAGAATTGAAGAAGAGATTGACTACCGCGCCGGTTTTGGTTGTACCCGAACGAGGAATTGGTTATTCCGTATATTGTGATGCTTCGAAGGAGGGATTGGGGTGCGTGTTGATGCAATTGGGACGTGTAGTAGCATATGGCTCGCGACAGTTGAAGACTCATGAGCGAAACTACCCTACCCATGACTTAGAACTTGCGGCTGTTGTGTTTGCTTTGAAGAGTTGGCGTCATTATCTTTACGGTGAGAGGTTCGAAGTCTTTTCCGATCATAAGAGTTTAAAATACTTGTTTTCTCAAAAGGAGCTAAATTTGCGACAACGTAGATGGATGGAACACTTAGAGGACTACGATTTCGAGTTACAATATCATCCGGGGAAGGCGAATGTGGTAGCAGATGCGCTAAGTAGGAAATCGACCCAACTTGCGAGTTTAGCCGTCCGTGAGTGGAAAACGATGAATGACTTAGGCTCGTATGCGTTGCATTTTGAGGAAGTTCGAGAAGGAGTTACATTGTGTAACTTAACCGTCCAATCGACCTTATCGACCCGAGTTATCGAGGCCCAACAACATGACGGGGAAGCGGGAGAATTTCATACCAAGTTTCTTAATGGCAATGCTCGAGAAGGATGGATGATTCACGCCGATCAAAGTTTACGATACCAAGGAAAGTTGTTCGTACCCGTTTCGTGTCGGGAGGAAATTTTGAGAGAATTCCATCACTCACCGTTAGCCGTGCATCCGGGAGGAACGAAAATGTATCATGACTTGCGTAGACAATTCTGGTGGCCGGGAATGAAGAGAGATGTCGTTATCTTCGTGTCCAAATGTCTTACGTGTCAACAAGTCAAAGCCGAGCATCAACGACCCGCGGGGGAGTTGCAACCATTACCTGTGGCCGAGTGGAAGTGGGAAAACGTGACAATGGATTTCGTTACCGGACTACCGAGATCGCCGAGGGGGCACGATGCCATTTGGGTGATAGTTGATCGATTGACCAAGTCCGCACATTTCTTACCGATTCAAGTTACAGATTCGATTGAGACCCTTAGTCGTTTGTATATTCGTGAGATTGTTCGCCTTCATGGAATTCCTGTTTCTATTGTGTCGGATCGAGATCCACGATTTACCGCGCGTTTTTGGCAGAGTCTACAGGCCGCTCTTGGTACGAATCTTTTGTTCAGCACCGCGTATCATCCTCAAACGGATGGGCAATCCGAGAGAACGATTCAAATTCTAAAAGATATGCTTCGGGCTTGTGTTATGGACTTTCGGGGTAGTTGGGAGGATCATTTACCGTTAGTCGAATTCGCGTACAACAATAGTTACCAATCTAATATCGAGATGGCACCGTATGAAGCTTTGTATGGGAGACCGTGTCGATCACCCGTTTGTTGGACTGAGTTGGGCGAGGCTACGTTGGTTGGGCCGGAATTAGTTCAGGAAACCTCTAAAAGCATGAGAGCGATACGTTTACGTCTTCTTGAGGCTCAAAGGAGAACCACCGAGCAAGTTAAATTGATTCGCCAACGGTTGATAACCGCGCAAAGTAGGCACAAGAGTTATGCCGATCGTCGTCGCCGACCGTTAACGTTTGAAGTGGGGGATCACGTGTTTCTAAAAGTGTCGCCGCGTCGGGGACTATCTCGCTTTGGGCAAAGGGGCAAGTTATCGCCACGTTTTATCGGGCCGTTTGATGTTATCGAGAGGATTGGGGAAGTCGCGTATCGATTGGCGTTACCGCCGAGATTGTCAGGTGTCCACGATGTTTTCCACGTGTCAATGTTGCGGAAGTACGAGCCGGATCCGTCACACGTTCTAGAGTGGTCCGAACTTGAGTTAGAACCCGATGCGTCCTATGAGGAAGAGCCGATACGTATCCTAGATTCGCGCGAGCAAGTCTTGAGGGGTAAAACGATTCCGTTAGTGCGAGTCTTATGGAGTCATCTCGGAAGGGAAGAGTCGACGTGGGAAAGGGAAGACGAAGTGAGGGAGAAGTATCCGCATTTGTTTCCGAAATAACAACGTAAGTTCTAAGTTTAAACCCTTTGATTATAGACTTCTTGTTTGGTAATATATGCCGTTGCATGAGCATGATTATATGATGTGTGATTATGATTGACTTGCGTTGCAAAATTTCGGGACGAAATTTCTTTAAGGAGGATAGATTGTAGAGACCCGAATAATTTTAATGTTTGAAATATCGATTAAAAGTCTAATTGAGAAAATACGGATTTATTTATGAATATGTGAATTGGGGACTTAAGTGAGAGAATGGAAGGTCAAGGGGTAAATGTGTGATTTGAAGATTTAGGAGTATAAATAGGTGTGTTTGGGTGTATGGGATCATTTTTTCCCAAACCAAAACACTCGGCTCTCTCTCTCTCTCTCCTTCTCCACCGATTCTATCTCTCTCCTCTCCTCTCTCTCAAAACTCCACAAAACCCTCACCAAAAACCTTCAATCCTTGCTCCTACAAGTTCAAATTTCGTGGGTCTAGCTCGGTGGGAGTTCGTTCGGCTCGGTTTCGGAGTATCTCGAGATCTAGGGCTCGTTCGGCTCGGGGGAAGTTCATTTGACCTTGAGGTAGGAATTTCTTGGCTACTTTTATGTGTAAATAACTTGATTTGAGGTGTTGTTCGTGCCCTTTGTTGTTGTTGTTTGTGTGGCTGTCGAAATCGTCGAAATCTGCAGAAAAACTGCTCGAACACCCATTTGTATCGATACTGCTCAGATCAGTATCGATACCAGAATCTCTGGAACGTTTTTAAGCCCATTTGTATCGATACTGCTCAGATCAGTATCGATACAAAGTGCCCTAAAATCAGCTTTTGCTGTTTTGCCCCAAACTTCGTCGTTTTGACCCCCGATCACTTCTAACTTGTTCTAAACACTTCCAAATCACCTCATAACATGATTAACCGTATCCGTTGAGCTCGTGAGATGTCTATGCTTCTTTTGCCCTTGTTCGGTGATCTTACACTTTGATTGGTCTTTGGAAATGTTTATGGTATTGTCGAAACGTAGTTGGCTTGCCGTGTAGTGTTTTTACTTGTAAATTTGATAGTGAAAGAGCCATGGTTTGCACGTCGAGTGCGGTAGTAGTTGTTGTGAGTCGTAAGTCGGTTAGGGAGTCCCGTAACGCAAGGGGTGGAAACACGGAGACTCTAGTGGACCTCGTAACACAAGGGGTGGTAACACGATGGTCCGAGGTGTTAGGGTTCGCCGTAACGCAAGTGGTGGTAATACGGTAACTCTCGGGGTGTTGTACTATAACGCAAGGGGTGGAAATACAGTTAGTTGAGGGGGTTGGTGTTGATGAGTCTTGTCGGGATGGTTAGAGTGAACACATAGAACATTGTCATGCTCTCTCTCTCTCTCTCTCTCTCTTTGCTCCTCGATCATTGATAGAACCATGTCGTCTCGTTAATTCTCTTTGCATTCATCATGTTATTTGTACATAAGTTTAGTAAAGATTTTCCTACTGGGCTTGTAGCTCAACAAAATCTTTCTTTTCAGGTTCTAACACCGGTCAGTAGCATCATACGTTGTGTGCCTGGATTGTGGACAGTTTTTGGATGCTTATCGCACTTAGTTACTTCTTCATCTTGTAATAGTCTAGCTTTTGGTCAAGATGGCTTTGTAACTAATAATTCATGAATTATCTTTTGACGTAGTTTGTATCTTTGTTTGAGCTAATTCGGGCCGTGGTGCCAAAGTGTACTTTCTTTTGAATTGGGCTCTTGTCTGTAATTAAACAGGTTGGATATTATTTTGGGAATACGATGGCGAGTGAGGTTCTTGGTTTAAATGTATTATCTAATCTATGTCGGAAATTCAGGTCGTGACACCCCCTCTCTCTCTCTCTTTACCACAGTTTCATACACGAGAAATACTTTCTCTTCCTTATTTTCTCCCCTATTTCTTACTCATTGGTAAATTATCAAGTTCGAAAAACTCCTCATCTTCATCGAGAACCAACATGCACAGACTCCATACCCCAATAAAAAATCCCTTTTTTGTAAACACTTTGACCGAAAAAAATCCTCTAATTGAAACCCAAGTTGTAGCTCAAGAATTTATTAATGAGGCTTCAATTTCCTTCCATTCCTTGTTTCTGTTGAGAATCTGGCATTCAATTTTCCCACCCAAAACATCAGTATCTTGGAAAAAGAGAAACACCACTTTCGAATTCTCTTCATGAGACCCATCAAAAGCAGTACTTTTATGTGTCAAGGTTTCTGATTTGTGCTGTTGTGGGATAATTTTGTGTTGATTGAGAATAGAGGAAGATATTTTTATCCAGTATAAACCCAGTTGTGTTGGAGTGTGGGTGTGTGGGGCTGTGTATTGGATTTTGAGGAGAGATGATCGGTGCACTAAAAAAAAAATGAGCGACTATCTGTTACTATAGGTGAAAAGCTGTCACTAAATTTTTTTAGTAATACACTTTTAGTGACAGCTCAGTGACAACTGTTTTGTCAGTATCACTCATTTTTTTATTTTTTATTTTTGTAGTGGTGGAGGTTTGGGTCGGTGTGGACTTGTCTGCAGAAGACAACTTTTTCAAACGATGCCATGGGTAGGGTGGAGTGGTCGGAGGGAGGAAATGGCCAAAAGTACCCCTCCCCTTTGCTCACGTAATGGGCACATGTGTTTTTCCATCCAAAAAAGTAACGGAATCCAACACAGGGTTGACATTGAAATCAATTCCAAAATTCAAAGTTAAGTTTGTCCAAATTAAAACATGAAGGATCAAAGTGAACATTCGCTTAAAGTCGAAGGGATATAACATAAATTTTCTCTTTTTTCTGGGAAGAATGTGGAACTTCTACATATTGTTACATAACATATGTTTTGTTTGATGATATTTAAATTGTTAATTTTAAATATTTGACAGAAAGATAAATGCAAAAAGTCAAAAAAAATTAGTAAGTTTTATGTTCTAAAATACGATCTTAATTTTTGTTATCTATTTGAATTATTCCAATTAAGATCAATGCAAAAGTACAAATATTTGAATGAAAGATTAAAAAAAAAGTATGCCAATATAATTTGATCACCCAAATAAAATCTAAGCCTCAATATTAAAAGAGTGGCATGAGTTTACAAAAAAGTAAAATGAGTTGTTAACTATGAGTATTGAACCCTCTTGACCTTACGGGTAAGGAGTTGAAGTCTTTCCACTGGGCCAAAATGCCATATGGTTGTAATGTTGTTGAATTTTATATTTATTACAGTATAAATGTTTAGTTGGATTTTTTATTTTTATTTTTTTTATGGTTGCCCCAGCCCGAGGTTACCCAAGCTCTAGGCTTACCCCTGACCCAGCCCTGGCCCTCATTAGTGAAGGATGTCATATGTTTTCCATTATTGATCGAGATGCGTGTAAATTGATCTAAAAACTTTATGCTTTGTTTGGATTGGAATTTGAATTTTTTTTTGAAAAATAGTAGGGGTAATAAGTGGAGAGAGATAGAGAGAGAAATGTTGGAAGTAGGGGGAATTTATGAGGAATTTTTTAAAAAATTCTTTTTGAATTGCAAAGAGACTAAGGCATTAGTTATCCAAGGGAAAAAACAGATTGTATTTGCGCGCACACACACACATGTGGTTTGTTTCACACACGAACCTCTTATAATGAGTAACCCCCCACCCCCTTCCCCCCTTTTCTCGATCGAATTTCAAATATCCGAGCCACTCAATGTGTTCAGAACGTGATTTTAAGGGTACCCACGTTAAATTGGAAAAAAAATGACCGGAAAGGACTTGAATGGAACTTTTGATTCCTTAAAAGTTGTTGAAAACACAGATAATGAACATTGCTTAAAACAAACCTTCTCAGGAGGGATGTAGCATTGACCATCTGGTTTAGCAGCTTTTGTGGCAAGGCGAGCCATAAGCAAATTCTCAGAGATTCCAGTACTTGCGGTGCATCCTGTAGTTTAACTATCTCTTTCTAATTACTGAAGCTAAAAACTAAGGATCTTCCACTTCAAAGTGTCTGACTTCTAAAAATGCTTCATCACAGCGTACAGCCTGTTTTTAATAAACTTGCAATTTTAAAAAGTAAACAGCATGAAAATTGGATTTCATTTTTAGTCACACACTTTAGCTGACCAGCACTTTGTTGCAATGTTTATGCAGGATGTTATAGAACTGATCAGCAACCTGGATGATATCCAAGAGATCATTCCAAAGAACCCACATGATAGAACAACATGCTAGACAAGAGATGGGAAAAGCATAGCATCAACCCAGTAGCTATACAAGCATTTGAATAGTGAAACTTAATGTCAAATGTTACCTCCTCATAAGCTCTAAAGTCACAAGGGAAAATAGTAAGGTGAGGACAAAGTGCCTTTGCATCTCTAACAAATATTCCGCCCGTACTCCTGAGAAAACACAAACTATTTCATGAGACAAGCCCCCAGCATAGACAGAGCGGCTGCGGCTCTATTTGGATAGATTTGGATTTCATACGAAGGGAGTTGATGGTCAATTCTTCAAAAAAAAAAAAAAAGGGTTTGTTATAGGAGGCTTGTGAAACTAAAACGGAATGTGGCGTGGAACTAAAAGAGTTGTATTTTATGGAGGTCTATGAAATTTCAATCCTTAACATCGAGGATTTGAACCCACTCCTATTAGATAGGTAATTCAAACCCATCTCAATAGAGCACTCAAATTCAATATCAAAATCCCTATGCATTTCAAATCTAAGTTTAAGTTGTTCTCATTAAATAATAAAATCCATTCATTTGAAATCCTTAAGTGGCCCCTATTTTAAATATTTTTTTTATTTTTTTGCCATTATTGTATACATCACTGGCCTCTCACATGGGGAGGACCAGGAGATGCCAACTAGGCTAGAGCCCATTGGCAATTTAAATATAACTTATGTGGCATAAAACTAACCATAACTTTGAGCAGGGTAGTTTGTAGACGAAATTTCAGCAGTTCCTCGTGGATTGTCAGAATGGCACATAGCCACAGGCTTATCTTGTAATTCTGGATGATTCCTGATGACCACCGAGACAAAGAAACAATCCTGGAAACAACATATAGCAAACAGGCAAGGCTTATGAGGATCAAATAAGTGCTACAGCCTACAAGAGCCTTACATGAGTTACATCTCATATTGTGATGTCAATTCGGATAGTACTTCAAAGTAAACAACAAAATAGATAAATCATCCGGGGGAAAACAAAAAAAAAGAAGGTAAACTATCATATAGCATCTAAAAGCCCAGAATGTAGAGATTAACATGTCAACATGGATAACAGAAGTCCTCTGACCAGAAGCATTGACATTAGAACTTGTGTATATGGAGCTGGGAAAACGCTTACGATACCAACTTCTCCAAGTACCTATGAAGTGCAATCTAGATTTCTGTAAAAACAAAAACTCACAAGGATATAACATCGCAGGAGCATATTTAGCAATCTAGTAACATGAATGTGGCAAAAAGAGATTATATAACAAGACAATAAACATGGGCAAATGATTTTGGCACTCCGATTTTTGATAACAGCACTCCAAAATCTGTCTTTTAGTGTAAAAATTATACATAGCAAGCACACTAAAAGATAAATTTTGGAGTGTTATCATAAAAAATTGGAGTGCCAAAATCATTTTCCTAAACATGTAGCAAGAAATATAAATTTTTAAAAATTCTAAGAGCAACAGAAATTCTAAAAATTAAGTGCAACAGAAATTCCAGACAAACTCTACAACCATAGAAGTACTTGTGGATCATGGAAATGATACAAAATATAGAAAAACTGCAGAGCAACAACATAACATGGAAAAGAGAGAATCCCACATAGAAATTTATAAGATTTCTCTTTAGAATTACTAAAATTCCAAAACAATTACTAATATGTTTTTTGGAAGAATGAAACTAATTCCAAAACAGACTAATTATGGAAATGGTTCACATTGATAACCAATAATCCAAGCAGCTGATTCGCCAGACGTTTGAATTGTGATTATCCGATTTTTCCATAAAGAGGAACCACAAAATTACATTCACTTGCACTTACCTTAAAATAATTTTCCACAAAATTAGGGTCAACGAGAGTTGAATGATGCCGTTTAAAAGGCCCAACAATTGCTAACCACATTCCCTTCGCTATATTCTCCATCATTGCATGTCACCTCCCCAATTTTTACTGATGTGTTGTTCCCATGCACACTATCATCCCAGTCTCTAGTGCATGGCCTTGAGTGTTCTGTGTATCCACACCGCCCAGACAAATCAGACTCCTTATTTGTGCCACCTATCAATGATGGATCCTCAATTTCAGAGTTTACTTGACAAGTAACACAAGTTGTAGGATCATTTGAGACTGCGCTGCTTTTCAAAGCAAAAAAGGATGATAGCTTTGGTTGGTTATAAGTTTCACTAACAACCTGATCAAGTTCATAAGGGACCTCTGCAAAAAACACAATAAAACATGAAGTTGATATAACTCCATCCCGGACGCTCTACTATGATACTATCAACAGAAATGGTAGGGGGAGAGGACCGCCTAAATTTACATGGGATGGTATTGTCAAAAGAACATGAATTTAGTAAATTTAATGCATTATTATGGCCCTTGACAAAGGATTCATGTTGTCGACCCCAGTTGGGAGAACACTTGGCTTGGTTTGATTTGGTTGGGTTTGGTAAGAAACACATAACGTGCAAAAACATGTACCCTTACCATCAAACACTGAACACGTACAAGAAAAGAGAGCAACATGAGGAGCCATAACCTTAAAAACATCCTATGATAACAATCTCCCACAGGTAGAATTGTCACCACATTTAGTCCATTACCACTTACATTCCACCACAACCTTTTGACCTACGCAATTCATGCCTCAAGAAAAAACCCATGTATCTTATAACTGACAATGGGAAAAATAACAGTAAGAAAATTTCCTAAATTGGCTTCCTTCCTAAAACATTGCCAATCCCCTTACTGAATTCCCTGTCATTTTCTGTAATATGTTGTGTCAACCTGATTTGCCTGTCCTCATTCTAGTTTAGAATCAAAATTAGCACTAACAAAAAAAGTCTACCAAAGAAGAAAACATACAACTTAAAAGTTTATTAGTAGCAACAAAATCCAACAGCCATGCAAGTTTCACTACAGGGAGCCCGACACTAAAAGACCTGAGTAAAAACATCGAAAGGGGTATTATAAGAGTTTAAGAAATGTTGATTATCAGTTTTGAGGTCCAATCCAACTGGACTGTGAAATGCAAACCTCAAGTTCTTAATTTTACTGTCAAGAAGGTTGCTGCAAATGATATGAGTAACACGATGCCTCGAAAAATAATTCTCAAAGCGTCCTCCATGCTTCAGCATGTACCCTTTCAGCTCATGTCAACATTTTAAGAAGTAATGAAATAAGTATGAACTCATCACAAGGATTTAAGGGCATCATTACGTCACAGTGCAACTAATGATTTGGTTTTCTTTTTATGACCAGTTTCTTGAAAACAGTAAAAAGAATTAAAACAAATTATCGAAGTCCATCAAAACCTGGCTTGAGGGAACTGTAAATCCAGAAACCCCTTGAAAAATAGGCTTCCCGCTATTTGAACCACTGTTAGAAGAATTCGTAGCTTCAGCTTCAAACTACTTCTGTAATTTCTGATTTTTCACTGCCATGTAACTGAAAACAAGTGTCACAAACAGTCAGCGTAAATACAAAATCTGGTCACGATGAAGATAACCGAAAAACAGAAAAAGGAGGAGAAATCCCCAATGAACCATAAGTCCTCAATTTCTTTACAATTGACTATGTATATGACCAAATTGCAATGAATTGTTTTAACCGCATCATTCAAACCCATTGCAATTATTATTATTTTGATCCTACGATAAAACACTTTTTGTGCATAGTTTCAAAATAACTTTGCAAAAAAAACTCAAAAAATTAGGAACGGGAGTGCTTTATTTTGTTATCCACAAAAATAGAATGACTTTTATGATGTACTAAAATTATAGGGCTGGTTGAGGGCCTAAACCTTTTTGTTCTTTGTTACAGGTCTATTAATGATCTCACTCACGCGACTGTAGAATTATCCGAAAACCATCAAGTTATTTCCGTAATTTCTGATTCTTCACTACTTTTTAACTAACGCATAATGTCATCAACAAACAAGCATATTCACTATCTCTTCATGATTGAGATGATAACAAAAAACCCCAAAAAAAAATCATCACGTGTTTTCTCACACAGAAATCAAGCTCTCCTCTTCCATTCTATTCCCTATGCAAATTCGACCAACTTTCTCCAACCACGTTGTAATTGTGCAATTACTAACGCTCAAACTTAAAAACCTAGAATCATGTTTTATAGTAAAATACTCGTACACTTGTCCACCAAGTATGTTAGCCACAAATACTGCGCCTCTGACTTTTCAAAGTAGAAAACTCAATTCCGTACATGATTTGGTTCATTCAACTCAATGACTCCCTCATGCGACATAAATTAAATATATGTGAACAAACACAATTTTTTAGAACACAGGGTCCAGACAGCTTATGTTAAAGCCAGAGCGATTATAATTCTATTGATGAGCGATGATAACGTGAAATTTTTTCATTAAACCTGTGGATTCTATTGATCTTCGCTGCTGCAATTATAATTCTAAGTTGTGTCCCCCATGTTGTTTCCCAACAATATATATGTATAGAGAGAGGGGGAGGGAGGGAGACGACCTGCTGAAATCGGAGAAAGGTGAGTTGCGGAAGAGGAGCGAGAATTGGATCCCCAAGCCATGCCTAAGGTTTTCTGGATAGTCTTCTTCTTCTTCTTGTTGCTGTCGCTACGAACGCTTTAGGTGGTTGAATTTAAGCTTCTCTTCGATTTGGAATCAGAGTCCCCAGAGCGAGACTCCGAGTTGAAGCTCATTCTGATGCGTGTTGAAGATTCTGAAGAGTTTCTTTTGAAGAGTTTTTTTTTTTTTTTTAGCCGTTGAGGAAGGAAACTTGCTAAGGAAGATTGAATTGGAAAATGACGATGCAGCGGCAAATCGATACCACTTTACTTACTTGGGGCCACCGATTGGGTCAATTTTCGTAGGGTTAACGTACCCTAATTAATGCAAACACTTTTTTCCCTTGCCTTTCAACGGGTGAATTTACCAACAAAAAAAAACAGTCCTTGAAATTTGTAAAAGGTATGTGCATGCAGTAATATTTTGTAAATTCAACTGCTAAAAGACAAAAAATGGAGTGTTTGCGTCAATTAGGGAAGTGTAAAAATCAATTATCAATTTTTATCTGCTAATCAGACTACTATATAAAACAGCCTATTTTGTGCCTAAACTATTGAGATAGTTGCAATCATGTCCAATAAATATATTAATCGCTCGAAAAAAAATAAATCTCAACCTTTTTCTGCCAATTTGGGAAAAAAATTAGTGGAGAAAGAAGAAAAAAGAAAAGAAAAGACAAAAATCAACAGCACATATAACAAAGTCGGGTAATTGTATTGTCCCCATATTTTCTAATTTCATCCGTGACACTTTTTTTTTTACTATTTACGAAAATTACTTTAACCCCGTTTTTTATTTTCAAATTATACATTTCCTCTCTCTCCCTCTTTTTTTTTTTTTTAACAAATTCAACCCTACACCACCAATCAGCCCCACAACCAACCAATTGATAGGAAAATTTTAGATTTTCTCAAAATTCAAGCCTTAAATCACGCAGAGAAGAGAGAGAGAGAGAGGTAATTTGAAAGTAAAAAATGGGGGGTTAAAGTATTTTTTGATAAATAGTAAAAAAAAAATTGCATATTTGTTTACTACAAAAAAGAAAAAGAAAAAGAAGGTTGAAAGTAATTTGGAATTTCTAAAATTAGGACTTGGGCTTTGGTGGTTGTTTGTGGGGTTAATTGGTGGTGTGAGGTCGAATTTCTAAAATAAAAAAAAAAGAGGGAGAGAGAGAGAGAGAGAGAGAGAGAGAGAGAGAGAGAGAGAGAGAGAGGGGTAAAATTTGAAAGTAAAAAAATAGGAGAATTAAAGTTATTTGTGTAAATAGTAAAAAATGGAGTTAAAGTAATTTTTGATAAATAGTAAGGAAAAAAAAATTTATTACATATTTATTTACGTAATTTTCTTGGAAAAAAAATAAAGGTTAACAGCTTCCGCTAGCTCCATCCATTATAAGTTGACGGAATTGGACGGCGGGGGCCTAATTGTTAATGAAATGGTAAGTTTAGGTTTTTTTTTTTTTTTGTCAGTTAAAGTCTTAAGTGTTTTTTTTTGTAAAGTTTATGAACGTTCAGGATTTTTTTTTTAAATTTTCTCATGTTTATATTATTTAAGTTTCAGTTGCGTTGAGCACGAAACGTGGGTATTGTTATCTGTGATGGACCCTCAAATGACATTCGAGTGGCAAAGGTATATATAATATCACCGAACAACTCTATTTCTATTCTTCTTGCATTTGTTTTCACCTCACTGAGTAACTTTCACTTTGTTTGGTTGAGCTTTTAGAAAGTTATTTTTGAGAGTTGAGTGGTAATGAGTGGAGAGAGATAGAGAGAAAAATGTATTGAAAAACGTGTAGAGATGAGATGAGAGTGAGATGAATGTTAAACCAAACAAAGTCTTTATTCCTACTCTCCTTATAAATTTTTATCTTTCTAAAAGGAAAAAGAAAAACCTCGAGGAAAGTGCAAGGAAAAAGAGAAGGTGACATTCACGGGCAGGGGAAAAGAAATTGTCATTCAAGAGGTATGATTCTACCACACTTTGTTCTTTATTTTTAAAAACTATGTTGTTTGAATAATTATCTCGCATCAATAATTTAAACCATGACCACGTACTCTTCTGCAAAATTATGTACACGTTTACCATGATTTGTTGCCTCCACTATACTTCTAGCTTTGTGATATGTTAATCAAATAAGTTGAACCAAGGCCAAGTCCTTATAAAACTAAAGCAGCATACGAATGATTTACAAATGTGCGCAACTATGTTGTGAAAATGGAAAGGAAAATAAATATAAGAAAATTTCTGCAAAATAACTTCAGCAAAAGTTAAGGACTATAATGTCCTAAAAGAAAATAATCATATTTCATGCAACTGATATTTGTGCATCCATAATTTCGCCTGAGGATAAATGAATTGCGTCTTCTGTAATGTTCTTATCTTATTCCAATTTTTTAGTTTCAATGTTTGCTTAATGGAAACAAATATGATCGAGTATATAATGATGCTTTTTAGAATCTTACCATTGTACTTAGTATGACATTAATTAAATTTTGTTGCTAGATGATTGAAATGGTATGTGAATTGAAGCGCCATCCTTTTTTTATAGGTTGCACCGGTTAACCATCAACAGATACCGAGTTGGTTGAAGCTTAGAAACTCTACAACTTTGTTATCAATGATTCAGTAAAAGTGAAATTACATTTTTGTATTCAATTGAAGGACTAATCATGTTTCGCCTTTTCCCCATGATTTTAGTAAACTTGATGAAGAAAAGCTACATGCCACTAGTATATTATGTATAACAAGGCAACTCATTCTTTTGGAAAAAAATTTCTGTGAGTACAGTAGCAGTCTCGTTGAGCATCCTCTATGCATATGTTAAGTAGCAAATTAGGTGTAACTTAGCGGAACATGTTAAATTTCTAGCTAGTATTTAGACATTTTTAGCATGAATTGAATAGGTTAATACAGTATATAAGTTAAATTTAGCAAATGATAAAAGGTTAGACATCCAAGACTAGACCATCCGAACGAATATTGATTTTATTTTTTAATATCTCTTCTAGATAAATCATCAAGATTTTTCGTTGCAATTTATTTTTGCCAACAAAATTTTACAAATAATTAATTTTTATTTGATACTCGTTGACCATCCAAACAAAATAAGTTTAATAGAAAATAGCCAAGAAACTTCGTTCAATATGGAAAGTGCATTAAAAATTGGGTAATGAATAGCTGTTATATTTGATTTAAATATAGTATTTGTTTTTGAATGACAAATAAAGACCTGTTGTGGATTTAAAAAAACATGCTGGGAACCCGTTTAAAAAAAAAGAGTTGTTGGGAACGATAGAATATAACAAAATTTTACAAACAATTAATTTTTATTTGATACTCATGGACCATCCAAATGAAATAAGTTTAATAGAAATAGCCAAGAAACTTCGTTTAATATGGAAAGTGCATTAAAAATTGGGTAATGAATAACTGTTATATTTAATTTAAATATAGTATTTATTTTTAAATAACAAATAAAGACCTGTTGTAGATTAAAAAAGGGAAAAAAATCGAAATGGTCCTTATAATTTAGTGTTTGTGTCAACTTGGTCCATGTGGTTTGAATTGGCTCAATTTACACTCTGTAGTTTTCATTTTGTTCCAACTTGGTCCAATTACTAACTGACGTTAGACTTCGTTAACCCCAGACACGAATGGGCCCCTTTTCTAGGGTTAATACTGTAATCTGTCATTCTCCTCTTACTTTAATATACCTCTAAACCAAAACACAGAGCCTCATTGTTCCATTCTCCATTTTTTTTTTCACGGCTTCCATTCTCCATTTGTCTCACCCGGGATTTTACCTTCGACCGAAACGTGTCTCGTTCGCCTTCGGGGGAAGGAGTGAAAGGGATTAGGGCCTGAATAAGTGATCCGATTCCTATGGATTGCGACGTGGTTCTTGAAAAACAAGAAAAAATGAGGAGTTTTGTGTTCTATAAAAAGGGTTTGGATATTTTTGAAAAATGTTTGAATTTTAGAAAATGAAGTGGGTTTTATTTTAAAAAGAGACCGAGCTTTCATCAAGCTGCCTACATATCTCCGGTTAAAGGAGAATCAGGTCCAACCATAGTTTGGGCCACAAACGGGGTTTAGAAAAAAACTTAAAATTCCCACCGAGTATAGAGTTTTGGTGTGCCTGATCATCTCTTGAATATCGGAAGAATAATTCAAATATTTTAGAAAAAAGAACACGGGCTAGAGAACCCGATTTTTAGAAAAAAGTGACTCCGTTTTGCTTTTTAAGAAAAAGCTTTAGGTCTGAGAGGTTAAAAAAGAAAGGGCTCGGTAATTCACTAGAAAATAAAGGGGACCCATTTGTGTCTGGGGTTAACGAAGGCTAACAGCAGTTAGGCTCCGTTCCGGAAACCTTCTTAAAAAATAAGTACTTATTTCACTACTTCTTTTTCGAAAATAAGGACCACCTTCTTATTTTTCCCAAACAAAAAGTTTCTTTCACATTTTCAAACTCAAATATAACATAAATGAAAAAAAAGAACAATTTTTTTTTGCACCGTATTAAAGATCTCAATGAGATCTATCAAACAAGATCCATAGTGATAGGAAAATTATTTGCGTAAACACATGATTTTTGAGCTTGAAGTTGCCTTATACAAAAAAATAAGACTGTTGGTATGGTAATTGGCACCGGCGGACATCCGAGCCGTCCAAAAATTTTTTAAAAAAAAACCGAGGGGGCCAACGCATGAATCAACGGCATCCGAGGTGTGTAGGGTGCTTGATCGGAGCACCCCTTTTTCGTGTATATATTGAAAAGGGGTGCTCCGATCAAGCACCCTACACACCTCGGATGCCGTTGATTCCCGCGTGGGCCCCCTCGGTTTTTTTTTTAGAATTTTTGGACGGCTCGGATCGGCCGTCCGGCGGCCGGAGACGGCCAGGAGCGACCGCCGGTACGATTTTGGCCCCCGGCCAGTAGGTACCTATACAAATTCTTCCCAAATAAGTAGCAACCTTCTTATTTTTCTGGAACAAGGCTTTTTATTCAACAAAAAATAAATTCTTTTTTTGTTTCTGGAACACAGCCTTAGTAATTGGACTACGTTGGAACAAAATGGAAACTATAGAGTGTAAATTGAGTCAATTCAAATTGCAAGGACCAAATTAACACAAATACTAAACTACATGGACTATTTCAGTTTTTTTCCCATTAAAAAAACGTGCTAGGTACCCGTTAAAAAAAAAGAGCTGTTGGGAACGATAGAATTAGCTGTTGGCAATTTTTTTGGGTCAAAGCTGTTAGCATTTACTACTAATAATAACAATTAGAAAAAAACTAATTGGCCAACTGGCATTTAAATTTCAAAAACCATCGGTTTTTTTTTTTTTTGATCCGCAAAAACCATCGGTTATTAACCATATATTTACACCCACAGTTTCTCTCTCTCTCTCTCTCTCTCCCAGACATCGCCACACCCACACGGCCACACGAAACCCCACCCCTCTCTCTCTCTCTCTCTCTCTCTCTCTCTCTCATGGAAACAGAAACCCAAGACCACCACTGATCCAAACACCACAATCTTCACCACCGCCACACCCAAACACCGCCACGCCCACAACGGCCACACCCACACCCCAAACCCCTCAGCGCTCACACTCGAAACGCCCTCCCCTCTCCCATGGAAGCCACAAACACACGCACCCAGTAATTCTCTGGACTGGGTAAATCCATTGAACATTCCCTTACTCACACGGTCACACCAGCATTCAAATTTCAAAACCTCTCTCTCTCTCTCTCTCCAAGTTGTATCAACCCTACCATGGGTCCGGCTGCCGGCAAGCTCTATTTTGATTTCGGGATCTCTCTCTCAACAACATCCGCTGCTTCCAACAACGACCCAACAACAGCCACTGCTTCCTCCGCTGCAGGCCTCCGTGGGTCAATCGCCCTTCCTGTTCCAGTCATTGCCGCTGCCATTCGGTTGCTTCCCGTCACCGCAGTCGTCGCACCCTCTGTTGTCCTCCAGCCTGCTGTTTTCGCCATCGAAGGCAGCCGACAATTAGGGTTTCAGCAGTTCCCCGTGTCGCCAGTGACGAGCCCTAGGTGGAAAGATCTTTGAGTATGTTGTGGAATCCCGACTCCAAGGGTTTTGGACAGGTAACGAAAGAAAGCCTTGCTTAGGGTTTTTTTTTTGAGGGCTTTTACCTATCTGGTGTATCTGTACATTTTGGTAGATCACATCTAATTTTAGTTTTATTTTTTTCCTTCTACTTTTTGTTAATTGTTTTGTTTCTGGTATGATTATGTGGTAGATCACATCTAATCTGTTATTTGCTTTCCCTCTATCTTTTGATGTCGAAGTATTTATGTTACTCTTGCCTGAATATTCATGTTTTCCACCACAGTATGGGTGTTTCTCAGTTTTTACTTTTAAAGTCCCCTAGTCACTGTTTATTTAGCTTGAAGAGATACTTAGAATAGAACCACTTCACGTGCTCTTGAAAGCTAAACTACTACTTTCTGCTAAGTTACCAAAACAAGCACAAATGTATCAAAGGAAAATGGTACCTAATCATGTTGTCCTTTCCTTTTACAACAGGTTCAGGTTGGTGGCAAGACATTTTTTGGCCCATGTGCTGTAGGGGTAAGAAATCTTCATACATGGTGGGATTATTTGATTTAGGGTTTGTTCCTCTGTTCCAGCT
This sequence comes from Rhododendron griersonianum, assembly GCA_018127125.1. NCBI lineage: Eukaryota > Viridiplantae > Streptophyta > Magnoliopsida > Ericales > Ericaceae > Rhododendron > Rhododendron griersonianum. The sequence continues at coordinate 17,106,312 of CM030799.1, read as the reverse complement.
GTGAACAGCACCCATTCTATTCAGTTGCCAATATGAGACTGCATACATAGCCATTTGTTCCTTGATGACTTCGAAAATCCATTTGGAAACTGATTGGATTTGGAATTTTGGATTTTCTTTATGCAGGTGCTTGGAATTTGTGATATCATGACTACAACCACAACATGCTCTTTCAAACTCCACCTGAGTGACAAGGAGAGTCTTAAGGTAACCGATTTCAAACCCATCTTTGTCCTTTGTTTTGGCTGATCGGAAATGGTAGTGTTACATTTTCTTCCCCCTTTGATTGTGTTTTGTGACTCATCTTTTTCCTTTAAGTCTATCGAACTTGGGTTCGCAAAATGTTGGTCTTTCCGATAGTTTGGGTTTTCTAAGCAAATAGGGTTCAAAAAATTATTTTTCTCTCTCCAAACGTCACTCCTTTTCACCACAGGAATTATTATTTTTTTGGTTTTCAATGAAATTTCTGCACCAGTCTTTTTGGTTTCCATGATAATACATTTTTTTTATTATAGAAACAACTTAAAGGAAAATAAGCAAAGATGAAAATAGGTGTAAAACTGAAAATAACACTAGGCTTAGCAATGGAGTTCTCCATAGGCTAAATTTCTCAATCTGGCTCAAAATAGCTTGAATGTTGTATGAATAGATGAGACTTTTATCTTTCTGGAAAAACCTGTACAATTAGGTGGTTAACTTTTTCCTTTTATTAGTTTTGTTTTGTTCCAAGTAGTGATGAAAAATTAGAATGATTCTTTGTATCATTTCGTAGACTTCGAGTATCTTGACAAGTGTCTATTTAATGTAGCTTAGAAATTTTACGGATAGTGCATGGCTAGTAAGCTATTAAGCTGGATGGTGCATGACTACAGCCGTGATAGAATTTGTATCATTTCGAACCTTGTATTTACTGTTGGATCCTGCTGAACTTAGAACTGATACTCTTTTTTAAAATAAGTTCTCGAACTATTAATATACCACGGGATGGTATTTTCTGTCTCTTTTGTATAGTGTATTATACCATTTGGATTGTCCTTGAGTAATGTTGTATGCCTGTATGGTGAAATGATTTTTACTTTTAGAGTAAAAAAGAGTGGTGCGATAACTTTTCACATGGGTTTGGTGATATATTTTTTTTCTCTTTTTAGCCCCTCACATTATTGATTTTCCCAGGCTATTGTCGACCTCTCCTGGTACTGTTTGATGGGATACCATTGATGGTCTCTCTCTTCATTTTGTTTTTTTTTTTTTGTTGAGTAAAATATTATCAGTTTTGTGGGAAAACTTTGGCCTGTCAGTGTTCTTTTTCTGTTCCAATACCTTTTGATCTGTGGAAATGATAGAGTTTTGTAAGCAGCGTTGAATCTTTGATGAAGCTGCTGGCTGAGAGAGTTTGGCTATTGAGTTCTTATTATCTAGGTGTTTCAAATCTTTTAGATTTTATTTCAGATGACTGCTTCATTTCATTCCACTGACAACTTTTAATTGTGTGAGTGGTTTTAGCCTGTAGCATGTAAGTGTCTTCTTTGATGGTTCTCTTAGAGTAATTGTGTGTTTCTTGTTCGTTCTGTGTTTATTCTTATTTGAATGACTTGGATTTCCATTTTTTTAAGGTTTGTTGCAGTGGAGAAGTTGAAAGATCAATTGCTAGAAAACAACAAACAAACATATTGGGTTCCTGATTTTCTTAAGGTTTGATTTATTTTCCTTGGCTTCCCCCAAACCTAGAAAAATAAACTGCTTCTTGTGACAGAAAAAGTTGAATGAAATTTATCTATAAGGTAATAAGTATGTACTAATTAAGTTTGTATCCCCCTCACATTCTCTCAACTTCTTATACTTTGTGATTGCATATTGCAGGAAAAGTGCTTCCACAATTGGCTTGAAAATGCAAGAGACTGGGCTGTTAGTCGTAGTAGATTCTGGGGTACACCACTTCCTGTGTGGACTAATGATGACGGCGAGGAAACAATAGTAATGGATTCCATTGATAAACTTGAAAAGCTTTTTGGTGTAAAGGTTAGCTCTCTTGTTTGGCTATATCAATGTCTAATTCTTATCAGTCAAGTCTTAACATGATTTTGTATATTGCTTCATAAAGTAGCTTATAAAACCCTAAGATTAACGTTAACCTACCTCAATAAAACGTTTATAGTAGTACTGTAGTAGTCTATTTGACTGGTCAGAGGAGGCGAGGAGCTATGTTACATGGATTCTTCATTTTGGCTCAAGTACCCGTGTCAATGTATCTGACACCCATATCCTTTTGGACACTCGGATCCTCTAATTGTTAAGATACTTACAGAAAAGGAAATCAAATTAGCTAGAAAAGTGATATTTCTGAGTATTTCACATAGACAAGAAATAGGGAAATAGCAAAAACATAATTTTCTTAACCCTTTCTTGTTTAAATACATTTGTAAACATAGTTTACATTACGTAATCTGTGAAAATTATGCAATATATATAATACAAATAAGAGTTCAGGACGTGTCCCCATACCCGTACCCAAGTTGGGGACCTCATATCCACGTATCCTAAGATTTAAGTTTAGGAAGGTCCGATGCTTGGACTTGCACCTGCACCGATACTCGCACCCGAGTCCATGTAACATAGGCGAGGAGAAGAAGGGACTTGGATAAGGGAGAGCTGTGCATAGAATAGATCAATAGTTGTGGAGTACACATGTGACTGGCTGGGGATGAGTTTTCAAATTATATTTTGAGTTTCCTTGATGGTTATCTTTCTTGTAAAATCCCTTTTTGTGATTTTATTTCCTTTTTTGGGGGTTTTATATTTGAAAAAAGAGGAGAATAAATTTACAGAAAAATGCCACATAAGAGAGAGAAACGATACTACATTGCTATAGAATATAAAGATAGAACAGATGTGCACAGATTTTTTTGTGGAACCCACCACGGGTCCCACACAAGTGATCCGAGCCGTTCATTAAATGTAAAACACTTTTTCAAGGGTCCCTATGAAAAATCAGCTCAATCCGATACCTATAAGTTCTCGATCCAATCATCTAACTTTTCATTGAGATTTCAAGAAAATGAAAAGTTAAATAATTGGATCGAGCATCTATAAGTATCGTATTAAGATGATTTTTCACGGGGACCCTTGAAAAAATGTTTTACATTCAATGAACGGCTTGGATCGTTTGTGTGGGACCCGTGGTGGGCCCTAAAAAAAATCTGTGCACAATCTGTGCATGTAATGTCTGTGTAGACAGACTTTCTGATAAAGATAATGGAAGTGGTATCTCCATCTTCTGTCTATAAACGCTAGTCTAAATTGTAGAATGCTGCTTTTGTATTGTGTCAAGCCTTTTTACGAAATGGATATTCAGTCTCAGAATGGCATGAGAACTATTTCTGCACCTGGTAATTGGCAATGCTGATACCGTCTTGTAAAATTTCTCTTTGTATGTTCTCACCTTGGATTCTTGATGATGAAAAATGTGTTCTTCACCTGGTTTTGTAACTCATGCTTTTTTGGTTCCATATTTTTTTGGAATTTTTCCTTTTTTTGCCATATGTGATTTATTTAGCTTTACTAATTGCTTGTCTTTTCTTTCACTTACATTTACAGGTAGCTGACTTGCATCGTCACAAAATTGATCATATCAGTATCCCGTCAAGTCGTGGCCCTAGTTTTGGAGTGCTTTGACGCGTTGAGGATGTAAGAACACTAAATCTGTCTTTGAATTTTATGGTTCCTCGTTTTGCAGTTTTTTCCCTCCAATAGTTAACTTGTAGAGGATGCCATCTAGTCACATCTCTGTTCTGAGCAGATTGCTTCCTGGTGTCACAATGTATTTTTTATAATTAAATTAAATAGATGGTGTATTTTCCTTTTGAAGAGTCTGAATACTTGCTTTCGTAAATTGCGGAGCTGGAGGTTATAAATGGCAGTTTTAGTCTAGAAAATCTTGTTTATAAAAGCAAGATTTTTTAAAACTTTTTTTCATGCTCCCAAAAGTGAATGCCACTAATTTCAAGCTCCGAGCCACAGAATGCATAACTTAAAAGCATGTTCTAGCTTTTATAAACATTTTTTTATGTTTTATGTTTTAGAATTTGTGGTTTGTGGTTTCAGGTGTTTGATTGTTGGTTTGAGAGTGGATCAATGCCATATGCATATATCCACTATCCATTTGAGAATGTTGAGCTCTTCGAGAAGAACTTCCCCGGGCATTTTGTGGCTGAGGGGTTGGATCAAACTCGTGGCTGGTTAGTTTCTTGTCATTTGTTTGTGTACTTAATCTCTATTCCCCTTCTTGTACAAGGGTTTCTATCCTGCTAGTTCCTAGATTAAGGCTTGTGAATTTCGGGTAGTTGAGTCCTACTACCACAGCTATCCATGGGTGAACATACCGTAATCTTCATCAGTAGTTCCCTACATTACGGCGGCTTCTTAATGAAATTTATATTACTTGTGATGACCCAACCAATATAACCACTGGAACGAAACATCAAAAGAACAATCCCGTAGTTGAAACATTCTCCGAAATCAAACGGACATCAAATGTAAGAAGGATGAACAAAAATGATTTTTGCTCAACAGGGAATATCTGCCACAATGTTTCCTAAGGCTAACCCCCTTTGTACAATAACGAAACCACCACTGAGTACACCAAGAGTTCTTTGTTTCCCTTCATCTGTACCTTCCTTTAGGAAATCACTTGTCACTTGACCTTTTCTTTCACGTGGAGATTTAAACATCTCTATATGGAAAGAGGCATAATGCAAACCGGGGAAATTAAAAATTGACAGGCTCGATCACTAGACATCCAAGAAACCAAAAGTGTCCTGCAGTGCTGGCAAGCAAGCATACAATGATGGCTGAGTGTATTTTACGTTACATCTCCAACCGTTATAAAAAGAAGCAGTTTTTCGGATGGCATATTTTCAATTTGGGACGAATTTGCCCTTTGATTTCGGCCATTTTGCGAATTGCCCAGGCCATTCGGATACCAATTTTTTTCCCATTTTTCCAATTATGCCCTGGGGGCTTTTTGTTGTTGGATGTCTGCGACGGTAATTTCGCCTCCTTGCCCTATGAGTGGAACAAACGCAGCCATGTAGCCCTTGAAAGGGCGACGTCTCCCAACTCTCCAGTGTACATACGACGGATTCGACGAAGAGAGAGAGAGAGAGAGAGAGAGAGAGAGAGAGAGAGAGAGAGAGAGAGAGAGAGAGAGAGAGAGAGAGAGAGAGAGCGGAGGAGGAACGATCGACGACCACCACCAACCCACACACCGGCTGTGACAACCGCCACCACTACCAGTAGCGCCCACCACCACCTCTGACGACCACCGGCGCACCCCTTCGAAAAAATCGCCTCCCCCAGTGGCAACCCTTCGCAATCACCGGTGCTAAACCCACCTACCGCCAAGGTGTCTCTCTCTCTCTTCGTGTGCTCCTCCCCAACTTCAGTTTTCCACACTACACATTGATCGAACCACGAGAAATCAGGGTCTCATGTTGATGTGAAATTGGGGATTTACCGATGTTAAATTGATTTCATGTTATTATGCTTCAAAGTAGATCTGCTCTGAAGAATATACGAATGTTTGTACGAGTTCTTCCATTTCTAGGTAGATTTAAGTTCATGCATATCTGGGTAAATATAGGTGAGTATGAGACCTACTTCTCTGTAGATGCTTCTCTATAGATGGTGGCTTTCCTTTGGGGTATGAAATTACTACGTGCTTATGAGTAATTTTTATGGGTTTAGTTGACCAGTTTTAGGAGGTTTCTAATTAGGCTAAAGTTTTGAGGCATGATAGTCATTGCTTGGCTGTATGCTTATTTAATGAAAATTACCATGCTTGTCTCTGTCGTAGTATTATACCTGGGTCTTGTGTCTGTATTGATGCTTCTTAGCTACATGCAGGTTTATTTGAAGATTTGTAGAAATTATGGGTCAGATATCTTATTGCATTTGGTATGGTTGTCCCTTTCTTTTAGTAGTTGAATACCTTTATGTTTGACTTTTAGAGATTGGAGAGTGTTTGTGGCTTGTGATAATGTTTGTACTCTTTCTGATGTTAGTGGTTTGTTGTCCCCCCTTGTCATTCTTTTGTTTGTCTTTTCCAAAAACATAATTTTAGTTTCAGATCCAAAATGTTACCCCTTATGGAATGAAGCGTTAGGATTATGCATTATACCCAAATGTTAGCACTCCAGGGATGCTAAAAATTATAACTATTACCTTTATGCACAGATTTAGGCAGGGTTTATGTATCTAGCGACTGGCTATAACTGACGAGTTGCTGCACACAATGAAGGTGGGACCGGGATGGATCGACAAAAGATTTGTGATACAATGCGATAGAAAGAAGAAAGACCAAAGAAGTGTAATGCTAATGAAAGAGATAACACACAATAAAAGACTAATAATGACCCTTTTTTTTAATCAGCGAAGAAAGATAGAAGGTGGACCCTAACTAACACCAAGAAACACAATGTGTAAACTACCCTTACCAAATTAGATAAATAGCAATAGCCTAAAGATACTATTTCATTCAAAAACTAGAGCATTATAAGATTCCTGGTTCCCCCACCTGTATAGGATGCAACATCGGGTCAGCTGCGTTGATGGATGAAGGAGCTTTCTCTAATGGACTCCATTGGGATTACAATAACCGATCTGATATGTGCACTCGGCGAAAGAGGATTGTCTCAACAGTACCTGGCCCGCGAGTATGGGGGTGATAACAACTTTCACGGTTCACGTTGCCAATCTTGTAAATTGATATTCATCATAAACAAGAAATGGGATGCTTGATGTCATGCTCTATAACATGATTTCCATGAAAGGAACTTCAGTTAAACGTGATATTAACTTGATATGTTGCTCCACTATAACTTTGAAGGACTATATGTTTGACTATGCACCAACAAGTTGCACAATCAACAGTTTAGTTTCACACTGATATAGCAAAATAAGATATTAGTTTTACTTATGTTTTATTTTCTTATTCTTTTGGGATCTTCAATATGCTACTCATACTTGACTAAACACAAAATTACAGAACCATTCGGTTCTTTCTTGCTGCTATAGTGTCTGAATTAATTTTTTGCAGGATGGTGGAATCTTAAATCGAGTTATGTGCTTAATGTATTACCTAATGCAAAGTAAAATTGCTCCCCTTATTGGACTCAACAGTGTCTTTCCGACCATTGTGGAACTACTACTAGGTGGCATCTATTCACGCATTCATGATGAAACTATATTTTCAAAGTACTAGTTGTGTTTGTCAGTGAAGCTGTGGACTGTGAATTTGTTTTAGAGAAGTCTTGACCATAGTTATCGAAATTGTACGATTCCCGATTCGAATTGTACGTTTCGGTTCGATTCAGGTATAAAACGATTCAGATCGATTATATGAATCGCAAATAGGTAAGAATCGAAGTGAGAATCGCAGAATTGTTTTTTGAATCGGTGAATCGTGAGGTGAATCGTGAAAATCGTACGATTTACCTTGTTTTCGAATGAGTGGGTTTTCCGGCGGGTTGGGTCACAAAATACCTTAAATTTATGGGAGGCGAGGGGTCGGAATTTCTTGTCTGACCCGGAGAGAACCCTGACATCGAAGAACACGAAGACCAGAGCCCTCGTAGAGAAGCTTCGAGCTCCTTCGAAGTTTTCGACGTCGACATGGATGTTTGAATTGCATATCGTTCCAGTCGGTGAGGGTACTGACTTTTGATATGTTTACTACTGGGTTGTATATTAGTTTATTTATATTACTAGTTAGTGGTGTGCATATTATATATTATATTAGTTAGTGGTGTGCAACTGTGCATATTATATATTATACTTGTTAGTGGTGTGTATATAATTTATATCACCAGCAAGTGGGGTGTACATTAGTATATAAAAGTCCGTTCAAAAAACAAAACAAAAAACAGAGTATAATAAACTTCTTTTTAACTAGTGCCTTGCTTATTAGATCACTAGATCATCTATTTATCTTATGAAACAATACTTTTAATTATTCAAACTTGAAATCTACATTTTTTTATGCATTTTCAAGATTTTGACCGAATCGGAACAATTCACGATTCGCAAATGGGCCTTTTCGATTCTCGATTTGAAAACTATGGTCTTCACATATATTGTCTTTCTTTCTTTTTGTGCTTCCTGTTTGTCTTCTACGTCCTATAGCAATGAAATCAATGACTCTTCTCCAACTGTTATATAATAAGAGGCAGTTTTTTGGATGGCACATTTTCAATTTGGGACACATTTACCCCCAATTGAACTCTCCCCTGTTATGGGCTTCAGGGTATTTCCGACTTTTCCGCCCCAGTAAAATGCGTGGATGTTATTGCCCTATGCCGTCCCTCGTCTGGTTCAGACACAAACACAGAGAGAGGGGGGGGGGGGGGGGGGGGGGGAGCTTTGGGCGATTTCTTTTCTTGTCATCTTACCATCATCTGCTCCTAGAGGCGACGGGAAGGAGGCGTCGGTGGGGGTTAGGGTTCAGAGGGTGTTGACGAGGCGAGTGAGGAGGTGCTCGGCCGTAGCGAAGTCCGAGTCGAGGATGGCGTAGTTGGAATGGAGCTTGGGGTTGAGAGGGACGTCCTTGCGGAGGGTGGAGAGAGAGAGGGAGAGGAGAGAGAGGCCGGCGTAGTGGGAGGAGGTCCACTGGTTGCGGCGAGCGCCGCCGTGGTGGAAGTCATCGATTAGGGTTTCCCATTCTTGGAGAGAGAGAGAGAGAGAGAGAAGAGTTTTAGGAGTTCCTTTCGTTTCTGTGCGTTGCCGCTTGCCGTCGAGAGGTAACCATTGCGGCTGTTGTTCTTTTCTTTTTTTACTTTTCCCTTGTGCTCTGTGTTTATGCATTTTTTGCGATCGTCCTCCTCTTCGCTTTGAGAAATAACTGCAGTTTGTTCCGGCCGTTCTTGTTTGCACTTCACACTATTCTTGCGGTCTGACATGTTCCGCTGTTGAACGGTTTGTCCTCTGATTTCGTCGTCGTAGGACAAAACGCTTTTCCACTGTGTTGGCTCTGTGTATGCGAAGTGTTTGAGGGTTTTTTGTTTATAGTTTTGAAAGTTTTCCCTCTTTCCGTTCGTGTTCCATGTTGCCATTTGTGTTATTCCTATGGACTATCTAGGTTTGTAGTATGTGGGGTTTTGGATGATCTCTTAGGTTTGGGCTTTGTCGTCAGTAAATTCGGGAGTATTGATCTCAGGTTTTTGACAACCTCGACAAATGATCTCATCATTAAATTGCCTTAAGTAGGTAAAACTTTCATCTACTTGTCGTTTGTTTTATTAGTACAAGGTTCGGTGGTTGTAATGTAATTTGTTCATGATTTTTCCTTCCTGTACTTCATGTTTAGGAATTCAGGGAGTTCATTCGTTTTGTTTTCTTCTCGTGTACTTCCCCTTCTTTAAGTAGTCTTCTCCTCTTTTAAGTAGTGTCGGGGTTTTTTTTTATTGTTGTTAGCTAATATTGCCCAAGTTGTTTTCAGAGTAATTGTGAGACCCATTTATATTTTAAAAGACAAGATACAAGTTACTCATATTCCATGAGGGCCTAGAAGAGAACTTTTAAAATTAGAAGGGTTCACTTTCAAAAAGTGAAAGTTTGGATGTGCTGTGTGTGCATGTGGAAGACATTTGAAGTGCAAGTGTGCATGTGTGAAACATATCTACTGGAATAGAAACAAAAAAAAAAAAACACAAAACAAAAGGGAGGGTTGGATCTTTAGCTGCTGAGAGAGAGAGATTCGAACTTCAATTGTGGTAGGTAATTCTTAGCCTCTTTTGCTATTGAGCAGTTAATGCATCTTGTAATTGAACTGGTTGTTCTTGGGGTTCAATTAAGATTGGTATCCTTGAAACAAGTTTAAGAGTTGTATTTCAATGTTTTCTCCTAGAACAGCTCAAATTGGTGACTGGAAGCACAGAATTAGGTCTGAGGTAATAAAGTTTGTTGGAACTAGGGCTGAATTCCAGTGTTACGGGTTGATAAGCTGACGGAATTGACTGAATCTATTTCTATGTATGCTTGTTTTGGCTAAAATTGTTTGTTAAAGAGCAAGAATTTTGTGCTAGATGCTGGAAATAACCTCCATAGCTGCTGTAAATGTATCTTAAGTGCTGAATTTCTTTGTAATCTGCTAGAATACAAGCCGAAATGCTAATAATTAATTGCATAAGTGCTGGAACTGGATTTATAGTTGCTGGAAATAAGCTGTGTGTCTGTTGTAGATCTGCTGTAAATGAATGCTTAGAGCTGAATTGCATCTTAATCTGTTAGGACTTGTATTGGAAACTAGAAATCAATTGTTATACCTATTGAAGGAAAGAGTATTAGAGAGTAATGGTTGCAATCCTTTCTTTTTACGAGTATCTCAATATTGATTCACACATGTGTGGATTAATGTGTTACACGCCAGATTCGGAGGCGGCGACGAGTACCATGACTCCACGTAGGGAGTGAGCTTGTGTTGGACCTTTTTGCTGGGCCTCAAGGTGAGTGTATCATCTCAAATCTTTAGGGAAAGTTAAGCTTAATGTGATAGTTTTATTGAGTTATTGGTGGACTGAATTGTTGCTGGATTTGGCTATTGTTGGTTGAGTTGGAATTGTCTATTGGCGACTGTGATGGTATTGCAAATTTTGGTGTTCGCGTGTGGACGTGGGCCCGAGGTGCCTATGTTTGCTAGACATAATGAGAATCCGGCCCGAGGTGCCGATGCCTGCCAGACTTGCGGATGAGCGAGGCCCGAGGACTGGGAAGAGAATTAACCCTAACCCCCACACAATGAATCACTTAGACTGGACACAATGTTCATACTAAGTACCTGGTATTATGATTGGTGGGAGGTTGTTAAAGTCTTGGTTTATGTACAGTTTGATATTTTGGGCCAAAGGTTATGGTGACTACATTATCTTGCCACAATACATGCCTTTAGCTAAAATGAGTTGGTTCATCCACTAAGCACCGTGCTTATGTCTTTAATGTTTCTTTTCCAGGGGTGTGGGTCCACTGCAGAGTCTAGACAGGAGTTGTGGATAGTGTAGTTCGGACTTTTGATTCCCTTGCATATGTGGATAGTTTTGGGTTTCTTTAATGTTGTAAATACCAGTGAGCTTGTCATGTGCATCATATTTTCCAGAATATTCGCAAGTTGAGTTTTTTTTTTTTTTTTGTGGGTTTGACACCTGGCTGGCTGGTGCATTATCTTTATTACTTGAGCGGTGCCAGGGTGTGGGTTCATTCCATTTGAAAAACAGTATATTGTGGTAATTTCTGGGATGGGGTGTTACAGTAACCTTTATTTATGATTATGTCTGTTTCATTGCAGACACATAATAGGGATAGCAAGAGAAGTACATGCAAAGGGATTTTAAAGGACATGGAAGGATTCTGGCATTAGGTATGGTTGTTGGGCTTCCCTTTCAAATCTTTCAAATCTTGAATGGATATTTTGCCAGTACGTTTTATATATATATATATTTATATGGGAAAAATTCAAAATACCCCCCAACCTTTACACCAAAATTCAATTAGACTCCCAACCTTTTAAAAACTTCAATTTTACTCCCAACGTTATCTTCCGTTAATCAAAACGCCCCCTTCCGTCCGAATGACTAACAGATTTCGTTAAAGGCTCCGTTAAATATTGTCCCGATCAAATTTTCATGATCCGAGCCGCTCAATGTGTTCAAAACGTGATTTTAAGGGTACCCGTAAGAAATCTATAAAAAAAATGACCGGAAAGGGCTTCATCTGAACAGTTTTGTATTGAATAGTTCAATACAAAACTGTTCAGATGAAGTCCTTCCCGATCATTTTTTTTGTTGACTTCTCGCAAGTACTCTTAAAATCACGTTCTAATCACATTGAACGGCTCGGATCATTGAAATTCGATAGGAAAAGGGGAGGTGCAGACCGAAGCAAAATCCGGACGTCCGGACTTTAACAAAATCCGGATCAATCTTCACCTCCCCTTTCCCAATCGAATTTCGATGATCCGAGCCGCTCAATGTGTTCAAAACGTGATTTTAAGGTTACCCGTGAGAAATCAACAAAAAAATAATCGGGAAGGGCTTCATCTGAACAGTTTTTTATTGAATAGTTCAATAAAAAACTGTTCAGATGAAGCCCTTCCCAGTCATTTTTTTTTCCCGATTTCTTGCGAGTACCCTTAAAATCACGTTTTGAATACATTGAGCGGCTCGGATCATCTAAATTCGATCGGGAATCTATTTAACGGAGCTTTTAACGAAATCCGTTAGTCATTTGGACGGAAGGGGGCGTTTTGATTAACAGAAGATAACGTTTGGAGTAAAATTGAAGTTTTTAAAAGGTTGGGAGTCTAATTGAATTTTGGTGTAAAGGTTGGGGGTATTTTGAATTTTTCCCTATTTATATTTCCATACTTCAATTCAAATGTCCATTACTGTTGTACAATCATGAGCATTTTATTTTTGTGTTATCTGTGATTGTTTAATATTGTACTACTCCCTCCGTCCCGATTTGTTTGTCCACTTTTTGACTTTTGCTTGTCCCAAATTGACTGTCCAGTTTCAAAAATTATTGGGTCAAATTATGTACATTTCCTTTTTTGCCCTTTCTCTTTGTTTTTTGGAGTAAATTGGAATTCAAGTACGGAGTAATAAAAATTCAAACTTTCTACTGTAATTAAACAAACTGGAAACTTTTCATTGCATTCTACAGATTAGATACATAGACTCATAGAGCCAAAATATACACCAGATTCTAACAAAAGAGTTCCTATCAACATCATGTGCTTTATCCCTTCACCAACTTAAGGACTTTGGATCAAACACAGCCATCCAAAAATTTCTTCGGCTAAAGGCTTTGCAAAAAAGGTGAAGCAAAATGTGGAGAGTCAACCTGGAGAGGGAAACAAAAAGACAGAGTGAAAACACCTTATTGCACTAACCCGGCCAATTGAAATTTTTTGCTATTTTAAACACTAAAAACAAAAAGATAAACAATTGGTTGTTCAACAAAGGGAAAAAAAACTGACCTTCCAGATGAGCCAATGCATTTTCCACAACATCACGATCACATTGAATATGAGATGGAAGATTACCAACTCTAACTAGTTGGCCTTTCCCCATATGTGGCAACTTGTAATTTTTTCCACCATAAACCTTCATCACCTCAACCATACAAGTTTGCAATGTTAAGAAAACGCGATCAAGAGTTTGTGACGACAATTCTTCAAACGATTTCTCCACGACAGAAACGAGCTGGTCGATTGTCGAAGGTGCATGTTGATGTTGCAAAGATTGAATTGCTGCAAAAAACCCGAGATCTAAAACATTCATGTCCGGACTATTGGGAGGTTGAAACGACAAACGGATATTGAGCCCATCTTCATGTGCAGCTTCAAGAAACTTGGGATCCAACGGATGAATGTGTGCCTTCGCATTATCTTGTTGAATGACTATCGTTTCCATTTCGCCGGAACGCGGCTACTTAGCTCTAATTGCGGGCAGAACCTTTTCAATCAAGCACGATCGACTAACATCTTTGGTTACTGTTACAGCCTTTGTTACCAAAGTACCAGCAACTCTATTCTTACTCTTGCGTTTTGCAGGTTCCTTACAAGTGAATGGAAAAATTCCAATTTTCCAGGAAAATACCTCATTCCCATTTGCATCAAACCGTGGTCGAGCTACCGCCGCTAGAAACATGACTTTTATGATGAATTTTTGCTTTTGCAAGTGCGATGCGGTTCTTCCTCTTCCGGTAGTACATAATATCTCTCCGATTCTCTCGTCAAATAAAACCACTTTTCATCAATATGCACATAGTTGTACATATCTTTGAAAAATGGTTGGCTTTCCAAACTACTAGGCTCAAGCATTGATAAACAGAAACGGAGCCTTGATCTCTTACCTTCTTCCGACAAATCTGGCTTCAATGCATTTGTATGCGGCCTCATTAAGCCTTCTTTGATTCGCCTATGCATAGTTGATTTAGGAACTTCCAAGGCTTTTGATAATGAGCGGATATTAGTTCGGTGTTTGAATTCCAATCTGGAAATTTTGCTGCGCTCGATTTGAACTCGCTTGCGGCCAACTCTCCCGAGCAATTTCGAGGACACATCAACCACAGACCCATTAGCAATACAAGCCTTCCCTTGTTGCCAAATTCGAGTAACTGTTTTCGGATGTACAGAGAACAATGCAGCAACCTCACTAATAAAACCCCCTCTTGGTTTTCCATAATCAAACTGTAGCAAAAGAGCATCAAAAATTGCTTGGCGTTGTTCATTGGTGAGATTTCTTTTTGATCGACAATTGCTTGAGGATTTCTCATACAAAGACTCCATTAGTGATGGAAATACTAGCGGACAAAAAAAAGGATTGGGATATGGAATAGGTGGAGAGGGTGTAAATTAGGGAAGGGAAGAAAACGTGTTAGAAGAAACAGAGTACCATGGAAAGGAGAAGGATTTTTATTGGGTAATTTGAGTTGCAGTGGGAAGCCATTTCTTTGAGAGGAGTAAGAAAGAGAATGACTTTTTAGGGGAGAGTTGAGTTTATAGTGGGAAAATCTCTGTCAGAGAAGGAAGTCTTTTAAAATGAGGGAAAGTTTAAAATTGAATTCAAGTTTTGCCCGCCAATTGGTTTAATGGAGTAAAAACAATTGGCTCCACTGATTTTTAGCGCCTGTTTTTTGAAAATACTGTACAAACTTTCTCCTAGACTTATCAGAATGATGAAGGGTATTTTTGGAAATCTAATACATTTTAGTAGCAATCATTTGGCCCCCTTAAAAAGTTGGAATTTCGAGGTCGGACAAACAAATCGGGACGGAGGGAGTATATCTTAATAAAGAGAAAATATGATTGGTTGTTTTTTGTGAATTTGGTCCTTTCTGTTCATAGTTTCCAGGTTAATATACACAACCAATTAATCTTTACATCACGAAGACAGCTGCATTATACGGCGCTTGATTTATTTATTTATTTGCAGGCCGTCGATTAAGGGGGATTGTTTTGCAAAGTTAAGAAAGGTAAAGTAATAGGAATGCTTGGGTCCATATTGTACATAGCTTAGTTTCTAGAATCCAAAAAATTGAACAGATAAATCCATTTTCCTACTTATTTTTGAGGATCATTAACGTACTTTCTCAATTTCTCCCCAGGTTTTACAGAGTTCTGTCATGCTAATTCAAAGATTTGGTTTCGTAGGAATAAAAAAGGAGGTTTGTTGTTCACCATGCTTGATATCTACTTTTTAGTTCGCTTCCTTCCTATATTCGCGTTGTCATGTTGTTGAGTTGCTGCATTGGTTCAAAATTTAATGTTAGAATTGGTTGTGGAGGGATTTGCTGCATCTCAAATCAATCCGTTACATTCTTTTTTACTATCTACCTTTTTGGTGTGATAGATTGAGTAAATGAAGAGGTTTGTGGCTCACGATACATGAAGTGTGTTGTTAGTGTCACTTCCTTCTGAAATGAAGCTTGGGTTGAGTTTCGCTGGTTACTGGCCTTTTTTTTTCCAAATACATTGAGAATTTGCTTCTGTAAAATCATAAGTTCGGAAGAGAGACTATCTGAAACAACTGGATGTAGAAAACTGCAAGGGCAAACCATTTGTTGATGGGTAGGCTAAGACAATTCAGTAAATTAGTGCAATGTTGAAGCAAGTGGGAGAGCCTAGACTTAGAGGCTCATATTTGAAGGATTCTGAGAAAGCAGGAATATATCAGTTTCATAAGGAGAATCCAGAAGTGTACACGTTTTTAAAGTTGGCTAAAGATTACAGGATTATGGGACAGAGGGTGCATGCCATTTTGTGGCTAAAAAAACTTGAAGAGGAAAAGGAGTAAAAGCTTGGGCATCCTCTGGATGACTCTGAGCTCGACACTTGCCCTAAGTAAGCTATCAAATCAGTAATTTTTGGTTTGTGAAAAATACTGTAAGAATTTCTAATAGGAGTATAAGATTATGCCGGTACTATTAACTAGCTTAGTAAATGGTGGATTACTAGAGTTGGTTGGTGCTTCACTTGAAAGCTTACAACTGTACTCATAGTTCTTACATAAACGTGTTTGAAAAAGAGGACTTGAAGTATCTTAGAATTTGAGGATTGCTGAACTTAGGTTTATGGACTAGGACGCTAATCAGCTATGTGAAGTCCAAACTTTTTAACATGCCAGCTAATGCTTTGTTTGGTTTGGGATTTGAAAAGTTTTTTGAAAAATAGTAGGGGTAATAAGTGGAGAGAGATAGAGAGAGAAATGTTGGAAGTAGGGAGAATCTAGGGGGAATCTAGGAGGAATTTTTTGAAAAATACTTTTTGAAAAGGGAAGAGAACAAGGCATAAATGAGTTAAGTCAATCACTTGGGGTTGTCTTCTTTTTAGTAGTGTTTTTTGAAACTAGGTGATTTGCCAATTGCAACGTATTCTCGGTTTGCTGCTTGCTTTTATATTCAGATTCAGGTTACGCAATCAGAACTTATTAAATGAAAATTGAGGAGTCGAGGATTTAATCAACCAAGAGAGAGCTAGAGAATTTATGGGTCAATGTAGGAGTGCAAATTCTTGCATTCAATAATACTTTTGAGTTAGGTTTGCTTCTTGCTTTTTTATGTGCTTGCTTTGTATTCTTGTTGATCTACCATTTATCTCTAATTACTGGTTATTATGCTTCTCTCCATTTCCTAAAGCTGATTGATTTGTGCAGTTTGATGCCCTGATCTCATTAGTTTAATTTACTAATTTACTATCCCAGAGTTTTATGATTCTATTATACAAGAGCTGGGCTTTCACATGTCATCATTTGTATTCTTTTGTCCATGATCCTAGAGTTTGATTAAGTAATAAGATATTGAATTGCTCCAACAGGGCAGGGATGACCATTTTGAAAAGATGGGAAAATTCTAACATTGGTGGTGTTCCTTATTATCAGTCTATAGGCACATGTATGGTTGTTTGCGAATTGCCATCTTTAATTATTTGAGTAAGAGCGCATAATAGCATTAATGGACATCGGGTTTGGAAAATTATTGCACTTGCAGAGGCCTTCCATTGTAATTTGTACCTTGATGATGCATTTTGAGAATTTATGGATTGGAACTTGTGAATGATTGGCTTTCAACGGAAAAATATTTTGTACTACCTGCAGTTCAGTTATTAAGTTGTCTATCTTGAGTTCAGATACCTTGTGAGAAAGATAATGATAGAGGTTTTACTTTTCAATTTCCAATTTCTGGATTCCTAATGTGTAATAGGTGGCACTTCTTGCAGCATGTGTGCGTTGGGGCTTGAAAGTTCTGTCTGCAATGGAAGCTGGCACGAGAACTGACCCTACAAAAATTTGTGTGGTTGATTTGAAAGAGTTGACAAATGACCCACTATCTCAAGCCATAATTCTTTTGGTGTGCATGATTTGCTTTCTAAGTACTTTTGAAATGTGTACCTAACTACCATAAACTTTACTACAAAGAAACTACTCTCCCATATGTAATTAGGGTAGGCAATATAATTTACATGTGCATCAGCTAGACTTTTTGCTGCCTTAAGCAATGTAATATACATTCATAACTCTTCTACTATCATTCCTGCTTTTCCACCTTGACCATCAAAAACAACATTAATCTTTGACTTGAAACAAAATCTTTGCCCTGAAACAAAATAGTATATCCTCTTCAACGGGCACATGACATTCGTGCTTTGCACGTGGCCGCACCTAGTAATCCAAAAAGGCCTGAACACCTGTAAAAATAATTATTTCATATCACAATACTTCCACACATGCGATGTTAACTTACTGCATTTTGAGCATGTGTTTTAAAACATTTCCCGTTCTTGTACTGGTGTCATCCTTGCTCTAGGTAACATAGGCTGCAACACAATGGCTTTGTTTGGTTTCCATCTTTGGGTATTTAGTTTTGGTAGTGGTTGGAGAGAGAAATAGTGTAATGACTGGAGAGAGGGGTAATGAGTAGAGAGATAGAGAGAGAAATGAAAGTAATAATTGGAGAAATAGGGTAATGATTGAAGAGAAAAATAGGGTAATGATTAGAAAACAAAAACAAAACAAAGTTCAAATGGAAAACGAACAAAGCCAACGTAATTTAGATTTGTATTTTGTAGTTAATGTCTGACATGATTTCATCATGCTATTTAGGCAGGGTTTCCCCTATTGTCTAAACGGAAACGGACTAAATGGGCTAAAGCTCACAAAAACACGAATTTTGAGATAGGTCATTATTCTCCTCACATACATCAACTAAAAGTCCATTCAGCGGAAACAACTTGTCTAAAGTCCTTAAGTTGTAGACAAACTTTTAGGGAAAACCCACCCCACCCTTAGTAGTTTCCATTCAGTGGAGCTGGGGTGTCACTTGTTAGTAGATAACTAAGAATAAGATAAATATCCGCTCATATGGCTTCTGCAAGTTCTTTCATGTTTGTCTTGAATAAATGTTTTCAATCCTCGTCTTACAGAGTTTATCTCAACCAATCTGTGAGCGTTGAACATAGTTCATTGGTACTCTTCAATGTTATCTTGGAGTGGCCCAGGTTTTCTTTATAGGATGGAATTGGGCTCTATCCTTTTCCTTTTCAATGCACAGGTTCTATACTCTCATGGTCTTGTCAACTGCGCTTTTTGGAAAGCCTGCATTTAGGAATCTCATTTAGGATGGGAGGAAAATGAGTAAAAGACTCAATAACTATCCATCACGGCATCACCAGTGGAAGTCATAAATGATTATGGGGCTGTAAGTAATTTCCAACTTATATTGCTAATGTAGGTTACAATAATTACTGGAATCATCCTGTCTCATTGGTCGTTTTATGTTTCCCCATGATACTTAAAAAATTGCTTGGATTCGTACTGTCTTGACCCTTGTGCAGGATGCTTTGCGATTATACATAATTAACTCTCCAGTTGTCACGCCCTCGATTTTCAACATAAACAATAATAACATTTACTAATCAAAATCCTCACCGAAATTACCATAAATAACCCAAAAGATAGTTTAATCCCCACTTCCACAAACCGGCTCAATACTTACAATGTTCCACAATAGAAGATGTGATACAATGAAATTTTATTTTACAAAGGTTGAAAAGTGCTTCCGAAAATATCTTTAAACCATGACATCAGTATGCACTCTAAGCACTCCATGACAGTGACCTGCAATAAACCTAAAAATGATAGGTTGAGCTACACTAGCCCAGTAGAAAAGTCTACACAAACTCTATATGCAAATGAGGTGAATCAAGCACCAAGAGTGAGTGAACATAGACGGATACGCCCAATGCACAAGTGACTATCAACAAGGTTCAAGCTATAGTCTAAGGGTCATAGACTTCACATAAATGTCTCTAAACGTTTCCTTCTTTAACTAAATACATTAATAAACTCATGTCAATCCACATTAGTCTATAACTAATTCTAAATCATCTTATTATTCTTCATATGATACTACAATCTTTCTCATGTCCATGTTTATCATCATCAAAACCCTTCATGACAAAACCTTTCCTTTCTTTTAATCAGTTGTTTCCCCTCAATCATCACTAGGGTCACCTCGGGTCTAGTTCCCTCGAGCGTAGGGTCACCCCGAGTCTATTCCTTCAATAATAGTCATCAGTTGGGGTCACCTCGGGTCTAGTTCCCTCGTGCGCAGGGTCACCCCGAGTCTATTCCCTTAATAATAATAATCACTTGGGGTCACCTCGGGTCTAGTTCCCTCGAGCGTAGGGTCACCCCGAGTCTATTCCCTCTATAACGACCACTTGGGTCACCTCTCACCCTTATTCATCATCGTCATCATTTCATAATTAACTTTATCATCTATCTATCGGTTGTACCACAATTCTTCAATCCACCATATTGACTACATTTCAAAACATTCCAAACTACCAAGCATATCAAGATTCCGACTAATAAATTAATACACGCCATTCCCTCTAAGCATATCACAATACCGCACACCCCCACCGTACCTCTAAGTACACCCCGTACCTTCACATACCACATATCAAGCATAAGAAAAATGTCTTATGTATCCACGCCTAGCATTGTTTAACTCAAAGGAATGTTTTACTTGTTCGTTTTTCATATCGCATGCCAACACCTACAACCTTTGCCCACCTATATTCCTTATATTCTCTAAACCCTCGTTTCGGTGTCAAATGACTCATACGGAACTCAACGACCACTACAAAGCCTAGTATACCCCTAGCTCCGCCAAACCATTCAATTAAGTACTCAAAAGAGCCTAAGAACATTCGTGTCTCACCACACGATTCTAAGGAAAAGGATTATCTGACGTTTCCGAACACATCTATCTTATTTTGGCTACCAAACCTTATCGATTAAGATTTAGGTGATGAGACCACCACCATTGGAAAGTAGATCTCCGGTACATGAATTTCGATATAAAATTTGCCCAAAACCGAGTTCGGATGAAAAAGTTATGCTCGTTCGAAGTTCTTCCAAAAATGCTGATTTTTCAATGTCTACCGGTAGACATTAATCTCTACCGGTAGAAGACCCAAATTTCACAAAAATGACAGATTTTTGAATACCTACCGGTAGACATTAATCTCCTACCGGTAGAAGACCAAAATTTCACAAAAGTGACACTACTGGACAGCGTTTCTACCGGTAGATCCACAATTTCTACCGGTAGGACTTGGGTCCTCAGTGCTCGATTTTCAGATTTTACCAGAACAATTCCAACAACAAAACCAACGATCTAAGGCACGATTTAAGTACCAAATCAACTCATCAAGCATATAAAGAGAGGTAGAATTCCCTACCTCGAGTTTCGAAGACAAACCCACGAGATTACCCTAGCCCTAGACTCCAAAAGCGAAACCGAACGGAAAACACCTCCTCCGAGCTCTAGCCAACGAAGCACGAGCTCCAAAACACGCGTAGATGAAGGATTGTTGGTTGATTGCTATTGGGTTTTGAGTGAGTTGGGTGGAATTTGGAGTAGGAGCAAGAGCAGAGATGCCGAGAGATGGAGAACCGGACGGGAGGAGAGAGGGAGAGATGGGAGATTTTAATCTCCTACAACCAACTCAACCCTATATATACTAACATATACACTAATCACACTAGCACTCCCCCAACTTTCGATTCTACCATTCGAACCCCAAATCAAATAACTCCCAAATTTCACATTTTCCTCCATTTCTGATATTAATAAACCTTTAAATAATTTTCTAAAAATACGGGTCCTTACACCAGTTGTGCGGGTTGAGCCTTTACGTTTTAAGAAGGATGGAGTTTTTGGTGTTGTAAGTATTTTTTTTTCTTTTGTCCGCAAGTAGTGCTATTTCTAGATGTTTTAATGACCTTGAATACTTTTAATTTGCTTCAATATTTTGGTTACTTGTTATATCTCGTTGATCTTCAATTTCTCCTCCTTTCTACGTAGGTGAAAGATGTATTTTTACCATGGTACAATGCATATAGATTCCTTGTTCAGAATGCAAAGATACTTGAGGTTGAGGGGCTTGCACCGTTCATTCCTGTTGACAAAGTTACACTTCAGCAGTCATCTAATGTTCTTGACCAGTGGATCAACTCAACCACTCTGAGTTTGGTTCATTTTGTCCAGCAAGAAATGGATGGATACCGCCTCTACACAGTGAGTTGCCTGTTAAGCATTACTGAGCATTCTGCATTTTTTGTCTCTTTTATAATTTTCGATGTAGTTATGCAGTGTACTTGCAACCTTTGTAGTATGTTCGCTCTTGTTGGAAATGTGAAGCCGTAGAATAGTGTAGAAGCAAAGAGACTAGCTAGAAAAAGTTACTGCCACTCCTCAGAGAATTATGGGTCATTATCTGGACCGGCTAAGAGGAGTTGCTGCTCAACTTCAGTTCTTTTGAAGTAGAAATAATATAATTCTAAAACAAAGGAAAAGAAAAGAGATTCTTGTTTGTAATTTTTACTCAGAAGAAGCGAAAGAAGTTGAAAGTTCCAAGTGACTGAGGTTGACGAATAGCTACTGGAGGATACTCTATTAGGACCACATCTGGCTCGTAGGAGATCATGCTGAGTTGACCAAATTCATTTCTGAATTGATAGTTTTAATCTTGGTGGGAGTATTGCCTTTTGAAATAGCATATGAAAGAAAATAAAAGATTGGGCCGAATATGTAGCTGAAAGTTACCTTCCAAGAAAAATGTAGCTAAAGAAGCCAAAAGATAAATAACCTAGTACATAAAGTGAAAATTGAATGCTATGAAAGGAGACATGGATTTTGAAGAAGCAATTCATCCTGATCTTGCCTATTCTAAGTTCCCAAAGGACATCAATGTTTACTTGCTACCTATTTTATTTTTCACTCTACATGGTACTGTACGAGTTGGGTGGCAAGCATCAGAACCTCTAGGGCATCTAGTGTTTTATTATTTAATCACCTGTACACATTTTTGTCATTTATTACTTTAAGCTAAAGCATAGCTTAACATTTGACAACTTAATTGTTGATTTAAGCACATTGATTGATGCATAGAAAAAAATGCAGCATCCAGGATTTTGAATTTCAGACGTTACGTAACAGGATTTTCGACCAGTGACCGATACTTACCTATGTCCTGTTAGATACTATCCGATATATGATTGTAACATTGACACTGATACGTCTCCTGGCACTGCATCACATCTTTTTCACATCCAATTTTTATTCTTTTTTTTTTTGCCAATCGATAACGAGATGTTTATTAGTCACTGCATCAAAGAAACATCTGGCACGGCTTCCATACAATCGCAGGTAGGAAAATTCCCTTGCTAGGTTCTTGGAACATTCAAGGATAGGGCATATTTGGCAATGATGCACTTGAATTTTTTTTGATCCACCATACTACGCTGGATCATTGCCAAAAATCCGAGAACAGGTACTACACTTGATCTTAGCCAAAGGATCGAGAACAGATACTACATTGATCCTTTTTTTTGGGGCTATACTACACTTGATATTAGCCACCCCAGTTGTTAAAAAAAAAAATAGTTTTCAAAGCTAGAAAGGAACACACGTGACACCCCCAACCCATTACGCATTAGAAAAGACCCTCACTCGGCGTCGGTGGTCGATCTCAGTCTTGCAGTCGAAAATTAAAATCTAGCTCTCTTAGGTTTCTCTATCTCCTTGAATCTCTCTCTCCTTTCTTGCTCCTTGGCTTTGGGTCCTTAAAAAGCCGTTGTCGAGACTTGAGAAACAATCAGTAGTCGCAGTCATGGAATCATGAGGACTGAGGAGATTGGTGATGCGAAGATAGCCGAAGTTGACTTGATAGCCGAACGATTTCTACCACGATATGATTTCTGGCAATGCAAAGATTCCCATTCGGCTCTCAACAGTGGCACTCATGGAACCCAGTCGGGAGTTGCACAATTTCTTCCCTCTCGTATTGGTAAAGTTACTCCTCTACTCGTATCCGTTCGTAGTTCTTCCCTCTGCCATATTCTTCTCTTTTTGTTTAGGAATTAGGACTTGGGAGTTAGGAACACGTATTTGTATTTACTTGATGTCTCTATTTTTGATGGAGAATTGGGGATTTGTTTGTAATGTGGCCGGTAGATTGCTGTGTGGCCTTCTCATTTTGCGTGGCCGACAAATATGTTGGTAATCTACTATATAACTATAGTTTATTTATTTTTTGAAAGGCCTATAGTTTATTGTTGATTCTTGAATATAGTATTAGACCTCATCTTGGATCAATGGATCTTGATACCGGTCGACTTGTATTCTAACTATAGTAATGTTTATTACTAAATAGTGTTCTAATTAGTAATTAGTATTGTTTACAATTCTAACTCATCTATTCTTTATTCGCAGATTGATTCGCGCAGATTTTGCAAATTGTTCATTTGCTCATTCTCGTCGGCCACTCCGGTAATACTTTATTTTTTAATACTCGCCAAGGGAGAAAGTGGGATTCCCTTGCATCCCTCCTTGACATTAATGTGTTAATTTGTTTTGTTGCGGTGCTTGTCAAGGGAGAAAGTGTGACGCAATGGCTCCCCCACTTTTAATTA
Organism: Rhododendron griersonianum; assembly: GCA_018127125.1. Classification (NCBI taxonomy): domain Eukaryota; kingdom Viridiplantae; phylum Streptophyta; class Magnoliopsida; order Ericales; family Ericaceae; genus Rhododendron; species Rhododendron griersonianum. The sequence continues at coordinate 17,082,280 of CM030799.1, read as the reverse complement.
CTTCGTATTGATTAATCTACTTAATGGTTAGTTTTTTTGTATACTCTCTAAGGGAGAAAGTGGAATTCCCTTGCATCCCTCCTTGACATTAAATGTTTGAATTTGTTGTGTTGCTTGTCAAGGGAGAAAGAGTGATGCAATGGTTCCCCCCTTTTAATGAGAGTGGAGTACTGAGATTTGATAAGGTTTTTGTGTTGGGTGTCACCTCCAACATGAAATCCTGGCTCCGCCACTTGAAGGGAAGAAACAAAGACAATGGTTGTGTTTGGTTGGGAGTTTTGTTTAGTTTAGTTTTGGTAGTAGGTGGAGAGAGAAATAGAGTAATGATTGAAGATAGAGGTAATGATTGGAGAGAGATAGAGAGATGAGAAAGTAATAATTGGAGAAATAGGGTAATGATTGGAGAAAGAAATAGGGTAATGATAAAAAACTAAACTAAAACTAAAACTAAAAGGTTAACCGAACAAAGCCATTATAATTTGCCAAGTTTGAAAGAAAGTTCCAACTTTCAACTCGAAATTTCCGATAAATGTAAAAAAGCAACCGCAACCATTGATATCCTAGAAACACGACAAGCAATGCCATATATTTAAGGGTACTTTCGGAGTGTACGACGGTAGCAATGAACACAATTACCTGCACCTATCAACGGTGGGGGATACAATGTAATATCACACAAGTTGACATTTTTTCTTCTCCACATATCTAGGTCAAGAATTGAAGCTGGGTAGTAGACTTGCAAGATTTTAATTATACTTCTTCGATGTAATGAATAGCCTTTTTTCTTACACTTCGAGGAGGCTATAGCCTAAAGAAGGGTAATGTGGCAAAACTCTAACACTTCGTAATTTAATTCTTTTTTTGCCAATCAATAACGAGATTTTCATTAGTCACTTCATCAAAGAAACATCTAGCACGACTTCCATACAATCGCAACTAGGAAAATTCCGTTGCCAGGTTCTCAGAACATTCATGGATAGGGCATATTTGGCGATACTAGATTATTTTTGATCCATGATACTACATTTGATCATAGCCAAAAATTCGAAACAGATTCTAAACTTTGATCTTAGCCAAAAGATTAAGAACGGATTCTACACTTGATTTTAGCCAAAAGATCGAGAACAGATACTACATTTTTTTTTTATTGGCGATACTGATACTAGATTTGATCTTAGTCAAAAGGCCGAAAACAGATACTCCACTACACTTGATATTTTTTTTTATTGGCGATACGACAGTTTATTTTAGCCAAATGGTCGAGAACAGATACTGCACTTGATTTTTTTTATCAGCGATACTACACTTGATCTTATCGAAAGAGATAGAGAGTAAATAGTACGGTTGATCTTTTTTATAGGCTTATTATCTATATTTTTGGTCCCTACAAAATATCCTCAGTTTCGTTTTTGTCCTCAAATTTTTGGTTTCAGTTTTACCCTTGTATTATCTAACATATTTCAATATTATCCTTCCGTCAAAAACTTGGACGGTAAATGCCTAAGTGGCAAACGACTTGGTGATGTGGATTGTGGGGCCAACTTTATGTCTTCCCCACCCCAAAAAAATCCTAAATCCTAAAATTCCCAAATTCATTTGCTTCCAAACCCTAAATCGGCAAAATCGTTTTCCCAAACCCACCAAACAATGAAATCCCCAAATTCGTTCCCTTGACCTCTTCCTTCACTTGACCCAAGCCAATTAAATCTGGAGATTTTTCAGGGCCGCCGGAATCAGTGGTGGGGTGATGGCTCTCTCTCGGTTTGGGTCAAAAGAGAGTGCAATTTTGTTCACCCTCCTTAAAAGAGGGCCCTCCTTAAAAGAGGGTGAACATTAGTCTCCCTCTTTTTTGTTAAAATGGTGTAGGTCCAACCATTGCAATACACTTTTTGGTAAGCATGACATTACTTTGTGGTTGGATGACATCACTTTGGGGTGGGATTCACACCATTTCAACCAATAGGAAGGAGGGTAATGTTCACGCTCTTTTAAAGAGGGTGAACAAAACAAAACTCAACTCGTCAAAAGAGGGTGTGTGGTTGATGAGAGGGGAAAATTAATTTGGGGAAGAGAACGGGTGGGAGTTGAATCACAAGGAGGGGAATTCAATAGAGTCCAAAGTCTATCTTGTCTGGCGTCTTGGTTCTCATTAGGAAATTTAGGCAAGGGGTATCGTGTACAATCCCCTGTTTTGAGGTGTTTGTATATGCAAATTGACTTTGATTATGTTTTTTCCTCTTTTTTTCTGTACTTCGGTTGGTCTCTTGCCAACAGTACCTCGGGGGCTTGAGAGGCGCGTGAATGTCGGAGCCCGGGGTGCCAACCTCGTTGTGATGTCGGGGTTTTTCCCTTGTGATGCATTTTCAAGCTCGAGTCCCTTTTAATGGTTGTAACCTGTTTCAATGATTAATAAAATTCTTTTTTGGCGATCAAAATAAAAATAAGTGGAGAGATAGATTGAGAAAATCTATTAGGGACCATGCGAAGGAATTTTAAGACCCAAAACGAACAAGCGCGAAGTTTATGCCTTTAGTCTCTTGACACATTACTTTTCTTTCTTGTGGAATCAATATGGAGACCAGCTGAAAAAAAATTAAGTCAATATGGAGACAAGCAATTGGCATATATATGATGTTGTCTTGATATAGTTTTTGCTACCCATAACCCAATAGAGAAATTACAAGTAAAAGAGTAGCTTTTTTTCGAAGTAAAAATATTTATACTCCTTCCGTCCCTAAATAAATGTCCAGCCCGCAAACCTAGGCTTAAAAAACATGCATGTTTTCCGTTAAAAAATTCAAACTTTTATCGTGTTTTTTTAGCATGCACTTTTTAGAGGCCTAGGTTTGCGGTCCAGACATTTATTTAGGGACGGAGGGAGTAGTTTAGATTATTAACTCTATTGAGTACTTTTAAGAAATAAGGTTAGAAATGCATATGAGAGACAGAGAGAGAGAGATGAATAAGGAAAATACGTTTGCCACTTAGGCATTTACCGTCGAAGTTTTGTTACGGAAGGGTAACATTGAAATACGTTAGCTAATACAAGGGCAAAATTGAAACTAAAAATTTGAGGAGGACGAAAATGAAATCGAGCATATTTTATAGGGACCAAAAAAGTAGATAAGCCTTTTTTAAAATCTTTGATACTACTCTTGATTTAGCAAAAAAGCCAAGAACAGCTACAGACACTTGGTTGTTTTTTTGATTGGTGATACTACACTTGATCTTAGTCAAAAAGCCGAGATCAGATGCGACACTTGATCCTTTTTTTGATTGGTGATACTACACTTGATTTAGCCAAAAAGCCGAGAACACATACCACCCTTGGTTTTTTTTTTTTTCCGACAATACTACACTTAATCTTATCGAAAAGATCAAGAACACATACTACCGTTGATCTTTTTTTTTAATCTTCGAGACTACTCTTGATCTTAGCCCAAAGGTCGAGAACAGAATACTACACTGGATCTTAGCCAAAAATCTGAAAACAGATACTATACTTGATCTTATCCAAATGATCAAGAAGGTACTACACTTGCTCCCTTTTCTTTCGGCGATACTACACCTCATCTTAGCTAAAAGGTCGAGAACAGATACTACTATTGATCTTTTTTTTTTTGGTCGGCAATACTACACTTGATCTTAGCCAAAAAATCAAACAAATACTACACTTTATCTTCATTTTTCTTAATGTTCGAAACTACAATTGATCGTAGCCAAAAGATCAAACACATACTACATTTGATCCTCTCTTTTTTTAATCTTCGATACTACTCTTGATCTTGGCCAAAAGGTCGAGAACATATACTGTACTTGATCTTTTGATCGGCAAGACTGTACTTGACATTAACCAAAAGGCCGAGAATAGACACTACCCTTATTTTTTTCATTTTTTTATCGGCTATATTACACATGATTTTAGCCAAAAGACCGAGAACAGATACTATACTTCATCTCTCTTTTTTATTAGCGATACTACACTTGATCTTATCAAAAAGATTGAGGACAGATAGTATAGTTGATATTTTTTTTAAGGTAACAAGGCTCCCATACTATAGTCTATTCTACAAATTCAACTACGGCTGCAAGACCTGAAGTATTTAATAAATGCAATCTAATCTGATCACCTCAAGCAAGGTTCAAGATGGTTACCAATAATACTGCTGAAGTATAAACAAAATTTTACTCCACTGAATCATCCAAAAGAAATTTCAAGGGTCATTATATCTTCAGCCTTTATCAATTACCCAAACTCAATGGTGTCATCGAAACCAATAATCGAACCAAGTAGCCCCTAGTCTCACTTCCCAAAATAACACATTAAATCCTTAAATTCACCTCGCTACTTTAAGACCAACTTTGTGCACTAACCTAAAATTCAACTTCATAGGATCCTGCACACATTTCTACTTTTTTTTTTGTCATACAAAATTACTTGTCTAATTCATCCCCAAAGACCCAAAAGTAAGAGTTTTAACCTTTAGCAATAAATAACATAAGAACCCCAAAACTACTAATGATCCGAGTTGGTATAATACTCCATATTCACTTCAACGGCACAATAACAAATCTAATCCTTAAGCTTACCTACACAAATTTTCTCTTTCCTAACCTTCTCACAATTGCTCGGGATGGTTGCCCGCTGGGATGCAGCTTTGCTTGAGCAACGTGTTGACTTAGGGAGGGAAGGCCTAAGGGCCTCGGGTAGCAGCGAGTGTCCTTAGAAGCCCGAACGACCTTATTGTTCGGCTTGACTTGGTGGAAAATGCGCCGAAAGGAAAACCTTTGGGGAGCTTGATCCCTAAAGTCATATTAATATAGTTTTGCAATTTAACCGAGTCAAAAAAGGAAATGACAGTAGCTAAGAGCAAGTGTAGGGAAAACGATAATGCTTTTCATTGATACCGTTGTTCAACTTCCAATCATTACAATAAAGCTTTTTGCAAAAATAAAACAACGGAAATGAGATCAGGGCAAACTGAACCGAGGGAAAAAGATATCTATTCATAAAACTTCTTGAGTTTGTTGGCATTCCGAGATTTCACGATAGGGGTGCATGAGTTTCTTCTTTTTGCTTCTATGCATAAAACTTCTTAACCACCCGATACAGACCTTCCCAATTGGGCATGAGTTTCTTCTTTTGCTTTTCTCAACCACTTCGTTCCATACAAGGTTGTCCGGCGTAAACGCTTAAGAGGCGGACGCTTCGGTTGTAGCCTTTGGCTACCTTTTGTTGATAAGCAGCAAACTTTATCTAAGCTTTTTCCCGTCCTTTCTCCGCCAGATCCACATCAGTTGCTATGGTGGCATCATTGACCGGTGCATCGAAGTGCTCAGTTTGGATAATAGGGAGCCCTACTTGGAGGGGGATGATAGCCCCCATATCAAATGCGAGGGAGAAAGGTGTCCGACTTGTGGAACGTCTAGGAGTGGTTCGGTACCCCCATAGCACCCATGGGAGCTCTTCAACCCATTTACCCCGTCGACATTTACCCCGTCGAGATGTCAGCCTGCGCTTAATCCCAGATGAGATGGACTTGCTAGATGCTTCAGCCTGACCATTTTCCTAAGGGTAGGCGGGGATTGATGTGTCGGATTTGATTCTGGCCAACGAACTGCTTGCCATTGTCGGTGATGATGGCCACTCGTACCCAAAGCGTAAGATAATGTTGCGCCAGACGAAACGGATAAAGTTGGCTTCTTCGATGTTGACCAATGGCTCGGGTTCGATCCTTTTAGTGTAGTAATCCGTGGCAGGAATGAGAAATTTGAATTCTCCCGGGGCATCCGGGAGCTTTCCATACCTCGACTAATCTTGGAAAACCAATCCCACCATCCATTAGTTGAGGTGCAATTAAAGCCGGAGCAAAGCTCTGCATAGACTAGCCCCAACGGAGTAAAACATAGAAAGACGGAATACAAATGAGGTGATAAGTAGACAATATCAGAGCAAACACCCTGTAACTCCAACATCAATTGGTTTTAAAGATAAATATGTTTCCCTCAACCTTATGCATGAAATCACGAATATTTAAGGGAAATAGGCACTGCAACGGCCACACTGTTCTCAAATTTGTAAAACTCCAGGTCAAATCACCACCCAAAAAAATCATCTAAATTTACAAGTCGAACCCAAGAAATACCCCACTAGTACTACAAATCCCTCTCATGCAAATTGTGCTTGAAGACTAGGTATAAACTTGTAGTTGCAAATTGTTTAGTCTTGCACAAATGGAACTGTTTTCCATTTCATCTTGTTTGAAACAAGGTAGCTTTGTAGTGCGGCTATGCACATAGCATCCCCGCGTTGGCACCTGCCAGTATATACCTTCTCTAATAAAATTGGTACCTTTATATTCTTTTTAGTTCACATACCGATTCGTGCTACCAGAAAATGTTGGTTAGTACCATGAAATATCTGCGAGTACCATTCGGTATCAGGTGAGTACGGTCATAAAACATTTTATCTTTTTGTTGTTTAGGAGGCAATCTCATACTTTATTCTTTTATATTAAAAATTTGTAATTCTCTTTATCTCTTAATATACGATCTTCATAATCACTACTTTTACAATCTTTTATTATATACTTTCATGTGGATTAAATATTTTAAGCTTCTTAAGTATGAATATAGGCATATGTTACACATACAAATATAAACACTACCAAATACTAATATGCATCGTACAATAAAGATGGTGCCAGTGAAACTATTGTAAATGTGATTGGCGTTTTTAGGATATTGACAAACCACTTTTGCTTGTAATCGTATCGCCTTTCATGTAATTTTCCATTTGGGCTAGTGAGCCGAATAAGATCACTTTTGTTAGTGCCAAAACCGTTGAGAGCCCCTGTTTGCCTAGTGAGCCTAACTCTAGGGTTGGTGAATCCTCTAAGAAGAGAGTGCTTACATGTCACCATTGTGGTGTTGAGGATCACATTCGACCTAATTGTTACCGTTTGAGGAGAGAGTTTTAAAAGAAAGGTCAAACTCAATGACCTCAAAAGCGTTTTGTTCCTCGGAGTGTAGTCCTCTGTCAACCCAATGTGGGAAGACCTCGAAATACCACTAATGTGCAACCTAAGTCTATGTAGCACTGACACTCCAAAAGGGCGCCGTGTCCACGTATTCGACACGGGGACACGGCGGGGACACGTATTGGACACGCCACGTGGCGTGTCCAATAATTTTTATTATTTTTTGATAGGGGACAAGGCGGGGGACACGGCTAGGGGTCAAAATGTAATATTTTTTAAATTTTTGGGGGTTAATATGAAATTATTCAAAACATTTGGGTTAAACTGTAATTATGCCTTTGAAAAAAATTTATACAATTTGTGAAATTATTCATATACAATGGTTCATAATTTTTTTTTATCTATGTACATATATTTATTTTTTATTTATTTATACACGTGGCGTGTCCCCCGTCGTGTCCGTGTCCCCATTTTTTTAGAATTGTCGTGTCCCGTGTCCGTGCTACATAGACCTAAGTCTCCAAATAGTGACATTTTTGCTCAATTAAATCATCTTGCTATACAATCATCTTACATTGTTAATGAGATTAGTAAGTTGACTTTGCATGCTAAGAACATTAATGGTGCATCTCTTGTTCATAACGAACCTAATCAAGTGTGGAAGAAAGTTAATTGTGTTCTTTGTGCTGCACAACCTCTAGATACTCCTAGGGAGTTTAGGGGTTTTACTCTCCGTGATTGATTTTGCTAGACTTGCATGTCACTCTTGTGTGCTTCATTTCATGCATGAGTCTAGAGTGAGCATGTGTTTCTAGTATTTATGTCATTTTCATTTTGTCTATTTCTCTTTGTTTTTCATGTCTAAGTATCTTTAGCTTCATGCCATTGAGTGTGTTTGCTTGTCCGTATGATTGCATGCTTGCTTTGGATATTCTCTTTGTATCATGCTTAAGGATAAGTTTGGTCTTTCATGATTATTGAGCATTGAGCCTTGTAGACACCTCTTGCGACCATGGTTTTGTGCATATATTATGAGGTGTTTCTTGTGTCGCTTGAATCTCATGCTCTCTTCTATTTTTATTTTTATTTTTTATCATTCATGCTCTCTTCTATTTGTACACACTCTTTTGGGGCTTGGTCCTTTTGGTTTCTAAGGGTGCTTGATTCTATTCTTGGTGAATTCTACTTGTCTTGATCTTAAATTGACCAAATGGTTGAGGTTTACCTTTAGATGCTTTCCCCCATTGATTCTACTCGAGTGACCGCCTAGGGATTAGTGTGAAAACTTCCCTTGGTGCACAAAAGAGTGAGATTCTTGCTAATAGTCTTTTCATTTTCTTTTAAATATTTTTTTTTAAAAAAGGAAAAAAATACAAACACAATAGAAAAAGAAAAAAAATTATATGCAGTTCTAGTTTTGAGGTTGTTGCTCTAGTGCACTCCCTTTTCTTATGCGATCTCGCACCTAGGGCGAATGGCTACCTAATCATTGATTCATTGCACCATCCTAGGGGTATGTGTCTCTTGGGTCCATAAGAATGAGAAATGGGGTTTGTGTTAAAGTCTTTAGGTCCAACCGACTTATGGTTTGACTTCTTTTATCAAACTTGTGTGAATTCCTCACGGAAGTCGTTTTGGGTATCCCTTGGCACATATAAGGGTTACACCACCCTCACGAAGTCCACTTGTTCACCTGGTAGTCTAGAGCGTGAGATTCTCTTGATATATGATTTGCTTAATGATATATTCTTGGTATACTTCGCTCTATGCTATCATTGGTGTCTTTGAGTTTGAATGCCCATTTATTGAGAAATTCCTATCCTTGTGTTTGGGTATGATATTTTAAGAATTAATATTTTGTGTTTTCTTGAACTTTAGTGCCTTGTGAATGCTTATGTGTTCAATTTTTTTTTTTTTTTTTTGTGGGCATTTAGTGAGGGGGAGTTCTCAAATTATGTGCTTAGGCATGATGCTTGGAGAATTCAGCTTTGGTGCATGCTTGGAAAATTAGTGTGCTTGCATGCTTGATTGTACATTTTCTTAGGTGCATTGAGTTCAGGGGAGTATTTGTGTAAATTTGGTGTCATCATAGTGTGGCCCTGGCACTCTCCTTACATTCTAATATCGTTGTGATCTTGAATTGAGTAAGGGGGAGTGACCTTCTTGGTCTCAGATTTGAGTGTCTTCACTTGAATGCTTGTAATGAACATTTGCACACCCAGTTGCTGGAGTCTGGACTAAGGGGGAGACTTGGTCTAGCTTTCGTGTTCTTAATTTAGGAATTGCCCGTGTGCCTAGCTTTTCTTTTGAAAGTTGCATGTGCTTATTAATTGTTGTGGTTGTTCATTTATATTATCGGCATCATTTTTGAAAGTCCTGTTTTCATCATTGAATATAGTATTGGTGCCTTCGTAGAGGGTGTGGAGTCTTCAAAATTTTCTAAGCGTTGCTCTAGGGGGGTTTGTTGAGGGCCAATTTTTTTTTTTTTAAGTATGGAATTGCACAGAACTGATCAGAAACTAGCGCTTGAGGGGCACTTTCTATGCGCTAGCAAGCGCCTGCCCTCACTCTCACTCGTGCGTGTCACGTGACACTCCAACCGTGCGCCCTCCTCACCGGATCCAAGCCGTGTGATAGCTGTCCCAGCTCTGATCTTATCGAATCAGCTTCTTTCTACCCGCCTGCGAGGCGCTCCCTCTTAGATGCTGGCACGAGGTGGCACCATAGGATCTGGCCCATATTGGCCGTCCATTTGTTTGTGTGCTAGCAGCGCCTAGGTATGTATCCTTGAAATGCTTTGAATTCATAACATTTTGCGTAGGATTTTATAGCCTTTGTATGAAAATCCATCATTTGTTTACAGATTCATAACATCGAGATAAAAACTCAAGCATGCGAATGCTATGAATTTAGAATTGATGTGCAAATGTTATGAAGCTTGGAGTTGTCCCCCTGAGTCTACAGTTGGTTTCTCTTACTTTGTCTCTAAAGTGACTAGTAAATTTTGTGTACTTGTATCTATTTACATACTCCCTCCGTCCCTTTTTAAGTGTCTTGCTTCGTAACTCCAACTTATTAAAAAGACATCATCATTATACCTTTCACATCAACTTTTTCCTCCACTTTCCCTACTTACCCATTATCATTACACTTTTACTCACTAACTTTTCAAAATAGAATCTACTTTTAGGGACAAAATAGACAATGCACCAACTTTTACCCACTAACTTTACAAAATAGACACTTATTAAGGGACAGCCCAAAATGGAATACTGGACTCAAAAAAAGGGACGGAGGGAGTATATCTCTTATGTGAATTTTCAAAAATATACAACATAGATCTTATTTAATGTATTTCAATTTAGTCTATAATACAAAATTGTTGAAAATTGTAAAAAATATTATGAATTGAAAGATATACGCAATAAATACAAAATAGACAAAATAAATACTAATGGACAAACAAAATAAGACCGGGGAATATCTTCTTTCTTGGGATGGTGGGACAAAATAAACTTCCTTCTCATTTTTTCACTTCTCTCCTCTTTTCTTAACCAGTAAGTCTATGAGTACAGGAGATTGGTACAGATTTTCCGTGGGGCCCATTACAGGTCCTACACAAATGATCCGAGCCGTTCACTAAATGTAAAACATTTTTTCAAGGGCCCTCGCTAAAATTCAACTCAATCCGATACTTATAGATGTTCGATCCAATCATCTAACTTTTTCATATCTTGAAATCTAAATGAAAAATTAGATGATTGGATTGAACACCTATAAGTATCGGATTGAGCTGAATTTTTGCGGGAGCCCTTAAAAAAATGTTTTACATTTAATGATCGCTTGGATAATTTGTGTGGGACCCGTAATGGGCCCCACAAAAAATCTGTGCACAAAATCTGTACCAATCTGCTGTACCTATAGACTTACTGTTTCCTAACTTCCAAATACAGAGTAAGAGCATCCACAATGGGGTTTGGTATATTTGTGTGTTAAAATGTGTATTAGGATAAAAATGGATCCCACAAGTGTGTGTTAGACATTGCTAACATAGGAGTGTGTTGGAACATCCACAATAAGTTTGGTAAATTTGTGTGTTAAGATATTTGTTATGATAAAAAATGGGTCCAACAAGTGTATATTAGGAGTAATTGACATTTATATTTTATGGTTGAAGTTTGAATTATAGAGGTGGGACCCACTTATTGTTTGCTAGCATAGTTGTCAAACTTGGCACACATGCTAGCACACTACAATATTTAACACACTCTAGCACACGTACTAATGCAAGTATTGTGTCACAAAAAATATATTTTTATTTGCTAAGTCTTAACACACATAATTAACACTAGTTAGTATACCACATGCTCTAAGGAAGCACTGCGTTAGGGCTTCATGCACAGATGAATTGTTTTGATGGGGATTCGAATTCCTGATTTGGAGTAGAGTCAATTGTTCGTTATTTTCACCTAATTGATCGTTCCTTTGTTCCTCCCACAGGTCTCTCTCTCTCTCTCAAACTTGTATATAATACATTTAGTTGAATGGATATGTTGTGGAGAATGTAGCTGCGTTGTTTCTGATTGTCTGTTTAACGGTTGTATAAACTTAATAAAACCCTCAGTAGTTCCACAATCTGTGTGTCTATTTATTCCGAGTGTTATTGTGTTAATATGCTATACTGTTCAGTTTAATTTTTTCTCCGAATTTCGAGCTTTGCTTTGGGTAAATGTAGTAGTAGGGACATTGTCTGCTTCAACCAACTACGTTAGCCACAAATAAAGAAAAAATCACGATACGACCCAATAATTACATGGTATAGGTGAAACGGGGAACTACCAGGATTGTGGCTGCACATATGGTGGAGAATCATGGGTTTATATGGCTACACATATGGTAGAGAGTCATGGGGTTGGACCAACGGTTAAATATTCGAGCTGTCCACTCTATCTTATTGCTTAGGCTTGGTATTGCCTGGTATAGTTGGGATGAGGACTACATGACCTGGGATTGCTCAGAACAAAATTCCTGACACCCTCGCCACTAAGTGGAAGAGTATCTGGAAGTCACTTCAGCTGTTGTTAGTGAGAAAGCTGGTGTGGCTTAAGTTGTAATTTTTGTCAGTTGCGACAAGGAAGCTTTTGGAGAGAGGTCTATAAATTGATGTTTTTTCTAGTTGGGAATGGTTTTTGGCTGGGTTAGGATTTTTGCTGTTTTTTTCTCTTCAATTATTGCTTACAAAATAAATAACACGGGTTGTGCATCAGATAGGTTAACAGTTAACTTTCTTTTTGAAAAGTGAAGCTGAGTTTAAATTAATTGTGATGTTTTCTGTTTCCATCTTTAACTCAAGTTGTTAAAGGAGATTGTTGAAAACTGAAAGAATTTACTATTGACATGTCTTCAAGATCATAAGAAGGATGGAACCATTGGGGTAACCTTGGTTTCCCCCTTTGGTTAAAGAGTGTTCTGAATTATTGGATTGTTTCAGGACATTGTTAAAAGCATCTGTAAAGTTGAGAGACGACAGTATCGATTTGTTGAAAACCCAAAATTAGGGTAACTTTCATTAAACTGGGTATATATACAACGCAAGATACAACAATTACAATGAGGTCCTAACTAATTAACTATTTACATACTAAGGATAAATAATGAAACTCCGTGCAACGAACTAATTCATTAATCTAACACTCCCCTTCAAGTTGGTGCGAAGATATCGATCAAGCCCAACTTGAATGCAATAAGGTGGAAACTCTTGCTGCCAAGTCCCTTTGTGAATATATCAGCCCCTTTGTGAATATATCAGCCAACTGATCTCCAAATCTCACAAAATGCATACATATCGAACCCTCGCTCAGTTTCTCCTTGATGAAGTGTCTGTCAATCTCAATATGCTTTGTTCTATCATGTTGAACAGGATTATGAGCAATGTTTAAAACAGCTTTATTATCACAATAGAGTTTCATAGGACCACTTTCAATGAAACCCAAATCACGTAACAAGGTTTGGAACCACAAGCGCTCGCAAACACCATAAGCCATGGCTCTATACTCTGCCTCTGCGCTAGATCTAGCAACCACTGATTGCTTTTTACTTCGTCAAGTAATCAAATTCCCTCCAATAAAGGTACAATAGCCAGAGGTAGAGCGTCTATCATCCACAGAACCAGTCCAGTCAGCATTAGTAAAAGCCTCCAACCGCAAATGACCATGATTAGAAAACAGAATTTCTCTTCCTGTAGCTGATTTGAGATACCTCAAAATACGATAAATTGCATCCAGGTGTGAAATACGAGGATCGTGCATTAACTGGCTAACTACACCCACTGCATAGGTAATATCCGGCTGGGTGTGAGCTAAATATATTAGTCGCCCAATATATTAGTGAGCTAAATATATTAGTCGCCCAACAAGTCGCTGATTTCTCTCCTTATCAGTACGTTTGCCCATATCTCCACTCAAGTGATGATTTGGCTCAATAGGAGAATCTGCAGGTTTACAACCCGACATGCCTGTTTCTTCCAAAAGATCAAGAATATATTTTCGTTGAGAGATAAAAATACCTTTATCAGATCTTGCCACTTCCATTCCAAGGAAGTATCTCATCGCTCCCAAGTCCTTAATAGGTCTCATTTTAAAATTTGTGCACAAATCTCGCTTGTGTGGATAGACTTTCTGAACCAGACAGATATGGAGGAGACCAGAAGGAATTGAGTTTTGTTCACCCTCCACTAAGAGGGTGAACATTACCCTTTTTTCATTGGTTGAAATGGTGTGGATCCCACACAAAGTGATGTCATGTTTACCAAAAAATGTATTGCAAGGTAAGAATGACATCATTTTGTGGTGGAATCCACATCATTTTAACAAATAATAAGGAGGATAATGTTCACATTCTTTTAAGGAGGGTGAACAAAAATGACATCATTTTGTGGTGGAATTCACATCATTTTAACAAATAATAATGAGGATAATGTTCACATTCTTTTAAGGAGGGTGAACAAAATTGCACTCGACCAGAAGTGATGTGCTAGTCCGGGACCATCGATCCCCTAAAATGGTTGGTTTCCTAGTTTGGTTGATGATTTCCTCCAACTGGAAGGGCTGATCCATTTGCCCTGGCCCAAGTTGCCACGGGCCCAAAACCAATAATATTGGGGGCCACCATCCCAACCCCTAAGCTAGCGAGAAATTTGCACTTCTTAAAATGGAACTAAATTATATACTATCTGCAAATGAGAAGTCATAATTTTCCTAAACAATTAATATGTGATCGAAAGTCCTAATTTATGTAACTAGTAATTAGGAAGATATGACTAAAAACCTCCTACTCTTTTCTAAGAAGAAATTTTTTTTCCCTTGCTCGGCAAAAGTTAGAATTGTTATATTAGCATCTTGGAGGAGAAGTTGAAATTCTGACCTCCTCACTCCTAGCACCTAAGTGCACTTCCTGATACCGTTGGGTCAAAGGTCTCTTGAGGATGCTATCATAATAAGGATAAATATTAAGGCGCTAGAAATTTCATGTTTACGAATGGGGGCACATGTTCCCATGTGCTTGCCTCAAAGTAAATCCACCACTTGCCATAACTTACTCTTTGTTTAACTGTAACAACACAGGACTCCATTCTTTTTTATTTTTTAGCCATAAAAATCATAATTATCCTAAGGGAAGGAGGTAGGGGTGGGGTTTGAACCCTAACCTTACCAAATGAAGAGTTTATTGACAATTCTATAAAATATGCTAGGAGGCGACGATTTAAAAAATAAAAAACTAGGAGGCAAGGCAATCTTCCGCGTAATTAACTGGTTTAAAAACCAAATGAAACAACACATAACTCTTTATTTCATGCATATTAGCTGGGCTCTTTCCTTCATTTGGTGAACTATATTAGCTAGGGGTTCATAACTATTGCATGTGCTCTCTGTGCTTATCCCATAAATGGTTAGACGATAGAAGAAGCAGAGGCAAACATCCCCTCTCTCTCTCTCTCTCTCTCTCTCTCTCTCTCTCTCTCCACATGTATAAGCGTGCCTGTCCTGCGCAGGATAAGCTAGCAGTTTCGTCAAGTGGCAAGAACCCTTGGAGTAGCTCGTGAAAGTACATAAACACCCCCTCAACTATCACATTTTTCTCGTAAACACCCCCTCACATTTAAAAGTGCCCATGGAGACTCCCTCAACCACTGGAAACGAAAAAAATGCTAACTCCGTTAACGGAATTGAGGAAATGACCAAGATACCCTTTTCTATTATACAGGAAAATTTATTTTAAAAAAATCCTGAAATTATTTACCCACCGATTTGGGAGAGAGAGATGAGCAGCAGCAGCAGCGCCCAGGCGGCGCACTCACCTCCGGTTTGACCCCTGCGATTTGATCGCCGGCGACAATGGTGGAGGTGGTGAAGTCAGTGGTGGTGGATTGTAGATTGTGGTGGTGACAATGGTGGATTGTGGATTGTCAAAGGGCATTTTTGTCCAAAAAATGCCCAATTTGCTGACATGTGACCTCCCAGCAAACAGTTCTGAGACGGAAGGGTGTTACTTGGGTAACGGGAATAGGTGAGGAGGTCTCTATGGGCGCTTTTAAATGTGATGGGGTGTTTACGAGAAAATGTGATAGTTGAGGGGGTATTTTTGTACTTTCACCTAGAATTTATTTGGTAACAAACTAACAATTGGGCTTTGCTTGTCTAAAATAAACAAAAATAATTGGGCTTTACAGGATCAAAAACAAAAGTAATAATTGGGGTTTGCGTCTTCCTTTTTTTTATTATTTATTAACTGGAATATTACAAAGAAACTAAAACATAGTCCTGGGAAACATAACTCCCCTAGAATCGTCTAACAAATACTGTTCGAAACAGTGTGGATACGAAGCAATAACAACAAAAGAACTAGTATTACTACTACAAGGAAGTTTGACAACCGCATCGGCACTCTGATTTGTTTCTCGAAACACGTGTTGAACTCCTCCTTTAAGTCAATGTAGAAGGAACCTGCAATCATTACTTTACTCATGAGTACCCTATCCTTTTTCATTAAGGAGGCGAACTAGAGCCATAGAATCTGTCTCCACAAGAACGCCCTACAAATTATGCTCCAAAGCTAATTTCAGACCATCATGAAGTGCCTAGCACTCGACCATAGTACTAGAAGAAGCTACCTCAATTTTTCTTTGGAAACCCACAACCCAATCTCCATGACCAGCACAAATAAGACCTCCTGCCATGCCTGACATCAATCGAGGATTGAAGGCGCCATCAGTGTTGAGCTTAAATTGCCCAACCGGAGGAGGGTTCCAACCTACTAAGCAAGTTCGATTGCCACGGTTTTGTAGAATCACTATCACAAGCAATTACCATTCAAGGGCTAAATTAATAGAATTTCTGATTGTGACAAAAATATCAGGAGGAGGAGTGTT
Source organism: Rhododendron griersonianum (assembly GCA_018127125.1). NCBI lineage: Eukaryota > Viridiplantae > Streptophyta > Magnoliopsida > Ericales > Ericaceae > Rhododendron > Rhododendron griersonianum. The sequence goes on along the minus strand of CM030799.1, from coordinate 17,065,873 downwards.
GGGACCATCATAAATAAGACGATTTCTGGCAAGCCAAATAAACCTCAGGACAATTGGGAACATGACGCACCAAGGGGTACCACACGGGTGAAGACCTTAGACGAACAATTATTATGACCCCAGGACTCAAATGAAAGCGAGAAGGAGCTGCTAACATAAGAAGGAATCCCAACACCATTCCACAACTGTTGGGCACACTGCAATCACGAAGGACATGGGTAATCGACTCTTGGTTAGGACACCCTGCTGGACAAAGATCAATATCAGAAATTTTTCGAATCGCAAGAAAAAGTTTGGTAGAAATACGATTTTGAATCACAAGACAAATGAAGAAAATGACACGCGGGTGTGCTTTAATCTTCCAAATACGATTTTGCTAGTGTGGCTGTGAAGGAGAGCATAAGCAAAAAACCCCCGAGTTACTAGCCCAGGCCCAAGTATCATCATCAGACCCATACCATTGGATAGGTTTAGTAACATTAGACCGACCAACCGCATGAAGCTTATGGTGATCAACTGAGGAACCCCAAAAGTCTCAGATTAGTGCGGTCCAAACCCTTAGTGACAGACACAGGGGAGAGAATTACAGTACTGCATGTAATAAGCTAGGATGGTAGAAGTGAGTGAATTAATGAGAGTAAGTACTCTACCAACAGATGGCAGATTTCTACTCTTCCAACCAGCCATTTTTTTGTTGGACTTTATCAATGACTGGTAAGTGGTCCGAGAGGGTCTCTCATGGTGAAGAGGAAAACCCAAATAGACGTACCGCTAAATTATCAGCGGAGGTAACTCCAAGAGACCTCGCAAATTACCTCTCTTTATTTATCGATCCACTACTAGAGGAACGTTTTTGGAGATCGAAGAAAACTTTTGATTTCGCAAAATTAATTGTTTGGCCTGACTCCTTACAAAATATATAAAGGACCTCCGCAATGTTCGTTCACACTGTTATTAAAAGACGCTAGCTAGCTTCACCATACAATAGAAGATCATGAGTGAAAAAAAAGATGGGCCCCCTACCCTATTAGCCACACGGACAGGAGTACGTCCATTAATTTTTCGCTGTTATTATGCATTACAGAGAGAGAAGATTATTATTCCATGATGGTTGCTTTTACTTTTTGCATGCTTGTTAAGATTATCCAATCAATCTAGTCTTTGACTTGGGAAAGAAAAATAGTAAAAAGGTATTCTGGGCCTAGCTAGTTAGCTAGCTCCTCCTATTCAATTATTACCTTGAGATTATTGGCTGCTGCTTAGTACGTAGAAATGATCCAACGGTGTGCATAGTGAATCGACAAAAGCAAAACATGTGTTTTTCCCTTTTTCTCCAGTGTATGGGCCCTTTCTTCCCTGTCTCTGACTCACCCTCACATGTAGTATTTCGTATGTGCACAATACTATACTATACTATACTATACTATAATGCCACCACATACCCATTTCCCCCCTGTATATATACCATCCAGATTCCATCTATTATTGAGCTGTTCCAAAATAATACTACTCTACTAGTAGTAATTAAAAATATCCATATCTATTGAAGTGTGGGCGTGAGCATGTCAAAGAAATAAAAAAAAAAAAAAGAGTGGCCGTGAGAGGGATCTTCACCTTCAATTAGGCCCTATTCTTTCTAAATTTTTGTTTTAGTATTTTTAAATCTTCTCAGAATTTAGATTAACATTTCTATTTTTTGGATTAATCATTCGTCTCAATGAGAGGAGTTTATAAATTCAAAAATTACAACAAAAAACAAAGATATTCACTAAAGAGGGAAAATTTTGAAACAATTGTCTTCTTTTTTTTTTTTATATGAACTTTTTTCATCTCCAAACCATATTTGTGTACATTTTTAATTCCTTTCAGTGAGATTAGTGATTAATCTCAAAATTAATGACAAAAAAACAAAAAATAAATAACAAATTATGTAGACTAAATAATACCGAAAAAATACCAGAGCAATAGTTTAAAAAGAACTGGGCGGGCTTAAATGTGATCCTAAAAATTCAAACTAGGAATCATTTTTTCTAAGCCGTACAAGGCACAAACTTCCTATATGTTTCTTGGGGGGTAAATTTTACTGACCCCCAAGTTTCTGAAATGACACTGACCTCCTTTGTTTTTGAAACTATTTACAAGTTTTCCCCTTTCGTTAACTGAATCACTAATGGTGCTAAATGTAATGCTTAAAAGACAAAAATGTCGCTCAAAATACATTATGTTTTTTGTCTTTATTTTTATCCTAATCTATATCAATTTTATTTTTTCAGCAATTACTAATCATTATTTCATTAGTTGAGATGGGGTGATTTGGCGTAACTAATTAATCTTATCTTAAGTTTTTTTCTCATTTTGGTTACTTTGTATAATGTTTAGGTTATTTATTTGTGCCAATAAGAGGAATTAGAAAAGAAAAAAATCAAACTTGAAAGGAGATTAGAAAGGAAAATAGAATCCCAATAAATAAATAGGCCAAACATTCATATTTTGTTAGCTAAATTATTTAATTCTTTTTAATGAAAATAAATAAATAATAATAATAAGCTTTGGTAAATCACCCCAACTCAAATAATGGAACAATACTTTATATTTGCTCCCTCCGTCCCTTTTTAGAGTCCAGTATTCCATTTTGGGCTGTCCCTTAATAAGTGTCCATTTTGTAAAGTTAGTGGGTAAAAGTTGGTGAATTTTCCATTTTGTCCCTAAAAGTAGATTCCATTTTGAAAAGTTAGTGAGTAAAAATGTAATGATGATGTTTTCATAGAGGGTAAGGAGAGAAAGTGGAGGTAAAAATTGATGTGAAAGGTGCAATGATAATATCTTTTTAATAAGTTGAAATTACGAAGCAGGACACTTAAAAAGGGACGGAGGGAATGGTAAATAAAATAGAGCTAGAGTTGAGGACAAAATGAAAACTAGGAGGATAATGTATTTTGAAGGGCATTTTTGTCTTTTAAAAGTTAAATTTAACACTGTTACTAAATTAGTTAACCGAAGGGGAATCTTGATAATAGTTTCAAAAGCAAGGAAGGTCATGTCATTTCAAAAATCTTAGGAGAGGTTTTTGCATTTGTTAGAAACTTCAGGGGAGGTTGGTGAAATTTACCCAATATTTTTTAGTGTTCAATTACCTAGAAAAAGGATAGGACCCAAGAAAATGATTTTCCGGGTCGGAATCATTTTCACTTAAAGCAGATCCTCAAAAAGATGTGGAATTTTGCTTTGCGGGGAAGTTCTCTCTCCTCACGCCATTCTCAAATTTTTTGCCCCAACATTCTCCCTCCCTCCTTTATTTCCTACATATTTCTAATTTTTTTTTCTCTGTTTTCTTTTGTAAATATAGGCAGCATAGTTAATATGTTGGTTTTTTGAAGTTTTTTTTTTTTTTACCTTGCTCTCAGTTTTTTGTTTTGTTTGTACAAACTAATTAATCACCTAAGATTAACACTTGTTTTATCTTGTCTTATCTATTTATTTCTTAAGCTTCAATAGTATCACATGGGGATTGATAACAATACTTTAGTCTGGTTTGGCTTAATAAGCCAATTGTATTTTTTTTCCTTTATTCAATTTTTCATATCTTTTAGTTTCACGTCAAGTTTTTGTGGACTATGGATTCTTCTCGACGAGAGGAATAAGAAAACTGAAAATTTATGATCGAATCTCAAAATATGTTGAATAAATCCAAAAAATCTATCCACAAACTTTAGAGTTTTGAACATAATTTTTTCTTTTTCGATTCCTCTTGTCAAGACAAACAAATAATCTACAAAAATTTGGAGCAAAACTAACAAATATAGAGAAAAAAAATTGAACAAAGGCAAAAAAAAAAGAAAAAAAGAAAACTGGCTTATTTAAGTCAAACCAGGCCTTTTTGTTTTTCTTTTTCTTTTTTATGTCTGATTTTAGAGTTGCATGATGATTCGGAAATAGCCATTGAATCAATATAAAAGAAGTTTCTCGTAAATTTCTTTTTCCTGACAAATGAATAATTAAGTTTTTCTACATAATTCTTTTGACAAATGGACACTCACAGGAAAACAGATTTTCTTTTTCTTTCTTTTACTTGAATTCAGTTTTTCCAGAATTAAATTTCTTGTACAACATTTCTGACAACTGAATAGAGCTTTAAAGAGTTTATAACCATTAAGGCCCCATTCTCGAAAGGGAAATAAGTACTTATGCAAATAATTTTTCTATCAATATGGATTTTGTTTGATAGATCTCATTGAGATCTTTAATACGGTGCAAAAAAAAAATTGAAAAATTATTTTCCATTTACATTATTTTTTCGTTTGAAAATGTGAAATAAATACTTATTTTTTAAGAAGGTGTTCTGAAACAGGGCCTAAGAGAGGTTTGTACGCCACAAGAAGTGCTGGTCACGCTTCCAAAAGTCCCAACCGCCAGATGTTAGTGTCGGCTGCCACGAGAACATGTACACCAAGGATAGCAAAAATACCTACTCAAAAAGGTACCATTTAGGTTTTACCTATCCACTTTCCTCTTCCACCTTGTACCAAACTCTCTATATCTCCTCTCTATCCATCAAATATTCATTATATATATATATACACACACACATACTTACTCCTATACACACCTATCACCTATGGATATGCTTGGTTCGCCCGTTTATGTTGCCACCATCGTAGTGGAAGTTGCCGGAACGAGCGAGGCGAGATTGAGGTCACCGGACCAAGAGAGATTGAGGTTGTCGGACCTCACCGTTGAAGATTGACGTCGATCGTCTCTTTAAACCTTACATCCTCAACTTTGCTGGGTATAGTTGATACAGTTCAAGAAGAGAAAACCTGAGACTACAAATAAACTCCCAAAACATGGGCTCCTCAACTGTTGATTTAAGAAAACGTCCCTAATTCATGTTCTAATTAGCCAAAATGTCCCGGAGAACAAGGTGCAAAGAGGAAGAACTAGAGAGAAGGGGAGAGTGGTTGGGAGGAGAGAGAAAAGAAAAGAATATTTTAATATTTTGCTTATGAATAGTTGATCGGTATATTTACCGAGCTATTTTCAAAAAGGGAAAATAGCTCCATGTTTCCTGAGCCTGCTGCAGCCTTGTTTTTGTGTCTTAGTTAGGTAAAATACCTAAAAAGATTCTTTTGGTTACTCTGGTGTACATGCCCTGAGAAGCAAAAAAAACCCAAACCATCATAACTTGATTTAAAAAAAAAGAAGAAGAATAAAAAAAATAATAATAAAAACAAAAAAAACAAGAATGTCATTATAAATAGGGAAATGATTTTGCCACTTCCTTTTTTGTTAATGCCACTCCCCTGCAAGTGTATTTTTGCATCAAAAATATACTTGCAGGGGAGTGGCGTTAACAAAAAAGGGAGTGGCAAAATCAGCAGCCAATAAGACAATCTACTATTAATTAACAAACCAAACCATCATAACTTGGAGAAACTTTTTTGTATACCAGGGATACCAAGGGTGGTGGTATCCCCTCAGTCTAATTCTATTTTTTTTTTGTCATTTTTCGATCACACTTGGATGATCGGCTCCGTTCATTTTGTAGAGTTCGATGAGAACCTTAAACATACCAAAAATTGTGTTCATCAAATTTTTGTAAATATATGATCGGCACATGTGCCAATCATCTATCTATTAAAGTCCGATGAACACAATTTTTGATATGATTAAGGTTTTCGCCGAACTCTACAAAATGAACAGAGTCGATCATCTAAGCGTGATTGAAAAATTGAAAACAGACCGGAGGGGGTGGTATCCCCGACATACAAAAAAGTTTCTCCATAACCTGATTTCATGATTTGCATTTGCGCTAGAATGTGGAGCACTGATGTAGAATACGTGAAGGGCCTAATTCTATGATTAGTTGGACCGTGCCAAGCCTCAGAAGCCCAAACAATGTTTAGTTTTCGATTACCCGATTTGGCAAAATTTTAACGAGCTCGGAATAGGGCCAAACTTGGTAGGCTGACTTATTTCGCACTTCAGTCGATACACACGACCCTAAGGTCTGGTCGTGATGTATGGTGGATTTCGGCTTAATTCATCCGTTTAGGCCTTCAATTGCGTTATTTTGCCATTTTAGAAAAGTTTTAATTCGTTAATAACTCTTACACCGTAATTCCTTATTAGTTGGTTCTTTTTAGGAAAGTTTTATTTTTCTTTCTAGTTTTCAATTTTAGGAAAACCCCCAAATTCCAGGACCACTACAAAAAAAATAAGCAATACTAACAAAACAGTTGTCACTAAAAGTGTGTTGCTAAAAAATTTTAGTGACAACTTTTCACCTCTGTCACTATAGCTGAGAAGCTGTCACTAAAATTTTTTAACAACACATTTTTAGTGACAGCCCAATGACAACTTTTTTGTCATTATCGCTCATTTTTTTTTTGTAGTGGACTTCTTATTTTCCGAATTTATTTTTAGGGTTTCTAGAGTTTCAGCCTATATAAGGTTGTAACCTAATATTTATGCAGCTTTTTATCAATAATATTCAGACTTTGTTTCTTTCTCTCGTGGACTCGAGTTTATCATTCGTCCAATTAGTACGTAACTAATCCTTCTTGTTAGTTCCGCTGCGTCAAGCACATAACACTTGTTTTGGCATTAACAAATGTGTAAAATTCTCTCATTTCTCATACCTGGTGAAAAACATTAAAGGCCCCGTTCCACTTTTGGTCCTTAAAAAATACAGAGTAAATATTTATTTGCAATTTTCAAGTTTAAAAATAGTAGGCTTACTAAAATTTAAAAAAAAATGCAATATCGAGATCTATCAAACCCACAAAAAAAATTAAAAATTTATTTTTATAAATTCATTATTTTGAAGCTTGAAAATAAGTTTTTGTTTTTTAAATACTTATTTAAGAAAGCGAAACTAAGCCTAACTACTCTATTAACAAGAAGAAATGATGAGATGATGCTGATGACGAAATCTCAATTTGGTCCAATGAGAGTCAAATTGGCAGCCAGAGTAAATGGTATGGATTCCTTGGAGGATGATAAATGAGCATAGAAAAATGTGTATCACACAGGAGGAAGGAATATATCGTTGAATGGGGTGGGGTGGAAGATAAAGCGCGTGAGATTCTCTATCCGGCAAAATGGCCAATACAAATCAGATTTTGGAGTGACTTATCAACAAAATAAATAAATAAATAAATAAATAAAAATATATATATATCAGATTTTGGTGATAGTTGTAGCTCTTAAAAGCTCGTGTGAGTGAGTACAAAGACAGCGTAAATCTTTTCAGCTTTAGCAGAATCCTGCTCGATTTGGAAACTTAATTACTACTGTATAGTAAAGCTGTTGATTTTGTCACTTTCTTTTTTGTTAATGTCACTCCCCTGTAAGTGTAAACGTCACTCCCCTGTAAGTGTAATACACTTACAGGGGAGTGACGTTAACAAAAAAAGGAGTGACAAAATCATTTCCCTAGTAATTAATTAATCAACGATATGACTGTAAGTATTAGGAGACATGAAGGGTGGGTGTCCTTAAGCCTTAGAGAGTCCCTAAATCAGGTTAAGCAAAATCTTACTCCCTCCGTCCCTTTTTAAATGTTCCGCTTCGTAACTCTAACTTATTAAGAAAACATCATCATTACACCTTTCACATCAACTTTTATCTTCACTTTCCCTATATGGAGACATATCATTACACTTTTACTCACTAACTTTTCAAAATGGAATCTACTTTTAGGGGCAAAATGGAAAATGTACTAACTTTTACCCACTAACTTTACAAAATGGACACTTATTAAGGGACAATCCAAAATGAAATACTGTACTTTAAAAATGGGACGGAGGGAGTATATGATTTTGGTTCCCTAAAGGATTCCAAAATCCAGGATTGGTGGTAGAATTATATACTAGAATAGGTTTAACATGGTGTGTGCCCTTAAAGCCGGACGAGTCTTTCAAAGGATAAGTAAAAATAGTTTCACATTAAATAAAACTGCAAAAGTGACCTTGGCTTTTGAAAACATGAATGACATATTTACCTTTACACAAGAGTATTAAATCAACTTTAGAGTATTTGTGCCCACGAATTTACTAAGTTGGAACATAATTGCTTTATCAAAGTCACTTTAGAATTTGCGTAAAATTTGTGACCCAACCCTATTTGTTTTTTTGCGGTTACAAAAGTCAAATTTCGACCCGGAAACAATACCCGAAATCGTTCCCGAACGGAACATTCCTTGTAAAGGCATCGGAAACAAGTTTTGATGTCTCTATTAGTAAAAGTGACCCTCAGGTTTAGGGAACAGGAACACAAGCAATATATGTGTAGGGCAACAAACAAACCCTAAAACGGGAGACCATTGGTATTGAATAGATAGGGCAGTGTTGGAAGAGAGGAGGAGAAGGGAGGGAGTTGGCGGGTGGGGTTTGTGGGGTCCACACGACCAACGACAAGCCCAAATAGTACCCCACATACGGACTGTCCTCATTTTCTCTCTTTAATATGTCCCTCCAAAAACAACGCTTCGTCCCACTCAAGAGCCACCACCAAATCCCCTTGCCAGTTTTACCCCAGTTGGAACCCATTTGCTAGTAGAAGAAAAAACACCACCGGCCCGAGAGAGAACTGAGAAGAGATCTCTTGAGAAAACCAAGAGCTCTCTCTCTCTCTCTCTCTCTCTCTCTCTCTCTGTTTTTGTGGGTGAATTTCTTGGAGTTGTTCAAATGGACCACTGGTCCTCGTCCCTGCCCGTCGATGACGAATTTGAGAAACTTGTGCTTCGTATGAACCCACCAAGGTATTCCAATTGCATCGCCTATTCTTTGTTTTAATTGTAATGGGTTAATGGGTTTTAATTGTTTCAAGGTTTTGATAATTGGGTCTGTTTGATTGACCATTTTCCTTGATCGTGAACTCGTAGGGTTGCTGTTGACAACGCCTCCGACAGAAAAGCCACTCTGATTAAGGTAATTAATAAGTGGTTAAACTTCACTTCCGTCGATTGTGTTTTCTTGAAACTCATTAATTGTTGAAGAGGGGAGTTGCTCTCTGTATTAATGTTAACGTGTGTATCCATCCTGTGGCTGTGTTGGGGGCGGTTTCCACAGGTTGACAGCGCGAATAAGAGAGGGAGCTTGTTGGAGGTGGTTCAAGTTCTGAATGATATGAATCTTATAATTAGACGGGCCTATATTTCTTCAGATGGGGGGTGGTTCATGGATGGTTAGCTTTCTTTTATGCTAGCTAGCTACTTCATTGAGTTTCTGATTAAGTTTTCTTGTAACCATTTTAGTGTTATTGGAATTGATTTTCTTGGTCTAAATCACAGTGTTTCATGTAACTGATCAACATGGGAATAAGATCCCCGAAGATGGTGTCGCTGAACGCATTCAGCAGGTACATCCTCAAAAATTAATCTCGTTTATAAACCTGATTTTAAATTAATTATTAGTATATGAGTTATGGAATGAGCTCAGCAGGCTCAAAAAAATTAATCTCGTTTATATGCCTGATTTTACCTTAATTATGAGGTATGGAATAAGCTTTCTTGTCACAGGCTTTCGTAAAACTAGATGTTTATTTATTAATAGGAAGCCTCGTGCAATCCTCGCCAAATATTCCAATCATTGTCGTCCTTGCTCTCGTAATGCTAAGTGGTTTTCTCTTTGTGTGCTATTGCTTTGTCTATTGTAGATTGGACTAGTGAAGTAATAGAGAAAAATACTCTAGATGGTCTAGAGACACTCCTTGAGGAGATTACTAAAAAGAAAGAATAGCATGTGCAGTAGAACAAGTACTTATTTTCATATTATTAATATGAATTACTAAACTCAAAATTGCCATCAATGTTTCCTCTGAAAAGAAAGTCAAGTACTTTCTAGATAAGTAGTAGTTGGTTGAAAGAGACAAATGTGATGAGAGGAGGAGTGTCAGCCAAAACATCTCTAGGCTCCATTCTTGTAAACTTAATTTTCTTCTTCATTTTGTGTGTTTTGTTTGTATTTTCTGAATTTTTGTTAGATTCGTGTCATACTTTTTGGGTTAATCATTCATCACAACGAGAGGAGTCTAAAAAGTACAAAATTATGACAAAAAATATAAAAAAAAAGTTCACTAAAGACGGAAAAAAGTATTATTTGTCTAAAGTGTCGTTTTATTTGAATTTTTTTAACATCGGTCCATATTTATACTTTTTTTAATTCGTCTTGTCGAGACGAACGATTAACCCCAGAAATTACGACGAAAAGCTAAACTAAAAGTTACGAAAAGTAAAAACTATCGAAATAAGTTTCAGACTTAACAAGAACTCAGCCCTAGTAGCATGAACAACTGGAGCATAACTAATTTTAGTACTCCTACCACTGTACTCTACTTTTGCTTTAGAACCTTATTGCTATCTACAAGGACTCCCACTGTAGCCTTCACCAGCAAAAACATGCTTATCCACACCCAAAGACAAATAGACTACACAGACCAAGTAGTGGTTGTTGTTTTGCTCTGTACTGGATTTGTTGTGCTGCAAATTGCAGCATTCTGTGCGGAACCATGTGATTTTCAAGTCAATTTGATGGTCACATTTATGTGTCACAGTCATTGGGACCAAGGGGACGCAGTTCTCGCTCATTGAAAAGGTCAGTTGGTGTCCAAGCGGCCACGGAGCATACGACTATTGAATTGACTGGAAGAGACCGACCCGGATTGCTTTCTGAAGTTTTTGCTGTTTTAGCGGACCTCAAATGTAATGTGGTGGCCGCAGAGGTGTGGACCCACAATTCACGAATGGCATCCGTTGTTTACATCACGGATGAAGTTAACGGATTGCCAATCGACGATCCTGATCGATTGGCCAAAATCAAACAACTCCTCCTCTACGTGCTGAAAGGGGATAGAGATAAGCGAGGTGCCAACACTGCTGTTTCTGTGGGTTTAACTCATACTCAGAGAAGGTTGCATCAGATGATGTATGCTGATAGAGACTATGATAAGGCTGAATTGAGTGGGTCAGGAGGTTCCACGAATGACCGGAGCAACCCCCTTGTAAATGTTGAAAACTGTGCTGAAAAAGGGTACACCGTTGTGAACTTGAGGTGTCCTGATCGGCCTAAGTTGCTCTTCGACACAGTATGTACATTGACGGATATGCAGTATGTGGTGTTCCATGGCACTGTCATTGCTGAAGGACCAGAGGCTTATCAGGTGCTCTATAATGCCCCTGAAGTTGAATTATTCTGTTATTGCTTTTTCTGATCATGGTTATGGTACATCACTATGCACGGGGATTATGGCTTTCTAGTAAATGAAATTTGCCCAATTTTTCTGGAAATAGATTTCTTAAAAAGAGTAGCCTGATATGATATATAAGCATTCCACTGGTAACTGAATGTAGCCTGTAGGTCTATTTGTTTTTACTAGTCCTTGAGGAAAGAAGAAGTTATTGAAGAAGGCAATAGTATTCAGCACTCCAAAGATTTTGAACCTAATGATGTTGCCTGTTATATTATGTCTTGGACAGGAGTACTACATCAGGCATACGGATGGATGCCCAATTAGCTCTGAAGCAGAGATGCAACGCGTCATTCACTGTCTGGAGGCTGCTATTAGGAGGCGAACATCTGAGGTAAGGCATGAAGAAGGGTTTGATTACTTTGATTTTGACATAAGTTTCGGATATACGTTACATGTGATGCTCTTGCGATTTATATAATACAGGGTATTAGACTCGAACTTTGTTGCGAAGACAGGGCAGGCCTTCTATCAGATGTCACTCGTATGTTTAGAGAAAATGGTCTTTCCGTCACTAGGGCCGAGGTCACAACACGGGGATCCCAAGCCATGAATGTTTTCTTTGTGACTGATGCATCGGGATGTCCAGTTAAGAGTGAAACAATTGAGGCAGTTCGAAAAGAGATAGGCCTAGCTATTCTAAGTGTGAAGGATGATGATTTCGACTCAAATTCTCCACCGCAACAAAGTGGGAGATTCTCCTTGGGTAATCTTTTTCGTTCAAGATCGGAGAAGTTTCTATACAACTTGGGTCTGATAAGGTCCTATTCATGAGCTAGTTTCTTAGGTGAACTAGGCGATGTCAAAATGCATGTACTCCGTAAATAGTCGTTCACTAGGGATATAATCAGAGGCTTTAGGAATGCATTTGGGCAAAATCCCTTGTTGACCTTGTGTTAGGCCTCTTTCAATCATGTTTCTTCTTTGTATACTTTCATGTAAAATGTACATTTCTCCCCCTGCCGCCATCTGTTTTTACTTGATATGTAACTACATTTTGTGCAATCATTGTTCTTGTACTTCAGGACCTAGGGTTCTCTATATCTATTAGTATGTGCGTAATATATGAAGGCAAATTCGAAACAAGAATTCATCTTTAAGAGGATAAACCTTACCATGCGCAGTGGGCAGTGTGATAGACTTCGGGGGTGTTCCACTTTCCCTTCTTTTTAAAAAAATACTTTTTCTTCAATTTTCAAACTCAAATATAATGAAAATGAAAAATAATTTTTTAATTTTTTTTGCACCGTATTAGAGATCTCAATGAGATCTATCAAACAAGATCCATATTGGTAGGAAAATTATTTACGTAAACACATGATTTTTGGGCTTGAAATTACCTTCATTTTCTTAAAAGTTCTTTTTTGAGAAACCGGAACACCACCGAATATAAAGCTTCGAACAAATAAAGACTTTTTTAGAGCAAGTTCATTTATTGGTGTCAAATCAAAGTCAATTTTTTGACCGACTACGATCTCATCTTTTTTAAAAATACTACTCTCTCCGTCCCTTTTTAAATGTGCTGCTTCGTAACTCCAACTTATTAAAAAGACATCATCATTATATCTTTCACATCAATTTTTTCCTCCACTTTCCCTACTTACCCATCATCATTACACTTTTACTCACTAACTTCTCAAAATGGAATCTACTTTTAGGGACAAAATAGGTAATTCACCAACTTTTATCCACTAACTTTACAAAATGGACACTTATTAAGGGACAGCCCAAAATAGAATACTGGACTGTAATAAAGGGACGGAGGGAGTAACAAAGTTGTGCTGCCATTGCAATGCCATTTTGACATATCCACTTTTTCTCTTTGTCAACCTTTCTTTTCAAATGTGACAATTCCTAGCTCATTTGATATCAAATTTGGCACTAAGAATGACATTTTGTAAATTTGACATTAAATTTAGGTGGAGAGGATTTTGTCATTTTTATTTGACACATTCTGAACAAAGTTGAAGCATTTTAAATTGGTCTCGATAAATCATCGAGCCGAGTGAAACCTGATATAGTCAAGTCAAGTATGTAGTTGGACTCGTCATGACCGGATAAAACACGTGCGGTAAGTGATAGGGAAATTAGAAGTATAGCAGATTTTTCTTTTCTTTTTGATTTGAGAGATATATATATATATATATATATATCTTTTCATGTTGGCAGCTTGGAAAATGGGAAGGGAGTTGGGGTTTGTGGTATAGTACTGTATAAGTTACTATCTCATCCAGAACAGAAAGGTCTAGTACCTAGTAGGATTTAATTTAACGAATGGGACCACCCCACCCGTTTGGGCCACTTTGATTCGATTCTGTCGCCCAAATCTTTAATGCATGCCCACATGATCATTTTGTCAGACACCCAAATCATTTACTCAAACAGTGGAGAGGTTATTATTAGTACTGCAACTCGTTTAAGTTATCATAATACGTACATTTCTCAACACTAGCTACACTTTTGTCAACAATTTTAAACCCCACACATTACTTACTGTACGTGAGATTCAGGAGAAAAATTTGCCCTTTACATAAAATATATGATGTTAAGGGGTATTGAAGCATAATGTGGCGATGCCTTAAAAATTAATGAAACACCCAATAAATTATGTGGAGGGCTAAAGTAAAATAATTTTGTTAAAATAATACGAACATACACATACACGTACATGCATATATACATAAAACACTTCTTTTTTTGGTCAAGCGGAAAATGATACATAAAACACTTCTAATCATACTAACACTTTGAATGAGCTCCGCACTGTTTGAGGCTTATCCATCATGTGAACATGGTGTATGAGTGTGTGATGCCCATTCATGTGAATATATTACCACGGGTGTGTTTATGGTATGATCTCTCACAATCATAATCATTTGAAGTTTCTAATAATTGCTCCACGTCTTGTCGTTTGGATGATGATTCAATGAGAGTATCTTAAAAGCGGAATTTAGGATTATTAGAAAACAAAAGGGTAAAGAAAGAAAGCTGATTTACCCCCCAAAAAAAAAAAAAAAAGGGGTAAAGAAAGTTAAGCTAAGCTAGCTATGAGACGGCAAAATTGACTTTGTTTTTTACAAAAGGAAAGATGATTATCACTGATGAGATGTTTTGTGACCCCGCATAGTTGGAGTTATGTAGGTGGAGTGGAGTGGAGTGGGAAACCTTTTACAGGTCAACAGATCACATAAGAGGCTGAGATGGGAAACCTTTCGTGTCAAAACATTCCACCAACACTTATTAACAACAAGGTTGCTAACGCATAATTTAAGGGGCTCTTATGTCTTGTCACGTGATCATGTTGTCATAATTTAAGGGGCTCCTATGTCTTGTCACGTGATCATGTTGTCATAAGTAAACCAAATTTCAGAGTGTTTACGCTAGTGATTAACTTATGCAAAAAAAAATTTGGATTTTGTCTTTATTTAATTTTTTTTTTGCATTTATTAGTTTTACACCAAATTTTTATGTGATATAGGTGAGTAAGGACTGACAAGAATCGGAAAAGCAAAACATTTAACTTTTACACAAGTATTTTAGGAAATATTCAAGAAAAAGTTCAAAAATTGACTTTTTGAACTTTTTTCTTTGGATATTTCCCAAAATTAAGTTAAATTTTTTACTTTTTCGATTCTTCTCGTCCTTACTCACCCATATCACATAAAAAATTGGCGTAAAATTATCAAACGCAAAAAAAATTGAATAAGGACAAAATTAAAAAATTGTAGTTCATAAATTAATCATTAGCAAGAACGAGTAATAGAACTTGAAGACATATTATTATTCCCTCCGTCCAAATTTAATAGTAGTTTCTTTTGGAAGTTTATGTCACTTTTCACTGATAATATCTTATAATTTATAATATTTTATGTGATTTTAAAAAATTTGATGACTCATGGTAGGGGAGAGCAAAATACCCGCCAACCCGCGGACCCAACCCGAAGGGTTTCGGTTGGTTTCGAACACGTGGTTCGAGGGTGCGGGTTGAAAGCTGGTGAAAAATTGATTTTTCGGGTCGGACTACGGGTTGGCACCCGGTGAAACCAACCCGACCCGACCCGACAGCTATATATATACACACATACATATACATATACATAATATGTACTCTAGCAGCCCCAGCCCACTACTCACTTACCACTTTCCCACCCAGCCGCCCCAAAACCCCACGACCAAAATTTCCAGATCCGAAAAATGCTGCCGGCAAGGCGCCGCACACCGGCGTCCACTCCAGTCCGTCCACACTCTACCGTCTCTCTCTTTCGCACACCGTCCAACTTCCGCACTCCACTGTCTCTCTCTTTCGCACACCGTCCAACGTCCGCACTCCACCGTATCTGAAAAATGAAGACGAGAAACCACCGTGATCTGAAAAATGACGCACACTGTCTCTCTTGCTTCTCTCTCGCGTCCAGCATCTCTCTCTCGAACGGTAAATCAGTCCAGCTCTTGCTCTCCCTCGTAATTTTTTGTGAGATTTGATTTATGAGTTGTGGGCAACCCGACCCGACCAAAACAATCGATTGTTTTACGGACGGTTTTTTGACAGTTCTGCGGATCGGTCACGGGTTCGAAAATTGTCAACCCGACTGGTCGGATCGGGTTGCGGATTAGGGTCAAACCCGACCTGTGCACACCCCTAACTCATGGTCAACAACAGTCACGTGCCCACATCCTATCGAATCCCCCTCGAAGCACGTTCCAAAAAGTCGTTCAAATGTTTCCGGGAACCCAAGCCCCCAACTTGGTCTTACCATGTAGAGACGTAGGTGCGTGTATGTGTCATCCCCATTTTAGTCTTAAAAAATGCTAGCTGATTTTTTACAGATTCCCCTAAAAGAATATTTTAAAATTTATAGGTATTTTTTTTTTGTAGTTTTTTTGGACTTGGGTTAGGCCTCACGTGGGTGTAAGTGTAATTATGTACTATACGTAGCACTTCTTGTTAGTTTTGGGTTTGGAATGCGTCACTATTATCACACACCAATAACAAGACACGCATATTCCTCTCTTTTGTTTTGTTTTTTGTTTTTCCAGAGTGTTTGGACTAATTTATGTGTACCTCAACTAATCTCGTCTCCTGTCCCGGTAAAGACAGGTCGTCCATTCCAAGACTAGAGTTACTTTCTTGCAGCCTAACCCTGATTAATTGGAATCCTGTAGGGAAGCCGTCCTATAGGCTTGTAGTGCAGCTGATCCGGCCGTCCATTCCGGCAATGAACGGCTTGGATTTTAATTTAAGCAATGGACGGTCCAAATCAATATGAGCTCGGATTTAATCAGAACCGTTTATGCCGAAGTAGACGGCCAGATCGACCGCACTACAGTGTGCACAACAGAATTTCTAAATCCAATTAATTGTATGAGGAGCATACTCATTAACCAAACGGACTAACCTTTAGGCCTACCCCTTCTTCTAATCTACGTCCTTGTCTTATGATCGGACCACCTTCTGAGTTTAAAATCAGGTGGGGATCTTTGACTACATTCCAATTGTAAAAAAAACCACAACAAGAGAGAGAATGCCAGAAAAGACTTGTCTCGTTATCATCGTTTTTTAACCCCATCGTTATTGACTTCTTGTTGGGCATATTTGCTCTATTCCTTAGCCCATAATACTACAGGATGGGCCTCAATAACTATCTGACGATTACCAAAATTTGAAAACTGTGACGAGCTAGGATTTAAGCCCAAGACGCACTTGTCATGCGCTCATCACTAGGCCGTAAAAGAATCGAGTCGAGTCAATCTAACTTGGAGGTGTTCCGGCTCAATCTTTCAAAATGATTAGCTCAAGCTCAGACTTGGCCCCACTTGGTCCCGAGGCCCAAGACGACCCCTGGTACAATCAAGTTTGAGTCAATTAGACCATTTGTCCCAAATTTTTTGTTCAATTTATAAAATGAGAGCTTAAAAATAATACAAAATTTTCAAGAAAAACTCATAACTTTTCAACAATTTACTAGATATATTAATGAGTTCTTGAAAATATGTGTTATTTTTAAGTCCTTGGTATGCGTATTGGACAAATATTTTGGGACGGGGATAGTATCAAAAAAGTCGGCCTCGAGCTCTTGAAGAAAATTTCAATAATTATTTCTTTGGAGTTACTATAAGACTATTCCAATTAAAATAAAATATTACTCTTATAAATTACTACAATATTTTGAAAAGATTCATAAATATATCTTGTGTAGGGGAGCCTATTCTAGCCGTGCGTCAAACGAACTTAAACTTCTAGCCTAATCTTGTTAGTTAACTCACAAGCCAAATCCGACAGAGCCGATGAGCCCTCGTCAAACCGAACTCGAGGATCTTGCAAACCGCAAGTTCATTTGCAACACTATTTATGATAGAAATCATGTAAGAAGAAAAGGATGTTAAAATTTACACAGGGTCGGCTCATTTATTTTGGAGACCCAAAGCGAATTTTCTATATTGAGCTCCTTATATATTCATGAATTTCTTGAAAAAATGATAAAAGTTAAAAAATGACAAAAAAGTCAAACTAAAAGGATAAAATTATGACAATATAAATGTAAAAATATATGATTGCAAGAATTTTTAAAGAAAATAAGATACAATTGTGTTTTTATTTGGAAACATTTTAATATTAATATGTAAGTTACATTACAGTGGGGTCTCAATTTTAGACCAAAATTCAAGGGGCCAGAAACAGTCTTCTCTCGCCTCCCCTATGAGCCGGCCCTAAATTTACATCAGTTAAACAGTGCATTTGCAAACCCCAAGTACATAGATTTCTTCTTTTTCTCTCTAATCTTGAGAGCCTCTCTCCTTACACTTTTTCCTGTGGCTAGGGTTCTGCTTGACGGGTGGGGGGCGCCTCCTTCTTTGCCTCCCCTCCCCCTTCTCTCATTTGTCTTCCTCTCCCCCTCCTCATCCCTCTCTCCCTGCCTGTCTTCCCCTCTTTCTCCCCAATTCGTGTCTGCAAGTTGGGTATGAGACCGACGGCTCTAGTGGCGAGCTGTTCGCCACCGGCCATGTGGTGTTTCCGACTTGTTCTTCATCCTGGAGTCTACAAATCTGGCGAGCAAGGAGTCGACAGTGTGGCTAATAAGGATCAAGACTTGGTGAAGAGGCATGGTTTTTCTTCACCCGGTTCCTATCTATGAGTTTTCTCCCGGCTGGGTTTCTCCCAGTCTAGTTTTCCTATACCAGATTCTTGTCTCCCCGGTGGCCAATAATATTTTATGAGTGCGGATTTTGTTGGGGTTTCATTCGTTGGTTTTGACATTCAGTTGTTGGAATGTTTCCTATGGCTGTAGTGGCTTCGAGAGTTTGCCTGCTATCCTCGGTGCCGGCTTGTCTTCGTTTAGGAGGTTCTTGCTGGCTAATAATCAGGGATTGCCGTTCTAGTCTGTGAGGTTCTGGATTTTAAGACTTGTGCATCTAAACCTCTTGGTTATTGTCTCCATTTGGGATTGATAACTCTCATTGATTGCTTATAGAAATCAATGAAATCTCCTACCATTTTGACAAAATAAAAAATAAAAACAATGCATTTGCTCTCCGAAATTTTTTTGGGGTGCTCCTAGGGCATAAACTTTTACACCGGGTGCTCCTAGGGCATGAACTTTTACAGCCACAAGTTTGTAAGGACCACCTCAAGTACATGGGGACACACACTCACAAAGTCACAAAGAGTGTGTTTGGCGAAGTAAAACCTTGTCTAAACTCATTTTCAAGCTCAATCAGCGCGTCCGGCTCCCATGCCCCAAAGTGGTTTTGGGGCATCATGCCCCTGTTTTTTTTTAAACCGTTGGATCTTCCCTTTAAATCTCAACCATTGATCCATCCCCCCCTCTCTCTCCTGTTAACCTTCTACACCGGTTAACTCCTCTTGCTCCCTCTTTCTCTACAATACGCCTCTCTCTATCTTCTCTTCTCAGTTCTCACGCCCCACACCAAATCCGAAATCCCTAACGCCATGGCCGTACCTCTATCCTCCTCCTGTCCTCCGCCATAGCAGTCCCTCCACACCAACTCCTCCACATCATCTTGTCTTCTCCTCCATAGCAGTTATCACTCAAGGTACCTCCCCTCTCCCCTCTCCCTCTCCCTCTCTCTCGCCAAAACACACACACACAGAGTGTGGGTTGTGACCCTTCCCCCCTCCTCTTTCTCTCTCTCTCTCTCTCTCTCTAGGCCGAACACACACATAATGTGGGTTGCTAGGGAAAATCGGGGAAGATTAAGGGTTCTGTAAAAATTGGGGCAGTTTTAGGGTTTTGCATGAGTGGTCCATAGGTAACTCGTACGTGGTTCGTTGGGTGTGAACCGTGATGCTTTGACAAAAAGGTATGTTTAATTTGCTTTAATTTTTTTTGTGCGGGTTGTTGAGATGATTCAAAAAAAAATTGATGAAACAACGTGGGTTAGAGAGTTTATCGAGGAAGGGAAAAGAGGGGAGGAAGGAGAGACACAGACTTTTTGTGCGGCTTGTTTTGGTGAGTGCGTTACAATATTAACTTTGTTGTGCTTATTTGTTGTGTGTAACCAGAGTCTACTATGGTGAGCTGTTTGGATTTTGGGGCTGGAAAATGCTCTTAGTTAGCTAAATTCATTTTGGAGCAAGTTCGGCTCTAAGTGTTGTGTTACTAAACCTGTTTGGAGGGATGCTTCTAAATTAATGATTTATCATGATTTGGGTTCCTTATATGTAAACACAATTAGTTGGGTGGGTGGGTGTTGCTATTTAAGAAGAGAAGGATTGAGGTAAAACAAAAAAATTCGAAAAGAATTTTGTATTCTCGTTTCGTTTTGTTCTTTTTAGAGAACCAAACCAGAGAGGAGGAGCTGCTGTTCTTACTTGCCACCACAGGCTGGTTGCGATCCAGTGTGGTCGAGCTTAAAGTTTTACCGTGCAGCTTAGTTTGTGTTTAGCTCAATCGGAAGACCATTTACGGATACGTATGGGCTGATTTTGATCATAGAGCAATGATATAGCAGGGTGTTAAAAAAAAAAGGAAGAGAGTTCATTTATGCTCACAAATTGGTGAAGAACTGAAGATTATGGTTGAATTTGCATCGAATCTTTACTTAACTTTAGACAGCTATCCATTACCTTATTAAACATTTTGAGAAGTTTTGCAATGAATGTGTGCGTGGATTGGAATGCTAATGGACTATATCTAACACTCTCTTAATCTTTCCCATATATAATAGGTCAAAGTCATTATTGAAGATGGAGTTGGCAAGAGAGAGAGAATGATGAATCAAGGAAGGGAGGTTGACCATGATAAATCAATGGAGAATAACTAAGTTAAAAATCTAACTAGTATGGTAGAGAAAATGTCGAGCCTATTAGAAGAGACATTGGCCGCTATGCATGAGAAAGATAGAAAGCGTAAATATACACTCCATCTACCTTGGAGGAATCCGATGTCGAAGGATGATAATGGAGAAGGCTAAAAAGAAATATCCCAGCACTAAAAGTAAAAAGTGATGATATTGTGGAGGAAAAATTGGCCATATTGCTGCTGATTGTGTAGTGTTTTGAATGTAAATATAGCTGCCTTTTTGTTAACATAGCTGCTATCTTTTGAATGTATATTGTGGCTCATGTAGATTGCTAACATTTTATTATCCGGAATTGCTAAAAACTTATGATATGTATTCAATGTCTTTGAGGCTTTTCTTTGTTTTGATGAATGAAGGATTCAAATTTTATGTCTACTTGTTGTGAATGGAGGGATACCCTACCATTTTAGTGGCCATGTCATAAAACTGGAGATACTTACTATGTCAAAGAACATACTTACCATGAATATAGGGTGTAAATAACTAAAACTGGACATTCTTACTACAGATTTTGGAACGAAAAAAAAGTGACTGAAGGTACTTACCATGTCAAATAACATACTTACCACGAATATAGGATGTACATAACTAAAACTAGACATTCTTACTACAGATTTTGGAAGGAAAAAATAGTGACTGAAGGTACTTACCATGTCAAAGAACATACTTACCACGAATACAGGATGTACATAACTAAAACTGGACATTCTTACCACAGATTTTGGAAGAAAAAAATAGTGACTCAAGGTAATTTGAGATGAAATATAGCAGGACATCCAACTCTAGTTATATAGTGCCATCGGCTCTTTTTTCCGATCTTCTCTTTCCATGTATTTAGCTTCGCAATATCCTTCTTTTAAGCAAACCCACTTCCTTGAAGTTACAATACCCTCATTATCCTTATGAATATTATCCTTTCGAACACTAAAACCTTTCACTTTGGCATATGCATTATATAATCTTTCTCTATCCTCATCCAAATCGAATATCATTTCATAAACATCTTCTTCCGTTAATTCATCCAATCGATAATCGTCAAGTTTGTCGTCATCGCTATGTCCGTCATCATCACTAGCGTCACCACTAATGTCTATCACTACATTCTTTCCTTTCAAGCTATCATTCATCTCTCTGAATCTGGTAAAATATGACCACAATTGGTGGTAAATGTTTTCATATATAATGGTAAAAAACACAAGACATTATGGAGATAATTCTGAATCTGGTCAAATACGACCATAGTTTGTGGTAAGTATTTCTATATATCGTAGTAATCAATTGATATACATTATGGTCATTTTTATCTTGACAAACCAACAACAAACCAAAAACATAATCATTGACCTTTTTGCTAAAAATAAATAAATTATATTCAATATCTAAGAATCACAACCAAAATAAGACTTCATAATGTGGATAAACTTACTTGGTCAAAATTTTCAATTTATTGTTCTTGAAAGTTTGAGAGGTTTTTCAATATTCATTTCCTGATACAAGAAGGAATATGTGTGGAAAAGTGAAAAATCAGATGGATAAGTTTAAGGAGTTTAAGGTAGGTAAAGAGGACTTTCGTATCTTTGATGGCATAATGTGGGGTAGGTAAGTATTTATTACACAAGTTTGAAAGTAAGTAAATCCTTTTCCAAAGGTAAGTACTAGTAAGAATTGTGGTATGTACACATATACCATGAAGTAACAGCAGAATATTGTGATGGTTACAAAAATCAGATGGTGTGGTATACATAGCCTGATTTTGTGGTAAGTATGACGGGTAGGTACGTATTTATGTAATTAACTAATGCACGATAATGAGAATAGTTAATAAGGTAACTACCACAATAAATGTGATACTAGTTAGTTTTACTTAATTTGTATTACCTTGTAATTAAAGCATAATACTTTAACGATTAATGAAACTAAATAATTTATTGAATGGGCCATTAGAGATCAATAGTTAGTGGTTACTGTTACATTAGCCAATTGTATCAATCACTTATTGATAACAACTAAGACTACTGTTAACTACTACTTCTACTAATAACATTGATCACTATTAACCTACATTAACCAATTCATTTTAACCAAGTATATTAATACTCAATCATCACTATATCATCACTTATTGAATATGATTAATCAATTAAGCTCTCAATCAAATGATTCTGACCATTATAGTCGATTATAGAGAGATTAATCATCATCCTACCACTAATTGAATAGTCTAATATCAATTACAACTACTAATTGTTATAATATCACATTAAACGATTGCATACATCATTTTCAAATAAATTATTTAAATATAATTAGGAGATTATTAAAATTATATGGTTTATATTTATTATTTTTAAAAATTTGTTATAAGAAACATAAGTACACAAAGTAAAAATTTAATGGAATATATTAACAACATTAATTGTAAGTTATTCAAAACAATAAATGAATAAATGTTTTCTTAATAATATTTGTAAAATACTTTTTAATTATAAATAATTAAATGAAATATATTAACAACATCAATATAAAATCAAGGCAATTTTTTGGCTTAAATATTTAATTTCAAAAATTTGTTTACAAATTAAATATTATTCAATTAAATTTATATTTTTACCCAATATTTGATATTCTATTACACAAATCATTAGGAAAATGACAAAAAGTAAGGTGAATATGACAAAAAGTGGTGTGAACTTATAAATTTTTAATAATTAAAAAAATTCTTGCAAAAAGGTATATTTTTTCGCCAAAAAAATTTATTTTCCTGCCAAACCGGCTGCCTAGAGAACAAGTTAGAGAGAGAAATGGTAAAAACGTTGAAGTGTAGTCTTTTGTTGTGGTAAGTATACAATATTTTGTGGTAAGTGTCAACATAAACTATGGTAAGTAGAGTCAGTGTTCATGGTAAGTATAATGACGTTTTTTTCTGAAAAAAAAAGGCAAAACCACTATACTTTTTGGGAGTGGTTTTGATCCAACGGCTGAGATTCACCTAAAATCTGATCTAAAGGCCCATATTAAATGGGGGCATCATGCCCCAATACCACATTGGGGCATCATAGAAAAATTGTCAATCAGCACATCCATTTCACAATGCACCTATTATACAAAACCACAATGCATCACATAGTACATAGTAACCAAAAAGAGAAGAAAAATCTGAACCTTAAAACTAAGGAGGGGCAAGGGAACTTCTCTCTCTAGAGAAGTTCTCCTCCACCGCCCCAACCCATATCCGGCCAGTCCTGGTCCGGCCAAACTCACTGTTTCTGAAACCAAACCCACTGTTTTCGGTACTGCTATAGGGGTTCTCCAAGTTGGGTTCAACTATTTCTAGCAGCATCATCCACCATCACTCGAAATCAAAGAAGCCGATGGGTCTACCATCGAAATCAAAAGGCCAGCTCTTGAGGTGGGTTTGACTGGCCGATCCTATGGCCATCTCAGCTGCGCCGGAGGTCCTAGCCCCGGCTGTTTCATCTGCGGTTTCCTGCAACGCGATGGGGCAAGCTAGAGTGGAGATCTCAGATTCAAACCCCTGCCAGAAGTGGGTTCTCAATCGGTCTCAGTACAGGGGTCTCGTGTTCAACAGAGGCTCGCCGGTCTCAGTAGCCGGCGGTGGATCAATCGTTTCAACCGAGGCTCGGAGGACGTCCTGTGGGCCTAATGAATCCTGTGGGCCACACATCTAATGAAGTGCGGTGGTCCTGATCTCCGGCGTCCGGCGTCTAGAGGTTGGGTCTGACTGGGTTTCAATTCCATTAAGCTGCTGGTTCCGGCCATGGTTATACTCGGGCCGGCCCATCAGTGGAAGTTCACAACTATCCCAACCGTGGAACACCTACATGGTTGCCGGATAAATATCCAGGTAGCCAGAATTTTTCAGATCCAGAAGAGTGGGACTTCGCCGGATTATATCAGATCATCAAGCTGCCGGTGGGTCAAGCTACCGGAGACATCAAGCTGCTGGTGGCTCTTGCTGCCGGCAAAGGGTTCGTGCCGGTCGGAGGAACATGTAGTGGCGGCAAGCCGTCGGTCCTCCTAATGGCAGGTGCTGTTCTGTTCATATGTTGGGGCTGACCAGTCACTTGTCCATTCGACAGGTATCATTCCTTAGATTGTAGTTCAATATTGAGAACCTTGATGGGCAGTCATTTGTTGGACTGAGATCGGGTTAGCTTCTGGAACTTATTCATTAATCCTAGTTCTAGTTGGATTACCCGGTGTGTTGCCGGTTTTGAGTAATTGCAGTAGATTGGTTTTGTCTAAAATGACTGTGGTACGCGCTGGTGGTAGAAGAGTGTGCACAGGTTGTTTCTGCCCAATTGGTTCGGGCTAGTACTGTTGGGATGCCCAATTTCGGGGCTATGGCTGTAGCATCTATGCTGGGTCTGTTTACAATCCAAGCTTCCTTGCTCCTATGGGCCGTTTGTCATAGCGTAGTTTGACTGTGACTGTGATAGTTCTTATTAGATTGGTGGTAATGCACTGGTTGAATAGAATGGTTATGGTTCTTTCTGCAGTTTTGTGTGCCTCTTTTGTGATGCCAGATGATTCGGTGGTAATGCTCTGTTAATGGCGGATTTTTTCGAGGCCCTTGTACTGTCCCGCTTTTAGGTTAGAGTGAGCCTTGTGTACTAGGTTGAGAGAGTTTTAGACCGGATGGAAGGGGCACGGTGTACAAGGTACTTGGGGAGGTAGCCTTGTCGGATGTCGCATCTCCGGTTCGAGCCTCTTCTCGGAGCCCGGTCCTCTGCAATATCTGTTCCTTAGAAGTGGGTGCTATGCTTGTTAATTCTGTGCTAGGTTGGAGTATTGGAATCTTGGTCTGTTTAATCCTTCTCTGGAGACTAGTGGCTTTGGGTTTTGGATGAGGGCGGGTTGTTTTGGGCGATCTTTGGACTTTGGATGAGAGTGTTTTGGATTGGATGGAATGGGCGTGGTGTGCAGGGTTGGGCCCTCTGCCGGATGCCGTCATCTCCGGTTCGAGCCTCTTGGTGCCTAGTTCCTCTGTTGTTGCTGTTCAACCCCCCGATGCCGAGGTGCTTTGTAGCTGCTATTTTTTCAGTAAAGGTTATCATTTGGTCATTTCCGATCGAGACTTTTATTTTATTTCCTAGCTTGGCGGGTTGTGTCAGGCAGTAGTTCGCTTTCATGTTATTTATACTCGTATCACTACATATCATACCCCGTTGTACTATCCTTCCGCTTAGATAGATAGTGCAACCGGGGTATGATCTCAACACATGGCAATTCTATTATCTTATTTACTTTATCACACTCTCCATGCGGGTTGTGCATGGGTTATCGCACTTTTTTCAATCTTGTTTTTTTTCCTTTTCTTTTCCTCCTGGGGTATGCCCCTTGTAGGCTGTACATTCGGTTAACTTTTTTTTAATTTCAAGCTAATTTACCCAAAAAAAAAAACCAAAAAGAGAAACTTCAAGAAAATTCCAGGAGTGTTATGTTTTCATGGGAACTCCAATTTTTTAAGAATATCAAAAAATACAAACAAGATAGAAAATCATGAGAACTCAGAATTGAAGAGATTGCAACATGAAGGATACCAAAGTCGCTGATGATCACCACCTTCTTTCTGGGGGGATAAACTTTGTTTGTCTCTTGCGACTCATCGATCAGCGTACGTAACATGACATGCATTCGATCCATCATGGGGTATGTCATTCAACAGACATAAGCAAAAACAATTAGCTCACATCAATCCAGGAAGCTCAAATAAAAAATTATAAAAAAAACCCTCAACACTTTGATAAGTATATTCATAATCCTTGAAAGATTTCGATCATTAAAGCATTGCCCATAACGTTATTAGTTGAAAATCAAATGAATTATAGTTTGAAAGCTTTATCCACGATAGAAGTCAATTGCTCAAATTGTCAATAGTGCAGCAGAATGATGATGGTAATAATAAGAAAATATGTAGAGGTATCTTGACGAAGCATGTAAAGGAATCGGCTTCCATTGGTGTTTCGACCAGCATTTACGTATACCATGGTAAAATCTCAGAGTCCAATATGAGACAGTGCATGAAACCAGATATGATGATAAAAGATCACTACATATCTCTTTTTTTGGGGTAAATTCACTACATATCTTAATGGTACCTCAAAATAAAAATTCCAAGGGAAAAACTTGGAGAAGGGGCATATATATATATATAGGGTCTCTAGTGCATGAAACAAATCTGAAGGGGATGCATTTTTTTTTTGTTTTGTTATTGATAGTAAAGCCAATAGGCCCAATACGTTTTGAAGAACTTCATATGTGAACACACATCAAGCCTTTCCCCAAGTCATCATAACTTCACAAATATGACTCAACAATTCACCAAAATTCCCCACGTTTTTTTTAATAAAAAAATTAATAATAAAAATTTAGATAGATACATATTTTGACAAAAATTTTATATGGAGGCCAATTTGGGTTCACTGGTCAACAACATTTTCTTAAAGCATATGTATACACTTTTTGAGAAAGTTCTTGCAAGATGGATGCTGTTGGGCGGTTAGTTGGCAACAACACATGTTTTAAGGCTTGAGGAACATGGTTTCAACTTTTATGACTAAGATTGGTACTTTTTTTTTTTTATAACCTTTTCTCTAAAATTAAGGCTCTGTTTGGAACCTCGGGAAAGAACAGAAATAATTGTTTTCAAGGAAATTAGAGAAAACCTAGAAGAAAAATTAAGAAGAAAGTTTAATTGAGATTCTCTTTTAAAATTCTCTTTTTTCCCACTTCTTTCTAATTTCTGCACGCTAGAACCGAATTTTGTTGTAGTGTTGGGACCGACAATAGCCAGCAAGAAATTGTATTGAATTTGCAGGCACTTTTAAGATAAAAATAATATCAAAATGAAGACAAAAGAAGAAAAAGGCCAGAGAGAATTTTTTTAGCTCATGATTTAGTGCAAGTCTAGCTAGTGGCGGACACAGAAATTTCATATACTAGGGGCACCTATTATTATTCACAATTTTAAAAAATATTTCTTTGAATGTATACCACTAAATTGTCGTTCAACCATTGAATATTGATCACTCATTCTATTCTGCAACCGATTTTTCACAATCTTAGTGACAAACATAAAATTGTTTCTATAGTCTTAGGTTCCGTGCAGAAATTACCAAAAGGTAGTAGATTTGGCGACGCGCTTTGCATCGGCAAAAGTATGGTTGATGTGAAAATTTTATTACACCTTTGCCGACGTGATTTGCGTCGCCAAAAGGTAGCCTATTGGCGACACCAGTTGATGCGTCGCCGAAAAGTTACTTGACGAAAAAATACAATTTTCTTGCGCCTCCTGGGTTTCAAACCCAGGTCATCCAACTGCACAAGCCTTTGCACGTAAGGCTCTAACCAACTGCACTACACACATTTTTTGTTATTTATTTGAAATATCTAATATATATAGTATATATTTAACATTAAAATAGCAATTAAAGTTGAATCAAATGTCATTTTGAACCTTTAAACATTAACCGGTTGTCGAAGCTTTTACTCGAGGGGGTGCTCTTGTCCCAAAGAGAAATATCCGTAGGGATACAACAACGTATTGGCCCTGAATACGCTGGTCCTTTGGGAATTCTTCGAACTCTAGCAGATGGGACAAAATTGATTTTCAAAGAGAATCTTCTTCCATCTAAAGGAGATACTCATTTATTCAGGATTGGCCATCCATAGCAGTTATATCCATTTTATAAGTTATTCAGTAATTCCTTTTAGTTACTGTCTTATTCTAGCCGATCTCAGTATCGGTGTTTTTATAAGGATTGTCGTTTCAAGCATTGCTCCCGTTGGACTTCTTATGTCAGGATATGGATCAAATAATAAATATTCCTTTTTAGGTGTCAATTTTGATAAACATGAAAACTGTAGCCCTTTGTGTTATTGTTCAAACCCAATTTGAATTACTACCAATCAGAGTTAATTTATTTAGTATTTTGGGCATAACTCTTTACTCATAATTGTGATTGAGGTAATTCAAATTGGATTTGAACAATAACATAAAGGGCTAAAAACTTTCATGCTTTTCAAAATTCAAATTGGGTGACGCAATTTTAGTATTTTGGACCGAAAAAAGACTGGGTCTTCTCGAAACGACGTCGTTTTATGATATTGTATTTTAATAATTTTCTTTTTGCAATTGTTAATTTCTTCTACTCCCTCCGTTCCAATTTAAATGTCTACTACAAATTTTAGTGCATTTTCAAACCCAAAAAAAATATTTTTACATATTATTTTTTTGTTTTCTTACACCAAATTAAAGTGAAAATGCACAAAAATTCGTAGGGGACATTTAAATTGGGACGGAAGGAGAAGATACTATCTATGTATTAATTTCACACGGGTTCACTAGATTTTTTTTAATCTCTTATCAGCACATACTTAATTAGACGTAAAATACCATTCTAATAAAGAATCTACGTCCCGACGAAGGGGCTTTCAAAATCGGATAGACCCAAAAATTTACAAAAATGATTAAAATACCAAGCACAACAAAATAAATAATACTGATTGTTGTAATTGTGTTGTAGTCGTTTGGCTACTGCACATTAGACTATAGTACAAGACCTTGGTTTAGAAACAAATAAATTCAATGTATACATTTTAAAGGTAGTGGTCGGCTATTTTTTTTTAATGATCGATCTAAACCTTTAGCATTTAACGTCATATCAATTAGATCATTCTCGTCAAAATTGGTGATAATCAGATGTCAGTAACTATATGATCGTAACACATTCGGTGGTTCCTGAGGCATTAAAGTCCTACAGTGCACAACTTAGGGGCTGCTTGAACTATTTTTTTAAAAATCGGAACCGTTTATCTTATAAGTAAGAAGGATTAAACCATTTCTGCCAAGAATGAAGTAAATCTCTTATCATTACATACTTGATCGGACGTAAAATATTATTCTAATAATGAATCTGCGTCCCGATGAAGGGGCTTTCAAAACCCAATAAACCTAAAAATTGACGACAAGGATTAAAACACCAACCACAACAAAATGAACGATATCGATCGTCGTGATTGTGCAGCGGTCGTCTGGCTACTGTACATTAGACTATAGCATACGACATTGGTTTAGAAACAAATAAATTGAATATATAGATATATTCTAATGGTAGTTGCTGGCTCATTTTTTCGAATGGTTAATCTAAACCGTTAGGATTTAACGTCTTATCAATTATATCATTCTCGCCAAAATCGGTGATAATCTAATCTCGGCAACTACATGATCCTGACATATTCGGTAGTTCCAAAGGCATTAAAATCCTATAGTGCACAACTCGAGGGCCACTTGAGCTATTTTTTAAAATCGGAACCGTCTATCTTTTACATGAGACGGATCAAATCATTCCTGCCAAAAATGAAGTAAATCACTTATTGTTACATACTTGATCAAACATAATAAATCATTCTAATAATGATTTTTCGTACGGATGGAAAACTTCATACCCAACGGCGATGCACTTCGCGTTGCCAATTGTGAAGAATGTTGGCGCCAAATATCCTGCCAAAAAATTTGCCCTTTGGCGACGCGATGCGTCGCTGAATGTGAAGACTGTTGGCGACATCAAAGTGTGTCACCAATACATACCCAACGGTGATGCACCTCGCATCGCCGAATGTGAAGACTTTTGGCAACATCAAAATGTGTCACCAATACATATCCAACGGTTACGCATTTTTGTTGTGTCGCCAATACATACCCAACGGCGACGTATTTTTGGTTGTGTCGCCAAAAGTCAGATTTGTTGTAGTGCAAGCATGCACCAAAAGAGCCACATAAGAATTAAATTACACCTCAGAGAATTCTTCAACATACGAAAAATGTGTTGTTCTAATTTAATATTTTACTCAAATATATTTAGTCAAATGTTATTTTGATGGATGGAATATCAAATACATGTGACAATACGTTGGTTTCTAAAGGGAGAAATACTGTTAGAGATTATTAAGGGGTTGTTGAAACCTCTTTAGACTTGGTCTTCTAATTCTAATATCTCTCTTAAAAATTAGAGGAGCATTCTCTTATCCCTAACAAACTTTTGACCGTATATTTTCTATATATATATATGTAGTCATATACCTTTGTAGGAAAAAGATATACACGTACAACAAAATATTCGTTACCCTACTCCACTCTAGTTTCCAAAGTATACAGCAAAATCCTTTATCTTTTTTCTCATCCAATTAGTGCTCTATATTGGAAAACAAAAGCTTCTGCTATTTCTTGTACTCGATTTTTAAGATTGTTTTTCGTTGATTATTTCGAGTGTCGGGAAACTACATGGTTCGTGAGTTCAATTCATTGCATAGAAGAAAACTTGAAGGTCGATGTATCTTAGGGAATGAGTGCCATTTAACCCTGTGCAAGAGGGGGTATATCGTTCCTTAGGAGAGCGCTATCACGTGTCTTGACCACCCCACAGGCTATTCTATTCCTTTCTCTATTTATTTATATTGCTGAATTTGATCGCTTAATATTATTCAGAATTATTATTCTACCAGAAAATTCCTATTTCATAGATTTTCTCCATCAAAATGAAAATGTCCTATCCCAATCCTCCCAGCAATTAAGCTTTCCGGCACCATTCCCCATGTACGTCCATATCAAACTATAATTTGTGGGTCACTTTTTATTGTAATTCAGCGACCTAGAATTAATTGAATTCGATCCAACACATGCATCAAGAAACCAATATCTTGAACATGGTAATATTTGATATTTTGCAACTAGTCAGGCACTTTAAGCAGCATTTAGAATTCTACGAGCTAGGAGCTCTCAAGCATTAAGAACCAAGCTTGTTTGATCCCTAGCACTCCTTCAGATCGGTCACATGAATCTTTTCTCACCATGCTGCTTTGTTAAGGATTAATATATGTTCAATAAAGCTCAATATGTTCAATATTATCACTTTCTGATTTCCACCACAACATCCCAACAACATTTGGGTGTTTCTCTCCTATTACCACTTTTGTTTGCCGTTGTACCTTATTAGCTTTGCTGTGTGACCAAATTACCATTATCTCGGCCGAGTTTTCCTACGGGGCTAAACGAGTTTATTTTTCTCCACAAAATACAAAGAGAAATAAGCATCTTTAGTCCTTTTAGCCCCGTAGGGAAACTCGGCCCTAATTTCTCTAAAAATTGATTCTCAGCAAGAAGAACACTGATTGCACGTTTGTGTAGCTGGAAATATGATAGTAAAACTAACTACTGTACTACTCCACTTACGGGTAGAACATTTAAAAGAAGTTAGGAAACCAGTTAGGATTTACATTTGGTTATTTCCGGTTCCTATCTAAGTCCATTTCCTGGGAAACCAAACGGATGGAAAGCAGGGAGATAATTGGATTTGGAACTATAAAAAAAACCAACAGCAGCAGAAAACAGGAAAAAACAAGTGATGGTGGCTCTGTTTGGTAAAGTTGCCAATTTTTTGTTTTTTGTTTATTTACTAAAAAATAAAAACAAAAAATATGTTTGGTGACCATATATAACAGTTTTTGTTTATTTATTTTTTGGGCTGCCGAAAGTGTTTTCAAAACAAATGAAAACGCAATTTTTGTGTTTCTAGTATTTCTGTAAACTTGTGGAATTGATTATACGGAGTACTATATTTTGTAAACAAAAACAATAACACAAACATGTTTATGGTGTCAGTTTCAAAAAATATTGGAAACAAAAACAAAAAACTGGAACCAAATTTTTTTCCAAACAGAGCCTTAATGTTAGGGTTTTTATTATTCCAGAGTCATAACTAAAACTGCCATTTTTGTAATAAATTTTTTGTTATTCCAGAGTCCCCAACTTGATCTACCCTTTCTCTTTTTTCTTGCCTATAAAAGAATTTAAAAAACCCGGCCATTCATCATTTATGGTTTAGGTTAAGAAAACGTTGTCAATTGAGGTAGGCTTAACACACACTCTCTCGGTCTCTCTCAATCCGCTATTCAAACGATATTTGGTGGTTTTATCAGGGAGGGAGGGACATAGAGAGAATGAAGTGACAGACACGGCTTTGCTTGATTTGGGTTTTTGATGGAAGTTTGTGAGGTAATGGATGGGGAGAGATAAATAGATAAATGAGAGTAATAATTGTGAAGAAACCTTAATGTGGACCGTGAACAGAGAAAAAGGTTAAAATTAACACAATCGTCGATTTTCAAATTGCTGGAATGGAATTTGGAGGAGTGAAAAACTTTGTGTTTGGAACTTATGGAAAGTGAGAGAAGAGAAGAAAAAAATGGAAGAAAAGGAAGGGAAAACAAGAAAATTTTAAACTTTCTATTCTTTTACCTTCTTTTTCCACATGTTCCAAACACATCAGGGGAAATGTGAGGGAAAAGAAAGGAAAGTTGAAAAATTTTCTTTACCATTGTTTGATTATTAGGGAAATTAAGAGAATAGAAAACAACAAATTATGAATACTAAAATTTTCTTTCCATTTCCTTAGGCTTTGTTTGGAACCTATGGAAAAGAAATTAAGGAACTTTTTTGGTTTGAGAGGAAACAAAAAGAAAAATAACAAAACAAGAAAGAATTTTCCTCCCTACTTTCCTCCTCATGACTTTCCTTTGTTTTCTTTTCTCTAAGTTCGAAATAGGCCCTTAGTCGGGTTAAAAACAGAGTATAAATACCCAAAAGGGCCAAAACAATACTGTAATAGCGTCGCCCGGACTCGAATCAGGGACTTAGCTTCGACACCAAGAAATCAGATAGAAGTACTATTACAACCTATTTGGAGGCCAGATATGCAAGCGCCCTGATTTCATCTCCCCCTCTTCCTCATCTCCGGTGTTTGGATGTGAAAAAATCCACCTGAATTTGGCCCCGGATTTAGCTCGAGCCAGATTTGTAATCCACCTTCTGGTGGATTTGTGAATGACAGGGGGTACCCTGTGGTTGGTGAAGCGGCGTGGAAGAATGACAAAGTTGCCCTTGCTTTCTCTCTCTCTTCTCGCCCTCCTTGTTCCTCTGCTCCATTGCCAGGGCCTTTTCCTGCCCTAGTAATCGTAAGAGATTTGAGGGATATTTGAGATTTGAGGGCTTGGATGCAAGAGATTTTTGAGAGAGGGAGATGAGGGTTCGAAATTTGAGTTTTTCAATGGTGAAGGTTAGGGAATTTGGGGATTTAGGTGTATACAGTTGGGGAGGAATTTGGGGATGTGGTTGCAGGTGGTGAAGAATGTATACGTACATACTTATGTATGTGTGTATGTATATATGAATTTTGTCTTTTTAAATTACCACCCACATGTTTTTTCCGACCACCCTAAATAATTTTTTATATTAAAAGATTTTATATTATAAAGTTCAGTTTTAATTAATTAATTTTTTAAAAATCGTAATAAATATTACTAAGATTTCAACATTTAAAGATAAAATGAATTTATTTTACCCAAATTAATGATAAATATGTATATATTCTAATAATAATGAAATTAACATTTATTATCCATAAAAATAATAAACTGAGCGCAATTAAGTCATTTGACATCTTACCCCATCATATCCACCCTCCAAATCCCCCATTCTTAAAAGGGAAATGATTTTGCCACTCCTTTTTTTTATTAACGCCACTCCCCTGTAAGTGTATTTTTTACCAAAAATACACTGCAGGAGGGTGACATTAACGAAAAAGAGAGTGACAAAATCAGCAGACTCTTAAAAAACTATTCAAACACCTCATTACAAATTTACCATTCTTTAAGAGATGAAACCACATTTCTTAACATATCTCCCCTCATGATATATCTACCCTTAAATCCACATTCATTCTGTATTCACCCAAAATAAATCTTTCATCGGTCGTTACATTCTTGTGTTGGTTGTAATTTAGAGACGACTGACAAGGGGTCGAGTGGTGTAGGTTTGCAGTCCAGCAAATAAGTTAATTAAGTAGTGAGAGAGAGAGAGAGAGAGAGAGAGAGAGAGAGAGAGAGAGAGCATAATCGAGGAAAGTGTGTGTACCTAATACTCCGTACTAAATGGCAGTGCGATTCAACTCGGTGAAGCCTCTAATAATTGTGGGTTCCCGTCGGGTTCTACTCTCCGCAGCTCCTGCAGTTCAAATGGCGACTACTGCTAATACTTCTACAACTACCACCAAGCTCATCGATTCGCATTTGCATGTTTGGGCATCTCCTAAGGAGGTACGTCATCTATTTTTATTTTTATTTTTTTTAATAACTATGTTGTCCGGGCCAACTTCTGCATAATCTCGGTCCATTTCTCTTGTTGCGTAATTTTCCCAAGCAAAAAGACTGACGGTCCATCATGCCAACGAAGACGGTCCATTATGCCAACAAATGCATAAATTGTCCGATCAATTTGAATTTTTTTTTTGCCAAGCCGGAGGCAGTTTGAATCTTCAAGTGGGATCTTGATTCTTTTTACACACATATATGTTTACCTTTGCGGACAATGTACATTAATCGTCAATTACTTTGTATAAATTGTACATTCCTGTAATAAACTATTGTATATTTTTGGTTTTTGTTTGTTGTTTGAAGGCTGCAGATATGTACCCTTACTTTCCTGGTCAAGAACCCACTTTACCAGGCCATGTCGATTTCTTGCTTGAAGTAAGTAAGTCTCTCTTATTTGGTTGTGGACCATTTGATGTTCTCTGGAGGGAATAGAAGTTAGTAGTAGTATTTACCCCCCCTTCTTAATACAGTTGTTTTTGAGGTAATTTCCAATTTTAGACTTGTGGTACAAGTTGTAATGCTTAATGAGGACCACACAAGGAAGTGTGTGGCTCTGATTCTTGGAGCTAGACCAGAATACTACCTGGAAATTTCAGAAACTGAATTTCAATAATTTCTTTTATTTTTGATCGGCCTGAATTTCCATAACTTAAGGGCAACTTCATCATATTTGGAATGGGAGGATACTTATATGACTCAGGTTTCAAATGCGAAGGTCATAACTTGGTTTCCAAATGTGAAGGCTGCTAACTTAAGGGCATCTTCATCATACTGATCGACATATAAAAGCATAGCCCATAATTCAGTTTTCAATTTTACGACAAGGGCAATATTTAAGTTTCCATTTAGATCCCTGAGCTAGTCAATCTTGACCAACCACTATATTCGCGTCATTAGGATATTTACGTTACTTATGGATATAAATTTTCTTGTGTCTGGTTGGTTAATTTACAAAACCTTTAACGCGTTTGATAAGTTGGCCTATTTGGATGGGAACATTCAAATATAAGCTCTACTTGTTTGGTGTATCTTTTTACGCTCTCAAAATTGGGTTCAGGAACCAATTATCTGTTTGAGTTTAGAGAATTGAGTTCAGGAAAAAATTACCCATAGTCTTCTTATGATAAATATGAACAAGCCTAGGAGGTCACCATAGCCATGCCAGACACACCAGGGACATGCCAAAATGCCCATGTGGCTTGTATGTTGAATTTTAATAATCCTTATGGTGGGACATGCTTGGGACATGGGGACACACGACAAGGTAACCAAACTAAGCCGTAAGTCGTGGTCAATTGAGGTCAACTACAAGAATCTGTTGTCTCTATTGAGTTCACTTGAGGGCATCGTATTCAGTGATATCCAAGACCCCTAGGTGTTTTACAAACTACCACCTCTAAACGCCATTTTGGTCCATCCCTCCTCTTAGTACTACCATCTATTGTAAGAATATTACCCCTCCTAACTATTGCATCGATCGATTTACGATAGACATGTCCAAACCACCTTAATCTCTTCTCTCTCACTGTATCTTCTATCGGTACTACCCCAACCATCCCGCTAAGGTTTTCGTTTCTAATCATGTCTCACAAAATTTTACCACATGATCCACATCCATCTCAACTTTCTCATTTCTGCTCCATTCATCATTCATGTATGAATCTTATTATGAAGACATGTTGCTTCTGTTTATTTTAAAAAAAAATCAGGGGTAAGTGTTTATAAACATCAGAAGTATTAGGCAAAAGAGCCATATGAAATATGTGTATGTAGGGCTAAAGCCAGGATTGTGTGTTGGGTGGCCAAGAGTAAGGCTGCGACAAACAACTACACTTTTTAGGAACATAATAGAGATATGGCAATATGTACCGCCAATAAAGTCATGTTTTCTACACATTTCCATACTTTTTCTTTCGAATTAAGAATCAATTTTGGATTCTTTCTTGTCATTTTATTTTTTATTCTTGTACAATCATAAGGACCTATGCTAGCCTACATCTACACAGAAAGCGAATAGGGATCACCCCAATAGCCCAATGAGGCTTGAGTCCACAACAAAAAAAAAAAAAAAAAAATTGTATGTGACACAAGAAAATCACATATATCTGGTTCATTGAACTACATAGATGAACAGATGAACGAGAAAAAAAATTCGCTATATGACAAAATGGGGGTTGTATACTTGTATCACTAATTGAAGACGCGGAAGTCTTACCGGTGCTAAGGACCTCTCGGTCATAGAAGTCTTTGGGGATTTATTTCGTATCACGTGTATCGAGGTTTTTGGAGGCCTGGGGCTCTTGGCCCCTATGTTGCTTTGTCAATGTGTGAGTGTAGGCATACATCATCAGTTGATAACGCATTCGATATCAATGCTTACTTGTTCGTAAATATTTTGTGCTTACAATTTATGTACTAAGTATGAATAATACTAAAAGAAATTAGGAAGAAAAACTTCTCGTGTCCCCAATATGTCCATGTCCCCATGTGTTGATAATCTCCATGTCCCGTGTGACCATGTCCATGCTACATAGCGTGACAGCTTTCTTTTCCCTCATAAGTTTTGAGTTGACGATTAACTTCCTTGTTGTCACATGGTTGTGAGATGATAGTACTATCCCTATTTTGTAGCTATTAATTTACATCATACTTCACAAAGTTAGGACATCAACTATAGTCAAACATTTGGGATCTGCAAATAACTTTCATTCATCTAAGGTCTTCAATTGTCCATTACCTATGTTGGTGTTGTTTCGTCCTTAGTCTGAAGCGGATCACTACTTTGGTTAACTGGGAGTTGTAACATTAAAATCTGGTTCTTCAAAGATGATGAAGTTTTGGGTCCTTTTGAAGTCAAAACTGTTCCGTAGGTTTTAAAATTCTAGTCATAATAACATCAAGTGAAGCAGTATCCACCATGTTTAGGTTGCAATAATCATTAACCAGCATAATGTTTTCACTTTTCAGTGCATGGCAGAAGCAAGTGTAGATGGTGCACTCATCGTCCAGCCCATTAATCATAAGTTTGACCACTCCTATATGACAAGGTCGGCTAAGTGGACATGTACTTTTTCTTGTCACTAGATAATTCTCTCTCTCTCTCTCTCTCTCTCTCTCTCTCTCTCTCTCTCTCTCTCTCATGTATATGTATAAGTTATTATATATAACTATATAAGAGGCTCGATGTGAAGGGTGAAGTTAAATGCTAAAGTGTCGCTCCAAAAAGAGGACAAAATTTGAGAACATAAACTGGTGGAATTGGCCATTTAATACCATAGACTTGTCAGACCAACCAGTTTCTAACCATAATGCCAAAGAATCAGCATTGTGGTTAGAGTGACAAAGGCATAATGTGGCAGTTCTCATGACTTGTTAGCCATTAGCATCATATTTTTAACCATGAAGGTATAAGCTGTGGTAAAAGTTAGTAGGTTCTCATTCTAATTGTGTTTTTTCCTTTTTCCTTTTCCTTTTCAAGTTCTTCATGTGGTATCTTAAACCTGATGTTGTCTTACGCCAACATAATGGCTCTGACAGTGTATTGAAAAAGTATCCGACCAAGTTTGTCGGTTGTTGCCTGGCAAATCCAGCAGAAGATGGAACTGGGCTTAATCAGCTTGAACATCTTATTCTGAAGGTCTGTAAAGAATCTTCAGCTCTTTAAACTACTAGCTCGTAACAAAAGAGTCCTTTGACGAAGAATTGTTTCTTGTGGTAGGATGGGTATCGTGCAGTTCGCTTCAATCCATACTTATGGCCTCCTGGTCAACAGGTATTGTTGCTCTTCATTGTTAACTTATTGCTGCTGGAGAATAACTCTCGTGCTTCATTATTTGTGTTGTTTCATGAGATAAGTATGAGCACACATAGTAATTATCCATTAGATTAAATCACATTTTGCATGGAGAAAAGTGAGGACATATTTCTTCTGATCTTCACATATTTTGACTTATTGATGGTATAGCTTACCACTTCCTTTAGGAAGACATATATCTTGCAGTAATAATAGCCCTCCATGGAATCCCATTTCCCACAAAATGATGAGTCTCACTCTCCTTAGAGATGTTTCCCATCAACTTGTCAGCCCCCGCCCTAAAATAAGTATTACAATGGGAAGCATTATTCAGTAGACACCATATCTTTTGTGTGTCCTCCTCATGAAGAGTTTACCATGTTCAATAAATTTCACAGATGACAAATGAAATTGGGAAGTCAATGTTCTCTAAAGCTGGAGAACTTGGAGTACCAGTGGGTTTCATGTGTATGAAGGTAAGAGGTTCTTTGTTAGCTCTACTCCAAAAAGCCTACGGATTCTACTGCAGGTTTGTTCTTACAAGAAGGATCCCATCTATGACAGCAGCTGAGAGATCCTACGTGGATAG
The DNA here is from genome assembly GCA_018127125.1 of Rhododendron griersonianum. NCBI lineage: Eukaryota > Viridiplantae > Streptophyta > Magnoliopsida > Ericales > Ericaceae > Rhododendron > Rhododendron griersonianum. The sequence continues at coordinate 17,026,691 of CM030799.1, read as the reverse complement.
TATTGTTGATTGATTAACATTCATGATTCACTTACTTGATTGTTGCAAATAATTATACCAAACTTAACTCCAAGGGGTTGACCTAGTGGTCAAGGCCTGGGACTTGGGGGTTTGCTCCATTCTTATAAGTTATAAGGTCTCAGGTTTGAAACCTCTCAGATGCTATCAACTCCTTTGGGGCCTGCCATACGGAGCATTTTTTTTCCGGCTTCAAGTGCGGCCCCCGCTAGTGGAAGGTGGGTTTATGGTCTGGGTCCCCCAAGATTAGTCGAGGTGCACGTATGCTGGCCCGGACACCTAGTTGCTGGTTATCAATAAGATTTACCAAACCATATCGTAAGTTGCAGATGCTACTGGTTGGAGAGTTACTAATGACATAGACCTTTACAGGGACTTAACCTTCATCTATCAGAGATTGAGAGATTGTGCACAGAATTTCCCTCAACTATTGTAATGCTTGATCACTTGGCATTCTGCAAGCCACCAACGTAAGTGCCCTAGTAATTGGTTTGTATGTCATGTGTCTTTTAAACTCCAGGTGGACTTTTGTTAGGTGTTTATGATCGTTTGTTATCTTGCAGAAATGACGAGCAAAAGCTAGCTTTCTCTGAGCTTTTAAAGCTAAGTAGATTTCCACAGGTAGACTATGACTCGCACCCAATCTACCATTGTTCCATTTGTTTTCCTCTTGATATCTAAATAAGATCATGGACAAATGGAATCCTGGAACTGATTCCACTATGATTGGGGATTAGACTGTAGTCTTTGCACACTAGATTCCCCTATTTCGTACAGTTTTTTCAAAAACAAAAAAAACAAAAAGCTCACAGATTTTGAACCTCGTCGTTTATGCTATGAAAGTCGAACAAATATCTGCTGGCTTGTACCCTGACCATAGTGGTAGTTATCAATTTTTTTTGGTGATTAGTTGGGATCTTAACTTGTTGGCTGCAAACTTAATATTGTGACAGGTTCATATAAAACTTAGTGCCCTATTCAGGGTATCGCGAAAGCCATATCCATACGAAGATTTATCCAAACTTCTCTCCCAAGTAGTCTCCAGTTTTGGTGCCAACCGTGTCATGTGGGGCAGGTAGAAACTCTCTTCTAATACTCTCTCTATGGATATAAAGAACTGTGTTCAGGATGTCAACTACTAAAAATGACTATGCCATTCATCATCCCAAAGTAAAGACCTGCTTTCAATATTTCTCAGTGACTTCCCATATGTTGTTCCGGAATGTGGATATAAAGAAGCTAAAGAAGCAGTATCCATCATTGCCAATCATGTACCTCTATCATCTTCTGAGTTGGAGTGGGTCATGGGTAGAACAGTTATGCAACTCTTTCAAGGGCACTGGCTTTCTTAAGGAAGGCAAGTCTACACCTCATTGTTCGCGATGTGATATATGAAAGATTGCGCTGAAGATAGACACAGATTCACAGTTAACTACTTAGTGTCGTACAAGAACTTCATCAAGAATTACGGGATACTAGAAACTTTTCTATTAAGGACATGACTCATGATTGTTTTCAGTAGGACATTACAAGTTTAGAATGTGACACTGCTTATTGGAAAAAAGCTCATGAGGCATGTGAGCTGACTTGAGTTAATAATCTGCCCAGCAATTAGTTTTTCCCATAAAATAAAGATTCAATTTAAGTTGTAGGGTACGTTTGTTTTGGTAATGGTCATCCCAATGGACAAATACTTAAGTCGGGTGCTTTGAGCTCATGTTTTGAAATAGGCTAATAGCAGCTAGCAGTGTATGAACTTGGATAATCAAGCGTAAGAACGCAAGTTTTAAGTACACTGCAGGTTTGATAAAAATAAAGGGAGAATTTTGCTAACACCCCCTGAGGTTTGCATTATGTACAAAATCTCCCTCCACCTATGGGAAATGATTCTCTCCTCTTTGTGGTTTTCATTCCCATTTCAATTAGCCTCATCTGTGAGTGGACCGTTAAGTAAACTAACAAAATCTAATGACACCATCCCTGAAATTTACAAATAGTACTAATTTCAGCCCCCAGTAACCTTATAATTGTACTCTTCTCTAATTTTCTTCATCTCTCTCACACCAACTTCACTATGATCATTAATTATAGGGAAATGATTTTGCCACTCCCTCTTTTGTTAACGGCACTCCCCTGCAAGTGTATTTTTGCACCAGTGTTAAAGATATTAAGAAGACATATAATTAGGCTGCTGATTTTGCCACTCCCTTTTTTGTTAATGGCACTCCCCTGCAAGTGTCTTCTCAAGTTAACCCAAGGGGTTGGCCTTGTGGTCAATGCATGAGATTTAGGAATTTGTATCCTCCTAAGGTATCAGCTTTGAAATCGCTCAAGTGTTATCTACTCCTTTAGAGTTAGTCCATACAGAGCTTTGCTCTAGCTTTAATTGGGTCCCCCATGCACTAATGGATGGTGGGATTGGTCCCATTGGATTAGTTGATGTACGAATACGTTGGCGCGGACAACGAATTGTCAAAAAAAAGAAAATATTGTCTTCTCAAATGTACAAATTAGCATAAAATAAATCTCTATCTTTTGCCCGTGACTATCCAAAGAAGTCTCTTTGAAGTGTGTTTAGTTTTTTTTTACCTCCAATAAGAAACATTGTGTCCAAAGTTGATGAATGCAAAATATTTTATAACGGTGTTCTGCTCGTATAAAACAAGATGAACATACATTGATGTAGAACCAATGCACAACCCTAGGAATCCGTCCGCCCCATACATTGTTCAACGTCATGATCTTTGGCTATATCAATGTGGATAGCTTGTTTGGTACAAACTTTGTTTTGAAATTCAACTCTAAAATTTTGTTTGTTCTTGCGACTACACCTTTTCTGAGTGTCTAGCCCGAAGCTTTTGTAGTCATTTGCAAAATAACTTGGTAAGTCCGAGATCGATCCACAGGGAGCGGTTCTTCGGGAGCAGGGCCGGCCCAACCCCAAGGCCCAAGAGGCCTGGGCCTTGGGCATCCCAAAAAGGCCAAATCTTAAGGGCACTCTACTAGTTTTTTTATTTGGATTTAAGTAGAAGTCTTTTTTAGCCCAATAAATGAAAAAAAATGACCCATTCCAAGTTAATTAGAAGGCCCACGCGGATCAATGGAAGAAGGGCCCAAAAAATTTCGGTGGCACTTTTGTAAATAGGGGATCTAGATGGTCCATTTAATTTTCCAAACTGAACGAAGAACAAGGGTTTATCGGTAAGCGCGCTCTCTCTCTCTCTTCTCTCTCTCGTCTGTTTGACAGAATTCCTAATCCAAGAAAGCATCAAGATATTGTCACTATACGACTAGGACGAAAAGGTGTTCACGGAGACAGGAAGCGCAGACGCCGACGCTGCTACTGAAATCGGCGAGGTGTTTCTTACACCTCATTTGTATGCTCTACTGATTACTACTATTATGTTACCTGTGTGTACATATCTCTGCGTGAATGTGAATTATACTATAGTATATATCGGTGGGAGTATGCTGGTGTTCTACTTGGGCTTCTCTGCTGCGGAATTTCTGGGTCTGGTTTCCGCTGAAATGTGTGAGAGCTGAGGGATCTGATGAGGAAATCGAAGGGGTGTTATGTTGTGTTTGTCTGCTTCCTATTTTTGAGTTACAGAGGGTTTGAGTTCTTTTCCAAAACAAACGAAAAAGAAAGTAAAAAGAAAAAGTAATATTTCAAATACTAGAATAATAAGCACAACTAATTATTATATCTCATAGACATTATAAGTATATGTTCGGACATGCATGGAAAAAGAAAAAGAAAGTAAAGAATAGATGCATTAATGATACTGATATTAGGGCCTTTTTTTTTTTTTTTCCCTAAGTTCAATTTAGTAGTGATAGTGATATTAGGGCTTTTTTTATTCTCCACTTGATTTGTGTTTAAGCTTATTGAAAATTGAAATGTAAGACCAGTATATACTACACATTGCGGAGTCTTAGAGTATATCTCTCACATTCGCTTGCGAGGCTTCAAGTCCGTAAGTATTCTCGTATTATGCAGAGCTCTTGCTGGTGGTGCCTAGATTTGTACTTATGTTATTAGATGCAGAGCCCTGACTGGTGGTGCTTATTTTTGTGCTAAATATTGTTAAGTATTACTTCTTCCATCCCAAATTGCTTGCCCCTTTTGGGGAACCATGCAAATTTTTTTTTCTGAGGGCACATTTTTTTTTATTAGGCCTTGGGCACTAAAAACCCTTGGGCCGGCCCTGTTCGGGAGTGAAAGTCTTTATCGGACTATATGGTTTTTATCTATAGGTAAACAAACCATTCGGGTGTTGGATTTTTGGTGTTTATCAACTACTCCCTCCGCCATTTTTTAAGTGTCCATAATGGTCTAAGTATTTACAGGTGTACAAAATATCTGAGGTCTAAGTATTTATATACAGGGGTACAAAATATCTAAGCCGACTCTTTAGGACTTAGTCAAATTTGGAGTTCGGAGTCAAGTTCTACCAGTAGCGATTTTAGTTCTCCCAGTAGAGTGCAAAAGATTTTCCACGAGTAACCAGTTCTACCAATAGAGAAATCACGTTCTACCAGTAGGGAAACCTTCTGATCAGATTTTGCTATTTTTGAGTTCTACTGGTACTAGAGATTCTTGATTTCCCAAATTTCTTCCTTCGCTATAATTTTGGCCTTCGGATCATCCTTCCACACTCCGAACCTTCTTCAAATGGAATTTCAAGAACGAAAATGACCGTCCTTTGTATCTCAAAACCTTGGCTTATCCCCGTAGTTATCGATGCTCTCGAATTCATTTTATTTATGTGATTTACCTAACAACACTAGGAAAACACCTTACGTGCAATATTATCAGCATTGTTTTTGAAGACAATGCTAGTAATAGGGCACACACGATAAGTGTGCCAGTCAAATTTTGACAAAATATTTCTTACTTGTTTTGACAAAATGAATTCAAACAAACAATAAGGGGAAATATGTCGTCAAAATTCAACTGGCGCACACCCAGCCTCTAGTGTAGGATATGGCTATATATATTCTTTTTTAAATTATCTTTAGGAGAAGATGTTGAGGATGCATATTATATTTGCACTGTGCCTACCCTATTAACTAAGGAGAAAATACAGAATGCTGTTGTTGAATATGGCTATTCGTTTTGTTAAATTACCTTTTTTAAAGGGCAAATTTTTGTAGTAGTCTCTCTAGTTTTATGATTGTCTCAGTTTCGTCCCTCTAGTTTCAATTGTCTCAATTTCGTCCCTGTAGTTTGTTTTACGTTTCAAATTGGTAAAATCGTTAACACCGTTAATGAAACTAACGGAAAGATATGATTAAAAAATTAAGTGCTCCAATTTTCAATCTGGTTGAACCAGTGCGAAGATCCTTTTTTTTTTTTTTATCATTTTATTCTAGATAGTCGTAAAGAATTTTTAGCTCTAAAGTCTTTCTACGAGCACCCGAAGACTCCTTATTTAGTTTCAGGGCTCTCTTAGGATGCTCATTGAAAGGCCTTAGAGCCAAAAATCCATTATGACCATTTAAGATAAAATGATCAGAAAAATAAAATTTTCGCACCAGTTCAAACAGATTAAAAATTGGAACACTTAATTTTTTAACTATATTTTTTAATATATAAATGGTGTAAAAAATTACTCCCTCCTTCCCCTTTTTAAAGTCCAGTATTCCATTTTGGGATGTCCATTAATAAGTGTCTATTTTGTAAAGTTAGTGAGTAAAAATTCATACATTTTCCATTTTGCCCCTAAAAGTATATTTCATTTTGAAAAGTTAGTGAGTAAAAATGTAATGATGATGTCTCCATAGAGGGTAAGTAGGGAAAATGGAGGTAAAAATTGATGTAAAATGTGTAATGATGATGTTTTTTAAATAAGTTAGAGTTACAAAGCGGGACACTTAAAAAGGGACGGAGGGAGTAAGTATTCCAATTTACAATCCGTTTAAACCAGTGCAAATATCTTATTTTTCTGATCATTTTATCTTAGATGGTCATAATGGATTTTTGGCTCTAAGGCCTTTCAATGAGCACCATAAGAGAGCCCTAAAACTAAATAAGGAGTTTTCGGGTGCTCGTTGAAAGGCCTTAGAGCTAAAAATTCATTACGACCATCTAGGATAAAATGATCAAAAAAATAAGATCTTCGCACCGGTTCAACATGATTGAAAATTGGAGCACTTAATTTTTTAATCATATTTTTCCATTAGTTTCATTAACGGTGTTAACGATTTTAGCAATTAGGAACGTAAAACAAACTACAGGGACGAAATTGAGACAATTGAAACTAGAAGGACGAAATTGAGACAACCGTAAAACTAGAGGGACGACAACAAAAATTTGCCCTTTTTTAAATTGGTTCCGGACACAATTTTTTGCTATTTTATGTAGGCTAGTGATTTTGCCATACCCTTATTTGTTGATGTCACACCCTGCAAGTGTATTTTTACACCTAAAAAATACTTGCATGGTGTGGCATTAACAAAAAAGGGTGTGGCAAAATCATTTCCCTTTTATGTATGGATCTGTGTTTCAAAAATACAGTAAGATATATGTGTACCTAGACTTTCCCTTCTGACTTCTATCATATGCTGATGATGATATATTGCCCGGCCCATGTACTATGTTAAACAGGACACAAGCTTGTCATATTATTCCAGCAGAGATTTGACATCATGGTGGCTGATGACTTGATATTTTATCAGTTACTGTGTAACTCGATCCTTTTAATTAACTCGATCAATGGAATTAGTGGAGGAGTGCTGCTATGGGTACATACAAAATGTACCTACAATGTACATATAGATTTTGTGAGGCTCAAATCGGGTTCCACAAAGATGATCCAAACTGTCCATTATTTTTAAAACATATTTTTATGGAGCCCTGTAAAAAATCAGCTCAACCCGATATCGGTAAGGATTTTTTCTGAATTTGTGGGGGCGACGAGTAGTTTTCGCCCCCACAAAATCAGAAAAAATCCTTACCGATATCGGGTTGAGCTGATTTTTTACAGGGCTTCATAAAAATATGTTTTAAAAATAATGGGCGGTTCGAATCATTTTTGTGGGACCCGATTTGAGCCCCACAAAATCCATATGTACATTGTATGTACATTTTGTATGTACCCTTAGCATTTTTGATTAGTGGAGTATAATCACTATTGGATTGTGTTTTGACTTAAATTTTTTTTTTTTATATCTTTTACGAGCTGTTGTTTGTTTTGTGTTAAGTATTGAGAGATTATTAATTTGTCTCGATAAGAGGGGTATAAGAAGTTACAAATTAAGACAAAAAAATTTAAAAAGTTCACAATATATAAATGAGACAAAATAATCCAGGAACAAGTTAGGGCAAAAACGGAATGGATTTGATGCAATGTGCATGAGGCCATTTTCCTCAAGAGAAATATGTTTCGAACATACATTGATTGATATCAGATGAGCATGATTTTAATCTTACTTTTCTTCTCAATGAACTTTACAAAAATGAACAATTCAAATCATCAAAACAAACTCGGCACGAGCCTGCAAAGGGGCAAGCTACAGTCTGCAATTCGGTGCTGACAAGCCTAGTTAGCTGCATTATCAGTATGCTTTCTAGCCTCATTAGCACGCGATATTTTTGGTATATAGTATCTAGTAGTTGGAAAGTCACATAATGCTCATACGCATGTATGATAGGAGCACCATCGTGTACGTAAGAGCGCCTTTAAAAAACATCTCAATTTTTTAAATTCTCAAGAACGATAGTCGAAGCGAAAATTAAGAGTAAGAGTGGGTCCTATTGAACAATTATCGAACGAAGGCTTGGCATCTGCCGGTATTTTATCAATTTCAATTAAGTTTATAAAAGGTGGATGTATTCAATTTCTTTCTAACCAATTGGGTTGTGCGACATGATCCAAAATAAAAAATAACAATAGGCTAGTGCCACTTCAACTTGTGTGTCGAACATGTCAGACTAATACATGATATATTTTTTTTCCATAATTAGGTGTCCGGCTAGCTTGCGCACACATCAATTAATTAAGAAGTTCCGAATTTAACGACTGGACAACCTCCAATGACCTCAAAAAAATTGATAGCACCTAGAAGGCTTTAAACTTGAAACCTTAGCTAAGAGGGATCAAATTCCCTAACTCTCAAGTCTTGATCACCAAGCCAATCCATTGGCAAGAACGGCCCAAGACGAACAAGGGCCTAAAGCGGCAATTTAAATAAGCCTTTTCATTTAGCGTTTTTAAAATATTTATTTTGTATCGTTTTTTAGATGCACAATTAGTAATTAGATCTTTGTAGTCAAGTTTTACCACCAAAACATGTTCCTTTATATGAGAGAGAGAGAGAGAGAGAGAGAGAGAGAGAGAGAGAGAGAGAGAGAGAGAGAGAGAGAGAGAGAGAGAGAGAGAGAGAGAATAATATGTGATTTTATTTTCCGAGGCAATAAATTAGAATAAACGTTAATTTAAGAAGATATAACATGCCTTTTTCCCCTTGAATTTGTGTTCCTTATTCGGGGCCTACCTTATAATTGTACTATACAATTCTCATAGAAAATTTGGCCTTCTCAAAGTTGGGGCTCAAAGCCCATGCTTCATTGGGCTAATAGATGGGTCGGCCCTATCCTTTGGGGCTAACCTAATAAATGTTTTTGATCTGTACGTTTTTGTCGACAAACATCTTTCCCTCTTAATCTTCAGGGATTGAATTTTTTATTTTTTTTTGCCAATATTATATACATCAGCGGGGTGTTAGTGAGGGAAGTTAGTGAGTTAGTCCATAAGGGTTGAGGAATTGATGTTTGGAGGTGTTGATAAAATTAGAAAAGTGAGGAAAATGCTTTCGAAATTAATATAGGCATGCATTAAGCAATATGTTTCCTCAGAGGTTTTGTTTTCCTTGCATGGAGGTCTTTTGTCTCTTTTTGGAGTTTACTTATGATCTAATGTAACTCATCGAAACAATTCTGTTCGGGTAATGATATTCACATTCTATTTATTTTTTATTTTTTATAAACACACTCGTTTTTTTTTTTTTGTGTTTTTGTGTTTTTGTGATGTGAATTTACAATGTTGTCCTTGTAAATGTGAAAGCGTACCATACAAATAAAATGTTAAATTTGTAAATTCGATCACATCATAGGAGGACAAAAAAGAAAGTGTAGTTGTCAAAAGGCAAGTGTGAAAATCAATTACTGTACCTTCTGTTATCAAAGTTACATTGATATGGCGTTTTAACAAACTTTCATTATGCCATGTAAAAAAAAATTGAGGAATATGTTTCAAGCCAATTTGAAATTTTAGAAGGGCCTGTGCCGGTTTAAACTAGACTAGAGTTGATAGATGAAATTGATAGGTGGTTGAAGTAAAGTAATATAGTTAACAAATACTACTACTAAATTGATAGTAAGTAACTTCTTGCTATTAATGCTACCTGGTCTCCCGCCACCTTTTGAGGCATCAGGCGTGCGTGCATAGTTTGTAAATTGAATACGTTACTAAACAAATACGCTTGCTAAAACTTTGAAATTGAGTTCTGAAAGCTGTTCAAAAAAAAAAAAAGAAAGTTCTGAAAGCAAGGTCGATCTCCGTACGTATATACCCCAGTTTGATTGGTTCTGTTAAGTCACCCCGGCCCGGCCCGTGATGAATCCAATCTGTTGATATTAATTACTTTCTGATGAGATGAAAATGAATAATTCGTTATTTTTTCATGTGAAGGCTATTTTCCTCGTACCAACTGATGAAATAACAAAATCCATCAATAAAAGCAAAAGATGAATCATTTGTGATTTATCACTTTTTTTACTAAAAATGTGATCGATCGATCGATCTTTGTCAAGTTCTTGAGTGTGACCTATATCTATTAATGTAGTAGTACTGTTACTTGTTAGCATTCCTTTTCATGATTACTTCAAATCACATGATCAAATAGCTCCAAACACAAGGATTTTTTTTTTTTGTTTTGCTAAATCGATAGGAAATTTTATTGATAACAAAGTACTCAATTAAGAACATTTTAAAAATGATTATCTTGTCCTAAGAAGCTCAATAATCAATCAGGAGGTCTAGCTTCTCATGTTTTCAAATCAGAACCTCTCAAACCATAACTAGCCAGCTTGTCTGCCACCCAGGGCGGAACTAGCCAAGGGCTAGATTGGGCTGTAGCCCAAGTCCACTCCAAAATACTGAAAATATAAAATTATTTACATGTAACATTTTAGTTCAAATAATTTTAGCCCAACTTATTTTGTTTTCAGTCCAACCCATCATCCCATTCATCCCAACCCATGCACCAATCGACTGATCTAAAACAAGAATGGGTCAGTCCTCTCCATTTTTCTTCAGCTCCCTCCCTCTCTCATTCTCACCGTACTGCAAAAATTCCTATATGTTTATTCAGTCCAAATAATTTTAGCCCTACCCATTTTGTCTTCTCAAGTGCGATTTATTTTTTTGCATCTCTGCTTCTTCTGTTACCACTCAAGTATGTCGAATCACGAGGCTTCAAATCCGTAAGTATTCTCTTGTTATGCAGAGCACTGGTTGGTGTGCTTAAATTGGTTTAAAATGTTAGTTATTACAATCTTACTCTTTTAGGTTAACTTATGGGAAATGATAATGTCAAAACCATTTTTGTTTGTGCCAAAACTTTAGTGCATAAAAGCTTTGTACATTGCACATGGTACAAATATTTTATGCACTACAGTTTTGGCACGATCAAAAATAGTTTTCAAAACTAATCTTCATAACAAAATGGATGATGATTCTTTTGCGGATTCTGTGATTATATGTACAAATTTGTCTCTTTTTGGTTCATATACACAAATTTTGGATTAGCCCAAGGCTGAATCAATTCCTGGTTCCGCATTTGCCGCCACCGACACAAGGTTAATTAGTAGAACACAAAACAAGAACATAAAAGTAGAGCACGTAAGGCTTGAATAAGCAATTTTCAAACTTCACAAGCCAATTCCTGAATACGATCGAAGTTTAAACGGAACTAGTCCTCTTGCAAACGTAATTTATCCCATCTGCTGACATTTTTCTTCGATCTCTGTATAATCACAAGACAAACAAAAGAAAATACTCCTCCAATTCCAACACACAATTAAGGTTACTGTAGAATTTATATATGCATGAAATCTAACCGAGATGGGCTGAAAAGCCTATACGAGTCATATCAAGGCCCAACCCTTGACCAATCTCATCGGAGCCGTCCATTTCCACCAACACCTTGACAAAAAGATCAACGTCGCAGGGGAGTTCTAAAGGCCCTTCATTGTTATACCCGTACTCTGACGCTGCTTCTTCAAGTAGAATCTGGAACAACGGATGGTTTACATACTCGGTCTTTATCACAAACCTCTGTTTCTGGGGCCCCACGTAAACCGAAAAACATCCCTCCGGCGCCACCCTCCGTTTTCCGCCACGACGTTCCTCTTTATCTTCTTCTCTGCTTCTAGAGCGTGGCCACGATCTGCATCGCTTCCATGTCCTTGTGATCAGCCCTTTCTTAAACTTATTAACCATTTCTTGATTTTAAAGGGGAAAAAGGTGGTTAACTTCCAATTTTTACAGACGTATCAAAATCGAAAGATATAAGAGTCAAGAGTGGGTTTTCAGCTTATGAACAACCCCGGAACCCTATGAAATGATAAGTAGATCAAAAGCTTGGGGTTTTTTTTTTTCCTCTTTTATGCAACTTAACCTCTGTCATAAACCAAATGAAACGTGACTTTCATGCTTGGCCTCATAGTGTTACTCATAATATTACTCCGTATATGGGACTACAAAAGTCGAATTAACAGAGATGAAACCATTCAAAACAAGAAACCCAGAAAGGAAAATTGACAAAAACTAGCAGAAATCAACTCAAGTCATTTATGTGGAGGAATGTGTGATGGAGATAAACAGGAAACAGGGGAGCTTTATCTTATGGAAGCAAAGATGGAATTGGGTCTCATATATAAAGGCTCATATGGCTATAAAATATTCATAATTTTAGCCAAATTGTCAACGCTGCTACAATTGCCATTTTCTTGAAATTACTTTAGGAGAAAATGATTATCCTCGTTTCCAGGGACGGAGTCAGGATTTCATAGACGCAAGGGCTAGATTATGAACAAGAAGATTTTGAAATTTCAAGATTAGAAAATCTAATAGTTTGTTTGGTTTAAATTTTGAGGGAGATTTTTTTGGATAATCAGTGGAGAGAGATAGAAAGAGAAATAAGATTAATAATTGAAAGAAAAAACTTATGGGAGACCATGAGCAGAGAGAGAAAATTGAGTTTTGGAACAAAAAACAAACACATTCTTAAGCATTTAAATGTCTAAATAACACCCAATACAAAATATAATTCTTAACAAATAAAAAAACAACTAATATTAAAATTTAATTTTTTTAAAAAAAAACCCCGAAACAACGCGGGGGCCGTGGCCCCCATATGCCCACATGTAGCTACGTCTCTGCTCGTTCCTCACAAATTAAAATGACATATATAGGCCAGCTTCTGTGAATTTGCCTGAGAAGTGGACAAACATATTTTGGTGGGTAGAGGAAACAACTGCAGGATCCTATAATTTTCCATCATTCCTACGCATCACCATTATGTTTTTTTTTTTTTGTCTTTTTTACCCCCATCCCCATATATGTCATTTTCTACTTCTCCAGCTATGTCAAAGAGAAAACCCATTAACCCCAGTTCAAAAGAAAAAAAAAAAACCCTTAACCCTGTTTGTGGTGATTCTGGTTATTAAGGGGAATTTGCACTTTCACCCCTGTACTTTGACGGATTTGCAGAGATACTAGTCGTACTCCATTTTTAGCCACTTACATCCCCTGCACTTTTGAGTAAAGTGCAACACTGGATGTCTTTAATGGAATAAATGAAAAGACTTAAAAGCCCATTCAGTACCATAGCCCCTTACAATAATCGTGAACACCCCCCGGGGTCGGATCTAGTCCAGTTAGTTCGGACGAGTTTGGTCTATTGTTTGCATCTGAGCCGTCTAAAAGTGTTTTGGACGGCTCATATTTGTGTGTTTTGGGTATTTTGTAATAAAAATAAATCCGAACAAATCTGAGCTGTTCAAAACACTTTTGGACGGCTCGAATGCAAACAATGGACCAAACTCGTCCAAACTAACTGAACTAGATCCTTCCCCCCCTACATTAACACAGACCTTTCTCCCAATTTCAATAACAATACATGGGTTAGTGGGTTTGCTCAATCAATCGATTGAAGTGAAGAAGTTATTCATCTACTGAAGAAGCTAGTGGGTTTGGGGTCGCAAAATCAAAGGGATTTATTGTATCCGATCTACAAGTATTTCGTTGAACCCAATAAATGTTTCTTGGGATTGCATATTTGTATATGTATAAATTATGGGTTTTGTTTAATGTATATGGCATATATTGCATGTGTATGTGTAATCCCGATTAAAAAACTAAGGTTTTTAATTTTGTGATGTAAGAGATAATGGGTTGAACGTAGGGGGTTTGCATGCTCTATTTGGCAAAGGGAGGTTACTCCGTCTCATCTGACATGAATGGCCACTTGTCATTCTCTGATTGGGCCAATGAATTCTCATGCAAACAGGTTCATAATGAGGGAAAATTCCTGCCTTAACAATTGTACTTTACTCGAAAGCACAGGGGTGTAAGTGGTTAAAACTATAGTACATTGTTGTCTCTGCAAATCCGTCAAAGTTTAGACAGGTAAAAGTGCAAATTCCCTTTTTTCTAACGATCGATTCACTGGCAACAGTTCAATGAAGAGAAAATCCATTAAGGAAAACTAATTATTATTCAGGAAAAATACGCTTGTCTCCAATGTTCATTGGCGAAACTTCCTCTCATCCTCTGATAGAAGGCCTAATTTCAAGTCTATCATGGGTGTCTCTCCGGGTGGCTGTCTCTTTGGCTGGGAGTCCTCTAATATCTAGGGAGAATTTTGCATAAGTCCACTATAGCAGTTTTCAAACCCATCTAGTCCACTTCTAAGTTTCATAACCCACTAAGTCCACCAATAATTTTAATGACAAAAATACCCAACCTAAGAAACAAGGGCCTTGTTTGGCTAACACAAAAATGTATTTTTTCCATTTTTTTTTCGTTTTTGTTGCAATTAAGCCACCGCTGCCGCCATCACGCCACATATAACATTATATGTGTAACAAAAAACGTATTTTTTCATTTTTCTTGATTTTTTTTATTGAACCCGCTACACTTAACATTTAATGTTATATATGTTACAAATTTCTCTTTTTGTTTTTTCCTATTTTTCTTGTATTGATTTTTTAACGTTATATGAGTGATAAAAATTTCCTAACATACAACATTATATGTGTGGCAAAAATTTTCTTAACTTGCAACATTTCTTTGTGGTTTTTTAAAAATATATTTTTCCATTTTTTTCGTTACAACCACCGCCACCACCACCACCGCACCAACATATAACGTTATATGTGTGACGAAAATTTCTATTTCTTTTTTTTTATTACTGTTTTGAGTCCTTCCCTTCTTGAACCGTCACCCCTTAACATATAACGTTATATGTGTGACAAAAATCTCTCTCTCTCTCTCTCTCTCTCTCTTACCTGTTTTGAGTCATTCCCTTCTTAAACCCACCACACCTTAACATATAAGGTTATATGTCTCAATTTGCGTTTTTGTCATATGTTTGGTACTACATCAACAAAAGTGCACATATAATCTTATATGTTCCAATCTGTCCTTTGTATGTTATAAAAAACAAAGATAGATCTGAGATATATAAGGTTATCTATTAATATCTGGAACGTATTTTTTGCCAACACAAGCACATATAATATTATGTGTATATCTGAACTTTGAACCATGCCAAATATGTTCTCTGCATGTTAAAAAAATGCACATATAAATTTATATGTCACAAACTGCGTTCTTGCCTTATGTTTGATAATACATTAACAAAAATTGCCATATAGAGAGAAACCACCACTAAGCTCACCATCATTTCAAATACCGCCACTAGAACAACAACACTAAACAAAAGGGGAAGAAGACAGCAAACTACATTAAAGAGTTCACAGATCTACACCTGTACCAAGTCAAACACAAACTCATTTCGTTTGAACAAGAAAGAACATAAAATTACATCTAAGGGGCCACTGATAGAAAGGCGTAGCAGTTCCCGACGAAGAGCTCCAATCTGGTGCATGTGGTCGGGGATCGTTTCCACCACCATCTGCCACCCACCACCGGAGCCAATCACCGCAACCCACCGCCGGAGCCAACCATCTATGACGCATGTCGATGGTCCATCAAGACTGCCCAATCCCCTCACCGACCTTCTTCATCAAGATTGCAGAAAATCAGCGCAGGGCGACTAGATAGGATAGTGTAGGTTCGGTGGGTAGGGATATACGATCCGAGATTTATTTGGGGTTGCATGGAGAGTTTGGAGGGAGAACAGTCTAGGGTTTGGAGTTTTTGAGATTCTCGGAGATCTGTGGAGGGAAATGAAAAAACACAACAACGTCGGAGGGAGGGAGGGAGGGAGAGAGAGAGAGAGGAGGCTGTGATCCAAATTTGTTTCTGGTTTAGGGTTTCTCTCTATATGACATCTTTATATAAGAGGGCATTTTTGTCGTGGTTTAATTTCTTTTTTAAAAAAAGTGGACTTAAGGTCTTACTAAATTATATTAGTGGACTAGAGGGGTTACAAACATTAGAAGTGGACTAACTGGGTTACAAGTTCTCTATAGTGGACCCTAGACCAATTTTTTATAATATCTAATAAGAAAAAGATTACATGAAGTCTCTTGATATTTAGCCTTGCTAGTGTGCAATGGAATTGATCTCTATTGGGCCAGAGACTAGTCGAGCTATGTGTAAGTTAATCCGAATTTCCTTGTTACATGGTTCTGGTTAATTTTCCATAGGCCTTGTTAGTGTGCAGACTCTCTCCATTAATTTTGACCTGTTCAATTTGGCCTCGTTTTTTTTTTTTGAACAGAATTTGGCCTTGTTCAATTAGTAATAATAACCATTCTAAGGACAAGATTTGGTTAGCGTGAGCAAATAATTTTAACATGTCACGAATACTTACAAATAGTACAACTCTAATTATCAAATTTTAGAGACCAAATTTTCTAACCTAAATTTGGAGCATCTCCAACCCATCTTTAAAACTCCAAAATGGAGAATGGATGTAACATATTATTAAGAGAAAATTTTGTACTTATCCCTTTTTTTTTTTTGAAACTTTTTGTACTTAAGGAGAGAATCTTAAAGAAACCATCGTCTTTTTTAGATATTTGGTCTCCAAATTTACTTTTGTGTCTCCAAAAATGAAAATTGCACATTTATTTTAGAGACCAAATTTTCTAAACAAAACGATAGGTCCCTCCAAAATTCTCCTATAAAGTACAAAAAATTAAGAAAAGAATAGATAAATTACAAAATCTCTTTTCCATATGTCACATCAATTCTCCTTTTTGGAGTTTTAGAGATAGGTTGGAGATACTATTACAATGCTGCATAACTTATTTTTTGAAGAAACAATAATTGGAATAGAGAAACCAAAGTTGTCTGTTTCCACACGTTTATTGATTAGGTTGGCTGTTTCTTCCTTGATTATAAGTTATAATTACACGGACATGTTTTATTATAGGAAAATGATATTGGCACTCCAAAAATTGATGCAGGCACTCCAAAAGCAGTGTAATTCCAAAGCCACTTTCCTTTGTCTTTTGGAGTGCATCCATCAATTTTTGGAGTGCCAATATCAATTCCCTTATTATATATGTGCGTATGTAATCATAGCCTTTAATGCGTATAGAATGATGCCATGCTCATGAAGTTACTGGATAATTACACTATGTACCCCTAACTATTATGCAGTGTTTACTTTGGCCTATAAACTTCAAAATTTTCCACTTTGGTCCTTATTATTGGATTTCTACCAATGTGGTTGTGTTAGTACACTACAAGAAAAAACCAGTTAGCGGCATTTCAAAATGTCGTTAAAAACAACAATTACACAACTGTTGTTTATTTATCTAACCAAAGATACCATAAAATACCCTCAATTTAGCATACACTCTATGGAGGCAATTGAGTGGCGAAGCTAGCAAGAAACTGACTTGGTCTTGTTGGTATCCTTCTTGAAGAAATCAAGCACATGCTTGTAGTTGATCTACAACATTGCGTTCGAGTGGGCCTTGGCTTTCTCTTAGTTTTTCTTGTGTAACAAAAGAAAAATGCCATGTTGCATGTACTAAACTTAAGTGTCAAAATAAACAAATGGTCAAACTACGCGCAAGGTGGTAACAAGGCCGAACATCTCCCCTCCCTCCCACCCTTTGGGCGTTTTCCCCTCTTTCCCTTTTCCCTACTCAGATCCACTTCTTGCTCCCTTTTTGGTCGTTTTCTCCCTATCGTTTCTCCTCCGGGGTCGTCGTTCCACTCGAAGGCTACCACATCTGAGGGTAGCCAGTTGTCCTAACGGCTAAGTGTTGGTGGCGACGTTGGGTGGAGTTATGGCAGCATGGTTTCCAACCGGATATGCTTTTGAGCAATCTCAGTCTTTGGCCTAATGGCTTCGTGTGACCATGCAGCTGGTGTTGGGGTTGTGGCTGTGGAGATTCGGTGGTTTGGAAGTGGATTGTGGTGGTTTTGGGGTGGTGTATTGGAAGTGCTCAGGTAGCGGGTGCTCCTGGTTGTTTATAAGACCCGAAGTGGCGGCATCTTGGCAGCCGTTTATGGAGTCCAACATATCGCAGAGTTCGCATCATTTCAAACCGCTTTTCTCGTCGTCGACTACTAGTGTTTGTAGCATCGGTAAAGTGGTTGAGGTGGGGTTTTTGGCAGGTCAGATGGTGGTGGTGGGCTTTTGGTGGTGGCTGCAGAGCTATTCTTGTTTGTTGCGGCGGCAGTTGTGTTGTCTGAGTTAGGGTTAGGTTGTGGCAGGCTCAGCTCAAGTTTTGGGCTGGGTCTTTTTGGGTCAGGCCCATATGTTTAGTGTTTTATTCTTTGGGGCCTGACTTGTTTGGGAGTGTTTGGCTTGGTCCAAACAGTATTTTTCTTTTCATCCAACCATTGATTGGATTCCCTGGCCTTCCCCTATCCCCATCTTGATGTACTATTTGTCATGATTTTTTAATGAACTTTTTGCCTATCAAAAAAAAAAAAAAAAACAAGTAGCAATACTTATGGGGCTAAATGGGAAAAAATGATACTCAAGGGACCCAACTGGGGAAAGTGTAAATACCACCCCTTCGGTTACAAATTTTAAAAATTTGACAAAAACCCAATAACTAAAGGAGCTAATACAAAAAAGTCAAACTTTGAGCACCAAAGTGAAGAGAGGTAATACTTAAAGGTTGCAAAATGTACGTGTAGGTGTTCCACTTTTTCTAAAAGTATTTTTTTTTCAAATTCATGTAATTTCAAACTCAAATAAAATGAAAATGAAAAATAATTTTTTAATTTTTTTTGCACCGTTGAAAAGATCTCGATGAGATCTATCAAACAAGATCCATATTGATAAGAAAATTATTTGCGTAAATACATGATTTTTGAGCTTGAAAAACCTTCTTTTTCTAAAAGTACTTTTTACTGTTCATTTGGAACACCTCCGTAGTGCCCAGTCAATTGTGCTGTGTAACCCACTTCCGCAACATGGAGAACATCAGAATTGACTCCATGCATGCAATTATTGTACTATGGGCTTCTTTCGATGAAACAAAACATGAATTATTTATGATTTCCCACTATCAAGTTGGACACATTAATTTCTTCCTCTTCCTCCACCAAGGCAGTGGAAATTTAATTTCCTCTTCCCCACATTGTTCTGTACTATATACTATTACTGATTTTTGAAAAAATATGTAAATTATCCAGAAAACAAATTAAATGACAAACTGAACTACAAACTGAACATCTTTAAATAATAAAAACAACCTTGCATTAGAAAACAATATACTCCAGTTAACAAATGTTTCATATATATATATATATATATATATATATATATATATATATATATATATATATATATAGAGTCCCCTTCTAATGAGGACCACCTCATTTTAATAAAATGAGGACCTCCCTTTTCCGATTGAATTTTGATGATCCGAGCCGCTCAATGTGTTCAGAACGTGATTTTAAGGGTACCCGCGTGAAATCAGCAAAAAAAAAAGACCGGGAAGGGCTTCATCCAAGCAGTTTTTATTTATTTTTTATCGAACGGTTCAAATAAAAACTGCTCAAATCAAGCCCTTCCCGGTCATTTTTTTGCCGATTTCTCGCGAGTACTCTTAAAATCACGTTCTGAACACATTAAGCGGCTCGGATCATCAAAATTCAATCGGGAAAGGGAAGAAATGGGGTAGTCCTCATTTTAGGTCCTCATTAGAAGATTAGTGTTATATATATATATACACACACACACATACTACCCTTCTACTGCGGACGTCCGCACTTTCCTTAGATGCGGACTTCTTTTTTGAGCCGTTGGTGGTTTTTTGGGCTAATTTAACATTTTTGACATGGTTTGGAATCTTAACAAAATAGTAAACAATGCAATGGCAGAAATTCAAACATATTCATCCGGCATGAGGAAAAAAAATGCAGAAATTCAAAATAGTTACCGTTGAATGCTGGTGTTTCTTTTTCATCTACAAATAGTATAACAGAAGGCTTTTCATACATGTTTTATCAAAGCAACGGTGAATGCTGGTGTACAAACACAATGTGAGTCACTCGAGGAATAAAATAAAACAAAAGCAGCAACCTGGAAAATCATTTTCCGGTGTGTACAAACATAATGTAAACATACTTCTAAAATACCCTTTTTTCTCGAAAACCCCTAACTCGGAAAAAACGTACAAAAACAGATTCGAAGAGAGTGAGAGATTGAGATACAGCTAGAGAAAGAGAAGAGAAGAGAAGTTACCCTGTTCGATTCGTCTCCTTCGATTTCGTGGTCGATTTCCTCCCCCTTCGTCGATCTATTCGAGTAACAAAAAAAACCCTAACTTTAATCTCAGAGAGAGATTCTGAAATACAGCGATAGAGAGAGAGAGAGAGACCTCTGTTCGCCGGGTTGGTTGTTGGTTGTCGTTCGTCGGCTGATTCTTCTCTATTTATCGGCTGCTTCTCTCTCTGTGTTTGAACGACAAGCAAAGAAAAGGGGGAGCGAGAAAAAAAATTCTGGGTCTAAACTCGATCGATCTGTAGCATTCTTCTCTTCTTCGTCGTTCAAATCACCCTCAACCTCAATCTCTCTCCGTTTGAACTTTGAAGCAAAAGCAAAGCTTCCACTGGAAGCTGGAAAAGAAAAAGGATTCGCGTGTGTAAAATGGTATGACCCGAAACCATTTTACCCGACCCATGGGCTATTTTTACCCGCGAGCTCTCCTTTAAAATCCCAGCCGTTGGATGAGATCCAACAGCTCAAAAAAGAAGTCCGCATCTATAAGGAAAGTGCAGACGTCCGCAACAAAAGGGTAGTGTGTGTATATATATATATCCGCACAGTAAAAAAAAAGGAACACTGAGAAAAAGGTTATATATATTATTAAAAAAATAGTATGTACACTTTATTCAATTATTATAATTGATAATTATTGAATTAGAATAATATAAGCTAACTGATGTGCTAACTTAGCTTAATGGTAATGGTTTAAATTAATGTTAGACCTTGTACACTTTAATTTAGACATCACAAAACTTAGTGTGGCGGACTTGACCCAAACCATGAGCCATAGCCCTAAATATGATCATTTATTTTAGTCATGAGCCATAGCCCTATTAAGAGCAAGTACACCAATGAAAATGTAAAAGTGCTAATGAACAGTGTGTATTTTTTTCATTTTATCTACTCACATCTCTCTCAACACTACACCAATACTATCTATTTTACCTAACACCAATTAAAATATATTGTGGGCAGCATGCCCTTCGGAGAGAAAGGATTTCGTTCCTTCTCGCCATTTGCGGCCCTTTTTCGAAAAATCGAGGGAGCACGAGCGCCGGTGGCAAGCGCTCGAAAATACAGAGTCGCCACTTGAGTTTTTGAGGGTCCGACACTCAAGGAACCGTATTTCGAAGCACCTGCCGCGCTGTTTTTGTTTGAAAAAGTTAAGGAAACCAGTCCGTCATAACCATATCTGGATTCGGGAGCCAGGTTACGAGAGGGGAAGGGTTTTAAGGCACCCCTCTCGCCCAATCCGGAGATCGGTCTCTACTTAGGCGTTTTTATGAAAACTCTTGTGATTCTTCTTCTTTTAATCAATTTTAGCCAATTAGGGCGGGGAAAAGTTAATCGGGGATTTAAAACTGTAACAATTTGCAGGATGTGATCAATATAGTATGGATGGATGAAATGTTAAAGCGAAAGGTGAGATGAAAATCTAACACTGGGTCAGGATACAGAAACAGGCCCCTTTGGTGTGATTTTGCCAAACCATGGCCAGCATGCATGTATGGATCTACGTCCATGCAAACTGACCATCGCGCGACATAGTCACACCATCGCGCGAGACTTTGTACTCCACCAGTGTTTGATTTCCAACTCCTTCTGGGCTCTGGAAGGACCAGTGCACACTCAGGGAGCAAACCAAGCAGTTTATATGGAACTGTAAAAATACTAATTATTACAGATTGCTTCAAAATGAGCCAAATGAAATGAAACACAACCCCTAAACAGATGGGGTATTAAAACAGAGACCAAAGGCCTAGTTACCCACGCAAGGGCTATTCATGGAATCACACAACTGTCGCGCGACAGAGAGTGAGTCTCGCGCGACATTCCTGACTGGACTTCCAGGAATTGCTTTGCATGCTTAGGGTCCTGAGACAGGTTCAGGGGATCCCAAGGGCATTCCAAACTATTTAGAACAAAGGACTAAGCTATTGTATTTATTTTTGGCATACATCACAGTGATCTATATTCCAAAATAAACCACAACAGACATGCTCATATTTAAAACAGTAAATGACTAGCCTCCCTTCCCCACGTGGTCCATTCTCTTGCTGACACAAGTGTCGCGCGAGTATGGTGGACCATTGCGCGAGGGTGTAGCTGCCACGAATTCTTGTAACTCTGCTGGCTTTAGGACCAGGACATGGTATTAATTACCAGCCTTGGCCCTGTCAGTCCCCCCTCAGGGATCAAAACAGAAACAGGTTAAATGTTATACCTTTGCTTGGAAAGGGTTTGGAAATGGATTGGATTGATTGGTGAGCCTTGCAACTAAGTGTGCATGTAAAACACTAGGTCTGGAAGGTTAGGAAGTGGCTTGGATTAGTAACTTTGTGCTAGCTATTGTTTGCCTTGTAAAATGATAAGTGAACTTCTTAATCAATTTCTTGGAACCCTTAACATGGAGGAAGAAGGGGGGTATTTATAGGGGGAGTGCAAGGGCTAGGTAGTGGCCAAACATGGCTTTAGGACCAGCCAACAAGGCTGGTCACAACTTGGTTGTAAAGCTAGCCAACAAGGTGGTGAAGTGGTTGGGAGATGTATGTGGTTAGCACCTGCCAGAACTCTGTTCAGCTGAGGAAAACGGGGTTCCAGCCCATGGGGACCCATGTGACATCCACTCATCACAAATCCAGCTGGACCATGTGATAGGGACAGAAGATAACTGTCGCGCGCGTGTTCGGAACCATCGTGCGATGGTCAACAGTCAACAGTTTGACTTTGACCACACCTGGCAAGCTGAGTATCGCGCGAGGAACACAAAGGATCGCGCGATGGTCAAAACTGATCCTAGGGTTTGACTGAAGGTTCTGAAAGGTTCAAAAGGTTCAAGTAGGGTTCTAAGCATTCCAAGCCTAATCCATCCCCAATCCAAGCTCGTTTGATCCGATTTAATCATCGGGGAAATAAGAAAATCGTAAAACAAAGCAAAACAATTGGGAGACCCAGATCGGGGTGTCTACATATATATTTCTCACTCATTTTTTATTATCTTTATTGTTTAAAGAGAGGAGAAAGGAGGGAGGAGAGAGAAAGAAATAATAAAAAAAGATAAAAGTATGAATAGTGCTTAGGTAAAAATAGAGTACAACTATTCATAAATGTATTTTAGCTCCTCTTTTACCTCACCTGTTACGGGGAAAAATTCCTCTCATTGATTAGCTAAAATAGCTTTTTCTCTTGTTTAGAGATGCTGGTAAACTTGCTCTAACCTAGCCAAATTGGCTAACCAATGACTGCACTCATGTCTACACACATATATACAAACCATACTATCATACACCATTTCCTCCTAACCTACACCATCTAGATCTCCACTCAGAATGACTAGTGGAGTATTATAGAGTGCCATTATGGAAGATTTCCATCCTATTGCGAACAATATATAGGAAGTAAGTGCTTGAATCTTGCCATAGACAAAATCTCTTTGTTACCGGCCAATTATTGTTCACATCTTTTAATATATAATTGTTACCGGCCAATTATTGTTCACATCTTTTAATATATAATTGTGGTATGATGGCTAAAGAAAAATCAAATAAAATTCCAAATATCATAATATTCCACAACAAACAAAATGCGGCCTTAATTAGAAGCTCAGAGCATCAGTATCATGCTCAACAAAATTAAGCCAAATTATACCTAGAAAGTCACCTTTTTGAGGCTAGCTAGTGACTTATATATTTTACATTCAATGAATCAGCATCTCTTTAAGAGCAAGTATATCAGATGGGGTAAATTGGCTTTTTTGCTATTTTACAGAAGAAAAACCCACAAAAGGCAGCAGCAGCAGAAGAGGTAAAAGATGAGGTAAATTGGCTTTGTTGAAATGGTGAGGTAAATCTACCGAAGCTCTGTTCACAGGCTTCCCATTTCTTTATTACTCTCTCTCTCTCTCTCTCCTCAAAAAAGAAAAAAGAAAATAAAAGTAATAATATTTTAATAGAGAATAGGTTAAATAGATAGTATTGATATAGTGTTGAAAGAGATATGAGTAGGTAAAATAAAAAAAAGTACACTGTTTATTAGCAATTTTACCAAACTACTGATAAACTTGCTCTAATAACTTTATGGGTGAAGCGGGTTCCTTTGGGGTTGCTTACGTGTAGAAAAGTGAGCTGGAGAGGTGCGATTGGCCGATAATTAGTACTGAGGGA
This sequence comes from Rhododendron griersonianum, assembly GCA_018127125.1. Taxonomy (NCBI): domain Eukaryota; kingdom Viridiplantae; phylum Streptophyta; class Magnoliopsida; order Ericales; family Ericaceae; genus Rhododendron; species Rhododendron griersonianum. The sequence goes on along the minus strand of CM030799.1, from coordinate 17,002,566 downwards.
AAAGAGGAATGAACTCGTGAGGTGAGGGCTGGAGCAAGAGGTACGGAAGAGACAAAGGCAATGTGTCTCCTTTGTTCTCCACGGGGGGGATGACGTCTGCCCTATTCTGGAATCAAGTGAGTGAGGTCACCTTCTCTCCGGGGAAGAATGTTCTCCTTCCTCAGAATCAGTGCTCTCTCTCTCTTTCCAGAAAAGTCAGCCTCTGGCAATCATTGGGAATGTCAGGGGTATTTATAGGTCACCTGGGCCTAGGTCAGGGCCATAACGACGCTCCTATAAGACCCCAACACGTGTCCCTCCCATACCTCCAGGTCGCGGAAGACTCGCCCTCCCGCGGAGGACTTTCCGCGGGGGGACTCGCGCTTCCACGACGCTACCTCCATCCCAAGCCACCAAGCCACAAGAGCTTCCCCAATTCCCGCAGGAGCAAGGTCGCGACCCGTGGCGATCGTTTGCTTCCCGCGGGGTCCCTTCCGGGCCTGCCTTTTAGGCCCAAATAGGATCCCGGGGTCTTCTTGTAGTTTCTGTACCAATTCTGGTACGTCTTTCAATTCTCCCTGGCGAGGCCTGCGGGGGGTCCCGCGGGGTCTTCTCTTCCGCAGGTCAATTCCGCGGGCATCGATCTTATGGGCTACACGTGCTTCCTTTCCATTGGTCAGTCAGACGTCTTCTCGGAATAATGTTTTGACTAAGATTGACTTCCCGCGTGGACCTAATTGCCACGTGTCCAAGGCCAATTGGTTGGTCAAAAGGTCTTCTCTGATGACATGTCAATAATCTTGACCGCGCCTACATATGCCCCCGCGCGCGCGTACGATAAGTGCACGTCGTCCGCGTGCGTACTATCCCTTTTGTAAGTTTCCACGGTCGCCCCGGACCTATCCGCGGAGCAACGGGTACGATAACTGCTAACGTTTCTTCGTGTGCCGTTAAGTCTCTTCGTGTACCGTCATGACCCTTCTTGTGCAGACGTCATAAATGTCCCCACCGTTTGACCACTATATAAACCTTTTGTCCATTATTTCCTTTTTCACCAAACTCCAAATTTTCGTCGAAGTGCTGTCATTTTCTCTTCTGACTCTCGAGCGATTATTTTCTTTCTCGTCTTTCATCCTTCGCGGCCACAACTCCCCTTTCTCTTTCACATTACTCATACATGGCTGCGCGTGGCCCAATCGTTGAAATCCCCGTCCCCTCTGCGGACCAGTGGCAGAGGGCCCCATACTTGCAGACAGTTGGGGATCCATTCTGGGCCCTTGTTGGGGCGTATCCTGTCGCGGGTCCCCCTGTGGCTGACCCTACTTTCTTCACGGCCCCTGCCGCCCTAGAGAATGCAGAACCCCTCACCCCCTCTTCGGTGCTGCGTCTTCACCTCGAGCGCGGGGACTTCCCCTTTGTGGAATGTCGCTTCGGGGCTCGAGCTTCTCCACCCACCGATTGGGCGGATTGGGTGGATGACGTCTGCAACAATCCCCGCCACAGGCAGCTGCTGCTGGGTAGTGGTACCCTTGAGGCCGTCCAGCTGTCGCGGCACCTGAGCATTCCCCGGCAGGCGGCTGCCAACAGGAATCTAGAGTTCGCGTGCTCTCGCTGGAGCAGTGACACCCACTCCTTTGCATGGGCATGGGGAGAGAGCGGGCTCTCACTGAAGGATGTCTCCATTCTCACCCGCTTGTCTCTCCGCGGGGGCAACATCTTGGATCTTGCCAAGCTTCCGCAGGTGGATCGAAATGATGTGGAGACTTTGAGGACGCTCCACAGGCATGCCCAGAACGGGCCCATCTTCACTAATCGGGGGTCCGCAAAGCGAACGCGGTAAATGCCAAGAAGACTTCCCTTGGCAGCTGGTTGCGTTATTTCTTCATGGACCTTCAGCCCGCGAGGACTGTCGCTCCTGGTGCTGAGCGAGACTATGTCGCGGGCCCCCAATACGGTCAGCGGCTCTACATGGCGGGCTTCTTTTCTTACTTCCTCTCTTACTTCGTCCTGCCCGACTATCCGATCGATGGCCTCTCTTAGGCGGTCTTCCCGCTGGCCGTCCTCCTCGCCCGCGGCCAACCCGTCGCCCTAGCGCCGCTGTTCCTGGGGTCACTCTACCGCCAGCTGGACCTGGTTCAAGCGGATTACGCCAGGTCCCTTGGAAGATGTGACCATATTTCAATGGCCCACTCCACCTTCCTGCTCGCGTACTTCTTTGAGCATTTTCGTATCATTGCCCCGGATCCCCTGGTCTTCGAAGCGTCAGGGGTGCGGTCTCGCGCGGAACAGTGGCACGGGACCAGCAGTGAGGCCTTATGGTACGAGGCGTGTGACATTGAGGCCAATTTTTGTTCCACGTCCCTACACATTCCCTCTCCGGGCATCATGGGCGTGGGACATGCCTTCTTCCAGTCGGTTCTTCTGTCAAGGCCGCGAGTGGCAACGATCCCGTTGCGCGGACGGTGATCAATTCCGTGCTCATCGCTTTTCCTGGGTGGCTCCCAACCTTGTGCAACGAGGCAGCTAGGGTGGCGATGTACTGCCCGGACCGCTTCGCGAGGCAACTGGGCTTCGACCAAGGGGTGCCCGGGCCTGCCCCCGCGATGCCCTCCTTCGTGGACTCACAGCTTCGATTCATGGCGGGGGAGCTTTCCCAAATCTTGACACAGCTTGGAGATTTGCCCATCCCTGGCAGGGACAGGGTTTCAAGTTACACGCCGGAATTCCGCGCGTTCTGGAGGAGGAACCTTGACTCCTTCCTAATGTTTGTCCGCGGGCAGGCCGTGGTCCCTGAGGTGTCCGCGATCCGGACTAGGGATACTTCTCTGCCGGCCATTACTGTGGTCCGGGCAACTGACTAGCGCGGGCCCCGCGGTCAATGGGCCGTGATCCATGCCGAGCCTGTGAACAGGGTCTTTCCTGTGGAAGCGGCACCTGCACCTCCTCAAGCCGCCCCGGGGCGAACCCGCACGCGGGGACCCCGCGTGAGGACACAGCCTCTGCCTCCTCCACCAGCAGAACCATCTCAACCGTCCTCCTCTCAGGCGCCCGCGGCGGTGGAGCGACGTCGCCCAAAATGCATCCGAAATGTAAGTGTCTTCCCCCGTGCTCAATCATTTCCTTACAATGCTTTATCTCTTCATTCTCGGGGGCTTATTCCCTTTGTCTTGCTTCTCTCTTTTCTTTAGCAGCGGGAGCGGGATGCTAGCACTTTTGTGGCCTATGAGCCAGAGGCAGCCGCGACAGCGGAAGCAGCGGGCGGGGCAAAAGAGGATGCCCCAGACACTCAGCCAAAGAGACGCCGCCTCGATGGTAAGCTTTGCTTTACTAGGATACCATTTCTGTTATCTTGCAGCTTCAGTCCCTGACTCCCATTTTGTCATAATTTCTCAAACAGTTGTGGCAGAGTCCGACGAAGAAGAGAACGAGGACGCGGAGGCGGGTGATGATGATAATGACGATGATGATGATGAAGACCAACTCCCCCTCAGAGTCTTGCAGGCCCGAGCGTCCGTGCCCGCGAGGGGCCCCGTCGCGGAGGATGTCAGCATTGTGGAAATCTCTGACTCCCCAGAGGAACAGAGGGCAGCGGAGGTGATTCAACCTCGGGCGGAGCCAGTTCCTTTTCTTCACCCGGAGCCAGAATCCTCCGCGGTTATTGGAGGTACGTTACCCGACGAGCCTTCCATTGTTGACCTCGGGGGGGATCCCAACACAGTTTCGTCCGAGTCGTATTCTTCTCCGGAGGAATCCGAAAATGTGATAGTTCAATCTGTTGACCCAGCCCCATCTCCTTCTCACGCAGCGACTTCTGAGGCCCGCGAGCCCCCGCCGTCAACGGACACCTGCGAGTCTGTGGGCCAGGCCGATATTGCCGCGGAACCTCTCAACGCGGCGGCTGCACAATTATTGAGGGAGGGAGAAGAAGATGACCTCGAGGAGCTTCCTCATGCTGCCGCTGGGGGTCCTGCCGCGGGCCAACCCGAGGCGTGTTCCACCTCTACTCCTTCTAGTTCTCACCAGCAGTCCACCAGCGCCTGCATCCGCTCCACGGAGAGTTATCTGGACCGGCTTGCTGGCGGCTCTCCAGGGGTCTCCAATGCCTCGTTCCTCCAAGGCCCGAGCTTGAACGCAGAGCGGGACACGGCCGTGGACGCCGCCAGTCCTCACTCCCCGGCGTGCTCTACTTCACAAACCCACTCTCCTCACCAGTCCGCGAGACGCACACCGACCCCGCGGGACGAGCCTACCGCTCAACCTTCAGATCGACAGCTGGAGGTAAACGAAGAGCTTATTGGTGGCCCCACCTCCATTACTGACTCAGATTTCAATTCCTTATTTAAAGATATGGACTTCTTGCCAACTAACGATGTTTTGGGGGGACAGGGAAGCCAAGCCCTTGGGGATTACGAGCTTGATTTGAATTCAGACATGGGCGAACAAAGGGAAGAAGTTGAGTCCAGGGAGCAGTCGCCGCCCAGGCCCAGCCAACCTGCTTCAGATCTGGGGAAGGGGCCCATGGACACTGAGGCCGCGAAGCCAATTCGCCTCTTCCCCGTGGGCTATGCCGTACCCGCGGAGTATTATCCGCTGCTGAACGCCATAGCCCGGTCTCATCCGGAGACCTTCAGCTCCTTCAATCCGCAGTCTGCCTGGTTTGGGGCGATTTACCTCAGAAGCCTTCACGAAATGCTTACTCCCTGGGGGCAGCTTTGCTACAGGGACTTCAATCCCGGGACCGAGGCCGATCTGCTGGAGGTTGCCCCGGATATGCAGGTCTTTGGGTTCGACCTGGCCTGGCTGTGCGCGCGAAGCTCTGCTCTGAGGGCCGCGGGGGAGAGGGCCGCTCTGAGGCCTGAAATTCAAGGCTTGTCGGCTCAGCTGGAGTCTACCCGACAGCACCTGGCCAATCTGGAGGCCAGTTTTGCTCGAGTGCTGCAGCACGACGCGGAGTTGGCCGCTGCCTCGCTGAATCTAGCCGACCCTGACCCCAATGGGCTTGTTTTCTTGGACTGGCAGGCTTAGAGAGTTTTTTTTTTTTTTTTTTGTGAACACATGTACCATTTTTCTTCTGTCTCATTTGAATAAAACTTTGGCCTTATTGAAATAAGATTGTCTTTGTGTTGATGATATCATGATACACATACTTTTGCTGGAGTCCGCGGGCCATGTTCTGACTTCTTCTGACTTGTTTATCATCTCGGTCTGATGAATACTAAGTTTGCCACTCGGGGGACCATGTTCTGGCCGCTCAAGACTTAACATTATCTCTTTTTGACAATCACTAAGTATGAATCTCGCGGGTCATGTTCTGACTTCTCGCGACTTAGCATTACCATCTCGGTCTGACGAATACTAAGTTTGCCACTCGGGGGACCATGTTCTGGCCGCTCAAGACTTAACACTATCTCTTTTTGACAATCACTAAGTATGAATCTCGCGGGTCATGTTCTGACTTCTCGCGACTTAGCATTACCTCTTTCGATAATGATTAAGTTTGAAATTGGGGCCACGTTCTGGCCATTAGAGACTTAACATTATCTCTTTTTGACAATCACTAAGCATGAACTTTACGGGTCATGTTCTGACTCCTCGCGGCTTAGTATCATCTCTTTTTGATAATCGTTAAGCTCGGAGAAATGAATCGGGGGCCATGTTCTGGCCACTTAAGACTTAACATTATCTCTTTTTGACAATCACTAAGTATGAATCTCGCGGGTCATGTTCTGACTTCTCGCGACTTAGTATCATCTCTCTTCGATAATCGTTAAGTTTGCATGAATGAATCATGAAAAGGAGCCGATAGTTCCGCGGAAATGTTCTCTCTGCGGGGCTGTATCACTTCACCTCAGCGTGAAAGTGTAAAGCAACAGTATGAATTAGGAACAAGTGCCCATTTTTCATTAACAGTGGATCAAATCAACGGTTACAAGAGGGAAGAAAAGAAACAAACAGTACTGAAACAAAGGGGGAAAACTGGCAGGGCATGACAGCGGCTTGTGAGCTTCCAGCGTCTCCCCTCACGGGTAGAACTTCTTGACGTACTTAGCATTCACTGCCCCTGTCTCGAAACCATCTTCGACGCGGGCCAGGTGGTAGTACCCGCTAGCAGAGCCACTGATCACTTTATAGGGTCCTTCCCATCTGGGGGTGAATTTTGGCGTCTTCATATCCCTCATCACTGCCGTGGTAGCTTTCCAAACTAGCTCCCCGACTTCGAATACCCGCGGCACCACGCTCTTGTTGTAGTAGCGTGCCACGGATTTCCAGTATTTTTCGTGGGCAAGAGCCGCCGTCGTCCTTCTCTCTTCCAGGGCTTCTAGGTCTGCTTTTCTTCCTTCCGCGGAATTCTCCATCGCGAGTACCATTCGCGCGGAGGGGATACTTAGTTCTGCGGGTAAGAACGTTTCTGCTCCGTATACTAGGCTGAAGGGGCTGGCGCGGGTAGACTTCCTTTTCGAGGTGCGATAAGCCCAAATGGCTATTTGGTAAGTGATCCGCCCAAGTACCCCCGCGCTCGTCCAACAGCTTGCTCAATATTCTGATCAACGTCTTGTTTGTTGCTTCCGCCTGCCCATTTCCCTGCGGGTAGTAGGCGCTAGAGGTACGGTGATCAACCGTATATTCATCGAGGAGGCTTCCCACGTGGTGATTGATGAACGAAGTACCATTATCAGAAAGGATCACCTTGGGTATACCAAACCTGCAAATGATGTTTTCCTTGATGAATGCTGCCACCACGTCTCCTGTAGCCTTCTTCAGCGGAACAGCCTCGACCCACTTAGTGTAAACCTCCGTGGCCGCTAAAATCCATCTGTTCTTCTGCGACGCTGGTCTAATTGGTCTGACTAGATCCATTGCCCAAGTGTGGAAGGGATAAGGGGCGCGGATGGAATGCAACTCCACAGAAGGAGCGTGGACCAAGTTCCTGAATTTCTGGCAGGCTTGGCATCTTTGCACGTGCCTCTTCGAATCCTTCTCCATGGTGGGCCAAAAATACCCCAGATGAACCATCTGCTCGTAAAGCTTCCTCCACCCCTGGTGCTCAGTCCCGTGAGTCTTGGCTAGGACCTCTTCCGCCTGCTCATTGTCCACGCATACTTGAGGCATTCCATCAAGGGTTCTTCTGAACAGTAGTCCCTTTTCCAAGAAGAAACGCCGTGCACCGCGGACAACCCTCGCGGACTCAGTTCGCTCGACGGGCAGGGATCCTTCTCGTAAGTAGTCGATGTAAACTTGTCTCCAGTCCACCTCCTGGTTATCAACGCTTGCCATCAGGCACTCTGGTTTGGCCATGTACAGGGAACACTAAGTGCAATTCTTCGTGATCAAATCAGCATCTTTCTTCATAGTAGGCCAGTAATAACCCTGCCTCTGAATTCTCCTATATAGGGCTATTTCGTTGTCCGCGCAGTTGTCGATGTGGATCCGGTCCAATACTTCCTCTGCCTCCTTCGAGTCAATACATCGCGCGAGCCACCCCTGCGGGCCGCGATAATACAATTCTCCGCGTAGAACTATGAAACATGACAGCTCCGCGGTGGACAGGTGCCCTACGCTGGTGACTAACTGAATCTTGATAGATCCGCGCCAATCTTCGGTCGGCTCTGCGAAGTCCTCCACCGCGGATGGTTCAAACATCTTCACAATTTCAATGTAGGCTCTCTCTTCTTCGAATTCCGTCTTTGCCCCCAGCGTCGCAAGCGCATCCGGGAAACGGTTCTCTGATCTGGGTTTGTGGATGATACTGACACTTTTGAAGAATTTCATCAATTTCTGCAATGTCGTTCGGTATGGTGCCAGAGTTGGCTCTTTCAGCGCGTAAATCCCTTCCGTTTGCAAAACTACCAGTTTTGAGTCTCCCGCTATTCTCAGGTGCTTGACTCCTCTCTCTTTTGCCGCTATTAGACCCAAGATTAACGCCTCGTATTCCGCTTCGTTGTTGGAGCATGGAAAATTTAATTTGTACGCCAGATGCACTCTGTCCTCTTCTTCTGTTTGCAACACTATTCCCGCGCCTCCCGATCCACTACCCGCGGCCCCATCGAAGCTGAGCGTCCAGTGCTGTTCATCTGTGCTGTTCATCTGTGCTGGCCGCGAGAGCTTCGAAACCATCTCCGGGTAGGCAATCTTCAAGCGGCTCGCACTGTCCGCTTGGGAACTGAGCTAGCAGGTCCGCTAGGGCTTGACACTTGATTGCTTTTGGAGTTGCGCATGAGATGTCAAATTCCGCAAGTGTTAGCAACCAGCGGGCGACCCGTCCTGCGAGGGCGGGGCGCGACAGAAGGTATCTCACTGGGTCACACTTAGTGATTATCTGGATAGGAAATGACAGGAAATAGTGCCGGAGCTTCTGCGCGGTAAAGACGAGGGCTAAGCAATGTCTTTCAATGGCGGTATACCTTTCATCGGCTCCGTGTACTTTCATGCTGATGTAGTAGACTGGGCGCTCTGTCCCATCTACCTCTTGCACCAGCAGGGCCCCAATGGATCTCGGGGTAGAGGTCAGATAAAGAATCAGTGGTTTCCCCGCGACTGGTGCCACCATTGTCTGAGGAGAAGTCAACGCCGCTTTAATATGCTGAAACGCCTGCTGATGGTCTTCTTTCCATTCAAATTTTGCATTTCCCTCTAACAGATCCGCGAACGGCGCCGCGGTTTCCGCCATTGCGGGAATAAAATGGCGTAGGTATGATACCTTTCCTAGGAATCGCTTGAGCGTCTTCTGGGAGTGGGGCGGGGGCATTTCCGTGATAGACTTGATCTTGGCCTCGTCCGCGTCGATTCCATGGCGATGTACCAGGAAACCCAAGAATTTTCCCGCGGTGACTCCAAATGCGCACTTCAGGGGGTTCATCTTAAGGTTGAACTTTCTGCATCTCGCGAAGACAGTGGCTAAATCTGCAAGATGGTCCTTCCGCTTCTTAGATTTCACCACCAGGTCGTCCACGTAATCTTCGATTATTTTGTGCATGAGATCATGGAAAATTGCTGTCATGACCCGCTGGTACGTTGCCCCTGCGTTCTTGAGCCCAAAGGGCATTACGATGTAGTAGAAATTCCCCAATGGTGTTCAAAATGCTGTTTTATCCGCGTCCTCCGGAGCCATTTTGATCTGGTTGTACCCGCTGAAACCATCCATGAAAGAGAACATCTGGTGACCCGAGGTGGCATCCACCAATGTATCAATGTGTGGCAGCGGGAACTCATCCTTTAGACACGCTTTGTTGAGGTCGCGGAAGTCGACGCATACTCGAATTTGGCCATTCTTCTTCTTCACAGGGACAATGTTTGCCAGCCACTCCGGGTACTGGATTGGGCGAATGAATCCTGCCTTCCGCAGCTTCTCGACTTCTTCCTTGATCTGTCCTTCCAAATCGGGATGGTATTTCTGCTGGGATTGTTTCGCGGGCTTAGAATTTGGGAAGGTATCCAAGTGGTGTGCTACCAGCTCGGGATCCAACCAGGGCATCTCCTCATAGTGCCACGCGAACACGTCCGAGTTGGCACGTAGCAGTGCTTTCAGCTTCTCGCGAAACTCTCCGCTCAACTCCTTACTTATGAACACCGGTTTTTTGGGGCCTACCCCGTCGCTTAGATCAACTTCTTCTAAAGCTTCCTGCTGCGGCCAGGGCTGGTCTTGCATGCATTCCGGAGCGGGCTCCGGCTTTTCTATTACTCTTCTTTGTCTTCTTCTGTCGCGGCACATGTACCGCCAGGGCCAACGACTTCATGGTCGGCCGCTGCCCCGGTGGACCGTCATAAGTAGTATATTGTTTTGCCCCCCTCCTTTGTCTTGGTTATCTTCCTGGGGGTTGCGGCGTCTGTCGCAGATGGGTCTCTCTGGTGTGTCTCCGGCTTTTCATCTTTAATATCTTCCCACCTTGGAATCCTGACAGCGCGGGGCTTGGCGGTGATCGCCTGAGATACCTCGCCCAGCTCCGAGAAGTATGTCGCGTCTGACAGGTGTGTTTCATGGGTATCGAACGGGTTTTCAGATGCGCGAACTGTGACTTTCTTTCCTGCCCAGATTCCTTTCAAACATTGGTGGTAGCTAGATGGTACAACCGCGTACTTGTGCATCCAACTTCTTCCGAGAATAATCTGATAATTAGGGTCCGCGTTGATGAGATGAAATTTAGTGGCTGAGCGGATTGCCCCCACTTCTAGGTCTACCACCACGTATCCTAAAGACTACTTCTTGTCTCCTCCAAATCCCGTGATGGTGATTGGAGATTCTACTATTCTGTTGGTCTGTATCCCCACTTTCTGGAACGTCGACATTGGCATCAGGTTTATGGAGGCCCCGCCATCTAAGAAAGTCCTCTTCAGCTCCGTTCCGTTGACGCGGGATGTAACGTACAGCGGGCGGTTATGGGGGTAAGGCACCCGTCGATCCGCGTCCGAGAAGGTTACCGAGTTGGACTCATCGCGGATCGTCCACGGGACGGATCCCTCCGCGGTCATGCACGACTCCTGATGAACTTCCGCGATGTTGACAATCGCCTTAGTAATTTCCAACCTTGCTGCCAGTGTGAACCCAAAGCCGTCAAAGAATGCGCGAAACTTCGCACTGTTCTGTAATGTCTTGGCCGACGCATTGGGGTCTGGTATCACCGCGGGGGCTGGACCCTCCCCGAATTCTTCTGTTATTTCGTAGCACGAGACCATGTAGGCCCCTGCTTCGTCATCCTCTCCTTCCATGTAGTAGTTGCTTTCAACATCGTCCTCATCGTTGTACATGAACAGGTAACACTTCGCCATGTTGACTTCTCCATTGTTGTTTCCGTGGACTGGATAAGGCTCGACACGGATGTCGCGTCGTCCTATCCTCAGTTCATTCGCGTTCTGCTTCCGTTTAAACAACCTCTTCAATGACCAACAATCGCTCGTCGGGTGCTTGGTGTGCCTATGGTACATACAGTACTTTGGGTGCTCGCGGTCCTCCCGCGTCGGTTCATACTCCACAGGGGGAAGTTCTAACTCTCCATCCTGCACCCATGCATTCACCAAGGTCCGCACTTCGTCCATTGTACAGGGGAAATCTGGCGCCGGCCCCATCTCGCGCTCTCTCCGCTTTCGTCCTCCTGCAGCCTGCTGAGCCCGCGGCGCCTCCGCGACAGCCATAGTGGCGCTCGCGGCCTTGCCTTTCCATGCATCTTTCCTGGCCGGCTTGACCACATGGCGGATGTTGTACGCCGACTCCAGTAAGGCAGAGAATGTTCCCAACTTCAAATTGATAAGCAACATCTTGAATTCGTCCATCATCCCACCAATGCAAATTTCCACCAGTTGAACCTCCTTCGCGGACTTAGTGCAATCAACCGCACGATCCTGAAACCTCCTGATGTAGTCCACCACGTCTTCCCCACTAGCATGTGTCTCCTTCGTCAAGCTGATCACCGTTACCTTTTCACGGACCTGGAAGAATTTGGCGTAGAAGCTGTTCACTATTTCTTCCCAGGTGGTGATCGAGTAAGGCTCTAAGTTGACGTACCAAGTGTATGCGCGGGAGGTGAGAGACTTCGAGAATTCCCGGAGGCGTAAGTTATAATCGGACGCGTGGGCCCCAAGAGACTCCATGAAACGGACCACATGTTCCTGGGCGCTGCCCACTTTTCTGTCAAATTTCACAAATTTTGGTGGGGTATACCCTTCCGGGTAGGGTAGTGATAGGATCGTCATAGGATAAGGCGGGCGGATATCTGGGCTAGGGAGGGAGGGTAAGACTATCTTTGCTTTCTCCTTAGTGAGGAGGGCTTGCACGTCCGCCAGCGTGATGAACTGTCCCGCGGACGGGGCCCTGACTTCAGTAATGGCTGGCTCTTTTCTACTCGCCTCACTTGCCTTCTGCTGCGCTAGCAGGGCCTGGACTTCCGCCATGGTGATATAGGGTCCCGCGGAGGGCGTGCTGGCACCATCAGCGGCCACCTCCATCTGGCGATCTCCAGCGTGATTTCCCCCGATGCCTCCTACAAGCACGGGGCGTAAATGGGGAGGCACCGTCGGGGAAACCTGGGGCTGCACCGTCTGACTAGTGCTGCCCCCTGCCTGGTTTTGTGGCGGTTCGTCGTTCTGACCGACCGCGGCCTTTGGGAGCGCCGCTGAGATGACCTCAGTGAGACCAGTAAAGGCCGCGAGCAGTTGTCGCTGCGTCTCGAGGAACTGCCGCTGGCCGTCCTGGAGAGCCCGCAGCGCCTGCGCGGCCGTGCCCGCGCTGTTGGTCTCTTCAACCTCCTCGAGAACTGGCGCGCCGTCGTGTTGTGCCGTCATTGCTTTACGGCGTGATAGTGGCCGTTCGATGTATTCTGTAGAACGGGTACTAACCATAAACCAAAAGACACCTCTCCAGCAGAGTCGCCTAAATGTAGGTGAAGCGGGTTCCTTTGGGGTTGCTTACGTGTAGAAAAGTGAGCTGGAGAGGTGCGATTGGCCGATAATTAGTACTGAGGGAAAAGAGGAATGAACTCGTGGGGTGAGGGCTGGAGCAAGAGGTACGGAAGAGACAAAGGCAACGTGTCTCCTTTGTTCTCCGTGGGGGGGATGACGTCTGCCTTTTCTGGAATCAAGTGAGTGAGGTCACCTTCTCTCCGGGGAAGAATGTTCTTCTTCCTCAGAATCAGTGCTCTCTCTCTTTCCAGAAAAGTCAGCCTCTGGCAATCATTGGGAATGTCAGGGGTATTTATAGGGCACTTGGGCCTAGGTTAGGCCCATAACGACGCTCCTATAAGACCCCAACACGTGTCCCTCCCGTACCTCCAGGTCGCGGAAGACTCGCCCTCCCGCGGAGGACTTTCCGCGGGGGGACTCGCGCTTCTGCGACGCTACCTCCATCCCAAGCCACCAAGCCACAAGAGCTTCCCCAATTCCCGCAGGAGCAAGGTCGCGACCCGCGGCGATCGTTTGCCTCCCGCGGGGTCCCTTCCGGGCCTGCCTTTTAGGCCCGAATAGGATCCCAGGGTCTTCTTGTAGTTTCTGTACCAATTCTGGTACCTCTTTCAATTCTCCCTGGCGGGGCCCGCGGGGTCTTCTCTTCCGCGGGACAATTCCGCGGGCATCGATCTTATGGGCTACACGTGCTTCCTTTCCATTGGTCAGTCAGACTTCTTCTCGGAATAATGTTTTGACTAAGATTGACTTCCCGCGTGGACCTAATTGCCACATGTCCAAGACCAATTGGTTGGTCAAAAGGTCTTCTCTGATGACATGTCAATAATCTTGACCGCACCTACAAACTTCATCTCAGCAAAATATTAATTAAAATCTTCACTTCCGCACAAGTTATAACTGCCCAAAAGAGGGGATCATGACACTTTTGTAGAGCAAGAAAAAAATATAACAAAGGAATAAGTTGCGAATAGTTCCTCTTTATGTTTGTGGGATATATATCGTACTAAATGTATGGACTCTAGCAAAATGTGTAGAAAAATAAGGTTGTTGCATGAGACATTGACACGTGATGACTCAAGACAACCCGAGTCAAAAAAAAAAGACTCAAGACCACTGAATAATCACTCGTTTCTTTGACACTATACCTTCCCGATTAGTACTAAAATCTTTCTTTCTTCGATGCTAGAAATTAAGAAGAAATCCGCAACAACATTTAACACTTTTTTTTTCTTGGTTGAACAATTAATATTATCTATACATAAGCATGGACCAGTTGCATAAAATCAACTCTCGATCGATCAGCACAGAGAATGAACTTAACATTACTGAAAAAACTTTCATTCCTAAAACACAAATAACTAGTCCCCCACTTCATGCACCCACCCACCCCTCCTCGAGCAAATTAACCTAGCTGGCTAGCTAGGCTATATGTAAATTTTTTGAATTTCAAACTCAAAGCCAGAGAGCACCAGCTTCCTTGAGAAGTGGGACCAGGGTCCCATTAATATGGGAAGCCATGACCCTATCCATGGCCCCCACTAGCTTCCCGCCGATAAACACAACGGGAACGGTGGGGGCGTTTCCGAGCAGCCTGACAAGTACCCTCTCTATCTCTTTCCCCATCGGGTGTTGATCCAGTTCGTACACGGCAGGGCTAACTCCCATGCCGCAAAAGAGCCTCTTCACGGCGTGGCACATGCAGCACGTGCTCACGCTGAATATCACCACCGCGCTCTCGGACGCCAGCCTCGCCACTCGCTCCACCGGGTCCACCATCATGCTGTGCCTCACTGCGGATGCCGGCACGTGATGATAGTATCCCCATGTCTCGGCCTGATATTGCATTGTACGTTGTTTTGGGGGAGTGGCTTTTAACGAACAAATTAAGGAAATTAACGTGAAACAGGGAGGGAGGGAGGGATAGAGACTATATATATAGTGAGTGAGTAGGTAGAGAGAGAGAGATCAAGTTAGGACTGTGGAGTGATGAGAGAGGGTGGCCGGGGAGGTTTATATAGGGAATGAAGTGGATGAGTTGGGATCATCTGAAGTTGATTTATGCATCATGCATGTGCAGTTAATAGTAGGCATTATTAAAGTAAACATTTCATTGGGCGACGTGTGCGTGCATGTAGGTTTTGTAAAGGAATCTTGGTTGGTTTTCTGTTAAGCTCCTGTAGCATTATTTCGATGGGACATTATCAGCCACATTATCAAGTGCAATTTGCTTCCCCCTCCCCCCGCCCCACCTCCCTTTTCCCGGACTACCCCGCCTCTCTCTCTCTCTCTCTCTCCCTTTTCTTTCTTTCTTTACAATTTGCTTCTTTCTTTTTTTTTTTCTTTTCTTTCCAATTTACTTTTTTTTTCATTTTAGGGGCCGTTCGGCTAAATAAATTAAAGGGGCTTATTTTTTGTTCTTATTCAAAAAAAAATTTACTTTTTAGATTCCTCTTATCATGAGGATGCAATAATCCCCTAAAAAATGATGATAAGCCAAGTGATACGAAAAAAATTTGAATAAGGACAAAAAATAAGCCACTTTGGCTTATTTAGCCGAACGGCCCCTTATTTCCTTTTCTTTCTTTCCAGTTTGAATTTTTTTTTCTTTAATAATAGGTTCAAGTCTAATTCTAGGCTTTGTCAAGTAATTGAGAGAAAAAAAAAGTGTTTCAATTGATCATGTTTATCCGACTGTTTTCTTTTTCTTTTTTTGTCCTTTATAGATTAAAAAATATAATTACAAAAATAAGTGTTTCAGTTTTCAATCCGTTTGATCCGGTACAAAGATGTTATTTTTCTGATCATTTCATCCTAAATGGTCGTAGTAAATTTTTGGCTCTAAAGCCTTTCAACGAGCATCGTAAGACTCCTTATTTAGTTTTAGAGCTCTTAGGGTGCCCATTGAAAGGCCTTGGAGCCAAAAATTTATTATGACCATTTAGGATGAAATGATCAGAAAAATAACATCTTTGTATCGGTTCAAACGGATTAAAAATTGAAACACTTAACCCATGCTGAGATTAACAACTTTTTCCAAGACGGTTATTAGGATTTTCTAGTAACACCAGGTGGACGGCTCGTGCTAGAATGAGGATTTTCGTGCCCGTTGATTTGAAGCAACATACTACTGAATCAGTTAAGAGGATCTATGCTAAATAACGGTTAACAAATTTATTAAATTATACTATAGTTAAAAATAATAATTCTAAATATAACATTTGTATTCTGGATTAGTATGTGTTTGCAAAATACATTTCGTAATTAGTTTCCGAACACTAATTGTAATCTTAATGAATTTTTTGCTTTAAAGCCTTTCAACGAGCACCCTAAGACTTATTATTTAGTTTCAGGACTCTGTTAGGGTGTCCATTGAAAGGCCTTGGAGCCAAAAATTTATTACGACCATTTAAGATGAAATGATCAGAAAAATAACATTTTTGCACTGGTTCAAACGGATTGAATCACTATTGAAAATTGAAACACTTATTTTTGTAACTATATTTTTTAATCTATAAAGGACAAAAAAAGAAAAAGAAAACAGTCGGATAAACATGATCAATTGAAACACTTTTTTTCTCTCTCAATTAATTTACAAAGCCTAGAATTAGACTTGAACCTATTATTAAAGAGAAAAAAAAAAGAAAAAAAAATTCAATAGAATAATTGGAGAGTGATAACTTCGCGATAGAACAATTTTTCTATAGACCTAACCTATCTACAAAAAATAGGTTCATCGGAGTTTGATAACTACATGATCAGGCATATTTATTTACCAACCGTAGTATACAAAAAAAAAAAAACCGAAGATTGATAACCACATGATTTTACACACATAATTTCTAATTCAGATTTTGAATTATATAAACAAATGTTATCCTATCACGTAAATTTTGATGTTGGATCAATTCTATTTCTTGTCTTGAATATAAAAAATTATACCATCATGTTATCCAATAGTCCCAAGTGGCGTTATGCTAAAGTTGGATAAAAATATTCTTGTCATCCCATTTCCTCTTCTTGTAGTGATTAGATGAGAGATAGCTACTCAAGTTTTTTCTTAAGGAATTCTCAAATACTCCCTCCGTCCCTTTTTAAATGTCCTGCTTCGTAACTCCAACTTATTAAAGAGACATCATCATTATACCTTTCACATCAACTTTTTCCTCCACTTTTCCTACTTACCCATCATCATTACACTTTTACTCACTAACTTTTCAAAATGGAATCTACTTTTAGGGACAAAATAGACAATTCACCAACTTTTACCCACTAATTTTACAAAATGGACACTTATTAAGGGACAGCCCAAAATGGAATACTGGACTGTAATAAAGGGACGGAGGGAGTACTACTTTACTTTGATCGAGAAAATAGCATGGGAGGGCTTGCTATTGTACGTGTCTGTGTTTGTAGAATTATACTCCAGTAGGTGGTAGCCCAGTTGGTGAGGGTCATCACTCCCCTTAACGCAAACGGAGGTTCGAGTTTCGACAGGTGCTCGAAATCCGTCTGTGGACCAAAGAGAGGGACTTTTCACCAGTTGTGCACTAAAGTGGTGTCGTGGTGACGGCCCGTCCTCCCGGACGGTAACTATGGCTCGAACCAGACATTTCATTGATGGGTAGAGAGCCCCTATGGTCACGCCTAAAGAGAGTTGCTACGCTGATCACTCCATCTCACCCTTTTTTGAATATAAAAAAAAAAAAGTAGTAGCAGTAGATATTTATGATCAGGTCAGGTCAGGTCAGGCCGGACCTGAAACTGTCGTGAGGGTGTTTGTGTAAATACTACTTACTAGTATATAATGGAGTAAATATTTGTCTGTAGCTGTCGCGAGGCGTGCGTTGAGGAGCCTACGTACGTACGCACGCATTACAATAGTATCCGGCAATTACAGTACTGGCTTTGTTTGGTTGGGAGTTTAGTTTAGTTTAGTTTTGGTAGTGGGTGGAGAGAGAAATAGGGTAATGATTGAAAATAGGGATAATGATTGGAGAGAGATAGAGAGAGATGAGAATGTAATAATTGGAGAAATAAGGTAATGATTGAAGAAAGAAATAGGGTAATGATTGAAAAACAAAACTAAAACAAAACTAAAATGGGAACCAAACAAGGTGAGTAAAATTTGCTTTGAAAGGATCCGGCGGATTAAAAACAAAACAATAGTACTACGTATATAGCTAGTACAGTACAGTACAGTAGTAGACAAGAAAGTAAATTTTCACTTCCCTTATTACAACTTGGGTTTTGATATGGGAGGCAAAAGTGTCAGCTAGCTCAGCTCAGCTGTGCGTAGAAGAATTAAGACGGCTGTGGTAGGACGAGATTTGTTTTGTTGTTCAAAATTTTAAAACCACCAGAATTAAAGGTACTTAAACAAGATAGTAGATTTTTGAGATCTGTGAAAGTACTGGAAGCTGTTGGATTGTTGTCTTTTTACTCCATAAAATATACTATAGTACTGTAATAAAGGAAAGGATCGATCCAAGGGAACAGGCTTTATTTTTATTTTATAGTATTTAGAAAAGAAGAAAGAAAGTACTGATCAAAAGGGTGCAGAGTTTATATACGTATGTATGTATTCCATACATGTAGACGGCTGTGTCCGTCCTTTTTGTCGGTTGCATTACATCTTCTACTCGTACCTAAAACTATAATACTCAGATTTTGTTTTCCATGACGTGACCCCTTATGCCCATGTTGCCTCATGCCCTTTGCGTTTGATCACTCTCGCCTCAAGGTGGTGTCATACGGGTCGGGCTGACACAGCACAACACATATACAGTTTTAAATGGGCCTAGCACGGGCATGATAAGATCTGGACAAGGGCACGGAAGTGGGCAGATACGACACAGAAGTGATCCGGGTACGACACGATCTTAGTCGGTCACGACACACGTAAGTGGGCCGAGTACACGACACGACACAGTTCTAGCCAGACACAAGCACGAAAAAACAAATACTAATTTTAATTTTATTAAATAAATTGACTCACTATGTCAATAATTAAGGCAAAAATAAAATTGACTGGCTATGTCATTATTAAATAAATTGACTCAGCTAATATAAGGTAAAAATAGTAAACAAGGCATTTTAGCTTCATAATTTAACTAAAATAAGCTTTAAATTTTTTTATACGATTAAAAATGTGTGCTTTTTGGAAAGAGTTCTTTTCAGATGAAAATTTGTTGGCGATGTGCCACCATGGGCACGACACGATACAATAAACGGGCCACTTCAACATGATTAAAAAACGGCACGACACGGCACATGCACGATTAAGTAAATAAGCTGGCACGACACGATACGAAGCTAACACAGGCCCGCCCCGCCCGCCCCGGCCCAGTTGACACCTCTACTCCCGCCTCAGAATTTGTTGTATATTAGCTACGATAAAACAACGAGGCCGGATGATAATGTACCAATGCACAGGACCCACGTTCGGTTTTCACACAAGTGATCAAAATCATTCACTAATTTTAAATATTTTTTGGAACGGCCCCAAGAAAAATTAGCACAATCGAATGACTGGAAATATTTGATCCAATGTACCAACTATTCGTTCAAAAATATCGGATTCTGAATGAAAAATTAGTACATTTGATCAAGCACTTATAGTTATTTGATTGAATTATTTTTTCTCGGAGCCATTTCAAAAGTATTTTAAAATTAATAAACGACTTGGATTATTCGTGTGGAACCCAAAAGTAGACCCGTCAATCTGTACTTGGTGGTACATTCTCATGGGTACCAATAGACGGGTTCTATTAGGAGACCTGCTTCCCCCCCCCCCCCCCCCCCCCACACCCAATTTCCCCTATTACCCCCGCCCCCCTCCCCTATTACCCCGCCCCCTCCCCTTCTTTCCCCCTTTCTTTTTTTTCCCAGTTTGAGTTTTTTTTTTCCCTTTTTATTTCCTTTTTTTTTTCCAGTTTGAATTTTTTTTCTCTCTTTATTTTCTAATTTTCAATTATTTTCTTGTAAGACAATTAAGAGAGATAGAGGTGGCAATCTCAACTCATATTTTTTAATCCGTCCAAATCCGCTCACTTATAACCCAATCCAATTTGTCCATATTTTATAATGGGAACCCACATTTACATGGGTTTAAGTGGGTTAAAAATGGGTTCAATATGGATTAGAGTTAAAAGACCCACTCCTAAGTGAACTACGGGTACTCAATGTACGAATCTCCTGCTCCTGTTGTACGCATCCTGTACAAAACAAGAAGGGAACTATTTTTGCTGCCTGGAAGGCATTTTTAGTCTGATAAAAAAAAAAACTATTTTTGCTAGAAAAAAATCCAGTGAGATATGTACGTACATCCTCTCTCTTTCTCTCTCCATTCCAAAGATAATCTCCAAAATCGACCACTCTGACAAGCCCCGTTCCGTTAAGAACTTTATCTTTTTAACATTTTTTGTTCTTATTAAATTTTTTTTCGCCTTTATTAGTTTTACGCCAATTTCTTCCAAGTTTCAAACTCCAAAACACAACCCATGAATTGTGCACGCTTTCTCATATGTTAAAATATTAGGGTGAAAGTAAAAAAAAAATTACTTTTCTGATTCCTCTCGTCAAGACGATCAATAAGGCTAAAAAGTTTGTTGCAAAATGATCCAATGCGAAAAAAAATTGAATTAGGTCAAAACGGGGAAAAAAAAACAAAGGAGTTTTTTTTGGTTATTATATATATTTTAAATTTTGAAATCCACTTTTGTAATTATCTCCCGTAATTATTGTATTGAATTCCACTAAGAGAGCCCTGAAAGGCCGTTCGGCTAAATATGCCAAGTGGCTTATTTTTTGTCCTTATTAATTTTTTTTTCATATTTGTTAGTATTGCGTCAATTTTTTGGGGATTATTGCATCTCCATAACGAGAGGAATCTAAAAAGTAAAAAAATTCAATCGAAACCTAATTTTTTTGAATAAAGACAAAAATAAGTCAATAAGCCAATTTTTTCGTTTTTATTCAAAAAAAATTGGATTTCGATCATAATTTTTTACTTTTTAGATTCCTCTCGTCATGGAGATGCAATAATTCCCAAAAAATTGATGCAAAACTAACAAATACGGAAAAAATTTGAATAAGGACAAAAAAATAAGCCACTTGGCTTATTTAGCCGAACAGCCCCTAAATAATGAGTCTTAGGGTGTTCGTTGAAAGGCTTAAGAGCAAAAATCATTATGGCCATTTAGAATAAAATGATCAAAAAAATACGATCTTCGCCCCGGGTAAACGGAATTGAAAATTGAAGCGCTTAATTCTTGAATTATATTGAACGGGTGGAACCACAAAATATATATTTTTTCCATTTTCCATTATTTCACCATCAATATTAGGCTCGTTTGATAGGTTTCGTTGAGTAGATTTCAAAAATATAAAATTTATTTTAAAACAATACGTCAAGAAAAAGTTATTACCATTTAAAATTTTATAACAAAAAAATAAAATGAGAGAGAGAGAGGGGGGCTGGGGGTAATAGGGGAAAACCGGGGTGGGGTCGGGGGAGCAATTTCCTTCTATTAGCTAAATGAATTGTACCCACACACAATAGTGTGACTCTCATATTTGGTAGGATCTAGAAATTTGTAGTGTACCTCTGCAATACAGGGCCTGTAATATCTTAACCGTTCATCTGAATAATTAATGGTTCAAATTTTATTTTATTTTTTAAAAAACTCTTTCAAGGAAAATTCTACTCTTCCACTAAACAAACTTTTTTAAATTCAGACCATTAAAAACACTTTTGGACGGTTGGCATAATGTCCTAAAGCCCTGAGGGCAATCGATCGAATGTAAGTGAAGTTGGTGCTATAGTGCACCCCTGCACTACAAAGGTCTCTGATTTTGTGTATTTGTTTGTGATATTAGAGCAAAACTCTTGAATAAAAGAAAGACCACATTTTTTATTCTGAATAATAGAAAGAAAATTGAAATTCTTGAATAACGTGTTTTGATTTTTACTTATCATCTTCCCCCACAATTTTTTTTCCACACGTTATACATCACCGAGAGTTAGAGAGATCTAGTTAGCGTCGAAGTGTTTCGGCTAAATTTTGGGGCCGTTCGGAGCTATGTGGAGCTGTCTTACAATTTTTGCCCGGGCAGGATTCAAGTTTGTCGGGGCGGTCCGTACAACTATGTTAGGCTCCGTTCCAGAAACCTTCTTAAAAAATAAGCAGCTTATTTCACATTTTCAAACTAAAAAATAATGTAAATGGAAAATTATTTTTTTATTTTTTTTACACCGTATTAAAGATCTTGATGAGATCTATCAAACAAGATCCATAATGGTAGGAAAATTATTTACATAAACACATTATTTTTGAGCTTGAAATTGCCTTCTTAAAAAATAAGCTACTTATTCCCGTTCTGGAACGGAGCCCTAAAGTTTATCCAGCTTCGACCCCTGCTCTCTGAAGTTTTCACCTAGGCAGGAGACACGTCCGCCCGAACAGTCAGGAACGCTAAAATGAGAAAAGACTCCATTTTATTTTATTTTATTTATTTATTTATTTTTATTTTTTTGGGGGTTGGGGGGTTGTTCCTAACCCAATTAGATTTCCTTTTAGTAGTAGGCAACTTGTTTGTGGCTATAAATATAGTTTTGCACTCTAATTAGGGTTTGGACTTTTTGAGTGAATCCCTCTGAGAGACCTCTAGGGGGGTCTCATATTCATAGAACCTTACGGCCTGTTTGGATGGCGGAGAAGAAGGTGGATTTGTGAGGCGGCCGGATTTGTAGTCCTGGTCCCACTCAAATCCGGTGTTTGGTTGAGTTTTGAGGGGGCCGGAGATAAACACTGTAGCGGAGGTCAGACCCCAGCGTTGGCAATTCCGGGGATTTTCAGACGGTTTTACCCCTCCAAATCCCCCTATTGAACCAGGGGGATTTCGTTTTTGTTTTCTCAAACGATTTGTTTTCGTTTTCTGAAAACCAGACCAACACAGAGAGAGAGAGAGAACGGAGAAGATGGTCAGCGGAGAGAGAGATCTTACAGCCGGAGAAGACCCCTAATTTCTCTGAGCTGGGTTGTTTACATCGGCGTTGGAGAAGTACCTCTGGCTCTGGGATGGGTTTTTTTTTTTTTTTTTCCCTTTGAGGAAACGATAGAAACGAGGTCTTGTGTACCAATACTTACAATATACATATGTTTTGTTTTTTCTTTTTTTTTTCTTTTTTTTCCAGAAAACGAAGTAAATGGAGTAAATGAGGTCCATGGCCCATGGGTGCCATTTTTTCACTTTTGCAATTACGTTTTTTAAATTTTTTCGGGAAATAATATTTTTTTCTAATAAAATACATGATTTCAACATTTGTGTTGTAAAATGAAATTATTTTATTGTAAAATTAAAGATAAATATCAATTTATTCTAATTAGTATGAAATAAATCATTTTTGAGCATATCAAAAATCAAAGTGGGGGCAATTCAGTCATTCGATATCTAATCCCATCATATACATCTTCATATCCTTCTTGTCAACAAATCATCCAAACACCTTATTACAAATCCACCCTTCTTTTTTTTTTTGGTCGGCAAAAATGAATTTTATTAAAACCAGAAAAAAGGGGAAGGGAAAATCCAATAAAAAGTTGGATAATACACCACAACAAGGGCAAAGCCCAAAACACCTAAAGGTCTAACAGGGTCCACAACAGAACAAAACATTAAGCTCAACCCAAACCCAAATTAAACAATACAGCCCAAACACCAAGACCCAGCCCAAGCCTGGACCGGGTGGGGCCACCCTTCTTAAGAGGTGGGGCCACCTTTTTTAACATATTACCCCTCATTACATATCCACCCTCATTTTATATCCACCTAAAACAAATCCTCCATCCAAACGGGCCGTTAGGGTTCATTTGTTAAATCTTCATTCACATCTGGTTGCCCCTCTATGGTGGGTTTTGTAGGCCTTCGGCCATTTGGAAGATCATCTATTTTGGCGATTCTTACTGGTTAAAATCAAAGGGTTTCATGAGAATCATCTGTTTCTGTGTGACATCCGATAACAGTTGTGGAACTCCGTTCTATCTGTGTCTCTTAGTTAAAAACCCTAGGGGTTTTAATGATGAGAGAGAATATGTATTTGGTAAGAGATTTTTATCAGGTTTTTTATTTGGTGAGAGAACTTGTATTTTGGGATTGGTGAGAGTCGGGCTTTGTTTGTTTGTCACCATTGTAGCTCTTTGGAGCATTGTTCTCTTCACATAGTGGAATCATCTCTCGTTTGCTCCGTGGAGTAGGTTTACTGAGTAAGCCGAACCACGTATATCGTGGTCTCTCCATTGGTTTTTTCACATTTGTTTGGTTTGGTTATTTTCTCAATATCATAGCCATTAACAATCGTTGGGTTGCGGTTGGGTCCTTTGAGGGTTCGCCGCACAACAATTGTCAACAAGGGGTTTAGAGGCTGTGCATAGCCTTGAAACCACCAACGCCCATGACGGGACTCGAACCCAGAAGATGCCAGCTGGCGCAAGCTTGAGGTTAAAAACGGTCTAAATATATCTGTATTAACATACTTAATTATAACAATGGGCGAGCAGAAGCTGGCCCAAAATCTACTCCTACGATAGTGTGTTCACGAGGTGGAGAGTTCAACTTTGCCTCTGGTCTTCCTTCTCACCTTTCGTATGAAGGAGCATGGGTGAGTTTGGACCACCAGAAATTAGTTTAAAGATAATTTTTATTACTAGTGAATTTGTATTTTCACCTTTTATTTTTTAAATTAATCATTCATTTCAATGAGAACAATCGATTAAGTACAAAATGTGGATGGAAGTTAAAACAATATAGATATAAGACGGAAAAAAAACTATTGAAAAGGTTTTGTCGACCTTTTTTGTCTTTAGAATTTTGTTTTGCTTTGGTTGGAGTTGCTCTAACTTCATAGGGAAAAAAAAACCTCCATATGGAAGGACAATTTGATAATTTCAAATGAATAAAATCGAAAATTAAAGTGCCAATGGATAAGAAGGAAGTGTGAAATTTTTTCCCAATATGTTGTAGAGCATAACTCTTTTTCAATACATGTGAGCACTATGTATAGTGTGTGTGTGTGAGAGAGAGGGGGCGGGGGGGGGGGGGGGGGTGGGTGGACTACGGGAAAGTGAGAGAAATATGCTTCAAACATTGATCGGAAAACAATTATCTTCCCCTCCACAAACTTGAGATTAAAACAGCTATACCTGTTCCATTTTCTCAAAAAGTACTTATTTTTAGATAAGTATAAATTTTCAAGTTTAAAAATAATGAGCTTATTGACATATAAAAATATGCAATATAGATTTTGTTTGAATTGATGAGATCTTTTAAATGATGCCAAAAAAAAATTTGAAATTTTATTTTTGTAAGCATATTATTTTTAATTTTTTAAACTTGAAAATTAAAAATAAGTAATTATTTTTTAAGAAAATTTAATGGAATGGGGCTGATCGGCGAGAAAAGAAATTAGCCTAACGTTACAATTTAGTGCGATCATGAGGTGGAGAGTTCACTTTGCCTCTGCTCTTCCTTCTCACATTTCATATAGGGAAAATTTCATATTAGCACCTGACATTTCATGCAAATCACACATGGACACCTGATCTTAACAAAACATCACATAAACATTTACGAATTAAAAAAATTCATCAATTAAACTCCTACTATTAACCTCCGTCCAAAAACTAACGGAAAACATGTTTCTCTCTCCAATTTTGCTACCCACACAAACTTTTTTTTCACATATTTTGCACAAATTTTTTGTGGGGTCCATTTTTGGGTCCCACACAAATTATCCGATATGTTCACTAATTCTAAAATATTTTTTTCAAGCAATCTTGCAAAAAATCAGCACCATAAAATAAATGTAAGTGTTTGATCCAATCGTACAGCTTTTCATTCAGAATTCTAGATTAAATTTTGAATAAAAAGTTGTAAGATTGGATCAAACACTTACATTTACCCCATTAAGCGGATTTTTTTACAGGGTCACGCAAAAAATATTTTAAAACTAATGAAATGATCGGATCATTTTTAGGGACCCAAAAGTTGGCCACACAAAAATCTATGTAATACTAATCTGTGTGGGTACACTGGGTAGTGTTAGTTGCTCCGGAGAAAAATAAATTAAAAACAAACAACTCAGCACTATGTGGGAAAGAAAAAAGGAAAATAATAACGCAGAATAAAAGATTTGTATTACAAAATTTTTTTGTGGGGACCCAAAAGTGAACCTATCTGCTCATTATTATTCTTTTTTTTTTTTTTGCATGACCCTATGAAAAATTAGCTCAATGGGATAAATGTAAGTGTTCGATCCAATTTTACAACTTTTCATGCAGAATTTTAATCCGAAATTCTAAAAAAAAAAGTTGTATTATTGGATCATACACTTACATTTATCTGATGGAGCTGATTTTTTGCAAGGGTTCTCGAAAAAATACTTTTGACTTAATCAATGGATCGGATAATATGAGTGGGACCCAAAAATGGGCCCCACAAAAAAATGTGCAGATTCTGTGAAAAAAAGTCAGTGCGAGTAGCAAAATTGGAAAGAGAAACATGTTTTCCGTTTGTTTTTGGACGGAGATTGATGGTAGGGGTTTAATTGATGAGTTTTTTTAACACGTTAGGTGTTTATGTGATATTTCGTTAAGATCAAGTGTCTATATGTAATTTGTGTGAAAGGTCATGTGCTAATATAAAATTTTCCCTTCCATATATATGGGTGAGTTTGGACCAACATCAATTAATTTAAAAATCATTTATATTAATAGTGAATTTTATTTTCATTTTTTAATTAATTGTTTATCTCGATGAGAACAATCAATAAAGCTCAAAATATAAATCGAATTTAAAAACAGTACAAATAAGACTGAAAAAGAAATATCGACATAGATTTGTCGACGTCCTTTTTGACCTTTGGAGATGCTCTAACTTCACAGTGTTTATCATGAAAAAACAAACAAACCTACCTCTATATAAAGCGATATAGTTCAAAATATAAATCAAAGTTAAAAAAAATACAAATAAGACTAAAAAAAAACACTATTTAAACGGATATGTCGACGTCCTTTTTTGTCTTTCGAAGTTGCTCTAACTTCACGGTGTTTACCATTAAAAAAGGGAAATGATTTTGCCACTCTTTTTTTTTTAACGCCACTCCCCTGCAAGTGCATTTTTGGTGCAAAATACATTTGCAGGGGAGTGACGTTAAAAAAAAAGAAGTGACAAAATCAGCAGCCTTAAAAACACAAACAAATCTCCATATCAATTCAGATCAATAGCCTGGAGTCATATATGTTGTCAAGGACTGTGCTACAGACACCGACTGCCATGGTCGCAATTCTGCATCAACAGGTATGTGAGGCCCACTTTGGATCCCGCATGGATGATCTAAGCCTTTTAATATGATATGTGTAAATGTTCGATTCAATCTTTCTATTTGTCATCCAATCCTTCCATTTTTTTCGATTCAATGTTTTACCTGTAAGTGTCGGATTGAGTTCATTTTTTTCAAGAATCCTAAAAAAAATGTTTTACATTTAATTAACGGATCAGATAATTTGTGTGGAATCCGTAGTGAACTCCACATTGTGATTTGTGCATGATCTATTTAAAAAAAGGTCTATGTGAATAACAGCTCTCCATGTAAAACCCAATAGTGGGCTCCACACGCCATCAGTACTACATTGGTACTCTCCTCGCCGGTACCTGTAGAATTTTCGAAAAAACGGGGATGGATGACAAATGTCAATAACAGAAAGGAGAAATGGACATTTATACCCCCTGTTGCGTTTCGTGAGAAAAAAGATCCGGCGTGCGCTGTTGGCATTTAACTAACGGAACATCGGGATTCCACTTTCGTGGAAAGAGAACTTTTTGAAAAAGAAGGCAATTTCAAGCTCAAAAATTACATGTTTTCACAAATAATTTTTCTATCAATATAGATCTTGTTTAATAGATCTCATTAAGATCTTTTAAACGGTGCAAAAAAAATTAAAAAACTATTTTTCATTTTCATTATAATTGAGTTTGAAATTACCTTCGTTAAAAAAAAGTACTTTTTCTAAAAGTGGAACACCACCTAATTGGTTTTTGGTACGGAAGCCGGCGATTATAATGCGGATCGAATCTCCAACGGACATATCCCGACCAACATCATTAATTACTTCAATAATTTTAGACTGTTGATTTTGCCACTTTTTTTTTTGGTTGACGCCACTCCCTTGCAAATGTATTTTTGCACTAAAAATACACTTGCAAGGGAGTGACGTTAACAAAAAAGGTAGTAGCAAAATCATTTCCCTAATTTTATAACCTCACAAATATATGTATACAAACACCTTACACATATATTCACATTTTTTGGTGGGTGTCACACATATTAAAGGTGTACTAATGTATGAGCCCCAATGTGAATGTGAGTGAATTTGTATAGATATTTGTCTAAGTGTTTGTGATTGTAGAATGATTGCAATTACTTTCCTCTTCTATTTTTGTCTCGCCTTTTCTTTATGTCTCTTATTAACTTGCTCCCCCCCCCCCCCCATCTTCCTCTTCTTTTACGGGAAATTATTAATGGTTCTTAAGGCACCATTCATTGGTTCACGTGTAAGGAACTGGAGGATGGTGTTGTGCAGGTGGTTCACAGTTTGCATCATACGAGTTATCCGTTCAGTAATCGAATGGTTCAGATCTTATCTCCACCATTTAGCATTCGAGTTGTTTATTACTAAGATAAAATCTAGACCGTTAAATTATCGTACGGACGTCTCGGATGGTGCACAATATCGTGCTGTGCACCACCCTCACAGCAACATCCCCTGTTCAGCCATTCTATGGCTATAGGTAGAGCGGGCCATGGCCCTACCCTTTGTTCTCTAGTTCTTGTACGCATGCAAACAAGTGTGTTAGCGTTAGGATGTTATTGACTTTCAAATATGTAATGGTGCCTTCCATTTTTGAATATTGAATAAATTGACAGCCCAGGACGTGTTTTAGTAATTAATACCTGCCAAGGACATGCTGGGAACATTTTTTAATGCTGAAAATGTCTTTGGTGGGTATTAACTTTCAAAACACATCATTGACCGTTATTTTCCCTAAATTGAGGGGTAAATGGACAACTTAAACAATAAAGATGTCTTGTTGTCTATTTGAGAGTATATAATATCATGTAACCTAGAATTTGGAAAATAGAATTTCATGCGCACTTTTATTTGATTTGTACAATTGTACTCCATCGTACTCCTTCGATTAAAGTACTTAGTAGGATGTCAAATGGACTAAATCCATTTAACTTGATTAAGGTAAACATTGATGAAAATCATTGGATTTCATACTTTATAATGAGTCTAATGTATTTTCTTTCTTTTGAAAACGATTTAAACTAAGCAGCTAGGTCTAGGGGATTTTTACACCCACGGCTCAAATCAATCAGCTCTCTCTCGAATTACTCGGGTTGAGATACGTGTCAACGATCTCCCAACCCGGAGGATTTACCGTTAAGCCCATTTACTAGAAAAGGAGTCGAAATATCAAGCGAGTTCTAGTATTCATCTAACAAACGCAAGTGATGACAGAGCTCGATCTAAGCATCTATGTGTAGCAAGTAGGCTCGCTCTTGCCTACGCATGATCAAAGAGATTAACACCGCAGAGATTTGATAGACAAACATGAACTACCTTGATTTTCCAACTAACATGAAGGTTTATTGAGAGAAAAGCATGATCAATGCAAGTCATAGAGTGCTAATCACCCCATGACCAAGCCTAATTAACTACTCACTCATGTTAGAAATTGAATCAACAAAGCTAATTATTGAAAACATAATGGAATTCAAATTAAACTAGAGATTAAGATAGATCAAGAGCGTTGCTACAACTTTAATGAAGAGTGAGATAACAAATAACAAATAACAACTAACTAAGGAAGGAAATGCAGGATTTAAGCAAGAACAATGAAGAACAATAGCAAGAGTAAGCAACAAGAAAAATGAAATCCTACTTAGATCTAAAAAGTGCAGTAAATCTAGTGTGTCCTTGGATATGTGACATAATGGGGTATTTATACAAGACCACATTTGTCCACAAAATATCCTAAAAATGCCCTAAAAATCCGCTACGAAGGCCCTCGGTATTGATACATGGAATTGTATCGATACCGAACAGCCTTGACCCTTTCCTCTATAGCAAATCGGTATCGATACACCGAAATGGTGTATCGATACCCAATGTCTACGAACCTCTTGGATTCTGCTTGCAAATTGGTATCGATACAGGCAAACCCTTGTATCGATACCGTCTTCGTTAACTCTGGATCTTCAGCTTTTGGCCTCCGGCTTGGCTTCCAATGGTCTTGGCCACCCGACAGGTCTTCAATGCTTGATTCTTTGGCCCCGGTGGCTTCATTCCTTGATCAACGTGGGTCTTGGATGCCTCCGGCTGGCTTTGAGCTTTAAAATCCTCTTATTAAGCGGTTTTCCTACAAAATAGAGTAAACATACCCTACGCGCAATATCAACTAAAAAGCTAAATTATCTAAACATAAAGCGGTAAAACTAAGGACTAAAGCACCAAGATTATGCAATATTGAGTGCTTATCACCTTGTATGGATATGTGGTAATGAAAGCCCCTGGAGCACCATCACGTGATGGTGGCCCAGGAGCACTAAATAGTAACTAGATGTCCATCAACATTAAAAAAAAAAAAAAAATTTCCCTCTTCCAGATCTTTTTCATGAAATGAAATTTCGAAGTCTCTTATGTGTAACATAATGGAAATCAATTTTCTATTGTCCCTTGCTTATTACTCTTACTCTTAGGGTATGTTTGGTTTGATGGAATCAATGTTAGAATATAATGGTCATTCCATGGAATACTTATTTCCATGTTTGGTTCACCATTAAATGAGAGAATGATTAATCCAAATGGAATCACTATTCATCTTAGTAAATGAATTATTATTATTTTTTTTTACCAAATTAGTAAATGAATTGTCATTCCATTAAAAAAAAAAACAAAGGAATGGACATTCCATTTCTTTGTCACACCAAAATTATTCACTATTGCCACTCCAAAATTACTATTGGCACACCAAAAATCACTATTGCCACACCAAAATTACTATTTTCACACTACTATTGCCACACCATTCCATTATGGATGAGAATGACTATTTCTAAATACAACCAAACTTGGGAATGGAAAGGATATTCCAATCTCATTTTGTAACGAACCTGATTTTTGGTCAATAAAAATTTCGTTAAATATTTGAATTCTATTTTAATTACTTGGATTGCTTTTAAAATTTCCTTTTAATTTCTAATTATCCGACATAATTAGATTTGAGATTTATAAAAATTATATCTTTTCGCACCGGACGATCTAGTTCTTTTCCAAAGACAAGTATGCTTGTAAAAGCACTTGTATATTTTCCTAGTATTTGAAATAAGGTCTTAAATTATATTTCTTGACTAGAAATCCTACATGGCAAGTATAGTTAGTCTTTAACCGATTAGTTAGCAAACCCTAACTACCATTTCACTTAGTTACATTTCCCGAACCCTAGATGGACCTTTTTGACCATCTTTGAGCCTTATGAACCCTCCTAACCCTAATTGAACCATTAGGCCATTAGAGATAACCATTATACCCCATGACTAGTCATTCAAGCCCATATCTACCTTCTTTATTTCTTTATCCATTGGTTAATAAATGCTAGGGAAATTTTTATTCCTTGGACAATAGATATTTGAATTTGCCAATGAATGTATTGACTTGACTAGACAAGTCATACCAAAAGAAGCCATCATTTAGCTTCCAAAAGAAGCAACATTAGCCATACCATGCATGCAAATCTAGAGTTATAGCCTTAAACCTAAGTATGCTTAGTTGTATATATCTATAGTTATCGTAGCCTATTTTAAGCATGCCTAAATATGCCTAGGTTTACTTTCTAGGAAAAATATTGCCCATTGAACAATAGTTGTTAGGAAAATTTTTACCCTTTGAGTAAAAGGAATAAGTCTTGCCAAAATCCAATAAGTACCCAAATTTGACTAGACAAGCCAAAACCAAATCCCATCATTTTGCTTCCAAGTAACCTTAGATTTGCCATGCATGCAAGACTAAAGAATAGACTTACTTTCCTAGATTTTCTCTAGATATACATAGGAATATATATACATAGTATAGGAAGAGAGAGAGAGAGGAGAGGCCGAGAGGGAGAGAGATGGAGTGGTGTGTGTGTGCATGTGATTTTGGACACTCCAACAAGCTACTTCTTTTAGCCCACCTCACACTCAACCTAAGTACTACATGACAACCCATTCCTAGACTTTCTTTTGTTCTTTCTTGCAAGCAAAACCATCCTAGGACAAGACAAGGCTATGCCTTTCATAAATTCCCCCTTTATCCATTGGACTATGATTGTTAGGGAAAAATTTATCCCTTGGATAATAAGCCAATGCCTGGCTATAAATAGCACCCCACCTTTGTCATTCAACTCACACCTTCCATCTTTCAACTTCTCTCTCTAGGATTCTTGTGTTCTTACTTTGTTCTTGAAGTTCTTCCTTTGTTCTTGAGTTCTTCCTAAAATTCTTCAAGAAACTCATCCTAAACCACCTTTTCAATCCATAAAGTCTAGTAGTTTTAGTCAAGAACTAGTTTCGAGAGAAACCTTTCTCTTTCGAAGCTACCGGAAGCTCACCGTAGGAAGTTACTCCATCCGACGTACTTACTTTTTTTCATAGCCGTACCTACCGCCAAGAAGAACGGTAGATTAATCTTAACCTCTATCTCTAAGTATATGTAGAATACCACTAAGTTTATTGAATGATGTTTGTACGTTGAAATGCATGTTAGTTAATAAACCTATTATCGCCTGAACGGAAGTATTCGCATTTTGATCTTTAAAATGATTATAGGCTTGTATAAATGTTTGCTTGCATTACTTGTGGTTGTTTAAAGCATAAGTGATTATCACTCCAAGGGCGTCCGTACATGTGGCGTTATGCTTCTAAGTGGGTTTGAACATGCTAAGTAATATAGAGCTGGATTTTCTTGCTAGTTTAGTTTCAAGATTACAATGAATGATTTATGATTACTTATGAGAAAAGTCCTGCCGCGGAGTCATTGCATGAGAACGAGACACAGAAATTGGAAAATTAGAAACATGACACTTAGGGTGTGTTAATGACAAGGTGTGTCTGAAATCACAATATGGCCGGACGTGGTAGCCCATTGTGTAAAAAGATGTTGAGAAACCGCAATGTGGCCGGACTTGGTAGCCCATTGTGTGGTGTGCGTTGCCAATGGGACCGGATGTGGTAGTCTCATTGGAGGTAATTTAAATGTTTGTGAAAACCGCGATGTGGCCGGACGTGGTAGTCTCATTGGTAATATGGCTTGGTTATCCGCGGAGAGGAGCCAATGCAAAGTTTTGTGTGCCAATGGAAACCCGGTGCGGCGGAACCATTGTGAAGATACTCGGGAGACCGGAACGGCGGAACTGAGGTTGGGTGTGTGTTTGTTTGAAACCTCATGTGGCCGAACGTGGCAGCTCATTGTGTGTATAGATTTTGAAAGCAACAATGTGGCCGGACTTGGTAGCCCATTGTGTGTGTGTCACCGATGGAGCCGGACGTGGTAGTTTCATTGGTAACATGATTTATCTATACACTCAATAGGGACCTGGCGTGGAAGCCCTTGGGTGGATTGTGAAAACCACGATGTGGCCGGACGTGGTAGCCCATCGTGTGATGTTTGAAAAATCGCAATGTGGCCGGACATGGTAGCCCATTGTGTGTGTGTTGCCAATGTAGCCGGACATGGTAGCTTCATTGGTAACATGTTTGCGAAAAGAAGCTTGTGAAAATGTTGACAA
Organism: Rhododendron griersonianum; assembly: GCA_018127125.1. Classification (NCBI taxonomy): domain Eukaryota; kingdom Viridiplantae; phylum Streptophyta; class Magnoliopsida; order Ericales; family Ericaceae; genus Rhododendron; species Rhododendron griersonianum. The sequence continues at coordinate 16,969,311 of CM030799.1, read as the reverse complement.
AAAAATGATTATGGAAATGATGATTTGGTATAAGAAAGGTAAAATGGTGACACGGTCTACGAAATGTTGCGTAGGAGAAACACAGAGAATCATGACACCAACGATAGTTGAATAATGAATGTGGATGTGTCATTGTCGATAGTTGTTGAATACGCATGTGCTAATTAGACATCGTTAAATATCTATGACTTGTTTTGTGTAAGTTGTGGGTTAGCGGGTATAGGATTTATCTGCTGAGCTCTTGTAGCTCATGGTGTTACCTTTATATCGGTGGCGATGCTGGTATAATGTGTTAGACTTTGTAGATGATCAGGATGAGCCGTAGACCTTGAAGGCTTTTGGAGCTGAAGAGCTGGCTAGGATGGAGGAGCAGGCGAAGCTGTAGATAGGAACCCTAGATTTTCCTTCCCTTTATGTAATGAAAGCACTCTGATGGGAGTTATGATGTAATAACGAGCCAGACTCTATTTAGAAATTCAATGAAAATGTCGATTTAACGTACCCGGAAATTGGGGGCGTTACACATTTCCTCCAATTCCATTCCAACCTCAATTCCATTCCATTGTGAATTTCATTCCATCAAACCAAACATACCCTTACTATTTATCCCGCGTGTATGCGTATAATTGTGTGTTAAACCAAAAAAAAAAATCTTATCAAACTTTAGACAATGTGATTATCGTATAATCTCTATTATAAAACAGAAGGGTGTGGAGACAAGTTGTTGCAACGGCTTATATTTGTTTGATCCAAGGGTTGATGTGTGCTCTCCAACTCTCTTAAGAAAGTGGCCACAATCTTTCAAATATTTCACAAAAATGTCATCTCTTCTTTTTACCCAGCTTCAGTCGTTAGCATAATAAAAATAAATAAATTCCAGCTCCTGTCGTTTGGGTTCCCCCACCCCCCGCCACCGCCTCTCTCTCTCTCTCCCCCGCTCCTGTCATCTTTCGAATCCCCATCGAGGTCTACAAATCCCGTCAGAAGCTAGGCCAAGAAACATTCCTTTGGGATTTTTGATTTATTCCGGCGAAGCTGGTTGAAGAAAGCTACGTGAAAACTGGGCCAAGAAAGCTCCATGAAAGCAAAGGTAATGGGTTTAACAAAGAAACCATTTTTTGAAAGCCGTGTGAAACATTCCTTTGGTATTATTTTTTGTGGGAGTTTTTGGTGTCTATTTCTTTTCTTTCCAGGGTGCAAGTAGTGTTTAAATTTCAATCTAGCTGCTGTTCCGGGTGGAATTTGTGCTTGTTCCAAGTGTTCAAGAAATTTGGGTGATTTTTTTGGTGTGGGTGGGTGAGTGTGTTGTTAAATGTTACACATAATCGAGTTTTGTTATTTTGACGCTTCTTGACGTTCCGTTTTGAATGATAGTTTAGTAGTGTAGTTCGCGCCTAGGTTCATGTGTTTTTAGACCCTTCTTTTTCTTTTTCTCCCTTCCTTTTTCTGTTATCATTGGGTTGCCCGTGCCTACATGGGTAGAAATTGATGCAAGTCTTGGCAGAAATTGAATTTCAGAATAGTAACTCCATGGGTACATAATTTTCAGCAAATTGAGTTAATTCCAATCGGGGTGGGTAGTGCTATAAGCATGGGCAAGCACTATGACTCCGGTGATCGCTTACACTGAGGTATTTCAACCAAAGCTTGAGTTCTCTGTAGCTTTTTTCGATAGCCTATTTTTTTCTCGTGGTTAGAACTAAATTTTTTTTTACTCTTTATATGGTTAGTTTATGGCGTTTGATAACTATTAGTGATTGAAGTTACATTGAGGTTTTTGATTTCTGGGTTCTAATATGTTCTTTCATTTCTGCAAATGGGTTTAATGTATGTGGTGGGGGATCTATCGTAGTGCTATTTTAACTTTTTTATTTGGTATTTACTGGGATTCTATAAGCAAATTGATAGTTCTTTGTAGCTAGCTTAAAAGCTTAGTTGGGGGGTAATTCTCTTTTGTGCCACTAAGAAGAGGATCACATATTATGCACTAATGAATTGATTTAGTGTTTAAGCCACTAGCTAGCAAGTGTCATAGGCACAGACAGTTCCAACCGGGGTGCGTAGTGCCGTAGACACGGGTAAGCACTAGTTGTTTATATAAAAGTAGTGATTAACAAAAATGTTTGTAGAATATATGGTGGATCTGAATCGGAACACTGCTTTCTAAACTAAGAAAACAATCAGATTAACCTAGTAGTAGAAAAAGAATATCTCCTCGTCATTATTGTGGGATTTGCAAAATTTTGAATAGTAAATTTTTCAGTTGTTTTTGCACATTTGTACCCTTAAATATAGAAATACTATACTAGGGTTTTTAATCAAAAGACACTGACAGAACGGAGTTCCACAAATGTAACCGGATGTCACACAGAAACAGATGATTCTTACCCTTTGATTTCAACCAGAAAGAATCGCCGAAATAGATGATCTTCTAGATGGCCAAAAGCTTACAAAACCCACCATAGAAGGGGCAACCGGATGGCGGATGTGAATGAAGATCTAACAAACGAACCCTAAGGTTCTATGAATGAGACTGTCACGCCCTCAATTTTTAGCATAAATAAAGATAATTTTAAATAAACAAAATACTCTTGAAATACCAAACTGTACCTAAAAGCTTCAATCCATGGCATTTCCACATATTTCACTTATAGCCCAAAAGTAACAAAAAATTAAATCCACGGCTCAACGGCCCAAATATTACATAAGTACGTATTGAGGAAAGTATGTTAGTGTTTATATTCATCATTTAACAAAAGAGAATAAAAGTGAAGTTATAATTACATCTTCCAAAAGGGGATTTACAAAGATGGTAGAGTAACTCTTCAATCTATGCTTCCAAAAGAAATCAGTCCATGCATGCACACTTACACTTCGTGCAGCTATCCCTAAGAAGTGCCTGAAAATAATGAAGGGTTGAGCCACACTAGCCCAGTAAGAAATCTCAACTAACTCTATATGGTTATGAAATGATGAGTGCAACAACGGTATGAAGAATAATGGAAACATACACCCATCAATAATCCAACAACTAACAGTCAATCAAATTACGTTCAAGCATATCTAGACTTCACTTGCAGGGCTTAACTCGTATGCTCATTCCAGGGCTTAACCCAATTGCTCATTCAGGGATTAACCCATTGGTGCACCATTCGAGCGTTTATCAAGGCTTAGCCTATTGCATTCCATCAAGGCTTAACCTTTAATTCAATCATAACATCATATGAAACAGACTCAATCATAGTTTTACACTAGTTCTTCAAATCAAACAACATCAACAAATCATGTTCTAACACTTCCACAAGTCAAGAATACACATACCGACACAATCCAACCATGGCAAGACGATCAAAACACTATCTACACACTATACCTTCACATAAACATAAGGAGAGGGAGAAATTAAATTCCCTACCAAAATGAGTTTTAAGCAAAACCCTAGGTACCGCGTGAAGATCCGTCAAGAACAAGCTTTTTTGAATCAATACCACAAGATCTATAACCTAGATTACCCAAAAACGTGATCAATGAGTGAATCTACGCTTGGGATTGAGAGGAGAGAGAAAAGAGAGCCAAAAATCATGGATCTTACCTCAAAGAGTGATAAACTCGAAACCCGGTTGATATTTGAAGGATTAACACATAGATCTTGAAGTTTTGAGGTAGATTGGCGTTGGAATCCAAGGATTTGAGTGAAATTTGAAGAGAGATGTGAGGAGGGATGTTTTAGGGCTTGTTTCGTGGGTTTGGAAGTGAAAAAAAGTAAAGGAGTTCTATTTATAGGAATCTGGATCGCGTGTTGAAAATTCAGGATTTTTCGGTACAAGAAAAAGGGCTGTACCGATACAAATCACAAATGTGTCAAACGGACAGTCACTGATCAAGCTGTACCGGTATAAGGAAAAAGGATGTACCGGTAAAAGTCTGGAAATTTTCAAAATTTCTCAATTTTAACTTTTCTGTACTTTAATTTATTTAATGAAAATAAAAAAGTACCCCCCATTTGGAACTAATGACAATTCAAAATTTTCAATTTTCAAATGTATAAAAATCTACATTTTCAATTTTAGTACAAAAATGTAAAACTGCACATTTTCTCTGAAGAAAAAGGAACAAAACCTCACCTTGCCCTCACCTATGACAATGAAAATTTACCATTTCTCTTAGAATAAATCAAGGAACAATTACCGCTATTTTTAATTCCGTAAATCGATACTTTTTTTAAAGTCATTTTTTTATACTTAACCAGATTTTTGAAAGACAGACAACTGGCTTAAACTCCGATCAACACTCACACACCCACAACATTCCCAAACACCATTTTAACACCGAAAATCATAACTTAACTATTTTCCGAACATCCTATACATAACAGAATGTTAATCCCTACAACCACGTTAATAAAATACACATTTTAATTTGAAATACGATCCTCCATATTAATTATTAATTAGAGAAAATGAAAATAATAGACGGTATGAAAATAATAGACATGTCTTTATAGAGACCTCTTAAAGGCCTCTCAGAGGGATTCACTCAAGAAGTCCAAACCATAATAAGAGAGCAAAACTTGCCTACCAAAAACACAATATTTGTCATTTATTTCCAAACACGCCTATATTTATGATGCATCGTTATCATCATATTATACATCGATAGAGTCAAAATTTTGCATTATCTGTAGACGTTTACTTGTTAATTATCTTTTTAGCAATATTATTTTCTTCAAATTATCAAGTAGGGAAAACAAACGATGCAAAGCTCTAGATATTTGATCCCACTATATACAAATCCTGACTTCGGCCTTGTGATCATATATTCTCACAATTATATATAGTATGGTGCCCACATAATCATCCTATTACTAATTAGTATGGAAACCATTCCTAACTATTACTCCTCTTTTGTTGTTTGTTCTTTTTGGTCTTGAGTACTACGTACTCTTCTCCAGACCTTTGGATCTAGCTTGCTTAATTAGCTATCAAGAAGAATAACAGGGCTCTGTGCCCACTGGCTAATATATACTCCGATTTTTGGTAGGATTAAGGCACATCACTTCCTGGACCATGATAAGAGAGGTATCAACCCACCATAACGCGGTATTGGCCCATGGGCCTCACCGGCCGCCATCTCCTCTCAAAGGATCGACAAAATAGAAAATCACCTCACCTCACCGGGAAAATGACAGTCTAGGATGTGTTTTGATAATTAATACCCCGCCAAGGACATTTTCAGCATTAACAAATAACAAAGATACCTACATAAAAGTATAACAAATATTTATTTAACTAAAAAATGTTCTTCTCATTAACTAAAAAATACTAAAATCAACTAGTGAATAAAATTGGACTAGATCATGGTCTTGTCATCCCACTTGATGAAAATTATAGTACTAAACTAGATTGAGAAACGAAAATGAGAAGAAATATAACTATTCCGTGTTTTTCCATTTTCTTAGTTATTTTGAATTAAGCACTCCTATCAAATAAGAAAGAAAGAAATTTTTTCTCTAATTTTCTTCATGCTATTGACTTAATTAATGGTAGAGAGTATTTGGCCGACCTACGTACAGAGATACTATTAAAGTTACATTTGTCCTTAGTAACCGAAACAACAGTTGGCAGTTAACATTTGAATGCTATAAGTTTACTAGATAAAATTTGATAGTAGAAAAAATCTTCAGAGTTTAAATATTAAGAGAAAACAACATGCCTTCTTCCTTCATTCTTTTAGATGAGACCTAGTGAAATTGTTGTTCTCAATAACATGCATGAAACAAAAAATCAAGTAGTGAACAAAGATTGGACTAGATCATGGTCTTGTCATCCAACTTGATAAAAAATCAACATTATACTAAACTTGACAAAGAAAAGAAAATGAGAAAAAAATATAACTTTTCCTATCAAATCTTAAAGAAAGTAAATTTTTTTCTCTTCCTCAAGCGATTGACTTAAACGGTAGAGAGTATTTGACCGACCTACAATAATCCTGTTACGGTTATTAATTTGTCATTTGTAACGGAAATAATTGATAGTTAACATTTGAGTAGTACTATGAGTTCACAGGATAAACTTGTGTATAGCAGAAAAAGACTACAGAGTCAAAAAAAATTAAGAGACAACAACATGGTTTCTTCCTTCATTTATAAAGAAATTTTTTTTTTTTTGAACGTATATATAAAGGATAGATGACCTGCAGGTAAAATTATTCTTCTCAATAACTTTAAAAGAAAGATACTTATAATATCAAGTAGCGAACAAATATTGGACTCCATCATGGTCTTGTCGTCCCACTGAATGAAAATTATTCTAAACTTCTCTAAGAAATGAAAATGAGAAGAAATATCTTTCTTTTCCATTTTTTTATATTTTATATAAAGTAAGAACTCCTATCAAATACATTAAGAAAGAATGGGAATTTATCCTCTCTCTTCTTCTTCTCTATTATTGACTTAAAATGATAGAGAGTATTTGGCCAACCTGCACCGATGCTATTAGTTATAGAGTAAGAATCAAGTGGCTAGCAAATCTATGACTTTTTCAGCGTATCACTAATACTCCGTATGAAATAACATGAAGTACTAGAAAAGTTTAATTTTTTGTACAATCTATATAAGCATGCTCTTTTAAGACTTTTCACTCTATCCATGATTTAAGAAGGAACTTGATAGACACGTGATATCATAGATATGAGTGCTTAAGTAGGGCGAATTAGCGCGTTAGAGGCGCGTTTTATTCCATTATCCACTTGATGCCGTACTTTCCTTTGTTTTGTGTTTTTGTTATTTTCGTAGGTAATAAGGCGGATTTTACGCCAAGATTGGATTTAGAGGCTTTGAGGTCGTTTTGGACGCCGACATGGGAAGTCAAAGAGGAAGCATGAGGCGTCGGGTGACGTTGGGTGGCCAAATCCCATGCAAGGCTCAGCGGGCCACGTAACACGCTCGGTATCGATACATGGGTGTCCTGTATCGATACAACTCAATGCAAAACCGATCCAGTGATGAACAGAGAGATGGGTATCGATACACATGAGGCCTGTATCGATACCGAGAGGCTTAGCGGGAATAATTTGTTTCGTCATTTTTCTTTCCTTTTCTATTTATTTCCGAATATTTGGGGTTTGTATAAATACCCCTCTAAACTCCGTTTTTAGGGTTCGCACTTTTACGTAGCAGCTTTAATTTCTGTTCTTTCCGTTCCAGAGTAATTTCCTTTCAAGTTTTCTAAGTTTTGTTCAGATCTTCGCACTCTGGTAACTCGTATTGATTTTTGTTCTTCATTAAAGTTGTTCGTTGGTATTCGTACAATTGAGTTTTCTTATTTCTTTTTCATTCCAAGCAATAGAAGCATGATGCAAGTTAGGATTTCTCTTGTTTCTCTTTCAATAATGAGTGAGTAGTCGTATAGGTAGGGTCGCGGGGTGAATAGCACACCGTGATCAGATCGGGTACTGCTCCTGTTTTCAAATAATGGAAAAAGTAATTTTAGGTTAATAAGAACATTCGTTAGACGAACCCGGGGCATCGTCGGAGCCCATGTGAACGGGGGAATGGGGGTCCAAAACTCATTCTTCGCTGCGCATGGGTATACGACGACCATAAAGGTTCGCATCTTTCGGGGTATCTTTTCCAAACTAAAGTTAAACGTTTTTAAGAACACTGAATGGAGCAGGCTAATCCGGACTGGTTACGAGTGCTATGAACCCTACGACCGTACCTCCTTTTAATTATCTGAATAGTACAATCAATTTCTTTGTTTTAGTATATCTCTCAATCAAACCGACAAGGGGTGGCTACCTAAGAGCCGTTTCAAATTCTACAACCCGAGGTTCCACAGCACACACTTCACCGTCTCTGTGGATTCAACTCCGGACTTACCGGATATTATGTTACGTCGGTCTTCGCCCTACGCTTGGGGCAACCCATTATTTTAGGACTAGGAAATCGCCAAGCATTTTTGGCGCCGTTGCCGGGGACGGTAATGTGTGTTAAGAATTCGGGTCGTTAGATTTTATTTTTAGTTTATTTCCTTTAGTTGTTTCGAGTCAACATAGGCTTTAGTCATTGAGAGGGTACCGAAAGTAACCGTGGAGGAAGAGTATTTTGGTGGTGAGTCTTTCGATATCAGTGGCCTCTTTGTTAATTTAGTAATCGAGCCACCAATGGCAGATCCACCGATGTCGATGCGTGCGCACATGCATCCTGAGAGGACCACTCCTCTCGGTCCAATAGTTCTGCCAATTGAGACAGTGGAAGCACGTAACGCTTTCACCATTAAGCCAGGTACACATAATGCCCTTCCCATTTTCTACGGGAAGGAGAATGAGGATCCATATTATCATATCCGTTGCTTTGAGCAATTGGTGTGCACCCTTGCCACCACTGCTCAGTGGGAGAATGCTTACCTTAAGCTTTTTCCCTCTTCACTTAGGGATAATGCGGATAAATGGTTACGTATGCAAAAAGCCCAGTCTCTTAGGACGTGGGTTGCTGTCCGAGATATATTTTACAAGAAATATTTCTCGGAAAGTAAGTCGAAGTACCTGACTCGCCAGATCCAATCATATAAGCAGAAAGAGGGCGAGTCGTTTTTAAGGAGCTGAGAGCGGTTCAAGGACTTGCTGTTGTCCTTGCCGCATCATGGGTTCGTGAAACACCAGTTGGTGTCATTTTTCTATTTGGGCTTGAATGTTGCTACGGTCCAACAAATTGAGTACCTCTGTAAGGAGGCAGATTTCCTCGACAAGTCCCCGGATGATGCGTGGGACTTTCTTGACAAGTTGGCCGAGAAACACCGAAGTTGGGAACCTTCCAACCTCGGTGATAGGGCCATGGCTGCACAGGGACCCAGTGGGTCCGGCATTTTTCCTTCGAGTGTGAGAGAGCACAATGTCCAGTCTCAGCTGGATAAAATGGCTAAACAATTAGAGGACTTGAAGGCAAAGCAAGTCCATCAGGTGAATGAGATGAGAGTGGAGGAGGTGTGCGCTTTGTGTGAGTGTCCGGGGCATTTAGTCACTGCTTACCCCGCGTTTCCCATTGTTAAAGATCCATACCATAGTAATCAGGCTGAGGTGAACACGCTTAATCAGCGTTGGGATCCGTATTCTAATACCTACAACCCAGGGTGGGCCCATAACCCACTTTTGAGTTGGAGAGATCAAAAAGCCCCAGTGCAACCCCAGGCACCACCTCAGCAGTCAGTCCAGCCATTCCAGCCTTCTCAAGGCCCAATGACCCAATTCCGTTACCCACCTCAGCAGCAGCAGAGGTTTGGTCCTTCATCTTTTGGACCACCCCCTGGTATTAACCATCCCCCGCGGGATAAGCAGACTGATGAGATGATGAAGACTCTCATGCAGTCTCAGATTAGCTTCACTGAGCAGACCAAGCAGGCGATTGGGGACATTAGGACCCAATTGACCCAGTTGACGGCGGCAGTTGGACAGGTCCAACAGGAGAAGGGAAAGTTTCCTTCTCAACCTCTAATCAATGCCGTTGGTACGCATTATGTGGGTGATTTTTCTGGCCCGAGTAGTTCAGATCCTAGCCTAGAAGAGGCTAAGGCGATCACCACTCTCAGAAGTGGGAAGGTGATCAATAAGGACTTACCTCCTAAGCAAAAATCGGTGCCACCCCCGGTACCGGTATCTGCACCAGTAGCCATTCCAGACTTAGGAAGTGTCCCTGAGGAAGAGAAAGAGGCGGAGTCTCCTGAAGTGGTGGTACCTGCACCTGCAGTCCCCACGACTCCGTCGCCACCCGTTGCTCCATATCCAAATCGCTTGGTGGCGAAGCCCAAGGTCAATGTGAACTTTCAAATGCTTGAGTTATTCAAGAAAGTTCAGTTTCCTATCTCTTTAATGGAAGCCATTGATGCAATTCCTCAGTTTGCAAAGGTCTTGAAGGATCTATGTACGTCAAAGCGGAGAATCAAGAGCAGAACAAAGTGCTTCTGACGGAGCAAGTGAGCTCCATTCTCTAGGCTGAGATTCCCACCAAGTGTAAGGACCCTGGTTGTCCCACCATCCCTATAGCTATCGCAGGCCAGAAATTTGATAAGGCTTTACTGGATTTAGGAGCAAGTGTCAATTTGCTCCCGTATTCGGTATACTTGAAGCTAGGCTTAGGCGATTTGAGAGCCACACCAGTCACGCTACAGTTGGCTGATCGGAGTGTGAGAATTCCCAAGGGAGTGGTGGAAGATATTTTGATTCAAGTGGACGAGTTTCTTTTTCCAGTCGACTTCATTGTCTTGGATACATGCCCAATACCGGAGGTCTTTAAGAAGACTCCTATCATCCTCGGCCGTCCTTTTCTGGCTACCTCCAGTGCTGTCATGAATTGCAAAACTGGACAAGTCCAATTGTCGTTTGGGGACTTGAAAATGGAGGTGAATGTTTTCAATGTGGATAGTCTGGTCGAGGATGATGAGGAGGTGTATGAGGTGAGTTTGATCGACACGCTAGTGCAAGAGCATGTCGATAGTATGTTATACAAGGATCCTCTGGAGATAGCCTTAACCGCCGAAGAGGCGTCATTCTCAGATTCTCCAGAGGTAGGGAGTTTAATGGAGATGCTTGTAGTAGAGGATGTGTGTGGCATCGCTTGGAACCCAGTTCTTGAGCCGCTAGGCGCCCCACTCCCTAAAGCTCTCCCCTCGTCTGTCCAGCCACCTAAACCAGAGTTAAAGTGTGGGCTCCCGCGCCCAAAGCGCGATTTGACAGAGTCGCCACCCGGATTTTTGAGATGGATGATCCGAGAAACCGAGAGTTTGTTTGAGAGAAAAAGGCTTTTGATCTAGCGAAAACGTTGAGATTTTGGATCCGGGAGCCACGTTACGAATGGGGAAGGTTTTGTTGAAAAAGCACCCCGTTCGCCCGGTAAAAACCGGTCTCTACTAAGCATTTAAAAAGGGGGATTTAATATCATTTGAAAAACTTAACTTTAAAACATGTACGGGAAAGGGACATGGGATCTAATATAACACATTAGCGTGTTTGTGGTGCTTTCTGTACAGAAATGATGAGAATGATGCAATAATAAAAAAAGAAGGGAAAGCTACATCAACAAACTGCCCAGATCATGGCCAGCTCCTACACGGCATTCTGTAATACCGTGCATGGCTTTATAGTATGCCGTGCAGGGGACCTTTCCTGTTATCAGACTATCATCAGCATCCAAAACGTCACCCGACCTCGGGATAGTACCATTCCTTCAAGCCATGAACATAAAACAACTTTTGTTACGTTTGATCACCCAAGATGATCTAAGAAATCTTATTTATGAAATAAAACATGGCTTGTAGATATGGTCTTATTCCGAAAATGCGGATGACAGCATCTCAACAACAAAAACAGGCCCTATGAATGATGGCCATGATCCAGACAGCTCAGACAAGAAAACAATAGCTAATGAAACACCGCGCGCCTGAACACATTATGCTGTGCGACGCACCAAAGCGCCACACGGTATGGTGTGTCCAGTACAGTGGCTTTCTTTTTTTGGTACTTTTTGAATATAAAGCTCGTTTGAGACCCAAACTCGGTATAGAAAGACCGAGAAGGGCCTCGATCGGCTCCCCTCAAAGCTAAATGTGATTTAGCTCAAGGAAATTATTTATACCTTTTGATTGAAGCTTGGATGTGCTTGAAGATGGAGAGTGGAGGTTGATTTGGATTGAATCTTGAGAAACTTGTGAGCAAATGGGTGTAGAGAGAGAGATCAAGTGGGTTGATGTAGAGAGAGAAAGAGGTGTATGTAGTGGTGATGGGTGTAAGGAGTTGTAGAGAGAGAATCAAGAGGGGGTATTTTTAGAGAGAGAGTGTGAGAGTTTAGAAAATGGCAGAGTAACTTTACTTGAGTTGAAGGGGTACTTCTCAATTAGAGGGGGGTGTATTTATAGGCAAAAAGATACTTGGAGAGCACCCAAAGAGGGGAGGTGGCTTCTGGGCCGAATAAAACTTATTTTATGGCCAAGACGCTCCTCCTGCAGGCGTGGCCGACAACTTTCTGCACCTATCAGAACTTTTTCCGAAATGCCGTGCTGCATATTGAAATACCGTGCGGCGGAGTGATTTTCTTGAATTTTTCTGAAATGCCGCATGGCGTTTCTGGAATGCCTCGCGGTATTCCGAGACAGCACAGCACACCAAACTTCGCGGGGGCGCCCCGGACACTCCCGAACACGGTTTTAGGCACGGTTCGAAGCGTTGGAAAGCTTGTCGAGTCCTCTTTCTAACCCAATTGGTTTCACTCAAAGGTATTTTATACATTGAAATGTGTGCCCATTTTACCCTCAGTGTGTCATGGAAAAAGTTATTTTTGACAAAGCAAACGCATCTTTCTCTTTTGCAATTGAACCGAGAGCCACCCTATATGTTTGGGAAGGGATTTTCTTGAGGTTAGGGAAGGAGTAAGAAAGAAGCAACAATCCAAGCCTTGAAGGTATATTTTTCCTTATTTCATCATCGGGGAAACTTAAAGATTATTCGGAGGCCCAAATTGGGGTGTCTACATAAAGCCTCTACCGGACACGCTTAAGTATGCATTCCTTAAAGGCGATGATACTTTTCCGGTTGTGATCTCCTCATCTCCCGAGGCGGATCAAGAGGCTAAGTTGCTTGCCTTGCTAAGAGAGCACGTGGGCGCGATAGGCTGGACAATAGCGGATTTACGGGGTATTAGTCCAACGGTGTGTACACACCGTATTTTTCTTGATGAGGATGTGAAGCCTTCTAGGCAACCTCAGCGTCGTCTGAACCCCAATATGAAGGAGGTGGTTCGGGCTGAGGTGCTGAAACTCTTAGATGCGGGTATTATTTACCCGATAGCCCATAGTGAGTGGGTGAGCCCGGTGCAAGTGGTGCCTAAGAAGGCTGGAGTGACCGTCGTGAGAAACAGCGAGGGTGAACTAGTGCCGACCTGTGTTCAAACCGGGTGGCGAGTGTGCATAGATTACCGGAAGCTCAATGCGAGCACCCGGAAAGACCATTTCCCTCTCCCATTCATTGATCAAATTCTGGAGAGGGTGGCTGGACGGGCTTTCTATTGCTTCCTGGATGGGTACTCTAGCTACAATCAGATAGAGGTAGCCATGGAGGATCAGGAGAAAACCACCTTCACGTGTCCTTACGGAACGTTTGCCTACCGTCGCATGCCCTTTAGCTTGTGCAACGCTCCCGGAACCTTTTCAAGGTGTATGATGGGAATATTTAGCGACATGGTAGAGAAGATCGTGGAGGTGTTTATGGATGACTTTTCAGTTTTTGGGGATTCGTTTGACGAATGCCTCGAGAACTTGAAGGAAGTCTTGGAACGGTGCGAGGAGAAGCAACTTGTGCTTAATTGGGAGAAGTGCCACTTCATGGTGACCCAAGGAATTATGTTGGGACACATTGTCTCATCCAAAGGTATTGAGGTGGACAAGGCAAAGATTGATTTGATCGCAAATCTTCCCACTCCAAAGTCTGTTAAAGACATTCGGTCTTTCCTCGGTCACGCCGGTTTCTATCGGGGTTTCATTAAGGATTTCAGTGCTATCTCTCGGCCGTTGTGTCATTTGTTGGCAAAAGACACGCCTTTCGTGTGGACTAAGGAATGTGAGGAGGCATTTAAGACGTTGAAGCGGAGTCTCACTGCTCCGCCGATCGTGCAGCCTCCAGATTGGAGTTTGCCCTTTGAGTTGATGTGTGACGCGTCCGACTATGCAGCCGGGGCGGTTTTAGGGCAACGGCGAGGGAAGATCCCTGCGCCGTGTATTATGCGATCAAGACGCTGAATGAGGCACAAATAAACTACACCACTACCGAGAAGGAATTGCTCGCGGTGGTGTTTGCCTTAGATAAATTCCGGTCCTACTTGGTGGGTTTGCAAATCGTGGTGTATACCGATCATGCGGCCTTGAAGTATTTGATGACCAAGCAGGATGCGAAGGCTCGCCTTATCCGGTGGATTCTTTTGCTGCAAGAATTTCACCTCGTGATTAAGGATAAAAAAAAAGGGGTTGAGAATGTAGTGGCCGACCACCTGTCTCGTCTGGAGTTTGAGGACCCCACCTCTCATCTCCCCATCGTGGATACGTTCCCTGACGAGCAGTTGTTTGCAGTTAATACGTGCCCATGGTTTGCAGATATCGCCAATTACTTGGTGACTGGGCAGATTCCACCCCATTCGTCTACAGCTGAGAAACAGCGTTTTCTGAAAGAGGTCCGGCTTTATATTTATGACGATCCATATGTGTTCAAGTATTGCGCGGACCAGATTGTGCGCCGGTGTGTCCCCGAGGCTGATCAAAGGGGAATTTTAGAGTTTTGTCACACCAAGGCGTGTGGGGGTCATTTCTCCGGGAAGAAGACCGCCGCCAAGGTCAATGAGTGTGGTTTGTTTTGGCCGAGTCTTTTTAAGGATGCGTACGTCTTTTGCAAGTCGTGTGACCGGTGTCAGAAGTTAGGTAAGGTTGGCCCGCGGAACATGATGCCCCTCCAGAATATCTTTGTGATAGAGGTCTTCGATTGTTGGGGTATTGATTTTATGGGCCCGTTCCCGGTTTCACATGGGTTTGAGTACATCCTCTTGGCGGTGGATTATGTGTCGAAATGGGTAGAGGCAATCCCCACTAGGACCAGTGAATCTAAGGTCGTGCTTGAGTTCTTATGAACTAACATTTTATCGAGGTTTGGCATGCCACGTGCCATTATCTCTGATCAGGGCACGCATTTCTGCAATAGGTCATTTGGGGCGTTAATGAGCAAGTATGGCATCTCTCACAAGGTGTCTACTGCTTATCACCCTCAAACCAATGGTCAGGCTAAGCTAGCTAATCGTGAGATAAAAGGGATTCTTGAGAAGACCGTGAACCCGAATAGGAAGGATTGGTCACTTCGGTTGATCGATGCCTTGTGGGCCTACCGCACTGCTTACAAGACCGTGTTGGGTGCTTCACCCTACCAGCTCGTTTATGGTAAGGCCTGCCACTTGCCCGTTGAGATGGAACATAAGACCTATTGGGCCATTAAGACGTTAAATACGCGTTTGCCAGAGGCAGGTGCCCATAGGAAGCTCCAGTTGTGTGAGCTTGATGAGATTAGGAATGACGTGTATGAGAGCACGAGTATTTATAAGGCTAAGGTTAAGGCGTATCATGATAGAAACATTCAGCGCAAAACCTTTACGTTGGTCAAAAAGTGTTATTGTATAACTCGCGCCTCCATCTTTTTCCTGGTAAGTTGAGGTCCCGATGGGACGGTCCCTATGTTGTGCATAAAGTTTACCCAAATGGTTCTATAGAGGTTTGTGATCCGAAGAATAATAATATTTTCAAAGTTAATGTAGAGACCCGTAAAATTTTTCTTGTTTTATTTTAATTATTGAAAAGTTTATTAATTGAGTAATTATGAGAATATGATTTATTTGGTGGATATTTGAATTAGGGATTTAAGTGAAAGAATAGAGACTTGAGGGAGTGTGTGTGTGGTTTAAAGATATAGGGGTATATATAGGATGTGTGTGTGTGTAGAGGATAGAAATCCTCCTCCTCCCTCTCTCCCGTCCGACTCTCTTCCTCTCTTGGCTCTTCTCTCTCTCTCCCTCATTCCTCCACCAAAGGTCGAAACCCAAAGAACCCAACCTTCTCTCCATCTTCCTCACGTGCTCTTGAGTTCGTAGCTCGTCCGGTTTGGCTCGGAGAGGAGTATTTTGGGAGTATTTTAAAGTTTGAGTTCAAAGGTTCGCATGGCCCGATCTCTTCGCGTGTTTGCTCTCCGACTTCGAGGTAGGGATTTCTTGCACTTATTATGTGTTTATGTGTTGATTTTGCACTTTGATCGTGCCTTAGAATGTTGGTTATTGTTGAAGTTGTGTTTTCTGAAAATCTGCAGAAAATCTGTTCGTAACCACTCCATATCGATACAAGTTTTTGCTGTATCTATACCCGATGAAAACAGAAGCTTCAAGAATTTCTGATTTGAATCCCGTATCGATACAGCGTTTTGCTGTATCGATACCCGTTCATAATGGACTGTTTTTCAGCTTTTGCCCCGAACTCTATTGTTTTGACCCCCGATCACTTCCAATTCCTTTTGAACACCTCCAAACCTATTTCAAGCATGCTTAATTGGATTCCTTTGGTTTACTTACGTTATCCTCATCTCGTTGGCTTTTCGTCATTAGGGAAAGAGTAGAGTCTTATTAGATAAAACTTAACTTGAAATGTATTTACGGGATTGATGGCATTTGAGAGTCATTGTGGCAATGAGGTGAGGTACATAATAGGTATGTTAGGTGCTATGACGAGACGTGATGAGTGGTAGGGTGAAAAGCGTATAGTAGAGTGGTTATCGTGTATCGTAGGACATGAGGTATGACGTGGAGAGTTTTGTTGAACGATAGGGGTTTGGCTAGTGATCCGGAAGGGAATAGGGTAACTCGTACCTTCGTGCTTCGTCTCGATTAATCATCTTAGGTTCCTTTGGCACTCGTTCTATAGATTCTTGCTTAGAACCTAGTCGGAGGTGTGTCGTAGAGTTGTTATGGGTTCGATACGAGACGTAGGGCGTTGAAATAGACTTAGAGGAATAATGTGAACCTAAGGTGTTTACTAATGTACGATAAGACATGGTTATAAGTTGTAATACCTTGAATGACGATGAATGAAAGACTGTGACTTGGGAAAAGTGTTGTTATCTTACATTCGAATTGATAATGTATATGTGTTGTGTGAGTTGTGAATGTTAAACTGAGGGTCCTGCAACGCAAGGTGTGGTAATGCGGAGACTCTAGAGGGCCCGCAACGCAAGGTGTGGTAATGCGGAAACCCAGGTGAAGAGAATTCACTGTAACGCAATGTGTGGTAATACAGTTGAATGTCTCATATGATGAATGAAGTCGTAATTGGCTTTTTTGAAGTTAAAGTTGTTGTTTTGGGCTATGAGCTGCTTGGGATTGTAACTGTTGAAAAGAGAAAATAAGCAATGGATTCCATCAAAGTTTTTGAAACGAAAGTAACTTGATATTGGAAAAAGGATTTTCCTCCGGTATTCCTGAGCGAATCAACGGTTCCGGTATTTGGGCACAAATCAACGGATTCCGGTATTCAAGAGAATCAACAGAGCTCGACCCGCGGAGGTCGAGAGTATTTTCCAAAATTATTTTGGAAATCAAACGGGAATGTTTTCTTTTTATGAAAAGAGGCTCGATGGCAATGGCATTGAATAATAAGGTTGTTTGTGGCATTTGTTTAAGTAGTTATAAAATGGATGAGAAGTCGTCGTGGTTATTCAGAATGATATGAGTCTAATGTTGCTTCGGGATGACGTACGAATGGTTAGGGATGTTTCTAAGATGTCTAGGATTTTGTAGTTGTAGCTTGTCGGTTCTTTGTGGAGCTCCGTTGTAGCTCTTACCCGTCTATTGGATTTGTAGACACCTCCCAAACGGGGCATCGCCATACAGATTGATCGCATTGTGTTTGCTCGATTGGTTGCTTGCTTCGTAAACCAAAATCATGGACATTCCCATGGCTAGGAACATCGCCACATGATAGCGGTTATCATCAAAACAGAGTCGCCACCTAGTTTATTAAAACTAGGAAAACAGATAGAGATTCTGGATACGGGAGCCAAAAGTACAATAAGGGGAAGGTATTAGGCACCCCTCTTTGCCCAGTCGTGAGACTGGCCCATAGTCATTCAACATAAGACGTGTAGATGCTTTGTTTAATTCCGACACATAGTCTGTTTATTTATTCCTTTAAACAGTAAGCAAAGTGAGCCAGTGCGAAAAGTAAGCATGCGTTAGAAAGCAGAAAAGCAAACAAAATGTCCCAGGGAGATCGATTACTCGGCCGGTGAATGGATGTCACGGCCGAGTAATCACACTGGTTCAATGTACCGGCCGAGGGATCGAAGCCCCGGTCGGTGTTCTTCCTCACACCAGAATATACGTTTAATAGATGATCAGAAAGTTATGATTAAGCATGAGAACGATAAATAAAACAAACCAGAGGCCGTTGGGCCTCACCACCTTGATCCCTCAGTTGCTTGATTGCTTTGGATTGGGTATGATTGACTGATTGCTTGATCGAGAACCCTAGGGTTAGGGTTTGAACTTCGGGGTTTGATCGCCGGATTAGCGGCTGCCTTCGGAAGGTTAGGGCTTTTGAAGAGTGAGTATGAGGGAGTTTGTGCAGAGTTTTGAGGCTTGAGAGAGTGTGAAGGTATATCAATTTTTGTGTGTTTATTTTCGGAGTCCAAAGGCCCTTTATATAGGCAATTGGTGACTCACTCCGGCCAATCAAATCACGAGATGGCAATTGCAATTGCAATGCATCTCTAACTCTACGTCGTAATCTCTGAGCGTAGCCCGAACGCATCGGGAAGGTAGTGTAGTTGGATCAAACCAAACGTCTGACAGATTGTTCCAGAGTCTGGAAAAAGGTCGATCTGGCGGCCGAGTAAAGGATCTTGTGGCCGTGGAATTGATGTCTCGGCCGAAGGATAGATCTTGCAGCCGAGGAATTGATCTCTCAGGGAGATTTTGCTGGCAACAGGTTGCTCGGGTGAGGAATTGATGTTATGGCCGTTAGATCGATGTTACGGCCGTCAGATGGTTTCTCCTAGGCTTCTGTATTTCTGTCTGAAAGGCTGTATGGATTTGAATTGGGTCCTCTAAGTGGCTCAAAGTTCTTACCGAAAGTCCTAAGGTCCTCAAGGAAGCAATCAGCAATCACTGTATCCGTTTCATCATCGGGATGGTCCCAAGGTGGGACTTGAAATAATCGTTAGGCCAAATTGGGGTGTCTACAGATGCTCCTCTTTGACTGAACTCAGACGGATCGCGAGACATGTCTGAGTAAGAGTCAAAGCTGTAAAAAGCAACTCAATTTGGTCCAACCATTATTCCAAGGGGTTTTGAAAAAGGTTTTGTTATGGTCGGGCCGGGAGGCTGCCTAAGTATTCCACAAAGGAAATTCAGACCAATCGTAGTTCGGGCAATAAAGAAAAAATAAAAAGTTTGGAGGGTTAGAGACAGAAGACGTACCTTAGGGCTTAAAAAGCCGTAGTGTGACGTACCTGGACTGAGCCAGGGTTTTGGCGAAGAGTAGTTGAAGGAGCGCGGGGCTACCTGGGGAGTTTCTTTACGGAGAGCTTCCTTAGTATTTTGGGGTAGATCAGTATACTGCAGGTGTGTTTGCTTTTCTTGATCATCCTTACTTTGACTGAAAGGAGCTCGGTAGAGTAGCCTATCCTTGCGAATGAGCTGGAAGGAATTGATGTAATGGGGTGGAATCCAAACCATCTATGAGATGAGTTGGACGCCGGTTTGCTTTTGAGATAGGGGCGCAGGGCCAGTAACTGGAGCATGGAGCTTTGGTGATGAGGGAACGAGGCACGGAGCCGGTTGTAGTCATGGGGCGAAGGCCTGGGGAGATTTGGATAGGACCGAAGCGCGGAGCTGGTGTTGATCATAAGGCGAGAGCCTGAGATGACTTAGATTGAGGCGTAGAGCCTGCTGTGGTTATGAGATGAAGGCCTGAGGTGAGCTTAGAGCTTGACGGGACCGAAGCGCGGTGCTGGCATAAGGCAAGGGCCTGAGGTGAACGGACTGAGGCATGGAGCCTGAAGCGATTGAGGCGTGGAGCCTGCATGTAATTTTGAGGCGAGGGCCTGAGTTGTCGGAGCTTAGAGCTTGACGTGTATGAACCGAAGCGTAGAGCTGGTTGTATTCTGATGGTCTGTGCACGGAGCTTTCTCATCATAAGTGTTGGCGTGGAGCCAAAGGATTGAGGCGCTGAATCGATCAATAAAACCGAGGCATAGTGCCGGTTGATTGCAGGGTTGACCTGTTTCATGAAAGATATGCAGAGTGTATATGTGTGATGCTTGTTTGTTAGATGTGAAGATATATGATAATGCATACTCGATGTGATAATGCAATATGTGCACGGGCCCGTGCGTGTGTGTTTGTTTTAAGCTTAGAGCTTCTATCAAGTTCCGGACTTGAGCATTCAGAGCTTAGAGCTCGAGCATTCGAACGGCGGAATCCGAGCATTCAAAGTACAGGCTTTGAGCGTCCAGTACGCAGTGGTTGGGCATCCAAGCGTAGAGCTTGAGCATTCAAGTGTATGACTTGAGCATCCAGTACACAGTGGTTGGGCATCCAAGCGTAGAGCTTGAGCATTCAAAAATGTTAGATTTTTGAGCATTCAGGCGTAGAGCCTGAGAATAGATGTCTTGATTGTTGGGGCGGCTTAGAGCCTGTTGCTTGTTTACGGCTTCGAGCCAGTTGAGATAATAGATACAGGCTTCGAGCCTGTTAGAGTAACGGGCTTCGAGCCGCTGAGATTGTGATAACAGGCGTAGAGTCTGTAGCTGTGATAGCGAGCATAGAGCTGCTGAGATAGTAAACATAGGCTTCGAGCCTGTTGAGGTGATGGCTTGGAGCCACTTGAGATAATAGGCTTTGAGCCGCTGAGTTGTGATAAAGGGCGTAGAGCCTGTCGATAATGGGCTTAGAGCCGCTAAGATGGTTGCTATGGCTTCGAGCTGATTGAGATAGCGGGCTCGGAGCCGCTGAGTTGTGTAGAAATGATAGGCACAGGGCCGCTGAATTGTGATAGCGAGCGTAGAGCTGCTGATTCGATAATGGATATGGGCGTAAAGCCGCTGGGCGTTTCAACTTGCTTTGGCCAGCAGTTTGTGGGGAGAGAGCTTCGATGCTTGGGCATGCCCCCAAGATTAATTTTGATCATGTTGTGTTGGCTCGGGGATGCCCCCAAGGCTACTTGATTGGTTGAGGACTTAGAAGCCCGTAGTGGCTTGAGTCGGTGCACTGAGCAAAATTTGCTTCTTGTCGAAGGAAATTGATTGGAGGGCCAGGAGATCGATATCCCGGCCGAAGGATTGATATATCGGCCGAGGAACCGATGTCTCGGCCGCTTAATCGATTCATTTCCAGGGGCCTATAAAAGGCCACGGCCTCAGCCGTTTGTTTCACTTTCCTTTCTTCCCTCTCCATTCCTTCCGTCCGAGGCTTCCACCGAAGACCCCCTCCACTTCTCCTTGTTTCCGACAGCTCTGGGCCGTGGGTGATATGCTGATGTGGCTAGCGTGCGCGGAGGGAGACCGCGTTTGCTTTTGGTCCTGTCTTGATGCTTGATCATGGATCCTCGCATGGGTATGCTTGATTAGGGGCCCTCGCATGGGTGACTTGCTTCCGTGACATGGAGCTCCTGGCGTGGCGATGGTACGCGGTGTGGTGATTTTTCTGGGTCATGTGGTGTCTCTTCTGCACCGTAGTACTCCTCCGGTATACACCGCCCCAGGGGTGTCCTCTTCTTAGTTTCTTTGCAGCAGGCCTTTGGTGTTTGGACCACCAGAGGGTTCGACATCCTCTTCTGCTTCCTTTTTGTTTTTTTCTTTGTTTCTCTTCCTGCATAGGTTAGTTTGACAGGAAATCGATGTATAGTTTGTTTTAGGAAATGTGGGATGATCCACCTTGTGATGTAAAAAGCTTTCCTTATATGAAACAAAAACCTTCTTGCTCTGCTTGTGATTGTATATGCTATTTCTACGTTGTTTTGCGTGTGATATTTCTTGTTAACCCGATGAAACGAACTGAACCATGGAAGCAGTCTGAAAAATAGTCGTTCTGGCGGCCGATCTAATGATCACGCGGCCGAAACTTCGATCTGGCGGCCGAAGGATCATTTTGTTTACCTGGGTTTGACTTGCAGGTCAACCCTGATATCTACGGGCCGATGGATAGATCCTACGGCCGTCATATCGAAGTATCGGCCGAGAGACCGATTGAAATTCTGAGGATTAAGAATCCGATTCCGATTTGGACTAAGATTTGACTTAGTTCTATAAATACGCGTTCTACGAACCCGATAGCGTTCTCAACAGCAACTCCTTACATATGGCACAACCAGTCCTTGATCAGTGGTTGATTTCTTTTAATGGCCTCGACCGTTTACACTTTAAGTCCTTTGGCATGGACTTCCTCTTTTCCCTTCGTCAAATTCCTGTGAATTTTGCCTTCCTTAGAGCAGCCGCTAGTTTGTGGGACCCTAATTTTCACGTCTTTCGTTTTAAGAGAAAGGAGTTATGTCCTACTATCGAGGAATTTGCGGCCATTATGGGCCATTCAGACAGAGAGGGTTTTGTTGTCCCTAATCCTTTATTCAACCGAAGTGATCTCCTGAAGGATTTACTCCAAGTCCAGAAACATGAACTTAAATTCTTCCTAGTGAAAGGAAGGCTGGAGATTCTGCAACTTATTCAGCGTTTTGGTACAGCTGAGGCTCATCGCCAAGTTTCCCTACAGAAGTCGTGTTTTCATGCGTTGTGCATTTGTCTCCTTCATTACTACTTGCTTGGCCCTTCCTCTGGTCATGCTGATCCTATATTGCTTAACCTTGCTCAGCAAATTGGAAACTGTGTGGGTTTCGCTGGCTTAGTATTGGCAGAGACCTTGATGGGTCTAGATGTGATGAAGAGTAGTCCTACAGCTCAGTTCTCAGGCAGTCCTTTGCTATTGCAGGTTCGCTCTTTTATTTGTTTATTTGTCAAGTTTATCTTTTCACTCATCACTCTTTTGTTTTGACTCACGTGTTCTCCCAACTCACAATTTTCCCTCGTTCTCTAGGTGTGGTTGTTTGAGAAGCTAAAAGTGTGGGATGCTCCGGAACGACTTCCTTAAAATCCAGACCAGTGTACGGGGCGTCACATGGTTAAACAGTTCCCAACTGAGGTTGCTTGGGGAGCGTGGATGAAGACTTGCAGAGGTGATTGGATTCAATGGGTTTGCCCCTGGTATGGTATCGAGAGCATGACCGCGAGTACCATGAACCACTTTGGTGTGGCAGTGATTGGCATTACTCGAGTCATTTTCTACTTCCCTGCTCGCTTTCAAAGGCAGTTTGGGGCTGAACAAGCCGCAATCTTGGGTGACCCTGAGTACACCGTCTCTAAGATCCATGATGCCAACTTCCGTCGCAATATGCTGCGTCTTTGGCCAAATAGGGTGATGCAGGAGGTTGCTGAGAACTTCGTTGCCAAGCTATCGGGTTCTTATAAACGCTGGTTGAAGAAAAATCTTTTGGAGGATAGTAGTGCAAAAAGAAGGAAGATCTAGAGATTGACGCTTTGCTTATGTTTTTCAAAAGATGTTTGTTTGATTCTAGCTTTTATGGATTAAGAATTGCTTAGGTTTGCTTTGTCCTTTTCCTTCGGAAATAATAAAACATTTGGTCGTTTTATTTGAAGATGTTATTGCCATGATTTGATAGCGAACATGCCTTAGGATAGACCTAGAAATTTTGGAAGTGATGATGATAGCAGTGGCCGAATCTCAAACTTGGAGATTGCCTACGTATCCCATGGAGGGAATCAGGCCATAAACGTAGTTCCAACAAAGGGGATTTGTTTTGTTTTTAGTTAGGGTCCACTCGGGTATTTTCGTCTCCTTTTGTGCTCTAAATTTTGCCTAAAACCGCCCTTGCGGGTTTTCGGTCTAGCGAGCGCTTTATTTATGCCTTAGTTTTTGCCCAAGCCGCCCTTGCGGGTTTTTCGACCTAGCAGGCTGCTCTAATTTTTGCTTGGATCCGCCCACCCTTGTGGTTTTCGGTCCAACGAGCATCTCTCATGGGTAATACCTCCTCAACTTGTCAATGTTGACTGGCGTTGCGAATTCCATTCCATCCAAGCCTGCAATGTATGCTGCTCCTCCAGAAAGTATGTGTTTGATAAGGTAGGGGCCTCCCCAGTTTGGTCTAAACTTGCCCCTTGGGTCTGAGACGTGGCGACGAATTGCTTTGAGCACCATGTCTCCTACCTTGATGTCCCTAGGTTTCACCTTTTTGTTGAATGCTCGTGCAATGCGGCGTTGATACCCTTGTACATGGTATAAAGCTCTCAGTCTCCTTTCGTCTAGTAGTGCCAACTCGTCGTAGCGGTTTTGAACCCAGTCTTCTTCGATCACTCCAGTCTCAGCTAGAACCCTTAACAAAGGTAATTCCAATTCGATAGGCAAGATAGCTTCCATTCCATAGACCAGAGAGTAGGGAGTGGCCCCAGTTGAAGTCCTTTCAGTTGTTCGATATCCCCATAGCGCCAGAGGTAGCATTTCTGGCCAGTCCGTGTAAGTGTCGGTAGTCTTCCGCAGAATCTTCTTGACATTCTTGTTTGCAGCCTCAACAGCTCTATTAGTTTGAGGTCGGTAAGTAGATGATGATGATTCTGTATCCCAAATTCGGCGAAAAGCTTCTTTGTCGCCCCCTTGAAGTGCGATCCATTGTCACAGACAAACTCGTGAGGTACACCATATCGATAGATGATATTAGTGTGAATGAATTTGGCCACATGAGTGGCTTTGAGAGTAGCATAAGAAGCTGCTTCTACCCATTTGGTGAAGTAGTCGATGGCCACCAGAATGAACTGATGTTTGTATTTCCCCTTTGGATTTATGCTTCCAATGACGTCTATCCCCCAAGTGGAGAATGGCCAGGGGGATGTCATGCTATACAATTCTGTAGGGGGAACACGCATACGGTCAGCGTGGGTTTGGCATTTGTAACATCGGCGGACATAATCAGCGCAATCGGCCTCCATTGTAGTCCAGTAATATCCTTGACGTAGAATCTTCTTTGCCATCGTTACCCCATTCATGTGTGGCCCACAAATTCCTTCATGTATTTCCTCCATTACCTTGCGGCCGTCCTCCGTTGTGACGCAAAGTTGACTGGGACCCAAGTGTGCCCTTCGGTACAATGCTCCTCCACAGATTACAAACCGAGCAGCAAACTTCCGCAGAGCCGTTTTGTCCTTCGAGGTGGCCTCGGATGGGTATTCTCCTTTTTCCAGGAATTCCTTCACGTCTTCGTACCATGGCTTGCCATCGTCTTCACCTTCCTCGGTAAAGGTACACTCACATGCTGGTTTAACCTTTTGCTCGATCATGAGAGGCCGCATTGTGAATCCCAGGGGTATTTCGACCATAGATGCTAACGTTGCCAGTGCATCTGCAAATCTATTGCTTGCTCGAGGAGTGTGTGTGAAGATAACAGAATCGAATTGTGGAATTAGATTTTCCAGCACAGAGTGATATAGCCTCAGTGTATCTTCCTTAACCTTCCAGTCTCCTCTGGCTTGAGATACCACCAGATTTGAATCCCCAGTGACTTCTACCCTTTTTGCCCCTAGCTCCAGGGCTGCCTCCATTCCAGCAATGCAAGCCTCGTACTCAGCTTGATTGTTAGTGACTTCAAACCTCAGTTTATATGACAAAGGGATGTGAGAATCGTTTGGGGAAACTAGCAATACCCCTATGCCATATCCACATCGGTTTGATGCTCCATCAAAGTAAAGTTGCCAGGTATCGTCTAAGAGACATAAGATGTCCTCGTCAGGGAACATGAAGTCCTCTGCCTCGGCCTCTGTCACAGGGTGATCTGCCAAGAATTCTGCCACAGCTCTTCCTTTTACTGATTTCCTTGTCATGTATTTGAGGTCGAACTCTGCTAGCAGCAATAACCACCTAGCTAGCTTTCCGATAAGTGCTGGCTTTTCGAAAAGATACTTTATTGGGTCTAAACGAGAGACCAGCACCACCGGATGTGCTAACAGGTAGTGCCTCAGTTTCTTTGTGGCCCATACTAGCCCCCAACAGGTTTTCTCGAGGGGAGTGTACCTTGTCTCATAATCCATCATCTTTTTGCTGAGGTAGTATATGGCGCACTCTACTTTGGCATCGTTTTCTTGCGCTAGCATGCATCCCATGGATGTGTCTGTTACTGAGAGATATAGAATCAACGGCTTCCCAGGGATGGGCGGCGACAGTAAAGGTGGATTCTGAAGATATTCTTTGATTGCCTCGAACACTTGCTGGCAATCCTGGCTCCATTCAAAATCAGTACCCTTCTTTAGTAGCTTGAAAAGAGGTTCACAGGTGGTTGTGAGCTTGGAAATGAACCTGCTGATGAACTGTACCTTCCATAAGAAGCTCCTTACTTCCTTCTCCGTCCTAGGTGGTAATATCTCCATGATAGCCTATATCTTGGAAGGGTCTACCTCGATTCCTCTTTGAGTGATGAGGAATCCTAACATCTTCCCAGCTGTTACCCCAAAAGTACATTTTTGAGGGTTAAGACGTAGTTTGTAATTCCTAATCCTCTTAAAGAACTTTTGGAGTGCTTCATAGTGTCCTTCCCTTTCCTTTGATTTGACTATCATATCATCGACATATACCTCGACCTCTTTGTGCATCATGTCGTGCAGCAGTGTTGTTGCCATCCTCTGATAAGTGGCTCCAGCATTCTTTAACCCAAACGGCATCACTCGGTAGTAGTAAGTTCCCCAAGGCGTAGTGAAGGTGGTTTTCTCTCTATCCTCAGGAGACATAAGGATTTGATTATACCCAGAAAATCCGTCCATGAAAGATAGCAATGCATGGCCTGCGGTGTTATCCACTAGCTCGTCTATGTGAGGTAATGGGAAGTCATCTTTTGGACTGGCTTTGTTGAGATCTCGGAAATCTACGCAGACCCTGATTCCTCCAGTTTTCTTTGGTACGAGAACGATGTTTGCTACCCATTGTGGATATTCGGTAACTATGAGAAAACCGGCGTTGATTTGTTTAGTGACTTCTTCTTTTATTTTTAGGACCCAATCAGGGCGCATACGTCTCAGTTTTTGTTTAACTGGTTTTGCATCAGGATGAAGAGGAATTTTACGTTGAACAATTTCAGGGTCTATTCCAGGCATGTCCTCGTAAGACCAGGCAAAAACATCTTTGTATTCTTTTAGCAAAAGGATTAGTTTTTCACTTTCTTGAGGAGACAGTGCAGCACCAATTTTAATCATTTTGGGCTCATTTTCAGAGCCTATGTTTGCTGTGATTATTTCCTCAGAAAAAGGTTTAGCGTGCCTTTCCTCTTCTCTCTCGATGAATTCTAGAATTTCTTTTGAAATTTCTTCCTCAAAAATTTGGTTTGTCGGAATCCACACAATTGATCATCTGCAAAATGAAATACTCTAAATCTTTCTTCTCATTGCTAAGTTTATCAAAAGACATTTCAGAGTCAAACTCAAAGTAAATGCTATGCCTTGGTATTTTGACCAGGTTTTCCTCACTAGACTTAGTAGTTTCAAAGGATGAAAAGCTTGACTCGGACTGAGTTGACTCGGAGTCGGAATTGGAATCAGAACTAAGATTAGAATTAGCGCTTTTCATTTTGTATTTTAGAGTGTGTTCCACGGTCCAGTTAGGGTAAGCCCCTTTTTCAGCATCCACAATCAGCTCAGAGCAGTCTTTTTCATCACCAAGGTCGATCACCATTACTTCACTGTCACCTTGATTCGCACTTTCATCATTGTCACCCTGCAAGTCTTGGAGGGCCATTTGATTTGCTATCGCTGTTATTTCTTCCAATTGAGCTTCAATCTCTGCTTCGCCGTTGTCGACTCGTCGTGTGCCAACAAAGCCCCACCAATTACCAAAGCTATCTGTGATGGGGTGGATCACCCTTATTTCATTGTTGGTGACCCCCTCATCAAAGAGTAGGTTTAGTGATATTTCGTCTAGTGGGTCATTGTCGACAGATTCTTCTTCCTTTGCCTCTTCAGTTTCGAGATTGTTGACTTCGTCTATTGGCCAATAATCATCGGTAGGTGCATAAGGGTCATAAAAGTAGATTGGAACCCTGCGAAGCCCTTCTTCTTCAATCAGGTCTTCTACCTCTTCCTCATAAACCGTTCCAGCAAACATGACATGGTTGTCTTCAATGATAGCCACCATAGGCTTTGGTTGATTTCTTTGCCGAGGTATTCAGAGGGGTTGAAATCTTCAACAACAAAGTGGAGCGGACCAGACGACTTGGTGACAACTTGAAAGTGCGAATCGACATGAACAGTGATGCGGTCATTTTTCTGAAAAGGTTTTTGCTTTAGTTAGATTGATTAATCTTACCTACTGTTTATTTGACTTAGAGAGATTCCTAAGGTTTAACCTGCAAAAGAGAAATTTTACAACATACATATACAATGGGTGTGAGGAAGAACTTGGAAGCAAAATGCAAGTAGGTTCCTAGCCTGTAGGTTCCTGTCTTAGTTTGATAAGTTCTATGGCTTTCTAAAACATGCAAGGTTTTGGTAGTCTCAGGGTGCTCTGTTGTCAAAGGGCACCAATCCTTTCACCAGCCCATCATAGGCGGCGATTGGGTGATTTCCTTTTTGATATACCACTAGGTACGAGTGACTGTGGAGTTTGCTGGAACCCCCAACATAGCTCGTGTCATGCCGGGATATCAGGTGAACTCAACGGGTTGCCCGCTCGATGCATATGATAAATGAATTAAACAAGGCATGTATTAGTCTTATGTTGAATTTTTTGGTTATGGCTCTCACATCCCCAGCAGAGTCGCCAAAAACTGTAGACACCTCCCAAACGGGGCATCGCCATACAGATTGATCGCATTGTGTTTGCTCGATTGGTTGCTTGCTTCGTAAACCAAAATCATGGACATTCCCATGGCTAGGAACATCGCCACATGATAGCGGTTATCATCAAAACAGAGTCGCCACCTAGTTTATTAAAACTAGGAAAACAGATAGAGATTCTGGATACGGGAGCCAAAAGTACAATAAGGGGAAGGTATTAGGCACCCCTCTTTGCCCAGTCGTGAGACTGGCCCATAGTCATTCAACATAAGACGTGTAGATGCTTTGTTTAATTCTGACACATAGTCTGTTTATTTATTCCTTTAAACAGTAAGCAAAGTGAGCCAGTGCGATAAGTAAGCATGCGTCAGAAAGCAGAAAAGCAAACAAAATGTCCCAGGGAGATCGATTACTCGGCCGGTGAATGGATGTCACGGCCGAGTAATCACACTGGTTCAATGTACCGGCCGAGGGATCGAAGCCCCGGTCGGTGTTCTTCCTCACACCAGAATATACGTTTAATAGATGATCAGAAAGTTATGATTAAGCATGAGAACGATAAATAAAACAAACCAGAGGCCGTTGGGCCTCACCACCTTGATCCCTCAGTTGCTTGATTGCTTTGGATTGGGTGTGATTGACTAATTGCTTGATCGAGAACTCTAGGGTTAGGGTTTGAACTTCGGGGTTTGATCGCCGGATTAGCGGCTACCTTCGGAAGGTTAGGGCTTTTGAAGAGTGAGTATGAGGGAGTGTTTGTGCAGAATTTTGAGGCTTGAGAGAGTGTGAAGGTATATCAATTTTAGTGTGTTTATTTTCGGAGTCCAAAAGCTCTTTATATAGGCAATTGGTGACTCACTCCGGCCAATCAAATCATGAGATGGCAATTGCAATGCATCTCTAACTCTACGTCGTAATCTCTGAGCGTAGCCTGAACGCATCGGGAAGGTAGTGTAGTAACGTTCCAGAGTCTGGAAAAAGGTCAATCTGGCGGCCGAGTAAAGGATCTTGCGGCCGTGGAATTGATGTCTCGGCCGAAGGATAGATCTTGCGGCCGAGGAATTGATCTCTCTGGGAGATTTTGCTGGCAACAGGTTGCTCGGGTGAGGAATTGATGTTATGGCCGTTAGATCGATGTTACGGCCGTCAGATGGTTTCTCCTAGGCTTCTGTATTTCTATCTGAAAGGCTATATGGCTTTGAATTGGGTCCTCTAAGTGGCTCAAAGTTCTTACCGAAAGTCCTAAGGTCCTCAAGGAAGCAATCAGCAATCACTGTATCCGTTTCATCTTCGGGATGGTCCCAAGGTGGGACTTGAAATAATCGTTAGGCCAAATTGGGGTGTCTACAGGATTACTTTCGTTCTTGATGCATAAATCGTCACATTTTCATATAGCTTGTGTAAAGATTTTCCTACTGGGCTAGTGTAGCTCAACAAAATCCTTCTTTTCAGGTTCAAACGCAGGACAATAGATTGTATGCATCCGTATGCTTGGACATGAAGACTTTTGGAGGTTAACTTCGTTGTAGTTATTTAAACATCTTGTAATGGATTACTTTTGACAAAGATGGGTTTGTAACTAATTGTTCTTAAATTCCTTTTGACTAAAGGTTTGTATTATTCCAATCAAGTTTGTACTGGTAATTACCTAATCTTGGGGGAACTCGATGTGTAAATGTTTGTCCTGGAACTCTTTTTTGGGGTATTATTTGTATTATGCGAGGATCGTGTTTTGAAATAGTCTATTTATTTATGTTGAAAATCGAGGGCGTGACAAATTGGTATCAGAGCGTTAGGTTTGAATACCTAGAGACCGTGGGGAGACTTAGTCTCATGGGTTCAAAAATCATTGCATATTTTAACAAGAACACATGTGTGCTTGCATGACCGACATGTGTTCATCGACGTGGCATCGCATCTATGTTTATGTGGATTGGTGGAATGTTGTTGACCTGTGTCAAAAAAAAAAGAAAAGAGTTTGGCCTGTGTGTAGTGGTTGTGGCAGCGTTTGTTGCTATTGTTGTGGTTGCCGTTAGCAATTTTGTTCTTGGATTCTATGTGGTAAGGTGCCCTTTTAGGTGGGCTAAAAAGCCATGAAGGATTGTGGTGGTTGTTTGTAGTGCCTAGACCGATGTGGGAAATCTGATATCTGTTAGTATACAATAGAAGTGCTAGACTGTTAGTAAGATTTTGTGAGCTAAGTAATTGATGTGCTTTATTTGAACTGTGTAGACTACGTGTTAAATTTCAAATACTTTAAGTAATTTTTATGTGATATGATGTGTGACATAGCTAGAGTATTAAGCTAGTGAGTGTCTTAAATGTGTTTGAAGGGATGATGTCTTGTTGTGGTAATAATTGTATTTTGTCATTATTATTGTGGTTATTGAGGAAGTGATTTTAAGCATAGATAAGGCAAGTTGAGCCCACCTAGAGAGTTGTATGTATTTGAGGTTGACTTAGGAAGATGAGGGTTATAGGTAGGGTGTCTAGATATGGTGTGTGTCTTCTGGACACCCAGGCGACTACCGATGAGATCCAGTTGGAAGAGGCGCTTGATCACCGCTCCTTCTAGATGGAGGTCTCGGAAAGTCAATTGGACACTAGGATTGTGTTAGGGGCTAGATCTCTAGGCTTGAGAATTGAGATAGAGGGGATATATATATATAGAAACCTTGTAAGAGGGACAACAAGACTTGAGGTGAATTATATCAATGTGACTTGAGTCGAGTGATTGATGTAGGTGTGTGGTGAGAAACTTGTTTAAAGTGAGGGCGATACGAACGTGAACTATTGAGGTTGACAATGAGGCGAAGTGAAATTGGTGTCCTGAGGTGAATGGTGGGAACTTAGGAGCGATTGGTATATGGAGAAATACTAGATTGAGAATTGAAGGATCGGAGTGCAGAGATTGTGTATGGTGTGAAATTGGATATGTAGATTAGACTAATGACATTATAGGACATGTTGGGGTATGCCATTGAGAGGATGAGTTTGTTTAAGAGAGATTAAGAGATGATAGTGATAATGATAGTGGTAGGAAGGGTGGTGGTGGTAATGGAAGTTGTTTTTTTTAGGTTGAGTATAGATGTGGCGAATGCCTTTGAGGAATATTGAGGTTGATAGGATTACTTAGTTGAGAGACAATTGTGAGCTTTGAAACATCTTGGTGAGCGGAACTGTTAGAGGATGTTGGTGCGAGAGAGATTGATTCTTAAGTAACGAAGTAGTTGGAGTCTTAGAATATAATGAGAAGTATAGAAAAGTTGTTCGTAACCCCAGAGTCTTGTGGGTGTCTAGGGATAATTCTGTCAATTGGTCTGTATCAGTGTCTGAGTTCTAGCATAAGGATATTCGAGAGTACTGGATGTTCGTTGGTGCAACTATTGCACACTCTGTGTAGGTGCCCTGGTGATGAGACGCTGTTAGGTTGCAATGTTGTTAAAATAGGGGAAATGATTGGTCTTGATGATGCGTGTATCTATGATGTGATGTTTAAGATTATGAATGTGAGAAATACGTGATTTGACTTGACTGAATGAATGAGAAAGCTCGGCATTGGTAAAGTGAGTAGACCTTGCACAAGGTATTATGAGAGTATATAAAAGGAATGAGAAAATTGTTGGGCTTCCTAAAGCCATGAATTGTGAAGTAGTGGATACTTGGTGAGTCCGTTGGACACTCTATGAGTTTGTTGGATACATTGTGAGTCCATTGGATACTGAGTGAGTTTGTTAATGCGTGAACATGTTTGGTGTTGTGTGAGCTATTAAATTTCACGGTCGGTTTGTTAGGATATTTTGTGTATGAAATTTGTTGCTATTTAACCAAAACCTACATGTTTGACATGTTATGTAGTATCAATGCATGAAGTATGCTTTTAGTATACAATGTAGAATGAATAATGAAGCGTATATGGGTATTTGCTATGAGGAATTATTTTTGTGTGGTTGGAATCTGGTGTATGTCTTTTCTTGAGTAGCGACAGTATTACGCGGGGAATTGAGTTTAAAGGAAATGATGGATTTGAGAGTTTAGGTGAATGACTCAAATATTGTGTCATGTTAAGTTACGTAGAAGGGACACATTACAGTAGGAGAGAATTTGAGTTTCTAGGACCGGAGTTGGTAGTGATATTGAGTGAGATGAGAAATGTGGAAAAAGAATTAGAACCTTGGTTGTTTTTGAATGTTACAAGTACGAAAAGACATTTGATGTTTGTGCAGAGTTCATAAGAAATAGTTACGAGAGTGAATAGAGTATGAATTGGAGATCATGACTAGAGGTTTGTCTTATGTGTATTGGTGTTGGTGTCTATCCATAGTATTATCAATAGAGTTGGATCGATTGTGAGATGGGTTGCTCTTGGAGTTGAAAATGAGGTCAATAGCTTTGAGATGTAAGGAGTATAACTATGGTGAGTTGGTGTTCTTAACTGAGCAGGGGATGATGATCATTAGGAAGTCTAATCATTGGATTTCGGGTTCATAGTTTTATTACCGTAGAGATTATTTGGAAATTTTTTTTTTTTTAGATTGATAGTTGGCGTTGATTAAGAAAGGGGAACGTGGAAATTCAGAGTTTCGACAATGAGAGGGTATAAGTTGTTAAATCTTGGAGTGAGTGATAGAATTTGAGTGTCTGTGAATGTTGAGATTTCAGGAGAACGATTAGAGATGGGTGTAGTTCTTGAAGAGAAACCGGTGAGCATCCTAGGCGTACGAGATTGATTGGCGAGCGGTAGGACCATACCGTTAGATTGTGGAAATGTGGCATAGGATTGTGTATTGCGATTGGTGGCTCGGTTGGACTTGGTTACCAAATTTCGAGGACGAAATTTCTTTAAGGAGGGTAGGTTGTAGAGACCCGTAAAATTTTTCTTGTTTTATTTTAATTATTGAAAAGTTTATTAATTGAGTAATTATGAGAATATGATTTATTTGGTGGATATTTGAATTAGGGATTTAAGTGAAAAAATAGAGACTTGAGGGAGTGTGTGTGTGTGATTTAAAGATATAGAGGTATATATAGGATGTGTGTGTGTGTAGAGGATAGAAATCCTCCTCCTCCCTCTCTCCCGTCCGACTCTCTTCCTCTCTCGGCTCTTCTCTCTCTCTCCCTCATTCCTCCACCAAAGGTCGAAACCCAAAGAACCCAACCTTCTCTCCATCTTCCTCATGTGCTCTTGAGTTCGTAGCTCGTCCGGTTTGGCTCGGAGAGGAGTATTTTGGGAGTATTTCAAAGTTTGAGTTCAAAGGTTCGCGTGGCCCGATCTCTTCGCGTGTTTGCTCTCCGACTTCGAAGTAGGAATTTCTTGCACTTGTTATGTGTTTATGTGTTGATTTTGCACTTTGATCGTGCCTTAGAATGTTGGTTATTGTTGAAGTTGTGTTTTCTGAAAATCTGTTCGTAACCACTCCGTATCGATACAAGTTTTTGCTGTATCTATACCCGTTGAAAACAGAAGCTTCAGGAAGTCGTAATTGGCTTTTTTGAAGTTAAAGTTGTTGTTTTGGGCTATGAGCTGCTTGGGATTGTAACTGTTGAAAAGAGAAAATAAGCAATGGATTCCATCAAAGTTTTTGAAAAGAAAGTAACTTGATATTGGAAAAAGGATTTTCCTCCGGTATTCCTGAGCGAATCAACGGTTCCGGTATTTGGGCACAAATCAACGGATTCCGGTATTCAAGAGAATCAACGGAGCTCGACCCGCGGAGGTCGAGAGTATTTTCCAAAATTATTTTGGAAATCAAACGGGAATGTTTTCTTTTTATGAAAAGAGGCTCGATGGCAATGGCATTGAATAACAAGGTTGTTTGTGGCATTCGTTTAAGTAGTTATAAAATGGATGAGAAGTCGTCATGGTTATTCAGAATGATATGGGTCTAATGTTGCTTCGGGATGACGTACGAATGGTTAGGGATGTTTCTAAGATGTCTAGGACTTTGTAGTTGTAGCTTGTCGGTTCTTTGTGAAGCTCCGTTGTAGCTCTTACCCGTCTATTGGATTACTTTCGTTCTTGATGCATAAATCGTCACATTTTCATATAGCTTGTGTAAAGATTTTTCTACTGGGCTAGTGTAGCTCAACAAAATCCTTCTTTTTAGGTTCAAACGCAGGACAATAGATTGTATGCATCCGTATGCTTGGACATGAAGACTTTTGGAGGTTAACTTCGTTGTAGTTATTTAAACATCTTGTAATGGATTACTTTTGACAAAGATGGGTTTGTAACTAATTGTTCTTAAATTCCTTTTGACTAAAGGTTTGTATTATTCCAATCAGGTTTGTACTGGTAATTACCTAATCTTGGGGGAACTCGATGTGTAAATGTTTGTCCTGGAACTCTCTTTTGGGGTATTATTTGTATTATGCGAGGATCGTGTTTTGAAATAGTCTATTTATTTATGTTGAAAATCGAGGGCGTGACAGTTAATGGGCAATGTCTTAAGCCATTTTTGGAATTTGTTGAAGTAGGTGAACCTGATGAGGTTCTGGTCGATCCTGTTTATTCGGATGAC
Source organism: Rhododendron griersonianum (assembly GCA_018127125.1). Lineage (NCBI taxonomy): Eukaryota > Viridiplantae > Streptophyta > Magnoliopsida > Ericales > Ericaceae > Rhododendron > Rhododendron griersonianum. The sequence continues at coordinate 16,934,353 of CM030799.1, read as the reverse complement.
CCAGTTGTGTAGTCGTAAGTGGCTACGTTTTGACGGGTAGCTTTTGCGTACCACTCTATTCATTGTGGAGTGGACCCGGCCCCTAGCCATAGGGGTACCCATCATTGACTTGGGCTTTGGGCACAATTTTTATTTTTCGTTCTTTTATTTCTTGCTAAGCAGTAAAATCAAAAAAAAATAATAAAAATAAAAAATTAGCATCATGGTCTGGTATAGCCACCTGGTCGAAGCTATGTATATAGTACTTAGGAGGTTGGGTCTGGCGGCAGGCGCGTAGTTAGCAGCGAGAAATCTGTCTGAACCATCTGACTTTAATGTTAAAACTCTGTGGAGATTGCTTCACAAACGGTGTGGTGGGTAAGGAATCTGGCAGCCCCAGAGGGAGTGACAGCCTATTAGATGATGGTACCACTTCTCAAGATATCGTTGAATCCTACGCATACTGTTCTTCCAACAATTAAGGAACCACAGTCTTTAGCCAGGGAGAAAAGTAGTACCCGTGTCTTTCGCGTGAAGAAAGTGGTGGATTTTTGTTTTTGCTTTTTCTTTTTCTGTTTGTTTTTGGGATCCCGGGTACCACGAACCGGGTGGCACTAATTTTTTTTTGCAGGGTGTGGTGTTTTGCACAGGCGTGCAGTGCAAGGAAATTCCTCGAACATCGGCCGAGGTCATGGTGGTTGGCTGCCACCCATTGGTCCATTTCTTCTCCCTTATTTTTCTTATGCTGTGTTTTCATATTTTGATGACATAGCATGCTTTAAGTTGGGGGGAGGGGTGTACTTTGTACACGTTCTCGTGGCGTTGCCAGGGGTAATTTTTAATTTTTATTAAATTATTGGGGATACGTTTGTTATGCTTGATTGTATGATTAGGCGAGCATATTAGAATTAGCCAAATCTTTAGGCCTGTTTAACTTAGATTCATGCATATATTTGGCGTTTCGTGATCATGTTTATGCTGTCATTTACATTGAGTAAGTGTCTCCACGTAAAATATATTCCCATGATTCGTTGATTTACCTTTCTCGCATTTGCCTAAAAAAAAGTAGGCGTGTGTTTCATAATTGAGTAGCTGAATAGGTTGCATGCATTTGCGAGAGTTGATATCGTGCATAGGGGATGAAACAAGGCGTTCTTTTATGATTAGACCACATATGTGTCCCTTTGACCAATCTTAAACCAGTCCGAGTCAGTTCCTGAGTCTAACCTAGGAAAACGGTGTGTGGGTTGGATTCAAGTTGGGGGGTATAGCATTGTGCATCATGGGTATCTTTTTCGGAGCATCGTTGATGTTGGGGTGAAATTGAAGAATTTTTGATGGGTGTCATGTGGGTGAAATCTTTACAACCTTGGCCAAAACCCTTTAAACAAAACCCTTCAATAAAAATTAAAAAAAAAAAAGAAAAAGCGCAGAAAAGGTAAAAAGGGGAAAGGGCCGGCGGAATCCAAAAGGTGTCTTCCCACTTTTCATCTTCAACCTCTTCTCTCTCTCTCTCTAACCCTCCATTATCCCATAACCAAACCTCCATCCAAACTTCCGAAATTCCTCCAATCTCCACCCAAATCACTCTAAACGTCACCAAAACTTCTCATTTTTCCATCTTTACCACATACTCTTCTCTCAACCCCACCAAAAATCCAAATCCCTACAAACCCAAAAATCCTAACCTACCTTAAAATTTTCCATCTCTCACATGGCATCCAAGAAGAAGGCTAGTCTAGCAGAGAAAGGGAAAGGTGTGGGTTCCTCTGGTCATGCGCCGAACTCGGATGTTGTGCAAGATCCCGCTCCGACAGAGGTTCCGGCCCGGCCATGGAGGAGGAACCGAGAACAGATTCAGAGGGATGAGCAGTTGGCATGGGAGGCTTCATGCAAGGGTCGAGGAATAAAGGCAGAGAGGTTCATTATCCGGGATAGCTTTCCACCGGACAATGAAGTCATACAGTCGGTCGTCAGGCAAGGTTTGCTTTTCTGGTTCGAGCGTGATCCTGGTTTTAATATTGAATTAATTGAGGAATTTTACAAACATATGGTTGTGCCTGAGGCCGGGACTGAATTGCATCCCGAGGCCCGTATTACTTCGAGGATTGGTAGGATACCGGTGATAGTAACCCCGGGTATTATCGCGGCTAGGATGTTGTATGCTCCTCCCACGGGGGAAACAAACTACCCGGTCCTGAATGAGGCTTTTGATAGGGATATTGTTTTTGAGAATATGTATTTGGAGAAAAGGAATGCGATGATTCCCCACAGGCCCGGTAAATTCAAGCCGTCGTTTCGGTTTGTCAATCAGTTGGTATGTTATAACTTGGACCCTCGGGCGACCGAAAATAAACCTTCCGAAACCACGGGGAACATGTTGATGGCATTCTTGGAGGAGGAGACGGTGTGTGATTGGGCCTGGTATATTTTTGTTAAGATCGTGGAATTTAGAGACGCGTCAACCAACACTCGGTTGCCATTCCCGGTCCTGATTTCATCTATTTGTAGGGCCGTAGAGGGCTAGCTTCCAAATATTTTAAGAATGACAAAGCTCATCCGGGTGACATTGATAGTTCCATTCTTCAGAAGAGTGCGGCCCATTCTAACATGAACACTTGGTTGAGGAAGATTTTCTGTCTTGAGGTGGCTGTGGCTAAGAGCCAGCAGAAGTTGAAAAGGGAGGTGCGTCAGGTTGGGCGTGACCAGTAGGTACTGGCCCACCAGAATCAGTGGCTGTACAACCGTATCGCAAGGACGGGACAAGCCTCGCAACCATATCAGCAGCTGCAGTTTCCGGAGTTGAAAGTTAGTGATGATTTTGCTGGGAGTGATTCAGATTGAGCTGGGATATCAATGATGCATAAGGCTAGGTGGTGGTGTTATTTTATGTGGTTATTTCATGTTTTTCAGCGTCGGTGGACTATTTAGTTTTCTAGTATTTGGGTTTGTAATAACTTAGTATGATTGTTTAATTTTCGTGTTGGACTTGTTTTGGTTGGCACCATTGGGTGCATGCTGGTAGTTTAAGGGTTAAGGTGGCGGCCAGTCTGGGTAGTTTACCTTGCGTTACTATAGGCCGCCGCCTAATTTTGCATGTCTCTCCCTCTTATTGGAACCACGGTCGTTTTAAGCTTTCTAAAGTCCTTTGTAGATTTTATGCACGTTGTTAACTCTCGTAGATGCATGTTTTTTATTTAATACTGCTCATATTGTGGAATCGTGATTGTCTTATCGTGCTGTTATTCTTTGTGAGCGTTAGTTTTGATTGGCACGTGGAGGCCTTTGTTCGGTCCCACGTAGTTCGCCAAACGCTTTTTCATGGGATGTTTGAGAGTTCCGGCGAGCGAGTGTAGCAATGTTGCCATTGTGGGGCATTCATCTCTGCAATGTGTTTCGGCACTAATATTTGTTTATCTTTTTGCCAAGGCATGCATGTGTTTGAGTTGCAGGTGAGTGAGGAGGCGAAAATCTTTTGGCTCGCCTATATTTTTTGTACAACATGCATAACCTCCGTATCTCCGTTTTTGTCTTGTAGTTTTTCTTTTATTATTTTTTCTATTCGTTCGTTACTAGGGACTAGCAACGCTCAAGTTGGGGGGTGTGATAGGCGCGTAATATCATAGATATGAGTGCCTAAGTAGGGCGAATTAGCGCGTTAGAGGCGCGTTTTATTCCATTATCCACTTGATGCCGTACTTTTCTTTGTTTTGTGTTTTTGTTATTTTCGTAGGTAATAAGGCGGATTTTACGCCAAGATTGGATTTAGAGGATTTGAGGTCGTTTTGGACGTCGACATGGGAAGTCAAAGAGGAAGCATGAGGCTTCGGGTGACGTTGGGTGGCCAAATCCCATGCAAGGCTCAGCGGGCCACGTAACACGCTCGGTATCGATACATGGGTGTCCTGTATCGATACAACTCAGTGCAAAACCGATCCAGTGATGAACAGAGAGATGGGTATCGATACACATGAGGCCTGTATCGATACCGAGAGGCTTAGCGGGAATAATTTGTTTCGTCATTTTTCTTTCCTTTTCTATTTATTTCTGAATACTTGGGGTTTGTATAAATACCCCTCTAAACTCCGTTTTTAGGGTTCGCACTTTTATGTAGCAGCTTTAATTTCTGTTCTTTCCGTTCCAGAGTAATTTCCTTTCAAGTTTTCTAAGTTTTGTTCAGATCTTCGCACTCCGGTAACTTGTATTGATTTTTGTTCTTCATTAAAGTTGTTCGTTGGTATTCGTACAATTGAGTTTTCTTATTTCTTTTTCATTCCAAGCAATAGAAGCATGATGCAAGTTAGGATTTCTCTTGTTTCTCTTTCAATAATGAGTGAGTAGTCGTATAGGTAGGGTCGCGGGGTGATTAGCACACCGTGATCAGTTCGGGTACTGCTCCTATTTTCAAATAATGGAAAAAGTAATTTTAGGTTAATAAGAACATTCGTTAGACGAATCCGGGGCATCGTCGGAGCCCATGTGAACGAGGGAATGGGGGTCCAAAACTCATTCTTCGCTGCGCATGGGTATACGACGACCAGAAAGGTTCGCATCTTTCGGGGTATCTTTTCCAAACTAAAGTTAAACGTTTTTAAGAACACTGAATGGAGCAGGCTAATCCGGACTGGTTACGAGTGCTATGAACCCTACGACCGTACCTCCTTTTAATTATCTGAATAGTACAATCAATTTCTTTGTTTTAGTTTATCTCTTAATCAAACCGACAAGGGGTGGCTACCTAAGAGCCGTTTCAAATTCTACAACTCGAGGTTCTTCATTAAAGTTGTTCGTTGGTATTCGTACAATTGAGTTTTCTTATTTCTTTTTCATTCCAACCAATAGAAGCATGATGCAAGTTAGGATTTTTCTTGTTTCTCTTTCAATAATGAGTGAGTAGTCGTATAGGTAGGGTCACGGGGTGATTAGCACACCGTGATCAGTTCGGGTACTACTCCTGTTTTCAAATAATGGAAAAAGTAATTTTAGGTTAATAAGAACATTCGTTAGACGAACCCGTGGTATCGTCGGAGCCCATGTGAACGGGGGAATGGGGGTCCAAAACTCATTCTTCGCTGCGCATGGGTATACGACGACCATAAAGGTTCGCATCTTTCGGGGTACCTTTTCCAAACTAAAGTTAAACGTTTTTAAGAACACTGAATGGAGCAGGCTAATCCGGACTAGTTACGAGTGCTATGAACCCTACGACCGTACCTCCTTTTAATTATCTAAATAGTACAATCAATTTCTTTGTTTTAGTTTATCTCTCAATCAAACCGATAAGGGGTGGCTACCTAAGAGCCGTTTCAAATTCTACAACCCGAGGTTCCACAGCACACACTTCACCGTCTCTGTGGATTCGACTCCGGACTTACCGGATATTATGCTACGTCGGTCTCCGCCCTACGCTTGGGGCAACCCATTATTTTAGGACTAGGAAATCGTCAAGCAGAACTAATATTTTCTATCCCTTCGCGTTTTGTGACATTCACTTTTCATAAAAAAGTTAATTTTCAGAATTAGATTAATTTGCCTTTCGAAATTTCTTTTAATTTCATTGTTATTGTACTTAATTGTCGATACAATTTGACGAGAGGAATCTAAAAAATAAAAACTTATGACAAATTAAACTAGTTCAAAGTAAACATTTTTCTGGAAAAGAATTTCGTCTTCTCAGAATTTTTTCAAGTTTAGTCTATATTCTATACTTTTTAAACACCCAAAAAGTTAAATATTTTGAATAAGAATTTTAGAAATTCAATTTCGACAAAAAGTTTAATAGATTTCTAAAAAATAATTAACTTAGTCTAAACAATCCTTATTTTATAGATAATCAAGATAGAATTCTGATTGAAAAAATGATCGGACGTCGCCATCAAAACCTATCTTACGTTGTCAAAGACTCAAAATATTTGATATAAATTGATCTTTTAATCTAAAATAAATAATCAAAATAGTACCAATTTTGTCTTCGAGGGACTCTCTTTCTTATGTGCTATGTCGTCTCACACTTGACCTGTTTTCGTTACGATTCATCACATTTACCAATTCAAACATTTTCTCTGGTGAATATATTAATCTTGGCGTTATCTATCCATAGGATATACTCCTACACACGTGCATAACACACGATATATTCTTTCTTTCTTTTTTAAACACAATTGCAAACATACCTCGAAATCCATTATATTTTCTTTGAGCGAAGCTACGCCCACCGCATGGGTTGGCCACCGCACGGCCACCGCACGCCGCCGGGCCCATTCCGGCCACCGGACGGCCGATCCGAGCCGTCCAGAAATTCTATAAAAAAAAACCGAGTGGGCCCACGCGAGAATCAACGGCATCCGACGTGTGTAGGTGCTCGATCCGAACTTCCAAAAAAAGATGATCCAAGCCGTTCACAAAGCTACGCCGGATCGAGCACCTACACACGTCGGATGCCGTTGATTCCCGCGTAGGCCCACTCGGTTTTTTTTTTTAGAATTTTTGGACGGCTCGGATCGGCCGTCCGGTGGCCGGAGTGGACCCGGCGCTGTGCGGTGGCCGTGCGGTGGCCACCCCATGCGGTGGGCGTAGCTTTTCCGATTTTCTTTTCACTCTATTGGTTTTTTCACTTTACAAAAAGAAAGAACTTTCAAACTTTACCTCACAATCCCATCAAATTGGGAGAAATATAATTACACATAACATACATTTTTCATGTTTTCGAGTGGTGGTGGGTAAATAATTAGTAGTTTTTAGCTGCTATATGTTTGTTTCTCGGTTGTTTGTGCTTCTCAGACTGCGTCATGCCCGTCGTCGCCATGAGGTTTCACTAGTTGGCTGTTTTGACAGCTTGCTTGTGTTTGCTTCTCGCAGCCAAAGCTTGCCATATCAACGGGGGTTTGCCTCGGAGTAGCGTCCTATGTTTGTGGTTGATCGAGTGTTTTCGGTTCATGAACACGCAGGTGTGGCCCTTGGGATAGCAGATCCATGAAGAATAAGAAACAAAAACAATTCCATCAAGGCTCTTATTGTCTTGAAAATCAATCACACCTGAAGAATAAGAAACAAAAACAAAATCAAAACTTTTTAAGAACTTAAGGGTGACGTCGGGCAATAAAAAAATTTTAATAGCGCAATCAAACATTTGTTATGATGGACCACCTGATATGGTACTAACATGGGTTCTCTTGAAATAGTTTTCAAATAGAACTTAAGGTCTTAAGTTGATTTCTCTACAGCCATAATCACTAAATTAAATCACTCAACGGCCTATGTTGATATCTTACTAGATGGAGGGTGGTTGAACAGGTGTAGTTAAATTTCTTTAAGGGCATTAGTCTCAGAAGAAAATGGATTCACCTGGAATCTTTATGACATGTTAAAGCAAGGCTATGTGGATAAACATGAAATCAGGTTATGTTGGAAAGTCAATAGCATTGTCAGTGCCGATTCAAGCTTAGGTAATATATGTCCACTCTCATCTCATTATGGACTACAGCCAATTAGCAACAATTGCGATAACTCCTTGATCTTAAATGGACTATAGCCAAAGAAGCGAAGTCTATCGAAAAATTAGATAATGCGTGGATGAAGCGAACATACCAATATGGATCATACTAGAGCCCATTTGATCATAGCACCCATGAATTTAATTCATGAGGGCATCCACTAACTTGATATTGGCATCGTGCTTATTCAATTAAGGGACTTGGCATTATGCTACTATGTTATCAGAAAGGGCCAGACAACATTTAAAAAGAATAAAAACAATTACTTTATGGAAGAAGGATTCTTGCTAATCTTTTTCGTGTTTGAAAGCAAACTTGGTTGATATAGATCAGATTTTATATGTTTAGTGCCCCAATTGCTCTTCCAACAATTACCAAACGACCACTAATATCTACTGTGCTTGCTGTCAAAAATTCTTTGCATTTGAAACTTCGTATTATTGTATCTATCTATCTTCATATTTAGCGAATTACTCGTGCCTACAGCACTTTCCATATTTTTGAGAGTTCATTCGATTGATCAATACCATACATCTAAATTATTTTTGAGAGTTCTTTCGCAGACCCAGAGTTTGACTTGTGCACACACCTATTCAAAGCAATCAAGTCGTGGTATTTTCTGTAATACTACCACACTGATCAACCAAACCGAACAAAGCACAGTAATAATAGCAAGTCTTTCCTAGCATTTGTTCACCACCAAATCAGACCACTATCTAAGCCTAGCTGTAAGCCTGTAACAACATAAAATGAATAAGTTTTGAACCCAAAGAAGCCAAATAATGAAATACTACAATATGGTGGTTCTAGAAAATAAGATTTCAAGCAGAGTCACATCTATCGATGCCGCAGTTTAACAACTCAAACAAATTAACGGAAAATTTCAAAATAGCACCTGACCTTTCACACAAATCACACATAGGCACCTGACCTTTTAAAATTATCAAAAAAACACCTGACCTATTTAAAAACTCATCAATTTTCCACCCGCCGTTAACTTCCCATCCAAAACTAACGGAAATGTTGAAAATGGGACAACATTCATTTGTCTTAACATTTTTTACACCTACCATTCTTTGTCTTCATTTTGAACAACTACTTTTCTTTCTTTGTCGTCACTTTTCACACCTACCCATGACTATTTTATGTTTTTTGTTTTTGCCTTTTCCTTTGTTTAATACAGAGTAATCTTGTTTGGCTGCATAGTTATGGATATTTAATTATTAAATTAAGCTTGATTTCTTATTTTGGGTGGGTTTGAATTGAAAAGTTAAGTAATTTTGGTGACTTATTGATTCGTTTTGACGCAAAACTAACAAATACAATTTTTTTTTGAATAAAGACAAAAAATAAGTCATGGGTAGGTTATTTTTTGTAGGGATAGTCAATTAATAACTTACTACCTCCATCCCAAAATATTTGTCCGGTCCGCAAATCGAGGACGTAAAAATAATTCAAGTTTTGCAAGAAAAATTTAAATTTTTTTCAACAATTTACTAGATTTTGACGAGTTCTTTTAATTTATGAAAAAAGTTTACAATTTTTCTTAAAAGAAATGCATTATTTTTTTGTCCTCGTTTTGCGGACCGGATAATATTTCGGGACGGGGGAGTATTTATTTTTTGTCGATGAGGGTATAAAGGCAGATAGGGTTACCAAAGATGATGTCATGTGGGACCATTCTTCTTATTCGCGCCAAAATGCACATTTTCAACATTTCCGTTAGTTTTGGATGAGAAGTTAACGGCGGGTGGGAAATTGATGGGTTTTTAAATAGGTCAGGTGTTTTTTTGATAATTTTAAAAGGTCAGGTGTCTATGTGTGATTTGTGTGAAAGGTCAGGTGCTATTTTGAAATTTTCCCACAAATTAATTAATTTGACACAAAACAGAACGGACAAAAAGGAGTGATCTTACAGCATTAATCTTATTAGATTTGGGACATTCTTAGAGCAAGTACACCAGTGTTTAGGTAAATTACCTTGTAAATAGTTCACAAATCTAGTTTAGCTACCAACTTTTTCTTCCACAACTACACCAATACTATCTATTTTACCTAATATCAATTAAAATAGGGAAAATTTCACGTAGGCACCTGACCTTTCACACAAATCACACATAAACACCTGACCTTTCTTAAATTTCACGTAGGCACCTGACCTTTCACACAAATCACACATAAACACCTGACCTTTCTTAAATTTCATATAAACACCTGAGCTTTCTAAAAACTCATCAATTGAACACCTGACCTTTCTTAAATTTCATATAAACACCTGAGCTTTCTAAAAACTCATCAATTCAACACCTGCCGTCACCCCTCCGTCTAAAACCAAACGGAATGGCTGAGGTGCTCTAAGCAAAAAAAGTTAAGTGCTCCAATTTTTAATTTGTTTGAACCAGTGCGAAGATCTTATTTTTTTGATCATTTTATTCTAAAGAACCATAATTAATTTTTTATTCTAAAGTTCTCGTTAGTCAGCCCAAAGAAAGTCGTAAAATCAAATATCTCTTAGGGCTAACTAACGATAGTCTTAGAGTCAAAAATTAATTATGACCCCTTAGAATAAAATGATCAGAGAAATAAGATTTTCGCACCGGTTTAAACGGATTGAAAATTGGAGCACTTATTTTTTTAACCATACTTTTTAATATATAAACGGTCTATACATGGTTGAAAAATTAATTGCTCCAATTTTTAATTCGTTTGAACCGATGTGAAGATCTTATTTCTCTGATCATTTTATTCTAAAGGGCCATAATTAATTTTTGACTCTAAGGCTATCGTTAGTTAGCTCTAAGAGATATTTGATTTTACGACTTTCTTAGGGCTGACTAACAAGAGCTTTAGAGTAAAAAAATAATTATGGTTCTTTATGATAAAATGATCAGAAAAAATAAGATCTTCGCACTAGTTCAAACAAATTAAAAATTGGAGCACTTAACTTTTTTTGCTTGGTGCACCTCAGCCATTCCATTTGGTTTTAGATAGAGGAGTGATGGCAGGTGTTAAATTGATGAATATTTAGAAAGCTCAGGTGTTAAATTGATAAGTTTTTAGAAAGCTCAAGTGTTAAATTGATGAGTTTTTAGAAAGCTCAGGTGTTTATATGAAATTTAAGAAAGGTCAGGTGTTTATGTGTGATTAGTGTAAAAGGTCAGGTGCCTAGGTGAAATTTTTCCATCAAAATATATATTTTTTCAATCTTTTCCTTTATCCTTTTATTTTTATCATTTTCCACCAACCAGCCAACGGTCTTCTTCTTCTTTTTCTCTATAGCCCAACGGTCAAGTGGTACAACAAGGTCATGTGAACCAAAAACAATTATTTCAACAAAGTAATGGTAAAATTTTTACTTTTCGAATATAAAATCAGCTTTTGCCACTTCAAGTCATTCAACCTCAAATCTCTATTCGTAATGCCCCGATTTTCCAAGGAATTTCAGAAGCATTAATATATTATATTTAACATAAATAATATCCATTTTATTACACGCCACGGAACAGTATCTCATTATTACAACTCAAGTTAGAACTTGGATTAACAGAAGGTCGAAATTAATATACTCTACCCCACATGTACGGAGGCCCTTAGGTGACATGACGTCACAGAGTAATGACTCAGAGCCACTCTAGTTCTGATACGGATCCCAAGCGAACTCTTGCTCAGTCTCCGTCCTTGAAATCCCTCCTGTGATAAACTGCTCCAGACTGGGGTCCTGTTCATCTGCTGATTTCTCTGCAAAATTTGGCGCGGAGCCAGGGTATTCTGTACCGTGAGTGATGAGATTCACCCAATAGATATCCCTAACCCATTAATTCATAAAATACAAGCAATAATACAATAATGAACATAAAGAATAAAGTTACAGCAATGAAGAGCATATATATTATGAATTATCTTGTCTTTAAGTGATTTCTAGATTTTTCGACCATGAGAAATAATCCTCCCAAACAACCTCTGAATTATGGCGACTCTGCCGATTTACCCTCTCTTTGCTTGCCCAGCCAGGGGTCCCAAACGAATAAGACCAAACTATATGTCGAGTCAAATTCGGCTGTACCACCACAAGGAGCGAATGATAACCAACCAACCGCGAGAAAATGATACCCATACTCCGGTTTCATCTAATAAATCCATCTCCGGAATATCCGGAAGATAAATCCAACAGTGTCATGTTCAGGGTTCGCAATATGATGATCCACCGGTCTTTAACCATAAGTGCCGATACCGACGACCATTCTTTCAGGAAACCCGCGGTCCTCGGCCACTCTGGTCTCCTGACCGTAAAGTCACAACTGTGACTATAAACAATAATTCCACTTTCCTTAGAGATTTAACGTCTAATCACGGATCAAAAAAAAAAACGTCTAATCAATTTATTCCAACGTACGAATACCACCCGGGGTACCTATTGTCCAGTTTCTACATTCACGAAACAGTCAATAAGGCAATAACAATAATGCAACAACTTATCGAGATTTCAGAAATGTTCCCAAGTAATACACGTATATACTGTTTCGTTATTTTTTATTTTTTATTTATTAAGCCATCCTTTTTGTTATAACTCTTTAATAGATTATTTATTATTAGCGTTTATCACTAATTTATTAACTATAATGTTAACTTAGTATAATTTACTATTTTACAAATAATCCAACTATTACTAATAGTTTTCTTTATTAAGTGAAGTTTCTCTTTAAAAAAAATATTCCATGGGAAGTGTTATTTATTATTATATTTTTTGTTAGAAAATTTAAATCTTTAATACTCTAAATATTGTCATTTTCCTTAATGATATTCACCACCTTAATTTTACATAATATAAATAGAAAAATATCTTCTTTTGCTTTTGTGCAAAATACTAAATTTTAGTAGGATATTGAAAACCATGGTATCAAGTCTTTCTTTTGAAAATCCTATTATTTGTTAACAAAGTTTGTTAATATATTCTTTCCCCCTTATTGAAATTTAAAGAAATATTTTATTACTACTTGTAATATTAAAGTAATATTATCAATTCCTTTAATCCACTAATTTCCTTTTTAAGATTACCAAATGAAAGCTATTATTAATTAAATAATTTTTTTTTGGATAATTCCTTTTATTCCCAACACAACTCTTTTGGCTCCAAATTTCACTATCACAAATACAATCCTTTATATCATTTCGATAATCAAAACAATAACCATGAGCTTCGAATAATCATAATTATCAAACGGAACGAAATTTTAATAAACTAAAAATACCAGAATTTGAATCTTAGAAAAATAAATAATCTATTTTTTTTTTTTTAGTATGCAGCCGCAAACTCCAACGGCAAAAAAGATGGCGATCCGTAAGGTTCGACCTTGCGGCAGCGAGGTCAGTTCTGGTTTTTGATGCTTTGGGGTCGATTCCAACCCTCTCCAAAAGCCAAACTACTTATTTATACTTAGAATTAATGATGAAAATGATATCTACATCTCCTCCGATCGATTAAGCTTAAAACGGAGATTTTTTTTTGAAATTTCTTATTCGACGGAGAAGATGACCGGATGGTGACGGTTGGGCTCGGTTCTGGGGTATTTGGTGGTGGTGCAAGAGCAAAACCTACCTCTCTCTCTCTCTCTCTCTTCGGTTTCTCTCTCTAAAGCTAATAGTAATTTGGAAGAAAGAAATAAAGTAGAAAGTGAGGTGTGGTGTGAGGAATGAGTGTGCATGGGTATTTATAGGCCAAGTTTCGTCCTCCTCTCCCACGCAACTCTCTCTCTTTCTCATTAAATTTCCTAGATTTAGGAGATCGTGGAAGTACAAGTCTTAATGAAAATCTACAAGAATATCTATGGCAAATCCTAGAGTTTTAAGTCCAAATCTAGAGTGAGATTTAGAGGTATACAAGGAAAAGATCTCTTTCTCACCTCACTCTCGGCCATGAAATTCTTTCTCACACATGTGTATATTATTAGCCTAGGATTCTTGAATTTAAAGTACAAGATTTGAAAGGATTTGATTCTTTAAAATCTAATGGGTCTAGAGTTAAGGTCTAAATTGTAGGAGATAGGTTTATGTAAGCATATCTTAGTAGTACAAGATCTTATGTAAATGAGAAATCTTGCAATAAAATCTCTCCCTCCGGATTTTATCCCTAGCTCTCCCACTTGTTAAGATTCTTGAATGATTTTCTAGGATTTGGTAGATTTGGAGGATAAGAGAAAAATCATGAAGTACAAGATATTTTAGGTTTTAAATAAGTAGAAAGTAAATCTTTGCTAGGCTTATAGGATTAATAGATGCCTGCATGTGATGGTGCTAGTGGGAAATTAGTACAGTTATACGCAGAAACAAGCCTTGCAGTGTTTGATCGATCGATTTTCGATTTCAAAACATTCTAAGAACTTAATCGTGACACAAAATCATTTCGATGCTAACCGCGGTCTTGCTTAGTGAAAAAGTAATCTCGATGATCATAGAAAATATTTTTGTAAATTTTCGATAACTCGATTTGTTTTTAGGCGGTTCTTAACTAATTAAATCAAAATTTAATTAATTAAAACAAAAAAATTAAAGAAAAGCTAATATTACGGAATTTTTATTTTATTAAAAATTTCGGAATATTACAACCTATCCCCCCCCTTAACAAAATTTCGTCCTCGAAATTTACAATGTACTCTCTACAGGGAATAGTTCCTTATAATTCTCTCTCATTGCATCTCCTCTTTCCCAAGTACTCTCTTCTATTCCACGGTGTAGCCAAAGTACTCTAACTAGCTTAATTGTTTTTCCTCTGATGACCTTCTCTCCGTGGTCCTGGATTGCAACGGGTCTCTCCTCGAATGTCATGTCCTCGTCAACTGTGACGTCTTCCCAGTTGATGATGTGGGAAGGGTGGGCCATGTACTTCCTTAGCATGGAAACATGAAATACATTGTGCACTCTGTCGAGTTGTGGCGGCAATGCTAGCCTGTACGCAACTTCTCCAATCCGTTCGAGAATCTCAAACGGTCCAATGTAGCGAGGCGAGAGCTTCCCTTTCTTTCCGAACCTGATGACTCCACGTTTAGGTATAATCTTGAGGAAGATGTGATCACCAACGGTGAATTCTAAGGGTTGCGTTCTTCTGTCAGCATAACTATTTTGGCAGCTCTGTGCTGTTTTGATCCGCTGAGTGATGATTTTGATCTTCTCATTTGTCTCTTTGACAAGATCTGGTCCGAGCAGGTGCATCTCTCCCACTTCGGTCCAGCATATTGGTGATCTGCATGGGCGTCCATACAGTGCCTCGAATGGAGCCATTTATATGCTTGCCTGATAACTGTTATTGTAAGCGAACTCCACCAAGGGTAGGTGTCACTCCCAGCTTCCCTTGAAATCCAGTACACAGGCTCGGATCATGTCCTCTAGGGTCTGAATCGTCCTTTCGGATTATCCGTCTGTCTGAGGGTGAAAGGCGGTGCTCATCCTAAGATCTGTTCCCAGCGCTTTTTGTAAACCTTGCCAGAACGCCGAAGTGAATCGTGGCTCTTGATCTGACACAATCGATATTGGTACTCCGTGCAATCTGATGATCTCCTTAATGTACAATCGGCTGAGAGTGTCCATGGAGTCTGTCACTCACACAGGTAAGAAATGTGCAGACTTTGTCAGACGATCGACGATTACCCAGATAGCATTATGGTTATTGACCGATCTAGGCAATCCTGTGACGAAGTCCATGGTAATGTGCTCCCATTTCCATCCTGGAATAGGTAAAGATTGCAGTTGTCCCCCTGGATTCTGGTGCTCGGCCTTCACTTGCTAACACGTGATACATGTGGAGACGTACTTGGCCACGTCATCCATCATTTCGCTCCACCAATACTGGCGGCGCAGGTTATGATACATCTTGTTGCCTCTTGGATGTACAGTGAAGTTGGAATGATGGAACTCCTTCAAAACTGCTTCTCTGAGAGTCCCTATATCTGGTACGAATATTCTGTCTCTGAATCTCAAGCTCTTGTCGGGGTGAACTGTCCATCCTGTAACTAATTTGTTGGTTGCCATCTGATATCAAGTAAAGTCGCACTCCTGATCGAAAGTCTAAGCGAGCAGGATTTCTCTGTGCAACGCTAGTGTAGCGATCATGGCGAAAAGCATGCTCCGCTAGATTCTGGAGAAGGTTGAAGTCTGAACTCATTGATTTCATCCATCATCTTCCATTCTCTGACCGCCATACTTGCCACTTGTCCTCTAACCTTACGACTAAGTGCGTCAGCAACAACATTGGCTTTGCCTGGGTGATACGACAAAGTTAGCTTATAGTCCTCCATGTATTCCATCAATCGTTGTTGGCGCAGATTCAGCTCCTTCTGGGTGAACAGATATTTCAAACTTTTATGATAAGTGAACACCTCGAATTCTTCCCCGTATAAGTAATAATGCCATGACTTGAGGGCGAATATCACTGCTGCTAATTCCAGATCATGCGTGGGATAGTTCCTTTTGTGCGGCTTTAGTTGACGTGAGTCGTACTCTATAACTTTCCCATTCTGCATGGGCACGCATCCAAGTCCGTCTCTTGAGGCGTCACAGTATACTGAATATCCCACATTTCTCTCAGGAATGATCAATATCGGTGCACTGGTCAATCTCCTTTTCAGCTCCTAGAATGATTTCTCGCACGCTTCATCCCATATGAACTTGACTCCTTTTTGAGTCAATCGAAACATGGGCTTGGATAAAGCAGAGAAATCTTGAATAAACCTTCTGCAGTATCTAGATAGTCCCAGAAAGCTCCGAATCTCAAACACTGTCGTCGATCGCTTCCAATTTAGAACGGCATCAACTTTGCTGTCGTCGATGGAGATTCCTTTTTCTGACACAACGTGTCCCGGAAATTTTACCTCTTTCACCCAAAACTTGCACTTGCTAGCCTTAGCATACAATTGATTGTCTCTAAGGGTTTGCAGTACGATTCTCAGATGTTCTTCATGTGCTTCCTCTGAGGGCGAGTAAACCAAAATATCGTCGATGAAGACCACCACAAATTTGTCCAAGTACGGTTGAAAGATCTTGTTCATCAGGCACATGAACACTGCTGGTGCATTGGTCAACCCAAACGGCATCACCAAGAATTCATAGTGACCGTATTGAGTCCGGAATGCGGTCATAGGAATATCGCTATCTCTAATACGCAATTGGTGATATCCGGACCTCAAATTGATCTTCGAGAAATAAGTTGATCCTCTCAGTTGGTCAAACAAGTTGTTGATTCTCGGTAGTGGGTATCTGTTCTTGATCGTCATGTGGTTCAACTGTTTGTAGTCGGTGCATAACCGCAACGTTCCTTCCTTCTTTTTGACAAAGAGTGCTGGAGCTCCCCAGGGTGATGTACTTGGCCAAATAAAACCCTTGTCCAGCAATTCATGCAATTGAATCTTTAGCTCCTTTAATTCTGTTGGCGCCATTCTGTATGGTGCTATGGATATTGGTGCAGTACCCGGTTGAAGTTCAATAGTGAAATTTATTTCCCTCTTCGGAGGTAGTCCAGGCAATCCTTCTGGAAACACATCTTCGAATTCACACACAACTCGGGGTAGGTCCAGGTCCATCTGATCATTCTCTTGAAGTGACAAACTTGCTAACCATCCCAATAGTTGGTGGTGTAGTTTGTGTGCGGATGAAGTGGAGACGAGATCTTGCCTATCCCCCTTGAATTTGAAGCACGTTCCATCCTTCGAATAAGCCGTCACCATCTTACGATGGCAATCTATGACAGCTCGATAAGAAAAAAGCCAATCCATTCCCAAGATCACGTCAAAGTCTGCCATGTCGATAACCCTGAGATCACAAGTTATTCGCAGTCCAGAGACTTCTATTTCGCACCCTTTACAGACTAATCCCACAAATATCTTACCCCCCAATGGTGAAGTAACCTGCATTGTCGTTCCTAGGGGTTCTGTGTCTAGTCCAAGTGATTTCATACATGCAGTAGAAATGAATGAGTGCGATGCTCCAGAATCAATTAAAGCTTGTACACAAGTGTTGAAGAGTACAAGTGTACCTTGTATCATAAAGGGATCATTCTGTTCCTCTTCCGCCTGCAGTGCGAAGATTCTGCCAGCTCTGTTTGTCTGGTTGTTCCCTGCTGGTGCTTTACCCGCTGTATTGCTTTGGTGTTGGCGGTTCTACGGTTGATTCTATGCTTGATTTTGGTGCCACCCAATTTTTGGCAGGTTCTGATTCCACCCGATCTTATTCTGGTTGTTTTGGGGTTGAGCAGGTCTTGGTGGAAACTTTGGCTGATTCCCAAAATTAATGTTCTGCAGTTTAGGACACTGATTTTTGAAATGCCTTCTTCATAGCAGTGAAAGCAGCGGACTGGTCCGGATTTTTGGAATTGACTCTGTCCCTGCCCAGATCTCTGGTTCCTCCAAGGTTGCATTTGATGTTGTTGCGGCCGGTTATTGCTGTTTTGCGGCCTCTGATTGGCATACCCTTTGTTGCTGTGGGTATTGCGAATCAGCCCTCCAGACGACGATCCTCCTTTCTTGATGTTGTTCCATACAACCTTAGAGTCGGCATTCTCACGCTCCATTATGAGTGCACACTCAATAGCCTCGGGATAAGTGCGGAATTTCTGAGATACCACACTCTTCCGGATGCTAGGGTGAAGTCCCCACGCAAACCTTTTTGCCCGCGCTGCAGGGGTTGCCACTAAGCTGGTAGCATGACGCGCTAAACTTTCAAAGCACGTGATGTATTGGGAGACAGTCATCATCCCCTGCTTTAGATCAAAAAGTTCTTGTAGCTTCGCATCCCTGATTGGCTCTGGAAAGTACTTCTCATTGAAAAGATTCTCAAATTGCCGCCACGTCATAGTCTCGACAGTGTTGGTGGCCTTGATCAGATCCCACCAATGGTCAGCTTCTCCTTGCAGTTGAAAGGTAGCTAGAGCGATGCGGTCCTCTGCATTTGTGATGTTCATCGTATCCAGAAATTTGGCAATCTGTTTCAGCCAGGTCTCGGCGATTGTGGGGTCACCTTCCCCATCCCAGACAGGTGGACGGCGTTTACAAAAGGCATCCAATAACTGGTCTCTGTTTCTGACCTGACGACCCTGCTGCGGTGCCGATTGACCGGCCCCATTTACCTGTGGCAAGGCTGCTGCCACTGCAGCGGCTATCACCTGTGCCAATTGTGCCATGTCAAGTCCCCCGAGGTTTTTGTTAGGATTGTTGCCATTGTTTCCACCACTCGTACTGGCGCGATGAGGGTCGTTTCCATTGTCAAAGGTTCCATTTCCCGAGCGAGTGTCTACCACCTTCAAGTGTTCGAAACTTTAGTCAAGAGGGGGTCTATATAGGTCAAAACTATTTTGGAAATGTACGAACTATTAACAAGGCATGTAACCAATTAAGAAGTCAGACCTATGTTTTCTCACCGTACGTTCTTGATTATATAGTACTGATAGATTTAGAGAAATACATATGTAATAGATACAATCGAGTTTACGCTCTCGGATGTGATCTACCCAAGTTTGAGGGGTTGAACCTATGCTTTGATACCACGTTGTAACGCCCCGATTTTCCAAGAAATTTCGGAAGCATTAATATATTATACTTAACAACATAAATAGTATCCTTTTTTATTACAAACCACATAACAGTATCTCATTATTACAGCTCAAGTTAGAACTTGGATTAACAGAAGGTCGAAATTAATATGCTTTACCCCACATGTACGGAGGCCCTTGGGTGACATAACGTCACAGAGCAATGACTCAGAGCGACTCTAGTTTTGATACGGATCCCAAGTGAACTCTTGCTCAGTCTCCGTCCTTGAAATCCCTCCTGTGATAAACTGCTCCAGACTGGGGTCCTATTCATCTGCTGGTTTCTCTGCAAAATCTGGTGCGGAGCCAGGGTACTCCGTACCGTGAGTGATGGGATTCACCCAATAGATATCCCTAACCCATTAATTCATAAAATACAAGCAATAATACAATAATGAACATAAAGAACAAAGTTACAGCAATGAAGAGCATATATATTATGAATTATCTTGTCTTTAAGTGATTTCTAGATTTCTCGACCATGAGAAATAATCCTCCCAAACAACCTCTGAACTATGGCGACTCTGCCGATTTACCCTCTCCTTGCTTGCCCAGCCTAGGGTCTCAGACGAATAAGACCAAACTATATGTTGAGTCAAATTCGGCTGTACCATCACAAGGAGCGAATGATAACCAACCAACCACGAGAAATGATACCCATACTCCGGTTTCATCCAATAAATCCACCCCCGGAATATCCGGAAGATAAATCCAATAGTGCCATGTTCAGGGTTCGCAAGATGATGATCCACTGGTCTTTAACCACAAGTGCCGATACCGACGACCACTCTTTCAGGAAACCCGCGGTCCTCGGCCACTTGGTTATCTCCTGACCGTAACGCCACAACTGTGACTATAAACAATAATTCCACTTTCCTTAGAGATTTAACGTCTAATCAATTTATTCCAACGTACAAATACCACCCAGGGTACCTATTGTCCAATTTCTACATTCACGAAACAATCAATAAGGCAATAACAATAATGCAACAACTTATCGAGATTTCAGAAATGTTCCCAAGTAATACACGTATATACTGTTTCGTTATTTTTTTATTTTTTATTTTTTAAGCCATCCTTTTTGCTATAACTCTTTAATAGATTATTTATTATTAGCGTCTATCACTAATTTATTAACTATAATGATAACTTAGTATAATTTACTATTTTACAAATAATCCAATTATTACTAATAGTTTTCTTTATTAAGTTAAGTTTCTCTTAAAAAAATATTCCATGGGAAGTGTTATTTATTATTATATTTTTTGTTAGAGAATTTAAATCTTTAATACTCTAAATATTGTCATTTTCCTTAATGATATTCACCACCTTAATTTTACATAATATAAATAGAAAAATATCTTCTTTTGCTTTTGTGTAAAATACTAAATTTTAGTAGGATATTGGAAACCATGATATTAAGTCTTTCTTTTTCTTTCTTTTGAAAATCCTATTATTTGTTAACAAAGTTTGTTAATCTATTCTTTTCCCCTTATCGTAATTTAAAGAAGTATTTTATTACTACTTGTAATATTATTATCAATTCCTTTAATCCACTAATTTCCTTTTTAAGATTACCAAATGAAAGATATTATTAATTAAATAATAATTTTTTTTGATAATTCCTTGTATTCCCAACACAACTCTTTTGGCTCCAAATTCCACTATCACAACTACAATCCTTTATATCATTTCGATAATCAAAACAATAACCATGAACTTCGAATAATCATAATTATCAAATGGAACGAAATTTTAATAAACTAAAAATACCATAATTTGAATCTCAGAAAAATAAATAATATGTTTTTTTTTTAGTATGCGGCCGCAAACTCTAACGGCCAAAAAGATGGTGGTCCGCAAGGTTCGACCTTGCGGCAGCGAGGTCAGTTCTGGTTTTTGACAGTTTTCGTCCGAAACTGAGTTTTGATGCTCTGGGGTCGATTCCAACCCTCTCCAAAGGCCAAAACTACTTATTTATACTTAGAATTAATGATGAAAAGGATATCTGCCTCTCCTCCGATCAATTAAGCTTAAAACGAAGATTTTTGTTGGAAATTTCCAATTCGACGGAGAAGATGACCGGAGGGCGACGGTTGGGCTCGGTTCTGGGGTATTTGGTGGTGGTGCAAGAGCAAAACCTACCCCTCTCTCTCTCTCTCTCTCTCTCTCTCTATCTCTCTCTCTCTCTCTCTCTCTCTCTCTCTCTCTTCGGTTTCTCTCTAAACCTAATAGTAATTTGGAAGAAAGAAATAAAGTAGGAAGTGAGGTGTGGTGTGAGGAATGAGTGTGCATGGGTATTTATAGGCCAAGTTTCGTCCTTCTCTCCCACGCAACTCTCTCTCTTTCTCATTAAATTTCCTAGATTTAGGAGATTGTGGAAGTACAAGTCTTAATGAAAATCTACAAGAATATCTATGACAAATCCTAGAGTTTTAAGTCCAAATCTAGAGTGAGATTTAGAGGTACAAGGAAAAGATCTCTTTCTCACCTCACTCTCGGCCATGAAATTCTTTCTCACACATGTGTATATAATAGCCTAGGATTCTTGAATCTAAAGTACAAGATTTGAAGGGATTTGATTCTTTAAAATCTAATAGGTCTAGAGTTAGGGTCTAAATTGTAAGAGATAGGTTTATGTAAGCATATCTTAGTAGTACAAGATCTTATGTAAATGAGAAATCTTGCAATAAAATCTCTCCCTTCGAATTTTATTCCTAGCTCTCCCACTTGTTAGATTCTTGAATGATTTTCTAGGATTTGGTAGATTTGGAGGATAAGAGAAAAATCATGAAGTACAAGATATCTTAGGTTTTAAATAAGGAGAAGGTAAATCTTTGCTAGGCTTATAGGATTAATAGATGCGTGCATGTGATGGTACTAGTGGGAAATTAGTACAGTTATACGCAGAAACAAGCCTTGCAGTGTTTGATTGACCGATTTTCGATTTCGGAAAATTCTAAGAATTTAATCATAACGTCGCAAAATCATTTCGATGCTAACCGCAGTCTTGCTTAGTGAAAAAGTAATCTCAATGATCATAGAAAATATTTTTGTAAATTTTCGATAACTCGATTTGTTTTTAGGCGGTTCTTAACTAATTAAATCAAAATTTAATTAATTAAAACAAAAAATTTAAAGAAAAGCTAATATTACGGAATTTTTATTTCATTAAAAATTTCAGAATATTACACTTTTCATATTGTAGGAGGAAAAAAGTGGGTTCTCTTACAATTACTTGCAGTACATACATAAAATCCCACTCTTCAAACTACAAAATGGATAAGCCCCCCCCAACTTGCCATTCAAGGCTTCCTTTAGACAATTCAAAAGATAGAACTCCTGCCATAGTTTTCAAACATCAAAACAAAAAAATTGAGATATACCTATACCTTTGAGGACTTTAAAAAGTGAGAACTAGCTATCCATTTGCAGCTTCAAAACATGTTTTTGCTTCCCCAATAAACAGATTACTTTACCCTTCTTTTTTTAAGGATTTCCATCTTTCGATACGTATAGAATTCTTGTTGCTCTTCCAACAAGCCATTAAGATACATCATCATTACTCTCTCATCGTCTTTGAATTTATCCATTTCAAGCCTTTCTTTCTTAATGCGAATTTTCTCTTCCTCTTGATCATATGTTTTTTCAAGCATCTCCATTTTCTTCTCAACTAACTTGTGCCTTGTTTGTTTTAGTTTTTGAAAAGTATTTTTCAAAAGATTCCTCCTAGATTCCCACTACTTCCAATCATTTCTCTCTCCACTTATTACCCCTACTACTCTCAAAATTTATTTTTTCAAAAACGAAACCAAACAAAGCATTGGTTTTGCATTCTTTTATCTCATCCAATGCCCCAGCAAATTGAGCTGAACTTGTGATGTCTTTGTTCTTTTGTTTCATCGGTTGCTCCTGAAATGACCGCTCCTTCTCGCCTTTTCTTCCTACTGGTCGCTCCACGTCCACAAAATTATCCATTGCAACATTGATGTCCCCTAGATTTATCGTATTTGGAGTAGAAGGACCAAATGCAATCCTTATTCTTGGTCGTTTCAATTGATTTTTCTTTTCACTGTCCAACAACCATTTAGGTTGGTTCTTCAATAAAACCCAACAATGATCAAACTGGAAGGAACTGCCGACCTTCCCCTCGTACATCTATTTTGCTTTAGACATCTAAAAATATACAGTGAGAACTGCTAGGTATGCTACAAAGAAAATGATAACCGAAATTAAACAAAAATGTATAACTAGTGCCTTGTTTTCCTCGGTTAAGCCACTTTGATTTAGTAAATCAACCTTCACATAGCAGCTGCAAAACTTGTTCGTGCACTACTGAATTGTTGACCACCAATTCGATTTTGAAACAGATGTATGGTTGTAAACAGATCGCTTGTGCTCATCGAAGTAATCCTTCACTCGTAGCCAGAAAGCAGTTTTTTCTGGTCCTTACCTTGTATTGGATCCATGCTAGTATTAAGCCACGCTAACACAAGGAAAACGTCCTCTTCCATGGTGAAATTCCCACCACGTGGTGTTTTCTTTGGAATTGATCCCATTTCAGCGGTGAATTGAGTTTTCTAGGTGAACACTTGAGCATTTGGATTAAAAGATTGTGATTCCATCACAAATTGTTCTTCATGCAAATCCTATTCCATAAGATTGGTGAAGTACCCATCATGCCACGGATCCATCCCTACAATACCATTCCATAAGAATTATACGGGTTCCAACTACTATCATTGCCAATCAGCTTATTGAACCAACGGAAAAATATATAGCCCAATGTATTATCCAAGAAATAGCTAAATATAAGGGAAACAAAATTGAAGTCGTGTTCATTCCCACGGCTATATCAACCTGCTTGCAACATTCTTCTTATACTCCTAGCAATGCATGTCATGTGTGTCATCAAGGTATGATTTTAATCCTATCTAATGGAAACAGGTCAACAAGAAACCCAAACAACATTGTAAACTTGCTCGAGACTATCTTTATACTAAGCTTGCACAGAATAAGAAAGTTAAGAGTTATAGGCTAGCACAGAGTTTAGGAGAACTGTTAGAGATGCTAAGTGCAAAGCTTACGACAATCTTTAAACTAGACTAGATGGCACAAATAGAAAACCTATCATTTGTAAACTTGCTCAAGACTATGAAAGCACGAGACTTCAACTTGAATGCATACAGTAAGAACTCATGAGTGTTAGTGAAGGATTCACACAAGCACTGGATTCAAGACAAAAAATTCTCACGTGTTTCCATTTGTATTGGCATGTAGAATACCTTACTACTTTCGGATCAAGTCCAACACTCAGTGAACGTGTCTTTTTTATTTTCAGTCGAGGCAGCCATGGCAATCTTTCTTGATATTCTCTACCCCATATTCTGTAGTCCAACAGACTGTTGCATTTACGTTTAGTCCTATGTCTAGGTATTAGCTAAAAACTCCGCTTTAATCGATGCTTCCAAAGGTCTAGCAAAGTTACATTGATTCAAACTTTGAAAACAAGACAGAATTGGCTCTATTTCCCACTTTTAGCTTCACTTCACTTCTTTCTACGATGAATCCCTTGAAAACAAATCACTCAATAAATTTCTCAAACAGTTGGTGAGCCATTTTCTCCAACAAGTTTGTTCATACACATGACTCCCCACAAAAGCTCCAATCTTATCCAACAAAAAAAACAAGCAAGTATTTCAAGCCCTAACCCAATTAATAATCATGCATTCTTCGTACCATAATTTCTCTATCAAACTCATACACAAAAACAATAAAAGTTTGGGATTCATACCTGTTACAGTAGACAAAAAAATTCTATGGATTGAGAGGAAATCTTTGCCACAAATAGGGTACTAAAGGGAAGAGAAGAGAGAGAGAGAGGGAAAGGGGAATAGCACGGGAAAAGGACTAGAGCCGGAGAAGAAAAACGTGCCAGAAAAATTGATAAAGTATTGGATCGCGTGTGAACAGTCGTTCGGTAGAAGAAGCGAACAACTGTAGCCAAAGGAATTCTACCATATGGTTTACCTATGCTACTGCAAGAGAAAATTTATCTCTTTGGTTAACTAAAATAGCTTTTTCTGTTGTTTACCTATGCTGGTAAACTTGCTCTGATGAAGTATTTTTCAGCACAAAACATGTTAACCAAAAAATCTATGAAACAATTAGGTTGAGTACCAAAAAGTCAAAAACCATACATCAATTGAACTGAAACATGTTTTTGATATACGAACACATCAAAAACCATACATCATTTAGATGTATGGCTTTCCAAAGTACCAAAAAATAATCCCTTTCTTTTCTTTTCTGAAAACACCACGAAATCAATTGCTCATCCGCACGTCCAATATGGTTTGCCCAATGCACAACCAGACAAAGGAAAATAGAGAAGAGGACAGTGGATTCCCGTTGCCGAGTTTGGTCAGTCAATCCAAGTCTTAGAT
Source organism: Rhododendron griersonianum (assembly GCA_018127125.1). Classification (NCBI taxonomy): domain Eukaryota; kingdom Viridiplantae; phylum Streptophyta; class Magnoliopsida; order Ericales; family Ericaceae; genus Rhododendron; species Rhododendron griersonianum. The sequence continues at coordinate 16,908,863 of CM030799.1, read as the reverse complement.
CTACACCCAAAATTGAGAGGAGAGGAAATGATTAACTTTGCAAAAGAAAATTGACAGAAAATTAGAAGAGAGTGTGAGTGACTGATCGGCCATGACTGTGTTTGAAAAAAAAAACGAAGACAATAATTGTCGCCTGCCATCGCTTGTTTGAAACTGAGCATGCCCAGTCTCCAGCATCTCGAATACTTAGTTGCCGGTTGTCGCCGCTTTCTTGAAGTACTCCTTAATCGCCGCCACGATCTCCGCCAGATGCCTCACAACCACCTCCACCGCCGCCTTTGCCCCCGCCGTAATTCCACCTCGCAGAAGATCCGCCGTATGGGCGTTCCAATCGCTGTACTGAACCTCCTCTCTCTCTCCGTCTCCGTTGCTTCTTCAACTCTTCTTCTGCGTTCTGGCCGGACAATAGGTTAGAGGAGAAAGAGAGTAGGTTTGATTTTTGAACGGACAGTAGGGAATCTAGGGATGGGGCGGGTTAGACCGTTGGATCTGATGGCAATGTTGTAATACATGTGAGGGATGTGGGCACTTTAATCAAATGAATAGAATGCCTCTCGTCCTTGGATCAAATCAATCTCAGTCATTTCAACAACTTATTCCCACACCATTGTATTTTATGTTTTATATCAGTCATTTCAACAACTTGTTCTCACACCATTGTATTTTATGTTTTATAATAGGCTGCTGATTTTGTCACTCCCTTTTTTTGTTAACGGCACTCCCCTGTAAGTGTATTTTTGCTACTTTGTTCTTACACACAAACACCTATATTTATGTACTATATCTCTATTATAAATTATTATTAGGAAATGATTTTATCACTCTATTTTTTGTTAACGGCATGTCACGTCAGTCGTTGAGGCTGGACTCTTTTAGAGTCCCTGGTCCCCTTCCTGCTCTGGTGCAGAGGACGAGCTTGTACACCGGGGGGAGGTTGAGCGGTTCGTACAACCGGACCTTGAGCTGGAGCCGCTCTTCCAGGCGGGCGTGGACTACTCTGAGTACCGGGCTCGGTACTTGATGCCGAGTTTCGGGGTACGGGCTGCTGCTTGGGAGGTGACGCTTCGAGCGCCAGGCGGTGCCGGTGGCAGAGGCGGATGAGGACGGAGAGGAGGGAGAGGCAGAGGACGCGAGGGTAGCGTTGGAGGTCGAGGTGATGGCGCAGGTCCGAGCGGGGCCAGCTTGCCTCGACTCTCCTGGACCATGGACGTGACGACTGCCCAGGGGGTTTCTGGGGTAGTGGTGGTGCCACGTCCCACGGTCGCAGCTCCGGAGTTCCTTGCTCAGGTATAACTTGCATTCTTTCGCCCATTTGCACTCGCTTGTTAGTATCACTGTACGTTCTAATCAATTGACCTATTGTGCAAGCGACTCCGGAGTACGTGAGAGAGATGGCCGGGGCCATGATGGGCCTGGAGCAGCTGGTGAGGCAGTACGCCATGGGCCATGCCCAGAGGTGCTTCCTCGTGCCGATGGGACTATGGTAAAGCTCTCGATCCCTTTGCTTTTATTTCCTATTGCTTATACTATGATTACAATGCAAATGATGAATACCATGTTATTGCAGGCTAGAGGAGGGGCTTCGCGTGGGCTGCGCAGGAAGTTTGTGCGCATGCAGGTGCCACAGGCTTCCTCTGCAGCCTCGCGGGAGGAGCCTCTATCGAAGAGGCAGCGGCTTTCTGGGGGGACAGAGGACGAGCCAGTCGACGTCTCTGACGAAACTGAGGAGCCGACGGACGTTGACCTCTCGGACACCTCGGGGAGTACAGTGCCTAGAGCGTCAGGTACTCAGGAGGCAGCCAGTTCTCAGGCGGAGGAGGCCTCCAGGGAGGACGGCGAGGAGGGTGAGGACGATGACGAGGACGAGGATGAGAGTTGAGTTCCCTTTTGTTTTGCTTTTTGGTAGAGCCTGCGTGCTTCTTTTGGAAGGGTGCCTGTTTACCCTCAGTAGATAGGATTTTGGGGCTTGCACGCCTTTTTGTACTTCGACTCATGGATATCTTGAAGATTATATATAGAGAAGCTCATTTCTTTCAATGTTTATGTCATTCAATTTCCCTTATTGTCATTTGTCTACGAAAGATTGAATAACAGAAACATTAACCAATGCATGCATGCAACTAATCCCTTTGGTCATAATCTGAAGCGAACTCGAGTTTTATGATGAGCATCATGTTGAGGCGAGGATTTATCGACATTGAAATAGAAATCAAAGAAGATAAATGAATAACTCTGAAAAACTGATCCCTTTGTGCAAGACTTTTCGAAAATACCCATGTTGCGGACTTTTGTTCATCAACAATGACCCTGGATACTTGACACGTGATTATGAAACTCAAGAACCGAAAACCGCTTTGAAAACATGCCTGAAAAGCAAGAAAACCTTGACTTTGGAGGGTGACATTCTCAGATTTTGACATTAACCACGAAACGGAACTTGGACCAGGTCACCTTTGGCCATTATAACATGTAGGACCTGAAAGACCAACTTGAAACGGCTTGAAACGGACTCCGACGCCTTGACACAACCTAGGAAATGGGTTTTATTGACTTTTTGGTGTCCTCACGTCGAATTTTGAGAGTTGACCTGAAGTGGGAGTTCCCCAAAGTCCCAAATACCCATTGAAACATGTTCTGAGGGTTGGTGATGCTTGCGAGTGCCTCGAATTGGTTTCAAACCTCTGCTGTCAAAGTCTGCAGAAATGCAGACTTAAAATGCCGTGCGTGGCTTCATCTGATCCCACGGCATATCCGTGCTATGCCGTGGTTTTCTCCTGGTTTTGATATACCGTGCATTCTCTCGGTATACCGCGCGGCACTATTTTCCTGACATTCTGCCATTTGCTGCTTCCCAAGACAGATTGCACGAAGGTTGAAGTTTGACCTGTCCTCTAACATTTCCGGACCAATGCATGTTTACTTTGTTCTTTTAGAGCATGACCAAGCTTTTCCCTATGCAAGACTCATGGAAAATCTACACTTTTGGAACCCAGGACTCTTTTGAAAGTTGAAGTTATCTCCTCTATCCCTCTATAAATTCAAGCCTTAGGCCTCATACTAACCATATCTTTTCTTCATCTCCTCCTAATGGCTCTTTCTCTCACCGGTTCACTACGGCCATGGTTAATTTCCATGGAGGGGGTCGATTGGCTCAACTTTCGGGTGCATGGTCTCTACTCTATGAGATACCTGCGTAACATCCGCCTTCGTCCCGAGCTCCTAAAGGCTGCCATAAGTCTTTGGGATCCGGAGGTGCACGTATTCCGCTTTGGTGAACAGGAGCTTTGCCCTACAATCGAGGAGTTTCGCGCCTATCTCGGCGGTTTCGGCTCTGGAGATGTCATTGTTCCTCTCGTGCGTGAGAACATGTCCAAGGTTCTTGCTGCCTCTCTCGGTCTAAATGACGGTGTTGCTCGTTACTTTAGCAATGGTCATCTCAACGTGATGCGCCTTATTGAGATGTTCTCTCCTCTTGGCAACCTAGCGGACACCACCTACCACACTCGGCGCATGACCGCTCTTTGTATGTGCTTACTTGCTGCTTACTTCTTGGTCCCTTCCACTGGTCATGCTAGCTCGGCATTGGTCAGCATTGCAGTGCAGATTGGAGCTCGGAAGGACGTGATTCCGATGGTTTTGGTTGAGACATTGATGGGTTTAGACAGGGTTCGTTCTGGAGAGACTGAGACTTTTGGGGGCAGCCCCCTTCTCTTACAGGTTAGTTTTCGCCTCATCTTTCCTCTTTCCAGTTCTTCCTATTTTCTTTAACGTCGGGCTTGGCTTTCTACGGTTTCTCACTTGTTTTCCCTTTTTGGCAGATTTGGCTGTGTGACAAGGTGAACGTACTGACTCTCCCTCCTGGCAACTTGGCGTACGGGGCTAGGTTACTGTCATCTCAGTGCTTTGAATTTGCGGACAGGCGAGTTTCTGAGTGGGTCAACTTCTTCAAACGTCAGCGGGCTGAAACTATTTCCTGGAGATGCCCATGGCTTAATCTTCCGCCCATGACTGTACACTATATGGATTCCCAGTGGGTGGTTCTTCCTGGGCTGGAGGCTTTCACCTTTTACATCCCCTATCGAGTTCAGCGTCAGCTTGGTTTGAGGCAGGAGGCTCCTGCAGAGATCCTGGTGGATGTAGTTCTACCTTTCTTCCGCCATTCAGTTCTTTGTAACTACCAGCGATTCTGGAGGTCTCGAGAGGTGACCGATGCTCATCCTTACTCGTCTGTTGCAGTGCGTGGGAGTTACAGGAAATGGCTCAAGAGGGACATTGCTGCGAGGGCGGGTGCCCAAGGAAACTGACTCGATCTTACTACCCTGATCATTGAATAAATCGTGGACCTCCTTCTTATTGTATTGCGCTTTTGTTTTTGTATTGCACTTTTATTTTCGAAGATCATGCTCAGCCTTATGTATTAGAAGTAGTTATTTTAATAAAGTGAGTTACAGAGGGTCTTCCCCCCCCCCCCTCTCTGATTCTGCCTTTCTGTATTCTGTCAACCTGGATTTTTGTTTTGATTGATTGCGACCGAGTCCCATGGCGAGACTGCCTACGTATCCTTTTGATGAAGGAATCAAGTCATGACGTAGTTCAAGGATAGGGTTTGCTCTGGTTTTGACTCTCTCCTTTTGTGCTCTAATTTTTGCATAGTACCGCCCTTTCGGGTTTTCGGCCTAGCGAGCTCGTTCATTGTATGCCTTAACCTTTGCCTAAAATGCCCTTGCGGGTTTTCATCCTAGCAGGCCTTTTTGCTCTAATTTTTGCCTGGAACCGACTGCCCTTGCAGTTTTCAGCCCAGCGAGCTTCTCTTAGGGGTAGTAACGCTTGAGTTGATCCAAGTTGACTAGAGTTGAGAATTCGTTTCCATCCAGATCGATGAGTTGCGTAGCTCCTCCAGATAAGATAGTCTTGATGATATAAGGCCCAGACCATTTTGGTCGGAACTTTCCTCGTGGATCATAGATTGGTGCTCGTATTTCCTTCAGAATCATGTCGCCTTCCACTAAGTCCCTGGGCTTCACCTTTTTATTGAATGCGCGCGCAATTCTCCTTTGATATCCTTGAATGTGGTAAAGTGTCCTTAAACGGCGTTCATCGAACAACATAAGTTTTTCAAACCGGTTGCTCAGTCAATCCGCCTCTTGGACGTTACATCCGATCATGGTTCGGAGGGATGGAACCTCTAATTCTATGGGGAGTACGGCTTCCATGCCATAAACCAAGGAGTATGGAGTTGCCCCTGTTGGTGTACGTACAGACGTGCGATATCCCCACAATGCCAAAGGTAGTCGATCGTGCCAATCCCTTGCAGATTGAATGGTCTTTTCCAGGATGGTCTTGATTATTTTGTTGGCTGCTTCCACAGCCCCATTGGTCTGTGGTCGGTAGGTTGTTGACTTGTGTATTTGGATCTGAAATTCTTCCAAGACTTCCCTTGCTCGACCTTTGAAATGAACCCCATTATCGGATACAATGCCTGTGGGACCCATACCGATAAATGACGTTTTGCTTGATAAAGTGCGCGACTTGAACTGCCGTCAGGGTTGCATACGAGGCTGCTTCTACCCATTTCGTGAAGTAATCGATAGCTACCAGGATGAACTTATGGCCGTTAGAGGCTGCGGGCACAATCCTTCCGATGACATCAATACCCCATGTCGAGAAAGGCCACGGCGAGGTCGTTTGCTGTAGCTCATGCGGTGGGACATGCGTGAGGTTAGCGTGAATTTGGCACTTATGGCAACGTCGTACGTATTCCACACATTCCGTCTCCATGGTGGACCAGAAGTAGCCTTGTCTCAAAACCTTTTTGGCAAGCATCATGCCGTTCATGTGAGGACCGCATACTCCTTCGTGGACTTCCTCCATCACCCTTTTTGTCTCCTCACCATGAATACACAGCTTGTGGGTTCTACAGTGAGACCTTCGGTATAGATTTCCTCCACAAATGATGCACTGAGCTGCCATTCTCCGAAGGGCGATTCTGTCTTTCTTGCTTGCTTCAGAGGGGTACTCTCCTCTTTCCACGAATCTCCAGATATCGTAGAACCAAGGGTGACCGTCCTCGGGCTCGTTGATGGCCATGACATGCTGGTATACTGGGGTGTCCCTTTGCTCAATCATAATTGGCCTTAACTTTACACCGACAGGGATTTCGACCATAGAGGCCAATGTTGCCAAGGCGTCAGCGAATTGATTCCTGAGTCTCGGGACATGAGTGAAAGTTACTTTGTTAAAATGGGGAATGAGATCTTCGAGATCTTAATGGTACGGCTTTAACTTCTCTTCCCTGACCTTCCAATCACCGTTTGCTTGAGAAACAACCAAGTTTGAATCTCCCACGACTTCCAACTTTTCTATACCGATGTCAATGGCTGCTTCCATGCCGACGATGCAAGCTTCGTATTCCGCTTGATTGTTGGTGACTTCGAAATTAAGCTTGAATGCAAGCGGGATATGCGACCCATCCGGTGAAATTAATAGCACACCAATTCCGAATCCTCTCTGATTGGCTGCTCCATCGAAATACAACCGCCACACGTCCTCAACTATGGTCATTATGCCTTCATCTGGGAACTCGAATTCGGCATCTTCCTTTCCTTTGACTGGGCAGTCGGCCAAAAATTCAGCGACAGCTCTTCCTTTTACTGACTTTCTGCTGACGTATTTCAATTCAAATTCTGCCAGCATCAATAGCCATCGTGCCATTCTTCCTGTGAGTGCTGGCTTTTCGAACAAGTACTTCAGAGGATCCATTCGGGATATCAATCTTACCGAATAGGCCAGCATGTAATGTCTTAACTTTCTGGAAGCCCAAACAAGTGCCCAACACGTCTTTTCTAATGGAGTATAGCGTTCTTCGGAACCAACCATCTTTTTGCTGAGGTAATAGACAGCCCTTTCAACCCCATCGTCTCCTTCCTGTGCCAGCATACACCCCATGGAGGACGGGGTGACTGACAAGTATAGGATCAAAGGTTTTCCTGGTTCCGGCGGCATTAAGACTGGCGGATTCCTTAGATAGGCTTTGATGGCCTCAAAGGCTTGCTGACATCTGTCGTTCCACGCAAATGGTGTTCCTTTCTTGAGCAAGCGAAATATGGGTTCGCATGTTGAAGTCAGTTTTGCAATAAACCGGCTGATGAACTGTATTTTGCCAAGGAAACTCCTTACGTCTTTCTCCGTCCGTGGTGGTTCCATTTCTAGAATGGCCTTAATCTTTGATGGATCGATTTCGATGCCGCGAGTGGTGATCATGAATCCGAGCATCTTCCCTGTAATGACTCCGAATGTGCATTTAGCCGGGTTGAGGCACATCCTATACTTCCTTATCCTTTCGAAGAACTTCCTCAACGCGGGCAAGTGACCTTCTCGCTCTTTTGCCTTAACGATCATGTCGTCAACGTAAACCTCTACCTCTCTATGAATCATATCATGCAACAAGGTTATAGCAGCTCGCTGATAGGTAGAGCCAGCGTTTTTCAGCCCGAAAGGCATGACCCGATAGCAATAAGTTCCCCATTCAGTAACGAACGTGGTCTTCTCTCGGTCTTCCGGGGCCATGAGAATCTGGTTATATCCCGAGAAACCATCCATGAAGGAAAGTAAGGCATGTCCCGCGGTGTTATCAACTAGCACGTCAATGTGGGGCAGAGGGAAATCATCCTTGGGGCTAGCTTTGTTTAAGTCCCTGAAGTCCACACAGACCCTGATTTTGCCATCCTTCTTTGGAACGGGAACGATGTTGGCGACCCATTGAGGGTATTTAGTTACCATTAAGAATCCAGCATTGATCTGTTTAGTTACTTCCTCTTTTATCTTAAGCACCCAATCAGGCCTCATGCGTCTCAGTTTCTGTTTTACTGGTTTTGCGTCAGGGTGAAGGGGAATCCGATGTTCCACGATTTCAGGATCAATTTCGGGCATGTCAGCGTATGACCATGCAAAAACATCCTCGAATTCTTTTAACAATTCTACGAGAGCCTGAAGCTCTTCTTCTGACAGCGCGGAACCGATCTGAACCATTCGGGGATTCCCTTCATCCCTCAAATTTATTGAAACAACTTTTTCTTTTACAGGCTGAGCATGCCTTTCGTCTTCCCTTTCGATTAGGGACCGAATTTCTTCAGGGATTTCCCCTCGAAATCGATCTCTTCATCATTGGGGTCGACACAATTTATTTCAAAATCAGGGAAGTAAGCGGAATCAGATTCGTTTATTTCATCATTAGCAGAGGCCTCGAGGGCATCATACACACGGGTAGACTAAACTCAAAATACAGACTCTGAGGAGTTAGGCCAAGAGGCACCGACTCAGACTCAACAGACTCAAAGGACTCAGAAGACTTAAAGGACTCAGCTCCAGATTCAGACTCATGACTGGTTGCACTTGGTATGAAAGTCCAATTCTTATAATCTCCAGCGGCATCCATGATGAGTGAAGTTGGATCTTCGGGGGCCTCCTGCCCCAGCATCTGCACTTCTGCTTCCACGGCTATACCCAATAGTTCGTCCTCCCCGAATAGGGTCGCTAGGCTACCCACAGCAAGAGTTTCAACCCAATCTGCCATCTTTGTTGGTTTGATTGCTACTTCCAATTCTTCATCACTTTCAGGCCAGACGTCATTAGCGAATATCTCAAATCCTGGTAGGAAGGTATTGGTTTCTTTGTCCCAGAATGGTTCCGGCTGCCCTTGATAAATCTGCTTTGCCTTTTCTTTGACAAAATAATCTTCCAATCTATCTCCCTTCTTTTCCTTCCTATCCTCGGAAGGGTGGTATCCCACACCTGTTATGCGGGTTAAAGTTCCTGGTTCTTCAAACTGTGCTGGCCCCTGAAGATTCTTTCCCAGCCCTAATCCTGGCATGTAGGACATTTTCTTCATTATCTTTATGGCAACATTACTAACGGCGAAGTCGTCATCAATCTTGACAGTGAAAACAGAACGAGAGGTGTCAAGAGAGAAGCCACCCAAGGCAATGTCCTCTTCCCCATGTTGTATCTCCAAAAGTGGGGCATTGTCTTCCACAGGAGCACGAATCCCAGAGTCGCCATGAATGGTGAGCATCCCAGTTTCTAGTCCCAGTCTAACTTTCTGGTGGAGCGTCGAAGGAACTGCCATGATGTCAAGTCGATGCATCCAAGGTCTACCCAGCAGTAGGTTGAAGGATGCAGGAATGTTTACCACATGGAACTCCACATCTGTTTGGTAAGGCCCAAAAGTCATAGGAAGCATGAGGGTGCCAGTCACATCCTGACGGGTGTTGTCATATGCCCGAACTTTGACTTCTGATGGAGAGAAATCACTATTTTTGTATCCCAGGCAATAAGCAACACGGAGTGGACAGACGTTGATTGCTGACCCGTTGTCAATCAAAATTACCGGTACCCATTTTCCGTGGCATTTCAGAGTGATATGGAGTGGTCGATTGTGATCAGTTCCTTCAGCGGGCAAATCTCGATCGGTGAAGGTGATAGCATGTTTGACGGGTATGGTTTTGATGAGTGCCACAAGTTCGTCAGGGGTTATGGCGGAAAGGACTTTTAGGTGAGAGAGAGCTTGGATGAATCCTTCGCGATGGCGGGTGGAGTGAACAAGCACGTCCCAAACAGACATTTTGGCCGGAGTCTGTTCAAGCTGGCGCTTGATCATTCTTTCGGGGTCTTTCTCAGGGCGTGAAGGCTCTTTAACTGGTGGGGCAAAGGGTTGGAAAGTATATTTGATTGGGGTAACGAACGGGTTAGAAGGTTCTTTGGTCAGTGGAGCTGAAGGGTTGGAAGATTCTCCGATTTGAAGATTAGGGGGTTGATATATTCGACCACTCCTGGTCAATTGGCCAATCTGTTGGTACTTGGACTCTTCATTCCACAAGTCAGCAAGGGCCTTGCGCTTGTTTCCAATAGTGGTGTCTTGGAGGTTGGCAGCCAAGTCAGCGATAACCAGGTCTTCCCACAAATCCTCGGGCTTCCATTTTTCAGCTTCTGCTACTATCCTATTTACGGTCCACTCTTCATTTCCCACCTTTATGTTGATGATTTCCGTATTACCCCACAGGTTTGCCTTAGCACCCGGTTCATCTTCCCACAAATTCATCATGGCAACATCGGCATCTTTTGGGAAGGTGACAGATGACTCCGACTTAACTTCATCGACCAGGTAGTCCATTGGGTTAAACTCATTACTAGCCACATCTTCTTCGGGACCCGGCGGTTCTGGGTATGGAGCAAAACCCACGTTGTATGGGTCGTTAGCTATGAGATCGTGGAGGTAGGAGGAGAGGTCTGGTCGAAATGGAACAGGTTCAGGCCAATCGTAGATCACCGTCGGTGGTTGGTATTCTTCTGCAAACAACATGGGTATAGAGAAGGTATCCAAAGGATCATTTCAGGCCAAGAGTTGGTATTCATCCGGAATTGGATTCCACTCCCACTCAGGCATTTCAGGCAAGTTCCCATTTTGACTTTCGAACATCATATTCAAAGAGAATCCATCAAGAGGGTCAGCATAAATGTTTTGCCAATCAACTTCCCATCTTGGCTCAAAGAACGGATTCACATCTTCTTGGAAATTAGCGATTTCAAACTCTTTCCAATCGGCAATCAAATCTCCGCAATCCCAAAGGTAACAGAGGGCAGTTTCTTCGGGAATTTCCACAACAGGCTTTGGTTCAGGGATGATGAAAGAGGTAGAATCAAAGTCTTGGCTCTTGACTTGGGTGATTTGGTTGATATGGAATGGGGCATTATGCTGTGGCAAGGGATTTGTCATGGTGTTTGGTTTGTCAGAAGGAGGGGTATCAATGACTTTATTGTCGATGAGGTTTTGAATCTCATGACGGAGACGGATACGGATACAATTATCAGTGGTATGGCCATGCATTTGGTGGAAATCGCAGTAGACTTTCTGGTTTAGGTTGGGTGGAATGTTTTGTGGTGGCTGAAGAGGATTCAGCACTCCTACTTCAGTAAGCTTTTTGAGCAAGGCGGATCTAGGAGTGCTAAATTGGGTAAAGACTCTTTGTTGGGACTTTGTTTTTTCCAAAATTTGGTTTACTTCTGCTGGTTTGGTGGATGAGGTTCCAGCCTGGTTGGAATTCCCGAAGAGGACATTGCTATTCCCTGAATACACCCTTTTGGGCTTTGCTCCTGGTTCCTTCTTTCCAATGTTCCGTCCCGCAGTGCTTCCTCTACAGCCAGGCCCGAGTCGTAGAAAGTTTCGAAATTTGGGGCCGCTTGAGAGAGAACCATGTATGGGGCAAAAGAGTTTGGCAAATTCTTGGTGATGATTCTTATTTGTTCTTTTAAGTCTAGTTTGCTTTGCATCTGAGCGGCTTTAGCCCTCCAACGTTTCACAAAGTCGGCGAAACCTTCTTTCTCACCCATCTTGGTGCTCTCTAGTTCCCTCGTGGTCATCTTTAAATCGACATTGAAATCATATTGAGCCACAAATGGTGTCCCAATGTCTTCCCAAGTCCTTTTCTTAGAGGGTTCCAGGGTAAGAAACCATTGCAAAGCTGGCCCTGACAGAGATTCGTGGAATAGTTGGGCCATGACTTCCTTCTCGATTCCTCTCATGGTGAGTGAACCAACATACCCTTGGAGGTGAGCTTTTGGATCTCCTGTACCATCAAACTTCGCGAAATCCACGCCCTTAAACTTTTCTGGTAATTTAGCGTTAGGGAACAAGCACAATTTGTTCATGTCAATTTCTCCTCTCCCTAATCGCTTATTTTCTTGCATAGATTCTTCCAACTTACCGGTTTTGACCATGAGGGCGGCTAAATTGGGATCGATTGCTGGCGTGTCTTTGGCTGGCGTCTCCTCCTTGGGTATGTCAGTTTTAACCAAAAGCTTGTCACAAACCTCCTGCATGGTTTCCATTATCATATTTATGTCGCTTTCATGGATGCAACCGAGGCTTTGAGTTGCGTATCCATCCCAGCAAGGGATTGCCTAAACTGAGCATCCATGGCGGTCATGTTTTGCCTAAGCTCTTCTACCCCGTTTCCTTGGTCAGCCATTGGTGAGGGATTTTCAAGTGACAGAGGCTCCTGTATTGCCGGGCTTGGCGAAACTGCAAATGACGACTGGCCTTCTTGTTCTATGTGGACCTCAACTAGTTGGGTTTCTTCCAGGGTATCTATGCGAACCAATCTTCGAGACGGACGAAACCAATTGGGTAAAGCCTCTTCTTTTTGCAGGTGTCCAATATTTCTGAACTTGTAACAAGGCAAAAGGGAACAACTCAAAATCCGTCCTGAGTGTCTGTCCTACCTTCTACGTGCCTCCTAGGTCCTAAAACCTACCGTGACTTGAGTTTCACTTGGGGCATTTGTACAGAAGATTTCTGGCGGTCCAGGTAGGTACTGTCAGGCAGGTTAAATTCCGATCGTTTCGGAACCAGAGCCAATCTCCTTATCTTGACCATCCGAGACAGAGCAATGTGACCGTCAGAATCCAAATACGCACGCCTCCAAGGTTAATCCCATGTCAAGGGAGCCATTCGGGCACGGCAAACACCAGAGGTATCACAACCTCCATGGATTTATAGTCTCCTAGACTGACCGAAAAGTCTTAAAGAATTCTAAGAGAGCCCAATCCTCTAGCCTGCAGGATGCAATGATGCATGAATGATATGTATGTACAGAAAAGAAATACACATAAGCAGGATATATCACATAAGTCCTAGCCATGGGTTCCTGTCCTAGTTGGGAAGGTTCTATGGTTATGTATAAGAAGTGCAAAGGCCGGTTTTGGTTTGAGAGGGGTTCCCCGGACTAGAGCCAAGATGTACTACCCCATGTCAAGTGTATTGCAAGACAATGGTCAAACAACACGATGGCCCATCATAGTCGAGGGTTGCTAGGCATTCCGGGAGAGCTTGTCACCGGTAAACCGGGCAAGATAGCCAAAACACGCTAACGCGGCTTGTGTGGTGCATAGTGTAAAAGAAAGTTAAGTTCTCCAAATTGCATTAAGTCCCCCAAGTAAAATGTCTTTCAAGTTTGGCCCTCTTGATTATTCAACACTTCTTTATGTATTATTATTTTTTTTTTTTTTAAAAGAAGTTTTGAATAAATCGTCCCCAGCAGAGTCGCCACTGTGGGCTGAAGCGCGATTTAGACAGAGTCGCCACCCGGATTTTTGAGATAGATGATCCGAGAAACCGGGAGTTTGTTTGAAAGAAAAAAAGGCCTTTTGGTCTAGCGAGACTGTTGAGATTTTGGATCCTAGAGCCAGGTTACGAGCGGGGAAGGTTTTGTTGAAAAGCACCCCGCTCGCCCGGTGAAAACCGGTCTCTACTAAACATTTTAAATGGGGGGATTAATACCATTGGAAAAACCTTAAAAACACAAAGGGAAAGGGGAACAAGATAAATCATAACACGTTGCCGTGCTAGTGGTGCTTGCTGTACAGAGATGATAAAGATGGCATGACGATAATATAAACAAGAAAGATATACAAATGGATTGTCTGAATCACTATCCTCCGTCAGGCGGCATATCGGTTTATACCGCGCGGCTTACCAATATGCCGTGCGTGGTTCCGATCTTGATACCAAACTTTTATCGTTTTGTAAAGCTTCGCACGGTGTACCCATTACATCGCACGGTTTTATTTTAAAATATCAGACAACTCACAGCCGTCAGATCATCTCAGATCTGCACCATTCTTTCAAGCCATGAAGAGAAAGCCATTTTTGATACGTTTGCTTGTTTTGAAAAGATCTATGGAGTTTAAAACATGGCTTGTAGATATGGTCTCATTCTGAGATAGCTTTTTGGTATACAGAAAAGACCCAGCAACAGACGATCGTGATCCAGACAGTTTGATCAAGAAAACAATATCCTTTTGAAATGCCGTGCGTGCAAGCTTACTATGCCGTGCGATGCTTCAAAGCACCGCGCGGCGTAGCACACCTTTGCACAGAACACTGGTTTTGTTTTGTAAAAGAGGTTCTGGGTCAGATCCTAACCGAACAGTTTTTGCTAATCCTCGTAGAGCGGGTCGTTTCAGCCTAGCCCAAGGAAACTTGGTTTTTACCTTGGATCTGGAGCTTGAATGAGTTTTGATGAAGGCGGATGGACGTCGGAAGGTTGAAAAAGAAAGTAGAAGTATGGATGTGTGTAGTAGATGGGTATATTGGGTAGTTGAGACCTCAAAGTTAGTAAGGAACTAACTTCAATGGTGAAGAGAAAAATGGAGTAAAAGGCCTAGAGAATGTCTTTTGAGAACAACATTCTCAAGGCTTGGAAATGGGAAAGTGGGTGTGAAAGCAAGAAGAGAGAGAAAGGGTATAATGGTGATCAAGGGCCCTTTTCCCTTAAGTGGAGGGTGTATTTATAGGCAAGAGCCTTGGATTTTGAATTTCAAAAGTTGGAGGTATTTTCTGGGCGGGCCAGAAGTGTGCTTTCGGCTGAGCCGTTTTGCAGCTGTGGCTCAAGTAGGCGTGGCCGACAGCTTTCTGAGCCAGTCAGAACTTTATCCAAAATGCCGTGCGGTTAACCTCATGACTGCGTACGGTGTATTAAATTTCGATACGCCGCGCGGTGTAAAAGTGTCACGCGCGGTATTTCAGGTTCAGTCCAGGGCTTTTCGGGCTTTCTCTGGGCTTTTGGGCCTTTTTGGATTTTTCTGGGCTGATGGTTAGTTTGGGTTGCGGATGCTGGAGGAATACTTCATTCAAGCTCGCAAAGGCTTTGTTTCCTTTATTTCATCATCGGGGTGAACAAAGACCCTTCGAGATTCGGATTGGGGTGTCTACAACACTCACAAATAACTGTTAACGCACCCACTATCACCAAGTCCAATTTACACACGTTACACGGTCTTTGGTAGAACTCAACCTCAAAAGCTAGCTATTGAAGTGAGGATGCATTCACACTTATATTCTTCATATTACTTTGGTACCCAAGCGATGTGGGAATTCGCTTCACACCCTCCCTCACGCCCAACGTGCTCACTTTGTTGCACTTGCCGCGTGCAGGCCAGGGACACGCACCCTACCCATCATTGGTGTACCCAGCTCTGATACCTTGTTATACGATCTTGGGTAGAATCCAACCCCAAATGCTAGCTATTGAAGTGAGGGTGCCCTCAAGCTTATATTCTTTATATTGCTTTGGTACCAAGCGATGTGGGACTTCGCTTCACAACACACTCAAGCTAATGATTCCCAAAATAAGCATAAATATGTTAGTTGATCCTCTTCACAGTATAGTGTGAAGAACTTACATTGGGAATGTGGGGGGTAGTTGATGCCCTAAAAGGTCATTCAAGCAGCTCTTTGCTAGTGTCATCTATGTGAACTATCCTCGAAGCACAATACGAAAATAACAAATCAAGTACTATTATGATCTATTGGAGGTTCAAACAACACAACATGATCAAAGAAGAGAGGAAAGCTTGACCAAAAACTGGGATATAAAAACTTACTCATGTTGTAGCCCCAAAAGTTGAAGCTGTAAGATAAAATGTAGCTCTTTCGCTCCTCCCTGACTCCATTTGTTCAAAAGAAGTCTTTTCCACACACACCCCTCAAATAATGTATGCATCAAAGTTCCCATTCAAACCAAACCACAATATGCACTACCTTAATTTTCCAAATGCAACTTGCCTTTTATATGACAGTCAATTATGTTATATGACAGTCAATTGGATGCCATACTTTAATAATATCTCTACATGGAGATGATGCACATGAACAAACAAATTCCATCAGTTTTTCAGTTGCCTTATTGCACGCAATGCATAGAATGGTGAGATTGCGAACATTATGGGAACGACTATTCACATCTATAAAGAAAAGCAACAACTTTGCAAGCAAATAAAGCCTATCCAATCACAACACAAACAACTAAGACGTTATGGGAATGACTATTCACGTCTATAAAGAAAACCAAGTCAGGGACAAAATAGGAAATAGGATCCACAACAAAGCACGTCTATAAAGAAAAGCAAGGCAGGAAGAAAAAAAGAAAAAGAATCCATGACAAAGCCAGTAGGACACTTCAACTTAAATTACCAGATATTGCACAATCCCAGACATGCAAGAATAAAGAACATCGCAGTACAATTACCGCTGGTAGGCCAGCTAGGCCGTGAGCGCAATGGGAACAGGCTTCTCAAAAAGCCAGCCCGGGCCGAGGTCAGCATACAATGAAGGGGACGGCCCTAATGTTGTGTTGGCAAAGCCAACTTCTTGCGAAATGAAGTCACCAAGAGAGTCATAATATAGCAACAACATAGCAAAATAAAAAACAATTGACTTAACACAACAAATGCGTGGCAAAAATAACATCCATGTGAGGAAATAAAAGACAAAATGTTGACAACACATGCTAAAAGCCTGCCAAATTTTAAAAGTGGAAGTGACCTTGTCGGTATAATTAATCACAAATGTAAAAAGTAAACCAGGAATCAGGACATCTAGAAACCTCAAAAGTAGATAACTCGCTATTTGAATTCTGCATATGTGTTCATTCGAAGCATATAGCCTTACTTGAATGGCCAAGTGTATGACAACTGATTTTTATCATGAATCAGTGCTTATAAATCTATCATGCCTTACTTCACATCCTAAGAGTTTTTTAGGGGTTTGATCATAGTTTCATCTTCCTACGAAGTTATATTTTTTTCCACACTCAAACTAATGCAATACACCTTTTCAAACCCACTGACAAAATATGAACCAAAGAATGAGTGTGAAACAAAAATACCCAACTACAAACTCAATCCTGAGAAGAGATTGGGAGATACCCAACTAAACAGAGTTGATGTTACCTACCTGCTCGCTACCATTGAGAGGGCCATTGAGGGTTTGGTTAGAACAACCACCATGTAGATCCTTTCCTCATTGCTCTGAACAAATGAAAACGTAATCACACAGTTGCACAAGTTTTTACCACAAAGAAGCAAGCCCACACATTTAACACAAAGACATACACCTATCATCCATTATTCAAGCTTCTTTCCAATAGTAAGCAATTTGGCCGCCTTCTTTTTTTCACCAAAAAAGCTAAAACCTAGTGCAATTTAGACTTCATTATTCTAGGACGAAAGTCTTATTTACAATTACTAATTAGAGTATCCATAATTTTTAACCTCAAAAAAAAACTAATTCGCCAATTCTAGAAATTAAGCCAAATAGGGAATGACTAAAGCATCTCAATTCAAGCTCAAACACCGTCTATATACTACCACACATAGGATCAAAGACGGAATGACCAAGGTATTTTACTGGATCGTAACCACCAACAAATCATAAGGATATTTGGTGTTTGAGCTTGAAATAGCACAACAGAACTTATCACACAAGTTCACTGTCATTCCTAATACCACTATCCTTTTCACAACCCCCAAAACTCTATTCAGAGTTTTATTTCCCTTTTTGTTCTCTCCCTTTCCTTCCTTCTAGATCCTCATTCTCATCTTCATAAAAAACTGTTGAGTCACAAAGAATAGTCCAATAGGTTGAAACTAGTTCATTTCTTTCTCTCTTTCCATAAGAAGCAAACATATCTATAACTCACAAAATGCACACATTGCATCAGGCCTTCATGTGCACACACAACCACATGACTCATACGTCTTTCATGCAAATTAAGCTATTCGTACAATCATGCAAATTAAGCTATTAACCCCATGACTTACACATCTACCATGCAAAGTAAGCTTTTAATTTTTGTCTCTACACTCAACTCATACCACACTACATAGGATGCCAACTAAAGCCACTAAAAGAACCACTTAATAATCAGATTGTTCAAAATACGAGTCTTACAGCGATCCACAATAGCAACAAAAGGCAACAAAATAACTCTAGAATCTCATTCACACTTAGAGTTCATCAGGCTAGGGATCTAGGTAATAAGAGTACTTAGTTTGTAGCAAACTCAAAATATCTAAACATCCATGCTTGCATATTGTATGATAAACAGAAATAAAGGAAACAAAAATCAAAGTAACACTCATAAAAGAACAAACTTAAAACAAAACAAAGGGAGGATCAATGTATTGGGGGGGAAAAACTTAAAAAGAGTCAACTAAAAACTCAAATCTGCAACCCCTGTCATTGCGATCTGCTGTTTCCATTCCCCAAATCTCTCAAACTCAACGTCCTTGATCTTCTCCGATTCAAGAACAATGGCGCAATGGTGTGGAGCTATGAAGCACGGATATTCTATTTTTTGCCTCTGTATCACATATAGTATGCGTATCGGATACAGATACGATCAGATACGCTTCGAATACATGTCCGATACGTTTCTTAAAGTATCCCGTTTTTAAATTTATTTTTTGGTATTCCGCACGTTTTGGATATGTTTTGGATACATTATGAATACACGCGGGGGTAAATATGTTATTTCTTAAAACATGTGGGTTAAAACTACAATTTGGGCTATATATGTGTTAAACGCAGAAACGAAAAGGCAGAAGAAATGTCCTCTTTGTCGTCTCTCATCTCTCTCGACTAGTAAGTCTTACTTCTCTCTCTCGTCTCTCTCTCCTCTATCTCTTCTCTCTCACTCTCTCTCTCTCTATATAATACTACACGTATATATACAACAATATAGATACAGTTAACTATACGTAAATATATATAATATATATCGTCTCTTTCTATCTCTCTCGTCTGTCATCTCTCACGTCTTTTTTTAAACGTTCCTTTTTTTATAAATACTTTAATTATTAATGGGATTTTAGGAATTAAAAATTGTATATATATATGATATATTTTTTATTTACTTTTATATTCAACGTATCGCATCCTACTTTTTGAAAAATCACATATCCACGTATCCGTATCGTGTCCGTATCCTGTATTCGTATCCGTGCTTCTTAGGTGTGGAGGAATTCCTTCCTCAAAGAGATAAAAACAAAGTATTACGGCAAGATAAAATGACACAATTGGGAAATCTTAGCAAATTAACTACAATCCCCTATTGAGAAATCCCACCGATATAACAAAGAAAATATAACATAAAAGATAATACAACATACATGAATATAGGAAGAACTTCCTTTTAAAAAATAGAAATAGATATAAGACACCATGACCCTACCAAAAAGAGGAGAAGACTACTTAAACAAGGAAAGGTCAAGAGAAGAAAACAAAACAAAGCAAAGCTGAGAAGTGATGATTCAAAACATATCCAAAGTTGGGAAAAAGCCGAACTCATTTTTGTGAATTACTCTATCTGGAATGTCAATGCCTTGTTTGCTTTAGGATTCAAAAAGAATTTTTCAAAAAATTCCCCCTAAATTCCCCTTATTTCCAACATTTCTATCTCTATCTCTCTCCACTTATTACCCCTACTTTTTTTCAAAAAAAATTTCAAGAAGCAATCCAAACACAGCAAAATTTATCTTTTCAATTTGACTACTCTACATTACGCACCGCCTCTCACACACCTTCACAAATTCCGATGCTGAAGACAAGAAAAATATCATAAAGTAACAAAAAAACAAAACCTCATGTACTCCAAGATTGATAGCATGAGTAAGCCTTTGCATAACAGATCAAGTAAAAGATAAACAACAATAGCAAGAATGAGGATTGGATAAGAATGGAGAATACCTCTCTCCCTCTCCACATAGCACCCGAAATATCTCAACACAGTCTCTCTTAATCACTGATACTAGTATCAAAAAAGGAAAGAGCACGTAGATGAGATAATTAAGCTACAGCACCATAAAATATTTCTAAAATTCTCCTAATCACGCTACACAACAGGATGCATCAAGGACGCAAGTAGCAACTCTCCAATCATCAAAAAATATCTGCTCCTTGCCATCAGCCGTATGCTGATCTCTTCTTCTCCACTCAACATAGAGCCATCAATCATTAATAAGACACTAAAGAAGAACAAAACTAGAAAATAATATACCTACTGGAAGGCAAAATATCAACACACACAACAACATAACCCATGTAGTCCCTAATCATTGGGGGTATGGGCAGGGGAAGATTGGAGATAGACCTAACCTTTGGCAATATGCACAAAGTGGCTGCTCTCAAAATACCACTGAAACAGTGGCCCCCCTATGCAAAATATCATAGCCAAGTAAAATACTCTATGCGAGACTTGAAGCAAAAAATAGGTCCTGTAACAAAATGAATTAAAAAATCATAAAATAGTATCAAAAATTGCAGTGAACATATGAATCGCTAAGCTTGTTCAAGAGAGGATAGTCAAAATAATAAAATTTGTTAGTGTCATCTCCTAGAAACTAAAGGGGACACATAAACGGATTGAAAAATTTGCTGTCTGAGGTAGAATAAGGATTCAATGTTTGCATATTAAAACATCAAAGAATAGATTTTCATCATCAAAAAACAAACATTTCTAAAAAAAACGATAGATACAAAAAGAACTACACAAGCGACATTAGCTTAGATTTAACTCAAGTGCCAGAGTTCGCATATAGCCACGTACGAGTCGTTGAATAAAGCTATAAGAGAGAAAGAGACCTAAATCTTGGCCTTAAAATTGTCAATAGAACTCGATTCGACCTAACCGTCTACCATTTAGGGCTTAGTAGCAGAATCCTTTCAAAATGGGTGCGCTCCCAAGACAGGAGCTCGAATCATCACCCCCAAGATGGGAGTTTGACGGGAGCTCGCTTTCCTTAAGACGGAAGCTCACTCCCAACTAAGATGGGAGCTTATTGGCAATTAAGGCAACTATTCTCTTACTCTTAAGGGAGTTATGCCATTGTGGAAATAAAAATATGAAAATCTTATCACTCAAGAAGTTTTGCAAATTGAAAATATCTAACTTCCTATAAGTACCCTTTAAGATCATGAAAATTCTCATTTCTCATGAGTAATCATGTTTCCCTCAATGGTTAAGTATTTAAAGATACTTCATATATGTATTTATATGAAATTTATATACGCTCCTTAGGCACTCCCAAACTTAGGAGCTTCTAGGTGCCTCCACTCACCCGCACCGGCTCCCGTTCCCGCTTCATGCTACTAAGATTTAGGGTTTTGACCAAGATTTAAAACATTTGTATACATCCATATTCATGCACCGCCGGCGCCAGATATGCCTCTGGTCTCACATCTCATCTCCTCCCTCTTTCTCTCTCTCTCTCTCTCTCTAAAACCTAACATGTTGAATAATCTCTCTCCCTCTCCCTCTTCCTGAAAGTGGAAAAGAGAAAGAGGAGACGCCAAAATTGCAAGAATGGCATTTTCTTAATTCTTTTAACTAGATAAAGTATTAGTTATACCAGTTTACCCCATGCAGTAATCTCAGATTCTGGATATTTAGTTTGAGGAAAACATTGAAGTAGTGGCAGCTATAGGAGAGTCCAGGTACGATTATATAAAAAAAAAAAAAAAAACCCTGATATGGAGTCGAAAAGAGGCAAATACCAACTTGTGCTCTCCCTTCACATTAGTATAGTTTTCCATTAGTCACAAATAAAAACTCATTCAATAAGCTCTTTGCTAGTGTAATCTTTGTGAACTATCCTTGAAGCACAATACGAAAATAACAAATCAAGTACTATTTTGATAGAAGTACTATTTTGATCTATCGAGCGTTTAAATACCATAACATGACCAAAGAAGAGGAAAGCGTGATCAAAATCAGGGTTATGGAAACTTACTCAAGTTGTAACCCTGGACGTTGAAGCTGTAAGATAAAATGTAGCCCTTCTACTCCTCCTTGACTTCCTTGTATTCACAAACGTCTTTCCCACAAATATACTATCCTCAAAGAATATATGCATCAAAATTTCCTTTTCCAACCAAACCACAATACGCACTACCGTAATTTTTCAAATGCAACTAGCCTTTATATGATAGTCAATGATGTTAATCTGTACCCATATTTAGTTGGAAAATTGGATACAATTCTTTAATGAGATATCCCTACTTAGAGATGATACAAGAGTGGTTGCACATTAACAAACAAATTTCGATCATCACTTCAGTTTCCTTGTTGCATGCAATGCATAGAATGGTGAAAGATCTCGAACCTTTCTCATGATGTGAATTAAACAGGATAAAGCCAACAACCTTCCAGGCAAATCAAGCCTATCCAATCAAAACATAAACAACTAAGACGTATGGCAATGACTAAAGCAATGTCTAAGAGAACTCCCAAAAACCAATCCAAAAACAACAGCTAAAAACAAAGCTAATGGTGTATAAAGAAAAGCAAGTCGGGGAAAAAAAAAAGAAACAAAATCTACGACAAAGCCACTACGGCACTACCAATCTTTAACTAAAATTACCAATATATTGCACATTCCCATTTATGCAAGAAAAAGAATATCGCAAAACCCACAAAATGAAAAAGTCACCAAGGGAGTCATAATAGAGCAATAGCGGCATAGCAGACTAAAAATAATGAACTTCACACAACAAACGCGTGGCAAAATAACATCAATGTGAGGAAATAAAAGATAAAATGTTAACCTGCCAAAATATCATCCTATCAAATTTTAAAAGTGGAAGTGACATAATTAGCAAAATAACCACGAAGATTAGTCAGGACCAATAGAAACCAAAAGACGGCACGGCAGCAAACGGCACCACGAACAGTGAATAGATGAATGATATGATGAGAAGCATGATCTTAGACAAACCAAAAGACGTTCGAAGAAGCAAGATGCAAGAACGAAAAGAGAGAATCTGGGGAGCAACAAGAAAATTGTAAATCTCACACCCTACGGCAGACATGCAGACATGCACCCCTCTTTTTTTTATAGATAAGCAAAAATCTCTTGCCTCCACCGAAAATAAATAAATAAACAGTCGTGAAGCCCTTTCTTTCCTTTTTTTTTTTTATATAAACAACAAAAACTCTTCTCAGTGGTGACTAATCCCTATGGTGATCAACCCCTTTTATACTCCAATTTTCCCTAAACCAAAGTCTTTTAATGACGCATCATATGGAAAGCAGATTTTCGGACCTTTTTAAAGAAAATTGATTTAGGATCATATATATATATATATATGGAAAATAATTTTTTGGAGAGTTTTATAGGAAAGACAATCGTGCAGAAATAAAGAGGAGATAAATGAGGGAGTTGTTCTTGAAAAGAAGGCAGCCCAGTTTAAAAATGAAAACCACAAAACCCTAAAAGGTGTGAACTGGTATATAAAGACTCAACCCAAGTTGCTCGAGCGAGTAAAGAGTCGCTCGAGCATAAAAAACAGTGGCCAAACGAAAACTTGCCTGAGTTTATGCTTGAGCTAATATGCACGATGTATTGTGTAATGCTTTTACCTATCATGCAATGTGATTGAATTCGCAGCGGTCAACTTGGTGCAGAAAATGGGAGGAGCATCGAGCGAGCAACTACCCCCTAAGAACCTACCCATTACAATCAAACGGAATTGATATAACAAAGACACCAAAGAGGTTTTGGACAACCCCAAAAAGTGTCAAAATATCTAACATATTAAAATAAATCCAACAAGATAAACTATTTAATTTGGAAGGAGATGAAAATTAATAAGCAAGAAGAAAGCAAAAAGGTGAGAAAGTCGCAAGGAGTGCTCCAGCCTATAAATTACATCCCTTTCTCATCGTTTAGGTCAAGAACAGCAGAATATGGAAGGAAAAAGATGAAAAATATTATTACGTTAATCAAACTGCTCCCAGCCAATATATCATGACAATATGTTACAGTCTATAGCATAGTTGTCACGGGCGAAAAACGCACCGAGGCGCAAAGTCCTATTGTGCCTGAGGCGAGAGGCGAGAGGCGAGGCGCACGCCTTTTTGAAGCGAGGCGCACATATGCGGAAAAAAATAGAAAAAAATAGCACACACTAATATTTCAAGCAAGCTAATGAGTTTACCATCCAAAAGATACATAAAAATATTCATAAAATGTCAAATAGTCACCGATCTCGCATAGAAAAAAACTAAAACGTCAAAATCAATAAAAATCAGCCACAAATACATACGTATTTCTTATTTTTATCGGGCAAAATTAGCCATCTGTTTTCTATTCTCCTATTTTTATTTTTTCCTTCTCTGTCATATACTAATAGCATACATATATATATTAGAATAAATATCCTTCTCAGAATTTCAGTCATATACTAATAGCATACATATTATATATATATATATATTAGAAATTTAGAAAGATATACGAGAGAGAAAGAGACCTCAGGTCAGGAGAGAGACGAGAGACAGAGAGATGGACGAAGCAAAGACAGAGATCGTCGACAGCAGCAGTGAACGACTGACGGCAGCAGCAGTGATCAACCGACGGCAGCAGCAGTGAGAGATCGTCGGTAGCAGCAGTGAGAGATCGTCGGCAGTTCGCTGGCAGTGAGAGGTCGATGAGAGATCGAGAGCAGTGAGAGATGAGAGATCGAGTGAGAGAGGCGAGAGATCGAGTGAGAGAGGCACTCAGCTGAAACCCTTTTGTGTTTTTTTGGGTTCAAATCTAACGGCGAGGGTTAGATCTTCAAAATCCTAGGGCTGAGATCAAATTTTGAAAGAAGCGCGCTTTTCGCACGCGCGCCTCTCGCCTGGTCGCTTTTTATCGCCTCCTGCGCCTTATTGAAGCCGCCTCGCCTGGGCTCCCTCAAGGCTCCTGGCGCCTAGGCGCGCTTTTGACAACTATGGTCTATAGGTCATAATTGCGTATGAATATAAATGAAAAAACAAAAAGCAATTAGAATAAACAAAGAATTTTACCTTTTTTCTGTAAGATAAGGATCTGTTGATATGATGCATGTGGGTGGTGGCTTCTCTTCACAGCTTCTCCGAATTGACCCTCCTCTGCTCCGTCGCGAACCTGCACCCAAGCGTGAGGCGGTTGGCCGCCTCTCGCCCCTCCAACGAGCAAGTTAGAATACAGGAGAGAAAGGATACTTTTAGAGTGATCTAGGGTTGCGTACCTTTCTCTAGGGTTTATACCTCCCCTTATATAGGCGAACGTACTAGCTCTCCAAGCCAAGAGTGGCCATGACGCACGGCACATGCCCGTGACGTCACGTATAACCGCCTCACTTCCAAGATATTCCAGGTCCCTTTAGAACCAGCAAGAGGAATCTCTGCATGGCCTCTACATGGGTCAAACCGACCCGACCGACCAATCCGGCCCGCTAGCCCGACCCGAAGACTCGATCCAAGGGCTCACAAACTGGGCCATAAATCGACGGGTCGGACCGAAGCCTCTCTTCGGCTATGCTGCTATCCTGTTGGGCCTCCAACCTAGACGCATATGGGGCTAGCTAGGCGCGCCCAACATCTGGCTCTGCCCGCTTCCCTTGGGCATGTCCAATGGCCCCAACGGTTCGACCCACTACAATAGCCCCTCAACCCCTTGCTAGTCTTTAGAAGGGAAGGGGTTGAACCGAATACTGGCCTAACTCCTTTTAACCCGGCACACATCCTCAAGAAAATCAGACCGGGCTCGTTCCAGTCGTCCACGTGTCACGCTGGGGCACGATCTGCCGGATGGAACATTTCGTTTGATAGACGCCACGTGCCGCCACATTGGTCTGAATCAACGCCACAGCTCCGAATTCTGTGCGCCGCTTCGCCTTCCGCGCCTCTTTTTTTTGAAAAAATCTCACCCTATATATAGGCGGGTGGGAGGAGAGAATTACCCTAGCTCTCTCTCTCTTCGCACCACTAGAAGCTCTCCTTGATCGCCATCTGCTTCGATTGATCGACTCACGGTAGCTCCGATCACTACCATGGAAGTGTTCTATACTTTTTAAGTCTGTTAACAATGATGATTCTTTTCATTTATCCTACGCATTTCGTCGTAAAGATGCCTCGTGGATCTGTGACTGAAAAAGTGACGTCCCATCGATACTGGGGCGTCACATCTCTTGCCCCATTAACACCGGACCTCCCACTTAACTACTGGACCTTCGATAGAGTAGACCGGAAATCCCACACCGCCCTCGGATCTTCAATAACACTGTCCGAGCGTCCCTCTGTCTGAGAACACGGCTTGATTTTGCCAGATCTAAACACACAAACATATGACCGAATCTCCCTCACACTTTCCCGAACATCCTTCAGAGGTTGTAGCTAACCGACTTCACCCATCACTGTCTTTTTAGGTCTTTTTCAAAGGCCGACGAATACGAGTCTGTTACAACCGATGAGGAAGAGATGGTACAGGATTATGATGCAAGGGGCCAGCTGGGGATGATGATGATGATGACTTTTATACTGATCTCCTACAGTCAGCTATTGATGACTCCGGCCTCGGCCCCAATCTTGAAATCCTCGACGGTGACGTTCCCCCGGTCGTCGACATAGATAGACATGTTCATATAGACATTGGCAGGGACGACTTCAAGGATGACCAAGCCGATGACATGGAATCCGATGAGAACGTAGAGACCACAAACGACGACACCGAACACGAAGTGCCCCGTCCTATAAGGGGGCGCAGGGTAAACTACCAAGCACACAACCGGTCGAGAGCGGCCCTAGCTAAGTTCAGGGAGACGTATCGGATCCCTGCCGACGTGACCCTCCAACTCATCCCTCTCGGCACTACGGCCAAGCCCGGTCCCGCGGAGGTTGTAGTCCCCTTGGCCGGAATCTGCATCGAGGGGATTCAATTTCCTTTCCCCCGGTTTGTGCATCGGCTGGTAGACGCTGCCGATACTAAGGGGTACCAGGAGGGTACGGCCGAAAGGACACGTTATTAAAGCGCAGGTTGAAAGTCTCCAAGACAAGGCTTGTGGTGTCGACTTTACCCTTGGGCTGAAGGCAGCTAGTGTCCTTGAGTCATCCGAGCTTTACAAGGCGCTACCCAAATACCTGAAACAAAAGCCTTCCACAGCTCCCGCTACTGGAGCGACACCAGAGGCCGAGACACATGCCGAGAATGCTGAAAAAACTGATTCTCCAACCGATGCCATCGCTGATTCTACGAAACCTTGAAAGCTATTTTTGGAGACCGAACATTTGGTAACTTTTTGAAAACGACTGGTGTCGGACATTTGGCTTTAGACCAGTTTGTGACTTGTAATATTTTTTTGAATGGCCGGTGCCAGACTTTTCGAGATCACTGAGCCTTGGTCTGTAATATTTAATGGTCGTCGCCAAACTTTCGGCTTTGACGCGCCATCGCACTTTAATTCCCATATGCATGTTTCTCGAATTTGCTTTGTTTCACTAGAATTCGGACTACCGTACGTCCATCTAACCCCCACTTTGGGCCCGGGCTTTCGAGGTTGGGCTCGAAGTAATAGATACTGAAAGTTTACAGGCCGAAGCCATTAATGTTCCCCTATTTCGTCGAAAAAACCTAATTAATTTTTGCAAATTAATTAACTTAAATAGGTCAAAGCCGCGGATGTTCGGCCATTCCACCGAAAAGACTTAATTAATTTGTAAATTTTACAAATTAATTAACTAAACAGGCCGAAGCCGCTGATGTTTGGCTATTCCACCGAAAAACTTAATTAATTTTTGCAAATTAATTTTTGCAAATTAATTGACTAAACAGAGGCCGAAGCCACGAATGTTCGACTATTCCACCGAAAAGACTTAATTAATTTTTGCAAATTAATTAACTAACCAAGCCGAAGCCACGGATGTTCGGCTATTCCACCGAAAAGACTTGATTAATTTTTGCAAATTAATTAATTGACTAAACAGAGGCCGAAGTCATGAATGTTCGGCTATTCCACCGAAAAGACTTAATTAATTTTTACAAATTAAAAATTAATTAACTAAACAGGCCGAAGCCGCTGATGTTCGGCTATTCCACCGAAAAGACTTAATTAATTTTTGCAAATTAACTTAACAGGCCAAAGCCGCTGACGTTCGGCTATTCCACCGAAAAACTATCCTATGAAACAGGCCGAAGCCATAAACTATGTGGTACAGAGCGATCTCGTGGGAACCGAATGCTTTATTTCAACAGGCTGGCCAAAAGTGCCGAAACCATGAGATACAGAAATGAGGGGCGGCCAAAAGTGCCAAACCCTTAAAACACAAAGAACGAGGGTCGACTAAAAATGCCAAACCCTAACTTACAAACTAGGGTCGGCCAAAAGAGCCAAACCCTTACATACATGAACAGGGGTCGGCCAAAAGTGTCAGACCCTTAAATACAAATAATACTTGTGATTAAATATAGAACTTCCGCAAATTGTTAGCATTCCAAGCTCGTGGGACCGTATTGCCAACCTTGTCCACTAGTCGGTAGGAGTTTGTGCCTGCGACCTTAGTGACCTAGTACGGGCCTTCCCAATTCGGGTGCAACTTTTTCTTCTTTCCACCACAAACCTTCCTCATGACCCAGTTGTAGACACCCCAATCTGGGTTTCCAGATTAGTTTACTTACGGTTTTTGATTCCCCAATGATGAAACGGATCAAGAACACCCCGGGAATGTCGAGTGTTTGAGCTTTGAGTGTTTGAAAAACCCTTGAACCTAATCTAGCCTAAGCCACTTCCAAAAGCCAAAAACCTTACTGATGCGCGCCAGGGCGCAACCATCGCGCGCCCGGGCGCACCATCGCGCGACAGACTAGAATCCTCGCGCGATGGTCAAACTGCCAGGTGGACAAAGTTTGACCGTTGACCCTCGCGCGACAGTTTGGAACCGTCGCGCGATGGTTGGGTCCCCACCTACTTTTCCAGTGGCAGAAACTTGGCCACGAATGCAGTCTCAGCCAGGCCTCGTGGACTGGCTGAACTTCTCTCTTTGCATCAGCCAACCCTTGTTTGGTTGGTTCTTTTTCCTCCACACACCATTTTCACCATTCCTCCTATAAATACCCCATTGGTTCTTCCATTAAAAAGGTTCCAAAAAAAAAAAAGCAAAAAGGTTCTAACCCTAGCCCATTGTTCATCTATTCTCCATTAGCAAGTGAAGCACTTGGTTTCCAACCTAGCACTCAAGAACAAAGCTTGTTCTTCCATCTCAACATTTTCAAACACTTCAATCAAGCCTTCAAACATCAAAGCTCAAAACACCATTCGAACTCAAAAAACCAAAGGTATAGCTTACCGTGGTTGCTCTCTGTTCTGATCCCTGAGGGGGGCTAGCAGGGTCAAGGCTGGTAATCAATACCAGTCCTGGCCCTAAAGCTAGCAAGGTTTCAAAAACCGTGGCCAAGCAAACCCTCGCGCGATGGACCCAAAGACTCCCGCGACAGTTCTGTCAGCAAGAGATTGGTCCACGTGGGGAAGGGGTGCTGGTCATTTCATGCTTTACCTATGTGCATGACTGTTGTAGTTCTGTTTTAATATATATCTCACTGTGAAGCATGCTAACAACCAATTTACTGCTTTCCTTTGTTAAAAATGTTAGTTATACATTTCAATATTTAGTTCTGTTCTGTTGGAGTACCCCTGGGATCATTCTGGACCTGTCTCAGAACCCAGGATGAGCAAAACCAGACACTAGAAAGTTGGCTCGAACCCGCGCGCGCTGCACCCAAACAATCGCGCGATGGTCAACGCTCCATTTGACCAGTGCGCCAGGGCGCAATCGTCGCGCGCCAGGGCGCAACCATCGCCCGCCCGGGCGCATTGTCGCGCGACGGTTTGGAACCCTCGCGCAATTGTTTGTCCCCGACCAGTGGCTGGCCTTGCATGGTTAGCTTGATTTTAGGCTATTATTTTGTCCCCACACTGTTTATGGGGTATTTTGTTTATTTGTTGGGCGTTTCAGCCTTTAAACTGTAAATTATAACTGCTATAAACTGCTTGGTTTGTCCTGGGTGTGCACTGGTCCTTCCAGTGCACACCCAGAGGGTTTGAGAATAAGAGTTGTGGGCTTAGGCTTACTAGCGTGCACAGGTCTTGTAGTAGCGTGCGCGGGTTTGGTCAGCATGCATTGACTTGATCAGTGCATACTGGTTTCTTCCTGTGCACGACACTCCAAGACAGGAGCTTTCCAGTCTGTTTAAACTCCCACAGAAGTCTGTTCTCATCCTATACTAACTGCTCATCCATGCCATGTATCACATCCTGCAAACATGTTACAGTTTTAATTCCCGATTAACTGTTCCCCGCCCTAATTGGCTAAAATTGATTAATAAAAGAAGAATTGCAATGTTTTCAAAATGCCTAAGTAGAGACCGATCTCCGGATTGGGCGAGAGGGGTGCCATAAAATCCTTCCCCTCTCGTAACCTGGCTCCCGAACCCAGATATGGTTATGACGGACTGGTTCCTTAACTTTTTCAAATCAAACAGCGCGGCAGGTACTTCGAAATACGGTTCCTTGGGTGTCGGACCTTCAAACCCGAGTGGCGACTCTGTATTTTTTAGCGCTTGCCACCTGCGCTCGCGCTCCCTCGATCCGGGCCCCATTGCCTTGGGAAGGGAACGGAATCCTTCTCCCACCCATTTTTAAAGGGCATGCTGCCCACACCAGTAACCGATTTTAAAAGAACGAGGACAGACCGACCGGTTATAGCCCCTTTCCAATTCTTGCTGGTACTTGGCAATTTTAATGCGAGCTAGGTCCCTTCAGCCTTCTGTGAGATCCAATTCCTTAGTAGTGGTTTCCACATTTGAGGCGGAGTCAAAGTCCGTAAAGCGCCGAGTTGGTGAGCCGATTTCAGTGGGAATAACTGCTTCCATGCTGAAAGACATGGCGTGTGGAGTCTGCCAAGTCGCTCAGCGGGGAGTTGTTCGGTATGCCCAGAGGACGTGGTAAAGCTCCTCAGCCCATTTCCCTTTCTTGGCCTTGAGGCGACGCTTGATTCCATTGGCGACCGTTTTGTTCGAAGACTCGGCTTGACCATTGCTCTTCGGGTAGTGAGGCATCGCTTTTAACAACAAAATGCCATGCTCCTCGCAGAAAGCCGAGAAGACACTTCCAACAAATTGGGTACCATTATCCACAATGATAGCATGAGGAGCACCGAACCGAGAGACGATGTTGAGCTAGCCAAAACGTTTGACATCCGAATTTTCGATGGTAACCAATGGTTCGGCCTCGACCCATTTTGTAAAGTAGTCGGTCGCGGTGATTAAGAACTTGAAACCACCAGGGGCTGTGGTCAGTGGACCAATAATATCAAAACCCCACTGGGCGAAAGGCCACGGGCTTTTCAGGGGCTGGAGCGGGGCCGCAGGTTGGTGTATGTTTGGGGCGAACTGTTGGCAACTCATGCAATATTTGGCGTATTCGACAGCATCAACTTCCATTGTTGGCCACCAGTATCCTTGAGTGAGCGCCCGGTGGGCGAGAGACCGACCTCCAGTGTGCATACCACAGCTCTCTTCGTGAAGTTCTGGCAAAAGCTCCCGAACCTGGTCTGGGTGTGCGACTTTGAGATACGGTCCTCTGAACGACCGACGGTATAGTTCCCCCTCGAGCGATAGCCAAAAACGTGACGACTTATGCATGACTCAGTGAACTTCCCTTCCATTAGACGAAAGAACATTGTCGTGGAGATATTGTATAGTCTTATCCATCCAGCTAGGCCCATAAAAATTGACGTTTACTAGAGCAACGGGCCCGGGCTCGATTGTGGAGAGGTCCAACTCTTCAATGGAAATCGTCTGTGGGCCGCCCTCGGCGCATGCCGAAGCTAAAGAAGCGAGGGAGTCCACATGTGCGTTCTTATCTAGGCCAATTTGGACGACCCTTAGTGTTCTGAAATCCGCGTAGAAGTTTGGTGGCTGACGCCACATACTTAGTCATTCGATCATCTTTAGTCTCGTATTCGCCAGATACTTGAAGCACCACAAGCTGCGAATCGCTGTATGTTTCCAGATCTTGAATGCCGAGCCCACCGGCCATTTTTAAACCGGCAATCAACGCCTCGTACTCGGCCTCATTATTATACGCCCGCAAGTTCAAGGTGAGTGCATGCTCATGGATTGTGCCATTGGGAGAGACGAGAACGATGCCAGCCCCTGAGCCTCGACTATTGGAGGCACCGTAGACAAAAAGCTGCCATGTATTGCCCACCAGGAGGCGCCATGGCTCGGTTGCGGTTTCGTCACAACTTGGTTCACCCTTTGAATGGTTTGGCCCAGGTCCTGTCCGATCGACGACTAGTGAGAATTTGGCGATGAAATCGGCTAAGGCTTGACCCTTGATTGCGGTTCTCGGTTGGTATTCATTGTGAAAATTGGCTAACTCCACGGCCCACTTGGAAATTCAATTAGACAAGTCGGCCCTCCGAAGTAACGTTCTGATCGGATGCTCAGTTAGAACGATAATCACATGATTCTGGAAATACTGAACAAGCTTCCGGGAGGCAGTAACTAGGGCGAGTACCAGCTTTTCGAGCGGGAGGTACCGAGTTTCGGCGTCCGTGAGGGTTCGGCTTGTGTAATAGATAGGCTGTTACTCCAAACCATCCTGGCGAACCGAGCTGATAGAATTGGCCGAGACGGACAGGTAGAGGTACAAATCCTCACCGTCTACCAGGGTTGTACGCAGGGGGGAAACTGAAGATAAGACTTAAGATCTTCGAAAGTGATGCTACACTCTTAGGTCCATACGAAGTTCCTTCGACACCCCTTTAAGGCATTGAAAAATGGCCGACATTTATCGGAGGACCGACTAACAAACCGATTGAGGGCTGCCACCATGCCAGTGAGCTTCTGAACGACTTTTACTCAAGTGGGTGGGTGGTACAAGGCTTTGAATCGCCGAAATCTGATTGGGGTCGGCCTCTATTCCCCTTCGTGTCACTAGGTGACCAAGGAATTTACAGGACTCGACTCCAAACACACACTTCTCGGCATTCAACCGAAGCTTGTGTTTCTTCAAAATGCTAAAGACTTCACGAAGGTCGTCGAGGTGATCGGACGCCTCTCGGCTCTTAACCACCAAATCATCAATGTATGCTTCCATGATCGCTCTGAGCTGTGCCTCGAACATAGCAAAGATTGCTCTCTGAAAGGTCGATCCGGCGTTCTTTAGGCCAAATGGCATGACTCTGTAACAGAATATTCCTTTCGGTGGGATAAAAGCGATTTTTTCCAGGTCCAGACCGTACATTGCTATCTGATGATACCCTCTGTAGGCATCCATAAAACTTAGTCGGGCTTGACCGGAGACGACGTCGACTAGCTGGTCAATCTTTAGGAGTGGGAAGCAGTCTTTCGGGCAGGCGTCATTAAGGTTCGTGTAATCCACACAAACATGCCACTTCTCGTTTTTCTTCTTAACCACTACCGTGTTTGCCAACCTAGTGGGGTACTGTACCTCTTTAATGGCGCCGGCCTCGAGCAGTCGGTCGACATGAGATGCTGCCGAGTGCCGAGCCCGCTGCATAACTAGTTGCACGTCCTTGTCAACATTTAGGTGATGACTGATGAATTCAGGATCCACCCCTGGCATGTCGTGGGGAGTCAAGCGAAAGCCTCGATATTCTATCTAAGGAGGTCAACTATTTCCTCCCGTTCCTCATTTGTTAAATCGAAACCAACCAAAAAATATAGATCTAACCCTAGAAACAAGGTCCTCCACTACCTTCTCGGCTGCGAGCTTACCGATGTCAACCTCCGGTTGTTCAATGATCTGAACTTCCGAGGGCTTGATTTTCCCACGAATGGCCGAGACGTAACAGGCTTTAGTAGCCACCTGGTCCCCCAGCACATCTTCCTATCCATACCGGCCAATGAAACGCACAACCTGATGATAGGTTAACGTCACAGCCTCCATTTTGTGCAGCCAATTACTTCTAACTATAGTGTTGTAGGGGCTCAGGACTTTTACCACTACAAACTCCACATTGATCGTTCGGGTCTCGACTGTGACTGGGAGGGTGATACGACCGAGGGGCTGCTCCACTGAAACTAATAAGTGGGACCGTGTAAGGCTGAAGGTCGGTCTCGGCAAGCTCAATATCTTTGAAGAGGGAGTAATAAATGATTTCGGCCGAGCTCCTCTGATCGACTAGAATGCGTCGTATCGTGCAGTCTTTGAGTTGGAGACTAACCACTAAAGCATCATTATGGGGGAGCGTTGGGGGGTTAAAATCACTATCGTATAAGGTGATTAGCCACAAGGGGCTTCAGCGGATCTTTTTCGGCGCCGGAACGATCGACATGACTTCCAGTGCATCGGTTGCAATGCTGAGTTCAGCTTTCAAACGTGCTTCTGCCTCGGCATCCACCATTCCATGGATTACGTTGATAACTCGGGTGACAGGCTTACTACTCTGGTCCGAGCCTCCAGCGCCCGGTGTTTTCGGCTCTCCGGCCTTTTCTTTTGTTTTTTCTTGGTTAATGTACAGGGACAAGTGCCCCTTCCGAACCAGATCCTGCATGTATTCCTTAAACTGTGGGCACTAGGTGCCCCCACTTAGCATGATAAGAGCATCGGTACTTGTCCTTCGGCTTTGGGCATGGAATATCGTCGGTGGGATAGCTAAAATAAGGCTCATGCTCGATATTCTTGAGCAATTCGTGCAGAGGGTCTTTAAACACGATGGGTCCAGCCTCAAATTTGTGAGGTTTCGGTCCCCGTATATACTCCATTTGGTAACCACCGCCTCCCTCCTCTACCCACCGATCCTTGCCCTTTCCCTTCTGGATATTTTTGAACCGCCCCTTGCCACCCTTACCGAGTTCGGCTTTACCAAACCCTCCGGTGACCTTCCATCGTGTAGCCATATCCTCGGACATCAGGCAATGTTGATCGATGCGGAGCATCAAGTCATCCATGTCCTTCGGGGGGTGCAAGTAAAAATCCTGATAAGCTTCCTTGGCCGACTCGTCAAGGCCATTTTTAAACGAGCTCACATCTACTTTCTGGTGTTGCACACACCCCTCAATCTCGTTGAACATATCCCAATAACGGATCGCGTATTGCCGAAGGGTTTTGTTGATGTCTGAAACTGGACGGTCAATCCGAGCTCCGTCTTCAAGGAGTTCCTGCAAAACAGCGTCCGGGGACTGGGGGTGTTGCCAGTCGGGGACCCTCCGATGGCTAAGTTAGTAAGAGTATGTCCGGGTAGAATTCTATGTGCTCTGTGTATATCGAGTAGAGTACGTACCGTAAACCCATGGACGAGCTGTCCATTTATAGGCGAGGTGGTTCGTGTCCCTGCGAGGGGCACGAAGGTGGTAGATCGTGGGCCACGACGACGGTTGAAGTCCCCCGAGGTGGGGGGACTCCCGTCCGAACTGGAGTGAGTGGTGGACGTGGGAGTCATGGCTCCGTAGTCCAGGAATCCAGGGGACGTGGGGTTGCCCCCCTCACGTCCGAGGATACCGGCGTGTGTAACCGTACTGACCCAGTCAGTGCTTATCCTGTCGTCCCAGCGAGGTTGGAGGAATCTGACCGAGCGACTTGAATATGACCGAGCGACGGCTGTCCGACCGAGCAGGTCACCTCTTGACACGTGTCGAAAGAACAACGCTCGACAGTAAATACCTAAAAAAATATCCTCATCAGTTGCCCCCCATTCCCAAGTCGAGCAGAGCGAGCCTCGACGCTGGGAATAATTGCTCTGCTTGCGAACGCAGTGCTCGAGGCAGTTAATGCGAGGGAAAGAAGTCTCCCTTTACCCGAGGATAATGATGAGTAACCGCCAAAATATACACCCCACGTGAAGTTGGGTTTTCCAAATTTCGAAATTCCCGAGATACGAGGACGGCTGCGGTTGGGGATCTGGCGGCAGATCCTGCTTGCTCATGATCGGACGGTCGAGAAGTCCCAGGATTTTCCTTGATTCGCGCACCCGAGGAAGGGTATAAGTATGATCATGCAGCTATTCCCCAACACTCCTCATTTTCTGCCCCCCAAGTCGATTTACAATGCTGGATCCAGAAACAGACGCCAATCCGGGTGACCCGATACCCGGGGTTGATTTTCCCCTTCAAGCGATCGAGCCCGTGGTTCCTCATTACAGATTAAAGGAATTATTTGGTGCTCTTCGCGTGTGGAACCAGTTGTTGCGATTTCGTTTCGAGCGACAAGCCCTAAAACCCCTTCTCCATTCGTACACCAGTCAAGAGCCGTTCTTGCACTTTGTGAGGGATCTTTCCCGTCTTGCTTCTGATTCCCCTGTACCTGAGATGGAAGAGACTGCCCCTGCCAATGTCATCGATGTGGAGACCGCTGTCAAGGTCCCGTCCTTTAGGGCTGAAACGCTCGTGAGCGTGATTTACGAGAAGGACCTGGGGACGATCAGAGCGGCCTACCAGATCCCGGATTCTGTGACCCTCCGAGCGGCCCATCCGGAAGAGAGGGCTTGCTCCTTTGCGGAGGGCGAGGTGTGTGTCTATGAGCACGCCTTCTTCGCTGGGCTGCGAGTCCCATTTCCACGGATCGTCCGAGAGCTGCTGGGCCGCATGAAGCTTGCCTCTGGGCAGCTTATGCCAAATGCTTGGAACATCTTCTTTGGGGCATTCATGATGTTCGAGGCGCTGGGTGCAGAGGGCCGCCCTATGACGATCGACGATTTCTTTTACTGCTATACCCCGAAGGTGGGAGATGCGGGCTTCTGGTACTTCCAAGCACTTGACGGTCGCCAGATTGTGTTTAGGTACCCGTCGTCTGTCAAAAAATGGAAAGAGAAGTTCTTCTTTATTTCTGGAGAGGGATGGGAGTATCAGAGTGATGAAGTGATTGGTGCCAACACCCCAGGGATCCAGACAGTGTGGGGAGACCCCGAGCCGAGTGACTTCCGGCGGGTGGAGAACCCCAACCCAGACATCGACGGACTAATTGCGGCCATGCGGAAAGAGAAGATCCCCTTTGAGGAGTTGGTGAACCCTCAGAAGCTGTTCGACCACCTACTGGGGCCAAATCCTGTGGGTAACGTTTTAATCCCTTCTCCTTATCCATCTTTGACCGCGTCCTTCCCATTTTCTGACTATTGCTTTAATTGTGTTCTCACCTCCAGATATCAAGCCGTTTGACAAGGTGGCTTATACCCAGATGAGGGCCCGAGCGGCCGTTCCAACGAACCTTCCGCCAGCGGCTCCCACCAGACTCTCCCGCCTGAGGATTGGCAAGGAGATTTTGGAAAAAACGCTGGAAGCAGCCGGTGGATCGGCCCTGAAGGCCCTGGGCAAGAAGAAGAGAAAGAGAGTTGCGGAGATAACCGACAAAGACGAGGCCCTTGTCGCGGAGATGGCGGACCCCGATATTTCGATCGGCCGGGTGTTAGAATCCCTCGTGAAAGAAGGTGAGCTCCCCGGTCCGACTGAACAGAAGAAAAGCGAGAAAGAACGGCCACCCTCTCCAACGGCAAAGGACCCAACTTCTTTAAAGAAAGTTGCATTCCAAACATCCCCCTCTACCCCTGCAGCCCCGTGGACGGAAATAGAGATGGCAAGTATGGCTGGGCTGATATACCCAGCGGCGAACGACTACGCAACAATCCCGGTGAAAGGGAGCATCCTGTCGGACCCGTCTGCCAGCCACCGAGCGTTGAACGCCTTTGTCCAACCTGTCTACGACGGCCTTGCTTCGCTGCCGGCGGAGAAGCTGCTGAGGAACTTCGAGCTGCATCTGAGTAGGGTAAGTGTTGCTTTTCAATACCCGCTCTTGTGACGAAACCCCTTGGTGCCTAATGACTGTTCCTGTATTCGTTATCTATAGGCCATTGCTGAAGGAGTAGTTGTTGCTAGGAGGCTGGCCGACCGAGAGCTAAGGCTTCATGGTGTCATGCGCCAAGCCCTGGAGTGTCGCAACTCCTTGGAGCAACTAGAGAAAAATCACTCCGGCTGCCCTTCAGTACTGCAACGAGCCGTGGAAGAGGCCGGCCGAGCGAGAGAGGAGGCGGAGCGGTTGCGTCAACGGCCAAAGAAGTTCAAGAGAAGTCCGAGGCAGACCTGAAGAACTTGAGGGAGGCCTTGTCAGGAAGGGAGGAGGAGTTGAGAGCACTGAAGCAGGCAACCGAGAACACCACCACCCGGCAGTCCACCATGATCCTGAAGCTTCAAAGCGATCTCGGCCAAGCGAGGGCCGCTACTGCCCAGGCGGTAGAGGAGTACAAAGCTTCTGACGAATGCGCTAGCGAGCAAATGCTGTACTTTTCTGGTGGCTTCGAGCAAGCCATTAAGCGTGTGAGGGCCAAGTATACCGACCTTGACCTGAGCGAACTGAAGCCTGAGCCTCCGTCTGATGTGGAGAACACCGAGATAGGTGGTGGTGGAGGTGATGACGAAGATGACGACGCCCAGAGCTGAACCTGGCCGGCCTCTATGCCCAAATTTCCTGTGTTTTTGTCTTGACGTAGTTTGCTTTATTCTCGCAACTGAAAAACCTGTACTACCGTATAATCAGGGGAAGTGTGCACCACCGTATAATCAGGCATTCCACCGTATAACTGGGCATTCCACCGTATAATTGGGTATAACAATGTTTTCTTGTTTGTTATTCCAAGATGGAGAACGGGGTTCGTCCCTCTAGGGGCTTGACCGTTGTTGTTGTATCTGTTTATCTGTTGCTTGTCTTTGATTCTGCCCCACGAGAGTTTTGGGTGGAGTGTCACACTAAATGATCCGTCGAGAGCCGAGCGAATAAACAGGTGTTGAACGAGCGTGTCTGTCAGACCGAGCGGTTCCCCTCGGGAGCACTGGATAATCTCAATGATGGGCGAGAGAGGCTCACCGAATCAAGCAGATTTGATCATTAAATGCATGCTTTGTACAGATAAGAAAGTAATCATGTGAGGTGCACTTCATTAATTAATGCAGGCTATCCCGTACTCTTGGGCTGACGCCCAGACAAATGAGTGGTAGTAATAACGCCGTCGAGCGAGTGATTGTGTACGCTCTGGCACTCGGCGCAAGTGTATCCCGCCAAACGAGGAGAGCATTCTGGCTAGACATCAAAGTAGTTTAGTTTCCCAAGGAATTTTAAGAACACTTCCACTTCTACCGCCATTAAGGCAGTTATTAATTGATTCAAATTTCGAAAGAGTTGGTTGATCTCTCCTTTTATAAAAGCGGACCCTTGGTACTCCTCCCCCACAAAACTTTTCATTTCTGAGGGAAAGAGAGAAAGGAAAGAGTCTGCAAAATGTCGCGTGACATCAACAACACTCTGGAGAACCTTTGCCAGCAGGTGCAGGGACTGAGAGGTGTCGTGGAGGGGCTGTCAGCGAGGGTGGAGGTGATGGAAGACACGGTTCGCAACGCGGAGAAAGTGGTCCGGCTCTTGCTGATAACAGGCTGGAACCCCCTTCATGGCCCTCGGCCGGCGACTCCATCTCCTCCACGGGGAATGGTAACCTCCCCTGAGGGCTCGCCGTCGGCCTCCCCCGAGGCCAAGAGAGGGCGCGAGGACGGGCCACACTAATGGCCTCCTGCGGACTCGCTCAGGTTTCAGGGTTTTTCTTCTTTTTTTTTTTGTAACGGGAGTCTTCCCCCTCCTCTCGAATTAAAAGAGGGGTTTAGTTAAATGAAAAATTTCCCTTTCACCATGAAACCTCTCTGTGAATGACTGTACAAAAAAGGTAGGCCTAGAGTCACGCAATATGGTTACTCATGCATAAAGCTTAAACGAAAGTGAAGTGATACCGTTCACCCTTTGAAATGCTGCAAGAAACAGCTGTGTATTAACTCGTTTAGTTCCGTTGCCTGTTTGAGGAGAGTCTGTTTGTTTCTTAAGATCATTTGTTTATAGACGAGCGCCGTCCTGGCAGGAGAGCGTGTTAACTCGCTGACCGATTGAAGAGGGCCATGTTAGTCTCTTCAAATCGTTTTATTTATAGACGAGTGCCGTCCTGTCAGGAGAGCGTGTTAACTCGCTGACCGACCGAAGAGGGCCATGTTAGTCTCTTCAAATCGTTTTATTTATAGACGAGTGCCGTCCCGTCAGGAGAGCGTGTTAACTCGCTGACCGACCGAAGAGGGCCATGTTAGTCTCTTCGGGTCGCTATACTAATTCGTGGTTTCCCGGGACAATCATTGTTCGAAAAATTGTTAAGACCATCTTTCGAAAAGAAAAGACAAGGATATTCCCATTGATGATTAAA
Source organism: Rhododendron griersonianum (assembly GCA_018127125.1). NCBI lineage: Eukaryota > Viridiplantae > Streptophyta > Magnoliopsida > Ericales > Ericaceae > Rhododendron > Rhododendron griersonianum. The sequence goes on along the minus strand of CM030799.1, from coordinate 16,868,982 downwards.
AAAGAGATTACAAATCGATCGTCTAGAAACTCATCGAATGGGATAGGGATAGGCGTATAGCCTAGAAAAAGAACAGCACTAGACCCAACCAACTGTACGAGGGTCGAGAAACAAATTTAAAGAAAAGTAACTTGGAATTTACTGGTAGTAAATTTTCAGATTGTCCGCGTTCCACGGGTGAGGGAGTTTCCAACCAGACATGGTGACCAGTTGGTATACCCCGGACTTGATGACTTTTTGGACCTGGAACGGGCCTTCCCACTTCGGATTCAGCTTACCTAGCTTCTTCTTCTCCAGCACCTTCTTTAAGACTAGATCACCAACTTGGAAAGCTCTATGTTTGACCTTCTTGTCGAAGTAAAGCTTCGCCTTCTGTTGGTATGCGGCCACTCTGACTGCGGCCGCTCGCCTGGTTTCCTCGAGTAAGTCAAGGTTTAGGCTGAGGGCCCTCTCGTTCTGCTCTACATTGTAGTGTTGAACCCTGTAGCTTGGGATAGTGACCTCAACTGGGATAACCGCTTCAGAGCCAAAGGCCATCTGGAAGGGAGTTTGTCCCGTCGGAGTACGCACAGTGGTGTGGTATGCCCAGAGGGTGCTTGGTAACATTCCTGCCCATAACCCTTTGGCGTCGTCCAGCCTGGTTTTGATGATGCTAAGAAGGGTGCGGTTGGTGACTTCCGCCTGCCCATTGGCTTGAGGGTGACCAGGAGTTGCGTATTTGCATTTGGTGTTGAACTGCTCCTAGAAATCTCGCATCATCTCATTATCGAATTGCTTGCCGTTGTCCGAGACGATGGCATTGGGAATTCCGAACCTGCAAACAATGTGCTTCCAGACGAAATCTCTTGCTGCCTCTTGAGTGATTTTGGCGAGCGGCTTTGCCTCCACCCACTTAGTGAAATAGTCGATAGCGACTATGGCAAACTTGTGCTGCCCTGGCCCCAACTTGAAGGGGCCAATGATGTCGATCCCCCATTGCGCGAACGGCCAAGGGTTATCGATGGGCGTGAGCGGCTCTGGAGGCTGATGGGGAATGTTGGCGAAGCGTTGACATTTGTCGCATCGGCGCACGAAGTTGTTGGAGTCGGCCTTCATGGTGGGCCAATAATAGCCCGCTCGGAGTGCTTTGAATACCAGCGCTCGGCCCCCGGAAGGGTTGCCGCAGATTCCTTCATGAATCTCCCTCAGAATGAATTGGCCCTCCACATCTGAGACACACCTGAGATAAGGGTAGCTGTAGCCTCTTTTGTAGAGGGTGCCATCCTGGAGGAGGTATCTTGCTGACCGGTAACTGAGCTTCTTCGCTTCCCATCTGTCCGAGGGAAGTTCCCCATCCTGGAGGAATTTAATGATGGATTCCGCCCATTCTGCATGGGAATGGATAACCTGGACCTCCTCGGGTTTTTGGTCATTGATACTTGGTTCTGCAAGGTACTGGAGAGCAGTCATGGGCCCCAGGTGTTCGTCAGGAGCACTTGCCAGGCGAGCCAAGGAGTCCGCCTTTTGGTTTTCTTCACGTGGGACCTGCAAGAACGTCACTTTCTCGAAGGTTGTTCTGATTTTGGCGACTAGCTCTGAGTACTTCTTCATCTTCTCGTTTTTGGCCTCAGCTTCCCCGTTGGACTGATGGATCACTAACTGGGAGTCGCTAAGGACTTTGACCACTTTAGCTCCCATCTGTGAGCATAGTAGCAACCCGACAGCGACTGCTTCGTACTCGGCCTCATTGTTGGTTGCGTTGAATCCGAACCGTAGCGCATACTCCATCTGCTCACCGAATGGGGAGATAAGCACAATCCCAGCGCCGCTTGCGGATTTGTTGGACGAGCCGTCTGCGTAGACTGTCCAGCATACCACGTCTTGATCCTTTGTTTTGACCACACCATCTTTATCCTGTAAAGGGTTAGTGAATTCTGCCAGGAAGTCTGCCATGATCTGTCCCTTCCTTGCCTTGCGCGGTTGGTAAACAATATCGAACTCACTGAGCTCGATAGACCACTGGATGAGTCGGCCGGACAACTCAGGCTTTTGAAGCACTTGCTTGAGCGGTCGGTCGGTCAGCACCACAATGGTGTGTGAGCAAAAATAAGGACGCAAGCGTCTCGCCGAGATAACCAAAGCAAAAGCTAGTTGTTCAATGAGTGGATACCTGACTTCAGGGCCGCGGAAAGCTCTGCTAACATAGAAAACTGGCTTCTGAATACCTCGCTCTTCTCTGAATAGGGCTGAACTGACTGCGTTTGGGGAGACTGCCAAGTATAGGTAAAGCTGCTCTCCTGAAATGGCCCGGGAGAGTAAGGGGGAAGAGCTGAGGTAAGCTTTTAGGTGCGCAAACGCTTCTTCGCATTCGTTGGTCCACTCGAAAGCTTTCCGCAGAGTTTTGAAGAAGGGGAGGCACTTGTCCTTCGACCGACTGACGAATCGGTTGAGCGCTGCTACTCGCCCGGTAAGGCATTGAACCTCTTTGATCGTTCTTGGTGCCTGCATGTTGATCACTGCTTGAACTTTCTCGGGATTGGCTTCGATTCCTCTCTGGCTAACCATGAATCCAAGGAATTTTCCTGCTCCTTCTCGGTCGGCCGGATGCATCAGGATCTGATTGTACCCAGAGAAAGCGTCCATGAAACTCAAGAGTTCATGCCCCGCTGTTGAATCAACCAGCTGGTCAATCCTGGGGAGTGGGTAGCTGTCCTTCGGGCAAGCTTTGTTCAAGTCTTTAAAGTCCACACACATGCGCCAGTTGCCATTCGCCTTTTTGACTAGCACTACGTTGGCCAGCCAGTCAGGATATTGCACCTCCTGGACGAATCCAGCATCAATCAGCTTCTGAATTTCCTCGAGGATGGCATCGCTTCTCTCTTTTCCGAAGATTCTCGGTTTTTGTTTTACAGGCTTGAAGGTAGGATCCACGTTCAGGTGGTGGGTCATTATCTCGGGATCGATCCCTGTCAGGTCCGCATGAGACCAGGCGAAGACGTCCTTGTTATCTTTCAGGAAAGTGACCAACTGCTCCCTTAATTGAGTGGGGAGCAGCGAGCCAATCTGAAGACACCGGCCTTCTCCTATGTCTGCCTTGTCCAGCTTTTCTATTGGTTCCGCGTGAATTTCCTCCTTCCTGTCGCGCACTTCGAGGGCATCTACCACGAAGGTTTCTTGTGATCGTTTCTCTTTAAGGGTGGCGACGTAGCATTCTCGTGCTGAGCCTTGATCTCCCTTCTGAGACCCCACACCGTTCTCGGTTGGGAACTTGATCACCAGATGGTACGTGGAGGTAATTGCCTTCATGCTATTGAGGGCCGCGCGCCCAAGAATTGCGTTATAAGCGGAGGGGCAATCCACAACGAGGAACTTGACCATTTTCACGATCTGGCAAGGCTCAGCCCCCATGGTGACTGGGAGATCAATCGTCCCCATGGGTTGAACCTTTTCGCCGGAGAAACCCACCAACGGGGACCGGACAAGCTGCAGTTTGTCCTTTGGGATCCCCATTTGATGGAAGGCCCCGGAAAAAAGGATATCTGCAGAGCTTCCATTATCAACAAGGACCCTGCTGGTTTTGAAGTTTCCAATAGTGACGGTGATCACTAGTGGATCATCGTGAGGGTGTTGGACGCCTGTGGAGTCGCTGGCATGAAAACTGATGGTTTGCTCTTCCATTCTCCTTTCCTTCCAAGGCCTCTCGGTGTGGAGGATCTCTGTCGATCGCAACCTGCGGGTGTGGGCACGTCTGGAAGTATTGGACTCGCCACCCCCGGCATACCCACCAGAGATGGTGTGGATTTCTCCAAGTGCTCTGCGGGGTTCCGGATTAGTGCGAGGGTTACGGTCTTCCCGCCTGTCCTGGTGCTGGGGCCGAGCGGATGGCTCAGGCTTGTCTTGAAGGAACCTCCGCAAGCGCCCGTGCTGGATCAGATTCTCAATCTGTTTTGAAAATTCAGGTCGTGTCCATGATCCCTGTGGAAGCGACAATACTTGCTTCGGTCTCTAGGGACCCCTGGTTTCATTGCTTTTGGCCAACGAAGCTCTGGATCGTTGATCAAGTGAACCAGCACCTGCTCGGGCGTTGCGTTTAGCGGTGTGAACCGTTCGAAACGTCCTCGAACACGTGGACGATCCTCCCCTCTCAACTTCTTCTCCGGCTTGGCCTCCTTCTGGGGTTTGGAATGCTCCGCTTCATGCCTCCGTTTACCACTGCCTGATGCTTCATCCGAGTGACGTCGAGCGGCCATCGCCTCTTCGGCGTTGATGTGCTTCTGAGCCTTGTTCATTAACTCCGCCATGCTAGACGGCGACAGATTCGAAGAATTTGGTAGGCTGGAGCCCACCAATAAAGGTGGTGAGAGCCACTTTGTCGTCTACTTCGTCGATTAGGAGCGCCTCGTTGTTGAAGCGCTTAAGGTAATCGCGGAGCGATTCTCCTTCCTTCTGCTTGACGTTGAGAAGGTAGGTAGCTGGTCTGTGCTGACGCCGTCCGCTGTAGAAATGCTCGATGAATAGCTTGCTCAATTCGTCGAACGTCCCAATTGAGCCCGGCTTGAGCTTTCCAAACCAAACCCTGGCCGAGCCTTTCAAAGTAGTGGGGAAGGCTCGACACATGATCTGGTCCGGACAAGCGTGCAACGTCATGAAGGCCTTGTATGTCTCCAGACGGTCGAGCGGGTCGCCCAATCCATCAAAAGGCTCAAGCGATGGGAGCCTGAACTTTTGAGGGAGTGGGTAAATAGTGACTTCGGCTGTGAAAGGGAGATTGGTCTTCTGAACCAGATTCTCCACAGTCCTGGATCCTCGATCGTTAACCTGCTTCAGCACCTGGTCCATCTTCTCCTGCAGTTCTTTGAACGCAGCCCCCTGAGCCAATGATGACCCAGAGTTGGGAGCATTCCTGTGTCGGAGGGCGACGAAGCTATTATCGCCAGCCGCCGTGGACTAGCGATGATCAGCTGTGTCGGAGGGGTCCCCACCATGGTGGGTGCCCTGAATCTCTGGTGAATCTCCGCTCGCCTCCCGCTCTTCGTCCGGGGGTGTTGGTTGAGGGAGGCGTTGGAGAAGCCCCGCGTTCTGCTCCCGGAGCTGATTAACCATCTGAGTAAGTTGATTAACCTGCTCCTGGAGAGGGTTACCACGGTCTTCTCCATCTGGGCCGTTTCGTTGGCTTCCGGCTCTCGTGTTGACCATTCTATGGAGTTTTGAAACAGTTGAATTTATGAAGTAGGAAACTCGTCGCTTCCCACAGACGGCGCCAAACTGTTGATGTCTGAAACTGGACGGTCAATCCGAGCTCCGTCTTCAAGGAGTTCCTGCAAAACAGCGTCCGGGGACTGGGGGTGTTGCCAGTCGGGGACCCTCCGATGGCTAAGTTAGTAAGAGTATGTCCGGGTAGAATTCTATGTGCTCTGTGTATATCGAGTAGAGTACGTACCGTAAACCCATGGACGAGCTGCCCATTTATAGGCGAGGTGGTTCGTGTCCCTGCGAGGGGCACGAAGGTGGTAGATCGTGGGCCACGACGACGGTTGAAGTCCCCCGAGGTGGGGGAACTCCCGTCCGAACTGGAGTGAGTGGTGGACGTGGGAGTCATGGCTCCGTAGTCCAGGAATCCAGGGGACGTGGGGTTGCCCCCCTCACGTCCGAGGATACCGGCGGGTGTAACCGTACTGACCCAGTCAGTGCTTATCCTGTCGTCCCAGCGAGGTTGGAGGAATCTGACCGAGCGACTTGAATATGACCGAGCGACGGCTGTCCGACCGAGCAGGTCACCTCTTGACACGTGTCGAAAGAACAACGCTCGACAGTAAATGCCTAAAAAATATCCTCATCAGGTTTCATCGCTGGTCTTTTTCAAACTCAGGAGTGAGTCAATATCTTTCTCGATCTTCTGGGTTGTAACAAAACGCTACAAGAATAAGGCTGACCGAGCCTTATAGTCGGGGATAGACTTACTAGGCAACTTGTTGAACCATAGCAAGCCGAGCATCCCAAAGCTTGACGGGAACATCTTGCACATTAACGGGTCGTCAGCATGGTGAAGTGACATATCTGCTGGTAATATATCAAGTGGGCGACCGCATCCCCTGTTTTTGGATCATATTGATTGAACTTCGAGGCAGTGAAATTCTTTGGAGGTCGAGCGTTTTTTATCGTTTCGGTAAATGGAGATGAGACCAACTGTTCTAACACCATTTTCACTTTAGTCTGAGGAGCCTTCGGGGTGACCGCCACCGAAGGATCCGCGGCCAGAGCAGGGTGCCTCTCATAAACCTCCTCCCGGTGGCGACGCTCTCGATGACCGGGGGAAGGAGACTGCTCGCGACGATAATATCGATCTCGGTCATGACGCCGAGCGCACTCCTCCTGCCCCCGATACTGCCGCTCGCGTTGTCGATCCACAGCGGTCTCGTGACTTGCTGTATACGCCAAGTCATAGAATGAACCTGAACTCTCCTCCGATACCTCAAGCCTATGATTCTCTTTAGACCGGGCGAGGTGATCTCTGAAGTCGTCCCGCGCTTGAGACCAGTCCGGGGATAAACTCAGGATCCTCTCGTCGTACGGGGCCACTCGCTTGCCAAGGTGACCCTTCACATGAGCATTCTTCCCTTCGGGCCGCTGCGGGGAAGGCGACCGATTCCGATCCCGACTCGGCGACGGAGTACAAAGATATTCACGAACTTGAGGGTCACTCCTCAAGACCGCTGGAATCTCATCTGAGAGTGTAGCCCCAGAACTGTAGTCACGTTCCATTGGATGCCTAGATCTGGGCTTTGAGGGGATGGCCTTTCACCGTCGTGGATTTCTACCATTTTGCTGAAATGAACACCAAACATGTCGAGGAGCCAACGTATAGGGAAATGTTTTCCCCGGCAACGACGCAAATTGTGGATGGTGGCTTCTCTTCACAGCTTATCCAGATTGTCCCTCCTCTGCTCCACCACGAACTTGCAATAATGCGTGACGCGGTTGGCCGCCTCACGCCCCTCCGACGAGCAAGTTAGAATACAGGAGAGATAGGGTACTTTTAGAGTGATCTAGGGTTGCATACCTTTCTCTAGGGTTTATCCCTCCCCTTATATAGGCGAACGTACTTGCTCTCCAAGCCAAGAGTGACCATGACGCACGGCACATGCCCGCGACGTCACATATAACCGCCTCACTTCCAAGATATTCCAAGTCCCACTGGAACCAGCAAGAGGAATCTCTGCATGGCTTCTACATGGGTCAAACCAACCCGACCGACCAATCTGGCCCGCTAGCCCGACCCAAAGACTCGGTCCAAGGGCTCACAAACTGGGCCATAAACCGACGGGTCGGATCCTTCGGTCCGGCCCACCTCTCCTCGGCTATGCTGCTACCCTGTTGGGCCTCCAACCTAGACGCATACGGGGCCAGCTAGGCGCGCCCAACATCTGGCTCCGCCCGCTTCCCTTGGGCCTGTCCAACGGCCCCAATGGTTCGGCCCACCACAATGTAACAGAATGAGCTTTTGAATTGAATGGTTGCTCACAAAAAAATAACATGTCAAGTACAATGGTACCTTAACAGAAAGAAGAAATCCTTCTTTCTTTCTCTCTTAAAATCCAAATAAGAGAACAATTATCAGTAATAGGCTAATAGCAGATAAAAATTCTATAGGACAATAAATAGTAAATACCCGTGTAGCTGGAATACAATGCCCATGTAACACAAACCAGTTAGGATTATGAATCTCTTCTATTCCACCAAACTAGAAAAACACCTAAACTCAATATCTAGTATCGTCCATTCCCAAATACGGCAGAATAAAGATTCATCTTAGGGACCACAAAATGAAGAAATTATCAAGGCAATTCATAATAGCACAGTAACAAAGTCATGGAAGAGCAAGCAATTGAAACCGGAAAAATGCATGGCATCCTTCACATCAATTCAAGAAAAATACAAAAATGCGATATTTTAAACTATAGTTTTGGACTTGGATATTGAACCAACAGATTTATAGGTAGATGCACAAAAAACTCAATAAGAAGATATAAAAAAATAAAAACTAAACTAAATAACAAAATAAGTTTAAGAAAAATGAAGGCGATAAGCTTAGAGACCAAACCATAAGTTCAATGATCCCAACTAATCCTTTATGCATACAAACTAAGCCTCTGCTAATTACTTGATTTCTCATGATTAAACGGACGTAGATTCCATATCAAGTATATGGTTAGCATTAACTCATGAGTGCCTTATCATCCCTACAGTCCATTCCTACTTTTCTAAGAAGAAGAAGATTAAGAAGAGGTTAACATACAAAATGCCACCTAAAAAATAGGCCAGACAAAAAAAAAAAAAACTCAAGTTCCAAAAAGTCAACTAATACCTTTGGTCATCTTGAATTCCTTTGGTCATCTTGAATTCAGTCACATCAATCATAGTCAATTCAAGAGGTATATGTCAAATGTCATTGCCATTGTATAATCCAATGTAACTTGGTACCCAATCTTATTAGATTCTCAAACTTGAACAAACCATTCAACAAAATAAAATGTGCTCTATTGACAACTTTCAAAACCTGTATATAATGTCAAATTTTGATAACCAATAGTGAAAATTAGAAAGAGCAACTCTCATCCAGAAGAAAATGGGAAAGAAACTTGCAACAAAATATACAAACCTACAACAAAACTTATAAGAAAAAATCAATAGATCCAAACAAATCAAAACTATCTATACTAATAAAGGATCAACGTAACAATTAATATAACTATATACAACGAACCACACAAAAACTGACATGGGTACATAGTTACAGCGCACATGGAAGAGATACTGTATGCAATGAAGATGATGGAAACAACAAGAGTTGTACACATTCAAAATAAAACAAAAACAAAATCAGACTAAACAATACGCAATTTGATCACAGAGAGATATGGAGAGAATCAGGGCCATTCAAAGTTCCAAATTAGTCACTGTTGCATACTACTTTGGTCAATTGCAGTAGCCAGCCAAGTTCGGTCTTAACCTATGGTGGTCAATTTGAAACACGGACCCATAGAAAATAGAAAGAGAAGAACAACGATAACAACAAAAAGTAGGCGGCATAGCAGCTAGCTTTCATATTCGCCCTCATAGAATATGCAAAACCCCATCCAAAAACTAAGCTAATTTCAACATGAAGCCTATGAGGAAATATGCTCAATCCTTTGAAGAGTGAAAGTGAAAACCTAAAGGCCTATGTTACATCGACTCTTTAGCTTATGGTGTCGTACCCGTGTCAACATGGCACTGACCCAATTTGTGAGGGAAACTAGTTGATGTTCTGGAGAAGAAGAAGAGATAAATTTGGCCAAAGTCTAAATGGTGCAAACACATATCATTAACTGTTGATAACTAACAAGAGGAAAATATTAATGTATCTTGGGCAAGTATTAGAAACATTAATGTACCTTTTAAAAACCTTAATGAAGTATCCTAAGATTCTAGTAATGACGGCACCTTCATACATGTCTGTAACCACATCGATATAACCTTTTGTCACTCCCTTTCACTCTAAAACAAACAAAATGATACCCCTGGGTACCCTATCCAATTGAGAGATACAAGGAGTCAAAAAATTAAAAACCTTTGACATATTCTACTAATTAACAAAAAATCAGCAATACATCTCAAAACTGCGATCATGTTTATGCACAAAATATTTGCTAGTTTTAAGGGGTTGTGCTACAAAAGGCACAAATTTTGGTTAAGTTGTCTACCATGTTCATAGCCAAGCCCGCAAGAAAGTTAGCAACCATGGTGTCAGCCTCGTGTAATCAGCATCTAAAAGTGAAGCCTCGCAGTAACCAACTCACTCAAGGCGTGTTTCATTAGTGTTGGTTATGCGTATGAATGACTTAAGTGGTTATTTTGGACTAAAATGAAAAGTTCTCCTATGAACCGTTTTAAGTGTCTTATTTATGGGCATAGAAGGTAATCACATTGCACATGTAACACCAACACTGTCAGAATGTCCAAAAAGTTACTTCATGTAACACCACCACTCAAGTATTTATCAGAACTAGTTTCACGCGACGTGCTTTGCACGAATCGCGTGCTCAGTAAAATTCTTCGAAACTATATTGTTGTTTCGAGCATGTAAATATGGCGACGTTTGCTATGGAAGTACACCAAAAGGAATGTAACTAAAGTTGGAGTAGTTTTTACTTGATACCAGCATCAATGCCCAAGTAAAAATAGTTATACAAGCTAAAATAGCAATGGAACCACCCAAATGTCACATATGCAAAAATTCTCTAGAAAAGCAAAAGCAAAATATGCACCCTTTTTTCATATCCGCTACTGAAAACCACAAAATAATCCACTAACGGCCTGTTTGTTAGCTTCATAAGGAGGGGGATATGGCTGTCCTCCTGGATATACATATCCCCCCTTGGCTATATCCCTTGTTTGTTTACAAAGAGAACCCGGACTATTTAATCCCCTCACTATTTAATCCCCCTCCAACCTCGTTAATTTTAGACACCCACCCCCTATCCAAAACTTATCCCCCTTCTCTCTATTTACACATGTGTAGCATGGCCAAGTGTAATGATTGGGACACAATATATCCAATGTTGTCATTTGTGTGTAAGTCTACATGCATCTTGTGTGGTCTCGTGCATCATACGGATTAGAAATATGTGTAAATAGCATTGATAAAACAATACTACCTTCGTCCCAATTATTTGTATCATTCGCAAAACAAGAACTTGGAAATGATACATTTTATAAATAAAAAATTCATTTTTTTTTCACAAAATAAAAAACTAATTGACAATCTAGTAAATTGGTTAAATTTTGAGTACCGGAAAACAATAAAGGAGTAATTAATTTCACCTCATAAACAGTACAGATTATGCCAAAAAAAACTGCCGAAAGGTGTCTTCAAGATGAAGTGATTCTCAAAATCCGTTGCCTAGGGGGGTATTTGACTATCCTTGCAAAAAAACACAGAGACGGCCTCCCAGACGAATATCTTATGAATTTTGGCGGGGGTATTTATAACTTCATGCTTCCATCAAATACCTTGGCGGCAAACAAAGTCCATTGTTCCTCCCTCATACTAATAGGTTACATTACATGATATCGTTCTTAAAATTTGGAAACTCAGGAGTTCGCTGCCATACCTGGTCCATCAAAGCACCCAAAATTTCATTACATGATATCATTCTTAAAATTTGGAAACTCAGGAGTTCGCTGCCATACCTGGTCCATCAAAGCACCCAAAATTTCATTGAGGAACAACACAAGCAAATTGGCTGAATGTGGCTTGTATCCATCACCCAATAGTATAGGTCGGGAGCCAAAAAAACAAGAGGCATCCATTAGAGAATCAGATGTAAAACTATGACATTTTTCAAATGGAAAAAAAAAAATCGACACCCATGCTTTGTCAGGAATCATTTAAAGGTTATGAAATATATGGATAATAACCATTATATATTTATTTGACATTGACATAAATCTTCAGTTGTACTAAAGATTTTGCAATTGTGAACATAAAAGTTACTAAGAGACCGTTCAAATTAAAGATCTTCGAAGTGTCTAGGGATCACTATGTTCTTTCGCATCCATCCTATTAAATCGATCAAGCTACCATGGTTTACATGGGAGAAAAATTCATTTGCCAATATGTTTTTGCTGTCATTTGGTAACATTCATTCTGAGTTCCAAGTTCCAACTATCAGAGGTCGCAGGTGCAGTAATGGAACATTGATAAGTCAAACATGTCCATCAAAATTTATCAACTTCCCTGTGCATGTACAAAAAGTTTACAACCAGAATACGTCCACAAGGATAACACGATAAAGGAAAAACTGGAATGCAAGTCAATTTGCTTAAATAAAACTGATTATTTTAAATCAGAACTCACCGAGACATGGTTAAGTTCTGAGAACGATTCTGAATCTGTCTGCTGTGTATATCCACATCTACAATGGTGAAGCCAGCACCTCCATAAAGAAGTAAATCAAGGACAAGAAATGCCAAAAGTGAAAAGAAAAAAGAAAACAGTGATATCAAGAGAATCTATGTAGCAATGTTATGCCCCAGTGGTGATGTAGCTTCTTGCTCTATTGATTAGTACAAGTTATTTTTTCTTCTTTCATTTTAAGAGGCATCAGTAAAGACACCACAAACAAACTGTAACACCCAAGGTACACAAGGAAAAAACGCCCACAAAATGCTACAAGCCTACAACAAACACTGGGCCTGAATCTATCATTTGATTTCAGATGTCGAATACAAAAGTGGCTCTCAATTTTATTGCCCATGATGAGACATAGCCACGGATATCTGAAGTCCAACTCATCCAGCAGGAAAAAAATAAAAATTACATGTAGTAGTGGAAAAGAATTTGTGAGTGCAACAATTCTATCACTCTCTAGTAGTGTGCAGGAAAAGTGCGGGAAACAAGTATTAATAAGCTGTAATAGGTATAGATTTTGGACACTTACTTGAGCATAATCTCCTATTGCATAATCTCGCAAAAGAACGTGACCATCTGGCTGCAAATTGAGAACACCATAATACGTCATCGTAGCATTTTTCAAAAAAAAAAAGAGCATGAAAAAGATGGCTATGTCAAGCAACACAAAGCGATAGCTACCTTTAATACTTTCTTGACATTCTGTAGCATCAAGGGCATCTTCTTTGGACAAACTGCAGACAACATAAAAATCTGCTTAACATGTTAGGTGTTTCATAAAAGCAGTGATGGCATACTCTATGAAACAAGGACAAAACAAGAACTCCCCAACACGACAGGAAAAACTATGTTTGAACCAGAAGTACAGAAACAACCATAAACAAGAAGTAGATGATCATGTACTAATGTACTTCCCCCTTATCTGTTTCCAGACCGCAAGTAAGCAATTACTTATAGCCCACACTTAAAAGGTAACGACATTAATAGAAGAAGGCATCATTGTGTCACAGAGATCATCAGTCACAACATCACAAAGAAAAGCATTGACTTGGTCTTCATTAAAATCCACATGTGACTGCAATCGGTGGAACAACAGAAGTTATTTAAACACTGATCATCGAGTTCATAGAGAAGGGGATTTCTTTGAAGTGGAATACTGATCATGAACATGATTAAAGGGTTGCTGGCAATAGAAATAAGTGGGACTCAAACAATTACTGAGAAAAGCTATGTATAACCGTGTCATAATGCCCATCAGTTGAGGCAGAAAGCACCAGCACTGGTATAAGTGTCTTCATCCAAAATAAGAGAAAAGAAGGAACTCTCAGCCCCCCTAAATTTAGGAGTTGACTCAAATAACATCTGCCAATAACGTACCCAGCAGGAAACAGTAGCCCCAGATTCAAGGCTGAATCTGGAGACACAAAGCTCCAAGTCCAGAAACAAACAGCAGCAAAATCAGCAAAAGGGATGAACTTAAAGAAATTAGTTTCCAAATTCAGAGGCTCTGAGCCTGAAAACAAAGGAACTCCAAGCCCAGAAACAGCAACAGAACAACTCTTCGCCCTCCAAAGAGTACATAAATAAATCTATTCTCTCTTAGCCTCCCTAGATTTAGGAGTTGAAAAAGCAACCAAAATAGTCCACCAGCAGAAACAGCAACAACAGATACAGTGCTGAACTTGGAGATACAGAGCTTCCAGAACTGTCAGCACTATAAATAGCAACCATCATGGATGAACATGGAGACAGTGAGACTCCAAGCCCAAAAGCAGCAACAGTACAAAAAGAGGCAGCAAACCGATCTGGAAAGGGTAGATGCACCCCAAATAAAAGCCACTAATGGATCTGCTAGGAACAGGAAGCCAAAACAGACCCCAACCAAAGATACAACCCCACTGACCACCAAAACGCAGAGAGAAACAAACACCCCCAACCAAAGAAACCAAAACAAGCCCAAAACAAAAGGAAAACCAGACTCAGACAGCAAGCCACCACAAAAGAAGCCCCCAACCTAAGACACTACCCCACTCACCACCCAAACACAGAGAGAAACAAACACCCCAACCAAAGGAACCACAAGAAACCCAAAGCAAAAAAGAAAAGCATCCAGATTTGAATTTGTAATCACACCACATTTGAAGTAAAGCATCCAGATTAGCAGGGCATACCCAAACCAAGCCCCACAGAGTAAAACCTCAGACCAAAAGATAATAACAAACGCACTGACAGTAGGACCAAAAATGATAGGAGATGGATAATAACAAAACGCACTGACAATAGGTACTAAGAGCTTGGAGGCAGATTTAAGACACACACACACACATATTATTTCAAAAAACACACACACACACACAGATGATCAACAATAGAAAAGTCACCAAATGCAAAGGCAGTGAATAGGAGCGCAATGATATCTGAGATGTTACTGAACTAATGATTCCATAAACCAACTTGTGCAGGGTGAAACATAATCCCAAATTCAAATTTCTCATATCCCCTATAACAAACAAAACTCGGCATGTGCTCACCAAGCCACAATTTTTCCAATTCAGTATGTAACAATGGACAATCCCAACAACACAAAGAAACACACCTCAACGAGTTGAATACAATACTTATTACCTTTTGTAGAAGGAAGGTCCTTGCCATCTTTACTATAATACTCCCTGATTGACACCAAAGTTTTCCCTCTGAAATCCTGAATTGTCACCCTTCTCTTCCCTAATAGCTACAATAGAACGAATAAACAAGATAGCCTCACTGCCTCAGTCTCAGATAGCTATAGAAACAACCTCTACACAATTTGCTAACCCTAAGTAATATTTCTTACTTCAATAGAATCAATACAAATACTATGCGTGTGCGTGTTAAATGCTAAGACAGTCTAAAAAAAAAGTAGTATAACCCGAAGATGGGGTACCCAAAGTATTTACTCCCTTGGTCCCAATCTAACAATCTGTTGATTTTCCACTGTTTAAGACATCTGAAAAAATCATCCATAGTTTATGCTTTATTCTTGTTTCAATAATTTTAAAAACTACTTTGGAAACAACTAATTGAGGTACACAGATAGGTTCTGAATTTCATTTTAGGTAGAGACATTATTTGTTAACCTAATCAAAGCGCATGAATGCCGAAAAGAGACCATTAATGTGAGACGGGGGAGTATACGGATATATTCATCTTAAGAGAAACTACAATGGTAAGCCATTTCCCAATCTAAATCAATTATTTGGCATGAAGTATCCAAAAAATGAGTTCCTACAGTCAGCCATTTCTTGGCTTAAGAAATGGCTTTGCCATTATTCATTAATCAAGCCAAATTTGGCACAAGAAATGGTAAAGCCACGTCAACATCCGTGTGTTGCTACCTCTTTCTCCAAATCCCTATGAAATTATTCAAGTGATCAAACGGTCATCATGATTAAGGTAAAAAAAAATTGGTCGCCACGGTTAGAGTTAACTTTGCCAATATTGACAACATACCAATGTTAGCAAGCCCAAAAATTGCTTTGGCTTGACAAAAATTGCTCAAACATTTATAGATGCTCTAAGCCACCATATGCACAATTTAGGGATCACATTATGTTGCAACCCTCACTAAAACTCACACACAAAATCCACTTATTAATGAACAACAAAAACAACAACAACATAACATAACCCATCTAGTCCCCAATCATTGGGGGTATGGGCAGGGGATGATTGGAGACAGACCTAACCTTTGGCAATATATGCACAAAGTGGCTGCTATCAGAATACCACTGAAACAGTGGCCCCCCTAAACCTCATTAATGAACACAAACATCAAATTAAATTATAAAAATAGGCTAAGATATCTTAGACTCAAATTTTGGAAGACAAATTTTCTCCTCCCAAATTTACAATAATGAAGCTTTTACTCGAATTGGAGCTTGCTCATTGGTGTCTTTCCTACCAAATGAAGCTTTTAGCCAAAAAAATTTGAGTAAAAATATAAGGGCGGGCTACAAATGCTATTACTCATAGATATCTCTATTCAAACATCTGCGCAATTTAGGGTTCACATTCTATTTAAACCCAGACCTAAACTCTCACAGAAAATCTACTACTAATTCTGCTAGTGTTATTTTCCATTTTTCCTTGCATATCTCGTCTATATTTATTTGCATCAAATTGGTATCAGAGCAAGTTCCCACAACTCCTCTATCCACCACAATATCATAACTTTGTTATGCGTTCAAATTCGACGTTAGGGTTGGAGAGGAAGGATTTCATGATGTCAAATTTGGAATGCCGAAATATCACCCAAGCCTTAAAAAAAATTGACATCTCCCATTTGAAATCATGGGTCAGAGATGCTCATGTCTTCGAAACCCGTTAGGTTTGTAAGACTTCCCCAAGCAATTCAATAGGGTAGACCTTAATAAGGTCCCGTTCCACTTAACTTTTTGTTTTTTCCCTTAATATTCTCACAAGATCCGGGCAGAATGCTATAGTTTCATTCCGTGCACAAATGGTAGCTAGAAAGAGCTCAACCAACAGTTACCAATTACCCAAATGTTATGGTTTAGAGCTGAGATCTGACATTACATGTGAACTACAATGTTGATACAGAGCTACATACGTGAAGCGAAGCTTGGTTATTGGAACCCTAATTTAAAAACGAAAACCAGAATTCACATCATCTTTGAACCCTAATTTCAAACAAAATCTCTAATTTCATGTCAACAAAGAACCCAAATTTTGTAGAAACACACAGAGAGCGAGAGAGAGATACCTTTATGTGGCGTTGATTGCATTCACCAATGCTGGGCCGAGCAGATTTTGCCTCCTGTGGTGGTGGCTAGAGGTAGAGGTAGAGGTGGGAGGTGGAGGTGGAGGTGGAGGTGGAGGCGGCTCCGCTAGTTGTGGTCACCGGTGCTGTTGGTCGACGCGAGTGGCGAGTTCGTCGCCCTCCCACCACCCGTCTCTCTTCTCTCTCTTCTCGTTACATTCCAAAGAAGGGGTTTTTCTTTTTTCTTTTTTTGTCCTCATTTAAGAGTGGAACCGGCAGGTGCCAGGGTCTAGTTTAGGGGGACAAAAGCCCGAATTTCAGTCGGATTTACCGGCTGAACAGTAATCGGCCCAAATGATTTTACAAAAGAGCCCTCCTACCCAACAGCACAAAAGGACAAAATAGTAAGTAAAAAAAGGACGTAGAGGGAAAACATCAAAAGTCCAAAAACCCGTTAAAGTAATTCGTAAATAACCTAAATAGTGGCTGCGGCCCACCACTTGGAATGGTGAATTGACTGGAACACCCCAAATCCCAAAGAGTTGGATTGAGCCACTAGTTTCAAAGCCACGGGGCATTTTCGTCCAGAAATGGCAAAGTGTAAGCCACTTCTAGGAACTTGGTTCCTTTATAAGCCCCTTGTGGAAATTATGAGAGTGCGGGTGCACAACTAGGAGTCACTGAGTCAGTAGGAAATACTACCACATGAACAAAAAGTAAAGTAACATGCCAATGCAACGATCCAGGCAGTTTGTAAGTTTACATTTTCTTCACCTATGAGTCTGCATATCTCCTTCATACAATTGATGCCAAAGTATCCGACAAATAGTAAGATTTCATAAAATTTTATCACATGCAAACTTCAATGGATCCAATGCCGCAACTATTTATTACTCCCTTTGTCCCATTTCGTTTGTCCATTTTCGATATTCGTGTCAGTATGCAATATGGATCTTGTTTGATAGTTCTCAATTAATACTATAATAAAAAGTTTTCAAAATTACGAAAAACATTATAGATTGAAAGATATAAGCAATTAAAAAATAGAACGAACATCAAAAATGGACAAACAAAATGGGGAGGGAGTACTTAAAATGCATAACTAGACGAAAGCATATGTACTCATAACATTTTCCTGTAATATGTATGTATGTATGTATGTTTGTATGTATGTATGCATGCATGCTAAGCACAACTTGAGACAGTGATATACTTGCAATTCTTTGATAAGACCCATATTCATCATGTCTATGATAGCCAGATGGCCCTTGCGTCTTGCAACTGCCATGTACCCACCATTGGAGGTGAAATCCAGTGTGTATGGACGAAGATCTGTGCATCAGCAATAAATGACATTACAACAGCCATAAATAAATGAGAAAACACGAGGAAATAATATGCACACTTAGCATATATATATATATATATATATATAGTACAGTGGGATAACTCTTCACATTATTCGACAATTATCAGAATGGATGTGTGTGTGTGTGAGAGAGAGAGAGAGAGAGAGAACTAAATGTTTCACTGCAGAACAAGGGAAGAGGTTAAAGAAGATATAAAAGTCTATAACTAAAAACAAAGGGAATTGCGTCCCAAGAAAAATGTGACAAACTTAAAGAGAATATGCTACACACGAATGGCATGCTCTCAAACCAAGCATGCCTTATACGAGCTATACGTGGTGATCTTAGTTGAAGCTAAGGTTACCAAGCATAGATTCACAATACAGACTAAGAGATGAAGCCACACCCTTCAACAGAGGTCACAAATGGCATGCCTTATATGACCTCAGATGGGTTTGGCCTCATCTCTTGGATTATGGCTTTGTAGACTTCATTTTGAGATATATATTTACTCAGGTTTCTATACTGGGCACACACTTTTAGCCTTCACAAACATGCGCATGTGTCTCATTTAGGGACATGTTTGGAAGCTTATGGCAGCATTAGTTTGTTTGTACTTCGTTGTGGAACCAAGGTGGTTGGTTTTGGTTTGTTCCAAGAAAACACTGTAATTGGATCTGATTATAATGGTTGTGGGTTAGCCCATTGAATACCCTTGGAGATTCTAAGTTTCACGAGAATCTATTCTAAACCCCTTCGTGATTCAGTGGACTAGAAATCTAATGTGATATAGGCCTATGCCCAACGAGCGTAATTCTCATGTTTAGTTGGAATCGCTGAGTTTGGATCCTGAACAACCTGTTGGTGATAAGCCGAAAGGAAGGTGAGGATGATGTCAAGTCTCAAGCAACTTATGCCTTGGGTGGTGACACATGCCCTACAATGCCTGAAACAGAGACTCACAATCCCCTACAGTAAGCCAACTCCAAACGCCAGTCCTCAAAACATTATAAAACTAGGTACATCGCGACGCGCAAAGGCACGCGCAAAGGCACGTCTGTCATGCCCGTTGAATTGAACAGTGTTGAATTTTTTTGAAAGCGTAGGCTGCATAAGTTTGATGAAGAGTTTCATATACATAAGTACGCCATATTTATGATTACAAAAGGCCATCGGATGACAGCAATAGTGCACTTCTCTAACCATACCAAATCTGCAAATTAGGTTGTGTCAAACCTTCAGCACTAAAGTACCTGATTCTCCCAGTGCACTACCACACGTATTGCCTCTTGATAGGCAGATGAAAGGTTAGAATTCTCCTCAAAAAGTTTCTCTATTTCCAAAGATAGCGAATCAATCTGACAATAGAAATCAGAAGCAAAAGTGTTTATCCAAAAAAATAGAAGCAGCAAAAGTGAACAATTATAGTCAGGTCAATGGCTGCATTGAAATTTGAAAGATTTGAGAAGGATCTACCTCCATTAGCAGTTTCTGTCTGCTACTCTCCAATCTCTCCACCACCACTGCCATATCATGCAATTGCTTCTCAAGTCTCTCCTTGTCTTCCTGCAAAATATAGAAAAGATGGATAAACAACTACTAAATCTCAGGCTAACAATTAAAAGAGACGGCTTTGTTCAAGGATCATTCAGAACTAAATTTGAGTAACTTATTCACAGAAAGTGTCAAATATTCCCCTCAAAATCATGCTTGAGTTTTCCTGGTATGAAAAACATATCTATTGAAGTTTAACCGAAGACTTTCACTCACCACTGAAAAACTGCATTGCACAGAATAGATCATTAGAAGAGAAGGGGAGGTCCCCAAACAAAAAGGCACAAATGATGATACAAATTGTTAATAAGTGGCACTCCTGATAATGGACATCAAAGCCAGCAGACGAAGAATCAAATTTAACAATAAGTGACAGATCCTGAAATTCAAAGTAAAATCCTCTGATACCGACAATATAAAATTTGTTGCTCGAGTTGTTAGTTGCACTGTACACTAAATTATAACAATTTGTGAAACCAAATCCCACTCCCTTCCAAAATAAAACACAAATAAAAATTGAAATGGCAGTCATCCCCCCTGGCGACTGGTAAGTGCCCTTACTTCATATGCGATAATGATGGTTCAAGAAACATCACTTTCGTCTGATAAGTCTAAGTGACATTACTGAGATACCAACATCGCTATCAGTCCTCACATAAGAAAGCCTGAAGTCATGATGACATGAACCTTCAAAGGATAGAGGTTATCATAAGAATCAGAGGGTGTTCCACTTTTGTTTAAAGTGCCTTTTTTTTGGTCCAAAAAGAAGGCTGGTTCCATATCTTTGAACCTTCTTATTTTTTAAAATTCTTCGACCAAAACGACGTCGTGTTGGTCTCTGTTCCCTACAGCCTCCCAAGTGAAATGACAATACTGCCCTTGCCCCATTTTCATCTCCTAGGGCTTCCACGGTACTACCCTTGCCCCATTTTCATCTCCTAGGCTGGGGCGGCAGGTGTCGGGGGAGGAGGAGGAAGGGGTGGATATGGAGGCGGCGGAGGAGGAGAGTTAGAGCTGGGCCGCGTTGTAGAGCTCGTTGGTGTTGACGCCGTCGATCTCGGTGATGTCGTAGTAGCAGTGGGAAGAGAAGGAATTGAAGAGGCGGTAGCAGTGGGAATAGTAGCAGTGGGAAGAGAAGGAATTGAAGAGGTGGGCGAAAAGCTTGAGGAATGCAAATCGGAGTTCAGGGGGAAGGAGGGTTTGGCAGAAGGCGTACACGCCCATGAGGGAGGCCAGTGAGGTCCACAACTCCTTCATTTTCTTGTTCCTTTCCTACTATGGTGAAATGTTTTCTCTTTTCTTGGATATGTATGTCTAGAGAGAGAGAGAGAGAGTGAGAGAAGGGGAGGGGGGACCTCTACGGTCCATGCGTGGAAGAAGAAGAGGAGAAAGCCCAGGGTGCCTGGAGAAGTTGAATAAGTCCAAGGGGCAATATAGTCATTTCGACAATAAGCTTTTTAAAAAAGTAGTTTTTAAGAAAAAGTGGAACAGATCTTCTTTTCTTGTACTGTTCATTGCGAAAAAAAGAACTTTTGAAAAAATAAGGGAATCTGGAACGGCACCTCATAGAGCAACGCATTAAACAGTAACAAGATGTACACGATCTCAAGATGGGAAACAAAGTAGAATGAATGATGGGGGACCAATCGGTGAGATAAGCATGACCTCGGACAAAATCAGGGATAACATGTGACATTAACCAAAAAGTAGCCAAAAAGTACTTTCGGCTTCATAGCACTTCTATCAATGACCCAAAAAGTAGCCCTTCAGTCATACCCCCATGAATGTTATGACATACCTACTTTGTTAAATGAAAGAGAGCCTCAGAGGAGCAGAATTTCAAGTCGATGACTCATTCATAAAAATTAATAAAAAAGTCATGAGGTATCTAAAAAAGTTGAGATCCAAATTTCCTTTTTCCCTTAATGACAGTAGGCCCATAGGTAAGTATTAGTGCAAGTTATAAGGATACTTGAGGTCCTTTTGGAGATAACTGCAAGTTTCTCTTCCAACTCCTGCTTTTCAGAGACGAGGGAAGACATCCGAGCTTGTTCCTCTGCCAAATGTCGTTGCTCTTGCTGCCTCAGCAGTGACTCTTGCTACTATAATTTTGACCAGTCATGAGCCGCACATTACGAGAAATTTCCAAGTATAAATCAGAGAATTACAAGGGCTCCAAAGATCTAACCTCCAACTGGGATTTCAAACTGGCTAGCTTTTTTTCCATGGATTGCATGTAATCTGGTGAAATTCCCATTGTTGTGGCTATGCCACCGAGTGGACCACTCATTGCTTGTAGCTGCATTGAATTTAATTCTGCTCTCAATGCTGCTGCATCTTCTTCTGCCTGTAGTCAGAACTAGTAAGTACTACAATAAAACTGGCACCCACTGAAAAAATCTAATATAACTTGCATACACGGTATTGTTCTTCTTCAGCTTCCTTTAAACGTTTCTTGATGGTTCGAAGTTGGGCTGAGAGATCCTCTTACACTAAATGTCAGAGTTCGTTGGTGAAGAACAGAGAAAAACAAATGTCAAATAACAAGTAACTGCAACAATAGTCACAAAATGGTGCGTACCCGAGCAAAAACTGCAGCATCTTTTTCCATTTCCACATCCTTGAGAGCTTTTCGTAAGGATGGCAAAGTATTCTGTTCCTAGATATGAAAAGTTGTTTTAAAATAAAGAATGTATTCAGCATATTCAAAAACTAAATCGATCATATGACTCATTTGGCTGATCAAAGTTCAAGTTGCAAAGTAGATGTCAGCCAGAGAAATAACACATATGTCGATAAGAAAGAGTAGAATGATCAAATTCAAATAAGGATAGACATTCCGGCAACAACTTAATTAACCAGAAATTTTGGAAATATGATCACCATGTAAACAGATGTATAGATATCTATATAGTTACTGTATCTTCAACAATACCCTTAATAAAAGAGTAAAGCTGACTAAAGTCTTGCTTTTGAGAGTAACCTTTCTTAATAAGTTCAGAAACGCCTAGACCATTGAAAATAATCAGCACAACATAGAATTAGCACATAATCAGGAAACCTTTTCTACTAAGAAAATCCATTGAGTAGAACTTCTTCCACATTAGATTCACTGATGAAGGCAAAAGAGTAAGAAAACATTAGATTCACTGATGAAGGCAAAAGAGTAAGAAACAGTGAAGGGACATAGCTCTCATTTACTTAATAAAGCTGATGAATGGTTCTGATTTTGCATGGAGATCCAAAGACCATAGTTGATGCAGGCATCTCTTTTCTGTCTCCACGTCTCTATCTAATTTAACTTATAGATTCCCCATGTAGTGATAATTGATAGCTTGATAAATAGCTTTACAAATCAATGGATGTTGTTACCGAGAAGGAAGCAAACTTCATGATTGTAGGTTGACCATCAAAGCACATTCTCAATTCCAGTTAATCAGTAAATTGTGTTGTTTCCGGTCATATTTTATGTGCAGCTAATGCATTCACAGAGAAAAAGGACAGTAAATGAAAGATACCATCATTTTGAATTGCATGAGACCAACTTTGTATCAACGTTGAGCACAAACATTTTGTCGATGAAGTCATCTCTGCAAAGTGAACGAACAAAAGTCACCACAAATAACTGCACCAACTCACCCCACCAATATACACAAATAACAAAAGTCTCTCAATTTTCACTCCCTTTTTCCGTTTTACCTTCTTCTTCACCAACCATCCAAAAATACATAAAACCCACTCGAATGACAAGCCAAATCCAGCCTAAATCATGGAAAAAGAACTCAGAAAATTACCTTTAGAATAGCTGTAGATCAGCTGTTGGCCCATTTCTTCTCTGCTTTTTCTACCAACCAAAACCCTATCCCTAGAATATGCATTCATGGAACCTCCGATCAACAACCAACAAATCCTAAAAAAAAATTTGCAGCCACATTAGCCAAACCAAACACCATGCAAACCGCAGCAAAGAACATACATCGGAAAATGCCACCGAGTACAGAGCCAAACCTTTTTAGGAGGAGCACGAACTGTTGTTTTGAGTGCTGGACGGAGCTACGAACCTAGGCGAGCAGAAGCGAACAAATCTCAGACGGTTATCTGCTCTGCGATTGAGATAAAGCAAAGTCGGAATCGAGAGAGAGAGAGAGAGAGAGAGCAAAGTCAGAATCCATCGGTCGATCGATCGAGAGAGAGAGAGAGAGAGAGAGAATTCTCCAATCTAAGAAGAAGAAGAAAAGGCGTGGTGGTCTCAGGTCTGTGAAATTCGCGGGCCAAGTAACTGAGTAAGTGGAGGAAGCCAAATGACCATTTTGCCCAACTGACCAAGAACAGCCGAACAATTGAGGGCTACAACTGTCCAAATTGGACTAAAATGGCTAGCGAAATTTAGGCCAAACTGGATCTTCTTTAAAAGGAGGAGGATTACTGCATTCATCTTGAAATTGCATTGCTCCACTTAATTATGCTAGCATGCTTATGTTGAATCTGAAAATATGAATCTTCATTTCGTAACTGCCAAGTATTGGACTTATGAAATATGTTAGTGTTGTTGTCTAAGCGTCGACTATGGACTGACACATCTTTGTAAACACTTTGTTTCATAAGTCTATCACGATTCCACAACTTGAGCTCACATGATATTGAAATCATTAGACAAGCCCAATGAAACTTATTTAGGCACCAAATAGGAGTCATCTGAATGGAATTTGGAAAATTGTTACTCATCCTACTCAAGGAAAGAATACAAAGATAACCTAGTGCTATACACCGATACCACCAAAATTTAATTAATTTTTTTTATATCCCAGCTAACTGAAAGTAGATATGCAAACACCACACACATATGTACACATACTACCTCACTGTAGTTGAAAGAAGAAAATATCTGGGGGACTGCACATTACCAACAAACTTAATTCTCTTTAACAATTATCCCGTGGATAGCCCAAGATGAACGTGGTCTTGCCATAATAAAAATAAGTTAAAATTCTTCACTCTTCCTCTTCAATATATTTCCAGAATGGAACGCTCAAACAGGATTTATAGCGAATGTCAATAGTCGACACATGGCCTTTTGGAGTTGAGATTAATTATGTCTACTTGCCTTCCTCTCTTCTCCAGACTTCTTCCTCATCATCAATGTTCCACAAGAAAACTCAACCAAAGGCAAGATTTCCAACATTTCGCATTTTCTCGGCTATATGTTTATGGGTGTTCTAACAACAATTTGTCAAGGATAAGCCAGAACCAGTAAAATTCCAAAGACCTATTAAGACGCCAAAAAAATGCATGGAAGTGACCAAACACACACTAATTCTGAGGACATGAGAAATATTAGTATGAAAGGGTCCTCTTACAAACAGTTTCATCTGTAAATTAGATAGAAGGTAGACCTGGTAAGACAATATCGTATTGATTCTTTGAACTTGATATAACGACTTCACGAACAATTGCCTCCTGTTTGATCCTCCAAGTCTTCTCTATACCTTCAGCCTCCAAGTACCCCCCCCCGCTTGGCATATGCCACTACAAAAAATATATATATCACACAACAACTTTTATTTGCACCATAAATATTGCACATGATTTCCTGGATGTCTCCAGACACAAAAAGAAAAGAACAACATAAAAAGAAAGAGAAAAGAGGGTTCTTTTTCCTTCAGAGTTTGGGCAATAATCAGAAAGACATGCAAACAGTTGTCCAGAATACCATTCAGGTTCATATCATACAACATAGTGTTCTCTATAAAGAGTTACAGGCAACTGCAAGCTGGCATTTCAGTTTCGAGAAATATAATGCAACTGGTATAGAATCGATTGCTCGGCAGACAAATTGTGCAATACTTAAGAAGTGGAGGATCACGTTAAATATTTGAAGTCGGATCACGGGAACAAAAAAAAAAACCTCACCTTGTCAACTTTGGCAGCAGCCATGGCAGATTTTCCATATAACTCCTCTCTATCAGCAAGCTGACCTTTCAATTTTTTTATCTCCCAAAGCCTGCAGATTGTAAATATTTTTTAGTGCAATAGAAGAAGAAATAAACAAAACGTGATTAAAATTTAAGAATCTCAAACAACAGTGTCGTACCTCAAAATTAGCACTTTCACCTCTAAGATACTTCTTTACTTTAATATCCACCTCATCTAAAATCTCCTGCATGCCAAAATTTTGTTGCCACATTCAGTAGATTTGCGTGAAAGAGAAGTATAAAGTATAAACATAAAAAAATTATGGCAATATATATAAACGTGAATACATCCAAGGCTAAACACCAATGGTTAATCAACACGACACACGAATGGCCAAAGCGAGACTTAAAGGATAATGAAAAACAGCAAGAGAAATAACAATGTTACTGGACATCTTACAGGTACTAGAGCATTTTCCAGATATTAGAGACAGAGACCTTGAAAAGCAACATAAAAAAGGAAGGCAATTAGACAAAAGGGGAATAGGGTGGCTAATCCTCATATACATAGTTTTTGTGACAGCCAGCATTAGCCAAGGAACATCAGTCAAGACCTCTCATGCAACTTTTTGGATCTGAATAGCTGAAGCAGAAGAAAGAACTAAGGCAGTGAACAGAGAACAAATGCAGAGAACTGAGAAGATGAGGAAGAAAGAAATTTGTTTGACGAAATTTAAGAAGTCGGAGGAAATGGCTAATGTCCTGATACAGTTTCTATTAACAGGAAAAAAAAAAAAAAAGTAAGAATCTTAGTTGCACGAAGCGGAAGCGGGTGCGGGAGCATGGGAGCGAGGGAATACAGAAGCTCCCAAGGTTGGGAGCGTGAGAGGAGCGTGTACATATATTATGAAAATAATGTAGCAAAGAGTTTTCACTTTAAAAGTACAATCATTTTAGGAAGTAAAAATATGGGCCAAGTCCTCCATAAGTATAAGAAATGGACAATTGTTACAATATAGTATGATTTTCTTTTCAAGATATCATGAGTTGGGCTAGACATTTGAGTTCATCAAAGACCAATTAATAAAGCCAAGTGTTGTTTTCTATACAAAGATCACACGAAAGCCCCCATCTTTGTAAGGAGTGAGCACCCATCTCAATGGGAGCGGGCTCCCGTCAAGCTCCTTAGTTAGGAGCGCAAAAGCGGGCTCCCAAGGTGAGAATCGTTAGGAGCTCCTTGCAACACATTAGGAGCTCCTTGCAACTAAGGTGAGAATCGTTAAGCTTCTTTTGTCTTACGAGAACAGGTCTATATTCGCAAATGTGGCAAAAGTTGTGACAATTTGGCCTTTGGTACTATGGCATGCTTTCACGTTTTAACTTTAAATTTCCAACAGCAACTGTTTCATGATGTTTAAACATAAGCTGAAATCAGAACTAACAGAAAATAACTCAAGTCCTCCGTATTTATTCATTAACAAATAAGCCTAAATGCCCAGATACATATTTATATGAAATCTATATACGCTCCTTAGGCGCTCCCAAATTTAGGAGCTTGTAGGTGCCTCCGCTCACCCGCCCCCGCTCCCACTTTGTGCTACTAAGGTCTAGAGTCCATCAAGGGTTGCAAAATCTGCGAATAGATAATCCACCAATTGTTTGTGCCAATTGTTATCGAATTTCTCAAGCCATCCTCTCCATTTCACTATCAGAGAATCAAACTTTCGGAAAAAGGAAAACACGATTCCCAAAATAGTACCCATGTTAGCAAACTACAAAGTCTCATTGTGGGAAACTATATCTTTCACTTTTCTTGAATCAAAGTAGTGAGGATAGAAAAAGATCAACAGAAGGAATTGCTATTTTGAAGTGTAAAATCGCCGAGAAGGAAGAGATTGATGTAATCGGGGACATTATAAGGCATGAGCAAAACACTATAGTAAGATTTCAAATTGCTCATGCATTATAATATCCCCAATTACATCAATCTCTTCCTTATCGAGTTTGTGTGTGTGTGTAGCATAGTATGATGCATTTTCTTTTAAAATAGTTCCCTTCAGTGTTGAAGGGAACTATTTTAAAAGAAAATGCATCATACTATGCTACACACACACAAACTCGAATCGGCATTCTAGTAGGATAAAAAATAAAAAATAAAAGGAAAACCATAATATGCTCATAAGTCATGTACAAATGTCATAATTTCTTATTAAGTCATGCACAAATGTCATAGTATAAAATAATTCTTTCATTCCCAAGGGTTTGGGTAATCTACCTGCACCACCCTGTCCAGATTTTGATTGTAAAATTGTTGACCATAAAGTGATGAAGGATCCATTGGCATAGATTTCTGAGAAACTTGAAGTACTAATAATTCTTCCCAAGAGAATATCCAACTAAACTGTCCGACACATATCCTATACTGTACCAGTTGTTGAGTGTCCGACACGGGTTGTTTATACTTTCAGAAGGGTCCATGTTCATACCTGTAAAGCCTCTTGGAAGTGGGACGCCCTTCCTGTGTTTTGCAACCCATCACTGTTACTGGAAAGGTTTGGCTTTGTCAGGAGTATAACTGAGGCTGGGTAAAGACTAAAAGGATGCATTGACAAACTAATTGGACTACATTGGTAAGATCTGTCCAGGCGCATTGGTTTAAGGATCTTTAAGGATATGGAAAGGGTGTAAACACTTGGATGAAAATAGAAAGATCTGCTAATACAAGATTTGTGATGTGAAACATAAACTTGGCCTTAGGTTAATTGGATTCTACTTGATTCACCCATATTAACTTCTTGTTGGATGTCCTTCTAATTCAAAACGTGAAACAAGATGAGATTAGTGCAGGAAATGGTTGTACTGGAACGAATGACTAAGTGCACAAGAGTATGGTCCGAGTTATTAAAATGGTCATTTGAGGTCGTCCCTGAATTTGCTGCAAAGCCGCAGAAATGCTGTCACAACCCGAAACCCCAAGCACCACAACCAGAGACATAATAAAAAATCAAGTATTCTCTGCCACCAGCTTAGCAAAGGCAACAAACAATAATTGATAAACAATACCCACTTCCTTAATTATTTACACAATTTTACAATTACACAACCCACGCACACCTCTCTTCAGCTTACCTCTTCCTCTTCTACTCAATATTTTTCATGTCTGACCCACCTTCCACCCCCTCTTCTCTCCTCACCTCTACCACGGAGAAACTCTCCGCAGAACCCTCCACCGCTCTCTCCTTTCCTTAACTCATTCCTTTTATACAAAATGGTGACTCCTCCCATAAAGGTTCATTGCACGACACATGGCCTTCTTGTCCTTTTGTATGTATGCAGCTAATTTGTTTTAATTACCAGGGTACTACAAAACCCCACAACAAATCCTCAACCCTTGCATGCACCCTGCCACACCAGCACCTTACACCTCACGTGTACACCCTCATAAAACCAACACCCGTCCCCATGCAAGTCAATCTCTTTTTCTTACACGTTCTCTTTGTTTTAAGAATCGGGTCTCACACATGCTTCTAGAGCTAACTGACTGAATTAAAGGAACAAAAGAAAAATGAGCTCAAACTACATAAAAGGTAGGCAATATCTGTTCCTTAGAAGTGGGTGCTTTGCTTGTTATTACTGTGCTAGGTTGGAGTATTGGAATCTTGGTCTGTTTAATCCATCTCTGGAGGCTAGTGGCTTTGGGTTTTGGCTGAGGGCGGGTTGTTTTTGGCGATCTTTGGACTATGGATGAGAGTGTATTAGACTGGATGGAATAGGCGTGGTGTGCAGGGTTGGGCCCTCTGTCGGATGTCGTCATCTCCGGATCGAGCCTCTTCTCGGTGCCTAGTTCCTCTGTTGTTGCAGTTCAACCCCCCGATGCCGAGGTGCTATGTAGCTGCAATTATTCAGTGAAGGTTATCATTTGATCATTTCTGATCGTGACTATTTATTTTATTTCCTAGCCTGGCGGGTTGTGTCAGACAGTAGTTCGCTTTAATGTTATTACTGCTCGTATCACTACATATCATACCTCGTTGTACTATCCTTCCGCTTAGATGGATAGGGCAACGGGGGTATGATCTCAACACATATGGCAATTCTGTTATCTTATTTACTCTACCACACTCTCCATGCGGGTTGTGCATGGGTTATCGCACTTTTTTTCAATCTTGTTTATTTTTTCCTTTTCTTTTCCTCCTGGGGTATGTCCCTTGTAGGCTGTACATTCGGTTAACCCTTTTTAATTTCAAGCTAATTTACCCCAAAAAAAAGGTAGGCAAATATATTGAGCTCATAAAGAACAAGAATGAAGTTGACAAAAATGTTCAAACACCTCACCCTTGATGATTCGTTGCTGACTTAAGAAGGGCCATCCTATTGGCATCCATAAGACCTGGAGAATTCTCTGAATCCATCGAACGGGGGTGTTTCATTACTTCTTCGTAAATTTTCATGGCAAGTACAGTGGCTGATGGCTGCACTATCATTCCTTCAGAGTTCATACCACTGATAGGACCACCAAAGGCAGGATGGTTAGGGTCCCTTCGCTGCTACTGAACATTTCACTGTTGAATGAGTTGCAACTGCTGCTGCATTTGTAGTTGTTGCTTGTGCTCTGGTGCTTTCATTTGTTGAGTCTGAATTTCATATTATAATTTAGCATACACATAATATAAATGAGCATTGAACCAAAAATATATAAAAAAGCCACCTCTATATATGTTGATGCTGCTTCAGAATGTTTCTCATTCGTTCTTGCAATGAAGATGTCCCAAAAGACAGACCACCATTCAAAGAGAAATCCCCGAGGAGCATCAATCGCTGCAATATTAATTTCTGACAACATTAACTTCTAAGTTGCTATCAGATGAATTATTGTCCTACTATCAGTGCGCAATCTACAATATTTTATGAATCAAAATCGTATAAATTACTTACAGAAGAAACAATTCTGCCAGCAAACAAAGGAGATACACTTACCTATAATTATGTTTGGTAATATGATCAAAAAGCCACTCCTCCTTCTCCACAAGGGGGACATGGCTTCCAACACTTCCTTCTCTCTCTACAGCCAAGAAAAACATATATACAGAGATTATAGTTTTTTGCGATGATTTTTTGAGTGGATTTGTATTTTCACAAAGGGCTTGGAGGGGGGTGAGTGAGAAGTACCGGCATTGGGCTTCGAAATAGCGTTGGAGAGGCCACCGAGCACATGGTCTCGGAGCACAAAGCATCACCGGCAGAGTGGTCGAACACCACCTCCATCGCCCGCTTACAGTCTGAGCAGTAGAATAAAAAACACACATGGACCAAGTAAATGTTAGATATCTCAACTATAAAAACTATGCACCAGAACATCTCAAAAAACAAATTAAAAGGCTTTCACAAAAATAAACAATCTCACGCAAACCCATTAAAAACACAACCGGCATAGACACGCAGATAAAGGAATAAACCTAAGTTCATTCGAAACAAGTTTGAGTGCAACTGTTTTTTGGGGCCTCAAATGGAAAAAAAGAAAAAGAAATCCAACCACATAATTGTAATTTATTTACACATATACGAACCCTGACACTCACCTGTTGTTTGGATTTATAAGTAACTATAATTGATGCGAACTTTGGAAGTTATAAGTAACTATAATTGATGCGAAATTTGGAAGTTCCAAGTATTATCTGAGTATATACGAACCCTGACATTCAAAAGATCCTATGAGAGCACATTCCACAGAACCCAAAAGGAGAAGAGGTTAAACTACAAGTAGCAAACTCCAAAAGTTATAGCCATAACAATGGTAATTAATTCAGCATTTGGAGTAGAACAAAAGCATTGAACTACACTATTATTTGTCATATAATAACCAACCATTTAGAGCCCAAACAAAGCATGAGCAGTAAGACCAAAGCAAGCACATTAGTCAGAAAGTCAGCCATCCAAGTTGACAACAAAGCCTATGATGAAGTAGTTTTAGATACAGCAACAATGCGGCACTGAAGCAGAGCCAAGAACAGAACTTGAGAGATGTAATCATGTAAGATGTCAATATTATTCTTATACAAAAGCCTTGAATTTGAATCTGACTTGAACAGATTAGCAACAATAGCAGAAATAGCAATATTGAGTATGTAGATGTGAATAAGTAGAAATTGTACAGCAGTCTTTCTCTATACAAAACCCCCATAAACCCTCACCAATTTCACACCTGAAAGTTTGAAACCAAGCTCCCACAAACTTATGCAGCCCAAACCATGCTATCTCCTAACTACCCAACCCATGAAAGATGTAGACCCATGCCCCCTCACCCCTTCAATTGATCCTTAACCTAGATGATATACACCATCCCCATAGATAATGACAACCCAAATAACAGCAAAGAGGAAAGAGAACTTATAGCTTCTGAGCATTCACTGCACAGCACAAATGAAGCAGCCGTACTACACAAACGCGTTCAATTTCCACTTTGCCGTATGGTTGTGAGAAATCATACTGAACCAGTAAGAATAGCATATTTTAAACCACGTGATAGATTTCAAGAGCACTTCTTGCCAGTTGGCTCATCTTTTCTATTTTTCCTTTTTGATTAAAAAAGTACATTACATAAATGTTTCAACTTTCAACAAGCAATTTTGTCATTATCCTTTTCATCTGGTCTACAACATGGTAGTACCCCAAATCACACTATCAGCAATTGTTCAAAGCGTACATAAACATGACTAGATGATTCAGCATTAGGCACAAACAAACACTCAGAAAGCATAATTAGTCAGCAACGAATTGGAACACAAATCGCGACTTTTGTTCCGGTAAAACATGAAAGAATCACAAGAAGAAAGAACCAACCACATTGTGCAAGTCCTTTTCATGGTACCCAAATGTAGAGTTCCCTTTGTTGGCAAAGTATTAACCTTTTATTATAGATTTCCTCCTTTGCTGAAAACAACCTAAAAAGAATACATACAATAAAAATCCATTAGCCAAAGACACCCACAACAAAGCTCTTTCCTTTATTAAAGCAATATAGCCATTGCCATATTCCCATTTTTTTCAAATTTGAAATCTTTGAAGTAATAGTCAAATCCACTCACAACCCAGGAATTTGAGACCAACATAATTCACAATTTCTACTCCAAAAAAGACACCTAAATAGCCAGTACAATATTCCCAAATTTTAAAAAATTTGACCTAATAGACAAATACAACACAAACCCATAAATCTTCAAAAGTTGGAGATACCTGAAAGAAAATGACGAGGGGGGAGATGGGAATAGAAATTGGCTGATCAGTTGTCATAGATGCATTTACTTCTGCTTCTTCTGGAATTAGGGTTTCCTCGGCAACAGATCATACAGAGAGAGAGAGAGACATACTGAAGTGGAGAAGCAGAGAGAGAGAGAGACGTACTGGAGCGGAGAAGCAGAGGCAAGAGAGAGAGGGGGGGAGAGCGGCAGAGAAGTGAGGTATTCGTCTGACAGACGAAAGTGAAGCTTAGTCGTACATGGCTCTTTCTGTCTGGACATTGCAAAAACCGAAAATACCCCTACTCAATTAGAAAATACCCTGCACAAGAAAACAAAACCAAGTCATTTTTCTGGGACACATATGGAATTATAAAGAAGTCAGAAAACCCACTTTAGTAATCTGTAAATAAACAAAACAGTGCGTGAACAGTGCACGCGGCCCACCACCAAATTTGACAAAATGACCGAATTACCCCCACACTAAAACCACAGGCTCCCCCAATCAAAGGGCTTGATTGGAAAAATCATGCAAAAATGGAACTGCCATGGAAATCAGTTTCTCACACCTTTTCTTCAGTCTGTGGATTACCAACAAAAGAAATTGTAAGAGTCAGACTTAGGAATAGTGAAGAGAGATTAATAAAAGCGGAGGGCCAAAATATTAAGTCACTTGACAAGGAGACAAAATGTTCGAAAGCTATTGTCTATTCTTTCAGAAACATTGCCTGAGCCAGCATACAAAAAACTGCCCATAACCTGTGCTACATGACTCTTCAATGTCTATAAAGTGCATGTGCCACACAATCGACACTCAAACACGTGTATGGGATCGGTGTCTAGCATGTATATTTAGACATGTAGAGTACACGCATATTTTATAATTTTACATATCTTTATCTCCACTTAACCCTATGGCATGCATGAAATGCCCTTAGGCACATATTTTTTGAAAATGCCCTTAGGCACATATTAAACATCCTTTATTCCAGAAAACAAATGAAGCATGATGATATGAATACTTTGTGATGTCCCTGTGTCCTTCAGACGTGAATTATATAAATCCGACAATAAGACACATACCCGAGTCCATGTAACATAGCCCGTAAGTACACAAAGATGTGACGACATCAGCGACTGAAATGAATCCCAGGAAAAAAATGACTCCTTACATGGCCTTTTCCGACATATCTCATCCAGTAATTTTGAAATCCCTATTTTCTTGAATTCCCCTTAAACAATTCTTTTCAAAAGAAGCAGATGCATGCCATATCAATCTAAACTGACTTCAAGCAATGCATCATATAATATGGGTTAGGTTGAATATTGAATCCATGGCAACACAAAAGACCATGAAGATCCCACCAGCATTTACAGGACTCTAAGAAAGTCCATGCCAACTACTATTAAGATTGCATAACATTGTAGGCAGCTCCACAATGCAGTACCCATTTGGCAATGTGAAATGGACCAGTTTTTAGGCCCACTTTCATTAACTGCCTTCTTTCCGTCGACGGAACAAAGCAACCCCTCCTCATGGGTTTGATTCTAGTTAGATTTTGAGAACTTTTGTAAACCAAAAGTCAGTCCTTTGTAATCTTAGCATGCATTTACTATAACGATAAAGCAATTCATGTTGTTGCTTGGAACCAGTTTAGTTCTTCCTAAAGAGACACTTAAATTTCAAAATGTAAAGGCTGCACTCAAATGACACTAATGTGAGGGAATCCATCACTTTCAGAAAATGAACAGATAAATACAAGAGAATGGAAAGC
The DNA here is from genome assembly GCA_018127125.1 of Rhododendron griersonianum. Classification (NCBI taxonomy): domain Eukaryota; kingdom Viridiplantae; phylum Streptophyta; class Magnoliopsida; order Ericales; family Ericaceae; genus Rhododendron; species Rhododendron griersonianum. The sequence continues at coordinate 16,834,466 of CM030799.1, read as the reverse complement.
TTCAAATGGTAATAAACCACAATATTCAAAAGAAAAGATGACGTCGAAATTTGTTTTCTTTTCCAGTAATTCACTCGACCAAACTTCAAACAGTTAAAGCTTGATATTATCAAGGGTTATCAAATATATTGTAACACGTAGGATCAAACATTCAAATGAACTGTCCCAAAGGAATAAGAGTCAAGTGCCACCTGTGGCTAACAATCAGATGCAATAGGGTCATTGTGGTTTACTAAATCGAGCAAATGTTCGATACTATACCTTCTCCAAAAACAATCATAAGCACAAAATGCTAACAGAACTTATATTACCAATCATAGGCTTGAAAACATCCAACTATCGGTTGAACATCTCAAAAGCCTTCTCAGGTTCTTCAACAGTACTCATTGTCACAAATTGAAAACTGCGCCTCTGATCCTTTTCCCTGTTTTAAATTACCTACAATCAAACCAACCTAATCAACATAACACATTCCTCACAATTTTCAGTTCCCAATCATACATTAAAATCAAACAGTCACATTAAAATGAAGATGAAAATAGTGCCCAAAAATTAGGACAACCAAATACCCAAGAATCATTTCGAGTTGCATAGTTTCTATATGTCCCTTTCTCCTTTAGCCTTTACATCCTTCCACACCCTTATAAGAGAAAGCATAAGTCAATCTCTCCAAGATTCTAAAACCCACCAAATTCCCTGTTTAACCGCATTGATATAAAGTTTATAGCATGATATCAGCCTAAACAAGTTATAATTTTTAATAACTTGGGCTTTATCTGATTCCACTGCTAACAAGACAGATAGAAGTGCTAAATACATACAAGTTAGACGAGAAATTGTCAATCATAAGCAATGGTATGAGAGTAACATAGTGATTCCTCATCTCTTGAACTAAGAATGTAGAAAACTATCAAAGAACAATGCTTACGAAGGTAACTAAGCTCCTCAACTTTGTACAAATATTAGGAGGGTAACTAAGTTCTTCGTGTGACCAACTCAACTCATCCACTTTTTTATAAATGCATTCCACACACACACATGGAGAGAGAGTATAGTCATACTATATACTTGAATCCACGAAATAATGCTACATATATTTCTCCTCATGTTTCGGTGGAACTTATATGCTTCTGCGTTAGTATCATTTTTACTGTTAAGTGTTCCTAATAAGTTGAGGTACAATGCCACTATGCTTTTTCTCACTTTTTTCTTTCCTCCTGTGTTCAGGTAGGGAATCTGTTAGAGGAAACTGTTTGTGAGAACATATAAAGTTAAAGAAGAGGTACCAGAAATTAGAAAAACAACCTGATAAATAAGAGAGCTAATGGAGACTACATTGAACACAGTCAATGCTATCATATTGACATAAATGTGTTCAACTGTTTCATGTCATAAGTATTCATAAGCTTTTCATACTCGGACTTCTTTTTTGCAGCTTACAGTACTCCAGTTTTCTCCGGGCACCATACCATCAAATATCAAATATACATATTATGCCAGATCAAAATGGGTCTTTCTAGGCCAATCCAACCTTCTTAAATTTTGTTTGGCTACTCATCCCGACCTCTCTGAAAAAGTGGAGAGAGATGGATATCATCCGTCATTAATGACATTTCCACATTCAAAATACAGTTTAAATGTCAATAGAACTCAATGGACTTAACTCGAAATTCTTAGCCAATAAATCCAAAAAAAGATAGAAAAATTCCAAGCATAATCATTGACGGTCTTTGACATGTCCATTGAGCCTCTATTCACATCCGCCTTACCTTTGGCAGGCTTCATTACTACAAGCAAATGCCCTACAATATTACTAACAAATATTATCATTTAAGAAAAGAGTTTTAATAACCAACTATTCATGATAAGACAAAATGAGCCATTTTAACAAAACTGAAGCAAGAAGAAAAGAAAAGCATTTTTCCAAAAAGCCACAAGAGACTGAAACACTGCCTCCTATTCTTTATCTTTCCCGAATATATTGGTGACGGTAAAATACCTTGACTCTTCTCTGTTTACCAAATATATTACTGAGATCTCTCCTTCTCTCCCATCTAGATACGCTGACTCTAGGGTTTTTGTAGCTTTAGAACGAAATTTATTCAGAAGCACCGGATAAAAGCTTTAATATGAAATGGGGATGTAGAAATAGATTATCAGCGATAGACAGATAGGATTTAATGTTTGCCCATAGTCAGTATTGTGATCTAAAATCCAAACATAAAGAGAAAAGATGGAATTTTTTTAATAAGTAGAGATTGAGAAAACAACAATAAGGAAAACCATTACCCAAAAAACCTATTAAGAGTGAATGAAACAAAGGACAGAAAGAAGGAAACCACACCTCATCAACAATAACACAAACATCAGATCTAGCCATTGCTCTCAGTTTCACACCACCTAAAAGAAATTTGAAGAAATTGAATCCAACCAAATTTCTTGGAAAATATCCTAGCAGATGAGTATCACAAAAGATTAAAGTCAAAATGGACAAAACAGACAAAGACCCAAATGAAATTTAAACTTAAACTAAGATATACCATGCATCTAATGAATGCAGTGCTTGATATCCTCTGCACAACCTTCACAATGCATGTAAATCTTCAGCAGTACTTCAAAAATCTTCGGCTGTATTTCAATCAAACAATCAGAACCGTTACACCAAAACCGAAAACAGAAAGTGTGTGTAAGAAATTGAAAAGCCCAAGGTTTCAAAGCATTACCTCTTTGAACTCATGAAATAGAACATCTCTCGTGCACCAGTGCATTGCCGTGAGCGGCGATGGCCAGCGATCCGACCACCGTCGAGACCCAGTCGAACCAATTAGCACATGTGTGTGTGTTTGTCATCACCTTTGTTGTGGTCTTCTTCGTTGTAGAAGGTGTGGTTCTCTCTCTTCTGTGCTCTCAGAGGAAGTAGATAAAGAGAGAAAACATTACCCACTTTTGTACTTGTATTGACTTTCCACCGGGAAGGCATTTACTCTGCTGAGAATAATCTGATGGAATGCACATAGGAGAGAGGAAGACATGAAAGTGGGAAAGAGAGGAGAGGGGACGCGAAGTACGGAGAATGGCAGTTTTTTTACTCTTTTTCCAGATAAGAATTGGTTATCCCATTTTGCCCCCTTGCAGTTATTGTAGAAAATGGATATTTGCCTTGCTCTCTTTGCTATTCAAAAAGCATTTTTCAAAAAATTCCCTACTTCCAACATTTCTCTCTCTATCTCTCTCCACTTATTACCCCTACTATTTTTCAAAAAAAATTTCAAAACACAAACCAAACACAGCATTGTTTGAGAAAACAATTTAAGCATTTATAAAGAAAAGCCAAAAAAAGCGTGCCGGTTAAAGGGGCAATTTTAGGTATAATAGAAAGAAAAACCTAATATGGCTTCAAAAAGAACCAGACACCAACTTGTGCTCTCTAGTTATACTAGTATAGATATGTATGGGTCACAATTAAAATGAATACAAAGGTGACATACATATGAATGGAACTTCAAATTAGTTGCTAAAAACTGTTCATGATGTCAAACATAATCTGAAATCATAACTAACGAAAAATAATTCAAGCCTCCGTGCTTATTCATTACAAATAAGCCTAATGCTGTGTTTGGTTTGGTTTTTGAAATTTTTTTTGAAAAATAGTAGGGGTAATAAGTGGAGAGAGAGAGAGAGAGAGAGATAAATGTTGGAAGTAGAGAGAATCTAGGGGGAATTTTTTGAAAAATTCTTTTTGAAAAGGAAAGAGAACAAGGCATAAATGCTCAAAACAAAGTACTAAGAATGAGGCAAAGGAAAGTAGTGACTGGATGAAGTGTACAAGTTGTTGATCTCTTTTTCTTGTATAGGCGGACAGAGCGGGGCTATCGCACTCATAGAAAAAGGAAAGGCATACCTCTCATTCGTCTTCAGTGCTCTCCGAACTAGAACCATTAGGGCGGAAAGTCATAGTGTTTTGACCTCCCATTCCTTGTTATTAGCATGAGGTTCCTTCGCCGGAGCTCACTCACTTGCTTCCGAGGAGTCTACTTAGCGAACTGGTAGGACGCGTCCCTAGTTGGTATTCTTTATTGCTCGCAACTACCAGAATGGAGGATGACTAGGAAGCAAGTATGGACTTCATAAAGGAATGAATATGCATGCATGCAGCACTATACAGGAATTATGCCCCGCCCTTACTATGCACAAGCATGTAAAATGATTCTTTTCAAGAGTAAAGTTCTTTTGAAAGTCTTAAAGCGAATCATGGGTCAAAGTCATTTCAAATGCAACAAAGTTGACCATTACGTTACACAATTCCCAAATGTTACATACTTTCAAGAACTTCTAACGATATACTCAGTTTGAAAACACCTTTCAGATTAAGCATGTGTGTATTACAATGACAAAATCACCCTTGTATATACACTTGTATAGGAAAATAGTTGAGGAAAAGCATTGTGTCCAACAGCTCAAACTATAAGAAAAGTGATTCAGGTAGTTTTCCGGTTTACCCCCTTAAAAAATAATTACTTATTTGTAATTTTCAAGCTTAAAAATAATAGTTACTGAAATAAAAAAAAAATATGCAATATGGATCTTGTTTGGTAGATTTCCATGAGATCTATCAAACCCTACAAAAAAAAATTAAAAAAATTACTTTCATAAACCCATTATTTTTAAGCTTAAAAATAGGTCACCGACATTGATATCAACCAATAAACATGCAAGCATGCAGACATTAGAGAGAACACATATCAAAAAGAGAACCTAAGAGACATCAGTAACAATGAACAAGCCTTAAATTGCAGCTCTAACTTGCAACTACGCATTGAGATTTACTACAACAGCACTCAAAGCATACCACTCTCCCTGAAATAGGAGATAGTGCCAATCCAGCCACAAATCCTGCAACCGGAAATCCTTTACACCGGTAGGAATAATTGGAGTACAAAGCTTGAATCTGCTCAAACACAGGACAAATCAATTTTTAACATAATTTCCAGGGTAAGGTAACAGTATAAGCGAATACAATACGAAAAAGAATAGAGATTGATCAAGATGGCAGACATAAAAAATAGTGAACAGTTAGCTGCAGCAGAACAATCCCCAACTATGCATACACAAACTAACTGCAACGCCATAAAATAGAGAATGGGGAAAGCAAAACTAGCTAACTGCAAACGAAACTCAAGTAGCTCATATTTTATGGTATGTTTGTCTGTGTCAACTAAAAGTATTTGTAAAACTGCAATTGAAGCTTCATCCCTACTATTTTGTTCTCCCCAAATTAATTGCCATGCCACATCCAGTCAAGAAAAGAACATAATCAACTTCTGCACGCACCCACGGAGAAGTTACAAGATACACAAACCCTAGTTCTTTTCATAAACGATGTTAGTTAGTTGAAGTTCTGCCATCCATTTCTGTTTCCTTTCTATATTATTTACTAGGTGCTTAATGCAAATGGACGAGCACATTATTTTAGTGACATTGCCTCAATGTCAAGAGGGTTATTATAAATTAAACAGCAGTTCGACCAGCCAAAATAGCAAATGTGAAATACTATTAAAAAAGCATAATGTAACTATAGATAAACACTAAATACAAGAGGGCCAAATTATTTCCATCAAGGTAGAAAACTTAGTATCAAATCGTGCAATCAATGTTCAGACAACCTGCCAGAGATCAAGTTGTGTTTCCCATGGTTTCATGATCACGTTCAACTGAACTCTTACCACATAAAGTTCCTGAGCTGGTCTATCAGCTTCCACGGACCTTAGTGTAAGAAACGAATAGCCTCTCCTAATAAAGTAGGTATATCTTGTTTCGTCACACTCCCGAGACAACGGGCATAACCAGACATCTTCAAAGTAAATTCCTCACAAATTTAAGATGCACTCAATGACACCTCAATGTTTTTGTTTTCCATCCCTAAATATAGAATCATCCTGCTATCTCTATTTCTCTCTTTCGGTCCTCATTTGACAATTTAGTACCAAACTATAAATTGTACGTAAACCATATAACTAAAGTCACCTCATCATTAAGATGATATGTGAGATTAGTAAGAGAACAAACTGGATAGCATTGTCTCGTTACACCCATAGGAAAATATTGTAATAACCCACATAAAATTACCTTATTCTCACTCTTTTTTTAGAGAAAGAAAGTGAGGTAGGTAACGATGGAGTTTATCCACTTGAGTTACACAAAACATAGACTAAAAAGAAGAGAGCAATAGAGAAAGAGAAGATTATGACAAGAAATAATCTAAGATTGTATATAAGAATCAAGAGGTAGCACAAACATGTAATAAATGTAATAAAGCAAAAATACTCATCCAAGAGTGAGAATAAATTCAATCTTGGAAGACACAACTGAAACCAAAAATCATGAACTTAATTAAGGAATTCTAGAACGGCATCTCCAACTCATACTTTATTCCTTCAAAAGTTTCCTCCATTCCTCCATTTTGGAAGTAAAACCAATTCCAACCCATCCTCTAAGAGGTGCTTCGACATCAATTCCTCAATTTTGGAGGATGAAAAGGTGTTTTGGAGGATTCATTGGAGATGTTCGATGACCTACTAAAGAAAAGCATCCTTAATATCTATCAACCCAGTACAATTGACAACAAATGAGCATAGCTGAAAACTTTTGGTAGTTTGGTACCGACACGAATCACTCTAAAAAACAGTAAACTATTTGATGAATGCTGAAGAGTCTTTATCTCTCGATGCTCACTTTGTATCTATGTGCTATCTTGTTCACATGGATGCAACACAATCAAAACCTTCCAGAATTCACCATTCACAGATTTATATCTAAAAAATGCAAGTCAGAATCAAATACTGATCACTTATTTGGCCATCTTTTCAAATTCTAAGAAATTAGTGAATCCAAGTCTGAGCCTAATGAATTTGTTGCTGCAAGAAAATAGACATGCAAGTGAAGCAATTGGTCATCAATTTCTGAACTTAGCACGAATAATGTAGGGTTACCAACAAATAACAAGTTCTTAAGTTCAACAAACACATATATGCAGAAAAATTGCCACAGTAGTACAAATCACCTAATAAACTAATAAAAACATAAAGGGCGGTTTGAGATAGCTCATGAATTTAGAAGTGGACACCACACATGCTAAGAGGTAAATTATCTGATTAACAAACATAGGAATGATTTGAATTCTAGGAGTGCCCTTCTAGCTGTGGTCCCTAGATTTTATTAGATTTGACTGATCATGCATGCTAAGTTCAATACTTCCAACATGTTGTTGCAAAATGCTAGTATGAAGAATGTAATTTGGTGCTTCCCCAAAATTAGTTTCTATAGCCATACTGCCGAGTACAGTGAACACACTCCAATACACTAAATCTATCCTTCTTTCCAACAGGACGCAAAAAAAGAAAAATGTGCAAATGTCCTTTGTCTGTTTTTGGAATCAAAAAAATCATCACTATGTAAGAGCCATCATTTCACCCAAATCCAACACCTTGGCATATGCTTGTTGATAGCAACCTTCTTGATTTTTTACTTTCACTTCCTGACATGATTACTGGTGTAAACCCTCCCCGAATAACACTATTGGTCTTTTTCGCGCATAGTCAGACCATTTTTGTAGTTTCTACCACAACCATTTCAAAAGTTTTTGGTCAAATTTTCCTAGTGTTATCTTACTAAACTACGTGTGAATTCATAATGCATCAAATTTTTACTCTTGAAGGTAAGTGATATCCAGTAAAATAAATTTTTGGCAAAACCCAACATCCCTATCATGATATAAGAGTCTACCGCGTAATACCATGATATTCTTTTCCAATGCCTAGCTTGAATTTTGGATTTTTTCCAAAGTAAAATTATTTTCCACCGTTGGCATACTCATTGAGGCAACTAATCAAATAGATGGTACCCATCACTATATATTACTAAACCATATCTAGAAATTCATTAAACCACCTATATAGTTCCTTACAAGTCACAACCCAAACTCAAACTAGGATTTCACGTAAAAATCAGGTGTCCATTTCAGGACAGGAAGAACATGAAAAACTACACAGCCACCAAATCAACATAAAAAGAAAATGGGTAAGAAATCACATGCAAAAATCAAAGCTAAAGCAACATAACTGCAAATCTTTTCAAAGGAAGCACGAAACAAAGAAATAGAGAAATAGTCAAACTAATAGAACACAGTTCTGCAAAATATAGAAAATAGAGCAAGTAAACGTAACAGGAAAATCATTACCTGAACTTTTCTTTTTCAACTTTACCTAATAAAAATGGCAACGAAAACTGAGCTTTTATCGAGAGAACCACAAATGGCGGCAGACAGCTTTTCAGTGTAGATAAACACGAGCATTCAACCCCATAAATCTATAGAACTAACCAATGTCTGCTATAAAAGAAGATACCGAAATTATAGTACATGTTTTACAGACATACAATTGTGAGATGTGAATCTCTGAAATTACTCGCCAATTTATGAGCGAAAATCAGATAAGCATTTTGAGAAAAAACTGCGAAAATTGGGAGCCTATTCCTTGATGGTGGAGTGAGCGTTCAATTGGAGGGGGAGGCCAGTGTTGGAGTGCTCTGAAGCAAGTTCTCTAAACAACGAGCTTATAGATCCACCAACAAAAAACAAAAACAAAATCAGCCTATAGCAGACTTCTCAATGCAACAAAAACTATAGAAAACAGATGGAGTGTAATTCTGGCCCAATAAAACAAAACCACCACCATTTAAGTATAAGCTATCGTATATACGCATTTTTATGTCTTAAGTAACTTCAGATCAGGCAACGGAATCAAATCCAACATGAAAATGACGAAACATCAAATTAGTACTAAAATTGCAGCGTAAAATCAGCTACATCTTTGCGTAAAAGGTCTTACCCTTGCAGAATGGATCAATGAACAACCTAATATAACACAATTGGAAAATCTCCACACAAAAAAACCCAATTGGGAAATCCCACCAATATGACACAAAAAATAAAAATCAAACACAGATAAATAGATAACGTACATGTAAATGGAAAACTTCTTTTATATGTGAATCTGAAGACAAAAGGGCAGTAAAGCTACATTATTTAACCAAATAATTAAAGATGAAAACAAAAAAAAATGTGTCACCTTAGCCAACAATTTTGGAAAAAAGGGAAAAGGTGGCCAGACGAATTTCTGGTCACCAAACAGAAGTGTTGGACAAGGGGAAAAATATAAAGGAAAACAGTACGTTTTGGCCATAGAAAGCCCAGAGGCTCAAATAGCAAGTTTTGCCTTCCCTGCCAACACAACTCCCCAATCAAAAGCCATCAAAAGTCTGGATCGACAACAACGAAGAAACCAAAAACACCGAACTGCACACCCAAATCAACCACACACAAAAAACACGCCAAATACAAGGAAAACTCTTCGCAAGGAACAAACCCTAAAGGCTAAAACACGCAACTGCACAAATACACGCCCAAAAAAATAAATCGCAAGGAAAATTCAACATAAAAAACCATCGGAACCAACCCCCGACACGCAAGTGTTGCGTAAACACGTACATCAGTCTCTGTGTGTGTTTGTGAGAGAGAGAGAGAGAGAGAGAGTACCTAAGACAAGATGAGTGCGGAGAGACGAGACTTCACTTCCGCAACCTTCTTCGTATACCCTATAAATCAAAGACAAAGAGAATCGAAATGTGGATATCTTGAAACCCTAACAGCGGAGTAAAAGAATCGATAACAGTTGGGGGAAAGATAGTAAGATACGATTGGAGAACTCAGAAGCGACTGTTCTGGAAGGCCTCACATTCCAACGTACGGCAAGACTCCCTTTCCCACGCACGGCAGGCCCCAAGGAAAGCACGAGTCGAGCGGGTTTCATATTGGATGAGAAAAACGATTTCCTTCATTCTTTCCTCCATTCTTCGTAGCCCAAGGAAAGCACGAGTCGAGCGGGTATAATTCTCTCTCTCTCTCTCTCTCTCTCTCTCATCTGCATAGTCCGCCGCCCGCTTATCGATGTGGGTGTTTGGTAATGAAGGGTTTTGCATTCATAAGCCAACGGATCAATTTGAATATTTGAAGGGATTAATGGAAAGATTACTTTGACATGTGGGTGTTTGGTAATGAAGGGTTCTGCATTCATAAGCCAACGGATCAATTTGAATATTTGAAGGGATTAATGGAAAGATTTTTTTTACATGTGGGTGTTTGGTAATGAAGGGTTTTGCATTCATAAGCCAACGGATCAATTTGAATATTTGAAGGGATCAATGGAAAGATTATTTTGACACAAAATAATATAATTCCAACGGTCCCAAAAAATTACAGAATAGATCCGTATCCCTTCTTGACGTTTTAACAAATCCCTAATGCTAGCTTGGGGCGAGCATGAACCGAATTGGTCTGGTTTTATAATAGTCGAAGAACCAAATCATTGTCGATTATGAATTTTGAGAACCAAACCAATTCACAAAATTCATAGAACCAAACCCAATCCAAATCGTTCAAAGGCGGTTTAGTTTCAATTTTGAACCACCGCTTGCTTGAAATTGAGATATTATCCGCCATATACTTTTTAAAATACTAAAAATATTGCATAGATAAGTTAAGACAAAACTTATATTAAAACTAGTATATTAAATTAATATTGGAAGTGAAAGAATAGCTAGGGTGGTGGAATATAGGCCCCGTTTGATAACCCTCCAAGGGGTTGGGATTGGATTGGTAGAGTGTTGGTATTATTAATACCTTGTTTGGTAACCAAAAATGGTTCGGACTAGTAGTCCGATGGGATTAAAAATCCGGGTAATATGGGGTATTGCTAATACCCCGTGGGACTTGGTATTGAGGGGTATTAATAGTCCAATCCCAACTCCTTCACATTACCAATCCCTTTTCATTACCAATTTCTTCTATCAATCCAATCTCATCATCTAATCCCATCTCAAACAAACATGATATTAATAATCCCATCATTTAATCCCATCCCAAACAAACATACTCATTATCAATCCCTTCTCATTACCAATCCTATCTCCTTACGAATCCCAATCCTAATCCCATCTCCTTACGAATCCCATCCATCTATGACTGTTATCAAACGAGGCCATAGAGTATTAGAGATAGATTAGGAAATTAAGTTTATTCGGTGTATCTAAACAAATTATCTATGTATATATATCACATGGTTCAGATCGGTTTAGAACCAGAATCGTTAATGTAAATCCACAAACCAAACTATTTAACATAGTTTCTATTTTTTTTTTAAACCGAGACCAAACCACATTATTAAAAACAGCAAATTACCTCTAAGGATAGAAAAGTGCATGTTAATTCCCATTAATAATGAATTTAGTTTTTATTTACCTCTAAGAACAACCCCATTATGAAGATTATCATTGAGGAGTGTTTTTACAGAAAAATAACTACAAGTTGTTTGTTTCCGAGCTGGAGCACTTTTGAAAGAAAAACTCTGTATGTAGCATTTGCTTGTAAACTGGCTCACACAATCTAACTTGGGAAGAAAAACTTTGTATGTACGTATCATTCGCTCAAAATTATACTTCATCTGTCTCGCGCGTTTTGTTTGTTATACATAGGGAACTCAACTTTTTTAAAAAGACCTCAATAAATTTCGTCCCTAAGAATTACACGCATTTCTATATCTATTTGTCTCCCCTTATTGCTCTAAAAACATCTCTCAAAATCCAAACTAAACAAAATTTGCTTAAATTTCCAATTTTACACCTCATTTTCTATTTTAAAAACTGTTTCTATATTTTTTTATGAGGGTTGATTTACAAAAAATACCTTTTTTTAGTTTTAAAAAAATACAAACATTTTGAGACATCCTGAAATAACAAGGTAAGCAAACAAGATGGGACCAAATGTACGTAGTTACCATGTTTGGATAATAACTTGAAAAAGAATTTCCAATTCAAAAAATACTCATTACCCCTACTTTCAATCATTATTCTCATTATTTTCAATTATTAATCGCATTTCTCTCTCTATATCTCTCAATTCATTACTCATCTCTTCAATTATTATTCTAATTTTTTTCTCCACTCATCACCCAAGAAAAAATTTAAAATTTTTCAAAGTTGTCATCCGAACATAGCAGTATTTGTTTGTGTATTTATTCGCGATGGTAGAATTTGTTATTCTTTCCCCTTTAGTGGGACCGTTGGTTTCCACCGTCTTTGTCTATTACGAAGTTAAAAAAAAAAAACAGAAGCTATATGTAGCTTGTTGAAGACATTTTGTCCTACCTAAGGCCCCTTCCCGAACGCTAAATAAATATTTATTTTTTAAGAAGTCAATTTCAAGTTTAAAAATGATGGGCTTATTGAAATCTAAAAATATGCAATATGGATCTTGTTTGAAAGATCTCATTGAGATCTTTAATACAGTGCAAAAAAAAATGAAAAATTATTTTTCATTTACATTATTTTTGAGTTTGAAAATGTGAAATAAGTATTTATTTTTTAAGAAATTGTTCTGAAACAGGCTCTAAGTCTCATAGAAGATTATAAAAATAAAAAATAAATAACTACCCTCATAGAGTATTAGGGTAGCACTTGCTATTAATGACGAGTTTTGTCACCTGCTTCGTTGTCTTCATAAACCATAAATGAGAAAATAGATTGAGCACTCTCATCCCAAATTGCATGTTCCTACAAAAATTCGTGCAATTTCGGTTCGAAAATAGATTTCAAGAATCATTTTTCAAGTTTCTTTAGTTCAAGAGTTCTTTAATATGGTGTAAACAAATTTTAAAAATGATGCGATTATCACTTAATTTGTTCTTTCACAAGTTTTGAGGAAAATTTTTTACTCTCTCTACGGTTTTTAATAATTTTCTCTATAATTTATTTTTCTCCACTCATTACCATTCATTACATAAAAAAAATTTAAAAATTTAAAACCAAATTTACATCTCTTTTCGTAAGAGTCTTGCAATTTGATACAGAGAGAGTATCAAATTTAAAAACTTTAAAACGCAGATCGATACAAGATCTTGGGTCCACATATCCACAGGCGCCTATAAAGGAATGGAGTTCCTAGAAGTGGCTTACATTTTTTGGCCATCTTCGGACGATTATGCCCCTCGCTCCGGAAACTAGCTGATTGAATTTACTTCTTTGGGATTTTGGGCATTTCCGTCATTTTGCGCTTAAAAGTGGTGGGCCATACACACTATTTAGGTTATTTACGAATTACTTTAACGGGTTTTCGGACTTTCGATGTTTTCCGTCTGCGTCCCGAATTTTCTACACTATTTTGTCACGAAGTGGTGTTGGGCTTGGGGGCTTTCCGGTAAAATTGCATCCTCCGGTTACTGTGCGCACGTGGATCCTTCCTGGAATCAAGGCTTTTTCTGTTTTTCCCAATTCGTGTGTTCACATCTTCTTCCCACTTCCCATTTCCCATTTCCATCCATCCGTCTACCGCTCTTCGCTTCCAAAATGCGCGACGAAGAGAGAGAGAGAGAGCGAGAGAACAGAGAAATCGATCGACCGAAGAAGACGACGACGACTGAAGAAGAAGAAGATCGACTAAGAACAAGGTCTCTCTCTCTCTTTGTGGCTCGTTCTCTATCTCAGAAGTTAGGGTTTTTTTCAGATCGACGAAGAAGAGAACGACTGAAGGTATTTCTCTCTCTCTCTCTCCCCTTGCGAATCTGTATTAGAGTGTAGGGTTTGTGACTGCAGAAATTTCGAATCTGTATTTTTTTTTTTTGTAAACACGCATTTAGATTCTTACTAGATCTAGGACTTTACTGGTATAATGGAATTTTAGCCTGAGGCGACTTTATTACTCCTCTACATCAATATTGATTCAGTTCTTTTCAACTTTTTATTGTAGATTTAAAGGTTCTTTTTTTGTATAAGAACAGATAATTTATTAACTTGAGTAGTATAATTGCAAAGAATATGGAGGGTGAAAAAAACATCATAGTTGAGGATGAAAATACAAAATACTTGGCACATCAAACAGATTTGTTTTTACTGGCTTATTGAGTGAGCTAAGAGCATAAGGTGTATGATGTAAGGTCGCAATGACATTTCCAGGGATATAAGTTTTTGTATGAAGTGCTTTTGTGAACTGCTATTGTATTAGGATCTTATGAACTACTTTTGTATTAGGATGAAGTGCTTGGAGTTTTTGTATCGGCTTGTTGGTAAATGTTGGAACTGCCTTCAAATCAATGGCTCCTCCATATTAGCAGTAAATCAAATCGGAGTTGTTGCCTTGTTTGGGAGCAGCTGATAGGCATATAAGGTCTACTGCTGGGACCATTATAAGTGTAGTTGTTCAGATTGGGGGGGTTTTCGGATAGCCTGAGCTGCTTCATACCCTTGTTAAGTGCTTGGAGAGTAATGAATTAAAACACATGGAAGGTGGTATGGATGCTTTGTCCAAGGTATGTGTTGTGAGATTGTTCATTCAACTTTCCCGGTCTTACTTTGTTAGCTGTATAAGATCTTTTGTTCATGCTGTGATGGTATTATGATTGTCAGTGTCTCATTCATTTTAGACTACTACCATGATAACATGTGGTACTGGCCATGGATGTACAAAAAAGTACAGCTTAAGGGCATTTATAGATCATGTTTCCTTATTTTGCTACGGATGTTGAGTTATGGTGCTGGAAAGAATGGCGATGGGGTTATTCTGTGGCAAATTATAGAATATCACGAGGGACTACGATAAGATCTTTAGACCTGCTGTTTGTACCTGCTACAGTAGTCATGTTTCTTCCTCTTTCGATTAATGCCTCTCTTTAACACATGGATGATGTGTGTAGGACAGATTTGTGAGGATATTCCTCAAGTGCTTGATGTAGATATGCCTGGATTAACTGAGCGACCCATCAATGTTTTCCTTCCTAGATTATTGCAGATGACTGAGCTATTACTGTTGTCAGAGACGTTTGGTTATAACTTCTTCTTTTAAACTTTTGACATGTGGTTTCTATTAAAACAGCTTTTTCAGTCACCGCATGCCTCACTAAGAAAGCTTTCCTTGGGTTCTGTGAATCAATACATTATGTTGATGCCTGAAGTGAGTACATCTTGTTGTTTATTCCTTTGTATTATGTGCATTTTTTCCTGCTAATTGTTGTTCCCAGGGACTTATTACAACGTTTTATCTCCTTGTAGGCTTTATATATGTCCATGGATAAATATCTGCAAGGTTTGTTCATTCTTGCTAATGACCCTGCTGCGGAGGTGCGGAAGTTGGTAAGTTGTTGATGGAATGGCGCTTCTGTTACACTACTGTTTCATTGTTGAAATCCTTGCTTTTGTGGGTCACACTCTACACTATCTGTCCACTTGTGCTGCGGACTTGTATGGTGTTTTGCAGCATTAACTATAGTTTGAGATGACATGTATGATACTTGTGCTGCATTTTTTCCAAGAAATGCGTTGAAGTGCTAGGATGTAGAAATTCATTTTACAATTTCATGATTAGAATCATGGGATGCTATTGATTTTATCTTTGTGGTTTCTATTCTTCCCTTTCCTCTGTTCTTTTTGCTAGGCTGGGGAAGGGGTTGGTGGTGGGAGCTAGGCGTTGGTATTGAAACTACCACATGGTCTATATGTTGGATTCTTGGGAGGTGGTTCGTCATTAAAATGAATAACTGAAGTAGTTTAGATAGTTGTGAAGATTGCAACCTCGAGCATCAGAGTTATACAACGAAATGGCTATTGAAATCTATTATGTTTTACAAGGCTTTGTCTTGCTTTCATCTGTTTTGTTGCTTTCTGTATTTAAATTAGGTCTGTGCGGCATTCGTTCAATTAATTGAAGTTCGTCCAGATTTCTTGGAGGTGAGCATTTATCCTGTTGTATTGTAGTTTGAAGGGTTCTCAATAATCTGTAGTCCCAAATCGGGTGTTTTCTCTTCGGTTTTATTCTCCATTTTTTAGGAGATTTAATAGTTATTGGAAGAAACATGTATTAATTGGGACTCAGAAAGGTAGAGAAACCCTGTTTCAAAACAGATAATTTGTGATTGAAAATGATAAAAATAGTGAATCGCATAGAAAAGAATGGAATTCGGAAAGAAATTCGAGAACCCAAGAAGCCAAGTGATCAAATTGGGACTATTTCTACAAAAACCAGAAGTATGGTTTTTGTCAGGTAATAAAGAGGGAGACCCTAATTTTAGGAAGAGAAATCCTTGATGTAAGGAAAGGAGAAGAAAAATTCAAAATAGTAAGGGCATATACACATATACCTAACGTATATATAACCATACCATCTCAACTATAGGGATTGAAAAGTAACTGCCGATGATATTGTTCCTAAGTCTGCTTAGCTAAAACACTCTAATAACTGAACTAAACCATGTGATTGTTATAGTTCTCAACTAAAGAAGCTAGCGATTCTCTGTATCTGTTTTTGGTTTTAATGTCACAATGTGATGTTCAAGACTTGGGGATATCCTTTTTTGGAATGTCTAATTCTGTATATGTGAGCATGGCTTTTGCTTGGTGTCCTTTTGACCCTTACGAGGAATTTATTCAGAATCAACTAATATGGGTTTGGTAAACCTTTTACATAATACATACTGTCGAAATAGAAGGTTTTTTTAACCCACAGCCGCCATGAGATTGGAAAAGTGCTGGTTATGCTCCTCCTACTGCGTATCTTGGACATGGTATTCAGTTTGTTAGGAATGATGCAAAGGTAGCGTTGTGCGACTCTTTGTCCTTCTATTCTCGTTTTTGGGGTATATGACCACAGTACAATGGTGTTCCATAGTTACTATTGTCTGATCAAACAAAGTAATTAATTGTCTGGAAATCAATTATTATGTATGAACTTTTGCAATTTACACAAACCTGACCTAGCTTGGTTTTCAATTCCATAGGGAGATATTGAAAGTTTGTTTACATGGTTATGTCCTATCAGTAATTTCAGAGAGTGGGTGCAACAGGCTTAATGCTTCCTATGGACTATTCAGGGCTTAACAGTTGTTCCTATTTGCATTTACAGTTTGTGAGATTCTGGAGTATGTTTATTTAGGGGCTATCTCATGACGTGTTAATGTTATAGACAATGCAAATATAATAATCAGTGTTAGTGTCAATGTTCAAGTTAGAGCTAATAAAGCTTCTTGACCTAAGACCACTGACAATCACTCCGAAATTCAGATATTCCGATTTTTTCGGTCAAAATGTCACAAGAACTTTAAAATGAAGAAGAATCCGCATAAGGTTAAATGGACCAAGGCTTAACGATAACCCTTCCAACGAGATGGAAGCTAGGGTTATCGTTTTTCTTTTAAACTTATTACAAGTTCAAATGTTGGTGGGGTAGTTGAGTGGCTATCGTCAACTTGGTTTCTATTTTTGATTTCATTATGGCTCTTTTTCGATTGTGAATTGATTTGGTCTGTTGTTGATTGTATTTGGGTTCTATGCAAATTGCAGAGTTCAGATTCTATGAAACTAGGATGGGTTGTGCTGTCATGTGACCTTTACATTTTGACATTCAGGATGTTTGATTGAAAAAATGTTGGGTTTGGGTGTTAACCTAAGAAGCACGGACACGTTTATTGGGCTCACGTATCAGTGTTGGTCACGGACACGACATGACACTCTTTGAACACATGTCAAATATGCCTAAGAACATGTTTGGTTTTTCATTATATTTCTTTTACTCTAGACATTGTGTTGATACTCTAGGAAAAGTTGGGGACAATGTTGGGACATGCTAAGGATAGATTAGGAGGTTAAAAAGCTTAAGACTTGACCCAGAATGAAAATTTTCATATTTGTATGGTTCAAGGGTACTTGTACAGGGACAGTGATTTATTTCTTCATGATGTTGGTCTTAATTGATAGAGACAATGTTTTTTTACTTCTATATGAATTCATATAGATACACCTACAGTGAAAAGATATTCTATGTTTGAAGTGTCCCCAACGTGTCTGGGTCCTAATTTTTAAAGGAATAACGTGTCCGCTTTTAATTGCATGTGTATTTCTTTTGCAGGTTAGTCCCTTTTGGAAAGTCTCTCTTTGCCCGCGATTTAGTCATTCCAAAAGTGGTGTGTCAGAGTGTAATTATTCTTCCTCTATCAAAATAGAAAAACCGTTTCCATGCCTCTTATACTTCTCTAATTTTCTTAGTTATAGAAATTATACCTTTTGCGTTTGAGACTGGTAGGCATAGAATTTTAATTTTCTGAGAAATTAGAGCTGGATGTTTTTTTTTTTTTTGCCACGTTGGTTTGTTATTAATCTAATTTGCTTTGGTAAATTAGTCAAACATTCAAGCCTTACTAGCTATTGGTGTTTTCCCATACTTCACTTAGTAATGTGGATTGGCCTAGGTGCATTGTTGGTAAACAAGGAGGATATGAAGGACAAATGGAGCTCCAACATATTGAAAGCTAGCCAATTGAAATTTTGTATAAGATATGCATAGTTTTCGAGAAACTATGCTTCAATTTTTAGGCATCCAATCTTTCGGAGTGCAATGATGCATATCATCAATTATTTGTTTCCTATTTTTCCAAAAAAATGGTATATGAGATCTTCTCTAACTATTGATGTCGTATGTGATATGTTAGTCTAATCATTTTTTCCTGTCAGCATATATTGTATAAGACCTTGAATATAGACAAATACCTTGTGTTAGTCATAGTTGCTTTCTCGAATACCCAACTTAGATAGAACCCTAAACTTGACTTTAATTGCGTAGTTACTTATACCCAAATCCATTCGTAAGAATCCTATGGAGAGATGCATTCACATAATTGCGGTTGGAATTGTCTTTGTCTTCATGGATTGATCTATTACTGATAAAGTTTGGCATGAGAAATTGATGGTTAGTTCTTAGCAACTCGTGAAATGACTTCAAACTAATGCAGAATTGGTGAAAACAAGATTTTTTCTTTTTTGATCAGCTAGAGATTGTTACATAAACCCTAAGCTTTATTTCTCTATTCTCTATGCTACATAAACTGTAAATCTTATTTTTTTTTACTGGTTCTCTCATATTGCAGGCTTCACAATACAATATCCAAGCAAACAGAGGACTAGAGTTGGAATCTCCAAAAATACAAATCTAGGTAATGGAAGAATATTTTGATTTAACGTTAATTTCTGACTGTAATTGTTTCGATGGATTTATCATTTGACTTCTAAAATTCCAATCCTTTGAGATTATTGTCCTATTTGGATATAACTTATGTTGGTACTATTGCCATCCTTTCTTATATTTTTCCCCTTCGGTTTGGTAGAGATGAATATGGTACTGAATGAATAATCATAATTTTATACTGATTTGGAAACATTGTGAGGTGTCTCTGTATTCCTCTCTTGAAAAATAGGCCTCTGATTATAATTTACTAATTACTTGAATACCATGTTGACGTAAAGAATACTGGATCCTATCTGAAATGAATCTATTCATAGCATTAAGACTTTCACGTTTTTTGTTGGTCTTTATTGGTGATTACGCTGAAAAGTTCGAAAGAGATGTATTCACATGCTTTCCGCCTGTGGTTATGTGGAGGAGTGCTAAAGTTTTGTTATTGTTACCTTTCAGGTCATTTCAGGTATATCGAGTTACTGATTCGTATATATCATCCTTTCCATGTGAGCGAGGTAAAGCAGTTGCTTAGCCTATCATGTTTAAAGTGCTTAAAGATGAAGAATAAGAAGGTATTGCATATTCTTACTTTCTTACATGTTGCAAGTTTTTTTTTTAGTTATCTTTTTGTTTTGGTTATCTATTGGCTAAAAATGAAGAATAGGAAGGGATTAGAAATGCTTTTGCCTTACTTTTCCACAGGATGGATGGAAAAGCTTCTGCGTGACAATACACACACACACACATCCATTTGTTTATTGAAAAGGATGGAAAGAGACCTACTATGATAGAGGAATTAGCCTCGGTATGCTCTTTTTTCCCTCTCTTTTGTGGTTTTCAATAAACAAATGGATATGTTTACTCATTCCGCTCTCAAAGCACAGAATTTTTCCGTAAATTTTGTCCATTTGTTCGTATAAGGTCGTGCTTAAATAGATTTTCATAAGAGTGCAAGCACAAAATTGGTCATACATACTGCAATAAAATTGGTCACAGATACTGCAAGAAAAGAGCCACTGTTGAATGCCTGTGTCCAACTGGAGAAATCTTTTGTAGCATAATTATAAAATTTTGGTTCTTATCAAATTATCTTTGGCTGTTAAACTGAATAGAAACCAATTGGCTATAAACTGCAAGTTACAATTATGACCTTATATATATTAGTAGTATATTTAAGTCACTTTTGGCCTACGAAGAAAACAACAGAGAAGAAATTGTAGCTTTTATCATACATTCTAGATTTTGGGACACAAATGTTTGAAGATTCAAAATTCTGCATCTTTTACTCCATATGGATCTAAACTCAGATATGCTTATGATTTTCCATTTCCTACCAGGAACTTGGACTTAGCCCGTCAATACCGGTTCATGTAGTTCTCCAAGACTGGATAAGACAAGCAGACGGCAAACTTAGTTTCCTAGGGTTTGTCAGACTTCTTCATGGAGTTTCTTCTTGTTCGTTTTAGAAGGCTTGAAAGAAAACCAGCTCTACGAATTTTATCTTCAGCTCATTTTTCGTGTCCCCAGACAACGGAACTAAAATCTTGCGGTTGGGGGACAAAATGCCTGCCCAACTCGAGATGCATCCCAAACAGGCAACTACCACTTAACTGTGCAAAGGATCACTGCACATTGAAATTATATTTGAGGTTGCATGAGGAGCAACCCTAAATCATTTTGCAGCATAGTCTCATGTCAGTATGTTATGTTCAAATCCTTTTTTTGACCCCTCTCCTCGTGTAATAATAGCTTTTTAAGTGCTTTGTGCCATTGAGATTTAGAGGATTGTACAGATGAGGGTAGATCACAAAAATGTTTTCAAGGGTTACAAAACATCTTAAGAATGGAAGTGAGTTTCGCGGTCTTGTGTGTATCCCTCATGTACCTAGATACACCTGATTTTTCCATAAGTTTCTTATTGTGATCTCAGTTTCCATTTTTCTTATATCAACTACTTAATTTCTCTCTACTCAATGGTTTTTTCCCCTGATAGTTCTTTTTTTTCTTTGAGCATCGGAGATTCATTCAAAAAAGCCATGCGAGATCTACAAAGGGGATCTGTGACATAAACAGAGGAAAGAGCCAAAACCTATACCAAGACCCGAAACATCACATATTGCAAAGCAGATTGAACATAGTTCTGATATAGCGGTAGCGGTAGCCAAACAATGAGGACGTGAACAAGCTCCAACCGGAACCTGAAAATAGCTATATGATATTTGGTACTTGTTTACTTTTTTGTTTCCCATAACTGCTCAGAAAAGATGGAAGGGAGGGACCAGTGGCCATTTTCCCCACAAAATATGGTGCTCTATCAATTTATCGCAGATTAGTACTCAATCCTAATGTACATATAGAATTACATACCATGGTGTTTGATCCGAACAACTGCGAATGGATCTACTTTTGGTATTGAACTTCTACCTAATGAATGCATGTATAAAAATTAATCATCCTTCAATTCGCACCAAACGTCATCATACTCCAATCCTCAAAAAAACGACATTGCTTTGAAATTTTTTACTGAGCACGTGATTCGTGCGAAGCACGAACCCCGACACTAGTATACATAAAAGATCGATACAAGATCTTGGGTCGCGGATCAAAAAAAAAAAAAAAAGATCTTGCGTCCAAATACATAAATGTCCACGCCAGCGGAGCATGATTAAGAAATGTGAATTCTCCGTTTCAATAATACCATCACTCCTTTCTAGGTGCTAAAAAAGACCACTACGGAGTAGTATTTTTTTTACTTTTTTTATTTTTTAAACTACGGAAAGAGAGAGGATTTTATTAACGAAGAAACCGGTCAAAGGACTGGTCATCATCCAAAACAAGATTAGCTAGCCAATGGGGGACAGGGCCCCCCCAATTTTCTAGTCTAATCTCTAATAAGAAACGCTTAGCTAACGAATGGACTACCCTATTATAAGAACGATTAACATGCACGAAAGTATAAGAGCATCCACAGTGGAATAAGCAAAACAAAAAGTTGTTAAAATTAGCAATATTTGCTCAAAAAAGTGCTCACATTGGAATAACCAAACTTAACAACATCTTAGCAACTCATCAAATTTTGGCTTTTGAATAATCAAAACTAGCAATTTTTTGCCAATAACCAAATTTAGTGATCTCCACATTTTCTCAATCAAGTACACCCATCATTATACAAAAATCTTATCTCTCTCTCCCTCAACAATGTTTTCAAAAAATAATTATAAAAAACTATTCTTACTATTCTTTTCAGGAACTTTTTCTATATATAAAAAAAAACCGTCTTTATATGAACTTTTTTTAAATATTTTTTTTTATAAAAACTGTTTCTTCAATTTTTTTAAAACTATTTTTTTATAAAAAAATTGTATTTACACAAAACTGTTTTTTTACACATTTTTTTTTTCATAAACTGTTTTTTATCCAACTTAAACTGTTTTTTTCCTTCTAAAAACTGTTTAATAAACTGTTTTTTTTTCAAGAACAAATATATTTTTAATAAAAAATGTTTTTAACATAAACTAGTTTTTCAAATGATTTACGTGAAATGAAGGGGAAAAGTTTGAAAAAAACTCAGGGAATGAAGAAATGGTCTCATACTCTCATTGATTTTGATTATGAGCAAAAAATAACCAATATGAGACTTGACATTGATAACTTTAGCAACCTCTAAATGGATAATCAAAATCTGATGTGGCATGTTTTGATTATTCATTTTTGCTTATTCCACTGCGGATGCTCTAAGAGGAAAATAATGGCAGAAGAACTAAGCAATCTAAGAGAATAGAACTACAATCCGCAAAAGATTTTTACTCCAAAAAGCAACATAATGCAATCATTACCAAATAAGATTAAACAAATCTTGAATGAGGATACGTGTATCCATTAGTATATTAAGAGAGTAATCAGGGGACAACCTCGCTTGATTACACTTCCTTTATTCAATAGAATAGCGTTGTGCCCATTCGATGCATGAAACATTAGTAAAAAGAGGGTTCATACTGGGTTTTTTTTTCCCGTTTTCGCGCATCGAACAGGCACAACACTAGTTATTAGGACATTAAAAAAATAAAATGAATTTTTCTTGTACATCAAACAGACACAATGCAATTTAAAATGTTTCAGCCACAAATTAGCATCATATGTAAAGATTAAAGTCATTTGGAAAAGTATACATTCAATATTCTTACCAATACACTTTTTTTTACAATATTTATTAGTTGTTGGGCAAGTAATAAATGAAAAAAACAACTCTCTTTTCAACATAAACCGAACTTGCCAAAAGTGGAAAATGAAACAATAACAAAATCAATGGTGCAAGAGGGTACAATGCTAAAAGTGAAGGAGAAATAAAAAAGCATGGATTTATTAAAAACAGAGATCCAAATCATACACATATAATATATCTAACATAACAATATAATGTTGCATGTGAATGACACAATTATAACATTAAGTAAATAGTGTTTATGCTAGTGATTAACTTATATATGTAGAATAATTTTTTGATTCAAACTTGTTCAATTGGTATTTGTTAGTTTTACGCTAAATTTTTATGTGATATGGGTGAGTAAGGATGAGAGGAATCGAAATCGAAAAAATAAAAATTACTGACTTTTACAAAAGTATTTTGAGAAATATCTAAAAAAAATTCAAAAAGTCAGTTTTGAACTTTTTCTTGGATATTTTCCAAAATACTTGTGTAAAAGTCAATTTTTTACTTTTCCGATTCCTCTCGACCTTACTCACCCGTATTTCCAAAAAATTTGGCGTAAAACTAACAAACGCAGAAAAAATTGAATAAGGACAAAACCAAAAAACAGTACTGCAAAAATTAATCACTTGCGTGAACGCCCGACGGAAATACGAGCAATATAAAATGCACTCCAAAAGATGCCATTTGGAGAAGCAAGGAGGTAGGGGAAGAAAGAAGAAGAAAACAAAAGCAATCTTGAGGCCTCCAATTGCTCCTGTCACTACATTTTTGTTATTTATTACTGCATGTAGATTTTTTGCCACGCCTACAGTGATTTGGTGTATATTTTTTTTTTATCATTTGTTGTATGAAGAACCTTTTCAAAAGCCATGTTTTGGTATTCATGAAAATTTCGCTGCTGTTCATAGTGATTACTCCACTTTACAACTGTTTTTGTGTGGGGACACAATTTATTGTTATGTGCCATAAATTGAGAGCATACTTAATAATATTAAAGTTGATTCCAACCTTAGTAATTGCTAACAGACCAGGAAAATAACCCCTGTAGCAAATTGGAAAGTAGTGTGGTTTGGTGTTATGCTTGATTGAACGCAACGACGTCTTGCTTGAATCAAAACCTTGAAAGAAATAGTACAGACAAAAAAAATACAGTAGATGATTCTAAGTAGATAGTTCTAAAATAAAAAACCAATCTTTAAGCAATTGGTAATTTGTCCGCCAAATACTTGTATCGAAAGGAGCCGAGCTTGAACCAATCTTTGGCTTGATTGAAGGCAGCGACTTACTTGAATCAAAACCTTTGGAAAAAAAAAATTACTACAAAAAAAGAGAGAAAAAGATCGTAAGTATGTAATTCTAAAATGAAAACCAATAGAAAAAAATTGTACAAACAACGTATATTAAGAAATAAAATGCAATTCGGTTGTAAGCAGGTAATTATAAAATAAAGACGACTATACTAACCTTTGAGTAAGGCAAATTCTGTTTGAATACCGCACTATACTAACCTTTGAGTAAGGCAAATTCTGT
Source organism: Rhododendron griersonianum (assembly GCA_018127125.1). NCBI lineage: Eukaryota > Viridiplantae > Streptophyta > Magnoliopsida > Ericales > Ericaceae > Rhododendron > Rhododendron griersonianum. Next base: position 16,809,621 of record CM030799.1, on the reverse strand, counting down.
TTGAATATGCGGTAGAAGAGAGAGGATTACAGATTTTAACCATGAAAAGAGCTCATAGTTTTAATGTGGGGGGAATAAGTAGCTATGCACATTTCAGTTTCCTATGGGAGTGGTTTTTGCTTTTGGTGTGGGTTTGTGAGGGTATAGAAGTGGGAATAACTACGATCACCACATGGGCCCCACCCTTCACAAAAAGGGAAAACACGCCAACAGAAAACCCCCAAATCCGTTGTTCTGGTTCCATGAGAGAGAAAGAGGGGATGGAATCGCGACGACCACCATCGACGTCGGCGACCCCTAACACCACCTCTGACCACTACGTACGTCAGCGGCTCCACCTCCAACGACCATCCCCACCACCTCACAAGAATCGGGTAAACCTGCCTATTTGCCCTAGATTCAAATCCGCAGAGTAGGTACTCTCTCTTTCTATCTCTCTACCATAGCCCTAGAAATTGGGGATTTCACTCTGATTAGGGTCATGGCTGAATTGAAATTGAGGATTTAACTCTGATGTCCATGCATCAATTTGATTGTAAGGCTTATATTTCAGCTAAATAAGCCAAGGTGGCTTATTTTTTTGTCCTTATTAATTTTTTTTCGCATTTGTTAATTTTTCGTCGATTTTTTGAGGATTATTACTTTGTAATGATGAGATGAATCTAAAAAGTAAAAAATTACGATCAAAATCTATTTTTTTTTTTTTAAGAAAGACGAAAATAAGCCAATAAGCCAATTTTTTTGTCTTTATTTTGATCGTAATTTTTTACTTTTTAGATTACTCTCGTCATGACGAAACAATAATCTTCGAAAAATCGACGAAAAACTAACAAATGCAAAAAAATTTGAATAAGAACAAAACTTATTTAACCGAAATAATCCTAAATTGATGCAGGAGAATCCACGTGGGTTTTTTTTTGTTTTTTTTCCGCTTGGCCTTTGGGTGGGAGTCGTGGGACAGGTGTAATATTTTGTGTTTAATTAATATTTCAACACGGCAGACTCCCCCAATCTTTACTTTTACTCGGTGAGTACTTTTTTGTGTGCTCTTGAGCAAATTAAATCTATTTTCTAGCGTGGGAATTTTTTGAACTTGTTAAAAGATTGAATTTTTTTTTTCGGAATCTTAAAAAGATTGAAATGATAAGGATGTAAACTCATCTTTTAGAGTCCGGGACATTTTCAGATTTAGGAAATACTGATTTCAATTTTCGAAGAAATTAATTAGGAGAGTCGTTGATGGGAAATGTTGAATGGAGTAATTGATGAGCATCTACAATGCTCATATCATATCCGATAATGTGATAGGGGTATTCTCGTCAAGTAGATAAAAGGTTTAGCTTTCCAAAAGATCAGAAAATAACATCAACTTTGTACGACAGCTCCCTTATAATCAATCAAGTAGGAGAATAAATGTTTCTTAATTCAAAGGACACACATTAAACGGGATTGGGTGAGGTCCTATCATTTTCAGAGCACGTCAAATTATGCAGCCCTACAAAAATCATGTTGATCGAATGCAGATCAATGTATTGTTAAAAAAAATTACGTTCATCGAATACCGATCAATATTGCATTGTTGGAAAACATAAGTACATCAAAATAAATACACTAAGCACGGTCATCTGACCCGTTTGAGACATTGATCAGTATCAGATAAACATGACTTTTTTCAAATAAACATTGTCGAAGTCTAGAAAATAAGCTCACGAAAGCAAAACTGGACGGAACTGAAATGTGTTAGAGACTGGACACGATCTTATTAATAAGGAACCTTCATTAGACAGAGATTAGTGCTATTAATCTCACACGAGTTCCGCGCTCAACATATTAATTTGTGAGACCCACCGGTTTAAATTATTGCACTATTAATTACTGCTAATTAGGCCCCGTTTCACTTTCCCTTCTTTTTTTAAAAGTTCTTTTTCTTCAATTTTCAAACTCAAATATAATGAAAATGAAAAATATTTTTTTAATTTTTTTTGCACCGTATAAAAGATCTAGATGAAATCTATCAAACAAGATCCATAGTGGTAGGAAAATTATTTACGTAAATACATGATTTTTGAGCTTGAAATTACCTTCTTTTTCCAAAAGTTACTTTTTTCCAAAACTGGAACGGCACCTTAATGACCTTCGGTTCACCTAATCAAAGTTGGACGAGGACAAAGGGCGGTATTACCCATTTTATACATAGTGCATGCTCTCCCTCCCTCTCTCTCTCTCTAAAATGGAGGAACAGAGTAGTAGCACACAGGCGCCACTCCTCTCCCCCGGGAAATACCAATTGACAAAATCAAGCACTTCGCTCTCTTCATCATCGTTCATTGCAGATGAAGCAGACATCAAACCCGTCGGAAGTGTCAGAGATTTCTTCCGAGAGTTTTCGTTGGAGTCCAAGAAGCTTTGGTACCTCGCCGCTCCGGCGATCTTCACCACCGTCTGCCAGTACTCCCTCGGCGCAATCACCCAAGTCTTTGCTGGCCATGTCGGAACTGTCGAACTCGCCGCCGTGTCCGTGGAAAACTCCGTCATCGCCGGTTTTTCTTTTGGTCTCTTGGTATGATACCGCATAAATCATGCTCTTTTTTTTTGGAGTCTATGAACACACTTTTTAAACACAACTCCGAAAAAAACTATGTCCGGAAACGTGCAACGAACTGCTCTATATGTGCTCGGGGTTGTGTCCGGAGTTATATTTTAAAATTATATTCATATTATTGCTTTCTTTTTTCCTTTTTATTAAACTCTCTCAAAAGGTGAAATGATCCAAAATAATTACTGTATTATATTTGTTGCTACCTTTTAAATAGTCGTTGTAAAGACATGCAACACGTGGCAACACGTACGCAAATTGTCATAAATTAAATTATTTTAAGCAAGTGAAACTCCGGTGACACATCGGCCGGGCACATTTGTGTTTCAAATTACACGCTGTTAAAATCATAACAAAGACCAAGTTACGGTAGTTACCATATTGAGAGCTTCTTTTGGGGTATGGCAATTCAATAATATGAGAAAAAAAGTAGGGAAATGATATTGGCACTCCAAAAATTGATGCAGGCACTCCAAAATACAAAGGAAAGTAGCTTTGGAGTTACACTAATTTTGAAGTGCTTGCATCAATTTTTGGAGTGCCAATATCATTTCCCAAAAAGTAAGAATAAATCACTTTTGATCAAATAAAAATTATAAAATACTCATTTAACTTGTATTTTAAGAAGGAATAAATACAAATCATAAAATAATATTATTTTATTGTTAATTAATTTGCGGTAGCTAGAATATAATATTTCTGAATAAAAACTACTAGTAAATTTGTATATATATCCTAATACATGTATACATTTGTTTTGTTGTGTGCATGTTGTGTCCATGTCCCCGTTTCCACAGAGTTGCCGTGTCTTATGTCTCTATCGGTATCCGTCTCCATATTATGTGCTTCATTGCCATTGAGAGATCATCGTGGTGTCAAATTTTGAGATTGAGAAAAAATTTCTTTTACCAATTAGCAAGCGTTCTACCCGTGCTATGCATGGGGGCAAGTAAAACATTATGTTATGTTTAATGTAACAATATTATTTATAGGTACGGGTAAAGTCTTGTTATGTTATTTATCCCTTATTATTTACGGAGTATGATTTAACATTAAATGTAAAACATTAATGATAAATGTTTGAGTATGGAAGAAAGTTTGAAAGCTTTTTTTCTAATTTGTGGTATTTTGAAAAGTGTAGGAACAAAAAAAGAAAGAAAATGAATTTATTAAGAAAATGCCACATTAGAGAGAGAATTAAGGAGAGAACTTGATTTTATTTTTGAAAACTACATTTGCTTAGTATATAGTATAGATAGATGCGTTTTATCTGGCGAATCATTAATGCAAAGACTTCATATGAACATTCCCCTTAATCTTTCCACCACGATCTACTTAACCCTTTAATTCTATTGCTTTCAGACCACGTTTTTTGTTCAGTGTGTGTGGGGCTCACCCCATTTGTAAGTGTGTGTAAATATTTGTGTGAAATTGTAGTATATATTATTGTTATTGTTATTGTTACTTTTTACACTTTTTATTAGCGAAGTTCACATTTGCATGCACTATAACAAACGTGTTTTACCCAATCAATAAAGAAAGACTTTAAATAGTTAGGTCCATAATGGAAAGAAATTTTGGGCCTACTTGCCTATCTGCATATATTTATGTACTATAATGCGTTTTACTAATCAATAAATTAGAAAGCAAGACTTTTTTGGCCAAAGAGAGACTTTTACACATAAATAACTCAGGGTGCTCAAGAAAACCGCAAAACCGGTTTGATCCAGACCGAACCACTCTATTTGGTTCGGTTCTGCGGTTAATTGGTCAGATTATGGTTCCAAATATATAAGAATCGTTAATTTTGGTTCGGTTACTGGTTTTCAATATATTAAAGAACCATGGTTAGAACCGAATCGGACCATTTAGAATTAATATATATATATATAAATATACATATATGTGTGTGTAATTAAATATGTATTTGGATTTGGTAGGTTAATGTTTTCCTTGTTAGAGCTAATTTCAGGGATGAAATCTTATTTGTTAGGAAAGTTCTTAATAAAATTTCTATTTTTATTTTTCCTATGAGTTATTTGGTGCTTTAAAATTTTAATTTTATGAGTTCATATGAATAAGTGTTTGGATGCTAATTGGATAGAACCGGAACCGAACCAAAACCGGACCGGTCTTGAGGTTTGGTTCTGGTTAAGTTCCACGTATATATTGGTTAGGTTTTGATTCACAATTTTCTAGAATCGTTTGAAATGGTTCGATTACTAATTTTCTAGAAAATCAGACCAATCCAGACCGTGTGCACCCCTATTAAATAACCTTCAATTACTTTAACACCTCCAAATTCCATGATCACATTTGCATTATAACAAACGCGTTTTACCTTAATATATAAAGAAAGACTTGAATTAGTTAAGTCCATAATGGAAAGAAATTTTGGGCCTACTTGCCTACAGGGGCGGATTTACCTAATCTATATTACAATACACAACGGTTTTGCAAAATGTCCCTCTCACAACTGTCCTACGTGGCAGATTGAAGGGTTGCGATTGAATTGTGTTATAATCTTTCGTTCAATCCTAGGGCCCAGATTCTCCCCTAAAGAGTTTTGGTAGTGGGAATAATTTGTGGCACTCTTTTTGGACTAGATTGAGTGTTGCTAATTTCCAATGGTGAAGATTGATTCTCTCGGATGGAATTAATTATGGATTAAAGAATATCAGTTTTGGTTTCCCAATTTGAGACGATCTCTCCCTCTCTCTCTTAGCATTTTCAAATTCAAACGAGATTCCACCACTATTATTGATTGGGTTAGCCCACAAAGGACGCTCGCTCGCTCTCTCTCTCTCTGGATGGAAGGGAGGAAAGAAGGAAATGAAGTGCAAAAACTCCTCCATCTTCGACAGCTATTCGGTGAGATACTTCCTCGTCATGTTTTTTTTTTTTTTTTTGCATATGCAGTAGATGTTTACATTGGTGAGGTTTGATTTCGAGGGTTAGTTTAATGTTATTTTTGATTATCTAAATTCTAATTTTCGTTTAAGCTTTTTTAATTTCATTAACCTTCCTTAAGATGATAACTCTATGACTTAACTAATTACCAGACCATAACTGCAGATTAGCCCATCGTCGAACCCCTAACCCACCGCCGGAGCTCGATCTCTCGCGTTTCAGTGACATCAAAACTGCAAACGACAATGATTTGGCGCTAAGCAAGTAATATATTTGTAAGAGGGTCATACAATGATTTGGTGGATATACTTGAGCTATTCTTTTTTGCGTAGTTTGAATTTTGCGAATAGGCCCTTGGCCTTCAACAGGTTAAAGGGACAAAATTGGATAATTTGTTGATTGCCGATTTCAAGCCGTGCCTTCAGGCACGGGCATGCACTAGTACTACTACATAATTTAGGAACACGTAGACTTGTATTTGGGGCCGGAGCAAATTAAGGAGTATTCTATTCTCTAAATGAGGGCAAATTTTGAACTAAAAAGCATCAATTATGGAATTCATTAAATGCCTTGTCCTTCCTAATTGTTCAACAATTCCGGGAAACCTTGCTCCTTAACTGTTTGAATGAGTAATACATTCCTATAATTTTTGCACATAAGTAAGACTATTGCTCTTCACTCATTACACTTTAAAACCTCCCTAAAACCAAACCGAACAGGGTATATATGACACAGAGAACTAAAATTCAACAACAGAAACCAGAAAGAACAATGCGGAGGTACGTATGTTGGGGCGGGGCGGGGCCCTAGCCACCCCCAATTTTAAAAAATTTGTTAATTATCAGTGTAATATTTTTTAAAACACCCACACCCACATAAGCACCTAATGAGACAAGCCGAGCAAAAAAAAACACCTAATGAGACAAAGGACCAACCAACATGCTGAGGAATGGGAAGTGCACCTTAATTCTGCTTAATTATAACCACCTTAACTTAGTGGATTAATTGATCGATGCATTTTTGTTTTGAAATTCGTAGTTGGGAATGGGAAGTGCACTAGAGACCCTCTGCGGGCAAGCGGTTGGAGCAGGGCAACTAGACATGATAGGGATATATATGCAGAGATCGTGGGTCATCCTCAGTACCACGTCATTCTTCTTGATGTTCTTTTACATCTTCGCCACCCCACTTCTGAAGCTCATAGGCCAGACGACTGAGATATCGGAGGCGGCCGGAACCTTTGCGGTCTGGATGATTCCCCAGCTCTTCGCCTATGCCTTTATGTTTCCGCAGGCGAAATTCTTGCAGGCCCAGAGCAAGATGGCGGCGATGGCCGTGATAGGAGCAGCGGCCTTGGTTTTGCACACCCTCTTCAGCTGGCTCCTGAATTCCACGTGGTGGTTGATAGTGGTGGCTCAAATGTTGTATATTGTGTGTGGGTCCTATGATCGGGCTTGGTCCGGGTTTTCATGGATGGCGTTTCATAATCTCTGGGGATTCGTCAAGTTATCTCTTGCATCTGCCGTGATGCTTTGGTAAGTACACTTTGTTGCACTAATTTGACCATGCTCGTCTCGGAACTCTATCCTTTTTCCTCTACGGAAAGTATCCGATAAATTTTCTCTTCAATTTTTAGTCTTATCTCTCTATCTATCTCTCACTACTCATTACTGCAAAAAACTTCCCCAAGTCTCAAACCGAATATTGGCCATTCGTTTTTAAAGTCAGATTAATCTTGTGTCTATATTACATTACACAACGGTTTTGCAAAATGTCTCTCTCACAACTGTCCTCCATGGCAGATTGGAGGGCTGTGATTGAATTTTAATATTGAGTTCCTATCAATCCAATGGCTTTTATTACTTTCAGTTCGAAAAATCAAACCCGTGTGCTGAGGATTTCGCTTCTAAGGCTGAGATTGACACAGATTTAATCCAAGGGGTAAGATCAATTCAATGAGATTCTTCTATATCCGTTTCCAAAATCCATATGCGTTTCCAAAAGCCTCTCTCTCTCTCTCTCTCTCTCTCTCTCTCTCTTTCTCTCTCCCCGCATGTATAGCCCCGAAGAGCCCTGAAGTAAGTTTTTCCTGAACCCTAATTTTTTAAACCCCCAATCTCTCTACTGTCATGTTTTGCTATATCTTTGAAAGAGTTTAAGCACAAAACGAGAAGAAAAAAAATTAGGGGTTTACGAACTATAAACTGTTTTATTTTCTATGCTAGGAGAAGATTGAGATTATCAAAGGAAAAAGGGACTATAAACTGTTTTATTTGCTCCGTCTACTTTTATCATTTGAATTTTTTTTGGTGGTGAGTTGTATACAGTTTGTAGAGTAGAAATTCCATGGTGGCCTGGAATTGGTAATTGGTGGTGCAAGTCATGAACGATGAACCCATGAGCCCAATCATTATTGTATCCAACATGTTCGATTAAATGATTCAGTGAAATATGACTCTATTTTTTCGGCTGAGAAGATTGCAATTGAGAGGGTATAATATTTTTCCCTCACAATTCTTACCATTGTACTTAGTATGACAATAAATGTTGTTGCTAGATGAGAATTGAAGAGCTATTTGATTTTTTGTAGGTTGCATTGGCTAACCAGTAATAGATACCGAGTTGGTAGAAGCTTGAAACTTATAAGGTCTACAACTTTGTTATCAGTGATTCAGTATAAGTGAAATTACATTTTTATATTCAATGAAGGGCGGATTATGATTTGCCTTTTTCCTCTTTATTCTACTAAACTTGATGACGAATAGCTAATGAATGCTATATTATTATTAAGTTTAATTACTGGTTTTGTGTTCTTAAATTCTAAAGCTTGATTTATTTTTAAGCCCATAAAGTGGATTTTATAATAACAGATGGGTTTTGCCAGTTGTGATCAGTAGTTGGTAGCGTGGTTAACATACTGTGAATTTAAATGGTTGATTCAAATTAACCGATGGATATACTTGATTAAGTTAGCATGGTCAACATCAGTAGTTGTAAGTTGTGATCAATAGTTTGTTAGTTTGTTTATGTACTGATTCAAGTTAACTGGTGGATATACTTGAGGTCTTGAGCTATTGTTTTTTTTGGCGAATAGGACCTTGGCCTTCAAGAGGTTAGAGGGACAACACTGGATAATTTGTTGAATATCGATTTCGAGCCGTGCACGGGCATGCACTATAGCGTTTTTTTTCAGAATGCTATTATTGGACAATTACTATAGCGTTCAGTGGGAAAAAAGAGGAGGAGACGCTCGCGCGGAAATTACAATAGCGTTTGTAAACCGATAACAGCGTTCCACCAAAATTTAAGAGCTCTCCTCGACGCCTCCGCGCCCAAAATCACACACCCCTCACTGAAAATTTCAAACGATTTCAGTACTGGTGCCAGATCTCCCCAACTTTTTGAACTCCCATCGTTTTTGCAGCTAAATGGATCGTTCTTCTGGTATTCTAGGGTTTTCGTGCGAACTGGTTTTGCAGCTAATGGATCGATCTTCTGGTGTTCTAGGGTTTTAATCGTGAAATCGCAAAATAGCAGGTTTGTTGGTTTGTTCCTTTGTTCTCTATTTCTCCTTTAACTTTTGTTTCATTGCCAATCTCCCTACTTCATCGTTCTCAATTTGCCCGGGTGAAAAAATGGGCGCTCAATTTGCCCCCAAAATTTCCAATCAATTTTCCTTACTTGCATTTTGTTCTTTTCTTGACCAGTTCTCAAGCTTCTCATACTTGCTTTTCATCAATCGAAACAAGCGGCCTTTCTCCTCGAAATCAAGTTTCATCTACCGATTCTTATCGGACGCCGCCCTCCGCCTCCGTCCTCTTCGCTTTCAGGTGAGAAATCATCTTTACCTTGATGATTCTGTAGTCTAGGGTTTATTTGACTGTGTCTTGGAATGGAGGGCTCACAATCCTTAGTAGTTTACAAATTTTAGGGTTGCTTTGTAGTTTTAATACTGATACAATTCATTTTGGTGTCTCAATGGGTTTGGCCACCCCTGTTTTTGATATTGATAAAAAAAATTGGTCCAGTATTTGTTCTTTTATTCTCAATTTAGTTCAACGCTACAATCTGGGTATTGACTTTTCAACAAAAGCGCACTTTTGTTCTCTTAAATCGCATCAGAAACTTAGATTTGTGGTTATTTGTTGCTAAGCTTGGATTGTTCTCTTAAATTAGTCATGTTCATTGGATTATTTTTTTCTCATTTTGTCCCTTATTGTATGTGTGTGTCTCTATCTCCCTTTTTTCAACTGGTGCTCTCTATATCTCTCTGCATGGAGTTATCTGCGTCTTGGTTTGTATCTATCCCATAGTTTAATATGCAAAAGATAAGGACTCATCTTATTTTGAATGAACGTATCAGTTCCCACAACCACAAAATATTATTGCTAATGGTTGAAAGTAACATATTGCCCATACAATGTTTGATAATATGCTTGAATGAAATTCCAATCCCCATGGCTGTTCGAATTAGCCACTCGACTGATCAAGACGTTCTTTTGAGTTGATAACAGGTAGAGTCTAGGAAATTCCTTTATGGGATTGCTCACTTGACCATGTCTTAGTCCAGAATTTAACAGCATTTCCTGCAAACACCTTTATGCATAGTCTGTCATGAATAATGTTACCAAGATCAGTGCGTTTGTGGTGTGTGAGAGTTCTTTCGATTTGTAGACAAACCATTATTTTTAATGAAAGTTGTAGAAGTACTTAATTCTTTCTTTAAGCACAATAGTCAACATTAATGATTAAGCACTTATATGTAAGACCACCGTTACAGAAAACAACATGGCTACCTCATTTGGTAACGTGTCCTAATGTCAGCTTTAAGTCATTTGGTAACATGAAGTCATGAACTAATGGCAGTTTAGTTCCCCAAGCTTCTTTCAGGTAATATTTGACTAGGTAGACCAAATTTTGAGTAACATGATAGTTTAACAGGCAGTTTCTGTCTGGTCAATCTTAGAGAAGTAGAGAACGGGCCTATCATTGGAAATTGATTGGGAAAAACTTCAGGATCATCTCTCATAGTTGATAGTTCGAAGTGCTACTAGGGTTAAAGTGTATTTAGAGATGAAGTGCACGGATGCCAAGTGTGGTTTAAGCATTTTCTGGTATAAGATGTCCTTCGACTCCCTTGGCATAAAAAGTTCTGCAAGTCCCTTTGAACTTCCAGGCAAACAGGGGGAATTTTATATGAGTTTCACTTGTTTGCTATGATACATCAAGTACATGTGATTTTATTTACAGCTAAAGTTAACAGAGACCTTTTCTTTTGTTTCTTCTTGTTTAGGAAGGTTGCAACCACATCCTTTGGACACTCCAGGTTACTCAAGTTCCTAGCTCTTATTTTGGGTGAAGACCACCAACCATCATATGCATATCTTGGTAAGGTAATAACTAATAACTGAGATGCAATCAAATGTGCTTGTATATACGAATCTCTTAATGCTTGTTGATGATGAAAATGTGCTTGTATAGTTGTATGTCGTAACTCATTACATGTGCCATGTGTCTGTGTTTGAGAAAATGCAGATGCAGTAGGCTTGAAGTTAGCTTAGTTTCATGAACATAGTAACAAAAAGTTCCAACGTTAAAGCAGAACAAGTGATGCATATATACTACATCCAGGTCGCCAAGTTTTAACGTATGAGGGTAGCCAAATAAAAAGTATTTGAATATGCTAGCATAGGTCTAATATGTGTTGTTTATTACCATGAAATTCTCTATTCTCACAGTATTTCTTAATCAACACATGCTTAGTTATTCTTCTTATTAGGGGCATTCTATCTCTTTACTTGAAGATTGTTATGCATTAATTTTTGTTTTGGAAAGGGCTGAAGATTGATCTCCTCAAGATTGCATATCTCGTTCGAAGGGTCGTGTTGCTCAAAAGATACACCCATGACGTCTGACTTCCCATTTTTCCCTACTGGGTAAAAAGCATCTGAATGAACTTAGTAAAGTTCCCCACTTTACAACCCCCCCCCCTCCAAAAAAAAAAAAAGAAAGAAAAGAAAAGAAAAGCATTTTAAGCTGTTTTTCCAGCGAATAAGCATAATGTTGATTTGACACAGCTTCTGAGGCAAAAAAGTGGCACTTAAAGCCACAATAACCACCTAATTTATTTTGGCTGGATTATATGAGCTTGTTTTTCACTTTTGAGGATCTTTAGTATGTTATAAGTTAACCACATGAGACAAGATTGAGATTTAGATGTTCTTTTGTTGCTGTAATTATTTTGGTCTGTTTTGGGTTGTCTGTATTATTTTCCACAGGAAAGGTTACTACTATAAAAAAAAAAAAAAAACAAGGTGAGTACATTAGAGCAGAAACTTCTGTCAAACTGTTGCAATGACAAGCTTAACTAGGATATTTCTGTAATGTCAGTCAAGTAGTGTTCGAAACTTGAAAGTAAATCCCGGCTTATGTTAATCCTTTCCTGGATTTTGGCATTTCACTTTGGCTAACCAAGAAATTAGTTGAACAATGATGATACCTCTTGATTGTTTGCGTTCAAGCTTGCCAAGGTTGTCAGCTTTAGTTTTTTGGCAATATGATTTCAAGCCACGTGCTTTCGTTTGGACAATAGTTGATTTAAGAAGTCCATTTTACTGTAACTTGTAACTTGTGTGCTTTGGTTTCAGTTTGACGTTGGGCACTTAAACTAATGAATGGATATTTTATTGAACTCTGTATTATACCTTGTAATTGATAGTCTTCTTTTGTTATTATTTACTCTTACTATCTTTTGTTTTGATCTCCCTTCTGAAGCAAAATAACAAGTGTGTATTGTGGTTTTACAGGTACATTTCATGAAGTCAAAAGGAAACGGGACAGGAGAAAAGAGGTAAAGATACTTTTGTGGGTTTGCAATGGATCTCTTAATGGTGGAGTTTACATTGACGAGTGTGAAAGTTTTCCTTCAGTGTGTTGTTTGCGAACAGAGAAATGAGTGTTGTCTATCAACATGGATAATTGGCTCCGGACAGAGATTATCTTGTCCAAAAAATTCTTCATAGATACGTGCTATGTTTCCATAACCTTAGAATTTATTGCATCACACGTCGCTAGTTGGGACTATTACGATGCTAAATAAATAGGTAAAAGCTACAGGATAACAATAGCTATTAAACGGATTTTTCCCAGCAAGCAAGTGACTAAGTTAGCATGTGACAGAGAGAATTGAAACCTTAATTTTTGTGTGTTATGATTCTTTTTCTTGTATGTGGTGATTGGTGAATATGACCTTTATGTCCTTTTAACCCACCTTTGGATCTTTGTAATAATTTTGGCTTCTTTGTGTTTGCACTCCTACATAATTTGAGCAACAAAGAGTCTGCAGAATTGAGGTGGAAACCTGGTATGCAGGGGCGAGGGAGTAGGGGTGGACGGGGGAACTATTCACCTTGTTACATATTGAACGGTAATGCACTACCTTAATGTTACATTTTCTTCTTGTTGTTGCTACTTGCTCATTGAACCCCAGTTATGCTCAGAAAGTATTAGTCAGTGTTCACTTAAACCATGTAAACTGAAATCAAGTCGACCTCTCTCCTTTGTGCTTCTAAATTCAATTTTTGATGGACACCTCGGACTTGTTTGTTTCAAGAAAAATCTCCTAAGTTAGGGCAATGTGTTGCCACCTTGGTTATCTTTATAAATAGAGAACACTCTGTATGTCTATGGGGATTAGTAAATACTACGGTAAGACAACTCTCTTGCTCCCCTCTTTTGCTCTGCATATATGTGGACATAGTAAATTTCTCTTGTTCTTGCCTACCCACTGTACCTTTTACTTAGAACTTGCTAGGCCCTACAGTATATATGAGGAAGTTCAGGTAAATATCATGATGTGAAGATTTCGGGGTTGGGCAACCTGGAAGATAGCGGTGCTTAGATTAAAATGGGGGTTAAGATGTGTTTGGGGTTGACTGATCTTGTGGATTCTACCTTTCTACCAGAAATTTGTAAACTATCAATGGTTAGAATTAAGGTTGCAAGACTAAATTTACTGTTTGGTGGACCATTAAAAGTAAAGTTACATGATTTAAACTCTCACGAAAAGATTTTTCCAGATATATTTAAAGAAGCTATAGGAAAGATTGGCATATTGAAGGGCCCAACATTCTGGCAATGCCAAATTGGTCTTACTTATTTTGTGTGTTAGCTTTCAAATTTTCGGACCAGTCTGGTAGTTTGGGCGATGGCGGTGCTACTGTTTGGTGATTCTATGTGGGATTGTGGTGTGATTTCAATCAACCTTGGGAAATGGTCCTTGAATCCTGGTTATATGTGGGGATCTCTTTCTAAGTTTATATAGCAATCTATCTTTCACATCTTTTTATGGATAAATTTGCAAGGGCCTTAACACATACAAGCTATACAATGTTCCTCATAGTTGTCAGTTGTCTCATGCACATGTCAGCTGTTTTGTTTCTCACTGTATCCCTCTTCAGATGGTAGTGGTGGCAGAAAACATCCTTCTGAAAAGGAAAATGGAGTCAATCAAGTTCCAGACAAGGGTGTTGGGCTCTCGTCTTGCACACCTCTCAGGAGTCAAAAAATAAAGAAGTCCTTCCTTCCACAAGGTGCTACTCTCTGCAATTAAAGTTTCATTGATGTTTATTTTAGAACAGACAAGTAAAAAGAAGAAGTTCTACCATGAGTCTTTTTGACCCCTCATCAGTCTTTGAAATTGGTTATAGAATTGCATGGGTTACGGATCGTACCATCCTTATACTCTACTGTTTTGCAGCCCACGATCAGTCATAACCAATGGCCCCCTTGATGTGGCTCCTGGGAGTATGGGTGTTATACGTGCTCATTTGTCTCTAGTAAGTTTGGACAACCAGTCTGGAGAGGGCTCATCGACTAATATGAGTAAGTTGAACGGTCCACCACCACCTCCACATCCGGTCAGCATGATGGAGAAACCTCCCATTGACTTTGTGACAGGAGATGCTCATGGGCATCTCACATCAAGCTCTAGCAGCAACTCAATTGTTGGGACCCAGGCAACTTTGCCTGGAGTCTATTTCTCAGCTTCAGATCCTGTCCTGGTGCCATCTCATGATTCTCGGCTTCCCGGAGCTGTAGGTGCAATTAAGCGTGAGGTGGAAAGTCAGCGAACTCCAGTCGAACAAATTTCCTTTGACCCTTCTGAGGGAAAATCAATTCCTGGTTAGAACTTCTGCAACTTTCTCGAGTCTTGAGTATACATTCGTCTACTTAAATGGCAGCTTACGATTTTTGTTTGTGTTAACGTCTGAAATAGCAGTTTCTGATGTACGAAGCTCCACCATTCAAGGAACAAGTACGAGCAAATCCCGGGGGTAGCAAAATATCAACATTCAGATTCAACACAACCTACGTCTTTTTGGGGATGATTTTTGCTACTACAACATCAACCTACGGGCATGTTTCTCATATTTTGGAGGGTTTCAAGTAGCCCATTATGTGGTTTGCATTGGGAGCAGAAAGAGTATAAGCTCGGCAAAGAAGTAAGCTTCAAGTAAAGAAAATCTGCGGAATAAGATGGTTGGCCTTGTGCATGATTACATTTTCAGGAAAGTAGAATTACATTAGTTATTTTTCAATGAGTCCAATTAGTTGGGCTCTTTTATGTAGTTTTTGTTGGGAAATTGTTTCCCAAGCTAATGTAATGAATCTTTATTCAATGGTTGAATTATTTATTGTATATTGACATTTGGATATAGTTGGTGTTGAATGAAATAAATCATTTTTGTTTCTTAAATGAAATTACCATGATCTTATTTGAAAATGCTACTCCCTCCGTCCCTTTTTAAATGTCCTGCTTCGTAACTCCAACTTATTAAAAAGACATCATCATTATACCTTTCACATCAACTTTTTCCTCCACTTTCCCTACTTACCCATCATCATTACACTTTTACTCACTAACTTTTCAAAATGGAATCTACTTTTAGGGACAAAATAGACAATTCACCAACTTTTATCCACTAACTTTACAAAATGGACACTTATTAAGGGACAGCCCAAAATGGAATACTGGACTGTAATAAAGGGACGGAGGGAGTAATATATTGGTATTTATAGAATTTTTTTAAAAATGCAAAAAATTGGCTAATATAGCGTTTTAAAACGTTGTAGAAACTTTACATTTTATAGCATTTTTAAAATGCTGTAGAAAATTTTACATTCTATAGCGTTTTTAAAATGTTGTAAAACATTATATTCTATAGCGTTCTTAAAATGCTGTAAAAACTTTACATTCTATAGCGTTTCAAAAACGCTGTCTTATGTCTAAGACTTTTAATAACATCGGTTAATACATCGTTTGAAAAAACGTTGTATATATCATTTAATAGCGTTTTTCAAATGTTGTAAAATGCGATTTTTCTTGTAGTGCCTATATACCTTCTAAAGGTTTATTTTGTACTTTTAACTTTTTTTACACAAAAAGAACCATAAGTAAGAATCACAAACCCTCATTTCTTGGAAGTTGCAATAGAAGCAACTTACCTATTAATCCACATAATTATCAAATCATTATTTAGAAGAAGTTTTGAGTTTTTTTATGAAAATATCCCTCAAACTATCACCAATTTTTCTACTTTGTCCTCAAACTATCTAAATCAGTAATTTCATCTCTCAAACTATTCAAAACCCTTCTATTTTGTCCTCAGACTAACTCTATCCACGTTTTTAACGGAAAAGGGAGCATGTGACTTTTTTTGAAGGGCAAAAATGGAATTTCACGTCTATTACTCCCACCATCCGACAAAACCCTATTCTTTCTCTCTTCTCTGTCTCATACTCGACATTACACGCAAAAGAGAAACCCACCTCACGTTCTCTCTCTTCTTTCCTTCTTCCAATCCAGAGCAGAGGTAGATTGAATAGCACAAGGAGAGGATTTTGTCTGCACTTCGGTGTGGATTTTTCTGGCGATGGACGACCGGCTGCGGAGGGAAGGAAATGGCCTTGTCCCCAAATGTAAGTTGTCTACTCCCAACTGATAAAAACTCCAAGGTTTTGTTGCATGGGTTTACTAAATTAGTTGTCTGTGAGTCCGTTTCTGTATAATATGTATGAAAATATGTGCTCTGATTGAGGATTTAAGTCTCACGCATGTTCGGTTTTTTTAATCAATTTGTGGTCCCAAATCAGCCATTTGTGTTGAGTTTTTTTAATCAGTTTGTGTCGTCCCAAATCAGCCATGATGGTCCCCCACCTTTGTTTTTTTTTTTTTGGGTAAAATAGCTTGAAATAGAAAAAAAGGATAACCGGATATACAGCCTACAAGGGGCATACCCCAGGAGGAAAAGAAAAAGAAAACCAACAAGAGTAAGAAAATTGACAACGCCAAATGGCTACATGGCTAAATGATGAGCGTTGTTTCCAATCCATCTAGCAAGAGGGAAGGAAAACAACGCCTATTGAAAGCAACAAAATAGACTACACCCATGTAAGGCACTAAGAAGTGCAGTCCTGGAGAGTTAATACATTACACTTGAAAGAAGCTAACTCATTACACTTGTTGAGCAGCTTGCTGTACAACCAATAGAGCTAGACAAAACTGCAGCAGCAACTGATAAACCAATAGTGCAACTAATAAGCCTTCATCTAATAATATGATCTGGTCCCCCACTAAAGTAATTTTTAAATTTCTTTTCCCATTATATGCTCTGATTAGTTTTGTTACAGCATTTGTAGTATAAAAGGTGTGTTTATAAACGTGTAATGATGGTTCCCCACTTTAGTTAAACAAATGGAATATGTTTATTGTTTAATCAGTAATAAA
The DNA here is from genome assembly GCA_018127125.1 of Rhododendron griersonianum. NCBI lineage: Eukaryota > Viridiplantae > Streptophyta > Magnoliopsida > Ericales > Ericaceae > Rhododendron > Rhododendron griersonianum. The sequence continues at coordinate 16,792,327 of CM030799.1, read as the reverse complement.
ACGTGCGTTTTTCTATTACAGATTTCAACCCCAATTTTTTTTCAATCAAGGTCCACCATGGGGGTAATTTGACTGTTGAAGGGGGAAGAAATTCCTATGTGGGTGGACAAGTAAGCTACAGTGACTATGAGGAGAGGGATTAGGTCTCATTTCTTAATTTGAATGAAATGGGTAGAAAGTTAGGGATTAATGATGAAGTAAAATTCTACTGTAAGGTCCCTAGTTCACACTTCGATGGAGGTTTCAAACTTATACGAATGTTTTGAAAATGGTAAGGCAGATTAAGGATAATGTAGTAGAGATTTTCCTTGTGATCTCTAATTCCATTGTTGATGATCTGTTAGATGTGAATGTTGGTAATTGGGACAAACCTATACTAACCATGTTGGAGAGACTTAGAACCTACTTCATGAAGAGGTTAGTTGAAAAGAGAGAATTTGCAACTAAATGGGTAGATCATTTGGGTCCAAAGATACATAAAAAGATAGAGAAGTTGAAGAAAATGTATGGTGATTTTAACATATATCCATGTGGGAATGGGGAGTTTGAAGCAAGGTGGATCCATGGTGGTCAACACACTGTCAATCTAGAACAACGAACATGCTCTTGTAGAAGATGGGATCTCACTGGAATACCTTGTCAGCATGCTACAGCAGTCATAGGTCAATCGGGTTTACAGCCAGAGGACTATGTGAGTGAATGGTACCATAAACACACTTTTGAAGCTACTTATCAGCACATAATGCACCCCCTCAATGGGCCTGATATGTGGGAGAAGTCTAGTAAGGATCCAATCTTACCTGCAGAGTTTACAAAGCAACCTGGGAGGCCCAAGAAATCAAGGAGAAGGGAACTAGATGAACCTCCAAAGAATCCTTTCAAGCTGAGTAAAAGCGGTGTCAAAATGTCATGTAGAAGATGTGGAAAAGAAGGGCACAACACCAGGACATGTAAAGCCCCTGTGGAGGCAACTCCAGTTCAAAACACCAGTACAAGAGGAAGAGGAAGAGGAGGAGGAGGAGGAGGAAAAGGAAGAGGAAGAGCCCTTATGGGTGCCACTTCAGATGACAACACCAACATTACTTCTATTGGAGCACAGTGAAACTCTGTTTTGCTTCTTTTTGTTTTGGGATTCATTCATGTTGCATATGGGATTCGTAGGTAGATTATCAGAACCATAATCTGGTCTGTTTTTGTAACTAATGTCAATGTGGTGTGTTAGGCACTTGGTAGTTTATGAGACCCACAATTTGGTCTGTTTTGACTGTGAACTGAAGATTTGTTTTGGTAATGCCCTTTAAGAGATATTGGAACCTGTTTATGACCTGTTTTGTTTGTGGTATGCTATGAATGTGGTATGTTATGAACATGTTTTGTTTAAGAGATGTTTAGAGCAGTTTCTGTGTTTGTTAGTGGAATGACTGTGTTTGTTACTGCTGTAGCTATTACTTACATTATTTTGTATGAATATGTACTTGGAATGAAGTTGTTAGTTGCTGCACTTGGAATCTAAGAAGCACGGACAATGATACGGGACACGACACGGATACGCGGACACGTCATTTCTCAGAAAATTAGGACACGGACACGTTGTTGAGAAGGCAAAGAAAATGCTCGAATACATTACTGTGATGATAAAAATCACATTTTGAGGAACTTTTATTTTTGGTTTTATTTTTCTTTCACCTTATCTATTTTTTTTATTGTCAAGTATTACAATTGTAAATGTGCTTGTACATTTTGCAGAAAACAGGGTATTCATAGTGGGTGCTCGAAGAGGAACATGAAGATTGTGGCTGGGGATGGGGAAGAGAGGATGAGCGAGAGAATTTGAGGTAAAAGGAAGAGAAGTCAATCAATACTCTGTTTTTTCTAGCCCTATATGTGTATATGTACACCAGATATTGAAGGGAAACCCAAACATTTTGGCGCCACAAGGTTATGAGGGGCTGGAATGACCATTATGCCCCCAGTTGCTTGTCACGTGCTTGGCACATGCTCCTTTTTCCGTTACAAACGTGGATGGAGTTAGCCTGAGGACGAAATAAAAGGGTTTTGGATAGTTTGAGGGATGAAATTGCTGATTTAGATAGTTTGAGGACGAAGTAGAAAAATTGGTGATATTTTGAGGGATACTTTCATAAAAAACTCAAAAGTTTTTTTTATTCATTTAGTTCTAAAACTTTCATTTATAGTATACATTTTTGTTACCCTACTCAATAAACATGTTCTCATGCATTATAGAAATCATGACCAAATCAAAGTGATTCACAATTCGATTCGATACACAATTCCAAATAGGACCATTTCGATTCTCGATTCGATTCACGATTTGACAACCTTGGCCCCGAATAGTCTAAGGCTGGCCTTCAGGCTGCATTCTTTTAAACTTATTTCGGTATTTTTTTACTTTTCGTAACTTTTTGTTTAGCTTTTCGTCGTAATTTTTGGGGTTAATCGTTCGTCTTGACGAGGCGAATCGGAAAAGTATAAAAATATGAACCGATGTTGAAAAAATTCAAATAAGACAACATTTTAGATAAATAAGACAATTGTTAATTTGGTAATTTTTTTTGTCTTTAGCGAACTTTTTTTTTTGCTTTTGGTCATAATTTCCTACTTTTTAGACTCCTCTCATCAAGGCGAATGATTAATCCAAAAAATATCACTCAAATCAAGCCCAAATTAAAAAAAAAAAAACTAATAAAACATACAAAACAAAAAAATTAATTAAGTTTACAAGAATGAGAGTCCCCTTCAACTTCCATTTTATTTTGACCAAACGAAAGTGGGACTGTGGGACGAGGAGAAAGGGGAGTGAAAACTCATTTTATAAAGCATCGATCCGTTCCGCAATCTCTCTTTCTGTCTGTCGCTGAGTGGTGGCCGGAGGTGCAAAAGTCCTTGTTGCTATCTTCTTCTGGGGAGGGGCCCATGCACTCTTCTTTCTAGGAGCTGCCCTGCTCTGTGCCTGCATTGTCAATTCATTTAAACATTAGCATACATTGTGCATATTGTATATTTCAATGTTGAAACAGGTACAATCTATCAAGTATCGATTCAGGAGCTATCAAGCCTATTATGTATTGTAAGCAAATGCATATAACAAGTATCGAAAGCAAGAATGTATGTTTTCTGGAATGCATACCTGAGACCTCGGCTCAACTAGTGGTTGAACCGGTAGTGGAGTTGGTGCTGGATAGTGCAAGTCCAACGGCAGGCCGCTCACCGCTCTTCTGATCACTTTCTCCATGGCAAGCATGCGGCGAACAGCCTTGTTCACCCACTCAACTGGCACCTACATACAGTTTGGGATTATCAGACAGCTCAACAATAATGCAAGTCTATTTAAAGGCAAAAACTGAAGCTAAAGGCTTACTGGAACAGTCACAGGTGCAGGCTCCACCCTGGCAGGTGCAAGGTGTATCTCTACTGGATTGCCCTAAGCATCCACCACCACCAGCATCCACGACAACTCAGGTGGCCCTCCCGCCACTAGACCACCAGGTCCCCGTCTCGCACGGGTCTCGACTCTTCTCTACCTCTCTGTGGCAACTCTTCTCTGCTCAGCGGCCCCACGAGCCTGGCTTTGTACCCCTTTGAAAGCCCAAATTCCAAGCGGCCCCGCCAAGTGGTCTCTCTGGTAGTCGGCGTAGTCCTGCTCGGGTCATAAGTAGCATGCCAGGTCGGTATCAGGCCTCGTGTATTCCTCCAGCTCGGCCCATGTGTACTCTCCTATGTGTGAAGCACGGGGTGGGAATGGCCCCGGCACCTGGAACTCAAGCAAACCAAATGACTGCCGTGTCACTCGGTCATCTAAGTACCACTGCCAGTTGAAAGCCAACTCTAGTAGCACCCTACTCGCCGTGACAACCCTGCTCCTAGCCAAGTACTCTTCCAAGTCCATGGCCAAGTACTTATTACTTCTTGGGTTGTAATTGCTACTATAGGTGTTCAGAACCCATAAACCATTCCGACTGGTAGTCAAAATTTCTTCAAATACGTCTTTGAATTCATTTGATATGTAAGTAAAACCCAAATTGGGGAAGAATGTGGTCCTTGAATTCTTCGGAAAAGTGTTTAGGATGTGCTTTGGCCTCATATACAACCTTTGAACTTGTATCCTTGTATCCTATCAGTTCGAGGAATGTCCAACGCTTGGACGTGCACCCATTCCATGCTCATAGGTGAGTCCGTGTAACATAGTTTGAAACTGGTCTAACATCTGGCATTATTGTCACATATTCATGGTTCTAGCCTCAAATCCATTTAGTCATTCCTGACACCCTCATCATTGTACCAAGTGGGCTATCAAGACGTTGGGTTCGTAGGAGGTTCATTGAATTAAGTAATCCCGAGGTAATTCTATGTGACGTGCCACATTGATATTCCAATTTTTTGTGCATGTTCATGATCATGTCAATGCAGGAATCACTTCTGCATGAGAAGATGATGTAATACAATTAAGCGTTTCTCACCATGTCATACATAATATTTGTTTCTTGCTGCTTTCAAATCCCAACATAGAGGATGGTTTTTGTAGGCATGAGTTGCTACTTTATTAACGCTGGTTCACTTGGCTATTGCATATCGTCTCTCTTCCAATCATTCTTGTCCAACATACTGGATTGTTGGATTGCAGTGTGTTGTACCAACTGGTGTGGAGTTCTACACATCGGGCTTTGATCATAATGACATCTCAACTTTTCCGCGAAGCTATCCAATTATTTTAACTGGTATGCAGTACTGCAGTCATTTCAAGCCTTGCTTTACCTTTTACTTTCTAGTTAATGAAATGCAATTTGACATGGTAAACTCTCCTGTTTTGCATTTAACCATACAATAACTTTTGTCTACTTAACAAAGTGCAATTTGAATATTCAATAATTCGTTGTTGATAGGTTTGAAATTTTTTGCTGCTCCTATATCTATCTAGTCGTTTTCACTTCATACAAAATTGGTACCTTGGTACCGAGAATTGATTAGCTATAATGCGGATGATTGTTGTGCCCGTCCTTGCCTCTTTGATTTATTCAATTGGCATGGGAGGTGCTAGCGTCGCAAATGGAATGCTACCTGGTTGATCTTGCCAGTAGTCATTTGCTTGTCTCAAAGATTAAGCCATGCATGTGTAAGTATAATTTAGACTGTGAAACTGCGAATGACTCATTAAATTAGTTATAGTTTGTTTGATGGTATCTTCCACTCGGATAACCGTAGTAATTCAAAAGGTCAATGCGGGCTTTGCCCGTTGCTCTGATGATAAATTGAGAATTGTGTTTTCTTTTGGTTTCTTCTGTTCTGATTCTGGTTCTTCTCATTCCTGGGCTTTGAGAGGAACTTATGTCAGGCACATTTGAATTGTTACTTACTCCAACTGAGAAGCAAATGGCAAGAGATGTTTGCATTGCATTTAGTCAAGCAGTAAGTCATATGGATCCTTAAGGAGTATTAGTTGTTTTTCAAGGCATTGGTACTACTACTTTTGTTGTTGTCATGACTTTTTGAGCTTTTATTTGGATATTTCCCAAAATACTTTTGTAAAAGTCATGATTTTTCACTTTTTCGGTTCCTCTCATCCTACCCATATCACATAAAAGTTTGCCGTAAAACTAACAAATGAAAAAACAAAAAAAAAATTGAACAAAAACAAAACCAAAAAATTATTCTACATAAATTAATCACTACCCTAAACAACTCTAGAACTCTCTCTCAACCCTCGTACGAGCCGTTGCCGAAACCCTCTCCGAGACCACAATTGCCGTTCGTCTTCTTCGTCTTCCGTCGCCGTTCGGCACCGTCCTTCGGTAATCTTCCTCGGTGATGCATTGGTGTTCCCTCGTGGGGATGCCTCCTTGTTGAGGGGTAAGCTTGCTGCTCGGTCCCTTGCGAATTTAAGTTTGTCCCTATCGGTTTTGTACGTAATTTTATAAGCTATTTAGACAATAAAAATTTCAAGTAGTTATTTTTGTTGTTGTTGTTGTATTGTCATTCATGCGAAATTAAAAGAGATGTTACATACACTACATCCTTTCACTACACCATCCACTATATTTTTTGTGGGGTCCATTTTGGGTCCCACAAAATACAGAAAGATTACCATAAATTTTAAAATAATGTTTTATGGGGTACTGTAAAAATTCAACCCCAACGGATATCGGTAAGTATTATTTCTAGATTTTTAGGGGTGAAACTGCGCAATTTCGCCCTACGAATCCAAAAACAATACTTACCGATATTCCTTGGAGCTGATTTTTTACAGAGCTTCATAAAATTATTACTTTAAAATTTATGGTAAATTTTTTGTATTTTTTTGGGACCCAGAGTGGGCCCCTCAAAAAATGTAGTAGATGATGTAGTGAAAGGATGTAATGTACCTAGACTTTCTGCAAAATTAACACATTTAGACCATCGACAATAAAGATGGAGAGAGAACGCAGAATATAATAGTTACACCAATAGATTCTTTTTTTCACTATCTTTTTATGATTTTTTTATTTTGATTATAAGCTTTATTTGAGATAATGTGTTAGGTGTTCAAATATGAATTATCCGAATTGATGGGCTGTAATTGGATTTGTGATTGAGTATTCAATTCTTTTTTGGTTAGGTGTTCAAGAATTTTAGAATTGGGGTGTCCATTGATATTTACGCTGGGTGTTCAAAAAAAAACCTAACCTATAATTTTTACATGTATTCTAAGAATTTTTTTTTTGTTTGGCTGTTCTACTGACCACAGAATGGTCTACATAGAGCCGCCTCTGAGTGGTAGGGTTTTGTACCTTTGCCTTCGTCAGTAACGCTTCGCATTGTTCTCAACGACTCCGCTTAGCAGAGACGGAACCAGAATGTCGTAAATGCGGGGGGGCCAAATTATGAACTACCAGATTTTTAGGACCCAAAACGAACACATTTTTAAAGTATTTAAATGTCTGAACAACACTCCATACAAAATACAATATCTAGGACCCAAAACGAACACATTTTTAAAGTATTTAAATGTCTGAACAACACTCCATACAAAATACAATATAGAGGTGTTCTTAACAAATAAAAAATAACTAATATTAAATTATTATCATTTTAAAAAAAACTTTGAAACAACGGAGGACGTGACTCCCATATGCCCAACATACATCCGTCTTTGGGGCCCGCTTAGAGAGAGAGAGGGGAGGCGAAGGGGGCATGAATAGTTAGAAATGACGTCGTTTCCGCAAAAAAATTGGCATAAACGGCTGGACGTTGTGTGGGGGGTTAATTCCACCTTGAGTCTTTTCCGTCTTTTATCCGAGGTTGAAAGGATGAATAGAGCGCTCCTGTGTACCTGCAAACCGAAGGGGGGTGTTCCTCCGGGTAGAAGCTCCGACGACCTAGTCAGTAGGTGGAGGAGAAGTAAAGGAGAAAGCTTTTAGAGAAATATGTAGAGAGAGAGTGTATCAGAGAGGAACCTGTTTGGGGGTAGCCCTCTATTTATAGGCGATCTGAGAGTGTAAAAGCAATTAGACCGCCTCCACGTGTCGTGTTGTTCGGCTGACGTCACATGTCAGAGATATTTACGGGCCACCGTCCCACGTGGATGACGAAGTCAACGTCAGAGCCGTCACATCGGATAGGGACGTCACTTTCGTTCTGACACCATTTGACCGTAGAGTAACCGAAGACGAGCACTATGACTGCCGAGCAAAGCTATTGCCGAAGAGAGACCATCCTCGAGGAACTGTTTTGTCAAACATAATGATTTTCCCGAAGAGATAATACTCCCGAACGTGGAGTCCTCCGAACGTAAAGATGGCTTTTGCCCCGAAGTAAACAGAACTGCCAGAGTTGGTGAACTGAGTACCCTCGGTGGCCGAACGCTATGCACAGAGCATAAAACAATTAGATTCGTAAGTCTCTGGTTTATATCGTTTTGACCCTTTTGCCCCTTTGATAATTTCGGCCCACTACACGTTGGAAATTGGAATCACTGAAGGAAGGAATAACTGGAATAAAGCGAAGGCAACTCGGTAAAATTGTCGTACCGAAATATGAACAGTAACACACACGTACATGTGAGAGCTTGTGGTTGGTTTCAATGGTTTGTTGTGCACCAAACATTTGTTGTTACTTTTTTTTGGTAAGCAACATTTGTTGTTACTTGTTACAAAGTTTTGAATCAAATGCGATTTTCAAAAATCTGCTTCTGTAAAGTTTCATTTCCTACTTTGGTGAGTGAGTGAAGCCTTGGAAGTTATGAGCCTAATTGCACCCAGAAATTTTTGGGTGCTGAACGGGTATCACGTGGTACCCGAGCAGTCCATCCAGACCGTCCAAAAGTGTGTTGGACGGTCTAGATTGAAACTCATTCTCTCTCCTCTCATCCCTGACTCCACCACTCTCTTTCCTCTTTCTCTCTCCAAATTCGAGCCGGTCAAAATCGAAATGAACTGTTCAGATGCGCTTTCAGCACCCAAAAATTTCTCAACTGCACCAGAGTGGTTTTGAAAGATAGGCGACCTTTTTCGGTGCCAAAATTGATTTCGCAATTCGCATGAATCACGATCTCTAAGCCCGAAGCCACACTTCTCAACTTTATGCTAACAACACCTTAATTGTTGGGAATGCCTTGTATTCTTTAGTCCCACATTGGTTAATTATGTTGTTCCCGTTTTTGTAGCCTATTATAAATAAGGCTTTTGGGGAACTTCTAAAGTATCTTTTTGGGCTTTCATATTGTGGCCTTTCTAGAGTTACGGATTACAGCCGGCTCTTTGTATCTCTTCTTCACGTTGGTTAGTGAATCCTCTCTCTCCTCGCCCGTGGACGTACCCATCTTGGGGAACCACGTATATCTTGTGTCTTTGTGATTTCTTGTTTAGTATTCAATTTCTCGTTCTTAGCTTGCATTCATAACGTTTGTTACAACAAACTGGTATCAGAGCTTTAGGTTGCAAAAACTAGGGTTTCGTTTCCGATTGTGGCTATGGCGGCTAAATTCGAGATTGCGAAGTTTGATGGGCAGAGCAGTAGTTTCAGTCTTTGGAGAGTAAAGATGAAGGCTCTGTTAACCCAACAAGGATTGCACAAGGCTTTGTCAGGCAAGACTAGTTCTGGAATCAAAGAGGAAGATTGGGATGATACGGATGCCAAAGCTCTGAGTTCTATTCAGTTGAGTCTGGCAGATGATGTTCTTCGCGAGGTGGAAGAAGAAACTTCAGCAGCAGGAATTTGGCTGAAGTTGGAAGGCATATATATGACGAAGTCGCTCACTAACAGGTTATATCTCAAACAACGTCTTTATACGTTTCGTATGCGAGAAGGTATACCTGTTAAGGATCATTTAGACGAGTTCAATCGTATTATTATGGATCTGAAAAATATTGATAGTAAAATTGAGGATGAGGACCAAGCCCTAATTTTGCTATGTTCTTTACCACTTTCGTATGAGCACTTTGTTACAACCCTATTGTATGGCAAAGACACGATATCCATGGAGGATGTTAAGGCCAGCCTTTATTCGAAAGAATTAAGGAAAAAAGTGTCAGGTGAGGGTGATGCACATGCGGAGGGTTTGTTTGTTAGGGAAAGAACAACAGAAAGGGAGGAGTCGAGTAATAGGGGAAGATCCAGATCATCAGGTAAGAAGAAAGGAAAGTGCAATTATTGCAAGAAATCCGGGCACTGGAAAAAAGACTGTTTAAAACTCAAGGAGAAAGAAAAAGAAGACCAGAAAGGGGGTAAAGTAATTGCTGGAATTGCTGAAAGTTCAGATGAGTCAGATAATGTGTTATCAGTTACAGAGGGCGATTCTCGCTCTAATACCGAGTGGATTATGGATTATTGGATCTTCATACCACATGTGTCCGCATAGAGAGTGGTTTTCTACTTATGAGGCGGTCAATGGTGGTACAGTTTTGATGGGCAACAACATGGCCTGTAAGACTGTTGGTTCAGAAACGATTCAGCTTAGGATGCATGACGGTATTGTTAGGACTTTATCTGAGGTTCGACATGTTCCAGATTTGAAGAAAAATCTTATATCCCTGGGTGCTCTTGATTCTCATGGTTACAAATTCCTCGGTGAAGGTGGAGTTTTGAAAGTCTTGAGGGTGCATTGGTACCGATGAAGGGTCAGAAGCGTGGTAACCTCTATACACTCCAGGGCAGTACAGTTCTAGGTGCTGCAGCAACGGTTGCTTCATCCAAGGTTTCAGATTCTCGTTTGTGGCATATGCGCCTTGGGCATATGAGCGAGAGGGGGATGACAGTTTTGAGCAAACAGGGTTTGCTATGTGGCCAGAAAACAGAGAAGCTGGATTTCTGTGAGCATTGTGTCTACGGCAAGCAGTGCAGGGTGAAATTCAGTACAGCTGTTCATCGCACCAAAGGCACAGTGGATTATTTTCACTCAGATCTTTGGGGTCCCGCAGAGGTAACTTCTAAAGGTGGTTTTCGCTATTTTATGAGTATTATCGATGATTTCTCTCGTAAGGTTTGGGTGTATATGTTGAAACATAAAAGTGACGCCTTTAATACATTCAAACAGTTTAAAACTTTGATTGAGAATCAGACTTGTAAGAAAATAAAACGTTTGAGAACTGACAATGGTATGGAGTTTTGTCTTGGCGAGTTTGATAGGTTCTGCAGTGATGAGGGCATTGTGAGGCATCACACAGTGAGAAAAACCCCTCCGCAGAATGGTGTGGCTGAACGAATGAACAGGACTCTTTTGGAGAAGGCACGTTGTATGTTGTCCAATTCGGATTGGGCAAAGAATTTTGGGTTGAAGCCGTTTCCACGACATGCTATTTGGTGAACAAGTCTCCGTCGACTGCTATTGAGTGTAAGACTCCGTTTGAGGTATGGTCAGGTCATCCAGCTGATTATTCCGTGTTGCGTGTTTTTGGGTGTCCAGCTTACGCTCATGTGAATGAGGGTAAATTGGAGCCACGGGCCAAGAAGTGTATTTTCTTGGGTTATGCGGCAGGTGTCAAAGGGTACAGGTTATGGTTCTGATGTTTCGAAGATTTTGATTAGCAGGGATGTGACTTTTGATGAAAATTATTTGATTAAGGGGTCTAAGCAGGTTGATGATACAGTTCAGGAACAGAGTGTTCCAAAGCAGGTGGAGTTTTTGAGTGAATCTTCCGACTCAGGGAAGAAGCACATTGAGAAGCCAATTGAAGAGGAGTTCAAGAGTTCAGACACAGAGGTTGATGCGTTAGTTGAGCAACCACGCACTATTGCTAAAGATAGGCCAAGGAGGGAGATTCGGCCTCCTGAAAGGTATTCGGCTTATTCTGAGACGGTGGCCTATGCTTTATCAGTTGCTGAGACAGTTGAGTATGAGGAGCCTTCCAGCTATACGGAAGCTGTTTTGAGCACTGAGTCTGCACAGTGGTTTGTTGCTATGAATGAGGAGATTGAGTCTCTTCAGAAGAATCAAACATGGGAGTTAGTAGAACCGCTAAAAGGGAAGAGGATTGTTGGGTGCAAGTGGGTCTTCAAGCGCAAATCAGGTATTCCAGGGGTAGAAGACGCTCGGTTTAAAGCTCGGCTAGTGGCGAAAGGATACAGCCAGAAGGAGGGTGTTGACTACAATGAGGTATTTTCACCTGTTGTAAAACATAGTTCCATTCGCACTTTACTTGCTATTGTTGCCTGTTATGATCTTGAGTTAGAGCAACTTGATGTCAAAACTGCGTTTTTGCATGGCGAGCTTGAGGAACAGATTTATATGCGTCAGCCTGAGGGATTTGTTGTTTCTGGTAAGGAGGATCACGTTTGTTTACTTCGTAAATCTTTGTATGGCCGCAAACAATCCCCAAGGCAGTGGTATAAGCGGTTTGATACTTTTATGATAAGCCAGTCATATTCTAGGAGTGAGTATGACAGTTGTGTGTATTTTCGAAAACTTCCAGATGGTTCATTTGTTTATCTATTGTTGTATGTTGATGATATGCTTATTGCTGCCAAGAGTGTATCAGAAATCAACAGGTTGAAACAACAGTTAGGTGGTGAATTTGAGATGAAAGATTTGGGTGCGGCAAAACGTATTTTGGGTATGGAGATTTGCAGAGATCGAGTAGCTGGCAAATTATTTTTGAATCAGAAGTCTTATATTCTTAAAGTGCTTGAGCGCTTTGCCATGCAGAACTCGAAGCCAGTCAGTACCCCTTTGGCAGCACACTTTCGACTTTCAGCTGAGTTATCACCACAGTCGGAGGATGAGGAGAAGTATATGTCTCAGGTTCCATATTCGTGCGCAGTTGGGAGCCTTATGTATGCCATGGTATGTACTCGTCCTGATATTTCACATGCAGTTAGTGTCGTTAGTCGTTATATGGGGCGTCCAGGAAAGGCACATTGGGAGGCTGTGAAATGGATACTACGGTATTTGTGCGGAACTGCAGGTGTTGGTCTATTGTTTGGGGTTGCCAATTCTGGTGATCATGCTGTTGGTTATGTTGATTCGGATTTTGCCGGTGACCACGATAAGAGGAGGTCTCTGACAGGTTATGTCTTTACTCTGTCCGGAAGTGCCATTAGTTGGAAAGCTACTTTACAGGCTACAGTCGCGCTGTCTACAACAGAAGCAGAGTATATGGCCATTGCTGAAGCTGTGAAGGAGGCATTATGGATGAGAGGTTTGCTTTGTGAGCTTGGTCTTGTACAAGGTGTGAGTTCATTATTTTGTGATTCGCAAAGTGCTATACATTTGACTAAAAATCTGATGTATCATGAGAGGACCAAGCATATCGATGTCAGGTATCACTTCGTTCGGGATATCATCTCACAGAAGCAAGTTGAGGTGAAGAAAGTGGGTACGGCAGATAACCCAGCAGATATGTTGACTAAACCGGTTCCGGTTGCCAAGTTCAAGCATTGCTTGGGCTTGCTTGGTATTTGCAGTTGATCGCCCCTCGGGGGCATTTGGCGAGTGAGAGGTTAGAAGGGGAGAGCTATATTTGGTGATTTGGTTCAGTGGAATTCAAGTCAAGGTGGAGAATTGTTGGGAATGCCTTGTATTCTTTAGTCCCACATTGGTTAATTATGTTGTTCCCGTTTTTGTAGCCTATTATAAATAAGGCTTTTGGGGAACTTCTAAAGTATCTTTTTGGGCTTTTATATTGTGGCCTTTCTAGAGTTACGGATTACAGCCGGCTCTTTGTATCTCTTCTTCACGTTGGTTAGTGAATCCTCTCTCTCCTCGCCCGTGGATGTACCCATCTTGGAGAACCACGTATATCTTGTGTCTTTGTGATTTCTTGTTTAGTATTCAATTTCTCGTTCTTAGCTTGCATTCATAACGTTCGTTACAACATTCTTCTAGTTTCCTAATTTCCTTTTTCCCTTTATACTTGATGTCCGAGTTATTGCCTTTTCGAATAATAGAGCAGATTTCAGAAATATGGAAGAGTGGTAAAGATTGTGGAACCCACGTGTTATGTGAGAGAAGAGAACATACTATTCATATACTCTCAAAATATGGAGAAATTTTTCAGTGCCGAGTGGGTAGGAGGCCACATGGTGCCTTGCACTGATCTCGGCCGTCCAACGAAGTTTTGGACGGTCCAGATTTGTTCGGCTAATTTTAAAGTGTGAAATGACTAAAATACCTTTCAGCAGCCGAACAGATCTGGACCGTCCAAAACTTCGTTGGACGGCCGAGATCGTGCAAGGCACCACGTGGCCCTACCCACTCGGCACTAAAAATTTTCTCCAAAATATGAAATAATTTTCCATACTTTAGAGGGGCCCATCTCGAGCCCATTGCCCGACCAACAATTCAAGTCCTATGATTCGTAAGGTCTAGTGAGCATGTCATAGGCATAAAATATCAAATTTAACAAACATTACTAGTCACGTATAAGTTGCAAGTGAGTCATAATGATCATCCATTTTTTTTAAATAATTCAGTTCTTATCGATACCCCGATTAATTTGACTAATCGCATAAATAAACCACTCCACTAATAAAACTTGCGAAATAATGATTCTAATCATGATATTTTAGGCTCGAGGTAAAACTCACATTTAAGCTCCATTCTCTTTAACTTTTTTGTTTATTTCGTTTGGTTTGTTTTATTCATCTTTTCTGAATTTTCGTTTCATTTGTGTCATATTTTATTGGTCACATCATCAGCAATCTCTCCATCTCTACTAATAATTGAGCCTAAGTACCTAAAATGATCACTCTTTGGTATCTCCTAATCTTGGATCATCACTCTTTCTTCATGCGCACTGCTGGTACCACTAAACTTGCACACCATATACCTGATTTTACTCCTACTTATCCGAAAACCCTTTGACTCTAATGCTTCCCTCCAAATTTCTAGTTTCGTCAATCCCTCTCCAGCACCGGAAAATACTGGAATCTATTCTCTCATCTTAGATGTCCAAAATCTCGGAGAAGCTTTTTGTGATGGAGATCATTGCTGCATCATTGTGGCCATTTTGAGCAAAGAATCTTTAGCAAAGTGACAGAGCGCTGCTCTTTTTGATACAGAGTTAAATGTGCAGTATGCAAATGTGACTTGATCTAACTACCAAATCATACCTTCTAGTAATTCGTTTTGTTTTTCCAATGTGCTATTTTCTTACATGAGCAAAAAGCCTGAACTGAAAAAAAACCTTTGGGCTTTGTAACTACCAAATATGAACTCCCTCCATTCCTCCCTCAACTACCATAATCGTTCCCACCAACACAAAACCCTCATCACTTCCCAAACCCCACACCCAAAAACCCCTCCCTTCAATCATCAAATCCTTCTCTCTCTTAGCTAGGCAAACTCGACGAGGCCATTCACCTCATTGAATCCCACCCACCAACCCATCACCTCAACCTCCAAACCTACGACGCCCTCCTTAGAAAATGTTAGCCATAGGAAGGAATTTTATGGTCCATTGATAATTTAGTCATTGTCTTTGTCCAAGAAATCAAACAACGGATTAGCTAGATTGCCTAAAAATAATACTGAGAACATGAGCTTGGCTTATTATTTATTTTCCGGCCACCGGCGATAAAGTCATTTGAATTTAGTTTTTCATGGTGCATTCATGTTTTTGATGTTTATTTATGTGTTTTCATGAATAAAACATGTTATTCGATTTCATGGAAAGATCGAAACGGTTCATGATGAAAAGGCCTTTGGCCATCAGCTTTGTGGATTATAGGTATTGGCCAACCAGATTGACCATGTTTTATGAAATTAACATGATAATTAAGTTGACCACATTTTTTCATGTACTGATCATGTTAAAATGCTCACGTATTATCCAAAAAGGTCATATCTTTAATTGATCTTATTTCATGAAATATGATTAAATTACCATCAAAATAGGTATTATCGTGATCAGCGTTTCATGGTTAAATTACCATATAGATTTCAACGTTTCATGACCATTCAAAATCTAGCTTGAAACCGATTTAATAAACATGACATACTCCCAAAATATTATCATTGAAATATAAAAGTAATCAATCATATTAAAATTACCAAAAAATCATGAATTATGATTGTTTTGATGCGATTCAATTTGAAATATAAAAGTAATAGGATAAAAAAAATAAAAGTAATCAATCATATTTAAATTTACCAAATCCCATTGAATTAGGAAAATCATTCAATCCAATCTCACTAAATTGGAAAAACAATCCAATTCAATCCCACTAAATTAGGAAAGCAATATAACATAATATATGTATATCATAGTGAAAAGGGTAAGAAATGTAATTCACAGACTAAGAGGATGAAAACATAAGCATGAAAAAAGGGCGGGATGAATTCTTACATGACATGGATAAAGATGAATATTTAAATATTCCCAATAAAAAAGGTTAAAAAAAAAAAGAATAAAAAAAAGGAAGGGAGTAATTTTTTCACCCACCCGGGTTAACTTGCTTGAGATATTTTCACGCGCTCCACGTATCCGAAGAAAGAAAGCGGAAGAATAAAATTCCACACAACACAACCGTTTCGAGCTGAGCAGCTTGAGCTCCTTCTTAATTTCTTTACTGGAGTATATTTCTTTTTCTCGAGTAGAGTAGAGTAGAGTAGAGTAGAGTACTAGGGTTTGCCGCATTCCCCTTCTCTGGAAGGAATCAACGCAGGTATTAATACTCCAACACCATTGCCGCCATTTGTTTGCATCGTCATTAATCAAATCAAATGCAAATTAAAGGATATTGTAAGAGCAGCAGCATTGCCATTTCTCCCCGATTTCTCACTAGTACTACTACTACTACTACTACTACTACTACTACTACTACTTTTTTCTCACAAACTCAAACACAAACACAGGCCATAAGAGCTAAGAACTAGATCATCTATAGCTCTAAGTCTCTAATTGAAGTACTTGCAGATATCATCTTAATTGGAATTGACACCTCCCTTGTCGTAAGTTGCTTTGACAGTTTGACATTACTTAAGGAGTTCTACATATCTATTATGTTGTCTTATTACTAGTTGGGACCACATTATCCTTTTCCTTTTTTTTTTTGATCGGGACCTCATTTTCCTGGCCTGGATCAACCATGAAGTGCCAAGTTTTTCTTGGTATCATCCTAGTTACTTCCTGTCTAATTTCAATATGTGATATCTTATAGGCCTATAACTTTCTCCATTTGCAGAGATAAATGAATTAACGTTTTTCCTGTTATGATCACTTCTTGAAATAGAAAATTTACTTTCCAATGACTAGTATTTTTTTGCATGCAATGTTTTCATTCTTATTGTGTGCTTGTTTCTTGTATGATAATTATTGGGATTCTTCGTTGTTAACACTTTCTCCTTAAACAACTGATAGCTTGAATGTCACAAAAACAGCTATGCCGCCAAATGATTTTAGGAAGAAGAGTGCTTGTGAAAATGCTCCTGAATTTGGAGCTATCTTCAAGTCAAACCGGAGTACAATAAAAGAGTGTTTTGATAGAAAATTAACTATTTGGTCTTCCACATGCTTTTGCTGAGTCTGTGAAAGAAGTCAAAGCTGGATTGATTTTATTTCTTTTTTAGTATCAGCAGAAAAAACTTTATGGTGTTTTTCGGGCTGTGTCTGATGGAAGAATGGGTATTGTACCCCATGCGTATCATTCAACCGGGAAAAAGTTCCCTGCACAGGTAATGCTTGTTGGTTCTACCATATTATCTTGTTTTCTTGCCAGGTTCATTCTTTCATGCTTTCCAATTGGTTTGTAGTTGTTATATAATACCTTCAGGTAATGTAAAGCAATGGACGTTTTTTTTTTTTTTTTTGATAATCACATTTCATTGAAAAAGCACAAATCAATTACAGAACTAAAATGGGCATTCCCCAGTAAAAACAAAACCCCCTATACAACATTCTTGGGGCCAAGAAAGAAACAAAACAAACAACCGCCTATCTAAAGTATATCAACCCTTGACACCGAAAACACGCTATCGGGAAGCCTCCAACTTGCTCCCAACAATCTGTTCAAAGATGACCTCTTAACACTTCTTCTAGAACACAGGAAATCTCTAATGGAGTTAACAATATTGAGGGAGACAATATCAACCTGTGTCGTTAGATTTTGGAATACTCGAACGTTCCTTTCCCTCCATAAACCATACACCGTAGCTGCAAGCATACTTGAGAGGACCAAACTCCTGAAATCCTTGTATTCCAGACAAACCATTCCACAATATCAGCTAGTGTATCAGGTATACCAGGTATAGAAGTTGTTCCCAAAACATGGTGCCAAACTATAGAAGAAAAGGAGCACTGGAAAAAAAGATGGTGATGGGTTTCCCTAGCGTTATTACACAGAACACATGTATCATCCAACTGCATACCCCAACTTACTAATCTATCCTTAGTGTTCAGCTTATACTGAACAGTTAACCAAAGCATAAAAGCCCACCGGGGGACCATTTGCTTGAACCAAACAAATGAAGCCCATGGCATACTTGGTCTTTTACTTCTCAGAACTTCCCACGCAGATGCAACGGAATATTGGCCACTTGGGTGAGGCAACCAAACAACATAATCCTCATTCGAACTGTAACCTCTTTCCCCTTTTCAAACCTAGTTTATCTCAATTCTGCGGGTTTTGCCTGTCCAGGTTTCTTTTATTGTTATTTGGAATTGTTGTCCACTTTCTGAACCTGATTTTTGTGACGCGATTAGAGAGAATTACTTTACAGAGTGGAAGTTCAACATTGGTCTGTCTAAATATCAGGTTTAATCTTAATCACATCTCTTTAATTAGAATCTAAGCATATTAATTAGTTTGGTGAAGGTTCACGCCCTCGTTCTTTACAGGTTGAAAGGCTCCTCTACTTATTTCACTCTACAATGGTTAGAGTTCAGAAATCTTTGAGCAAAAAGCAAGTCAAGAAAAGGCACTCTAATGCTACGGCTAAAGTATATACCTCCCTAGATTCTACAGAAGATTCTGTGGTTGAAAGTCAGGCTGCTAAATTAGTGGATGTTCCCCAGACACTGAATGAAAGAACTTCTCGTTTTAACCGCCCATTCACCACTGGAACTAGCAACCTTTTTACCTCTTTGCATGAAAATATCACTCCCTCTAGTGATGCAATAGCAAGCTCATGTTTTTCTGGATGTCAACCAGTCCCATTGGAAAGAGAATCAGAGTGCATAGGTGTCTCTTCTTATACAACTTCATCAGCCCTAGGCGATTACATACCTTTGTCTTCCCCTGAACAGTTCGAACCAACAGAGACTGCGCAAGCTTTCTCAGAGGCTACCTGTGATGGTCATAAAGATTCGTCCTTGGCTGAAGCATGTATATTTCCAATGTCTTTTGGAGTGAGGGATTCAACTCAGCCATCCTCTGTACACAAGGCAGATGGGGGTCAATGTGATGAAAGCTCTCCAGCTCATCAAAGTGACAGCTATCCAAGGGTCAAGGGCCTATATTCTGATATTCCAGACAAAAAAGGTAGTGTGTTTTCGCGTTTTAATTTTGAGTCTAAAGCTTCTTAATTTGGAAAAGAATGAAGACAACTCGGAAGTGACTGAATCAATTCATGAAATTATGAAAAAGTTGCAAAAGTCTCACAAAAATTGGGAAAAGGCAAATCGGAAAACTAAAAGTGTCGTACATGGAATAGGAGATAGAACTCTGAAAAACAGATCTAGTGTGTTTTCTCGCTGAAGTATTGCTTCGGGAGATGTACAAAGAAAGGATGTCAAGAACTGGAATACTTGGAGGCGTGAAACTGGGGCCAAAGTCCATGCAGATGGTGAGGTGTGTGGTTGTTCTTCTGAAAATAGGCAGAAGAAGAGAAGATTGGTTAGTCTTGTTCTTAGAGGCGAGTTAGATGTCGACACTGAAATACGCGATAGGTGGTGTCCGGAAGTTCAGATGCAACCTCAGGAAAGTTCTGCTGGCAAAGAGAAAGGTGGAAGTTGGGAAGGTTCAACCAGAAGTGATAAAAGTGGTGATAATGAGATTGGGTTTCCTCCAAAGGACATAGTATTATCTTTCATATACCCGACCACCAGTGATGGGAAAGGTGAAGAGCAAGGGAGGGGCTTGACCAACATGGATTCGATGCCGGCCGGGAAAGGAAGATGGTTCCATAGCCAACTGTTTTAACGAGGTGGACCCCGAAACCTTTGAAGACATACCAACGTCGTCGTCGGGTTTGCGATACTGAGCTGGTTTCTCTTGTTAGTATTGAAACTGGCAATGTTATGTGCTGAAGAACTGGTTATTGCCAAAGTGTGCTGAAATCTCTACGTACGTATTGAGGAAGTGCATGTTTTTTTGAAGGAAATTGGGGAAGGGAAGCATCTTTATTATTCTGGTTTAGGCATGAGAGTGTAAACGAAAGAAGTTTGTAGGGACAAATGCTAGTAATAGTTCCAATAGGAATTAGAACGAAAATAGAAATTCCACTAGTAGTTATAGGGTAGGAACATAGTAGGATATATCCTTGCAGCTTGTGATGATATATCTGAAGTACAGTAATTGGTTGGTACAAAGCATGCACTTTGGGTGACATGCATCCTTCTCGTTACACTATTCTGGTTGCAGCTTGAACAAGATTTCGTGTCCCCTGACTTTGTTTGTTTGGTAAATATATTACTCCATTTGCTTGGTGTTTGCAAATTCAGTCCATGCATGCATGTAAATCAGTTGCATGGCACTGAATCAAATGTGATCTTCTGGTGACATTCTTGGCTGGGTTGAATAGATATGCATTACTCCCATATAGCTATATCACTCCGGTTTCAATATGGCCTCACTCTGCTAAACATTGGATGGGACTGTACGTTTTACCTCCCACATTACATTAGGATTGCCAGCTAGCAGCATCCTTAATTCCTCAATTGTACGTGTGGAAGCAAGGTGCCTAATTCAGTGGTACCGGATCGATCCGTCTTGTCTGTTGTGAGGTTTATGCGCGCGGTTGTTGGTTTAACACCCCCAACCTCCTGAAAAAACATCATTGGTCATGCTTGTCTCTATGATTGGCTCTTCAATACGTACACTACTACGGAGTAGAACTTAATTGCAGTATAATCTCATCTCAGTAATAAAAAGTCCTATATATAAAAAAAAAGAAGTGAAGAATGTTGAGGAAAATCTTAACACTGGCTCCTTCCTCTTCCTAATAGATTACTACCAGATTCTTCTTTAGTGAACTCCTAGCTAGGAGTAATGTTTCATATCAACTCACTCCTTGAATAAGTTGGGAAGTTTTTGTTAATTAAGTTCCTAATCACATTAATGACTGAAGTATAATGTAGTTTTCGTGCATCTCTGTTTCTTTTGGTTTAATAAATATAAATATAATTGAGGTTCATATTTTGCCAAAAGATTATTCTTCTTACAAGTACCCTGGGCACTCTTCTCCGGATTCATATATACTGTAATTTTTTTGAACTTAATTTAATCCAGATTCATAATAAGTAGACTCTCATAATAATGTTTGTTACTTGCGGTGAGTTTGTTTTTTATTTGTAGTATTAAAACAGTAATATCATTTAGTAGCATGAACTGAAGTTTAAAAAAGAAAGTTGGGATAAGACTAAAGACAATAAAAATAGTTGCTTCATTCTTTTGTTTTCAGTGTCCATTTCTTTTTACTTGTGAATCGAACAATATTGACGTAAAAATTAAATCGAAATCTAATAAAATATAAGAGAATACACTAAAAAAGACCGTGATAAAAAGACACTAACTAAACTTTCTAAAGGGAAATGATAATGCCAAAATCGTTTTTGTTGATGCCAAAACCATTTTTGTTGGTGCCAAAACTCTAGTGCACAAAAGACTTGTACCATTTGAAATGTACTATGCACTTGAGTTTTGGCACCAACAAAAACGGTTTTTGGCATTATTATTTCCCCTTTCGAAATTGTGTTACTGAATGTTTTCTAAGCTGACTACTTCATATATACTGATTTTAAATTATACTAATCTATGAGTAGAATACCGAAAAGAACTGAACTTTCCCACTTCAGTATGTTTGGTCTTCATTGCTGTTTCTAGACAGTGATGCTGATCTATTTGACAGATTCAGACTATGCCCTTAAAAGTATGATTGACAAGTTCAATTTTCCTGGCGTGCTTGTTTTTAAATGATCTTTGAATCTCCTTCGAAGCTGCCGACTCTGTTGACCTTTCATAGTCTAGGCCTCGTTTGCTTTGCAGATTAAAATTTATGGGATTAACAGTTTTGCGATTTTAGTCCATAGACTATTTGTCTTGGATTAATTTTATCTCTAATTCTATCCGATCCCATGTTTGATTCGCATAAGATTACATATGGGAGTAAGGAACAATTTTTTTTTTTAAACAAATTTTGAAAAAAGTTTCTGAAATTTTTTTTATGAGAAAAGAAACTATTGAAAAAATAGTTTTTCAAAATTAATTAACAAAAACAGTTTTATTAAGAATTTTTTTTGGAAAGAGATTTTTTTTTATTATAAAAACTACTTTTTGAAAAAAAACTCTTTGAATTCAGTTTGTTTTTCAAAAAAAGTTTTGAAAACAGATTTTTTGAAAAAAACTAGTGAAAGAAAATAAAGTTTTGAAAACAATTTTGCAAATTATTTTATGAAAAAGATAGTTTTGAAAAACATTTTCCGAAAAAAATTATGAGAATAGTTTTTTATTAAGAATTTTTTTGAAAACATATGTTCGATATAAATTTTTACAGTTCAAAAGATAATTTTGAAAATACTTTTTGAGAACAATTCCAATGTCATCCAAATATTTTTTAAAACAATTCCTTCTTTATTAATCCTACCCAACCCACCTAACGGGATTATTTAGTAAATTAATACCGGGATTGATAATCCCGACGGTCATTTTGGAAACCAAATGTAGGATTATTTGGGATTAAGTACAGTTAGTTCTATTCCTGACAGTTAATCTTCGAATGAAACGAGGCTAGAATATATTGAAGGACAATGGTACAAGGTCCTGCGTTATTACATGCACTACCAGGGCCTAGTGCGTTTCGGTGAGCTTAACGTAACAACGTTTAATCTCTTTTTTTAACGTTGTATTGATATTAAATCACCGTCATTTAAAACGTTTTATTTGTAGAATTCGCTGGACACTATAACAGCCCCTTTGGATGGAGTGATTTCAAGAGAAAAGAAAAGAAAGAGTTTTGGTTTCTAGCCAAATCACTAATTTGGATGAACTATTTTGGTGAGAAATAGAGAGAAAAGTACAAAAATGAAATGTTTTCATTGGCTTCTCCTCTTTCTCACCCAATCTCATAAAAAATGATGAGATTTTGTGAAAAATGACTCCCCTTTCTTATCTCATCCTTTCTCACCATCCAAATGGGCTGTAATCGTACCAAATATATAGTCAAGAGACCTTTTTTTTTCTTCTTCTTCTTCTTCTTTTTTTAACAGTTAATTTTGAAAATTACACAATCCCTTTGTTTGACCATTTCATATACAGAATGCCTTCTATAAAGAGAGCCACATGCAATGCAACAAAGCGATATGAGAAAATATCCTTTCGATCTTCCAGTTATATACTACCCCTGCTCAATGAGATCTCAAACTCTGATATTCGTTGTCTTTGCTCTTGCTGTGGTGACAGCGGAATGCAACTAAGAAGGTATGCGGATTAACTTCATTTATCTTGTTCTTAAAATCTTATTGAATCCCAAGGTTGTTCTAGCCAGTTTTTACTTTATTTTGTCCTACGTTTTTTTTTTTTTTGGGTCATACGTTGGAAGAATCTATATTACAGTAAACAACTTCCCAATCTATCAAGAACGAGGTTAACTTCTTCTATGTAAGAGTTGAATTCACAATCTCACAATAATAAAAAACAAGGGTAATAGGCCAGGATGTGTAATCTCATTGATGAGTAATCATGGACAGACCTACATAAAGGCAAACGGGGTCACCTGACCCTACTCTATTGGAATTCTTCACATAGATATGGATATATTTTTGGATGTTTTGCCTTGTTCTCTTCCCTTTTCAAAAAGCATTTTTCAAAAAATTCCTCCTAGATTCCCCCTAGATTCTCCCTACTTCCAACATTTCTCTCTCTATCTCTCTCCACTTATTACCCCTACTATTTTTCAAAAAACTTTTCAAATTCCAAACCAAACAAAGCACATGGTAATTTGTCCCGTTACATTATACTTTCATCCCTATATCTTGCTCTAAGTAGTATTGAAAAATTACAATCTTGCCTAACTTGTTTCACCCAGCGGCTGATCTTTTTTATTTTTTTGATCCCATCTACTTTTTAACTCAAGTAATGCGTGTATCTTTTTTATTTTTTATTAATCTTTAATTTGAATAGAAGTTACAAAGATTAATATATTTAGGATATGATGGCATCACAACGAAAAGCACACATTCCAACTAAGTTGCCATCCATGAATATCGACAATCATATGCCCACTAGGACCCAAACAAACCAAACAAGTTGGCAAGAAACCAACCGTAGTATTTTGAATACAGAATTATTTTTTCTGTAAATATTTGACCGCAGTGCCATAAAATCTTAGGTCCGCCCCTGACTGCACTGCATATCTGTCAGATAGATATGAAATTTCCGTCCACTATTTTCGGCCTAAAACAAGGAAACAGCAGTCTACACAAAGTTTTCAAGACTAATTTTAGAGAATTGATTTTAGCACTTCAGTTTTAGCCACTGGCACTCTAGTACTTTGTGTCTTGATTGATTATGTAAGAAAACAAAACATTTCGGTCAATTTTTGCCACTTTTTTAGCACCTAACTAGGGGTGGCAAATTGAACCCAGACCCATTAAAAAAACCCAAACTCACCTATTAAAAAATAGACACAACCCAACCCATTTATTATTAGGTCATAATTGAGTTTCAATTGAGTCAACTTAAATGTCCAATGGGTCATGAACATTACCCAACAAAAAAATAGAACTACCACGTAAATGAAAAAAACAAAATGGACGAAGACCATAGCCTCGTCTACGTCTTTGAGAGAACCGGATCTTCTTGCTCAAAATCCCCTCTAATCCTATCGACATCACCCACTCCTCTGAACACCCCCTCACCGATAGAATTTCCATCAATTTCAATAGCCAATTCCTGGAAGAAGACCAAACCCTTGTCTACGTCTCTGAGAGAACTGGATCTTCTCGCCTCTATTTGGCTCGCCCTGGATCCCCCAAACCGGAGCTACTCCCATCCCCTCCTCGTAGTCTGTTCCATGACCGCCGCCCAGTCATTAAGGACGGACGCCTATACTTCATCTCAGCTCACGAACCCAACGACAAACCCTTCAAGAGCTGGTCTGCTCTCTATTCCATCGGACTCCACCACGACGGGGGCAAAATTGTCCGGCTAACGCCGTCTGGGTCTGTTGAAAAAAACATTTCCCAATCCCAAGCGTTAGATCGATGATGGTTTGCTTAAGATTAATGTTGTTGGTGCTTATAATGCCGTGTTTGAAAGAAAAAATATGGAAAGAAAAGAGATGGGAAACGACTTTCACTTTTTTCTTTTTAAAGAAGCTAATTTGGACATAATAATCACCAACAATTTAGAAGAGAAAATCAAGTAAAAAAACCGTCAAAACTTTGAATAGCTAAGTCCAAAAATTTCTAAAATTTCACCAGAATCTCCATTCGGTTCAGTAATTTTAGTATATACAAGGGTAATTTGGTCATTTTAGTATATAGGGGTATTATGATAATTTTAGTATGCAAGGGTAATTTGGTCATTTAAATATACAAGGGTGATATGGTCATTTCAGTGTATATGAGTATTTTAGTTATTTTTAATTTTAATTGGATTAATGGACGGGTTGGGTTTGATTTTAAATAAATGGGTTGAGTTGGGTATGGGTAATTGGACTCCTAACTAATTGGGTCTAAATGGGTTAATGACCCATTAAAGACCCAACCCACTTATAACTTACCCAATTTGGCCCAAATCCGTCAACCCCTACACCTAACCAAAGTCAACGGTTTGTGATTCAGCAATTTTGGAGCCCAAATCAAATACAGATTTGAAGCAATAGAGTAAGGGACAGAGAGACAAACCTAATATACTAGGGTTTTAGCAGCGTGCAAAGCACGCTCGGTCATGCTCGCTCGTCTAATAATGAAACTAACATATACCTCAGCATGACAGATAACCCTCTAGAAGAGTCACAACTCAGGATAAGTCTTCAGACTTGAAAACCAGGCATGTTTTTTTTTTTTTTAAGTAAAAGGCTCCTTCTTCCTAAAAGGAAACAGAAAATATTGAAGCACCAACCATTTCTGGTGGCTGTTCAATCTTTTTTTTAAGAAGGTGCAAGTTCAATTATGCAAAATAGAATATATCTTCATATAAATATCATTAGTATAAAGTTTCAGCTAGTGCTTACAAAATAAGATCCAATTAGTAGAATAATCTTAATACAACTTGTCAAAAACTATTTTTGACGTCGTTAACTGGAAAAGTACATGGAGCACAGGAGTTCCACTTTATTTGGAGAGAAAACCTTGCAGCTTAGTATACCACCTCCATAAAAGTAGCCATTTTGCAATAACTAAGCTAGCAATAAAAGGAAAGGAGCCCAAAGTAAATAAGTTCCCCAAGGCATCAACATGGAAACAACTAAATTGCAGTCATCAACTCACCTTTTAGACAGTCCAGGTATTCTGATTCAAGCATGGAAACCATATAATGATTAAAATGTTTCCGTAAGTAGCACTGGCTAACCATGACCTCAAGCTACTATAAATGTCAATGCTTGGAAGTTGGAAACAGTAAAGAGGGCAGTGAAATTCACTTTATCTAGCAGAATGTTTATACCATGAAAATGTTGGTCCAAACAAGAGGGTAGTGGTTCTACAAACAGTTAAGTTTTCCCATCTCCTGTGGACGGCAGAAGATCAAAATCATAAAAACAAGACCTGTGTTCTTGAATAATGCTACCAATTAGAGGAGCGAACAACAAGTTCAGAACACATCAATGTTTATTCTTTACAATTTACAATTTTCTTGGCAATCTTATCACAGACAGCAGACACACAAGGCAAGCACTCATTTATCGTATCAGCTGTACAATGACAAAACAAAACTTAGAGAGCAGGCAATCCCAATAATAAGGGAAAGAAGCATGTATATACGAGCACTTCAAGACAAACAAGGTGCTACATTTTCCTACATCTACACATTATTTTGCTCAACACTAACGGGAACTAAAGTTCTATAGCTGCTGACTAAATATCAAAACTATGCAACTTGTATTATCATGACGACAATAAAACCATAAGCCTAACTTCATTCCTCCCTTCCAGACCAGCACTTATACAGCCATGCAACAATTTTCCCAGCAATAGGCTTATGGGAGTTAAACTGGTACTCCCACTGGTGATGCTTGAACGTGCCAACTGATGTGGACACTTAGAAGCTCAATAGTAAAAATAAAAGGGTGAAGTACTCGTGCATGAAATCACACACATACCCATGAATATGAATATGAATAAGTGCTAAAAAAATGTACACTGAATATGAATAAGTTGCTCTATGAGTACTCGCACATGAAATGTACACTTAATGGGATTGTCAGCGACTTCTCCATACAGTTTCTTTACAGAACTCTTCTTCCAGATCAGGATTCATTTGCAATGGCTCTATATCTGCAGTAACATAAACAGATCAACCCAAGAAATACCCCAAACGATCTTTCTTTGTATGAGTCAGAAAAGTACTAATAGCGATAAGCAAAGCAACAAATGGGCTGTATCAGGTCCTAAAGATCTACAAGGTTGAGTTATTAATCTCCTACTAACATCAACCTTACCATGTTGGAAAGAACAAGAATCTAGCACTACTGTTAAGTGTCGTACAATGCATTTTAAGCATTGTGTTATGAGGCAATGCATTTTAAGAACAAGAATCAAGCCAAGGAAAAGCTCAAACCTTGCTTTTTCTATCAAAAGAGGTATCTAAATGTGAAACTTTTAACACCTCAAACTTTGACAATTCAAAATTCCATTTTGCTGACACCTCAAGCACCAATAATTCCATTTTCCGACTTCAGGAGTTTGACAATCACAAAATAATGATACCTTTACATAGTTAGTCCAACAGAAGTGTCCAAATGCCAAATATTTCGTGCTTCACTCATCAGAATGGAAGTTAACTGATGATGATAGTGACTACCTTCTACTACTCTCCTTTTTGATGGTGGGGCTTTATATGCTCGCAATTGGCGAGAAATTGTTTCCTCAACTGCATGTAGCATTGATAAGCATTTTTCATCTCCATCCCCTTCAAAGCTAAACCATAGGTCATTGTGAAAAGATCTTCTTCCTGCCAATAGAAAACATATGAACTAAAATCAAGTGGAAATCATGCTTATCATGGTTTAATTACAGAAGTATGGCTGATTTTAAAGTGCTCTTGAATACTTTACTTCATTTGTACGCACATCAGATACGACTAAAACAACCGAATACCAGGTGCACGTATGACTCTGCAATAAGAATGCAATAATGCATGTGGTGATGTTCTATCAGGCTTCAGAAGATAGATGCAAGGGAAAACTGTTTGAGCCAATGAATGACCCTTGTGCCACGTTGCCTGCCATGGAAGATTGTAAGTAGTAAGAACAGTAACAAAGGAATACAAATCCTAATTTGAAATAAAGACTGTACCTCACATGCTAGTAGATGGTCCATGATGGCAATAACACATTGGACATCTACAGTTCTATATGAACTTAAAGGGACTGGGGCAGCACCACTATCAATTGCCTCGGAATAATATCTACGAAGTACGAACAATACCTGAATTCATCTTTGGGTCCATAATCTAACATATAAGAAATCAAACAGAATAAATAAGTGCAAGGCAGAAGGCTCATTTCGTTACGAGGTGTTTAGAAATGGATACAAGTCCTCTCCCTCTTCATGTGTGTGAATGTGCGCTTGCATGCAATCCTCCCTTCTCATTTTCAGTCCAAAAAGGGTCAAGAATGGGACTCAACTTGCTGAATGACAACTTTTCGAAATAGCTAAGAAAGAACTCTTTGAAGACTCTTACCTGAACACCAGTCTACTCAAAATGTTTTGTATTGTTTTTTTGATTAAGTTATAATACGAGTATGTTCTTTGGTACACAATAGTAATATTGATTCCAGATTGGAGACAATACCTATAAGAGAAATACCACAACTAAAACTTAAACTCTGATATCAATTAAAAGAAATCAAACTTAAGTAAGCTACGAGCTATTCTTGCTAGAGACTGGTGTTTCGTAGGCAAAGAGGAAGGAGGCAAGGGGTTCCCAACACTACTGATTGTCATCGAGGTTCAGCCAAAACCAATAAAACACTGAAGAGAGAGGCCAACACAGACCCAAAAAACCTATGCATAAACCTAAATCCAAACCAGATCCTTTTCATTCTGACCTTCAAAAAAAATTATCTGCAAGAAATTTCACACACTAATGCCAAACCATTTTTGCAACAACAATGACCTAAGCCGTACGAAATCGAACAAAATACTGAAGAAATAAGCCAAACCCAGACCAAAAAAACACCTACGTACAAACCTAAATAGAAAGGCGTTTTGACCCCCAAAAAAAACACTGATCTACAAAAAGGTAACAACCGTAATCTCAAACCCTTTTTTCCAACCAGAAGTATTTTAGAAAATCAAAAACCAGATACAAAAAAGAGCACAAAGAATAATAACAACGAACAATGACCTAAATCGTACCAAATCGGACGAGACACTGAAGAGAGAGGCAAAACCCAGACCCAAAAAACACAATACATAAACCTAAATCCAAACCAGAGACTTTGTGTTTTGAGCTGTAAAATAACGGATCTACAAAGCCATCAAAACCCTAATCCGAAACCATTTTAGCAACCACAAGTATACAAAACAACCAACTATAGAAACAAATACCTGGTATTCAATTTTATCGGGCAAAACAGAGAAGCCAAACGGATCAATGAAGACGATGACGATGGGGATGTATTAGAAGTTGGTGGAGATCGAGTGCCTTCGGTTTGAGATCGACAGAGAGAGAGAGAGAGAGAGAGAGAGTCGGTGGACATTGAGTCGCTTGCCTGCAGATGGATCGAGAGAGAGAGAGAGAGAGAGAGAGAAAAGCAAACAAACGGTGAAAGAGACAAACACAGCTGTCTCCTGCAGGTTTGAGACGAAAAGACGAAAACACCCGTACTGAAAATTAGAAATACCAGCCGCTAAAGGACAAAACCAGCTCAAAAATTGGGGACACAAACGGAATAGTTCAAAAGTCAGAAAACCCATATTAGTAATTTGGAAAATAAGAAAACAGTGCCCTGTCCCCACCACAAAACAGCTGAAAAGACGGGATTGCCCCTGACCATTGCACTGCAGCTTCTCTCACCAGGGGCTTGATTGGAAAAATTGGGAAAGATGGGACCGCTGGGAAATTGAGATTCGTCGCTCATTATCTCCCGGTTTTGGATATGGAGTATCTTCCATCGTTCCAGCCTAACTAAAAACTTCAATGGTTCCGGATCTTGTTTTCGATAATAGTCTCATATCATCAAGTTCTTTAAAAATTCGAGATGCTCCAGGCTTAGTGGTTCGCCGGAGAGACAAATGGGTTGGGAAAGTATGGAGTTGCATTATCCAGATCTCCTGTTGGATCTCCAGGTTTGATCTGGAACTAGCTCTTTTTTTCTCACCTAGCTAGCTCTGTGCGGGTGGGTCGCTCGGTCCATGGTGTCACAATTCATGGGTAGGGAAAGGTGTCGGCCGTCGGGCCCGATGGTGACACGTGCCAGAAGTGGAGCCACATCAGTGGTAAGTGAGTGCCTCCCGGCCGGTCGGCACCAACCGGTCAGACATTAATGTCAGTTCCCTACTTCCCTGTCGGGCGTTGGCTATTGGGCTGCCAGGGCTTCACCCACATTGGGTCTATCGCCTATATACGAATTGAGAAAAATGACGGCACATGACGTATTTTGATAATTAATACTTGTCAAAAATATTTCTCAACATGTTCTTGGTGGTATTAATTATCAAAATACGATCTTGACCGTTATTTTCCCTACTGGGGCATAACCCAGCATTCGGCACACTACATATGCGCGTGTGCGCGGAGGGAGAGAGAGGGTTTTTTTTGTGTGTGTGTGTGTTTATCGACTTTTTTTATTTGGTTAGATGGACCCCTATGATTCAAGACGGTGCATCCTAAAACTCCATCAAAAGCTCGGCTAGGTCACATTTGGTTCCTTCTACTACGTACGAAACCAAAACCGAATCGATTGTAAATTTTTCATGAAGATTCAAAATAGAAACCGAATTGAACCGAACACAACCGTGACACTTAAAAAAACAACCGAAGTTGTCAAAAATGACGGGTTCGGTTACTCGGTTAAACCCATCTTCAACCCTTCTGTTTGAAGATAAACGTGCTTCAATTGTATATCGATCGGAATCCGATGAACATGATTTGTGCAATGGTTGAAGTACTCGTCAAGCTCAATCATATGAACGATTCCGATCATCGAGCGAGGCCGAAAAGGGCACTGAAAATGCAAAACTGCAGTAAAGCCGTCTCCATTTGTGTAATCACGTTTGCCCCTCTTCGAATCTAACATGTACCCAACCTAGTCTCAAACTCTCTCAGCTTTAGGCTTTCTTACCTTATTAGTGTAGTACACAATCTAGCCTCCAATGATTAATACTCATATTTTCTTTTTGCTGACTCCATTTAAGTTGAATTTAATTAATTTATTTTTGTTGAACAGTGGATGCTCTATATGCGTGGAAGAGCGTATTGGTAGACCCAAACAATGTCCTCCAGAGTTGGAACCCAACAGTGAAATCTCCATGCACCTGGTTTCACATCACTTGCAACAGTCTTAACAGTGTTGTTAGAGTGTAAGTCTCTCTCTGTGTGTATATATATATATATATCCTTAATTTTCTCTTATCTCAAAGCATTGAATTCTTCTAGTAATAATTAAAGTCCCTACCTACCTCTCACATTTTTTTAGAACATGAGATGATGATCATTACTAATCTCTTTTTTATTTTTTCCATTGAAGGGACCTTGGAGATGCGGGACTTTCGGGACCTCTTGTACCACACCTAGGAGATCTAGACAGTCTTCAATACTTGTAAGCCACTATCGATTTCTCTCAGTTCTGCTTTAGCCTTTAGGTCATCCAAAATCATTAGGTTGACTCATATCTCTTCTTATTCAAAAAGGACACGGATCCTCTCCAGGGACTGATTTAGGGATTGGACATAGTTTTCTCATTCGTGGGCCTTCTTTTCGGACCCATTTTAATGATTGAAACCGTTTGCAATTTAGTTATCGTCCATACTATCAACTATATATGACACATTAATATTATGTTTGTCGGATACCTATTACTATTAGTACAAAACACATTAATCATGAAAAAGAATTTGTGTTCTCGCTGAATCAAATCCATTAATTTGCATCAAGATAAGTCTATAGCAATCATAGATATCCAATTAGAATCAATTTTGGCATGATTTTTGGTCTCAAGGAACTGATCTAAAGAAAGAATGAATTCTACTATCAAGCTGGTCCTCCGAAGGGCCCATAAATGAGCAAAACTGGGTATACGCTGTAACCCTTACTGATTACTGTACTAGATCTAGAAAAAGAAACCGCTCTCTAATTTCTTTTGACATATTTAATTTGTACTTTTAACAATATTGTGAATGATTATATATATCGAATGCATATATCAATTGCAGGGAAGTATATGGGAATAACCTAAGTGGATCGATTCCAAGGGAGTTGGGTAAACTATTCCACTTGATCAGCTTGGACCTCTATAATAATCAGCTTTCCGGCCATATCCCACCAACTCTTGGCAAGTTGAAATCCTTGAAATTCATGTATGCTGATCATCCCCCTCTAGATCTCTCTGATCATCTTAATTTGAGTCATAATGGACAAATATTTTTGTGCCGTAAATTTTGAAAAGAATTTTCTTTCTATATGACTGATTACATCCAGGAGATTGAACAGTAACAAGTTAACTGGCAAAATACCAATCCAGTTCATTCAACTCATTCAGTGGGGCAACTTACAGATTATGTGAGTTATTCCTCAATTTTGTTCTTAATTTCCATTAGGGAATCTCATACCACAAATTTGATTCAACCTAGGCCTATTAATAGGCTGGATCCAATCTGGATCCGTCTAAATTAGACAACTCCAATCCGAAAACTAATCGGATCATATTCGGATATATCCGATCCAATCCGGTAATAACCGTAATTCAAAATTTTTTTTCCCGCAGAAAACAAAAAATAACCCCCTGTGTATGTGTTGTTGAGATGTGTATCTGTGTGTTCTTTTTTTCAATTCTATTTGTGGTTTGTTTTTGTGATCGAAAACCAAATAATGAAAGCAAGTCAGCTTTTTGACTGGATCTCGAGAACAAGCCAAGATCCAGGCAATTAAACATACACAAAAGCTTGCAACACTAAAGCCTCCAGTTTCTACGACGATGTCAGAGGAAAGGCTTGGCATTCACATACTTGCTAGAATTCGGGATTTAGCTGCTGTTATAGAATGCCGTGGGGATGCTTGCTCAATGATTTTTTGCATGTATTTCTGTTATTGCATGTAGTATTTTTTTTCCTGTCTAAATTCAGTATAAGTAAAGGAAATTTGGATCGGGTTCGGATTTTTGCCTTGAAATATCGAATATACTACAATTTTTCGGATTTGGATTGGATCCAATCCGGTTCAATATATTGACATGCCTAATTTGACCCATGGAACTAGTACTCTTATAAATCTTTACCATATAACAGTGTTTATGCCGATTTGTCCAAATTATGGTGCATTACTGCATTAACATGTGAAAGGATTTTTTTGAACTAGCTCTTGTTTAGAATGTATATATCTAGTATAAGCAAAAGTCTAAACCACAACGATGTGCCAAGTTGTCGACATAGACTGATGTTCAGATAGATGTGTGAAGCACATACAACCACATGAGTGTTTGTGTGTGCATGGTTTAGTTATAAATAATAATAAAAATTCCCACTAAAAAAATGTAGATATCGGTAGGTGAATTAATGCTGAAGAACTTGATTATTGGTCTCCTTGGCAAAATACACGGAATTAAAGATTCTTCTTGCTCTCCCCAGTACATTAATGATTAATCTAAAAAAAGCACCTCTATCCATTTTGCTCAACAAATCTACTAGAAGACTGTTTTTTTAACTTATTTTTGTTTTTATTTCAAAAATTATGAGTTTCACTCACAATATTTTACTTTTTTTATTTCTCTCATCGAGACGAACAATAATCACAAAAGCTTGGCGTAAACTTAACAAATGCGATTTTTTTTTTAATAAAGATAAAAGGATGAAGCCAATTTTTTTTTTTTCCCAAACCCAGCCTAAGTTTGTCATAAGAATGTATTTTCTTCGGGAATTTGATTGGTTGGTGGTGTAAATGAGTTGCAGGAATGTATCGGACAATCAATTGGCCGGGAGCGTTCAGCATCACACAAATATAACAGGTACCCCATGGCTTTTTTAAAATGGTTCGCAATAAATTTTTAATTGAAATGTTCAGGTCAGCTTACGCGCACCTCGACTAATTCGTGGGTACCAATTCCACAGCCCACTTTCAGGGGTCCGAATAAAATCAGGGCAAAGCTCTATATGGACTGACCCCAAAAAAGTTGATAGCATTTGAGAGGTTTTGAACTTGAAATCTTAGAAGAGAACAAACTCCTAGTACCGAGCCTTGACCACTAAGCTAACCACTGGTGCCTTGGGATTAATGCTTTGCAATAATTAATTTTAACATCTTAGATTCATTCTGGAAAGTTGACTTACCTTTCTTACCATTATTTTGGTTTTGAAGGATTTGCAGCAACAACCAGGGCCGGCCTTGGGCTGAAGCCCAAGGTGCCATGGCTTTAGGCCTCCAAAAAATACAAATTTTTAGGGCCTCAAAATGTCTAGTGGTCCTATATAGTATTATACCCCAAAAAATGGTCCAATCCAAGTTTAAAACGGCCCACAAGGAAACAATGAGAGCTGGGCCCAAAAATACACTCGGTGGCAGTTTTGTAAAAAAGAGAACTATAGATGGTCCATCTTAAAAGAAACAAAATCAAAAGCTGTCACGTTTTTTTTTCGTCTGAAAAGGAATTGAAGCCAGAGAGGGCCTCTGAGCTCTGAAATTGAAAGAAGAACAAGGGTTTTCCTTTTTCCCCAAATTAATCGGCTGAGGCTCACCGCTCACATCACCACGACACCACGGCACCGTCGGCACTTCGCCACCAGTGAAGAACGGACAAGGGTCTCTTTGGTTTGAATGTTTGATCCAACATTCCAACTGCTGATTTCCATTTTCCACTCGTAAAGTAAATTGTAAGTCTCTCTTCTTTTTAAGCTTCGGATTACAATTTCGGATTGGAATTTGGGTTTAGGCGCCGGACTCGTCTGATTGTCTGAATCGTATATTTGTTTTGTTTAATAAATTATATTGCTTGAAGTTTGAAAGTGATTTTATATTGCTTAAAGCCTTAAATCTTGAAGTCTGTGATTACAGTGATTTACTATTGCTTATGAGAAGTGAGACTCTCTTTAATTAATAATTTTATAGTCTTAATTATTAGATTATGTTGGGGATTTGCAGATTTTTAATTATGATGCCCAGAAAGAGAAAGTTTATGTCCGGGCATGAAAAAAGGAAAAGAAAGCAAAGAATTGATACATTAATTCAATCTCAAGCGGGTTCACTTGATAAGTTTTTCGGTAGCAAAAAACAAAAAGAGAGTTTAAATGTGGTTGAAGATTTAGAGAATGCAGAAGAACGGGAAGATATGGGGAATGAAGAAAATGAAAATTTGGAGGATAATACGGATGCCGGTGCAAAGGAAGCAGAAGAACGGGAAGATATGGGGAATGAAGAAAATGAAAATTTGGAGGATAATACGGATGCCGGTGCAAAGGAACCAAATGAATGCGTAGATGAGGGTGACACTGACCATGAAGATATGGATGTTGAGGTTCAAAATGAAGACATGGGTGTTGAATGTGAACCTACAAACATTGATGATCCAAGAAATTGGGACAAAATTGATCAAAATTTCATTGACTTTATGGTAGAAAGAGGTCCGGTAAGAAGGGATGGAGATTATTTTCCCAAGGATATGGAGGGTCGGCATTTTACTCCCTTTCACTATATTCGTCGTTTGTCAAATGGAGAGAAGCAAGATAGGAGGTGGCTTGTATATTCAAGTGCTTTCGACAAAGTATTTTACTTTTGTTGTAAATTGTTTGCGCAAGGTGAAAACAGGACATTGTTGGCTGCTAATGGCTTGAGAAATTGGAGAAATATTGGTCAAAGGCTTAAAAATCATGAAGCTAGTAATGAGCATATTGCTTCCATGAGCAAATGGATCGAATCGGAGTGGAGATTGAAGAAGAATGAGACAATCGACCAATGTGTGCAAGATCAAATCAAGAAAGAGAAAGAGCATTGGAAAGGGGTACTAGTAAGGATAATTGAAGCTGTGAAAACACTTGCTAAATTGAACTTAGCATTTCGTGGAGACAATGAGAAAATATATCAAGAGAGGAATGGGATATTTCTAAGCATAATGGAAATGGTGGCCGTATATGATCCAATCATGCAAGAGCACTTTCGGCGAATTCAGAATGGTGAGATTCATTACCATTATCTTAGTCACAAAATCC
This sequence comes from Rhododendron griersonianum, assembly GCA_018127125.1. Taxonomy (NCBI): domain Eukaryota; kingdom Viridiplantae; phylum Streptophyta; class Magnoliopsida; order Ericales; family Ericaceae; genus Rhododendron; species Rhododendron griersonianum. The sequence continues at coordinate 16,756,163 of CM030799.1, read as the reverse complement.
AGAATGAAATAATACAAATGCTTGCTGATGAGGTGAAAAGTTCAACTCTTCGTAAAATCAAAGACGCAAAATATTTTGCAGTGATACTTGATTGTACTCCAGATATAAGTCACGAAGAACAAATGTCTCTTGTAATAAGATGTGTGGATGTTTCAGCAAGTACACCAAAAGTGGAGGAATTCTTCTTAGAATTTTTGAAGGTGGAAGATACAACGGGATCTGGACTTTTCGATGAACTTGAAAAACAGTTGACCACTCTTCAACTTGATATTGGTGATATAAGAGGACAAGGCTACGACAACGGCTCCAATATGAAAGGAAAACACAAAGGTGTCCAGAAAAGGCTTTTGGACAAAAATCCTAGAGCATTTTACACACCATGTGGTTGCCATAGTCTTAACCTCGTGCTTTGTGATATGGCCAACTCTTGTAACAAAGCTAAATCTTTTTTTGGAGTTGTACAACGTATCTATTGTTTGTTTTCGTCTTCTCCCAAGCGGTGGAAAATTTTGATGGAGAATGTTGGAGGTCTCACTGTGAAGTCATTATCACAAACGCGTTGGGAAAGTCGTGTTGATAGTGTTAGAGCAATAAGATACCAAGCTTCAGGAATCAAAGATGCTTTACTTGAATTGGCCGATGTCGATTGTCGTGACGATGCTGGTGCAAAGAGTGAAGCTGAAGGCTTAGTAAGACATGAAATTGAAGATTTTGGATTCTTAGTTGGCATGGTTATTTGGCATACAATGTTGTTCGCAGTTAAGTGTGTAAGCAATACCTTGCAAAAAGAAGACATGCATATAGATGTTGCCATTGATCAATTGAAAGGGCTTATTACTTTTCTCGACAAATATAGAGAAAGTGGTTTGGCAGAGGCCATAGATGAAGCTAAGGAAATTGCATCAAAAATGGGAGTAGAGCCCGTATTTCACGAGAAGCGTGTCATTCGCCGAAAGAAACAATTTGATGAGAGTGTGAGTGAAGAGGTGACCTTTTCGGCTGAAGAATCCTTTAGAGTGAACTACTTTTTGTATATTATGAATCAAGCTCTTTCTTCACTTACGAGCCGATTTGAACAATTTAAGAAATATGAGGAAATTTGGGGTTTTTTGTTTGATGTGAACAAGTTAAATTCTACGACCGATGAATGTTTGAAGATGCATTGCACCAAGCTAGAAGATGCTTTGAAACATGAAGGAACTTCTGATATTGATGGAAAGGAGTTGTTTTCGGAATTGAAGGTCTTCAAGGAAGGTTTACCGAAAGAGATAAGGAAACCAATTGACGTGCTCAATCATTTGAAATTGATGGAGGATTGTTATCCAAATGTGTGGGTCGCTTATAGAATATTATTGACTATTCCCGTTACAGTTGCTTCTGGAGAGAGAAGTTTTTCAAAGTTGAAGCTAATTAAGAACTACCTTCGCTCAACTATGTCACAAGAAAGGTTGAATGGGTTATCCCTCCTATCCATTGAACATGAGATGGTGGATAAGATTGATTGTGAAGATATTATTAGTACTTTTGCTGCCAAAACTGCAAGAAGGATAATATTTAAGTGATGCCTCTAAAATATTGCAAGTTCGGTAACTTTTTTGGACTATTGATATTTAGATGATGCTTTTGAAATACTGAAATGGTCAGTTATTTGAGATTTTTTCTTATTGATCAGTGCTATTTTGTTTTGGAAAAGGTGATTTGTTTATTTTGTGCTTGTCTTCAAAATTCGTAAAAGGCCTCATTTTTCATTATGGCTTTAGGCCTCCGAAAACTCAGGGCCGGCCCTGGCAACAACAATAATACAAGATGCAAAAGCTTAAGCTACTATGTGAGGTGTAGAGTGAGACAGAGGATTCTTACTTTATAGGGTCTCGATTTTGTATTTTTGTGGTACAGTAATAAGGTTTTCGGTTGTTTGCTACTGGTTCAGATATGGTTGTAGCAAAAAAAGGAAAATCCTTAGGGTCCATGTTTTTGAAGTCTTTGGGTTGTCAGTTCTGATGTGTAGTATTGGTGAGTAGTACTGTTGAAACTTGTAATCCTTTATTTTGGTAACCGGTTTGTCCCGGTCAGGTCATGCTATGGCTATGTGTAATAGTGTTGTTAAGTAGTTACTTTTGTTGCACACATAGTTTTCTGGGATATGTTGGGACTATGAGAATTGTGCTTTCGTAACTTACTGAATTTCTTAAAGAAAGCTATCTTGATGGGAGGATTTTATAAATTCTCTAAGCTGATTTATTGGGATAGGCCTAGGGTGATCATCTAGACTCACCGGCTGGTCATTAGACCTTTAACCCACGCGTTTGGGTCGTGACAGAAGTTGTAGGGTGCTTAGAGTAATTTGGACTATAAAAGAGCCAAAAATATCAGAAAAAGCTTTGTCACTCTCTCTCTCTCTCTCTCTCTCTCTCTCTCTCTCTCTCTCTCTCTCTCTCTCCCTCCCTCCCCTCCTCCTCCTCCTCCTCTCACACGGCTCACACCTCTCTCCCCCTCTCACTCAAAATTCTTGCTCCATCACCATAGATCCTTGAAACCCACGCATATCTAACATTTTTCTACAGTGGCGGCTCCAGAAATTTGTGTTAGGGTATTCAAAAATTACCTTAATTCTACTAGCTGATTTATTTACCAATAATTTATGTACAAAATTTCATAAATTAGTATAAATATTACGGTAAAAAAAAACATAACTTCTGTTGTAAAAAAAATTAACTATGAGGCAAAATGAGAACTCAAAATTATATACTATACTTTTTTACAAAAAGAAATAGTTTTTTTGAAAGTTGTCGTATTGCGCACTAGACAGTATTTTAAGAATAGAGGGGATAAAATTTTACAGTTGTCCTAAACGAGTTCTCATATGTTTTTATTAACGTTTAACCAACGTATTAATCTACTAAAACTCTTTTAAAAGAAATTGTAGCGAGTATATTGGGGTTGACCTTCTCAAAAATATGTTATTCTTTAGGATGATATGATAAGATTTTTTATCGTAGTCTTAAATTCAAAGGAATATTATTCAAGTTAACGGGATTTTGCAACGTAGTTGAATTTTTTTTAAAGCTTTTGTCCGTAATTCTATAAGATAACTAAAGAAAAAAATTAATGTAGCTATTTTCATGAATGCGAAATTAACACATTTAGACCATCAACAATAAAGATGGAGAAAGAATGCAGAACATACTACTTGCTCTTATATATTCTTCTTTTTCTCTTTCTTTTTTCATTATGATTGTGAGCTGTATTTGGATTGTGATTGAGTGTTTTGGTTTTGGGTTGGATGTTCAATTCTTTTTGGGTTAGGTGTTCAAGACTATTATAATTTGGTGTTCATTGACATTTGAGTTAGGTGTTCATTGATATTTGGGTTGAGTGTTCAAAGTAAGGTTAGTTCAAAATTTTTACATGTATTCTAAGAATTTTTTTTTGTTTTGAGTGTTCAGTTGACCATTGAATCATCAATGTGGAGCCGCCTCTGTTTTTCTAACATCCTTGGCTCTAGGATTGCGTGGGAAGAGCTCAAAGGAGTGCTCTTGGTAGATTTCAAACTTTAGGAGTCTAGGGCCGGCTTGCTTGAGCTTGAGTTTGTGGTTTCGATTCTTGAAGTAGGAATTTTTCACCTCCTTTATGTGTTTATGTGTTGATTTGGTACCTAGATCTTGTATTTGATCGCTGTTTTTGGTCCTTGTTGTAACCCCTTGAAATCTAAAAATTGCGCTCTAAATCTCCAGATCGCTATCGATACCACCTTTTTGGCTTTGCCAGTAGCACTTGATTAGAACAAAAAATTTAACTCTTTCTATCGGTACCACTGTTTTTACTCTACCTGTACCACTCCTTACGGGTACCACTTTTACCCTGGTACCGATACCACCCTTTCTTTGGTACCAGTACCACCTGCCAATTTTTGTAAAAATTTCTATTTTCTCATTCTAAGGTCGTGGTTCATTCTATTGGATTATCTTATGGATATTCATGAGTTTGAGGATATTGTTAGATGATTGACATGTTGTGTATCATTAACTTGACTTGAAAGACTTGTTGAATGTTGAGGTGAAATCTAAATATCTAATGACTTGTTACGAGTGACTAATGATTAAAATGGATGGGCCCCGTTCCAGAACGAGAAATAAGTCCTTATTTTTTAAGAAGGCAATTTCAAGTTAAAAAATAATGGGCTTATTGAAATCTAAAAATATACAATATAGATCTTGTTTGAAAAATCTCGATGAGATCTATCGAGATCTATTATACGGTGCAAAACAAAAAAATCAAAAATTTATTTTTTATTTACATTATTTTTTAGTTTGAAAATAAATTTCCAGTCTCCTTTTTCTTTAATCTAATTTTTAGTAATATTTAATTTCATGCAATACGAAAATTCTCTCTTTCTAACCGATAAACCTAAAAAAATTTTAAAAAGAAATCCAAGTATATACATTCGACACATTGAATACTCTCTTTGTTGTTGTTGTTTTTTTTTTTTTCTACTTCCTTGCATTGTACAAGTGGTGAAATGATGAGGAGGAAGTGAACTTTCCAATTGATGATATTCTCTTTCTATTCCCATTTTGTTGAAGCGGGGAGGTGGTGTTGAATTTGTTTTACATTTTTTTCCTCTTGATAAGTTGCTTGTCTAAAATAGTGTTAGATCTTTTCTCATGTTCCGACTAATTAAGGAAAGGGGACTACTACCGGTATATTGCTGAGTTCAAGTCTAACCAGGAAAAGAAAGAAGCAACTAAACAGTCATTGAAAGGCTACGAGGCATGTTTAAATTGTCTTTGGTGCTCTGATCTTCCTATTGACATAGCTTTGCATATATAAACTCTCATTAAATGAATGTTCTTGTTGTTGGTTCTTTGTTTGGCTATTTTTGCCTCTGCTAATACAGATCTCCCTTCAACACACCCAATTCGTCTCGACCTTGCTCTCAACTTTTCCGTCTTCTACTATGAAATAATGAATTCTCTAGAGAGGTAATTCTTATTATATCTTCCGCACCTGGTGTCATTACTTTAAGTTTTTTTTTTTTTTTATGTAGTAACATCCTCATCCCATTCTTTTATTTGATGTTTTCTTATTGGTTGAATTTTTAGAGCATGCCATTTGGCTAAACAAGCTTTTGATGAAGCAATTGCAGAGTTGGGTATGTTGAGTGAGGATTCGTATAAAGACAATACCCTGATTATGCAGCTTTTGAGAGAGAATCTCACACTTTGGACCTCTCATTTGCCTGAAGATGGAGGTATGCTTTGGCTGGAAACAAAGTAGATTATCGATCTTTTCGAATGAGGGATTTCGAGCCATTGGACTTGGCTCTGGCCACTGATATCTTTAGCTTAAATCCAAAATCCATTTCTTGGACAAGTATGTACGACACAAAATGCTTGTTTTTATACATTTCACTGAAAATACTTAGATCACATATTTTAAAGTTCTAGCCATAGTTGTGCTATGTCACACTCACACAAGCTAGATTAATTGGTATTGTTTCATCAACAAACTCCAATCAACAAATTTGTGAAGGATTAGACAGAATGTGAGGTGCATATGAATGACTAATCACGAAAAATGTTATCCATAATGCTCTGAATACAAGCTTGGGGCCAGAATTTGGATTTCTTTTCTAGTGTTTTCAACCTTAAACAAGCACGAAAAAGTTATTGTGAAGAACAAAAATACAATCTCAATTGCAAATAAATTGTGCTGGGGACAAGGGCAATATTAAAGCTGAAGAACCAAAAGCAGTAGAGCCAGAGGTTAATGTCTCACTTGATTTTGTCACTATCATCTTACACTTTAACGAAATACCACATATCTAGCTTATATTGACATTGAAAGTCTAAATTTTCTGACTTTGTGCAACATTGATGAGGTACCCAGGAGCAATACAATGCAAGAATATGCAAAAGTCCACTTTTTCCCGCAATGGAATTCTTTGCTGAGTCTATTTTTGGAGGCCATTTATAGCCAGAATATGATGAGAATTTTGTCGATCTTCCTATTTTTTGTTCCTAATTTGTTTTTCAATGTTGAACATTTGCTACCAATTCTATTGCTTCATGTTCTTTTGTAGAATTCTTATCACCATTCACCAATACATGGAGTATTTTCAATTTAGCTCTTGTATTTCTCCTCTCTTTTTTTCAATGGGTCATGCAACCAGCTCTTGGTTGAATGTTCTTTTTTTTTCTCTTCTCTATCTTGTCACACACTCTATAGCACTTCTTAGGATTTTGCTTTATAGCACAATAAATGAAAGTCGAATTTACCAACTTTTACACAAATTTTCACGTGATCAATGAGATCAGTCGAGTCGAGTGGTCTAAGTTGGAGATGGGATTACAAGTGCCACTTTATGTAAGCCCGGACATCCAGAGAGAAGAGCCTTCCCCTACATGAGTGAGCAGGAATAATGATGAAGTCGGTGCTGCCCCATGCCAAGTTGCCAACATTTGACCGACCAGCCTATTCATGCATCGATGGAGGGTATTTGAGTATGAAACTAGCACGCACACTTGATCTTGGGATTCCGTTGCAATTTTACGAATTAGTTTCGTCCAGTAGTTTTAACATAGTATACCCACTTGACCAAACTTTAAGATATAGATCAAACTGGTCCATAACAATAAGAGGGGATCCGTCCTCGTGATCGGATAATTGTCGTGCCATGTCCTGCGACATGTGCTGATGCCATTTCTTTCCTTCAACATCGTGTAGACGAATATTTAATTCAGTTTTTTTAAAGGTGAAGAAAATTTCATTAATTTGATTCAAAAGAATTGACAAGAATCTAATAAAGATTCAGAAAAAAGATGACTAAAAAGATAGTTGAATTAAGTATTGATAACTAAAAAAAAATTCGATGTATCCACTTGAGGAGATTGATGCGGTCTACATGATGTGTTATGAATGCCTCATCCCAAGAAAATAAGACGAAAAGGGCCGGATTTTCGCGGTCTACTTTTATGTTTACTGCTACTGCTGGAAGGGTGCCCACTAGTTGGTGTTCAAATGTAATATGTGATGCTATCAATCATAACATTCTTTGCTGCTGTTTCGAGTGTTCTTCTGTTCTCTGTCGCACTTTTCTGGTGTTGTTTATATGGTGCGAATTGGGTGAAGATACTGTCATCTCATTCCTCTTTTCCTGCTGCTCTCATTGCTATGCTTTCTACTCTGTTCAATAATCCTGTTTTTCACGTTGGTGATGTTGAGCTTATGTCGAATGATGCACTAAGGTGGAAATCTGGTGCTGTTGCTGAATGATGTTGTTGCTACACTGTTTTTTTTTTTTTTGTCTCTCATATGCTTTGGGTGGTTTATTTTCAATGGGGTGATTTCATAATTATCAATTGGAGCTGTTTTGATATTCTAAGAAGCTGTTGGAATCTGTCCTTAAAGTGATCGATAGACTGGACTTCTATTGCCTATTTATGCCAGATTTCTCATCTACTATTGGAATCTGAAGCTATGGGATAACTGCCTCTGCTTTTGATCAATCGGAATGCTTGGGAGTTTAAGGATTGTAACTTGTTGTTTGGGCCCTTTCAATCTTTCATTTGATGTAATTTTTCTTTATTCTCTTTTTCTTTCTATTTTCTCTTGGCCTCATACTTTGCCTCAACCTTTGTGGTTTGTATTTGGCTTCTTTCTCGATGTACCATTTGTCGAGTTTCTAATAAAATTTGTTGCCAATAAAAGAAGAAGAAGGTGGTGTTGCATTGTACATGGAAATGAACAACCCTAAGGTCCATTTTAAACGCCAATGAAAGAACTAAGCAAACACTCTCTCTCTCTCTCTCTCTCTCTCTCTCTCTCTCTCTCTCTCTCTCTCTCTCCCCAAAGATCACTCTGTTGCTCACTGCACGTATCTTCATTTCATAGGTAGGTATGATCTTCATATCATACGTACGTAGGTATATATATGTAAACACACACGAACACATACTGAGAGCCCTTTGCATTTTCCAATGTTTAAGGCAAGCAACTTCTGTATCTGAAACACACCATTCAACTCCCTGATCGTTGTTTTGAATTAATGGTAAATCATGTACCAAATGCATTTCCTCTAATCCTCGTCATGCCCTTGCTTCTCAACGTCGTACAGTCATACACTGCAAAACCATCAAAAGAGACCGTAACTCACACTTCTCTGCCCATTTGAATCTGTTCTTCGACTTTTTTTATTAGTAGGAAATATTTGAGGAGGAGGCCATGTAGTTTTCCTTAGCGTTTCATTTTCAGCATCAAAAAGTTTAGGAACACAACTTACCGAAATGACTTTGAACAAACTTGTATTGGGAGTCGCCCGATGTATGTGTGGATCCACGTGCATCGAACGGCCTTGGATGTAGTTGTGTCCAGAATTATGTTCCTAGCATTGCTCTTTTGGTTTGAGTACAAACCACAGTTTGTTCTCTTACAGCATATTTACTTGAGATTTTTACCCAAATTTGAGTACAAATTGAAGAAAAAAAACTTTCTTATGTGTGGACTCAAATCTAAGAGCATCCACAGAGGAATAAGCAAAAGTGAATAATCAAAACATGTCACATCAAATTTTGATTATCTATTTAGAGGTTGCTAAAGTTAGCAATGTCAAGTCCCACATTGGTTATTTTTTGCTCATAATCAAAACCAATGGGACCATTACTTCCTTCCCTGAGTTTTCTCCAAACTTTCCCCTTCATTTCACGTATATCTTTTGAAAAACTAGTTTTTGAAAAAGTAGTTTATGTTAAAAAACAGTTTTTATAAAAAAATATTTGGTCTTGGAAAAAAACAGTTTAAGTTAAATACAGTTGAATAAAAAAATAGTTTATGAAAAAAAAATTTGTAAAAAAAAACAGTTTTGTTTAAATACAATTTTTTTTAAAAAAAAATTGAAGAAACAATTTTTATAAAAAAAAGGTTCATAAAAAGACAGTTTTTTTTTTATAGAAAAAGTTTCTAAAAAAAATAGTTTTTTAAAATTATTTTTTGAAAACATTGTTCAGAAAGAGAGAGAAGATTTTTCTGTAATGATGGGTGTGCTTGTTTGAGAAAATGTGGGGATCACTAAATTTGGTTATTGGCAAAAAGATTGCTAGTTTTGATTATTCAAAGGTCAAAATTTGATGAGTTGTTAAGAGGTTGCTAAATTTGGTTATTCCAATGTGAACACTTTTTTGGTTTTGCTTATTCCATTATGGATGCTCTAATAGCATAGGTTTGAGGAGAAAGTTCATTAATGGTGTAGTTGTATATTTGTGTGAACTCAAGTTCTAACCATAACTTGGAGTAAAAGCATTCATTAATGCATGATTGTAAATTTGGTATGAACTTAGTATAAAGTTTGAGCGATCGAAAGTGTTCATCATCAATGACATAGTTGTATATTTGGGAGAGGGGAAATAGTCAAGGACATGAAAGAGGTTTAGGTGGTTTTTACCAAGATTTAAGGTTTTGAGTCAGAAAAGGGTACTGGCGCAGCATGCTCACTATTGACTATAACTGAGTCTACCATTCGGGGTAAAACTAATTTTGACCATTTTTTTTAAGGTCTGGCCTTTTGTTGTGACATGTTAGTGCAACTTAAGGACTAGTCGAAGATTTGTTCTACATTTTGATATATTTATTTGTATTCTATAGCAGCTCAATTGGTTTGATGGAAGCTCGTAATTGGTTATTTTGATTCAATTTGTTCTAATTCTTTGTATTGAATATTATCAATATTTTTTGTGATTATCTACGGCTTACTGTACAATATAAGACCATATTTGCACCCATACCCAGTGGCGGATCTAAGATTTATCTCACGTGGGGGCACATTATACTAAATAACCTTAAGCAAAAATTAAAATTAAGCGCAAAGGCACAAACAATGGAAAACTGAATTGTAAATTTCATTCATTGGGTAAAAACCAAGTAAAGAAATGAAGGTCTAATTTTTCCAAACAATCAAGATATATATTACGAACCTTAAAAGAAAAGAATAAAAAGTCCTAAATTATGTAGTCCCAAATTAAAAGTCCTTTCAATAAAATGTTACTTTTGCCGTGTAACCCCAAATTTAATTGATGATTGGTGAGGAAAACGGTGAGGTGACGGGTGACGACCACTGAGACAAGCGACCGACAATGACAAAGTAAATCAAGCATCGAGCGAGTCTCCCCGTTGAGTTTTCTGTGTGGATTTCTCGTTCTCCCACTCATTTTTTGCTTAAAAAAAACACTCATTTATACATAAAAACTAAACTATAAATTTTTAAAAAAAGGGGTTGGGAGGGGCACGTGACCCCACATGCCCTTTACTCGGTCCGCCCCTGCCCATACCCACTTACACTTAAATTCCAATAACAAGGGATAGTTCCTCAAGCATGTTCGGCTTACATTTTCTCCGTTCAGCTTACAATATAACACCATATATGCACCCATACACACTTACACTTAAATGCCTGATGCATTTGGTTTGAGTCTTTTTCCCTTCTTCTCTCTCAATCTATTTTCATTTAAAAAAAAAATGTTGGTGATAAGAAAAATAAAGAAGAAGAAAACAAAATGTCAGTTTTTTGAATGTCATCCAATACAAGCATTAGTACTAAGGCCTTGTTTTGGTTTTGGTATTAATTTTGCATTTTTAATTTTTACTCTTATTAGGTTCGCGGTAAGTTTTTTATAGGTCATTTGTCTCGAGGATGGGAGTTTAAAAAAAAGTTTCGCTAAAGATAAAAAATACCAAACAAATGTCTTTCTTAGTGTTGACCTATATGATTTTTTTCTACTTTGATTTACATTTTTTTACTTTTCTGATTCATTCCATCAAAACAAATGATTAATCACAAAAGTTCCGACAATAGACTAAATAAAAAATTATTAAAATTAAATTAATACCGAAAAAAATACTAGAGCAAAAAATTAGGAAGATTAGGCCTTTTTTTTAAAATTTTTTTTACAAAATTATAATATTTTGTCAAAGGGGTAAAATTGACAAAAAAGTCAATGTAATTATAATGTTCCCTTAAATTTTGAAAAAATTAATATAGGCGTAACAAATTGAGACAGAAGGAGTATTTTGCAAAAGCTAGACTAGAATTAGTTTTAAATAATGTAGTCTCCTACCTGAGACAAACCAATAATTTACAAACACAAAACCATCAAATATGCCACAAACCAATAATACAGTAATTCGCAAAATATTGACACAACCATTAAAAAAAAAAAAACTGTCGCATTTCAAAAAAAAACAACCGTTGTCGACTTCTTAATGACGTAATCCAGCTAGTTGCACCGCCTTTAAAAAAACAGGCATCAGCCGTCCGATCTCAGACCGCAGCTTAATCCAAGCCGTCTATCGTCACCTTCTTCAACCTAAAAATCCCGCCTCACGCATTCCGTTTCATTCCTTTTCCTCTGTCTCTCTCCAAACTGACAATGGCTCCCCCGGCCCAACCCCTCCCTCCTCCAAACCCCAATGACCCCAGGCCAAACAACGCCACTCTATCAAAAACCCTAGACACCCTCATTCCATGCTCAACCACATTCACCAATGGACAAGACCCCTAAAACGATCTTGGATCCTCTTCCAGAAGATGTTAGGGTTTTGGTTATACGCAAATTTAATCGAAGACAAGAACAGACGTCAGGTCTCCTTCTTCAAACGACGCAGCGGTCTCATGAAGAAAGCCAGCGAACTCTCTGTCCTCTGCGACGTCGATATCGGCCTCTTCATCTTCTCCGGCCGCGGCCTCCTCCACGAGTTCTGCAGCGGCGATAGGTACCGACGATTTATTCCATCCAAATTCCCACCTTTTTTTCCGCACGTTTTTCATCTCATGAAGAAAGAGATGTTTCTTTCTCTTCTCTTCTCTCCTCTCCCTTTGTAGGTCTGAAAAGCGAGAAGTTTCTGTTGTGGGCACCATCGCTTCACAACCCCAATAATCTCTAATATTATACTTTTAGAACTGTGCTCGCTGGGCAAGAAGCGTACCCGTATAACTGACGGCAGTTGTTCGAGTTGTTAGTGCAGTCATTATGTCGATAAGGAAAGCCGTTCCGCTCGGGCTTGCAACTTATATCTTCCTGTGACAAAACAAAAGTCAGTAGGTATGATTATCTTTTGGTTATTTGTCTCAGGATTTTTGCGAAGGAGAAGGTCCGTAAAGGAAAAAAGGCTAACCGTGAGGTAAAACAATTTTTTCTGTTACAATCACTGTGATGTCTCCTTGTGTGCATATTAGGCATTGTTACAACTTTTGTCTTCTAGACAAGGGAATCACGGAAGAAAGCCTTTACTCCAATTTTGCTGCCTCTGTTTCCTCACTCATTTCGATATGGCTTCTTGATTTAGTGCCCTTTTTATGTGTACTTGCAGTAGATTTGATGAATATTTTCTCTCTTTAAATGAAAAACTACTACTTATGTTCGAACAGAATGATTGGTAGTTTCCTCTTTACAAGTGTTACGATTCATAGATTGAGGGAGATAAATAGCGCTTATAGTGTCCTATCACAACCTTCTGGCTTTCTAAATGACATTCCTCAACATATCTTCATGAAATTGTTGTAATTTTGTCCTTATTTGTTGGTTAACATGGTTTTTCATGCGCTTTTTTTTTTTTTTTAATGCAGTTTGAGGAATCAAAAGATCAGCCTAGGTGAAAGATAAACATGTTGTGTCATTTTTAGGTCCTGACGAATGCTGAAGAACAGAAACACTGTTGAATCCTCCCCAAGTTCATCACTCCTTTTTGAAATATCCTAGCTCTTTGAAGATTTTGAAGGTATCTTTCTATTCCTTTCGATAGTCAATTCGATGACGAATTTGCTGTCCCTTGCGTTATCGGAATGGTCCTTGCATTTGTAACATTTTTACGAATCTCATGCAATGAATACATACAGCATATTATTCTATGCTATTTTTTTTGGGGTCTATTTTGAACCTTGCTTCTTTTAGTTAATCGAAAGCCCATACACTGCTTTCATGTAATCTTGTTTTAGTTTTGGTTATTCTGTTTGTAGTTGAGAACAAAGTATCTTATCGATTAGTGACTCAATAGTCCCCTTTAAAATGGAGAGTTTACATAGTCAAAGAAATAGCCTCCAAGATCCTGGTTGTTATTGGCGGTGCTTGGGCATCTCAGCTCTTATAGCACGAATAGCGTGGCTGGTAAGGAAGAATGGGTAAGGAGGGTTTCCAAGGAAGAGCTTTACTCGGAGCTGCTCATGATTTCAAAACTATTTTCTCCTTTTCTTCGGTTACCTGATTCTGTTTTGGATACCTTACAAAGTGGACATTTGGAAGGTGAACAGAGGCATTCTTAGGGACTGATACATTTGGTCTAAGGTTGCATAGTCTATTTCCTCTGGCGTAACCTCGTAAAGATTGATGCCAAGGCTGCCCAAAGATGGATTTACCCAGATTTTATTCTATAATGTTAATTTAATTTTCTCTTTTTTTTGATAGGCCTTTTGGGAATGGTGGTTGAAAAGGGTATCCCTAGGGTTACATCGAATGAAAAGGCTTACCCAAAAGTTGTGCTCATGGATGCTGAGGTCCCTTTGGTCTTGCCATAATTAGCTACTATGCAACATTTATTGAAATATACCACTAACATCACACCTTACCTTATATACAGGGCAAAAAAATACAATGCACAAGAAGTACTGAAAGATACTCTCAAGTCTTCCACATATATTCAATCACCAATATCAATACAACTCCTGGCGATTATCGTGTCATAGACAATGAGTTGCAATGGTCTCTTTCTGCACGAACACCAATTGAGGGAATCTCTGTGCCAACACTCACTGTTAGAAGTCTCAAATATAAGTTTGTCCCGCTCATAAAAATGGAGGATTACTGCATGGATACTCAAGGATTTGGTACACGCTTGAAGCCTGAAATTTTCATCTATTTATGCTGCAAGGGTAACAAATTCTAACACGGTATTCTCTGTAACAGATGTGCTCTTTGCTGGGATCAATGTTGGTCTTAAACGACCAACAAATGATGCCTTTGTGCTACACGTGACAGCAATTGATCAAGGGTAATGACACTACTCTTATCCTATGAATAAGATAGAATAATCATTGCATTCTTCTTTGAAAATTACAATACTTTACTCTAGGTTCTAGATTTTATCCTCAGTTTAAAACTAAAATCCAATGTGGAGGATGGCACCAACTATACTGTTGTTGTGAGATCAATTCACTGAACGTGAGGGGAAAGTACTGGCTGGACTTGAAGGACCATTTCCAGATGTGCTTTGGACAACAATGGAAGTTAATACTTAAAATGGTAACGTATTCATTATATTTAATGGAAAAAACATTAAAAAAGTTATAGTGTTTATGCTTGAGTTAACTTCTGTTGCTAAATTAACAGGTATCAAACTTTCAACCAGAGGATCGTCCATTTTCACCTTCAATTCGCCAATGCCTGAAGCTAATGCACAACACAATTGGTAAGAACATCCAATCACAATACAAATAAGAAAAGACCACAAAGACTAATACACATTATTCAATGCAGGTGTATCGAAAACTCCAATGTAACTACCAAGTTACCAATTGCGGGCACAAATATAGCAGGCACACCACCTTGCTCCCTCACGCCACAAAAAGAAACATCATCAAGGTTCATCAGTTGCCGACCACTGTCTCAAAGGTTACATCAAATTACATATTCGACCTTCATCACAAAACCACAAAATTTTAATCTGCATTTAAAATTTAAATACAGCCAGAGTTCCATTGAATCACCGATAACAAACAACCAAAGTTTATAGAACTGAATAGGGTAGGCCTTCCATAGTTAACTGAATCAGAGCTCTCTTCCTTCAAGTGTAGTTGTACCATGTTTTGAAACTTGCATTCCGAAATATAGTTTGCTAGAGTCTTAATATCAATTCAGCTGCTCCTCTAAAGTACTTGTTACAGTTCCCTAAATACACGGTATAAAATTGCAAATTAAGTTGGTAAAGGCTCATGTATCCGCTCTGGACATGGTGCAGAAACTCTTGATAACCCAGCTAAGAGATGTTTGTTCGTGTCTTGAACTCATTGGTCGTGTATTGAACAGTGAGTTTGACAAAGGAAATGAGCAGGAACGAAGAATATGATCTGCCCTGATTGGACAATTCATATACAACTTGAACTGTTCTTTTTGAAGGAAGATATATTGGCTACCCTAAATGAAGTTCAGTATGCATCTGCATGTTGAGTACTTCTGCCAAAATAGAATATTCAAGCCCCTGTGTTTGATGTTACTCATCTTTGTTGACAGGAATATGGATGGACCAACAGGCAGAGGCACTGGTGCAGAAACGCCTTTGCAAAATTACACAATTGGAAAAACACTTGGCCATGGTTCATTTGGGAAAGTGAAAATCACAGAGCATCGACCGACAGGGTACAAAGTGGCCATCAAAATTCTTTACCGTCGGAAAATGAAGAGCCATAACATGGAGGAGAAAGGTATGAATCGTATGACTATATGTTTATCTGGTTGATTCAGTTCACTTATCAAGTTATATTTGATTGATAGGCTCTATCTCAATTTTCTGGATTGTGACCTAGGATTATACGAGTTTATGGCTATTCCCTTCTCTGTATTGTTTGTGCAATTTCACTTCTGTGTTTTTTATTCATGGGAAATGCAAATCACTGTTTTTAGAAAATATACTTGCTCTGATGCAGTGAGAGGAGAAATTAAAATATGTAGGTTATTTGTGCATCCACATATTATACGACTTTATGAGGTGATCGAGACATCGACAGACATATACGTGGTTATGGAGTATGTTAAGTCCGGAGAGCTATTTGATTACATTGTGGAGAAGAGAAGATTACAGGAGGATGAAGCTAGGAGCTTTTTCTAACAGGTAAACCTTGTTTCTTTTCGTGTTATTCTATTTTTCCCCCCCCTCTTTTTGTGGGTGAGATTCCTCCCTACTGGATCAGTTATCTCTAGGTAATGATGGTTGTCATAATTGACGTTCTAAATAATGGTATGATTATCTCTCTGGAAGATTATTTCTGGTGCGGAGTACTGCCACAGAAACATGGTGGTTCATAGAGACCTAAAGCCTGAGAACCTTCTTCTACATTCCAGAGGCAACGTGCAGATAGATGATTTTGGCTTGAGCAATGTTATGCGGGATGATCATTTTCTGAAGACAATTTGCGGAAGCCCTAATTATGCCGCCCCTGAGGTTTAAATTGAGATTTCATTCAATTGTTTATGTTATGGGATTCACAACGGGTTATAATATGTTATACAAGACTACTTATCAGAATAAGAGAAAAAAAGAAGAGAGTCGTTGACTTAAGAAGTGGAACACATGATTTTTGTGCAGGTTGTTTCTGGTAAGCTATATGCTGCACCTGAGATAGATGTTTGGAGTTGTGGAGTTATCTTGTACTCTCTTCTTTGTGGCACCCTTCCTTTTGATGATGAGAATATTCCCAACCTCTTTAAGAAAATAAAGGTATTGCTTATGATCTAATTTGGAGAGAGAGAATCTACAATTTGGATTAGGTGTATGTGATACGTTGTGGATCATAGTAGAACTTGGTTCTCAGGCCTCCTCTATATCAAACTTGCAATTCAGTGTCTCTAACCTCAAAACAATTCACAGTTGCGTTGTTGATCACTTACTCTAGATAATGTTCTTCAGGGTGGAGTTTATACTCTTCCTAGCCATTTGTCACATGGAGCAAGGGATTTGATTCTCAGGATGCTTGTGGTTGACCCTATGAAACAGATAACCATTCCTGAAATCCGTCAGCATTTATGGTTCAAAACTCGTCTTCCTTGTTATCTAGCTGTTCAGCCACCAGATCCAGTACTGCAGCTGGTAAACAAGGCATGTTTTGTTGCTATTGATTTTTTTAATTTTTTTTATTGTGGAGAATTGGTTCAGAATTAGAACGTATCTTATATTAGGAAGTATATGCCACCTACTTAAGGTTCCTGTTTTTAACTTTTTACTGGTAATATACCTGTGTAAATGTGATTAATGTGTGATATGAAAGAATAGATATGAAATGTTGCAGCAATTCACCATGGGACTACAATTCCTTTTGTCTTTCCTAATAACAAACAACCGAAGTTTATAGAACTAAATCATCGATCGGTGTTCCGCTTGCCTCCTCTAACTAATGCAGGATATGGTAACTATTAAAACTTTAGAATCACCTATCAAGTAATATTACCTTTTTATTATTCCTATGCTGACTTTTTCAAATTATCAGTTACCAAATCAGTTCCAACCTTACACCAAAAAGGATTCAGCGATACCAATATACAGTCTCACCAAATGGCTCAATGAGCACAAGACGACGTGCTACGCACGTCGGTATAACACTAGTAATGTAAAATGGGGTGGACACGGTTTCTAGTCTAAGACGGTAAAACCTAAGAAAATGTTTGGAAAGATGAAGGTGCAAGGTAATATTTGATTTCCATGCAACTTTAACTAAAGGAAATTATCTTAAAATGTCATTTGAGACGTACTCTTGCTTCTTACGACTGAAAAGTTCAAGTCATCTATTTGTTAATGTATCCTTTCTACAAGCCTCTGGGTTTATAGTTGCAAAATCCCAATACATTTATGAAGCATCCCATTCTGAAGCCTTGTTCTGCCACCTAATTATGCTTTTGAACGTGGCACAACATTGTAGTGTACTCGGAGGACGAAATTCGGAATGCCGAACCTTGAGCAGCGCAACAAGGTGGCGGGGAATGGTATTGGTTACTCAGAGGAAGAGGAAGAGGAGGAGGTGTGCTCCGTGAAGCCAAAGAAGTAGAAGACGATGATGGGTATTACAACGTACCCGTAAGGAGCTTCGATCAGAAACATGGCGGCGTACTTAGGCAACTGTGGTCTCGTGGGTTCTTGTCGCATCGCGATTGTCAAGAAAGCCCAGGAAAGCCTTCTCTCTCTCTCTCTCTCTCTCTGTCTCTGTGTGTGTGTGTCTTACCATCGAGTTTCACTTTCACCTCTCCCCTTGAATCAAAGTAGACGAAGACAAGGATTAAAATGAAGAAACACAGAGAAGTTGTAGAGTGAGACACTTTCAAACATGTACAACTGTAGCCACTTTGAGTCAATTATTTGTGACATGCTTGATTGCTAGTAGTGTAACACATGTGCATGGAATTGTCTCACCCGTAATCATCTACAAGATAGAAAACATTTTGGGAAGTTTCTCTTTATCATGTGTTAAGAAGCCAGGCAAAAAAATTCGAAGTTCAAAATTGGCATCCATGCTTGCATATCATTTTCGTTTTGTGCAAAAACTGTTTTCGATAACATCTTAATGTGGTTCTGGAAAATGAGATCTCTGTTGTGTATGGCAGGGAAGCCATCATAGTGGCAAGAAAAAACACTCTTACCTTCATGTAAGATATTTGTTCCTACGACTTATTGGATAGAAGAAGGGGCTTGCATGAGAGATAAGAGCCTATCAAGTTGGCCAAGGACCGCCTGCGATCCGAGATAGGGATCTGTACATTATGATCAATTCAGGCCCCGTTTCAAAGGTGCAGGCAAGTCATTCTTGGCCACCAAGCTAGACTCTTCTCTTCATGTTAGACCCTCTCTCCTGTTTATGAAACTACTCATACCGTACACCCTTGCCAATCCCAGTTTCGAAGTCACCATATTTATAGCAAGAAAATGAGATCAGATGCTGATTGCCATATCTTTTTATGCTGCTCTCACTATCTTTTCTTTTGCTCTTTCATCCCTTGTCTGCACCGTCCAATGTCGACATGCAGGAATATGTTCTTTCTTTTCAATTTACTGATGCTATGGAGTGTGGAACCTGATAGTCGTCTACCCCACTTGGATTCAACTTTTTGTGCCTATCCCCGAGGTAAATTAGCCTAGGGGTGCTTTTGGTATTTTCATAGTAATATCTTCGGGTTGCTTTCCAAGATGTGGTGAAGGAAGAATTGTCAATACTTGAGGAACTTCAGTTTTCTAGGTACTGGGGGAGTGGGTATTTGAACCAGTAAGATCCTATTAGATGCCTTTGAAGGCATGTGTTGGGTACTTGTGATGCTCATAGTGTGGCATTCTGTGGTGAAGGAAGAATGGACTTGACATATTTATGTTTATGTTTAAATGTGCTTAATTGGATTTGCCCCTAATGGTTGGACTGCAGAAATTCTGGTATGACCATACTGGGACATTTCCATGAGTCTGAGCTTCTGTGCCATATTTTGCTTATAAATTTTGTTAAGCGAAAAGGGATTGCATTCTATGACCGTACTGCACCATGCTGCACATTTTGTGTTGCAACTTGCACCTTTGCAGTCGACTGCTTTATTGTTTCGAACTACAAACTTCAGCCCGTGAGATCATGGAATTAGTAATCTTCCTTTTTTTTTTGGTTTATGGCCATGCTTTCTTGTAGGCCTGTATAACACCTGTGTAGCAATTGGTGTTGTTATAAAGTAACTTATTAGGTGAATAAAGCATTTGCAGTTTTCCTGCGTGTTGAACAGAATAAAATAGAGAATGGTGTTATTCCGAGTTATGGTTTTACATTTTGCTTCATGCTTATTATGGTAACGCATGAACAAATCTATAGTTTACTCGTCTGCTGCTATTTTTAACCTTTCTGATGGATACTTGGCTGTTGTAGGCACTTGAAGCTCCAAAAGAGCCTCGACGCCCTAAGACGAATTGGGATCATGTTTTAGAAGAGAAGGTTTGGTTGTCGAAGTTAGTGGATTAGTCTTTGGATAATATCTAGCATCTATACTACTTTTAAATGTATGAAGATGTTTTCTACTTTTTGCTTTCCAAAAATGCCCCTAGCACTTTGGTAAAGATGTTATGCAATGTGTCTGTTCCAATGGCATCAGTCCCCCATTAACCTTCTTGTCCGTTCTGTACAGTTGCTTCCTTACGTATGGACACATTCTTACCTATAATTAATAGGCTCTGCCTTCCCTTTTCATTCACGTTTTTTGCTCCCAACCGAATACCGCATTTCGGATTCTTGACAGTCCCCTCCGAACAACTCAAACGATGTATCTTTTCTCCATCTCTCGAACGCTCTAACCGTTGTCAACTACAAACACCCCGACTTCCTCTGACTCTCCTTCCATCTACTTCTCCGACCTTCATTTCGATTCCGTCTTCCCTTGAGTCTGCCTCCACATCCCCCTCTGACCTTCAGTCCGTTTGTGGACTGTTACTCTGACCCTATCCTCGCAACCTTCAACGAAGTCGAGTCCGGTGCCCGTTACAGCCATCTTGATGTCTAGCCTTCCATCCCTTTCTGATTGATACAGGAGACCTCTTTGAACTGCCCAGTTTTCTGCTTCCAACAATATTTGCATAGTAAGTTTAATTTTTCCCACCCTCTATTCCCCCATCTTCATCGACTGTAAACATTTACATCAACTATAGATATCTCTGCTTTCAACATCAAATTGATATTCTGTAAAAAAAACTGAATTGTTGATGTCATGCACACCAATAGTTTGATGGAATTACTTAACATTCCTGGGTGTTGGAATAAGGCTTTCTTTTCCCTTGGTGCAAAGTGACCACAAATTAGACAGTTTTAGTTACTTGTGGTCTTTGAGTTTTGGGTTAGTGCCGAGCAAGCCGGACTCCGTTGCCCCAAATTCATAACAAGTATGGGTATTCATGATTTTTTTGGGCTGAGTACCAAGTATTCATGTTAGTTTTACCTTATAATTGACTGAACCTTCCATGTTTTCCCCCACCATTCCTGTCTTAAGAGTAGATTTTTGTTTCATGATAAGTGAGTAGCCAATGTTGGGTAACGCAAGCCGCTATTTAAATAATCTTCTCCTTTTACTAGAAAATAGGGTACACCAACTATTTGATCTATGTCACCTACACCAAGAGAACCCCCGTTCTCAAATGTTTAACTTGACTCAACCCCTAAACACATTGCTATGGTCCTGATAAAGTATACACTGAGGGGAATCTAATGCCCAATATATTCTCCGTCATAAAATCAGCATCTCTTTAATAGATCAAATAAATAGTAAAAACACACATGGGAACCTGTAGTAAATTCGGGGTGATGGTGAACATTATTACTTGTGTTCTTTCCTTAATAAAAGAGATAATCAATCTGATGTTGATGTTTACCGCCAGGCGCCAGTAGAAAGTGGAGATGCATTTTGCGATTGTTCATATGTCTATTTGGAGTATGGAAATAAGGAAGGACTATCTTCTTAATTAGGGAAACAAATAAGACCTCACACTCTCCCCTGAATTTTAACACGTTAATGCATGTCTTTGACCATATTTAGTATTACCTAAGTAGAGCCGCATGCTTTATTCTCAAATGACTGTTACGTTTATGTCGCATATACCTAGATCAAATAGATAGTAAAAGCACACATGGGAACTTGTAGTAAATTTGGGGTGATGGTGAACATTATTAATTGTGTTCTTTCCTTAATAAAAGAGATAATCAATCTGATGTTGATGTTTACCGCCAGGCGCCAGTAGAAAGTGGAGATGCATTTTTCGAATGTTCATATGTCCATTTGGAGTATGGAAATAAGGACGGACTATCTTCTTAATTAGGGAAGCAAATAAGACCTCATCACACTTTCCCCTGAATTTTTAACACGTTAAAATGCATGTCTATGACTCTATATTTAGTATTACCTAAGTAGAGCTGCATGCTCTATTCTCAAATGACTGTTACATTTATGTCACATATACCTATATACGATCTTGCGCCTCATGCTTGGCAATTGTTTATGCCTATCTTAGTTTTATAGGATAGGATGATATCTATTGTCGTTCCCCTTCATTTTCATGCTTTCCCGGAACAAATGAACTTAGCGGAGACTATGCTGATTAGTTGGTGTCCTATCGCACTATGTTGATTCTATGGGCCAAGCTTCTAACTTAGACGTGAGCAAGTAAAGCCAATTATAATTGTATTGCTTCCATCAACGTCTTTCCATAATCTGATTCCTTCCTTTCACTTTGTTGAATTTGTTTAGACCAGCTTTCAAACCGGGCATTGGGAATTTATTCTTCGTTCGAGGGGCCCAAAAATGAGATCCAAAGAAGGTAAGACTTTGGCAAGACGACTAAAACTCTTGCTAGAAGCCCGGAAACTCGTGATATTCACTTTTGATATTTAATGGTCTACAACTTGTGAATTCAATTAATGTTCCTACATTGCCCTCCGGGGTACTCTTAAGATGTTCCTTTAAGTTATTAAACTTGTTGAATGCCATTGTTATACACTATGCACCAAAGCTGTTCGACAAAATGCCTGATCTTTTTTAGTAAATTTTTTTCCCATTAGCAGGCAGTCTTAGATCACCTATAGGCACATCAAGATACTCATCAATCAGTTAAATGGAGGATTACAGCTTTGCGGATTTGTCTAGATCGAATATTGGGAATCGGCAGGGAGTGAAATTTCAAAGAGGAGAGAATCAGAGATATATCGTTGGAGGATCTATCCAAGATGCGTGAAAATGACTGACAATTTCATCAGCTAACATCTCTTCCTAATTTATTGTTCACTGCACCAGAATTCAGGTCATCGTTTGATCCCTATCTATCTGTCTGAGATACCAAACAATGTCTCTGTGTGCTATGTTTTTGTTATTGGTTTAGTGCTTTCTGGGGTAACCAATTTGATATATTCATGTTATATCTCAAGGTCTTTAATTGTTAGAAATGGATTTATTTCTCTCTGTTTTGGTCCCTTTCTCAGGTTTGCTTAGATTTTTTTTTTGGGGTAAATCAGCTTGAAATTAAAAGGAGACTAACCGAATACACAGCCTACAAGGGGCATACCCCAGGAGGAAAAA
This sequence comes from Rhododendron griersonianum, assembly GCA_018127125.1. Lineage (NCBI taxonomy): Eukaryota > Viridiplantae > Streptophyta > Magnoliopsida > Ericales > Ericaceae > Rhododendron > Rhododendron griersonianum. The sequence goes on along the minus strand of CM030799.1, from coordinate 16,733,334 downwards.
GAAAAAAGAAGGAAAAGAAAACATTACAAAAACATAGAATGCCTACGCCAAATGGCTACATAGGACTATAAGGAAAAAAGGGATCAACTGTTTCCTATCCATCTAATAGAGGGATACAAAACAGATGGCAAAAGGAATACATTTAATGCATCCTGACTACTTTGAAAGAGACCACATGAGAAAATGATTAATCATCATTCACACTAGGATGACAACCATATAATGCTAGAACATGGGTATACTAATTAACCAACTGGTTGGTCTTCCAAATGCCTCAAAGTGAAGTCCTCAGGAAAAGATGAAATGATCTTGGATGGCCAAGAGCCAAACTCATGTAACATGGACCAACCCATATACAGCAGCTTGTACCATCTTTGTACTAGCAGTAATAGTAACAACAACAAGAACAAGAAGCTGCCCTCACTCTTCCAACAACCCTAGCAAACAGCTAGCAGCATACAGAATAGCAGCAGAACAACAGTATACAGAACACCATAGAGCAGAACCCGTAGGAACAGAACAGTAGTAGCATCAGCAAAACATCTGAAACAGCAGCAAAATAGAACAGCAGCAACACATAGGCAGCCACAAGCAAAACAGGTGATAGCAGAAATAGGTGACAGGCAACCACCAAGCAGGTCAACAATAATCTAACAGTAGCAGTCAGCTAGGGACAGCCCCCTAGAAAAGCATAAACGTTCCTAGGGACAACCTCCCTAGGATAGGCCAATACTAATTGAAAATGACTACTTCACAACCATTTAACTACAGAACAGAGGCAACTGCAGATACTATTTCTGACCTGAGCAACTACTGACCAGCCAGCAGACAGTATAACAGTAGTATAGGAGGTCATAAACAGCAGCAGCACCAGTTAATCAAATGTACAGGAGTGAAATGAATCTGCAGCAGTAATGACAGCCGAGAACAGTAGCTACAACACTCTGCATTCCAACTGAAACATCTACATAAGAGCAGAAAATTGTATCTACAATCTTAGCACTATGTTCTCACTTGCAACTCCCTTGGAAAGCTCACAGCTCCCACTCTTCTTTTCACTCATGTGCTAGGACAAGGCTCTACCAACTCCCTCCCTACTTCTCACAGTATGCCCCCACTACATATTACCTCCTCTCACAAAGAAATGATGAGGCACTAGCACACATCTCACAGGGAAGCACACTATATGAAAGGATTCACACAAGGTCTCCCACCAAAGAATAAGTTATAAACCTGATAAATAGAAGTAATAGAATCTTTGGTGGATTGCTACAACAAATACAGCCCTTGAATATTCTCATGCTCATGCTCATGCTCCTTGGTGTGACTACTCAATCCACATACCAAAACAATAACTACTAGTAGTAAATCAATAGACAACAGTATTCCACTTTTTACAATCCACTCTGCTTGTGATTGAGGCAAATTAGGAAGCGATAGAAGCCTTGCCCTCACCATGGTGCAAATTTTATGAACAACTACCTCCCAAGAACAGTAGTGATTTTGGAACTTCCTCACATTTCTCTCAATCCAAATATGGTACACAGCTACTGTGAAACTCAATTTAGTGATAACATTTTTCAGAGTTTTTCCTTTAAAATTTGATAACAATGTTACCCAGTCAGCCCAAGTTCTAGCAGGCCATGACACATGAAGTTTGGGCTGAATAGCATTCCACACTTGCTTGGTGAATGGGCAATTAAAGAAGAGATGATCATGGGTTTCACTCCCTTGACACAAACTACATTGAGGAGTATGATGTAGTCCAAATGACACAAGTCTATCAGCAGTGGATAACCTATTCTAAATAGCTAGCCATGTGATAAAACTGCACTTTGGAATGTGGCCTGAGAACCACACGACCTTGTGCCACAAGACCTTGGGAAAGGGAGTCGTGAACTGTCCATTAGAGGTAAGAGTCCACATAGTTTGATCATCCCCATTCAATCTGGACTGGATAAGTGGGGGTAGAGTATTTCTCACCTCATTAAGCTCAAAAGTTTGAGTAATGGCCAATTTGAATCATGAATGATGTGTGACACAAGCGCATCTTTTGGGATGCCAGAGTCATCTAGATCCATACTTAACCATTAAAGGGCCAAGAGGATGCCAATTGTCATACCACAAGAATGTGGAGTTCCCATTTCCCAAAACACTAAGAATATATGGTTGCACCAGAGGTCTAAGATTCGAAAGTTTTCTCCAGACCCAAGTGCAATCACCAGGAGTTTTTAAATTCCAAAAACTTCTTCCTTTGATTAAATATGATTTGACCCATTGGCACCACATAGACTGTTCACCCCTAGATATAAGAAACCAAATATGCTTCGCAATGGCAGCCTTGTTCCAGATTTGCATTGATTTGAAACCAAGGCCCCCTTCCTCTCTTGGAGAGCATAGATGATCCCAAGAGACTTTAGCACCTGATTTCTTTAGATCAGGACCAGACCAAAGAAATGCCCTGAGAATTGACTCAACTTCCTTGATTATCTTTTTGGGAATGATAACCAAGGAAGACCAGTAAGTTTGAATGGGGAAAAGAGCATTCTTTATTAATTGAACCCTACCAGCATAGGTGAGGTCCCTGTTCGTCCAAGTCTTAGTTCTGGCAATCATGCTCTCCACTAAACGCTGACAATCAGAGGCTTTGAGTTTAGTGAAGAGGAGGGGCACTCCCAGATACTTTACAGGAAGTGTGCCCTCCCTAAACCCTAGAACATGTAGAATGCTCAGTCTAATGGTACTGTTTACCCCCAAAAAATAGATACTACTTTTCTCAGGGCTAGGGGATAGACCTGACAAGGCTTGAAACTCAGTGAAAATGAAAATCAGGAAGCTGGGATTTTTCTCTAAGTAGACAGGTGAGAACTTCCATCATAATAACAAAGAGGTATGAGGACAGAGGACAGAGGGTCTCCTTGCCTTAGACCTTTTTGTCCAATGATAAATCCAGTGGCTTCCCCATTGATGCTAAGAGAGTAGTTAGCAGTGGTAACACAAGCTTGAAGCCATTTTATCATTGTTGGATTGAAATTCATAGAGTATAAAATGTCCCAGAGAAAATCCCATCTAACATTATCATAAGCTTTCTTGATATCTACTTTCATTGCACATCTTGGGGAGGATGAAGATTTATGGTACCCTCTCATGAGCTCTTGAGTAAGGAAGATGTTATTAGCAATTCTCTTGCCCTTAACAATTGAACATGATCAATTAGCATAGGGAGGACATTTTGCAATCTTTTAGCAAGTATTTTAGCTATGCACTTGTAATTTCAGGTGAATGATGTCGTGGTGCTTTCAGATTGTGGGCCTTTGAAGCCTATCAAAGCCTCCTTAGGTAATTTCCAACCTATATAAAAAGAACCAGTTTTGGGTTCCCAATTTTGGCTCGATTTTTCAAATTGTACCCCCTGATTGGGGGGCATGCAGTGTTGGCCGGGTCGGCATAATTGTAATTTCAGCCACACTTCTTCTCTTGAACCGAAGATAGCCACGTAACTTGCTTTTAATTCCACGCTTCTTTTCCTATAAAGCTGCGCACGCGTCGACAGAAACGCCGGAGCTCCTCTCCCTCTCCCACTCTCCTGCACTCTCCTAAGCCAAACCCCCGCCGAAAGCGAAATCCGGTGGTCCGAACCAAGGTGCAGATCGTGCAGCTTCGGTTGCGAGATTTTAGGCCAAAAAACTGTCATGAGAGGTTAAGATCCTGAAGCGAGGCGAGGAACTGAGGCCACCACTGACGGATTTAGTTCTGGGCCCCACAGATCGGTTGGGTCTCAACCCAGAGATGGTCTAGAAGCAAATTAGGGTTTCTGATTCCTAACTCTACGCCGACTCGGCGGTTTGTTTTGATTGATGAAGCGAGGATTCGATGACGTAACAGGAAAAATAGTGAACATCCTTTCCTTTTCTCTTCCTTTTTTATTGGTGCATCTTTTGAGTTACTTGTTTTGCTTTTTTTTTTTTTCCATAATGTCAGTATTAGGAACTGAAAACCTTGTGTTTAAAGTGCCAGTTTGCGGATATAGCGGCTATTAAAGCTTGGGATTGTAATTAGTGACATTGTTCTGCATGATTGTCGTCGTGCTAAAGTTTATTTAAGGTTTATTAGGAATTGAAAGCACCGAGGTTGGAACGTAACATTATTCTATGACACTGGTGTTGGCTTTTGAAGTTAACAATTAAAATGTATGTGGACATTGTCCAAGTGTGAGTCGGTTTATGCTAACATTGCTTTACTAGTTGCGTCTTTTTAAATACTGGTGCATATTGAACGTCCAAGATGTGAAAGTTAAGATATTTGCCAATTTGATCCCTCCTTTGATTATGAATTATGCGTGATACATTATAGCTTAATTTTCTTTAGTCACTCACTTTTTACAGAAGCTGTAGCTCAAGTAAATGAATTTTGGTAGACTTTACACGGAACTAGCATTGATCCATTAAACCTTTTTGCAGATGGCTAGGGCTGCCATGCTTGACGAAATTATAGATTATGTGAAGTTCTTCAGGCTTCAAGTCAACAGTCTTATATCATCTTTAAAGTGGTAACCATTTTGCCTCTGTGATTGTTATCTTTACTGAATTTTGCTTTTCTTCATAAAAATATTCCCGAGGATCTATTGGTTGCTTGTATAGTCATATGCATTTCCCTCCTTGTTTTTGTATTTGTCACTATTGCCTTTCCTTGAATCTTTTCATGGCCAACTCTTGGTATTCTTTCACATCTTTGCTCAGATGGTGAAGTTTCATGGAATTGATAGTTGTCATCATTGATTTATTGGTCTTCTACAAAGTTACTAACTTTTTTTTGTAGTCAATTACAAGGCCATGCAAAACTAGCTTGTAGGATTGAGATGGACCCTTATCTTTTCGTTTAGAACAGTGAGCAACTCATCGTACATATATCTATTACTTTCCTCTCTCAGATTCACTTACTAATCTTATATATTTTATCTCCAATAAGCAAATGAGAGATTAGGTCTTTAATACTTTATGTTTGGTTTGGGGTAACAAATGTGACACAGCTCCGTAACACAATTTAAATATACGGAATATAGTTCCTGAAATTTTATTTTCCCTTCAAAAAATCCCTAGACAAAACCTTGATCCGATTACAGCTCCGTGTGCATTACTTAGCATATGGTGATTGACCTTCATGGACATTCCTTAAAGGTATGCTTCCAAACCATTCCTAAAGTATAGCAGAACATGTGATCGTTATGTGAGATGAGAATTAGGACAAATTGCTTGACCTAATTTTTCTGCCCCAATATGTTTGACTAACTTGATTACCTTGCCAATTTGACTCCCCCAACCTTTTCTTATGAAGAGGAAGGATATAAGGCTGTCAATTTAAAACTGTTGCTTTCTTTTTGTTTTCTGTGGTAGAAAGGTTTGATCAGTAATATTCTGGTTGATACTGGTGCTTGAGACCTCTTAGGTTTGAATTTGAGATAGATTCAAGGCCTGTTTGTTTGTTTGCTTCCAAGTAGATGGATCAAGTGCTATCCCAAGGGCTGTGAATCTGTCTTCCCTATATATTTTCTTTCTTCATGTTGTGTGTAGAGGAATTGCATTGTTCATATTATTATGACAATCTCATTAAATGGAACTGCTAGGTGGAGACACTGCAGTAATTGCAGAGATGGGGGACTCGTGGTTCAATTGGGTAAGCCAGGGGTTCTCATCTAACATAACTTCTTCTACTTTTAAAGAAGTACTAAACCTCATGTTATTTTCATCAATCAAGATGTAGGTTGCATAAAGGTACTGGTCACGTTTTTATGTGATACAAAAGTTCTGTTTTCTGGTCCTTTTCATTTGGCCACAATAACAACCAAGAAATGTTATTGGAGCTGTGTCGTTTTGTCAAGTGAATCTACAGAAATTTGGGGACTGTATTGATTTTTATTCAAAGGTTGCTATAATAGAAAGGAACTTTGAAGATGCTTTGATGTTAATTATTCATAATTTCGAATCATATAGAGGTATTTAAGTCAAATGACATGTATCATTCCATTCAGGTATGAATTTCAGATGCAGTATGGATCCGTTGGGTGGTCTGTAGGTGCAACACTCGGTTATGCTCATGCTGTGAAAGACGAGTGTGATTACTTGCATTGATGATGGGAGTTTCCAGGTCAGTCACAGGGGTTGGAGTATCAAATTTCTGAATCACTAGTTAGAGAAATGTAGCAATTCCGTAGCATCAAATGGTAAAACAAGGGCCGTCGGTCAGTTGGTAACATTGACTAGTATTTGTTGATGAAAAAGAGGGAAATAATTTTCACTCTCTTTTTGGATAATTGCACTAACAGAAACCATAACCTTGATACATTTCATGATGAAATTCTAAATTTACTCCTCCAATCCTTCTGTTTGTAAAATAGTGAAATGCCCGTGACCAATGCTAGACTGTCCAAAGCATAATGTTGATAATGGCCAATTTGCTTACTGATTGATAGAAAAAAAAAAAAAGCATAATCGACTGCCAAGATACCCTTTTTTAGGAACAGAGGTTCATGATGGGCTATACAATGTGATCAAGAACTGGGACTACAGTACTACACTAACCTTGTTACTGCTATTCACAATGGGAAAGGCAAATGCTGCACTGTCAAGGTTAGCACACATACTTGAAAGCACATAGGATGATTTAGAGAGATTAAACAAGTTTGGGCAGATTACAATTAGTTTCTTATACTTCATAGTGTCCATGGATGTGGACATACATCTCTACCCCATTTAAAGAATTGCTTAAATCTCCTTGGTGCTATCAACTCCTTTGCCCAAAATAAGTTAGATTGGGACATCAATTCTGACTTCAAGCATAAAGAAGATGTCAATCACTAGCTTTTCTTGTATGTATTATGAACTTCTTATCAATGCCTATTTTCTTTTTGAAGAGAGCATCAAATTATGGATGTATGGAATTTGAAAAAAGAGGGATCATCCACTATGTAGCACGAACACGGATACAGACATGGGATACGACAATTCTAAAAAAATGGGTATACGGACATGGCGGGGGACACGCCACGTGTATAAATAAATAAATAAAATATATTATCATTCATAATTTTTTATTTTATGAACCATCATTGTATATGAGTAATTTCACTAATTGTATAATTTTTTTTCAAAGGCATAATTACAGTTGACTCCAATTTTTTTGAATAATTTCATGTTAACCCCCCCAAATTAAAAATGTTACATTTTGACCCCAGCCGTGTCCCTGGCGTGTCCCCGCCGTGTCTCCGGTGTGTCCCCTATCAAAAAATAATAAAAATTATTGTGAATAGAGGTTCAATACGTGGCGTGTCCAATACGTTACCCTGTGTCTCCAAGCTGTGTCCCCGTGTCGAATACGTGGATACAGCGCCCTTTTGGAGTGTCGGTGCTTCATAGATCATCCACTTTTCTGAGAAACCGAAGGGGGCTGCAATGACACAAATGGTAAACTTTACAACATTATGTTCAGCTTTCTCGTTTCAGGTTTTAATGGTTGTCAAACAATTGGGATATTTTTATAAGATTTGTGGTTTTAGTTACTAAACATCCTTTTTATTGTCAGGAGTTTTATTCTAGAACTTGGCAAAGCATTGACTTGCTCGATGGGGTTTCCAATTTCTCAAGTTGTTCACTTGGTTGATGCCATATTCCTATGTAATTTAAACTCCTTACGAAGTTTGATTTGCTGTTTGGTTTGACATTCTGCAATTGATTAAGTATTACATTTTCTTAATATCTTCCTCTAAGGATCTTATCTAGAGCCCTTATGGGTAAAAAGGTGGAACAAAACCTCATTTTGGAAGCTTCTTATTGCTCAATTTGGTGTTTTTTGCCTTTGGGTTTCTCTTTTGCTCTAAAGTAATTATCTAATTTCATCACTCTTTATCTCTTTCTTAATGACCTCTTGCAGTTAATGGTGAAAAGAATTACACAGAAGCTGAACTCAATTGAGTGCAAGATGGGCGGACCAATTTCATCCCAAAAATTACTATAACTAAGTCTTACATGCTAGGTAATTCTATTCTATTTTCTGCTGTTTGACATTGGAGGTTAGATTTGGATTCTCATGGAACAAGATTTCGTTGTGCTATAATTTTTACCGTGTTATTTTCCTTGTGGCTTTATGGTTATTTATGTGCGATACTTTTTGGTTTTCTCCTGTTTCACTTGAATGGATTGCACTCATTGAAATAGGACCTCCTCTCTGTGTGCTTTAAATATAATTTTCTTTTCCAAATTGTTTTTTTTGGGGGTACGTTGGAAATTCACAAATTAAGTCTATTAACAGAAGTGCACTCAAATTACCTCAAAGGCCCACAATCTAAAAGCACCACGACATCATTCACCTAAAATTAAGTGTACATCAATGCACAAGAAATTGACATTGTATAGTGTATTTGGAGGATGTATAAGGGATACATATTTGTTAGAAAAGCTCAGTCTATAAAGTCTCCTTAAAACCCATGTGTTAAGGAGAGGGAAGCTAGGGCCTTATAACCAGCATAGAGAGGGCTTGTCCAAGCGATGTGGGACACAATCCAACACACTCCCTGGCCCACAAAGCGTGACAACCGGATAACAATCAACGGTTCACCAACGAAAGGCCCAAACCAGAGCTTTGATACCATGTTAAAGCATCCAACTCCAAACCAATTGGCAAAGAGTGGACAGGCTGCCCAGGCTCATATGCTAGTTTTGGAGGAGATAATTAACCGATGTGGGACAAATCCCAATATTGTTAAAGCATCCAACTCCAAACCAATTGGCAAAGAGTGGAGAGGCCGCCCAGGCTCATATACTAGTTTTGGAGGAGATAATTAACCGATGTGGGACAAATCCCAACACTCCCCCGCACATGCGACCCCCGACTCACACGTGGAGAGGTCAACAAAGGATCCGGAACACATGGATCACAAAATGAAATAAAGTGCAACTATGGCACAAACAAAGGGGAAAAGCCTCCGAAACTCTAGCTCTGATACCATGTTAAAAAAGCTCAGCCTATAAAGTCTCCTTAAAACCCAAGTGTTAAGGAGAGGGAAGGGCTTGTCCAGGCGATGTGGGACACAATCCAACAATATTCTTATCCCAAGGTCATGTTTATTATTTGGTTATGTTATGGTGAATAAAGTTTGTGCTTTACATGTTTTTAGTTTCTTTTTATGGTTACCTTTCTTCAAGTAACTTGCCCTTTTTCTTGACTTGTAGACATGATTTCAACATATCCCAAAACTCTCTTATAGTTGTGCATTTGAAGTAGCAGGATTCGATGAGGAAAAAATGATTAATGTCTACCGATGAACGATTAGCCAACCAATCAGTAAAATGTAGCTGAATGGCTCAAATAGGAAGGAAAGATATGAATAACAAGAAGCCATTTACTCATATATGGAAACGGTAAACAAGAGTCCTTATGCCCATGGATCATCCTCCAACACTTAGAGGTATAAGAACTGATTTGTCCTATCATCTTATGCTTTTTACATATCGACTACTCCCCTATTTCTATTCCTTTGAAGCATTGGCTCACTTTCAATCTATTTAGGGAGGAATGATTTGTGACTGACATATTTGATGAAGACGTTTCTGTACTAGGTTTTTTTGAGATGCAAGATCCGTTTTGCGTTTGGTGCATGTGAGCTATGAAACACGGATACTCCATTTTGGCCTCTGAATCACGTATCGTATGCGTATTGGATACGGATACGCTCCGGATATGTATCAGATACGTTTTTTTTTAAAGTATCCAGCTTTTAGAATTAATTTTTGGTATACCGATATGTTTCGGATATGCTTGGATATGTTTTGGATACGCTTTGGATACGTGCGGGCGTAAATATATTATTACTTAAAATATATGGGTTAAAACTGTAATTAGGCTGTATATATCCTTTCTCTTCCCCAGTCTACAAATCGACAACAGAAATGGCAACCAGACAGTGACAACGACGATCTCTCTCTCGTCTCTCATCGAACACCAATGAGTCTCTAGCCTCTCTATCTCTCTCTCTTCTCTTGTCTTTGATATCTCTCTCTCTCTCGCTGTGTACATATATATATATATATATAGTTATATAGACTAGTAAGTCTCTCTCGCGTCTGCCATCCCTCTCTCCCTCTGATTTTAGGGTTTTTTTTCCTTGGCATGTGAAATGGTGAACTTGTGTAATAGAAAACTTAAATCATTAGTGGAATTTTAGGAATTAAAAATTATATGTATAATATTTTTTTATTTACTTTTATATTCAACGTATCCTCCAAAGTATCGTATCCTACTTTTTGGAAAAATGGTGTATCCATATCGTATCCGTATCCTTGCTTCTTAGCATGTGAACTTCAAATTAGATATTGGTAAATATATATATTTTTTGATTTGGGCTTCTCTTTTAATGTTTGGAGTTTAACCACAATTAGTTGTTTGGCATTTCTTTCCATTTTTTAAAAAACCTTAATGCCTCTAAAGTGTTCTCAACACTATATTTTTGTTGCTTTACATGGTAAGCATTCGCCAAATGTCTAAATATAACTTTGACTTTTAGATCATGAAGGACCTTGTCAGAACAAATACTTATTGCACTTGAGATGTTTGATGAATTGCTTCTATGAGAATCTACGAATCCAACTCCCATTTGACTTAGATATGAGAATACTCTGTCATCCCACTCTTCGTGAGTTTCAATCAACAAAAAGCTTATTGATTAATCCCTAAAAACTCATTGCTCGTGATAAATGTTGGAAAAATAATTTTTTTCGGGTAATTTTTGGGTGTTGGAGCACAATTCAGCCTTCTTTCTCTAAATAGTTACTTTGGGCAAATTAGTTGGCATACTTCTGTTTTAGTTATAGAGAATTTATATTATTCTATCTTGATCAAAGTTTGAAACAGATTGTGCCTATTCATCACAATAGTTTGCATTTTGACCATGATTCAATGGTGCAAACAAGATTTTAATTAGCTGAAGAATATGGATTAGACCTAACGACAAGACATTTCATGGTGTTTCCTGTTTTGGGTGCAATGTGGCACTGCTAGGCACTCTGGGTATTTGGTTGCCGGAGAAGGCATTGAGTCAGTGGGTATTGAATATTTTGGAATAAGGTTTGTCTAATGTCTATTGGATCTCTCACAAAAAATTGTGGTTGTGCAGGGCGATTCTCTTTCTACCCACCTTCACAAGGCAAAGGTCCCTATACGAATGTCTGACATTCGCTCAATGTTCCAGCGAGGGTGCCAAACTCTCTTTGGTGTTTTCTCTTTTTGTGAACTTCTATGCCAATTGTGATCGATAGCAATCAGGTAGACTACAGACTTTGTTATTTGAGAGTATTAGGATTTTTGTGCGGAGATTGCATACTTTTTATGCAACTAATACCCCCACGAGCAACCATAGATGCATATTCTCGCATACCTGATTTGGAATGTAGTAGTTTGCCCATTGGTATCGGGGCTTTCAAAATGTTTACCATTACTTATCTTGACTTCGTACACCCATAAAATACTGTCTGCTAATGTGATTCTTCGACATGCCGCTACAGCTATGGCCTTTGGTATATTTTGCTGGTGAGTATTTTGCTTACTCAATTTGTTGTTTGTTTGTAGTATTGTAGTATGGTAGTATAAATTTGAAAGGCCTAAGAGGAAAAACTAGACTATAGTAAGATACTAATATTTAATGTTCTCAGTTCCACTAACCTTTTGTGTATACGTGATGTGGATCTTTGATATCGAGCTTTTATAGTAACTGATAAAGTGATTGTACTCTTAGGTTTCTAGGGAAGGTTTGGGGTTTGAGCTTACGAAGAAGGGTCAAATGCTCAATGGTGCTAATCTAGCATATTTACTTACTGACATCTGGTAGAGACCCGTACTATGTCTAATTATAATAAATAATTTGGTGAGCCTTGTATTTTTTTTAGGTATATACGTGCATATACATGTATAAGTACGTTTGGTTGGTCGGGCTCGAGTTTGTGCGTCTTGGACCAAGTGTGTTGGGACCCACATGTTATGGGAATTGCTTTACACTTTTAGAGTTAATTATGATAACGATAAGCAATTACTTTTTTTTTTTTTTGGTTGAGATTAGATTTTACTCTCTCCCCTTTAACTCACTCACACCTAATCTCTCTCTGCTTCCCTCCCTCACAAGCCCTATGACTCCCTCCCCACTCCGGCCAACCCCAATTACGACGAACCCGACCTTCTCTTGACCCCCTACACTCACCCACCATACCCACCCAAAACGAAGTACCACCCGCCACCGCCGCCGTCAATTCCACCCAAATGTGTGGCTGTGTGCAAATTGCAGAGATGGGTCGCTTGGGTGTTAGTCAACATCTGGTGTGAAATATGTGGCAAATCTAATGGTTTCAATTTTCAATATAAACTGTTTATACTTATATAATTAATACTGGTTTGATTTTTAGCTAGGTTGTAGTTTGGTATATGGGAAAAGAGAAAAAAGGTTTGAGCCGTTTGAAGGAGATGGAGATAGCTATGAAATGAAGTTTGTTCATTTGTGAATGGTTTGGGCTTTTAAAAGGGAACTAGATCTGGGTAGAGATTATGATCAATTTTGTTTAGTCTACTGAGTTAGGAACTAGGGTTGGCAGGAGTTGGGTTTCGTCGGAGATGGGCCTGGCCGAAGTTGTAGTTGGCCAGACATGGAGGTGCCGGAGTGGGCTGTCGTGAAGGAGGGAGGGAGAGAGAGATTAGGTGTGAGTGAAATCTAATCTCAGCCTTTGATTTCAATGGTTGAGAGTGAGTGTCAAAATTGGTGTCAAAATAAGTGTGAGCGGAACCGGCCCCCATATATATATATATATAACCCTAATGCTTTCACAACAAAATCGAAAGCCAAGACTCGCAAATCGCGCAAAAACGTGAAGTGGATTCACGATCTACATGGAGAGGGCTACGTATCAATCCCAACAAAGTGACATTCGGACAAGTTCGAAATTTCTTACATTTTGGGGATTTCACTCTTTGAGGTAGGATTTATGCTAAATGAGTAAATATGGATGTTTATATGTGTTGATGTTCACTTATTTTGAAATTCTGATAGAGTCATTCAAGTATTACCTAAGCCCTAATAGATGAATTCAAATATATTTGCTAAGATGAGTTTAGGTTGGAGATTTGTGTTTTCTTCATGGTTATAATTGGGATTATTTTAGTATTCACGTTTTCTTTTTTAATCTTCATTTGTATGGGGTTCCCCTTCAATAGGAAAATTATGAATTGTAAAGGGTAACATGGCCTAGTTATTATTATGCACACTTGTGTTTGAGTAAATGCTAGTACTTAAAAGGGGCATGCTTCTATACAAAGCATAATTTCCCACCATGCATTTAGTAAAACTTGTAGAAAGAACTTCATGATTTAATATTGTGGATACTTGCTACGTACATATGTATAGTTGGAATATTTTTTTTTCATTGTGGAGATTACATTGAATTTGTTTTACATTGGTTTATTTGACGAATTTGAGTGAGTATTGAAGGAATTTTGGTTATTTTAGATGATTTGGGCTCACCGGAGAACAAGCAGATGTTTGCACCTATTACCAAGGGCTTCCAACGTTTCAATGCATGTTCCCAATGCACATTAACCCTGTTTGATAAATGGATTGGAGGTTGGGATTGGATTGCTAAGGTGATGGTATTAGTAATACTTTGTTTGGTTTCCAAAATTGGTCCGGATTGGTCATGGGATGAACAATCCCGCCCATAGGGGTATTAGCAATACCCCTTGGGACTTGGTATTCGTAGTCCAATCCCAACCCCTTCTCATTACCAATCCCTTCTCATTACCAATCCCTTCTCATTACCAATTTCTTCTATCAATCCTATCTCATCTCAAACAAACATGATATTAATAATCCCATCATCTAATCCCATCCCAAACAAACATACTCATTATCAATCCCTTCTCATTACCAATCCCAATCCTAATCCCATCTCCTTATGAATCCCATCCATCTATCACTGTTATCAAACGGGGCCTAAGTTTCAATCTTCCGCCCTTCAAGGGTTAATTAAAATGACCAGATTTAATTGTGTGCAATTGACAAGTGAACATCTCTCGTAATCAAACGAAGATCGTTTTCCTTTGCCTCTTTCAGTCTCTCCCTCTCCGATAATCCTTCCCTTAGTTGCAGGAAACTCCTAAATGGAGCCGCTCCCTCCTTGGGAGCCCGCTTTTGCGCTCCCAACTAAGGAGCTTAATGGGAACCCGCTCCCATTGAGATAGGAGCTCGCTCCTTACAAAGATGGGAGCTTTTGTATGATCTTTGTATAGGAAAACATGGATTTGTCACTTGGCTTTATTCATTGATCTTCAATGAACACATGATATCTAGCCCAAGTCATGATATCTTGAAAAGAAAATCATATATTGTAACACTAGCCCATTTCTTACATTTATGGCGGACTTGGCCCATATTTTTACTTCTTAAAATGATTGTACTTTCAAAGTGAATACTCTATGCTACATTATTTTTATAATATATGTACACGCTACTCTCACCTATGTAGCACGGACACGCATACGGACACGGACACGGGACACGGCAATTCCAAAAAAATGGGGATACGGACACGGCAGGGGACACGCCACCTGTATAAATAAATAAAAAATAAACATATGTACATATATATAAAAAAAATTATGAACCATTATATATGAATAATTTCACAAATTGTATAAATTTTTTTCAAAGGAAAAATTATAGTTTAACCCAAATGTTTTGAATAATTTCATATTAACCCCCAAAAATTTTAAAAATATTACATTTTGACCCCTAGTCGTGTCCCCGCCGTGTCCCCTATCAAAAAATAATAAAAACTATTGGACACGCCACGTGGCGTGTCCAATATGTATTTGGGCGTGTCCCCGCCGTGTCCCCGTGTCCAATACGTGGACACGGCGCCCTTTTGGAGTGTTGGTGCTACATAGACTCTCACGTTCCCAACCTTCGGAGCTTCTATATTCCCTCCTGCCCCCGCTCCCGCTTCGTGCAACTAAGATCCTTCCCTATCACTGTTGGGCTTAATTTCTGGCATAAGAGAATTGAGCACCACCACCACATCGTGCCGGTGGAAGATTCCTTAAAGGTATCAAGAGTTCACTCATTACATACATTGTTGGAATTTTTCCTAAATACCTTTTTGGATATTTTTCCTAAATGCCTTTTGACATACTAATGATTTTCCTTTGGATTTTCTCCTATTTCCTTTTACTCACTACCATGAATTTAAACTTTTGTGTTTGAAGTCTTCTTCTAATTTAGGCATTGTTTGTCTAATTGAATCACTTGGGTGGTTGACTTTTCAGGTCTCAAAGGTAAAATTTTCCTCCTCTCTCATCTATTTTCTTTGTGTAGATTTTTTTGTCTGTTGTCGACGACAGACAAATAGGATATAGGTCGCCTATTGTTTATCCACCGCTATTCTTAGGATATGGGCCTGAATGCATAATTTCATCACACTAAGAGAATTCAAACTCTATTGACCAGTAATCCACCCACCTGTTAGTATAGTTTTTTTTTTTTTTGCATCCATTACCCATCTCAATACCCTTCCCCCTCTCACAAATGCTCGACAAACTAGTATGTGTATTCCACCTTCTACAATTTCTCTCCGCACCTTGTATGCTAATTAAAAAATTTGAAATTATCTTGCAAGAATTTTCGTGTCCCCTCTTCACAATCCATCTCTATCCCACCTTTTAAAATAGTACTTTTTTCCGAAAGAATTTTTTTCTTTATGCATCTAACTTGCCACCACCATTTAATGCGAAGGGTAGTGTGCTTCATCTCCAAAGAGAGAGACCTATATAACCACAATGCCACGCATCTTTACTCGAACATAGTTACCTTATCAGTTCCTTTTAATCTTCTCAAGTTCATTAACACCGTCTTAGCAAACTAGATTTACCTAGAGACCTTCCTCCAATGGATAAAAATCTCGCCTCACGACAACCCGATTTCTTTTGAATCATTTTACATGTGCTTTCATTATCATCATTAAATTTATGTCATCCACTTTCTGTGAGTGTATACGCATCTTAGAAACTCTAGCTGTATTATTTAAATTTTAGCTTGTTATTGAGCTTGATGTTTCAAATTCACGTACTGCAAAGAAATGCCTGATATTATTTCCAACATTTGAGTTTTGTTTGAAGTACATTGTAAAGTTGCTCTGTTTCCATATTTTGTCCCCTTCTTTTGTGTCTATCCATCGGGCCAACAAATAAGGCACTCCTTTGAAAAATCACATTATTTTTTCACTGTCACAATTAGTCCTCAACACAAGGTTTTGAAATCCTTTGAAACACAATCAAAACTGTTAAAATGGACGAATAAATAGAGACAGAGGAAGTAGCTTAATAGATTTTCTAGGTCCTTTTATGGTGTCGGATAGGTGCTGACTAGTGACGGCTGCTTTTATGCCTCATCACATTGCTGAGCCTTGCTTTCCCCTATTGCTCCAGCCTTTCCGTCTATTTTCCCTCCTCCAACCTATAACCCCCCGTGGAATCAAAATGTCCGCCCTTCTCCAGCTGCACCTTCTGCTGAAGCTCCCCTTGCTCTTCCTACTAGTGATGCTCCATCAGATAGTTTGTTTGAATATCTTCACGCTCAATTTGGTGTTTTGAATGCTTGCTTGGATGCGTTTGATGCTTGTTTTGAGGAGATTGACACACGTTCTGAGGAGCTTGATGCCCCACATTGTCAGCTTGATAGTGCCATCTCTTCCTTATCTGGTTACTTGAGAGCGATGGAGCATTGGATTAAGATGAAGCTTCCTTCTGATAATGAGAACAGCATGGACGAGGATACTACGGATGATGATGCTTGATGGTTGGTGGTGGCTCTCCTAAAATTTTTGTGGACTCTCTTTGTCTTTCCGGACCCAAAAAGGGGGAGACATGGTGTTGGTTGTTTGTGAGGATAGTATTTTTCTTGGTTGTTTGTGAGGATAGTATTTTTCTTTCTTGTTGTTTTTAATGGTGAGATGCTAGAAAGTTGGTGGTTTGTTCTTAACTCTACTTAACTCTTTTGACTGTTTCTTTGGGGCTTTGCATGCTTGATACACTTTGATGCACTACAACAAATATCACTTTTAATAGCATAATGTCATAGCGTTCTTTCAGGAATGCTATAAAAGGAAAGCAATAATAGCGTTTTCTAAGTTAACACAAAGGAAACACACGGAAGTATGAAATAACAGCGTTTCATTAAATCCATCTATAGGGTTCTGCCCAAATAAGAGGCACAAAAATGGCTTCACGCCCCAAATCGCATACCCCTCCAAAATTTTCACACGATTTCACATTGGCGCCCGAATCCTAATCCCTCAATCGTTCTCTACGAACTCTTGTGAGTGTTCTCTAGCCGTGCGAACTGCGAACTGGTGTTGGCTGCTATTCTAGGGTTTTGATCGTGAGTTGAAGGTTAGTTCTTGTTCTTTAGTTCTCCTAGTTTCCTTGGATTCCATACTAATCGCTCGACTTCATCTTATTTGTGCTCTCTCGTTCTGTAGTTGGAGAAGAATCAAAGATCTATTCAGAACTTTTGCACCAATTGAAGCAAAGAGGTCATTGTTCAGAGAGTCTTCACCAGGTTTGATTTGATTTTTTTTTTCTTAATTCTTGCCCAAATATGAAGGTGGGGTTTTAATCTTTGAGATTATTAGCATTTGATAATCAGTCTAAGATTTCCACAGTTTTTGCATTTAGAGGGTTTGGATTTACTTTCATCGAGGTATCGATTTTCATTCGGATAACATATTGGGGCTTTTTGGTTGATTCATTCACTTTCAATAAGTGTTCTTGTGACGCCACTTCTATACCCTTGGTTTAGGAGAAGTCCAAATGTGGACCCCTCGGCTAGCAATTTTTTCTTTTGATCCTCTATGGGTAGCAATTCACTGCTTTACATTCTTGTGTTTTTGAATATGGGTACCAAAAATTGGATACACTGAGTCTATGAAGCATGGATACTCTATTTTGGCCTCCGTATCACGTATCGTATCCATATCGGATACCGATACTCTCGGATACTCTCCGGATACATATCCGATACGTTTTTTTAAAGTATTATACTTTTAGAATTATTTTTTGGTATCCCAATACGTTTCGGATACACGTGGATACGTTTTGGATATGCACGAGGGTAAATTATACATATAATATGTTTTTTATTTACTTTTATATTCAAAGTATCCCCCAACGTATCGTATCCTTCTTTTTGGAAAAAACATGTATCTGCGTATCCGTATCGTATCGTGTCCATATCACGTATCCGTGCTTCTTAACACTGAGTAGAGTCGTAAGGGATATGCACGGTTGAAACTGTATTATACTTGACTAATGCAATGAAGCAAAACATAGAGCTAGAAAATACCAAGAACCAGAAAAGATGCTACAATTTTTAGAGTTGTTCTTTGACCTCAAATTTGCTATTTTTTTTTGAGGAAACACAAATACATACCGATAAACTAAACCTAAGAAGAATGGATACAGATACGGGATACGGACACAATACGATATGGATACGCAGATACGTGATTTTTTCAAAAAGAAGGATACAATATGTTGGGGGATACGTTGAATATAAAAGTAAATAAAAAATATATCATATATAATTTTTGATTGGGGATTACATGGGTTCTGTTGTTGTTGTTGTTGTTGTTGTGTGTATATAATTTTTAATTCATAAAATTTCATTAATGATTAAAGTTTTCCATCACACAAGTTCACCATTTCACATGTCGAGAGAGATATATTTACATACACACAATGAGAGAGAGAGAGACTTACAAGGTTGTCGAGAGAGAGGATATCGTCGGTGTGTTTCTGGTGTTTATTGGTGGGGGAAAAAGAAAAGTATAGTCCTACTTGCAATTTTAACCCATATATTTTAAGTAATAACATATTTACCCTTGTGCGTATCCAAAACGTATCCGCGCGTATCCAAAACGTATTGGGATACCAAAAATAATTCTAAAAGCAGGATACTTTAAAAAAAACGTATTGGATATGTATCCGGAGCGTATCTGCGTGTATCCGAAACGTATTAGGATACCAAAAAATAATTCTAAAAGCAGGATACTTTAAAAAGCGTATCGGATACGTATCCAGAGAGTATCCGAGAGTATTGGTATCCGATACGTGATACGGAGGCCAAAATAGAGTATCCGTGCTTCATAGATCTAAACAATTACAAAGGACATATATCTTGACATACTTTTTTTTGGTGTTAGAAATAGAAGTGTAGTGTGTTTTGCAAGGTTACATTGAAAAATTAGATTTATGCCGGTGACTGAGTTGTATAGGAAGGACAGACTTTGTTCTTTTATCCCTTATTTATCTGATAAGCAGTTCATTGATTCCACAGTCTCCTCTTTAGTGTGGATTTCTTGTTTTCAAAAACAAAGTATACATGTGTATTTTACTTGGGTCAGACTGTTGAATATGGAATAATTTGTGAAATCCTATGTAGACCTCATTTTGGGACTCCTGTATCTCTCTTCATGGTTGCAATTGTAGGCTTGCTGAGGTACTTGAGACTTTTGGTTTATTTACCTATTTCTCTTCAAAAGGTGATCAAGCTTATGTGATAAATCACTTTGTTGCATAAGAATATAAGAATATAGCGTTTTTCTCCCATCGCTATAATAAGTTGGGAAATCAGTAGCCTTTTTTTTTAACCTTTTCCATAGCGTGTAAATTAAAGAAGGAAAAAGAGCGCTGAAATTTTTTGCACTCCCGCTCAATTGAAATTTTGTTCCCCTAAATATCTGCGATTTTGTTTCAAGCTCCAACTTTTTTCATCCACGGGATTGGTGGTTCCTCAAAAGATTTTGCCGAAACAGCTCTTGTCATACGTGGTGGTGCGCCGATGGAAAGGTTTCATTGGAAAGAGCTCGCCACTCTTGTCTTCTTTCTTTGAACTTTGAATTGTTGAGTATACTTATTGGAGTTATTTGGAAACTGGAAGAATACAAGTCTGCATCGTACTGTTTTGGCGCATTTTAGCCAAAATGTTGTGGAGCTTTTTTCCAGTATGGTTTGATAGTTTTAGCCTTAGGAGCATGGGTCCTTTGTCATCTTTTAAACTTTTTGTGTTTGATTTTGATACTACAAATTGTTTAAATGTGCAGCCCTAATATCTAAGCAGGACTGCACAGTCTCTATCTAATTTAACAGAATGTCTAGGAATCAGCCAACACTAGCTTTTTGGTATTTGTGACTTGTATTGTGTTGACAATCAACAATGTTAGAGAAGAATGGGTCTGAAGTAGTGAGCAAATTTATTGGTGAAACTGAGAAATGTTAGAGATTTATTTGTTGATGCTTCTGCAAAAGTTACTCCAAGCATTCCCTCTGGTGTCTAATCCTTTCATAATTCTGCTTTTCAGGGGATCAAAGCAGGGGCGGACCCAGAAATTCATGGCACTGGGGTCAAATTTTACACTCCCTCCGTCCCACTTTGTTGTGCATGTTCATTTTTGGCATATCACAAAAAATTGTCTATATCTCACAATCTATATTAATATTTTTTTATGATATAAATTTTTTTGTTTAAAAGAATTAATTGAGATTTATCAAATAAGATCTATATTGAATATATAAAATATTATACATTAAAAGATATAGACAATTTTTTAAGATGTCCAAAAAAAGGAACCAGCACAACAAAGTGAGATGGATGGAGTAGTAATTTGTTGCCGTTTCTTCTTCCTTTTTTTGTTTTTGTTTTGTTGAAGTTATGGGGTGTTGTTTTGCGTTCATAAAAAAATCAAAGATACAGAGAGGGAACTGGGTGGGGGTGGGGTAGGTTTGTACTTGAAAGTGGACAAGAGACTCAAAAGTCCAATTATTCACAAGCTTTTTCGGAGAGAGAGAGAGACTGATTGGGTGATGTGAGGATTTGGTGAGGGCAAGGATTGAATTATTGTTGTAGTACTTGGGGCAAATTTACTAAAATGTCCCAAATATGTATAGCTATCGTGGGGTAGTTTGGGAAGGCAGTGGGGTCACATGACCCCCCTTGCCATCACATGGTTCCGCCCCTAGATCAAAGTGACTTACATATTTGATGAAATTGATGCAATTGGTAAGGTAGGAACTCTTGCTGCTGAAGCTTGAAATTCCTCTAGCTTCTGGAACTTGGGGATGGGGGAGCATTAATTAGCTATTATAATAAGCTGTGTTGCTAGTATATACATGTGGTTCTATGATGAATGAACCCGTTGTTCTGTGGTAATTTTTGTTTCAGGAGAGATCATTCTTCTTCGATTGTTACTTGTAGAGGAAGCCAGTACAAGCTTCCCTTTTTGGTAGGTAATACCTCCCACGATTTAGGGCTAATAAGAGAATCCAGTTTAGGTTAGAGTTCCTATTTTTTTATAGGTTGTGGATCAATTTCTCGACCTATCCTCATACAGCCCTCAAGGTGAATCGCCATCACTATTTATGCATATATACACATTGCTTGTAATGTATACTCTCTAGTTTGATTCCTTCACAAAAACTCTCACATTTTCATTGTTTATGGTTGTTGGTTGAATCCAACACGAGCCGAATGGCTTCGGTGCCGGGTAGCTCGGAGATCAAGTTGGTGAAGCTTGTGGGGTCTGTTGGATTGAAGAGGTGTCCCGGGTACTTGCTCAAGAGGTGAAATTAGGTGTTGCATTGTGTCTTGTGGGTAATTCCTGATTTGGTATCTCTTATAACCCTTTTTAATTAATGGAAAATAGTAGGATTAGCCTGTGCTTTTATGCTTGGGGTGTTTAGACCCCAAATAGTTTCCAAGTAAACCAACTTTGTCTCATTTTTCTTGTTTAATTGCTTTATTTGGCTTATCTAATTGTGTGTATCGAAAAAAGAGTCAGTCAATAGCATAATGAAAACAACAACACCCCCTCCTTCCTCTCTAGGACCCATTAGTGCGTAAGATAATTTCATACCTCGATCCTAACCCAAAAATTATCACATGGCCCTAACCGGGTATTTTTTGGGTACCCCCATTCCCACGAATGGGCTTAACCGCCCACCCCGCTCTGTAAGAAATTAAAAAGAATTTGTTAACCTTAAAACAAAATAAAAGGAAATAGTTATAAATAAAGTGGTATTATTTTAGTATAATGGTGAAAATATAAAGGTAAGAATATATAACTATTTTTAGTACTCCTATAATGATAATAAATTAGGGTAAAAGTATAAAAACTTAAGTATAATGATAGTTAGATTAGGTTAAAAGTATAATTTTACATAATAAAAAAAAAATTGGGGCGGGGGGTTAATGAGGTGGGGTAATATCAACCCGATCCCGGCCGGATTTTTCTAATTTCAACTCGAACATACCCAGGTACCCAAAAATTTGATAAAAATCAGCTCTAATCAAGACGGGGCGGGTCAAATTACCATCCCTAGAGCAGCTAGTCTTCTTTGCTCTCTACTACGGAGTAGTAGCTAGTGGAAGTAGACTAAGACACAGTGCATAGGCAAATGGAGTATATTCTCTCTCTCTCTCTCTCGTTAAGTATATATTACTCTCTCGGAACATTAAAATTTGGGTTTGGTTAAGTACAATAGTCAACCGGGGCTAAATAGAGATCGTCTTGAAGATGCTCTAAAGCCCCCTAGCTAACCCCAACTAACCTGCAAAGTGCAAACCCAATCCAATACTCTCTAGATCTCTCTCTCGTCACCCTAGTGTCATGAAAGTGAAATATACAGACAAAGAGTGACGTGAAGAACTCCTTCAATTTCTGATGCAAAAAAAACTCCTGCAGTCTCATATGATGTTAAAAAAACACCGTCACTAGAAACACTGGTCGGCAATATTTATCTTACGATTCCCCTTCACCATTTGTAGTCAATACCCTTCTTATGATGTCATGACATTTGATTGAATAGTTTATACGAAACCAAACACATAAGTAACATTTACCATATGCCGTCCTTCACCGGTCCAGCGTCCATTTGGCACTTGAATTGAGTCTTTCTGACCCACCCTTTTCAACTCGTCTCCAACATTTGAAAATCTCACCCAAGCGTGCCATGATATATTGACCTCTAAGAATTTTCTAATGTGTACATGTAGACCCACAAAATATATGCGTGTGTGTAAATGTGTGTGTAAATTGTGTGTGGAAATAGAATATTTTTAAAAAATTGGTGGGAGGTCTACTATAGCATGTTTCTAACCCATTAAGTCCACTAATCAAGTTTCTAACCCACTAAGTCCACTAATATGTATTTGGTAAAGTCTAAAGTCCACTGCATTTAAAAAGGGAAATAGTGCCTAACAAAATTACCCTTTCCATTCAAATCCCATAAGTTTAGCCCATTATCCCCCATTATCCGTTCTATGTTTGAAATCCCAGCAGTTACGTTGGAATAGAGTGACAGAAGATTCTCCTTTTCTGATACACTGTATATAACGTTATATACTCGTTCATCAGTTCACATTTAACGTGAAATACTTACATGAAGATTCTCCTTTTCTGATACACTATATATAACGTTATATACTCGTTCATCAGTTCACATTTAACATGAAATACTTACATTTTATGTTATATACTCATTCATCAGCTCGCATTTAACGTTATATACTCATTCACTCGTGACAGAAGACCACATATAACGATATTAAGGATGCAAACCTAAAATGATTTTGGTTGTTTAGGTTGAACCTTATATAATGTCAACATAACGTCTTGTACATATATAACGTTAAATACTTTATTGAATTGGTCCACGCAGCGGCCTCATTGACTTGCTTCTGATAACCGTATATGTATGAGCTTCTGGAATCTTTTTTATTACAATGCAAGAACATATAAATAATCTTATACTCCCTCCGTCCCTTTATTACAGTCCAGTATTCCATTTTGGGCTGTCCCTTAATAAGTGTCCATATTGTAAAGTTAGTGGGTAAAAGTTGGTGAATTGTCTATTTTGTCCCTAAAAGTAGATTTCATTTTGAAAAGTTAGTGAGTAAAAGTGTAATGATGATGGGTAAGTAGGGAAAGTGGAGTAAAAAGTTGATGTGAAAGGTATAATAATGATGTCTTTTTAATAAGTTGGAGTTACGAAGCAGGACATTTAAAAAGGGACGGAGGGAGTATATGTTTACAATGCAAAAACAAACAAAGAACCTTATATGTATTACTTTGCCACATAAATAATACACACACAAAAACGTAATACGTGTGACAAAAAATAAACATATAACCTTATAACGTTATACATGAGATTTTGTCCTTTCTAACTCTAAAAGAAAAAAAAAGAAGAGGAGATCTCGTAACTTCTGCCCCTTCGTTGCCGTCGCCTTCTTCACAGTCGACTTCACAGGTAATTTAATACTCTTCACCCATTGACCAACTGCACAAATAATAACAAGTCAGTGAGGCCGCTGCGCGGACCAATTCAATAAAGTAGAACATATAATGTTATATGTGAGTTTCTGTGTTGTGAAACTCCAAAAAAAACACAACATCTGCTCGTACAATTTGTGGATCAAGAAATTCTGATGTCACATTCATATAACCCTTCACAGAGAAGAATAAAGAAAGGAAGAGAAGGATTCTTATACTTTTACTAGTGTATAAACCAATCTAAAAATTCTAAATATATGTATTATGTATAAGTACAGGCCTGAACATATAACCATATATATTACTCAACAGCAGCTTAACAAAAATACAAAAAATATTCCAAAGCCAGCAAAAAAACCAGTTAACCCTACTCTGTTGTCCATTACCTATATTGAATTGGTCCGCGCAGCGGCTTATAGACCTGAACATATAACCATTTATATTCACAGAACAAAATGATAAAATACCATACATCTTCACAGAATAAAATGACATTTTATAAACAACAACATGAGAATATATAACGTTATATAATGTTACACAATAACATATGACATTACAATGTTATATGTTTACAAAAACGATATTTTCAAGAACTTGGGGTGTAATTTCAGCCATAGAACCCGACCTAATTATATTGCAGCCGGTATGTAACTAGGGTTATATATATATAACCACATATAACCTTATATGAATTGGTTCGCGCAATGGCTTAACAGATATGAGTATATAACCATATATGTACCTAACAGCAACTAACGAAAGTACAAAAAATAAAACCCTAACAGATCTTAACGTTATATACAACGTAACTCCAAACAGAGAATATATAATGTTATATAACGTTATATAAGTATAATAACGTTAGAGCATGAATTTGATCCAGTTTTAACATGGAACTCTCATATGTACAATAACAACTTCTAAAAAACCAACAACGACAACAAATTGAAAATCAGATTTGATATCAACATTAAAATCAACATCAGCAGATCAATAGAGAGAGACGAGAGAGAGAGAGAGAGATATTTCTTTTGTTCTTCATATTCGGAACGAACTGTACCTTGGGCTAGGTCGACGATCGACGACGAAGAAAGTCTGGGACGTGGGTTGATCTCTGCTGTTCGTCGGTAGATCTCGATGTTGGAGTGACGACGGCAATCGTGGGCTTGACGACGGCGACAGAGACGACGCCGGTATTTGAGCGCTCGAGGACGGCGACGACGATCGAGTGGTTGGAGACGATCGCGACTGCAGAAGGGCCGACGACGACGAAGCCTGACGACGATGGAGAAGGGCAGACGAGGACGAAGAATGCTGATCCAGTGGTCTACACGAACCGTCTTGGGTTGGGTTTCTGCCGAGTTTTGTTCTTCTGGAAAAGGGGGGAGGGGGGGTAGGGGGGGAGGGGGGATGAGTTTTATAATGGGAAACAGATAGAGGAAAAAAGGGAGGAAAAAACGGGAATGGAGGAAAAAAGGGAGAAAAAAACGGGATAAAAGATTTTTTGAAAGCAGGGGTATATTAGACTAACCAGGATTATTATATCTTTACAAATAAGTTAGTGGACTTAGTGGGTTATAGAATTTAGAAGTGGACTTAGTGGGTTTGAAAAGTGGTATAGTGGACCTGGGAAAAATTCTCCCTAGAATTTTCCCGACCTCTAAACTACTCCGACGAGACTGATTAGATGGAAAGTGCTTGCTGATTGTGATCTAATTATCCGACGAGACTGATTAGATGGAAAGTGCTTGCTGATTGTGATCTAATTATCCCCTGTTTTTAGCTAAATATATTTATGGGTTGTTATGAACATATGATTATCATCACTCTTGTACGTACAGTAGTAGTTTAAGTAATTTACTAAAGCCGGGTGGTGACCTTCCGCATGTTGGGTTGAGCTCCCCTTCATACACCAACTCTCCATATCTCTGATCTCTCCATTCTTAATTTCAGTTGTGGGCCCTTTTTCCCATTCCATAATTTTTTATCCGAAATATTCATCTCATAAATTTGCAGTCTAAAATATTCTTTCAAAAAATAAGCTTTGCTATGGTATTGATAAGCACATGACCAAATCATAATTTGGTTACTAAAATAGGTAGCGTATGTAAGTTTATTTATTTATTTATTTTTGTTGTCCATTCAATAAACAAATTACGATTTGTTCACGTACTTACGGATTTTCAACCAAATTACTTTTTTGCATAGGTGTTGTATCTTTGGTATTTATGAAATGAATAGTTCATATCGTTGTTTTGAATTCTGGTTGGGATCTGGAATTTGGAGGTATTAAGGAGTACTGTTGAAAGATAGATACTAGTAATATGGTATGGACCGGAGCTGACTCGATGTTGGCCGCGTGTACGGCACATGCCATGGTAGGTCAATTAATTAACAACTGGTATTAAGAGTATCAAACACTAGATTAGTACTACTAATATTCTTGGGGAATTACTTTAGGCAGAAGTTACAGAGTAGTTGAATTGTTGGAACATAGTGGAAGAATCTCTATGTTGGGATGAGGATTCTGTGAAACCATAGATAGACTTCTTCTGGGACAGTATGGGCTACCCAATAAGGTATTAGCCTAACTTACAAGAAAAAATTATGGTAAAGAATATTATGGGACAGCTCGTTTTGAAAATGTTTTCATCCTTATTCAAGAAAGCATGTATTCTCAGTGTCTCTACTCCTACCAACTAGTCATGTAAATTCAAACTTTAGTTAACCATGTTCCCCTCTGAAGATGACTACTGTAAGTACATTTCCGAAGCAAAAAAAAAAGAGAAGACAAGACTATTGTGACAGATGTTGGTGAGACTATGTATGTTCGGAATGTCTGTGAGCGGGTGCAGTGGTCATTTCTTTCAGTTTCTACATTCTGAAGTCTAATGATATTGTCTTTTCTTATTTTGATATTCGGGATTTTTTAGACTAGCTTACGTGCACTTAATTAGTTTACGGAGGATCAATGATCGTACTATTGAAGTTCAATTAAAGTGAGGACAAATATGGACTGATTCTGTAAGAGTCAGTAGTATTTAAGAAGTTTCGAACGGTAGGCCTAAAAATATTGTTTACTAAGCCATTTGTGTTGGAACCCAACTATAAGCGTAATATATATATATATATATGTGTGTGTGTGTGTGTGTGTGTGGGTGTGTGTATGCAGGGATGGATTCAGGAATATAGCCTAGCAGGGCACCTATTAATCATAATAGTGAAAGTTCAATTTTTTTAGGCAACCACAATTAGATTGTACAAAATTAAGGCATGCATTACCAACTACAAAAGTTTATAACGCGAACTTTAAGTTGAATTAGGTAAAAATGAGCACAAAATCTCAAACAAAATTTTTTAAGTATGTTTTAAATGAACCTTGAAAAATTTTAGAATGATCGAGCTAATTTTCTTAATTAATGACTTTATTTTAAAGTATTTCTCACAGACAGTTAAAAATGCGGACCTCCCATTTTCCAATCGAATTTCGATGATCCGAGCCGCTCAATGTGTTCAGAATGTGATTTTAAGGGTACCCGCGAGAAATTAGCAAAAAAAATAACCGGGAAAGGCTTCATCCGGGTAGTTTTTGTTTATTTTTTATCGAATGGTTCAAATAAAAATTGCTCGGATGAAGCTCTTCCCGGTCTTTTTTTTTGCTAATTTTTCGCGGGTACCCTTAAAATCACATTTTGAACACATTGAGCGACTCAGATCATCGATTTTCGATCGAAAAATAGGAGAAATGAGGACCCTCTCATGGGAGACTGATTGTATGCAAGTGTATGTTTATATAATATTAGCACACTTTCATAATTATACTAATTTATACAAAAATAATTTAATTTCGAGTGGGGGCACGTGTAAATCTGTCCCTGTATGTATGTATATATAAAATGTAAGGATTTACAATGTTAACAAAGTGATAAGAGCAACTCTTACATATAGGGGTGAGCAATCGGATTGGTCTGGTTTATAGTTATTCAATAACCAAACAATTACTTACGGATTATGAATTTAGAAAACCAAACCAACTATAAAATTCATAAAACCAAACCAATTCAAACTAGGGGTGTTCAAGAAAACCGTCCGAACCGTAAAACCGGTCCGGTCTGATCCGGACCGAACCGTCCTATTTGGTTCAATTCTGCGGTTCTATGGTCAGGTTATGGTTCCAAAAAAATAAGAACCGTTAATTTTGGTTCGATTATTGGTTCTCAATTAATGAACCGTGGTTAGAACCGAACCGGACCGTTTAAAACTAAGATAAATATAGAAATACAGATGTGTGTGTAATTAAATACTCCCTCCGTCTCTTTTTAAGTGTCCTGCTTCGTAACTCCAACTTATTAAAAAGACATCATCATTCACATCAACTTTTTCCTCTACTTTTCCTACTTACCCATCATCATTATACTTTTACTCACTAACTTTTCAAAATGGAATATACTTTTAGGGACAAAATAGACAATACACCAACTTTTACCCACTAACTTTACAAAATAGACATTTATTAAGGGACAGCCCAAAATGAAATACTGGACTGTAAATAAGGGACGGAGGGAGTATGTATTTGAATTTGGTAGGTTAATCTTTTCTTTGCTAAACTTAATTTATTTAGAGATGAAATCTCATTTGTTAAGAAAGTTTTTATTTTCTTCCTTCCTTTTCTATTCTAGCAATTATCTTCCTATTTTTTTAATTTTATGAGTTCATATTTTGTGAATAAGTGTTTGGATATTTATTGGATAGAACCGGAACCGGAACCGAACCAAAATCGGACCGGACTTGCGGTTTGGTTCTGGTTAGGTTCTGATTCCCAATTTTCTAGAACCGTTTGAAATGGTTCGGTTATTAGTTTTCTAGAGAACCGGACCAATCCGAACCGTGTACAACCCTAATTCAAACCATTCAAAGGCGGTTTGGTTTCGGTTTTGAACCACGGTTCGCTTAAAATTGAGATATCATTACTATAAACTATTTTAAGTACTTAAAATTGCATAGATAATTTAAACTAAAAGTTATATTGAAATTAATATATTAAAATCATCAAAACTCACTAACATCAATCAACTAAATAAGAATAGAATACATTAGAAAATAAGTTACCGAGAAAAAAGAGTAGGAAATCACTTTACTAAGCCCAAACCATGTATGTTTAGCGTAATGAAATTGTAGGAATAAGAAGTTTAGGAAATTAATATTAGAAGTGAAAGAAAAGAATAGGGTGGTGGAATAGAGTATTAGATAAGGAAATTAAGTATATCTAAACAAATTATATATATATATATATGTATATATATCACAAGGTTCGGATCGGTTTGGAACCAGAATCATTAACGTAAATCCATAAACCAAACCATTTAACACGGTTTCTATTTTTTTTAAAACCAAGACCTAACCACATCATAAAAAAACCAAACCAAACTATTCAGTTTGGATTGGTTTGGACTGGATTCACGGTTTCGTGGTTATTTTGCGCACCCCTACTTACGTATCTTTCCAATACTTCATCATAGCAGAAGAACTGCAGAGACCGTAGGTAGATATCACTCGTATTGTGTTACGCAAGTAAATTGTTCTTCTGGAATATGTGCATTCGATTTATTTATATTCAGCATTGGTTTTCCGTAAAGAATGCATCGGGGAATCCATTAATTCCTATAGCGGGTACAATCCAGTATTATGGAATTGGGTTCTGTTTGGGTAAATTCAACTTTTGCTTTGTTTTGACGAAGGGCGAAGAGAACCTCATGTGGAGGAGATCTTCGCAAGATTTTGTTCCTCTCTGTTCGTCTAAAAAAGGACTCACTCTCTCTCTCTCTCTCTCTCCATTAAACAAAGTTTACAGCAGCAAAGAAATTGAGAATGTCAATATGCCTTCTCTTTCCCATCTTCATGACCCTTTTCCCCTCGTGTCCTTTCTCTGGTTTTATTCCCTCCAAAATCGATTGCCTTTTGATAAATCAAAAGCATTGCATGGTAAAGTACAACTTCTTCCGAGAAAAACAAATTTAATTGCATAAAAGGAAGGAGAGAACTAAATTATGAATTTCGGGACTGCCTACATAGTAGTACTACCCACATGGATTGCCTTCTACTCTCCTAATTACTGATAAGAAATTGATGCCGATTTTTGAGTTTCTTTTTTCCTTCTTGATTTTTTTTAAAAATAAAAAATAAAGTTTGGCCACCTCTTTCTGTAGAGCATATGAACAGATAAGAGATGTGAAACTAAGATGGAGTTATTCCGATGGGAATTTTGGAAGCTCAATTACTGATACAGCCATCCTGCGAAAAAAGTTCTAAGCCAAGGGTTTTCTTCTAATGGAGGAGAAGCTATAGCAACTATTGCTTTCCTCATGATCATGATCTGATGATTCATGAGAAGAGACTTCTGTGACCCCACTCGAACCCGAAGAGGATGACACAGGGATCAGATTCAAATCAGCTCTCTCCTTACCCAAGAAATCATAGAAAACAGGCCCATTTTCCCCCACACTCCCAACTTTCTCACAGTTGTAGGATTTTGTCATCTCCTCCTCATGTTTAGTGCCCCTTTTCTTCAAAAATATGCGGCAAATTACCCAATCCTCCATTACAGTCTGCAAGGAATCGAAACACAATCATCATTAACCACTGAAAAACCTATAAACCGTGTTCAGACTCTGATTGATTAAAAACAAGAACAAAAGGAACTCACCTGGGTTGAGTTCTTTTTCTGCTGGATTGTGGATTCAGTAGCATCAACGAGGCGGTATTCGTGCATGATCCAATCAGTCCTAGAACCATGTGGAGGCTTCCCTCTGTAAAAAACCAGAGTTTTCTTCATCCCCACGACTTTGTTACCCCTAGATGTCACGATTTGCTTGTCTATGCCGGTTGCCTTCCAGTAGCCGTTACCAGTTGCTCTATTGGACCGGTTCCCGTTCGGGTATTTCGCTTCCCTTGTGCTGAAAAAATACCTCTCTTGCCCAGAGTCCCCTGAACACACAAAGATTACGGTACCCGTCAGAACAAACACTTCCTCCGGTTTCACGGATCATCTGTATTTTGATTTTTGTTCAATGAATTACCAGCTAAACCGAGCCTTAAGTTCTATTTAGTTGGGTTGGCTACATTAGACAAATGAAAAAAGAAAAAGAAAAAGAAAAAAAACAAAGGCAAGCTAACCTGGCAAGTCCCAGGGGTCGGATTTGCAAACATCCACCTCTGGAATAATGGAAGCCGGCAAAGGGCAAGAAAGTACTTTGCGCCTCAAGTATTGAACGACGAGCTCTTCATCAGTGGGGTGGAATCGGAAGCCAGGTGGCAATTTCATCACACCATCCCTAACGAAGTTGAGCTTCTCCATCTACCCTCAGACCCAAAAAGACTAAAACGTCAAATGGGAAGAAAGGAATTGGACTACGAAAAAAGGGTCCAACTTCAATTGAGCTTGGATTTACTTGACAAGCATGAGACCAGAGAACAAACAAAAAAAAAAGAAGAAGAAGAAATCAAGAGAGCAGGAGGAGAAGGTGGGGATATGAGGAAGAAAGTGGGGCATCTTTATAGTAATTGGGGAAGTTGAGGAAGGGGTGAGGTGGGGTGTGGAGTGGAGGGCTTTAGAATAAGGACGAACCATTTTTTTGCGTAAAGTAGACTCAACCTCTTCATACTCCTTCCTTTGACGCATTTTCTCAAACGTTTTAAGGGTATATCGTTTTGTTTCTCTGCGGGAGAGCTCAAAAGATTCTAATAACAAGTTGAGACGAAAACCCATTGACGCACCAAAATAAAAACTTATTAGTTGTGCTGGATTTCGACCTTTCTCTGTGGGCTAACCGTAGCAGTTAAAATCACATCTCTTGAACGTTTCCTCACTTGCAAATTGCACTTGTCCGATAGAGTAACCAAACGAACATAAGTACTATCTACTCTCTTTTTTTCTTCTTAAATGATCAATCTATGAAACTCACCATCGAGTTTCTTTCATGGACAGTTTCATAGATCCAGTTTGATGGATTGTCTCATTTTTTTTATTTTGTAAGAGAAGTACTTTGCACTTTTAAATGAACAAGTTACATTAATTTTTGGAAAGTTATAAATATTCCAAAAATTATACAAACCACATTTTGGGACATTTATAACTGCCAAAAAAATGTGGTTCGTTCATTGAATTACTACGCGATATTCGATCAACTTGATTATTTGTAAGTTTGTTCTACGCATCAAGCTCTAAATAGTGAACGGTTTCGGATCATATTTTTGGGCTCGGAACGCTGCCCCGTATTTTGGGCGCAAGAGACCCCAGGTCCATCTTGTCCAGTCACATAATGAAACCGTGTAGTCTTGTTCGTCCTTTGGTGGGTCGGAATCGTTCACCATTTAGAAATCGTCAACCAACTCTGTCAAAACCATCTTGATTGGATATTAGTAGTTGATATGATTCCAGGACATATTTATCTCATAAAAAGGTTACGCACTAGACCGGAAATATATCAAACAATATTTGATTAACAAAGAATTTTGGCGCGACTAACATTCTCAACGAGTTTTGAGGAGTGAAAGATTCTAATCATCGATCTAGATGGGCTCGAGAAGGACCCAGGTGGGAAATTGAGCAAGATTGTTCTGTTTCTTTGAGGGATTTGGAGGGGATCTCGTTCCTGGATAATACTGACTACTACATGCCCATCAAATTAAGTGCACTACTCTTACCCTTTTCTGCATTCCAAGGGCAACCAAGAAAATTAAGGGAAGGGGAAAAAGATTGAGGGAAGGGATTATTGGATGGTGAAGGGGGTATTTTTTTGTCTTTGTGTGAAGGAGTTGGTGTTGTGGACCATGAAATGCACACTTTTGTCACAGAATGGAATGCACAGATGGGGGGAGTGGGGGACCTCGTGAGGGTGAAGTCACCTTATGTCATGCTTACAGCTGTAGGACACCAGAGAGTCCGTCCTTTAATGGGCAAAAAACTGAAAAGTACAAAGTACACCCCAATCCATGAAATACTGGAATACAGTTGGGGATGCTTGCAAGAGAGAGAGAGAGAGAGGCAGAAGATCGATCGATCAGTAGTTGGCTTTCGGCACTGAGCGTCTGTTTCCCGGAAATGCTACCCCATACCATACATACCACCACAAACCTCATACTCAAAACAAATGGGACGCGATTGAATTTGTGAAAACTGCCGTTACAAAATGCATGTCTTGGTTTTCATGTCTAATTTAATGTTACTAGGGAAATACGTTAACCCCCTTTAAAATGCCAAATAAATTTCAAAAATGATGGTGAAACCAAGGAACGGTTAGTTGTCATTACCTGCAACTACCTTAAAAATAAAATAGCATATGGCGTTTCAAATGCCATAAATAGTTCATTAATATATTACTATACAAATTGGTTTAAATGGTGAGACAGTAAATTTTAAAAAAACATATATCATCAATCAAATTGCTAGAAGTATCACACAATATGACTTAGTGATTATCACAAATGAGACCTACTGTAAAAAGTATCACAAAGCGTAACCACATATAAAAAACACCTAATTTTGAAAATGCCTTTCCCACCGGCATCAAAATTTAGAATCTAATTTGAGGGAATTTTTGAAGATTCAAAAAAAAAATTGGGAGTTATGTTGCAGAGTATAGAGTTTCCCTAGGTGGTGGCGGCTTCAGATGATTTGTTCAACTAAGGCTAGCTCTAGATGATTGCGTTGTTGGGCATGGACTATGTAGAGGAGTCCCAAGTGATGCGTTGGAGATTTGACCGGTGGTGGGTCACGAATTCTTTGTGTTACCTCATTGTGCTTATTTATGGAAACTATATTTTAAAAGTTATGAATATGAAGTGCCCTTATAATAGATTTTAGTCGAACACCTCGCTCCTATGTAGCAGAGCGTTGACAACTTCTTCTTTTTTTTTTAGAATCGAAGGGGTTGACATTCAATCGCTAAAATTAATTAAGAAATAATGTGGAATATTAATAACCATAGTCTCATCGAGGAATGTGGAATCAAATACCAAAAATGAGACAAAGCATGCTCTACCAAGATGCTTGTAGTCTCTAATGACCATTTAACTATATATGATGATGAAGTCACTATAAGTACTTAGAATGAAGCAACATCATTATTAAAGTCCTTGACTTCTGAGATTCTAATTAATTTTACACCCGAATTTAAAATCAACTTTTAAAAATTAGAATCAACTTGAATAAGCTATCCTACAAATAAATCACAAGGAGTTGGATGTTATAACTAGTAGTAATTGACAAACAAGAATAAATCTTGAATGCAACGGCGCGCATTACCAACGACTGATCAATACCCTATTTTTTACTAACAAAATTATGTAACTCACACCTCCGTAAGATTCACGTGACGAAATTACTGTTATACTCGCTTACCGAAGAAAGATGGAAAGGGAACGGAGTGGTCCAATTTTAACATTGACACATACATTGAGTTGGAGATCCTTCAGAGCAAGGGAGCCGTTGGCATGGGCCACTGCATGGCATTAGTAATCCTATCTACCCTATTAGTATTGGTTGGAGGCCGGAAAAAGTATTAATAGTGAACTTTTGTCTATTAGTATTGGTTGGAGGCCAGAAAAAGTATTACCTACTCGTGAACTTAATTTTGTGGGTATGCATGCTATACTGGAGAGGGGCAGTTTTGTCATAATGCTATATTATTTTGTGGCCTTTGTGCCCTTGGGGAGAAGAGGGATGGGAGGCGGTGGCTGGTGGGTTAAGGGGAATAAATTTCCGGTCCTACTTGCTTCCAAAACGACGGGCAACCACGTCGGATTCGAGGGTAACTGACAAAAAAGCCACCTAGCCTTCAACTGTTGCCCCATTTCAAGATTTGCTGATATCCTCCTGGACCATGTCATGTATTGGAGATCGAATTAGTCCAAGTATATAATGACGGTTCTACCCTTATTGTAAGTACATCCGTCTATATTTTGCTACAGCACTAGCATATGATTGTTCATCCATCCTTTTTTACTTACTTACATGTAGGTGCAATTGACATAGATTTTATGTGCACAGACTGTGCACAAATTTCAATGTTGGGCCCATTACGGGTCTCATAAAAATAATTTGAGCCATTCATTAAATTTAAAATATTTTTTCAAGGTCTCTTATTAAAAATCAACTCAATCCGGTACCTATAAGTGTTTGATCCAATTATCTAACTTTTTCATTCAGGTTTTAGGATCCTATAAAAGTTAGATAATTGGATCGAACACTTATAAGTATCGGATTGAACTAATTTTTTGCGGAGGCTTTCAAAAAACTGTTTTGAATTTAATGAATGGCTCATATCATTGTTGTGGGACCCGTAGTGGATCCCATGTCATAACCTGTGCACAATCTGTACACAAAAAGTTTGTATGGATTCCATTTTACATAAGGAACGAGCGTATCTCGTGCAATGCATAGAGGAGAGATAACCAATTTAGTTTTTTTTTAAACTTTTTAAATTTAGTTGATGGAGTAATAGAAAGTGAAGTTTTGATATGCAAAGTCTTACAATTTTGTAATTTTTCACGGCCATACGTACATAAACAAAAAGTCAATAGGAATGGTGATAGAGACTAACGAACACATAATACGAAGTAAACCAATATAAAAGTAAGAAGTCCTACTATAGTACTACTTTCGTGTTGCAAAGTAAGTCAACTACGAAAACATGTGCAATTTTTAAACAAAAATAAATTACCTGTGTGCATATTTAATTTAATTTTTTTGAACCAAACTAAATATCTCAATAGTTTTTAAATTGGGGTAAAAACATTTTAAAAATCATGGACATGACTACTTTATTTTTGATACAGGACTAACTTTGTGGGATGATGGTGTATAATAAGCGAGAAAAAGACTTTTAATTTGATATGCATGGTTAGAAATATTGAAAAGGGGTTTCTTTAGTTAAATCATAATACTACTGATTGTTTTACGGGTAACGTACGATAGTATACCATTGGTTTGACTCTTTGTTTTGAAAATAAGATCTCAATATAAATTCTAGCTAGGGGTGCTATATAGTGCAGAGGTGCATTATACTAGTGTAGTGTAGCAAAATTAATGATGTCATTTTGATCATCTTATTTAAAGTTGTTTAGAGGTGGATTAGATTTTGATTTAATTTATAAATAAAAAATTGTTTAGATACTAGAACTAAACGATTTTAAATATCATAAATAATTTTTAATCATCAATTTTGAATTCATAACATTTGTTTGTAATAAATTGTCTTAATGTGCATAGTATATGCTAAAGAGGGCTTTGTGTAAGACGTTTTTATTTTTTTTTAATTTTTATCGGCCTGTATGTATCATTTCTCTGCTATCCCGCGCGCCAACAGTTTTGCTCAAAACTTCCCACCTAAGGACATTAACAAACTTCAAAATATACTTTTCAAGAACACTATAAACCAAGCCACGGAGAGCAGTAGCGAGTGAACCCTGTTCGGCCCGCATCGGATCTGATGTGGCGGTGGCCGGTGGGGACCGGCGGCGTCCGGGGTGTGGCCGACTGGGTTTTAGAAAAGCACCAAACTCTGGGTGCTCGTGGTTGGGTGCTCATGGTGGTGAGGACCTGGACAGTTCACACCAACTCAGGAGCAGTTCAATCCAGCTGCGTTGGTGCTGGAAAATCACAGTTGATAAAGTATTGGTGGGTGTACTTCAGAGGTAATCCCGATTCCCAATCATTTCCGTTAAGTTCAGCTTGTACGCGATTAATTGTGGTGTATTGTGACCCATGCCGAGCTCCATAGCAGACCCATGCCGAGCTCCATAGCAGCGCCGAGTTACAATTTGGATCACACCAGGTTGAAATTACTTGTTGGCCTGGTATTTTACAGTAGACTAATTGGGTTCATTGTGATCTGTTTATGGATTGTGATGGTTTCTATTGGTCAGTGATGGTTTCTTAGCTCATGATTCTTTGTTGATCGAGCTTCAATCCCGTAGACATTTAGATTCAGATTGAGAACTTCGATGGGCAGTCATCTGTTTGGATTGAGATTGGATTAATCGTTTGGATTTTAGCTCTTTGTTGAGCGTCTTTAATTCCTAGTTTCTTTGCTTCATTAGCCCGGTGGTTGTGCGTAGTATAGATGTAACTGTGGCTATCATTGATTAGATTGGAGCTTGCACTGGTTGAAAGGGGTAGCCTTCGTGGCTGTCATTGACTAGTTCGGTACTTGGGCTTTGATTGAAAAGGGTAGCCTCCGGAGCTGTCTTTGTCTAATTGGTGGTATGGGCCGATTGAAAGGGGTAGCTTTCGTGGCTGTCGTTGATTAGATTGACCTGAGCTCTGATTGATAAAGGCAGCTTTGGTTCTCTTGCGGTTTTGTACTGTCTCACTTTTAGTTTATAGCGAGCCTAGGAGATTAGGTTGAAAGAGTAGTAGTCTGGAAGGATTGGGCGTGGTGTGCAAGGTACTTAAGAGGGTAGCCTTGTCAGTGCAGACATCTCCAGTTCGAGCCTCTTCTCGGAGCCTAGTTCTTCTATAGTAGTTGTTCTCTTAGAGGTGGGTATTGCGTTCGTCTCACTAGGTTAGATTGGAATTTTAGAATCTTAGTCTTCATATCTCATCTCTGGCTGCTGTGGTGTTTGGTTTTTGGCTGAGGGAGGGTTATTCTCTGGCGAGCCTTGGGAATTGGGTCGAGGTGGTAGTAGATTGGTTGGATTGGGCGTGGTGTGCAGGGTTGGGCCCCCTGTCGGATGTCGTCATCTTTGGATCGAGCCTCTTATCTGTACCTAGTTTCTCTGTAGTAGCTATTCAGCCTCCCCTCAATGCCGAGTTGCTATGTTGCTGCAATTTCTCAGTGATGGTTCATCAGGTGGTCGTTATTCGTCTGCGACTACTTTATCTTATAGTCTAGCTTGGCACGCTGTGCCAGGCAGTAGTTAGTTTTCATTTCATCATTACTTCTTGTATCACTTTTGTATCATACCCCGTTGAGCTTTCTTCCTGATGGATAGTACAACGGAATATGATAACAAATCACATTGCACTTTGTTATTTACTTTAATCTACCTTACTCTTTATGCGGGTTGTGCATGGTTTAGTGCACTTTTTCACATTTCTTTTTTTTCTCTTTTTTTCCCTCCTGGGGTATCCCTTGTAGGCTGTACATTCGGTTAATTTCTTTTAATTTCAAACTAATTTACCCCCCAAAAAAAAAACTCAATATGATATAGGCGCAGCCAGCCGCTTACACCGGCCAAAGAGATAGATGTAATTAGATGCATGTATAAAAATTTCAGCATTCTCCCTAAGTCTTCTCAATAAAACAAAACAATTAAATAGGAGTAAAACTCACATGGATTGGTCACTTCAATAAATATGACTGGATGCAGGGGTTATAAGTGGGATTGCAAGATTTGAAGAGGGAGTAACGTGGGACGGTTGAGATTTTGGTTAAAACTGGAGCCTCAAACATTGACAATTGAAGTAAGCTTTGATTCCGTGGGGAGTAGGGAAACCCCTTTCTGATAATTTTATAAAATCGGAACGACTCACGGCAAATAATATACATAACATTTGTATTAAGTAAATACATAGAAAAAGGACGTTTGAGATTCCCACATGCAAATGTTCTCTTCCCGGCAACTTGATATATATATATATATATATAGAGTTCCCTTCTAATAAGGACCACCTCATTTAATAAAATGAGAACCTCCCTTTTCCGATTGAATTTTGATGATCCGAGCCGCTCAATGTGTTCAGAACGTGATTTTAAGGGTACTCGCATGAAATCAGCAAAAAAAAAGACCGAAAAGGGCTTCACCCGAGCAGTTTTTATTTATTTTTTATCGAACGGTTCAAATAAAAACTGCTCAAATCAAGCCCTTCCTGGTCATTTTTTTTGCCGATTTCTCGCGGGTACCCTTAAAATCATGTTCTGAACACATTGAGCGGCTCGGATCATCAAAATTCAATCGGGAAAGGGAAGAAATGGGGTAGTCCTCATTTTAGGTCCTCATTAGAAGATTAGTGTATATATATATATATATACATACATACAGTCCGTCTTTCGTAAGGACCACCTCGTTTTAATAAAATGCAGACCTCCCATTTTCCGAACGAATTTCGATGATCCGAGCCGCTCAATGTGTTTAGAACGTGATTTTAAGGGTGTCTGCATGAAATTAGCAAAAAAAAAAGGACCGGGAAGGGCTTCATCCGAGAAGGTTTTGTTTGTTTTTTTATCGAACGGTTCAAATAAAAACTGCTCGGATGAAGCTTTTCCCGGTCTTTTTTTTTGCTAATTTCTTGCGGGTACCTTTAAAATCACGTTTTGAACACATAGAGCGACTCGGATTATCGAAATTCGATCGAAAAATAGGAGAAATAAGGAGGTCCGCATTTTAACTAAAATGTGGAGGTTTGCATTTTAACTAAAATAAGGGCCCCCATAGGAGACTGATGTATATACATATATATATAATATATAATATAAAATAAAACATAAGGGTTGTCCTACGTGGCACCCTTTGTCCTAGGTGGCACCCACCACGCACATGTACACACGTTCACACACAGTGGCACACACGTTCACTGTTTACACATCAAAAATGTGATTACAAAATTAAGTGCTCTATTTTTCAATCCGGTTGAACCATTGCGAAGATTTTATTTTTATGGTCATTTTATCCTACTTGGTCATAATAAATTTTTGTCTCTGAGGCCATTCAACGAACATCCTAAAACTCTTTATTTAGTTTCGTGGCTCTCTTAGGATGCTCATTGAAAGCCCTCCGAGCCAAAATTCCATTATGACCATTTAAGATAAAATTATCAGAAAAATAAGATTTTCGCACCAGTTCAAACGGATTGAAAATTGTAACACTTAATTTTTTAACAATATTTTTTAATATATAATATATTAAAAATGTGATTAAAAAAATTAAGTGCTCCATTTTTCAATCCGGTGAACTGTTGCGAAAATTTTATTTTTATGATCATTTTATCCTACTTGGTCATAATATATTTTCCCCTGATTGTATAAAAGTGTTTTGGTTGCCCTTTCCTGAATATATTTTTTCTGATTTCGTTGATGCAGAGCACTAACTGATGTGCTGCTTGGTTTTAACTTTTTACCTGGTATTTACATGAATTCCATAAGCAAATTGATAGTTTTTTTTGTAGCTAGCTTAAATGTATAGTTGGTGGAGTGCCATAAGCACGAGTTATTCTCTCTTGTGCCACTAAGAAGAGGATCACATACTACACACTAATGTTTGAGCCACTAGCTAACAAGTGTCGTAGACACGGGCAATTCCAACCGGGGTGTGTAGTACCGTAGGTACGGATAAGCACAAGTATATATATATATAATATGAATTTGATTATGATTATATGAAAAGAAAAGTCTTTGTAAGCCTTATTCCGGCTATGATTTTTCTCCCTTTCTCTATTTATTTATTTTTTTAGAATTTTAGGTTGGGAGTCGAGGGGAGGGGAGTTTGCGTGTAGGTGTTGAAGAGGGTTTTAAGGAGAAAAGAGAGATACGTCAAAGGCTGCAATTATTGTGTTTTTTAGTAAAATATGTTGTTCAGTGGAACATCTCTTTTGGCCCCTCCATAACATGTACACACTCTCTCTCTCTCTCTCTCTCTCTCTCTCTCTCTCATGGGTCTAGAGTTTGGTTTTGGGGTTTTCTTTCTGTCTAACCATTTTTCTCATCTATGGGTTTTGTGTTTCGCTAAAATTGGATTAACCCCTTTTGAGGTTGCCCACCTGAGACATTTCCACATATTTGGATAACATATTAACCTTCTTGCATGTTGTCTACATGAGAAAGAGAAAGCTTTCCACAAGTGGGGTTTCATTAATTTGGAGTCCTGGACTTTCAAGAAACCCAATTTATTATTTAATTAATTTTGCACCAATGTAGAAAAAGATGTCTTAATAATTAATCTAGTAGCTAGCTGAGTAGTAGAGGAAAAATAGGTATCCTCCACAGGGGAATCCAAAATTTATGAACATTAGGATCAAATACCTAAACAGCGCACATTATTGCGGCTCTCTTTGCATAATGGAATTTTGTAACAATTCACTAGTATTTGTGATATCAATCAAATATGCAAAATACCAATAAAAACACACGTACTCCAAGCAAATTTTTAATTCAACGGAGTCATGTGATTTCACATGCTATAACATCCCTGCTCATTGTATTCTCATCAACATATCTTGAAGACCCTCAAACACGACTATTTGGACCCATTTTTCCAGGGTAAATCAAAATAGTTGCAGTCAATCTTGACTCGGCCCTAGGCATTGGCTTATAAAGCTGCTGCCTAAGGCCTCGATATTTGGCCTGCAATAATAGGGCTCCTATAGACATAGGAATATCATCTACTACTATTTACAGTATGTCAGTTTGTTTAAATCCAAGCATCGTTTAGTAAGCGTTTGTCTTTGTCTCATCTCATTCCAAGTTTAAAACTTGCCAACAAATTTATTTTTGCCACTCCAAAATTTCTTGTGAAGCGTGATTCAAACTTTTGTTATCGAATACTGAACTCAAATCTACAAAAAAATAAAGACGTATTCTAACAACTACGACTATTTGTTACTTCACACTTAAATAAAAACTGATCCACACATTTCTTAAAAACAAAATCTC
This sequence comes from Rhododendron griersonianum, assembly GCA_018127125.1. Classification (NCBI taxonomy): domain Eukaryota; kingdom Viridiplantae; phylum Streptophyta; class Magnoliopsida; order Ericales; family Ericaceae; genus Rhododendron; species Rhododendron griersonianum. Next base: position 16,691,273 of record CM030799.1, on the reverse strand, counting down.
GTATCTGTAGTTTTAGATTTTCTTAAGAGTTATACAAATGATTTGCATAAGTTTTTTTTTTTTTTTTAAGGCAAAAGAAAGTTTTATTAATCTTTGAAATTGTTACAAAGACTAAAAGGAAGAAAGACTTTTGACGGCATCATATCCCTAAACAAAGCTAACAATCCTGTGCTAATACCGAGACCCAATCCATCCGAGATTAGCAAAATACTAACCAAGAAAACACCATTAGGCCAAGTCCAAATCAAAAAGGCCAAGCCCAAAACACCTATTGAAACAAGTCCAAACCTATAAACACACACAAAAAAAAAAAAAAACCCCTAAACCTATCAATAGCAACAGAACCATAGCCCCACCTAGGCCAGCCTCAACCCAACCACCACGCCATAACCTCCTCCAATTGTAGCCACCACCGGACCAGCACTCCGCACCAGCATCTACACGAACGAGAAGCCTCAATGATTTGCTTAAGTTACTGTGTCTTATATGTTAATAATATAGATTTAGTCCTAATGGTTTTTTAAAAAAATGTGTTCATAAAAGTTGAAAATAAATAGGTTACAATTTAGCTAGCCTAGGCCACCAAACCATCTAGGCAGTCCCCAAATCATTAATAACAAGCCACGTTATCAAGGCTTTGATTGTCAGCCCAAGTTAAACACGAAATCTTTGCATTTATATATGGTTTGTTCCAGCGAAAACCCTGTAACCCATGGTTACCTTGTAGCTCATAAACTGGTTTAATATATTGTAGAAAATTAAGGAGATGGTCTTTCTATTATTTAAATGGAAAAAGGTCTTAATCATTGTGATCAAACATTCTCCGTTTGTCTAAGACACCATAATAAATTGGATTAACTTAACCCCAATTCAAGTAAATATATTTCTTCCGGCAATAATTAACTAGAAAGAGTTGCATTAAGTGAAAGGTAAAATGATGAAGAAAGGGAAATGCAGCTCTTTTATATATGTGTGCCAATCATTCAACCATTATTTCTCTTTTTACCCTTGACAAGGCATCATTTGATTTGGGAGAAGTTACAAATTTACCCTCCTCTTTTTTCGAAACAAAAATCCCTGGTGTGATTTGGAGTGAACTACACGTATCAAGATACTCTCATTTAAAAATTTCTCATGCAATGCAAAATAAAACTCCCCATCATCCCATTTGATGATTCGAGCTTCTCTTTTGTAGGGCCTCGATTGCAAAAAAAAAAAAGGAAAAAAAAAGAGGTCTTTCAAGTATTAGTCTTCATTTGACCAGAACATATTAGTCACAAGAGAAATGAATGATCAAACTCTAACATTTCATTTCTCTATAGACACGTATATATATATATATGATTTGACCAACCTTTACATAGGGAAGTATAAAGCTGGGGGCCCGGGCCACTCCCAACCTTCCTAAAATCACCTTATATATGGAGTAAAATACACAATAAATATTTATAATGAACTACATCGATAGTGGAGGCTCTAGAATTTTTATTAGGGTTGTCATTCAAAAACTTAACTTCAAAAGATTGATGAATGCGTTGATATATGCATTTGTTTGAAGTTATCTCCATTTGAATTACTGATTAAATTTGATTTTTCCACTAAATATATTTTCAACTGACATTATCAATCCTTATATGTTTAACTTAAGCATATAAATTACGAGTGTGTGAGCTTGTCATGGGTGTTCACAAACAAAAATGCAAGTGTATGTGATGGGTGTTCAGCATATAATAATAGTAAAATGACTTATTAGGCTTGTATTTATGGCCAGGTACGTAGGATAGGATAACTATTAGACAATAAATGAAAGACGGTGTTCATGTGCATACATACCCATGGGATAGGGTAGTAGAGCCGCTAGTGTATATATATCGACCCCTCCAAACTTTAAAAAATAAAACAAAAGTGGCTATATATGTAGTGGAAAATATATATCAATTAATCCCCCCAACCTTATGTGCATATGTAATTATGTATGTTTTGGTTGAATAGACAACGATTGTGTTTTGCTTATAGAATATTATCGCTTCGATTTCAAAAAAAGCTTGAAGATCAAATCATAACTCCATGTCAATATGTCGAATTGTGTAAATTCTAACTACATCCTTGACCATATGTGCCACAAGAGAAAGAAAGGCTAAACTATGATTGTTTGTTTTTCCAAAAATAAGTTTACTCGATCAATCAAGCCATCGCAAATATCCAAATGATCAGATTTTTTGCAAGATGATTATCATATGGTGATCTACAACATGAATGGCTAAGAATTCAGATACAACATGAACGGCTTAGAATATAGATCACCAAATACAAATGTGAAAGAGGACCTCTTGTCGAATTGCAAACCAACTTAATTATTAGAATAATGCTTATGTTCACGCATGTAAATGTTTAATTTAGAGTATGCATCTATGCATTTGTTTACACTTACAAACAATCATGAATTAAATACACGAAAGTGAACCAATATCATATACGACTCGAATATGATATTGAGCGGCTCCGATCACATTTGTTTTTGCTGATTTCTCGCGAGTACCATTAAAATCACGTTTTGATCACATTGAGCGGCTCGGATCATCAAAATTTGATTGGAAACTATGAGGTATTTTTTTAGGTGTCTAATTAAACATTCCTGGAACAGCCCCGATACATACACACACACACATATATATATATATATAATATAGTAATTAAGTACGTGCATTATTTATGGCGCTCTCCTTTTTGGAAAAAAACAGTTTCAGAAAAATCTATGTCAACAGCTTATATTCCTTTCACCTCTCTCAGACATTTTTTGGAGGAGAAAAGAAATTAAACTTCAAATTAACTTTTCCTCAGATGCATTTTTCCACAAGAAAGTAACAGCAAATACAAGTGTACGTGGATAAATTAATACATGTACATAAAAGTAACAGCTAGAATGTCAGAATCTAAACATATATGTGTAATCGGTTGGTACGTTTGCTTATGTCCACATAAACATACAATACAACTGTACAGCAAATACATGTAAAGCAAATCAGCATATATAGCTACTTTTCTTCACTTATGGGTAACCTACCAATGGTAGACATTACCTCTGCATAAATTAAGAAAATAATTACTTAAATAAATCGAAATGAGAACAATAAAAGTAGCATATTTTTATTATAGATAGATAGTCATATGGGTTAATTCGATCTGTCTCTCCAACATATCTATTACCCTTTTAAATTTGGTTGGAAGGTGAGTTTTTGCTCCTTGGTGCAAGCAAAACTTCAATGCCAATCCAAAACACTTTCTATCAGAAACCACTCAAAAGTTTAACAATATCACTTTGTACATAGTAAGGTTAGAAATTAAGGAAAATCCAAGATTTCGAGAAAGTCCACTGTATATGGGTATATGCTTGCAAAATTTTACTATTATCATTTATCACGCCAAATGAATAGAGATATATAGGTATACCTCAAGAACTGACATATTTTATTTTGTGGTGGGATTCCAAAGTGTAAATGAAAAGCAATTAAAAACATATGACAATTTATAAAGAGTTTATAGTAGTATAGTAATTTTTTAGCGTGGAACCTCAAAGTTGAGAGGGTGAGTAATATGATGGCGAATTCCTCCGAGTAATGTACTCTAACTTATTGTTCCCATTGAATTAATAGTTCAAAGATTTATGCATATACATATAGGAGACGCCCGTGTTAACTTTGTACACGTACGTCACAAATTGTACCCCTTTTTAGGAATCCGATGTCTCATATGTCTAGTCGTAGCTGGTAATTAAGAGGAAAGGAAAGCGAAAACGAAAAGGAAAGGGTTTTTTTTTTGTTGATTTTCAATGTCAACCTCGTCACACACACACACGACACGAGTGAAGCTTCCTCCAAAGTAGGAGTCTAAAAGCAAGCCCTGCCGGCCTGCCCTAGAACGGAAAAGTAAAGATGATGATGATCCGGCCATGTGAAAGAAGAAAAGAGCCCACCTCTCTCTTTTTGTCCAAGGGAGGCTTTTGTCTTTTTGGTCTTGGAAGAAAAGCAATAGAGCCCTCCTTCCAGATCTTCAATACTGGGCCACTTTTTGGTATAAGTTGCTGGGCTTCAACTTTGCCCATCCGTAACAGAGTCTGCCGTTTGTACTTTACATATCTACCTAATAAAACACAATGGCGTGGACCTCCACACAAGACAAGTTGATCCAAGGGTTGAGATTGATTTGATCCAAAAGCTGTGATGCATCCTCCTATTCCCAGTTAAGTGTCCATGATTTTAGCCTAAATTACACAACTGCCATGCCTCCCCCTTTCACGTTTCAAATTTCAAACTCACATGCGGATAAAAATAAATAAATAAATAAATAACCCTTTCTCTCTCAAATCAGACAGACGCCCCTCTCTCTCTCTCTCTCTCTCACTACGGTTTCCCCTTCCTACCTCCGACGAAAATCCATTGCTCCTCGGGGTTTCTCTTTCCTCTTCTCTTTCTCTCTCTCTCCCTCACGATAACCCCTTACAAAACCTTAGCCCCCAAACGCCTCCTCTCTTCTTCTCCTCCTCTCCCCTCCTTCACTCTCTCGATCGTCCCTCTCTTACTCCCACACCGATCCTAGCCACTCCGACACACCACCACCACCATGAGCGGCAGAACTGCACCTCTTAGCACCACCAGTGGCGCCACTCCCACCACCAACGCACCACCACGAGGTATCTCTCTCGAAAGGGCTAACCCAAGTGTTCTATCACATGCTCTAAGTTTGTGTGTGTCCAAGGACAATATCAGTTGGAATTCAAGCTCATTGCTTGATAGTTAAAACTGGGTATTTGATTAATGTTTATGTTGGCAGTTCTTTGATTAGTTTTTACTGTAAATGTAGTGAGTTAAGGTATGCGTACAAAGTGTTTGATGAAATGCCCGTGAGAAATGTAGTGTCGTGGACGAAACTGCAGTTAAAGCTTTCGGGTGCTGCAGCCGCGATGCTGTCCCCATCGCAAGATATGGCAATTGACAAATTGTAATCTTGGATCTGAGTCATCTGACTAAGCTTGGAGCAGGGGTGTTGGAAATTTAGTGTTTTGTTTCCAGATAAGTCGTATACAAGGTAGTGTAAGTTTCTCATTGTTGGTTTTTGATGTGGCTTTTTAATTTTGGGTGTTTGGTCGCAAGCGCTAGAATTGTAATATTGGTCCTGATGGGGTTAACTAGGATTGGAAAAAAAGGGGTTGTAATAGAGGTGATCTTACTAGAACCATACGACTTCTCCTTCTGTTTACAGTAAATTTGTGAAATTCGGCTTCAACTAATGAAGATTAAATCGAGAACTTCATACAACAGTACTCAACTTCTCACCGAACCATCATACCCTGTAAATTCGGCTTCAACTAATGAAGATTAAACTGTTGTCTGGTTGAGTTTTCTTTTTTGGTTGTCAACTCTTACTACAAGTCAATCGTTAGCATGGTGCGACAATTCGTACGCATACCGATAGTTTGGATGTGATGTTGCTGCTTGGTTTAAATTTTTGGGTTGGCTATGTAGAAGTAGTTATCTGATTTAGGAATAGGTTTGCGTTGAACCAATTACCAGTGCTTCTAGAAAAAAAATCGGGCGCAAAGTCTGTTCGAACCAGGGTGCGTAGTGCCGTAGGCACGGGTAAACACTAGTATAGGATAAGATAGGATAGGATAGGATGTACCACCCATCGGCCCAGGGTTAACTGTTATGGCATCTCCAAAACTGCTAAAATTACTTATAGCATCTCCAACTTATCCCCCTTTTCCCTAGATGGTTCTGCTTAGCCGGTTTTTGTTGTGCAATGTTCCTCCCACCTCCTCTTGGTCTGCCTTCCTCTCTGGTGTACTTCACCGGTTAGTTTTCTCTTGGGTTCTCCGACGTTTTGCCTAACGGCGTGAGAGGAGGCTGGCCGACGTTGGTCTCTCACTGGGGTTTTGCTTCTTAGGCGCCTCCGGTTTCACCTAACGGCTCAGGTTGAGCTTCCGCGGCAGAGGGATGGTGCTTGGTTTCGGATCTGTCTTTTCGATGGTGATTGCTAGTGGCGGCGTGGTGGTTGTCAGTCTGTAGATTCGGTGGTTGGTGGTTGTCTGTCTGTTGGAGGTGTGCGGCATTGGTGGACGGTAGTGGTAGTTGATGTATTTCTGTTTAGGGTTTAGGTTTTGGGAATTCTTTGGATTGAGCTTTAATTGTATTATTTGTGGTTTTTAGACCATTGATGTATTTGGGCCTTTTTGGCCTTAGGGGTGTGCTTTAGTGTTGTATTCAGGCATTTTAGACCTAGGTGTGCTCCGGGTTTCATCCCCTCAGGCTGTACTTCAACTTCCGGTTGGATTCCCTTTTCCCTTTCCCTTAATAATATTTTGCCTTTTCAAAAAAAAAAAACTTATCCCCCTCCCCTCAAATCCACTTTCATAATTTATTTCACCTTTTAACCTCTATTTCACATTTATGAGGACGAATATGACACGAAGAAGTGTCTCATCAACCCTCCAAAATGGAGTATTGAACACATTTTTTCCTCCAAATATAGAGGGTGAATGAGTTCTACCCTCTACTTTGGAGGATTAACGGGACACTTTGTATCACTGTTTATCTCCATAAAGGTGAAATAGAGAGAAAACGTGAAATAGACGACGTGTTGGAGTTGCCCTTCCCCTATACTTGAAAAACTAGAGAGTGGGATGGAAATCCCCTTGTATTTTGTGAAGAAAAAAAAGTCTCTTTAATACTTTTAGCAATTTTGAAAAACTAGGCATGAATAGCTTGTGGCATGGGGTCGAGCGATCTCACTAAATTCAAAAAAAAAAAAAAAAACTTATACAAGTCTATTTGTCAAAATTTCATACATTGAAACTCATAGATATAAGATAACAACTAGAGTTAGTTTAGTCAGTTAATCTTGCATCTCACTAAAAAATGAAGAGTTCGAATCTCCCTACCTGCGTGTGAGTGTTCTTCCCTTTAAAGGTGTCGGATCGCTTTCCACCATCTCTCTTAAAGCCAATTGGCGTTAGCGAAGGTTTCAATTAAGTCTTTTATGGCGTTCGACATCGCACTCACATGTCTGTTTTTAGAGCGGCCGCAGGGAGTGGCATTGTGTAACCAAATTCATGGGGGCACTCCGGGCCCAACAATCCCTCCCTCACGATGACACTCCCTCGACGCGAACCCATGACTTCATGGCTCTGATACCACTTGTCGGACCGCTTTTCTACCATCCCTCCTAAAATCAATTGGTGGTAGGAAGGGCTTCAATTAAGTCTTTTATGGTATTCGACGTCGTACCCGCAAGTCTGTTTTTAGAGCGGTCGCAAGGAGTGGCATTATGTAATCAAATCCATGTGTGCACTCTAGGCCCAACAGAAGGGTTTTTTCTTTCTTTTTTTTATTTATTTGTTTCTTCCCTATGATGGGCTTATTTTTTGTTCTAATTGAATTGTTCGGCTAAGTTATCTCATGAACTCTTACAATTGATATAGTGTTCCGAGTTTGTTCTTTGTAATTCATACATGATGTATTATCGATTGACAAAAAAAAATTCATAGATATACGGTCTCACTAAAACCCATTGAAATTATGAGTATAATATACACCCATAAATGCTATTTTTGCATTGCCACGTTCACGTTTGTGTAATGAATGGTGTCATTTAGGAAAAAAATGGCAATGGTGTGGTACCCATGTTTTGCAATTTTTTTGGTGGAATTCAATTTTTCATTTATTTTCAACCAACTTGCAATTGGCATGACACCTGTTTAAAAATGGCATCAGAGTCACCGTACAAAATTTGGAGGGTAGGTAGAAACCTTCCTTGGGTCCTACATAAATAATTCAAATCGTTCATTTTTTTTAAAACATCTTTTTTAAAGGTTTGCACACAAAATTAACTCAATTGCATATTGGTAAAGCTTAGATCTTATCGACATCTGATTGAGTTGGTTCTTTTCTAGGACCCTTCAAAAAATGTTTTGTAAAAAATAAACGGCTTAGATCTTTTATGTGCACCCACCATCAAACATTTGGGCGTATTGAAATGGGGTGTTGTAACGTTGCATACTCTCTCCCCCACTCCTAAAAGAAAAATAAACAAATAAATAATAAATGGCTGCCATAAATTTTGCCATATATGGCAGTGGAATTGGCATTTTTACAATTGAGTCCCGCTATAGGTAATGACGGCGTGTGGGGTCCACTGTTGCATTTCACACGTATAATTTGAACTATTTACTTAATTTTAAAATATCTTTTTGAGTAACCTTGCAAAAGATGAGCTCAATTTGATATGTGTAAGTGGTCGATCCAATTTTTCTGTTTCGATTCATAGTTTAGGATCCTTAATTTCGAATGAAAAGTAGAAAGTATGGATCAACCATTTACATATATCCAATTGAGGTGACTTATATCAAGGTTATTCAAAAAAATATTTTAAAATTAATAAATGGTTCAGATTATCTGTGTAGAACCCAAAAGTGAGTCTCACCACGCAATTTGCCTTTTCTTTCCCCATTTTATCGAAACGGAGGAATATTTCTGCCATTTCTCGGCCCCGGTGTAAATGCACTGGCAGCCGTCGGTCGATCTAATTGTTCGGAAATTTTATCCCCACCCTGTATAGTGGGATGCCGACAAAATATGTATATTTAATGATAAAAAAAAAAAAAGAAGACAAAATATGTATTCGTATGGTCTCGTTAAATTAATCGGCCCATTGCGCTAAATAAAAATTAGACCAAAATGACATCTTATTACTTGCACCTCATGTACAAAATAAGTTATATACATCTCGCACTGATTTGTCCATCTCCTTTTCTACTCCTACTCTATGGTTGATAATATTTCTGCTCTAGCTCTGGCCAACAATCCTGTTTTTCATGCTCACTCCAAGCACATTGCTGTGGACTATCATTTTATTCGGGAAAGGTTGCTTCCAAGGCTTTACTTTTGCGGCATATTCCTTCTGTGGACCAATTGGCTGATATTTTTACTAAGTCTCTGCCAATTTCTCGTTTTCTGTATCTTTCTAGCAAGCTCTTGGCGCCTCTCTCCATGAGCTTGAGGGGGGATGATAAGCAGACTAGTGTATCGTGTAACACCTCGACTGAGAAGCACTGGATTCCTCCACCTTGTGTAACAGATTCTCAGTCCATAACAGAACAGTGCCGAGTTAGTTAGGGATCTTATTAAGTGGATTGTAATCAAGATTAATGAGTAGTGCGAGATGTATATAACTGATGTAATCGCTGCTATTGTGTGATTGTGGAATAGATTGGTCAGTTTCTAAAAACTCTTTAGCTTTCAAATATTCAAAAAGTAAAATTATAGAAAGGCTAATGATGTAACACTCTCTGAAAAGTAGAATGCAAAAATCGGATCATTTAAATGCCTAAAAAATTGACCTATGCATTGCTCCCATTCTCAAATGTAAAATTTTCTTAACGACTTTGGTGTTTTGGTACTTTGCCACGGTCACACCATTTGGCGACCTTCTTTTTACGGTTTTCATTTTCTCTTTTTTACATTGTAACTGTTTGGCAGCTTTAAGCCAAAACATATTTTCACAGAATGAGTTCTCAATTTATGAGTTTAGAGAAGAGAAGTAGAAAAGAGCATGTGAGGTCCTTTTCATATTCTCTTCTCATTTTACCCCATTTATTGAGTGACACTTTTACGCTTCACTTAATTGGGTATATACCAACTTGTCCAAATATGTATACGTTTCCATCTCAAACTCGAGCCCAACCATAGGTACATTTGGTGTACACCAAATGATCGATGTACCTATAGCTTTTTTGTGCAAGCTCCTCCACAAAAACTAGAAGACAAGATAGCGAGAGAGAAGAGCACGACGGCGACATCATCAGGTGAATAATTTAGGTTTATTCCACAAAAACTAAGCAGCAACAACTTAATCGTTATTTTAATTTTCTCTTTTCTAAGTTGTCTATATTTTTTTTTCCTTTAGTTTGTATGTTTTTTTAATGGGCAAAGTACAGATCACCTCCCCATAGTTTTGCCTTTTGACACTTCACCTCCCCGACGTTTGGAAATGACCAATTCGACACCTCATGGTTTCATTTAGTTTGCATATTACCTCCCTGCCGTTAAAAAAGCCGTCCATTTTGACAGGAAGTGCGGTACACGTGCCTATCATGAAACTGGAATGAGAAATGTACTTTAATAAAATTGTACTTTGATGGAAAGAAGACAATACTGCCCTTCTCCACCTTCCTATAAAATTGTACTTTGATGGAAAGAAGACAATACTGCCCTTCTCCACCTTCCTCTAGTCAATTAAAAAATCGTAACCCCAACCGAGTACTTCTGGCAACCAACAAATTATCCGGAGATTTTCTGGCGTGAGGCCGTGGCCGCCGGAATCAGTGGTGAGGTGATGGGTCTCTCTCGATTATGGTCAAAAGAGGGGTACGGTTGATGAGAGGGGGAAATTAATCTATGGAGCAAGGCGAGGGGAAAGGGTGGGAGGTGGATCGTCGACTAGTGGCTGCTAGCGTGGAGCCGCCAACTGGAAAACAAGGAGTACCACGTACGAAATCCGCCATTGACATTCACTGTTCATTCTAGTCAGGTTCTCCAAATAGCTCGAAAATCGATTTGCAGCACAAATTCTTGTTCGTCTCTCCTTGACCATCTCGGAATAGTCAATGCAATCACCGTCTGACCAAGGAGTGGTCCGCACGTGCCGTCGAAGCACTGGTTCTTTTCAGATCTTCCAAGAACGAAGTTGCTCAGAAATCAGTTTTGAGTGTCGGGTTGTGTTCGAATCAAGGAGACGATCTCAGTGGTGCAAACACCGTCGTGTTCCGTTGCCGGAGGAAGTCGCACGCAAGGTTTGAAGTTTGTGTGTGAGAACGGACTGCTGCGGAAGAAGAAAGGTTGAAGAACAGTGAAGCATGTTTCTTTCTCTCAAAGTAGAAATTGGAAAGTCTAGTCAGCATTCCATTAATAGATGACGAGAGAGAGCAAAGAAATGAACAAGAAAATAAAATTAGAGTAGGGTACTATGGTCATTTTACATTTTCCGTTAACGGTGTTAGCATAGCAACTTAGTCCAAAACCATGAGGAGTCGAATTGGTCATTTCCAAATGTCAGGGAGGTTAAGTGTCAAAAGACCAAACCATAGGGAGGTAATCTGTACTTTGCCCTTTTTTAATTAATGATGGTTCGAAGTCCTTTTTTTTGTTTTTTTGTTTTTGCAATTAGTTGGATTTTTCATAATCGTTCTTTAATATAAAATAATCACATTGTTGGAGACTTTCACTCACCAAAAATAAAGGAAGAACAAAAAAGACTTCGAATAAAAAATCATAATCGTAATTCCACGTGAAGAAGGCTTTGGTGGGGAAAAAGTGTATGTACTTGGCGGGAACATAGAATATGAGTTTAATCGGAGAATACAAAAGTTTGAAGTGGTTAAAGCTTTGAAAATGATGAAACCGGGTAAGGCCTTAGGACCAGATGGTATACCTATTGAAGTGTGGAAAAGTCTAGGTGACCTAGGGTTGACTTGGTTGACGAAATTGTTTAACAAGATTATTATGACTAGGAAGATGCCCGACGAATGGTGGAGCACCCTAGTACCTATCTATAAGATAATAAAGGAGATATTCAAAGCTGCAACAACTAGAGAGGTATTAAATTGGTAAGTCATACGATGAAGTTGTGGGAAAGAGTTATTGAGCATCGCTTGAGGATGGTGACTACGGTGTCAGAGAAACAGTTTGGGTTCATGCCTGGAAGATCAACCACAGAAACTATCTACTCCCTCCGTCCCACTCTGTTGTGCCATTATTCCTTTTTGGGATGTCCCAAAATAATGTACTTGTTTCAAAACTTTTCAATTTTGGATGTCCATATTACCATTTTACCCCTCATTTCTCCCTCTCCAAATTCAAATTTTGAACTTGATTTGAAAGGAAGTGGAGCAAATGGTAAAATTGACACCAAGTCAATGCAATTATGATATTTTCTTAAATTATGTGAAAATCAAAATAGGCGCAACAAATTGGGACAAAGGGAGTACCTATTAAGGAGATTGGTAGAAAAACACAGAGTAAAGAAGAAGGATCTCCATATGGTTTTCATAGACTTAGAAAAGGCTTATTATGATAGGGTGCCTAGAGATATCATATGGTGGATTCTGGAGAGAAAGGGAGTGACCAAAGGGTATATCGAGGTGATTAGAGACATGTATGAAGGTGTTGTCACTAGGAATGGCAACGGGGCGGGTTTTTGCATATCCCGACCCGAAAATCATTACCAGCCCCCGGCCCCGCCCCGACCCCGACCGGGTTTTTTTGGGGTACCCCCGTTCCCGCCCCGATCGGGGAACGGGTTTACCCGCCCCGCCCTGTAAAAATTAAAAAAATTAAAGTATAAGTAAAAAAGTAAAAAAAAAAAGGCTGAATAAGAATAAAAATTATCTAGAAAATAAAACTCTTGAAATTATTTTTGTGTCTTTTGGTATCGCTATTTTATCTAGACTTTTAATTGCAAACAATATTTTAGATATCTCATTTCATTTCTTTATGTGTAGAATTTATTATAAATATTTGAAGAAAACTTTTTAAAAAATCCACTAAACACTAATAAATATCAATTTTTATTTCTTTTTTAAATTTAATTAGGTTACTTGACAGAAAAGAGACATTATTTTTTGGATTAATGCTAAAAAAATAAAAGGACATGTATATAAGTATATATACATATATAAATAAATATATAAATATATATATATATATATATATAAATACATCATAAACCCGCTTTTAGAGAGAGAAGAAATGTCTTTTTCTTCCATGAACCCTACCCGAACCTGGGCGGGTTTGGAAATTTTTACCCCGACCCGATACCCGAAAATAGGGTGGAAAACCCACCCCGTTCGGGGTGGGGCGGGTACGATTGCCATCCCTAGCCGTCACTACCATTAGATCACCAGTAGGGAAAACAAGTGAATTTTCAATCACTGTAGGATTGCATCAAGGGTCAGCCTTGAGCTCGTACCTCTTTGCCTTAGTTATGAATGAATTGACTAGACAATTTCAGGAGGATATCCCATTGTGTATGATGTTTGCAGATGACATTGTCCTCGTAGATGAAACCGTTAGAGGTGTTAATACGAAAATAGAAATTTGGATGGAAGCATTAGAGTCAAAGGGTTTTCGGATAAGTATGAGTAAAATTGAGTATATGGTGTGCAAGTTTAATGGTACCAGCAGTGCTCATATAGAAATAGTGATGATCCAAGACAAGGAGATACCAAAGAGTGATCATTTTAGGTACTTAGGCTCAATTATTAGTATAGATGGAGAGATTGCTGATGATATGACCCATAGGATCCAAGTGGGGTGGCTCAAGTGGAGGAGCACTACTAATGTACTATGTGACAAGAAGGTACCCATAAAATTTAAGGAAAAATTCTATGGAACTGCCATAAGACCAGCGATGTTTTATGGGATACAATGATAGCCTATTAAGAAACAACATGTGAGCAAGATAAGTGTAGCGGAAATGAGAATGTTGAGATGGATCCATTTCGGCTTCCAGAGACGCTACCCGCGCTGCCAAATCGTTGTTCGCCATGGCTGAAATCTTGAAAGTAACCTGTCTTTCTCTAGAATGAAGAAGGAGGTAGAGAGACTTGAGAAGTTTTGATAATGGTGCATAGAGTGAAACACCACAATCCTTTAAAAAGCAGTTCCAGCAGTCGAAGAGGCATGCCCGCATTAATGGGCACCCTTAATCCAGCCGACTGTCCTTGGAAATCGAAGAGTTGCATGGAAAAAAGAAATACCGCACGGCGCTATGATAAACCGCACGGCATTTTAATGTCTGGAAATTTAAATCCAGTTTCCTCGGGAATTGATCACCCCTACCACCAAAATTTTCTCGAAAATCGAATTTTCCTGTCGTAGTTAATCCAAAATCTCTTTGAGAGTTGTGCTTTGATTAAAGGGTTGTCTAAACTCTCGTCCTCCGGGACTCATGGAATTTCTCGTCCCTCGAGGACTTGCCGTATTCGCACTTCTCGCAGATTTCGTCCTCCGGGACTCGCCAACGTTCTTTTGCCACCGGAATCTTTCCAGTATCGACTCACGATATTCTCGTCTCGAATTTTTTTCATTTTAGCCTCCCGAAGGCTCGTCTCAAACTTTCAAGCTTCCCGAAGGCTCGCTTCGAATTTTCAAGCCTCCCGAAAGCTCGTCTCAAATTTTTAAGCCTCCCTAAGGCTCACTTCAAATTTTCAAGCCTCCCGAAGGCTCGTCTCGAATTTTTAAGCCTCCCGAAGGCTCGTCTCGAATTTTCAAGCCTCCTAAAGGCTCGCTTTGAATTTTTCACAACATTTGCCTCATGATACTCTACTAGCATCCAATCTTCTCAAGTTCACTGCATAATTGTCCTCCGGGACTTGTTTTGTTTGCATCGTCCCAATTGAACTACGTTGGTCTGATCCCTACAACGGGGTAAGTAGACAGCTCCACGAGCGCGACCACTCATGTCACTTACTTGCATTTTTGAGCATTTTTTTTATCTCCGTTCAAAGACTTTAGAGCGATGGATTGGGATGCCTATTCTTTAAGTGTCACTCATACCAAACCGATGGTACCCGAGTTACGTTAAAGAGGGACTACTGTAGACACCCTAATCCGAACCTCGAAGGGTCTTTGTCCACCTCGATGATGAAATAAAGGAAACGGTACCTTAGTGAGCTTGAATGAAGGATTCCCTCAGCCTAAACAAATCCTCAGCCCAAATAAAACCAAAAGCCCAAAAATCCAGAGAAAGCCCAAGATCCCTGGACTGGACCTGGAACGCCGCACGGGACACCCCTACATCGCACGGCATATCGAAAGTTACAACGCCGCACGCGATCATGGGGTTAGCCGCACAGCATTTCATGAAAAGTACTGACTGGCTCAAAAAGCTGTCGGCCACGCCCGTCTGAGCCACAGCTGCAAAATGGCTCAGCCGAAAATACACTTCTGGCCCGCCCAGAAAATACCTCAACTATTTGAAATTCAAAATTCTTGGCTCTTGCCTATAAATACACCCCTCCACTCAAGAGGAAAGGGCCCTTGATCACTATTCCACCATTTCTCTCTCTTCTTGCTTTCACATCCATTCCCCACTTTCAAGTCTTGAGAATGTTGCTTTCAAAAGACATTCTCTAGGCTTCTTGCTCTATTTTTCTCCTCACCATTAAAGCTAGTCCCTTACTAACTTTGAGACCCCAACTACCCAATACACCCATCTATTACACACATCCATACTTCTCTTTTCTCTACCAACCTTACCGACGCTCATCCACCGCTATCCATCCTCATTCAAAGCTCGAGATCAAAGGTTAAAACCAAGTTTTCTTGGGCAAGGCTCTGTCCTGGTCCTGAGGGGGCTCTTCTATTGTCAGGCTTAACCCCTTTTGGTTAAGATCTGGTCTAAAAATCATTTTTTTACAAAGCAAAGCAGCCCTTGTGCTGGGTAAGCTACGCCGCACGGCGCTTTGATGCATCACACGGCGTAGTGGGCTCACATGCGCGGCATTTCAGTTAACTGCTATTTTCTTATCTAAACTGTCTGGATCATGATCGTTTTCGTTGGATCTGTTTCTATCCATCATCGGTAGCCTCGGAACAAGACCATATCTACAAGCCATGTTTTATCTCCTCGAATAAACTTTCTCAATCTTTCTGAATAAACGAATGCATTAAAAATGGTTTTCTACTTGTGGCTTAGAGGAATGGTACTGTTCTGGGATGATCTAATGGTTGTGAGTTTTCTGGTGTTTTGAAAATAACGTCGTGCGTCGTACTCAGTACGCCGCGCGATGTTATAAAAATTATTGACAGTCACAAGACAAGGTCATAACCAAGCACGGCATATCTTATGGCCGCACGCCATATCACGGTGTGCCGTATAGCAGAAGACAGTGATCCAGACAATTTGTTAAATAGCTCTTATCTATATTTTTGTCGCATCATCCTTTATCATCTCTGTACAGTGAGCACCACGTGCACGCCAATGTGATATATCCCGTCTTGCTTCCCTTTCCCGTATGTGTTTTTGAAGTTTTTCAAATGATATTAAATCCCCCATCTAAAATGTCTAGTAGAGACCGGTTTTGCCGGGCAAGCGGGGTGCTTTTCCAACAAAACCTTCCCCGTTCGTAACGTGGCTCCCGGACCCAAAATCTCAACGTTGTCGCTAGATCAAAAGCCTTTTTCCTCAAACAAACTCTCGATTTCTCGGATCATCCATCTCAAAAATTCGGGTGGCGACTCTTCGAGTGCATGTCGGGCGCGGGAGCCCACAATACCTTTCTTTCACATTTAACGTTATATTCATCTCTCTTCCCTCACGCCAATCTTTCTCCTCTCTCTCTCTCTCTCTCTCTCTCTCTCTCTTTCTCTCATCAAAATTTTCCTTGAAGTCGTAATCGCTCAACGTCTCCGTTCTCGTTCATTTACGCTTGGTTCAATGGAGGAAATGTAGGACTTTCAAAACCTAACTTTTACTAGGGTTTACTACCTACGTGTTTATTCGTGTATTAGAAATAGTAGTAATGGCATGTGAGAGATGGAAAATTGGTAGAGAAGGTTGAGAGTTGAACCGTTAGGTATCTAATGCATAAAACAGAAACGTGTGGGCACACGCCCCTAAAATTTATAAAATTGGGTGCGCCCTTTTTGGAAAGCGCGGCGAAACGCTCAATTCAGAGTCGCCACTCGGGTTTTAGCGGTGAATCACCCAAGGAACCGAACTTGAAATGCTTGCTACGTTTTGATTGAAAAATGTTTGTAAACTGGTCCGTTGTCATCTTTGATATCTAAGGTTCGGGAGCAAGGTTACGAGAGGGGAAGGGTTTTAAGGCCTCTTGCCCAATCCGGAAATCGGTCTCTACTCGGGCATTTGTAAAACATTTGCGCTTCTCTCGCATTAATCATTTTTTAGCCAGTTAAGGCGGGGGAACAGTTTAAGGGGGATTAAAACTGTAACATGTTGGCAGGATGTGATAGATGGCATGCTAGCTTTATTGAAACAATTAGTACATGATGAAAACAGACTCCTGTGAGAGTTTTAAACAAATTGGAGGGAGTGGTTATGGAGTGTCTTGCGCAGGAAGAAATCAGCATGCACTGATCAAGTCACTGCATGCTGATCAAACTTGCGTACGCTACAACACAACCCGCGCACGCTAACCCACAACTCTTATTTTCAACCCTCTGGGCTTTGGAAATGACCGGTGCACACCAGGACAAACCAAACAGTTTATATATAGTTATAGACAGTTTAAATGGGCTACAAAGCCTCAAAATGAATAAAACACCCCATAAACAGTGTGTGGATAAAATAGAGGCCAAGGCCTAGTTACCCATGCAAAGGCCAGCCACTGGTCAAGAAGGGACCTACGTGCGCAGATAAACCACTGCAGCACGCAGGTTTGAGTCTTCTGACCAATGCTTGGTTTGACATGTTTCTGGGTTCTTTCTTTTTCTTTTTTTTTTGGATAAATTAGCTTGAAATTAAAAAAGGTTAACCGAATGTACAGCCTACAAGGGGCATACCACATGAGGAAAAGAAAAGGAGAAAAAAACAAGATTGAAAAAAGTGCGATAACCCATGCACAACCCGCATGGAGAGTATGGTAGAGTAAATAAGATAATAGAATTGCCATATGTGTTGAGATCATACTCCCGTTGCACTCCATCTAAGTGGAAGGATAGTACAACGGGGTATGATATGTAGTGAAACAAGCAGTAATAACATAAAAGCGAACTACTGCCTGACACAACCCGCCAGGCTAGGAAATAAAATAAATAGTCACGATCAGAAATGACCAAATGATAACCTTCACTGAATAATTGCAGCTACATAGCACCTCGGCGTCGGGGGGGTTTAAACTGCAACAACAAAGGAACTAGGCACCAAGAAGAGGCTCGATCCGGAGATGACGGCATCCGACAGAGGGCCCAACCCTGCACACCACGCCCATTCCATCCAATCTAATACACTCTCATCCACAGTCCAAAGATCGCCAGAAACAACCCGCCCTCAGCCAAAACCCAAAGCCACTAGACATATTCAGAAAGACCCCAGGGATATTCCATATAAACATAAATGAGTATTGAAAAGGTAACCAACAATTTTAACAAAGGAAAACAGTAAATAGGTTTTTAGCATGCTCACAGTGGGATGTATGGAATGAAATACATAAAACAGTCAGACACTGACCCCCACGCCAGTACTGCACATATAGCCATGATTGGCGTACGCGTGCTTGCGACTGGCGTGCGCCAGTTCTAACCCAGAATGATTTTGAAACCTTGCTAGCTTTTGGGTTATGGCTGGTATTGATTACCACTCTTGACCCTGCCAGCCCCCCTCAGGGATCAGAACAGAGAGTATTACCAAGGTGTTATACCTTTGGTTTTGGTTTTGAGTTTGAAAGGATGTTTGAGCTTGAGTAGTGGCTTGAAGGGTTGATGGATGATGGGTGGTGGATGAGTGTAATGAGAATGGTGTATGGAAGTGTTACTTGTTTGCTTTCCTTGAAAAAGGAATGAATGAACAAACAAGAGCTTGTTAACTTGAAACTTGGTAAACTAACCTTTTTTTGTAACCCTTTGCAAGGGATGCATAGAGGGGGTATATATAGAGGATGGAGAGAAGTAACCAGCTAAGTAATGGCTGACTTGGCTTGGTAGCTAAGTCTCCTCCTTTGAAAAGGTTGGTGGGAGGTGTGTGAGAGGGGTAGGGAACTTCCCCTGCCTCGAGATTGCTTCTCAGCTGGATAAAATAGAGTATGGGGTGGCACAAAAGTCCTGTGATCATGGCTGAATAAAGGTGATGAGACTAGCTTTGACCGGCATACGCCAGTCTGGACCTGCATGCGCGGGTCCAAGCCTGGTCAACGGTCAAAGCTGACCAATGACTGACACGTGGCAGTGGAACAGCGCACGCTGGTGTGGGACCAGCGTATGCAAGTAGGGTTTGGCTGAGGCTTTTTGGTTCTCGTTTAAAGGGTTTGAAAGGGATTTATCCGCTCAAAGCTCGAACACCCTAACATTCTCGAGGTGTTCTTGATCTTGTTCATCATCGGGGAATCGAAGACCATAAGTAAACTAATCTGGACAGTCCAGAATAGGGTGTCTACAAAATGAAACGGCAAAAACGTTTTTCATACATGCTGGAACCTGTCCGGAAGTTTCTGTCCTTTTTGAGGTAGATTCAGGGGAAACGTATAACACAAAAATTGTATATCTCAATAAGTTATGCGATATTGATATAAAATTCATCTAAATCGGAGTTCGGGAGAATTAGTTATGGATTTTTGAAGTTGCTGTCTCGTAACAGTTTCGTGACAGACAAATGATACAACTTTGAGCCTGTTTTTACCCAGTTAGATGACAGATTTGGATTTTGAGTAAAACACAATAGTTGTGGATAATTGAATTTTAAGTGACTTTCATATAGAAATTGTCTCAAACAAAGATTTGGGGAATTTAATACAATTTTCGGAAGTAATTGTACTGTCCAGCTTTTAAGCAACTTATTGTTCTAACTTAAAACTTATGTTGACCCCGCTTGATGTTAAAATTGGACTTTGCATGAAACACGAAAGTTGTTCCTAATGTAATAAACTACGTTTTTGTAATGTATCATGATTTTTGGAGTTGTATTGCTATTTATTAGAAATTGGAAGTTGTTGGATCGTTCTTATGTCGTTGAATCTTAGTATTTGTGTTTTTATGTTCATTTTAGTTAATTTTTTGACTTATGTGATTGATAAACCCACGTGATGCATGAGTCCAATATTTTGGCACAAATGACATGTTGGTGTATTAATTAAGATAATGAATAAAGTTATGACAATGTGGGTTGGAGTGTTTCTATCCTGCATGGGTCGTGAGCCAATCGCAATTAGGGGTGGCAAATGGGCGAGTTTAGGCCAAATTGGGTAAGTTGTAAGTGGGTTAGGTCTTTAATGGGTCATTGACCCATTTAGAACCAATTATTTATGAGCCTAAGTACCCATACCCAACCCGACTCATTTATTTAAAATCAAACCCGACCTGCCCATTAACCCAATTATATATTTTTTTTCCTAAACGGCATTAACCCAATTAGTCATGTTCATTGAAATGACTATATTACCACTATACATCTAAATGACTAAAATGCCCATGTCCACTTAAATTATCATATTATCCCTATATACAAAAGGATTGTGATTTTGGCACTCCAAAAATTGATGGAAGGGCTCCAAAATTGAACTCTGTTGATACACAAAACGACGTCGTGTGTGTAAGTCGATCTTAGCAAGATTCCTACACACTCCCAGTCCCAAAATCCCATCAACTCCAGCTCACTTCAACCCTTTCTCTCTATACATGTCTGTATATATCGTAACTGAATTTTCTGCTTCATATTTGGTTAGGGTATCGCATTGGTAACTTTGCTCTGTTCATCTGAATTGCTAGTTTGGGTCTCGATTTCTAATAATTTTGCTGAAAATCATCTCTCTCTCTCATCCCAATAGTTCTGGTCTTACCAGGGTTCTTGCTTGGTTCCCTGAGTGGTTTAGAAAGCAATATTGCAGAGAAGGAAATATAGAACCCTATGTTGAGACTCGGGGGGGGGGGGGGGGGTGTTTTGTTTAATGGGTTATGTTGATGACCCATTGGGTCATTTAAGTTGATCCAATTGATGCCCAATTGAGATCCATTAATAGATGGGTTAGATGGGTTGAGACCCATTCTAACCCAACTTATAAATGGGTTGGGTTGGGTCTAATTTTTAGTAAGTGGGTTTGGGTTTACTAATGGGTTTGGATTCAATTTGCCACCCCTAGTTGCAATATTGCCAGAGGTCTTGAGCAGTGCCCACATCCTAGGAGTGGGTCGGGTGTATGGGAACCAATGTTCTTGAGCCGTGCTTGGGTCCTAGGAGTGGGCTGAGTGTATGGGAGCTAAGGGTCATGAGTCGTGCCATGGGTCTGGAGAGTTAGGCCTGGTGTATGGGAGCCTAAGGTCATGAGCCATGCCAGTGGTTTGGATGGTTAGACCTGGTGTATGGGAGCCTAGTGTACTGGGATAGCTGTGGATGGGAGCCCATGTCAGATAGCAATTTTGGTTGACTAAGAAATTGGAAATATTGGATAACGTGGTGGATTGACTTGAGGCATTAAATCACATGTTGAGATTATTAATTGAGTTGTGGGTTGTGAACCCTATGAATTGAGATTGAAATGGTGGAATCTATTGTGTTAGATCTTAAAGAATTGAAGTTATCATAATGGTGATGTTATTTTTTAAATTACTGTTCTTTGCTCTTATGTGTATAAAAGTTTTTACGTGATGAATGAGTAAATCTTTGTAAAGGGGTGGCTTTGGGTGCCCTACCGAGTGATTATCGCTCATGGTGCTTCTTTTTGTGGCCCTGGCATTTTATGCCAGGTTTTGAAGATAATGTGGAATATGAGGAGCCGCCTGCAGAATACGTGTAAAAACCCATGTATTATTTTTATTTTCTCTAATTTATGGTTAATGTGGAGTATCGTATTTGATGCGTATTTCATTAACATAGTTGTATGGATGAACGTGTCATCATGTGTGGGACTTTCAGTGGACAGTTAAGCTATGAGTTCGGTGTTGAAATGATGTTTGGAGGTGTTGGTAGCGATCGGGGTTCGATTCAATGAACGTTCGTAAAATTTTAAGATTTACCAGGCGATACCGGTACTGCATTCTTTCCAGTACCGGTACCCATTGACCAGAGGCTATGCAATGCTGACATTTTGGGGTGCCAGTACCGGTATTGCAAATCGCCCAGTACTGGTACCCGCTGAGAAAATTCTGAATTTTTAGCACGTGATCCGGACTTCTATTAATAGGACTCACTCTTTTTCACTTCCAAACCCATCAAACAAGCCCTAAAACACCCCTTCTCACATCTCTCTTCAAATTTCACTCAAATCCTTGGATTTCTACGCAAATCTACCTCAAAACTTCAAGACCTATATATTAATTTTTCAAATATCAACTGGGTTTCGAGTTTCTCACTCTTGGAGGTAAGATCCATGGTTTTTGGCTTTCTTTTCTCTCTCTTCTCAAACCCAAGCTTAGATTCACTCTTTGATCACGTTTTTGGATAACCTAGGTTGTAACAACTCCGATTTTTAACGAATAAAAATCTCGTTGTTTTCGAAAATCTTTGATGAAATCTTGAATCGCTTTTGAATAATCCGTCATAATTAGATTTTCCTCACTCCGAGCTATCTAGTCATTTTCTAAAGACAAGTGTCTAGTATATTTTTCCTACTAATTGAGAAGTCTTAGAGTTACCTTTCTTGGCTGGAAATCCTACTTAGCAAGCCTAGTTAGCTTCTAACCGATTCATTGAGGTAACCTAACTACCAATTGCACTTCCAACCCTAGTTGAACCTTTCCAAACCCTAAAGGAACCCTTTGGACCAAAGCCATCCTTGACTTTTACCCATTGGACGATAAAAGTTAGGGAAATCTTTATCCATTGGACAATAGGTTTTCCCACCAAGGTTATTTTATTAGATTGTTCAAAGTACACTTATATAATTATATATAGGCTTATATACACATGCTTGAAAGTATATATATAGATTATTCTAGTATGATACTTTCCATCTTTAACTGTTGGTCGATAAATGTTAGGAGAATTGTTATTCATTGGATAATAAGGTCAAATCTAGCCAAAGTACTAGGCTTTATTAATTTACTTACTTATTAAATCCTCCATGTGTTAATATACTTATATATATATGTACCCTAGATTTTGTACCTAGGATTCTCTATGTACCCCAATATAGTTTTATAATGAGACATGTGCCAAATTGACTTAGTTTAATAGGGAATTTTGACTTGGAGATTTAGTGAGGTCATGTAGTACTTGTGTACTTTGGTATACTTGGTCATACTTTCATATATATATTAAACAAGGGAGAAAGAGAGAGAGAAAGCCGAGAGAGGGAGGGAGGGAGAGGGAGAGAGAGAGAGAAAGAAAGAGAGAGAGAAAGCCGAGAGAGGGAGAGAGAGAGAGATAGGAGAGTTGGGGCATTGGAATCTTGGTCAGCTTATTATGCATTGGAATCTTTGACATTAACTATTTATCTTATTTCCTAGTCTGGCTGGATGTGCCAGGTTATAGTTTGGTTCTTGTTATTTCACTTCGTTTCATTTTTGCTTCACTCATATCATACCCCGTTGTGCTATCCTTCCTTACAGATGGATAGTACAATGGGGTATGATATCAAATCACATTGCACGCTTGTTGCATTCCGTAATTTATCCTACTCTCCATGCGGGTTGTGCATTGGTATCGCACTTTTTTTTTCACTCTTCTTTTTTTTCTTTCCTCCTGGGGTATGCCCCTTGTAGGCTGTACATTCGATTAACCTCTTTTAATTTCAAGCTAAATTACCCAAAAAAAAAAAAGTACTTGTACTTGTGGAAGAAGAAATATAGGAAGATATGAGAGAGATTTAGAAGTACATGATCTTCTTACATCCTTACAACTCAATCCCTTATACTTTCTCAAGTCAACCTACCACCATTGTCCTTATATATATATATATATATATGAGCATTGTACTAGAGAGAGATATAGAGAGAAAGAGGCCGGGAGAGGGAGAGAGAGAGTGTGATGTGTGTGCATGTGTACTCACTCAATCTAGTCAAAGTTCTTTGGCCAAAATCTTACCCAATCAAAGTACAACCAAATCTAGGTTTTCTTATACTTTCATATCCAAATAAATCTCCTAAGTACTAGACAAGACTAGGAACCCATTAGAATAACCTAAACTTGTCCTAGAATGGAAGTAAAGAAAGGAGAAGATCTTTGTGTGCTTTCAAGGATTGAAATAACAAGATAATGGAGCAAAATCCATTGGACAAAAGGAGAGAGAGAGAGGTCGGCCAAGGAGGAGAGAGAGGGAGCCAATCTTTGGCTATAAATAGGACCCCATTCTCACCATTCAACTCACACCTCTCATACTTCAACTTCTCTCTCTAGAAAGTCTTGTGTTCTTGCTTGTTCTTGAAGTTCTTCCCAAGTTCTTCAAGAAACTCATCCAAGGCCGCCACTAAACCGCCACTCGACCACCCTTTCGATCCAAAAAGTCTAGTAGCGTTAGTCAAGATCTGGTTTCGAGAGAAACCTTTCTCTTTCGAAGCTACCGGAAGCTTACCGTAGGAAGTCACACCGTCCAACGTACTTTCTTTCCTTCGTAGTCGTCACTACCGCCAAGAAGAATGGTAGGATTTTCCTATACCTCCTAAACTCTAAGTATAGCGTATGGTATGCGTATATTGAAATGAATGTAGAATGATCTTATCCCTATCCTAAGTATACTTAGAAATGTGTATTGTTTATCATGAATGTAGAATTTTCCGTCACCACTATTTCTAAGTATACGTAGAATTTCAATAAACATGTGTTGTTTTGAACTTTTGAAAAGGAAGAACGAATTTTGAAAAAAATACGTTTGTGACTCAACTTGAAGTATTCGTATCTTGATCTTAGAATGGTTATGAGCATGTGTATGTGTTTACTTGTCTTACTTGTTTGGTAAAGCATAAGTGGTTTACCACTCCAAAGGTGTTCGTCCATGTGGCACTATGCTTTACTTTGTGTGTTAAATGTTGAGCATGATGATGTGCTATTATGAGCATGCAATTTGAGATAGAGTTGGATGATCTTGTTAGTTTAGTTTCAAAATTACAATGAATGAGTTATGATTTTGTCATAAGAAGTCCTGCCGCGGAGTCTATGCATAAGAATGAGACACGGAAACCAAGAAAGTTAGAAACATGACACCTAGGGTGTGTTTAAAGGCGTTGACTTGGTAAAATATTTTTGAAACTACATAATGACCAAACGTGGTAGTCATTATGTGAGTTGTGTGTGTGTGCCAATGGGAACCCGGGACAGCGGAACCATTGTGAGGATACTCAGGAGACCGGAATGGCGGAACCGAGGTTGGGCGTGTAACTTGGTTATCCTTGGAGAGGAGCCAATGCTAATGTGTGCCAATGGGAACCCGGTGCGGCAGAACCATTGTGAGGATACTCGGGAACCCGGAACGGCGGAACCGAGGTTGGGTGTGTTGAAAATGGATTTTCGAAATGTTGATTTGATTTTGAAAATGGAAATTGGTGACACGGTCTACGACGAGTTGCGTAAGAGAAACACAGAAAATCATGACACCAACGATAAAAAGATAGTGAATGTGGATGTGTCATTGTTAACTATGTTGTTGAATGAGCATGTGTAATTGTCTAAGTGTCTTTTTGTTATAAGTTAAGGGTTAGTGGGTATGGTCTATTCTATTGAGCTTTCGTAGCTCACGGTGTTGCCCTGTGGTGACCCTGACATATTATATTGGTGGCAACGTCGGTATAATGTGTCAGACCTTATAGATGAACAGGGTGAGTTGTACACTTTGGAGGCCTTTGGAGCCGAGGAGCTGGCTAGGATGGAAGAGCAGGCAGAGCTATAGTTAGAAACCCTAGTTCCCTCCATTGATTGAATAAATGTACTCTTGTGAGAATAATGATGTAATAATGAGCCAGACTCAATTAGTTTTATCAATAAAATATTTATTTAACTTACCCAAATTTGGGGGCGTTACATAGGTTATAGATATTGAAGTATTGCTTCAGGAAAACTTGTTCTTGACGGATCTTTACGCGGTACACCTAGGGTTTTGCTTAAAACTCATTCCGATAGGGATTTCTCTCTTTATCTTCTTGTCATGTGGTGATGTTAGTGTGATGTTAGTGCTTGATTGCCATACTTGAATTTGATGGAACACCATAAGGCATGGGGATCTTATTTTGTTGAAAAGCTACATATTTTCATCTTAATTGTTGTGATCTATGAATTGTTTGTTGATGTGTCAGTCAATGTGGGATGTTTGAAATAAATAGATGGTTCCGTGTCGATTATGGTGATTTGTGATTGTAGTTAAGAAGTATAAGTGTGAGGTTTGTTGTAACGCAAGGGGTGGGAATATAGAAGTCCAAATAGGAATGATTGAACTGTAATACAAGGGGTGGAAATACATAATCGCAAGGGGTGGAAATACTAGGGTCGCAAGGGTAGAGTTTACTGTAACGCAAGGGGTGGAAATACAGAGTCGCAAGGGTAGAGTTTACTGTAATGTAAGGGGTGGAAATATAGTATGAGGTGTGAGTGAGAACGCTTTAATTGTTGTAAACGGTGTTGGTACGTGTGGTTCCTAAATTTATACCGGTGTGTTGATTCCTTGTACTCTAACGATTGAAATGGTTGTTGATTCACTTTTTGTTATATGATTTTTCCCCATTTAGCATGATTCACTACCTCCACACTCATCACCTCATTCACACGTAGATTTAGTTGAGATTTTCCTACTGAGATAGTGTGGCTCAACCTATCATCATTTTCAGGGGACAATAGCTTGCATGCTTGGAGTGCTTGGATGTGAAAAAGATACACTTATGAAGGCTAACTGGAGGAGTTATCTAACCATCTTTGTAAATTCCTTTTGGAAGTTGTGTGTAATTTTAATTATATTTTTTTTGACTATGGAATATAGTAAACACTTAACTCTCTTTGATACTCTACGTTTATGAAACATTTGGGACATCGAGCCAATGATGTAATCTTTTGGAAACTATTGGACGTGAAAGTATAATTATGGAAATGGAAATGGAAATGTTAAAGTCATTTGGGGTATCGTACGGATTATTGTGAGGATTTTATTACGGAAATCATTTATATTTATGTTGAAAATCGAGAGCGTGACAATACGAGGCGACGGAGCAGCAAGATGGGGATGGACCGTCGGAGCCGTGGTTCTTTCAATAGTTCCGTTGACTTAGTTGGCTCTGAATAAATTTTATTTAAGCTGACGTTTATTGCATTTCGAGATTTCAGACAATTACTTATTTGGACAAATTTTCAGTTGTAATAAGTTGGTTAAATTTTCTTACCGTTAAATTTGGAGACTTGAGATTTCTAGTTATTAATAAAATTGTTGTTTTTCTCCTAACAAAATAACCAATTTATTTATTAACGTACCCAATTTTCGGGGCGTTGCAGGGTGCAAGGTTGATTCAAAATGATGGAAATAGATATCAGTAAGAGAAGGAAAGGAATTATACCTACTAAAGATGGCTGCCGACCTCGCCGAAGTATTTGGACGTTGTTGAGCTTTCTGTACCCAATCGATAAGCTCTTGTCTCAATTCCGTAATCAGCAACTTTTGGTAGGGGAAAAGTAGCACTGGAAATAAGATTCATTGGGGGGCTTGGCAGAAGCTCACTGATAAAAAAGGAGTAGGTGGAATGGGCTTCAAGGACTTTGAGTCCTTCAATGATGCACTCCTAGCAAAGCAGTTTTGGCGCCTGACTAAAGAGCCAGATTCTCTATGGGCAAGAGTGCTCAAAGGCCTTTACTTTCCCAAAAAAGAGTGCATGGAGGCCATCAGAGGAGCTTCATCATCATGGATTTGGTGTAGTCTTTTAGAAGGAAGGAATCTTATCAAGGAGGGATTGCAATGGAATGTGGGTAATGGAGAGCTTATTGACTTCTGGCAAGATCGTTTCCATAATGCCTAGATTGAACCAGTCAGGGTAGCTGAGTTTATCAAACCAGTTTCTAAGGAATGGGATAAGGAAAAACTCAGAACTTGTATTTCAGAGGAGTATGTACAAGCAGTGTGCAAAGTCCCAATTAGCTATTCCAAAGCACAGGATAATCTCATATGGCGTCATACAAAATCTGGGAAGTATACAGTTAAGTCTAGATATTATCTGAGGAGGACTCGTGTTGATAGGGCAGACCGCAGCTGTGCATCCAGTTCCTTTACTCCGTCTAAGTCAATGTGGACAAAGCTTTGGGGAGCACCAACAGCCCCAAAAGTCTGTATGTTTATGTGGAGGGCAGCACGAAATTGGTTAGCATGTAAAGCAAATTTATTTCGCAGAAAGTGTGCACCCAATCCCCTCTGTCCAATTTGTGGAGATGCTGGTGAAACAGTCGAGCATATGTTGTTTCATTGCCCTTGGAGCAGGGCTGTTTGGTTTGGAAGCGGGAAGGCTTTTTGGATTATGCATAGAGAAATCACTGCTGTTGATAAATGGTTGGAGGACATCCTCTGCGGCTGCCTGTCAAAAGAAACGACCAAGGAAGATGTGGGAGCTCTATTTCAAATATGTTGGTGTATCTGGAAAGCAAGGAACAATTACGTGTTCGAGAAAAAGAACCCAAAGCCAGAAGAGGTAATAGAACGTGCAAAGAAGGATGTGGTTGATTATCTTCAAGCTGTGTGTAGTAGAGTCCAGCGACAACCTGCTGGGGTTGTTCGGTCGGGAAGGTGGGTAGCCCCTCCCCCTTCCGTTCTGAAAATCAACTGTGACGGAGCATTTAAATCCCCCGCAGCCTAGCTGCCTTTGGCGTTATCGTCAGAGACAATGGTGGATCGGCTCAATTGTGGCGTTTTGGAAGAGTTTTGGTATCCTCGGCCTTGGCCATTGAAGCTTGGGCTTTGCGTATAGCTTGTATTGTGGCAAAGGAGCAAAATCTCCAGGAAGTAATATTTGAAACTGATTGCAAAAATCTTGTGGACTGCCTCAACGATCAGAAGAAGCAATGGCCTTGGGAAATAGCTGCGATGGTGAAGGACATTACGGAATGGGCCCAGAATCAAAGATGGACTTTTGCCTGGTGTGCGCGATCTTCTAATAGAGCTGCCCATTGGATTGCATCAAAATGTATGGAGAGAAAGCTTTTATTCCAAACGGGTTGTATTCCGCCCGAGCTAATTTCTGTTTTGCTTAGAGATATGTACTAAACTTTTGTTCTATTCTAATGTGACTTAATCAAAAAAATAATAATAATAATGGAAGCAGAGGAAAATATGACAAGGGGAAGAGAATTGGCCGTGAGAGAGACTAAGGGTGGAAAGCATTATTATACAAAGGGAAGGAGACAAGATTAAAATGGGCAGATGGAGAAGGCCCACAAATATAACTCATGCTCCCTTGAGCTCATCTGTTAACTTGATTGATTCAAGGGATTCAAAACCGTCGGCAGAGGTAGGAGACCCATAATTCAGTCTCTATTTTGAAACACTGTCCGAGTTACTCTCAGAACTACCAAAAATTACCTTAGGCTTGAAATTACATTCTAAGAATTACCGTGCTATCGGTTTTTCTGAAGTACCTACCAATAGATCCCTTTTTATTATTACGATTACGATAAAAATAGGGGTGTTACAATACCAGTCTTCGAAGACAATCCAAAGGATCCGTCCGTGTTGAGCTTGAATTTCCGCGTAGCTGGCAACACCCATCCCACCAAATACTAGTCAAATTCAAACGTGGTTTACCAGGTTTACCCAAAAAAAGCTCCCATTCTAAAGCTTTGTTGACAGCATTTTGGATTCTCAAAACGGCAGGGATATTAGTCGACCCAGGACTGGTATAAAAAACGACTTCGTTAGACGAAGCCAAATAGCCCAAACAAGAGCAGGGAAAGGGGTAGCCCTACAGACCCCTAGATGACGGTGCAAAAGTTTACTATGGCAATTGGATTCATATGATCTAGGAGGGAATGACCAAGCTGAAAAAGAGGGACCTAGACAGAGGGATACCGCCAAGATCCCATATTTGCTTAGCACCTGAGCACTCTCGGAAAGTGTGGGCCGTGTGGCTAGGCAATTCTTCAACATTGCAACCCAGGGGGCAAAGTTATCAGTGGAGATTTTGCGATTGAACAAGAAGACTTTAGTGGAAAGTCTGTCTTGGGCCCCGTTCCAGGGGAAAAAAAGAGTCATTTTTTTTAAGAATGAAATTTCAAGCTAAAAAATTATGGGTTTATTGAAATATAAAAATATGCAATATGGATCTTATTTGAAAGATCTCGATGAGATCTTTTATACGATGTAAAAAAAAATTAAAAAATTATTGTTTTATTTACAATATTTTTTAGTTTGAAAATGTGAAATAAGTTGTTTACTACGGAGTAATTTTTTAAGAAAATTTCTGGAACGGGGCCTTGAAGAAAAAGCCAAAAAAAAAAAAAATGGAGGAAAAGAGGGTGACCATGGATTTTCCAAACCCAGGACCAGTCACTTTACAATTGCATACCTCACTACATCTCTCTCTCTCCTTTATACAGCAAACACAACTCAAACAATTCTTAACCGCCTCACCAATTCTCCCGCTCAACTACAAAACCAGCTAACAACTGCCAAGTCACCCATGGTCAACCAACTCTAGGTCAGGTACGTATCAAAACTAGAAACATATCCTAGATTCAACAACAAATATATTCAAAAGATGAGAAGAAGAAAAAAAGAACGGGATGACAGATACTACAATGAAAGGAAGCAGTCAGTCAAAACAATTGCTTGGATTTTACACAACTCAATGTTGCCGTTACATTGACATAAACAAAACAATTGCTCTCAAACCAATGGATGTTTTCTTTTTTATGACGTACATTTTTTCCTACGTACAAATTTTTGTTTGATCAGAAACCCAACCCAACAGAAGCGCACCCACGCACTCAATCGAAAATTTTCCCTGGTTCGACTTGTCGCCAACATCCCCATACAAGTGAAATCAATATATAATCTAGAACATACTAAAAAAAGACAATAAATAAATACAGAAACAAGCTCTAGTAACAGAAATTAAAGTTCTGTTCAAAAACAGGAAAAAAAAAACCTAAACAAGAAGGGGTATTGAAGCATAGAAGTAAGCTACACTAAATAAGACAGAACATTAATTTGTCAATAACACGTCGCTAAAGAAGTTTACAGACAAACAGAAAGTCGTTTGTAATCCAGAGTCCAGAGTCCAAACACACTAGAGCATGAAAAATTACAACATCCAACTATTTTATTCTACAAAATTACTAACATGTCACAATCTTCTGCTAGCATTCTTCTAACTATAAATATACACACCATTTTGTTTTTCCTTTGTTTCAAAACCAAAAAATGGAAAAGTTAAAATGTAGCAACTTCATTCCCCAAGTCCCTTTCTACGAGACTCAGCTCTCACTCAAGTTATGGGGTGAAAAATTATCACACTCCCATTGTTCATATACACTGAGTCATGAACCGTGAGTGCCATCGAAACCCCCTTGACCATTTTGCCTTCTTTTTTCCCGCCAATTCTCTCCCCACATCTTGGCCTCTGCAACAGCTCTTTCCCTATCCAGGCCCCTGGTCGACATCTTTACAGCTTCTTTTGGGGAGTCATCTCTATCAGATCCTTCAAAGTCAAATTTGCGTCCAGACCCTCCTCCGTCTTCGTTCTTTGAAACCCTTCCTAGACCTCTCTCATCTTTATTTCTTTTCTCATCTTTATCCCCAGGCAACCTGGTGTTTGGGTCATAAGGCTGGTTCACCAAATAAGAGAGGGCAGTCACGACATCTCCTATTAGAGGGCGAGCAGGAGCCTGTTCTTGGATGCACATAGAGGCAACAGCTAGAGCTTGGTAGAGCCCCCTCATTGGATACCGACCCTGCAGTCGTGGGTCCGCCAATTTGGAAAATTTTCGGCGGTCATTGAACAATGGTCGAGCCTGCAATTATGGGAAACTCACCTCTGGTTAATTATTGCAAAAGTATTAACAGTGATATGTGTAGACACATGAGACATGATTAAAGAATCTCCAGGTACTTCAAAATTTATGATCAGAAGTGTTCTTTTCTACCTTACTTTGCATTTTGAAGATTTTACAGTGCACTCCACTCTCCAGTAGACTATTTAAACTTCATTGTTATAATTGCATCTCTTGTGTTCTGCTACCTTGCTAGACTCTACAGATACCAAAATGATTTTTTGGAGTATGATTCTCGCGACTAAAAAGAATAGTTGAAGAATGATTTTGTGTTAGAGGAGTCTGCTGGTGGCTGACAAAATGTCAATCTCAACCCCCCCACCCCCGCCGAACTTTGACGTTTGAAGAATCTGTGGGAGATGCTCTTAGGCAACTAAATTCTAGAATGATCGAGTAATTACCCATGCGATCAGGTTATGTTCTCCTTGGGGTCGGGAGCTGTCAATGGCTTTGCGTCCAGTAATAAGCTCTAAGAACACTACCCCAAAACTGTAAACATCAGATTTCACTGTCAGTTGTCCAGTCATGGCATACTCGGGAGCACAATAACCATAGGTGCCCATGACCCTGGTGGAAACATGTGACTTATCTCCTGTGGGACCAAGCTTTGCAAGTCCAAAGTCAGAAAGCTTTGGGTGATAACCTTCGTCCAATAATACATTTGATGACTTGAAGTCCCTATAAATTACTGGAGGGTTTGCTTTATCATGAAGATATTCCAAACCTTGGGCTGCACCAGCTGCTATCTTCATCCTCGTGTTCCAATCTAGTGGTTCTTTATCTGGTGGAAGATCTGCACAAAGGTCATTTTTAAGTATTAGCAATTTTTCTATGAGTACTACCAACTTGCTTAAGAGAACATGTTCCAGATACTGGATAACAGAGAAAGCGTAAAAATGCCTAAAGTTAGTATAGTACTCTATGTCATAAGTCACAAGGTAATCAAAGTACCCAATCAAACTTTATCAAGTTCAGATACCTTGGGCACAGCTTGATCTTACAAATGCACCAAAAACATGCATTAGCATATTTTTGAAAATGCTGCACTAGCCCATTTTCCCCTTACTTGACAAGTTTTCATATTTCATGCAAGTGTTGGAGATAAAAGGGTAATAAAGTAACCCCAAGCAGCTATTAACAGAATGCACCAAGACAAGGATAACAAACATCAGCTGAAATGGAGGACTTGATGCTCAACAAGCAGCAAACAACATGAAATCATTTCTAAGGCTCTTCCCAATAAATCTACATATATGGAGTTCACGAAATACATAGAGACCAATCAAGGATTGCAAAGAAAAAGATGCATCAACTGGTCCATGGATCACGAAGTTCAGTATAAATGAAACCGTGCCAATGACACCAATTTGCTATCATAGAAAAGAAAAGGGAAAGCAGTTGTGCACTTCTCCACACATCCATAGCAATTTTGATCTTCTTAAAACCCTTGTATGGAATAACCCTTCTCTCAAAAGGTACAGTATTTTATCTGCAATATTTGGATAAAAATACTAAGCAACACACACTGGAAATTTGTGGAAATAGCCTTGCTTTAGAACAAGACTCTTAACTTTTTCTAGCAACTCCGTTTACACCTTTTTGCTCACCACAAGGGCAATAAACCACTCCTTCTCCAAAGACCATAGTGCCCGAACCATCTAAGCTGCCACCTAAGATTTTGTGATGATTCACTCGTTTCGTGTTTCTTATTTCTTATTTTCAGTTATTTATTTATTTCTCATTTGAGACACTAATCAAACACTCTTCTAGCAGCTGTTCAAAAAAAAAAATTCCATTAAAAAAAACACTCTTCTTGCAGGGCTCTTAACCTAAAAGTGTCCAAACCCCACCCCACCAAAATATCACATTAAGGCTCACTGGATTCTTGAAACTATTTCTTGCAATCTCATCTTTCCTGATCAGAATCACTTATCCATTGCCACTCAAGTTCCTCCTCTCCAGTTGTACAACATGGTCATCACTCCTAGCTAGTTTCATTACTTGACCATGTTGCTTTACAAATAGATATGTTCTTCAATTCTCGAAATCAAGCATTCAACTCTTGTTATATTGTTCCCAGCCAAAAAATGCTGACCTAGAGCATAAGTGACTTCAGAGGTTTCTATTATGATCATAACTTGCACTTGATGTAACAAATAACTGAAATGAAAAGAAAATCAGAATTTTATAAACAGACAGTGCACAGTGAACAGATACCATGAAGATGATCTTCTAAAGATCCCAATGGCATGAATTCATAGACAAGAAGACGCTGGTCCCCATCAGCGCAGTACCCAATCAAATTCACAAGATTAGAATGGTGTAAAAGGCTAAGCATTAGAACCTCCACAAGAAATTCCCTGTTACCCTGAAGCCCATTTCTGTCCAATTGTTTCACAGCAACAACCTGTAAAAGACGGGCACATTTATAAGGAAAAACACATCAGGAGCAACAGAAAAAGGCAAAGGAATGTTTACCTCTTAAAGAGCAAGCAATCAAAACAAGTAGCTAGTAATACATTTCCAAGGGAAAGCTATAACGAAAAAATTATAGGCTATAAGGCGCAGAAGATTGAATTTAGCGCTTTCATATATTCTCAAGAATTCACTTTTACAGTAGCCGACCCCAATTGATTGGGATGTATGGCTCGATTTGGTTTGATTTTGTTTGGTTTCACCCTTACACAAAGCATGTGTGATATACTGCAGACAATGAAAACTCTTTAGCCTTAATTGATTGACTGGACTCTAAGTGAGAGTATACGTAGTCCCACAGGGTTAGTAATCTCCTAGGACTAATAGTGAAGGGCGACTACTATCGTATCCCAATGTTTTGGGCTATGCACATGAGTACATCTAATGGCTCTAATATCGAGAATGTGGTCCCCTCACATTTATGGTCCAATCCCACGTCTAGTCTGGTCAATCAACTGGGCCCTCCAAGAACTTGAACAGAATGACTCACTCACAACACTTGCCTCACACATTTAAGGCTGCAGTTTGACTGTACTACTAGTGAAACAATATAATCCTACAGGATCTATATTCTTGTCGGACTAATAGGGAGGGAACTACACACCATATCCCGACTGTTCTGTGGATTTCATACTTGATGGATGTAGATGTTCTAACCAAACATATTTGCTGTCTTCTTGGATTCATAATACTCCTTGTGCTCTAATTGAGGCAAACAAACAGGGCCTAACGATAACACCCAAGAGAGTCAGGCAACTCATACTCAGTGAGTCACCCCTCTTGGGGTCTTTCTTACCTTGACATGCACAAGGAATGCTCATACTGGTACACTAACAGCGGACACCAAGTTATTGTGCATCTAATATCTCCAATAGAGGAGTTGAAGAAATCTTTTCAACCACAACTTCATTAAGCAATACCTACACAAAATCTAGAGAAATATCTAAGCGGGAAAATGTTCTAAGCAAACCCAAAGAGAGAAAGTCACCATTAATTTCACAACACAGAAGACATGATGCATTCACGTAAGATCCTGACATTTCAGTTTCCTTCAAATCGACAATACAATACTCTGTTAAAGGAATCCAAAGATTCTCTGAAGATAAATGTTTATCATATTACAGTGGTGTAATTTCAGTTCAAGTACCAAGTGTTTAGATGATGCAATTTGCATAATTTGTAGTCACTTTATTTGAACCTTGAAGACCAAACCAAAACAAGCCTTCATTTCCAAAGTATTGGAGATCGATCAATCCCCCCGCCGTACTTTTGGGGTTTGGGATATAACTTCACATGAAAAAATGGTGTACCTTTGCATGTCCATGCCAAGAATAAACCGAACCAAACCAAACCGAGCCTTATGTCCCAAATTCCCAATCACTTGGGGTCGGCTACATGAATCATTTTCCTCCATTGAGCTCTGTCAAGGGCCACTTGTTCACACAAACCCATTATACTCATATCTTTGTGCACCACAGCATCTAATGTCAATTTAGGTCTACCCCTCTCCGTAGCATTGCTATCATATCCGCTCTCTTAACTACTGCATCTCTTGGTCTACGGTAGACATGCCCGAACCACCTTAGCCTATTTTCCCAAAACTTCTCCTCTATAGGTGCTACACCTACCATCTCACGAACGGTTTCATTTCTAATCCTGTCTCGTCCAGTGTTACCACACATCCACCTCAACATACAAAGCGTTATCAAATAGAACAAAATGGAATCGAAAACTTCAAATTCAAACTATCAAGTTGGACAATATTTTATCTACTCCAGCTTAACAATGTACCAAATCTACCCTCCCACCCACCCATTAATGAGTACTAACTGGATGTGGTTTATATAAAAGATGATGATGATGAATAAAGAAAGGAAGAAATTACTTGGCCTGTGCTTTCAAGGCGCCCTTTGTATACGCTTCCAAATCCTCCTTCCCCTATGAAACACTCTGGCCTAAAATTCTTTGTTGCTGTGGCAAGCTCACGGAATGTGAATGTTTGCGCAGCAATATTGACAGCAGGTGCATCCTTTAGAATTGGTAGCTCCTTCGCTGACCCCGTGTTGCTTCTTGACCTTAGTCTGTCCGCTCCTGCAATTCATCCAAGACAATCATGTGAGATCAAGTACTAGTAACAAGTAAATCAAGCCACTTCCAATCAATAAACTCGAGATCAATACTTCAAAACTCAACATCTGGGTTACAAAGTAATCGTTTACTTTGTCTCATGGGTGCACAAGGAAGACCCATCAGACCTCTAGTTCGAATATGTTAAGGTTGCTCTTGGATCAAGGATTTAGGATGGGATATGCAAAGGAAAAAGGATATGCAAGGGATTTCTTTCCACAAATTCAAGGTGTGTTTCCCTAACCTTTCTTTTCCCGCAACAAATCCCTCCCCAAATCCTTGATCCAAACACAGCCTTACAAACAACTGACAAACAAATTGTTATTCCTCTTCGCTTGCAGGACCATATCTTTCGAAAGCCTAAAGCCCTGGATTGAGTTTATAGTGTCACCAAGTGAAACAACTATGTACCATCCACATCATTGATTCCATCATTCTAACAAACACCTCCTTGATTCTCCAATTACCAATCAAAATAATGACCAACCAAAACCATGTTAAGGTATCCTATCATGCACGAGAAGAAAATGATAATTCTGATCAAATAAAACCAACCAAAATCATCCACAGACCCAATACAAAAAAGCTGTTACTGGAACAGAGGAGTCCAGATCAGATCAAACACCTATATATATATATATATATATACGCAGATAAAGAGAAGGGACTAACCACAAGCCAATCTAGATATGTTGGAGGGGTGGATATCCCTGCGATGATCTTTTTGTTTATCGGGGATAAGCTTTCCCTCCTCCCTTGAATCAAAACAAGGAAAACAACCCATTTGATCTCCTCCCCCACCTTCCTAAAACCCAAATCCCTCTCTCAAATCCCTTTGCTTTGAAGATCTCAGATGTGCCCAAAAATGGATCAACTCTTCATATCCTCGATCTAGTCGAATAAAAGAGGCATCGAAGTCCGAAGGCTCATTTCCTCTCTCTCTCTCTCTCTCTCTCTCTCTCTCTCTCTCTCTCCGTATAGGTGTCTTTTATCTATGCGGATAATCTCAATCGATCAAGGCGACCCAAAATCAGGTGTGGAAAGACGACTAACGCAAAGTCAATCAAAGATTGGGAAATGCTATTGGAATTGGTTTCGTAGTTAAGAGAAAACCTGGAACTAGATAATTGGCAGTAGTATTGTTGGGACAGAACTGTTGCCGGCTTCTTCTTTCTTCTTTTTTTCCTCAAGATATGATATGCGACGAGGCAAATGATCAAATATATGGGGAACTTAAATAGGGTCCTATTCTACATGAAACTTAAGTTCTAATCTTTATAGGTTTGAAAACTTATGTTTTCATCCTGAAATTTAAATAATACCCATTTTGCCCTTAATAATTTTTTACATTTTAATAGAGCCGCTGCGCGGACCTAATTAAATAAGGAATATTGACTTTGTTAATTTGGTCCGCACAGCGGCAATCATGACAAAGTCATCCAGAATCACGACAAAATCATCCGGAATATAGAACTAACTTAAAAAGTTAGATTAAGGTCCTAAAATTCCTCACTATATAGGTGGAGAAATTCGGGATGTAGAACTAACTTAAAAAGTTAGATTAAGGTCCTCAAATTCCTCACTATATAGGTGAAGAAATTCGGGATGTAGAACTAACTTAAAAAGTTAGTTTAAGGTCCTCAAATTCTTCGCTATATAGGTGAAGAAATTCGGGAGGTAGAACTAACTTAAAAAGTTAGTTTAAGGTCCTAAAATTCCTTACTATATAGGTGAAGAAATTCGGGATGTAAAACTAACTTAAAAAGTTAGTTTAAGGTCCTAAAATTCTTCACTATATAGGTGAAGAAATTCGGGATGTAGAACTAACTTAAAAAGTTAGTTTAAGGTCCTAAAATTCCTTACTATATAGGTGAAGAAATTCGGGATGTAAAACTAGAAATTCGGGATGTAGAACTAACTTAAAAAGTTAGTTTAAGATCCTAAAATTCCTTACTATATAGGTAAAGAAATTCGGGATGTAAAACTAGAAATTCGAGATGTAGAACTAACTTAAAAAATTTGTTTAAGATTGTCATGATTTCGGATGACTTTGTTATAATTCCTGTATTTTTCATGATTTTGTCATGATTTATGTATTTGTCATGATTAGGGATGTTTTAGGTATTATTTAAATTTCAGGATGTCGACTTAAGTTTTCAAACCTAGTAGGATGGGAATCTAAATAAGTTGGGCAAATAGGATGGCTAATTAATTTCCTCCAAATATATATATATATATATATGAGACGAGGCCGTTTTGTTCTTACACACAAACACCTATATTTATGTACCGTATCTCTATTACTCAATCCATCCCTTATTTAGAGTCCAGTATTCCATTTTGAGCTGTCTCTTAATAAGTGTCTATTTTGTAAAGTTAGTAGGTAAAAGTTGGTGCATTGTCTATTTTATCCATAAAAGTATATTCCATTTTGAAAAGTTAGTGAGTAAAAGTGTAATGATGATGGATAAGTAGAAAAAATGGAGGAAAAAGTTGATGTGAAAGGTATAATGATGATGTCTTTTTAATAAGTTGGAGTTACGAAGCAGGACACTTAAAAATGGACGGAAGGAGTATAAATTATTATTAGGAAATGATTTTTCCATTCCCTTTTTTGTTAACGACACTCCTCTACAAGTGTATTTTTGCACCAAAAATTATCCCTTCGTGAATCAACCAAAAATACACTTGTAGTAGAGTGCCGTCACCCAGGTACCACTGCCAGCCGTAAGGGGACTCGAGTAGCACTCTCCCCCTCGTCACCTCCCTACTCCGGACCAAGTAAGGAAGCTCGCAGCGGTCCCACACACGCCAGCGAACCTGCAATCAAAGATGAATAATATCAGCATGAGACTTGAATAAGAACTACCAAACAAATGAAAGCATGCAAGATGTAATCATACCCTGTCAGGACGAAGCTCGTCTAGGAAGAGGCGGTAGGCGTTCAAGTCGCCCTTCCCCTTCTTCACTCCCCGGAACTCCTTGGACCAACGTAGGGCCCGGGGAAGCACTGTGTCACTAGGGCAGGAGGTCTCGGGAGGGTACATATCCAGTACCTCGTACGTCCACAGCTGCAGAATCAAACATCAAGGATTAGCACAGGATATGCAATAAGCGAATAGAAAGACAAATAAAATGCAAGAGAAGTTCGAAATGTACCTCCCAGACCCTCCAGTAACCGCCGAGGCTCTTCCCCTCTCCTCGGGAAAGAGACCCCATGAAGGCGTAGCACGCCCCCAAAGCTGCACCGCCCCAGTCAAAACGGGCTATCTCCCCGACGTCCCTCAAGGCCGGTAGGAGCGAAAGGTGTACCCGGTTACGCCTGTTGGGAAACAGGGACGCACCGAGTAAGTACAACAGAAAGCACCGTGCCATCTGCTCCTCCTGCACCCTGTCAGTCGGGAGCTCCTCTGTCCAAAACCCCAACAGTTGAGCGTACTGAGCGTCCTCCTTCTCCGCCCTCAGCACGTACCCCAGTGTCTCCCGCTGGAGCACCGCGCTCCTCCCTGTAACAGCGTCGTAGGGGATAGGGTCACCCCCGACCCTCAGACCAGTGATCGCCGCAAAGTTCAGCGGCGTCACCGTCAGCTCGCCAAAAAGGAAGTGGAACGTGTTCGCAGTGTCCCACCACCTCTCAGCTAGTGCCCTCACCACCTGGCGATCGTTGCTCGCCCTCGTCAGCAAGCTCACAAACTCCCCGAAGCCTGTGTGCCTCACAATCTCCCTCACAGCCTTGGGGAGTCTCTCCCAGAACGTCGGCACGTCAGCCGCACCACCGTAGCACGAGATGGTGATCGCCTGTTGCAATAAGTTGATAACATTCAGTAAACAGGTATACTATTCAAAGCGAATACAGCATTCAGACAAAGAAATGACAGTACGATACATTGGAATTTGAAATGCAAGTGTTTAAGGTATACCTCGTCTCGGCGCAAAGAAAGGTACTGCTGTGGGTCCCTCAGGACCAAAGCCTCGTCGTACGTGGGCCGCGCCGGTCTGTAGGCGTCCAAAAGTGTAGGGACCACTACGTGCTGAAAGGGCACGTAGGACTCCGCCACGTAAGGTCCGCGCCCCTTCAGGGCCACCGTCACCTCATCCACAACACTCCTCCGAGGGCCTGTCTCACCTCCAGCGGCCTCCTCCTCTACTCCCTGTGGCCCTCCAGCAGCCCCTGTCTCAAGCTCAACCTGGAGCACCCTCTCCTGAGCCTCAAGTAAAGCCGCAGCCAGTCCAGGCACCCCTCGTAAGGTCTCAACCAAGTCCTCAAGAGACGCCTCCTCAAGGTAGTCACCTAAACCTATGGGCCGCGACGACCCTACACCCTCGCCGCTACCAACAAACATAGCCGGCGCCTCCCTCTCCTCCACCAACTCCTCCTCAACGACAGGACCCTTCCCCAGGTCAGTCCGGGGCTCTCTCACAGGGGAAGCCTCTGTCACCACCTCCGCTCCGTCAGGCCCGTCACCACCGTGAGTCTCCGTAACCCTATCCTCCAAACCAACGGCACCCTCCGCTCGGGCTGTAGCCTCCTCCTCACCCCTGGACTCCACTGCACCCGGAGTCTCCGTCTCCTGGCCAAAGCCGGCCAGTACCCTACTACCGCTGTCGTCGCTATCCACACCAACCACCGCGGCTGCCCCCTCGGCCAATGCCGCCGGGACCGAGACCCCCATGGTCTCCGGCCCCACCTCGGCTGCCACGCCGCTCCCCGGGGCCACCGTGGCCGGTGCAACCTCGACACGCGGGGGGTGATCACCCCCGGGTATATCCGTGCTATCCATGAGAGACCAGAGAGAAACGAGAGAAAGAGGAGGGAGTTTTCGAACGGGGGCGTACTGTGTACGCCCTGTATATATATATATATATCCCCTGAACCGGTTCGTCTGGACTTTAAGTGGACCGGGTTTGAAGAGAGATGTACCGCACGACATACTGGAAAGAAGCGCGCGGCATAATAGCTTAACTGGATGAGAATTCTCGAGTTACCACGACGCACGGCATTACCCATGCTGTGCACGGCATACTGGGTCAGTACGACAGTTTAGATTCTGAGGGCAGTTTCTGACAATGGCATTCGCGTTCAATTTCGTTCATGAACAGTATGAGCATGAAAAAGCAGACAAGCAATGACAAGAAAGGGAGATTTTTCATTCCATGAAGCCCAAGGTAATCCCCGGGATTTTCCTTACATCATTCAAAAAAAAAAAAGAGAAAAGAAAAGAGAAAATCCAAAACAGAAAAAAAAAAAAAAATCCTACTGTCCCCCTTTTTTCTTCCTCAATCTTCATCCTCAATCGCTCCCTCCGCCGGACGCACCATCTCCTTCGCCGGAACGGTCATCCGAGCCATTCGGATTCCCTTCCGAGTCCTCTGCAGTCCCATCCGAATCACGCCCCGGTGCATACTTCGAGTCATGTTTGCTGTCCATCTGATCAAAAGCGAAGTCCTGAAGGTTGGACACCGCTCGACGAAGAGTACGGATCGTTGATATGAGCCTCGCAATCTGGCGGTTCAGTTGCTCGATTTCTTCACGATAAAAACCCATCTCTGCTTCCAAAGAGATCACCCGCGCTGCCAAGTCGCCTTCCGCCATGTCTTGAGAGTAGTCTATGAATTCAAGAATCTAGAGAGATTTGGGAGAATGGTGCATAGAATGAGGCATCACCATCCCTTTAAAAGAGGTCCTGACCGACGAAAGGGCACGCTTGTATTAAATGGGCACCCTTAAACCAGCCAACTGATCTCAGAAATCGAAGAGGTGCATGGGAAAACGAAACGCCGCACGCCGCATCGAACGCCCCCATGGCATTATGGCTTCAGAGGAATAAATGTGTTCTCTCGGAAATTGAACACTCTAGCCACCAAAATCATCTCGGAAACCAAAAGCTCCGGCCGTTTTGCAGCAGAAATCCTTTGGAATAGAGTGCATTAATGATGGGATTATTTGATCCTAGTCCCCCGGGACTCGCAAAAATTCCCCTGTCCCCCGAGGACTGGTCGTATCCACGCTTACTCGCAGAATTTGCTAGATTCACGTTCCTCAATTTCAAACCGGTCTCAAATCAAATTTCGCCTCCCGAAGGCTCATCTCAAAATCAAGTCTCAATTTCAAACTAGTCTCAAATCAAAATTCGCCTCCCGAAGGCTCGTCTCAAAATCAAGTCTTAATTTCAATCAAGTCTCAATTTCAAACCAGTCTCAAATCAAATTTCGCCTCCCGAAGGCTCGTCTCAAAATCAAGTCTCAATTTCAAACTAGTCTCAAATCAAATTTCGCCTCCCGAAGGCTCGTCTCAAAATCAAGTCTCAATTTCAATCAAGTCTCAAAATCAAATCTCAATTCCAAACCAGTCTCAAATCAAATTTCGCCTCCCGAAGGCTCGTCTCAAATCAAAATGCGCCTCCCGAGGACTCACCTCGAATTTTCAAAAGGCTTACTCCAAACTTTTTCTTTGCATTGTTTGCTGCGATTGCATTGTCCCAATTGAACTACGTTGGTCTGATCCCTACAAACGGGGTACGTAGGCAGTTCCACGAGCGCGACCACCATTGTCATTTACTTGCATTTTCGAGCATTTTGTTTCTGTTTCTGTTCAAAGACTTTAGAGCAACGGATCGGGATGCCTATTCTTTAAGCGTCACTCGTATCAAAACAATGATATCCGAGTTACGTTAAAGAGGAACTACTGTAGACACCCCAATCCGAACCTCGAAGGGTCTTTGTTCACCCCGATGATGAAATAAAGGAAACAAAGCCTTTGCGAGCTTGAATGAAGTATTCCTCCAGCATCCGCAGCCCAAACCAACCATCAGCCCAGAAAAACCCAAAAAGGCCCAAAAGCCCAGAGAAAGCCCGAAAAGCCCTGGACCGAACCTGAAATACCGCGCGTGACACTTCTACACCGCGTGGCATATCGAAATTTAATACGCCGTACGCAGTCATAAGGTTAACCGCACGACATTTTGGATAAAGTTCTGACTGGCTCAGAAAGCTGTCGGCCACGCCTACTTGAGCCACAGCTGCAAAACGGTTCAGCCGAAAGCACACTTCTGGCCCGCCCAGAAAATACCTACAACTTTTGAAATTCAAAATCCAAGGCTCTTGCCTATAAATACACCCATCCACTCAAGGGAAAAGGGCCCTTGATCACCATTATACCATTTCTCTCTCTTCTTGCTTTCACACCCACTTTTCCATTTCCAAGCCTTGAGAATGTTGTTCTCAAAAGACATTCTTCAGGCCTTTTACTCCATTTTTCTCTTCACCATTGAAGTTAGTTCCTTACTAACTTTGAGGTCTCAACTACCCAATATACCCATCTACTACACACATCCATACTTCTACTTTCTTTTTCAACCTTCCGACGTCCATCCGCCTTCATCAAAACTCATTCAAGCTCCAGATCCAAGGTAAAAACCAAGTTTCCTTGGGCTAGGCTCTGTCCTGGCCCTGAGGGGACCTTTCTGTTTTCAGGCTTAACCCTTTCGGTTAGGATCTGACCCAGAACCTCTTTTACAAAACAAAACCAGTGTTCTGTGCAAAGGTGTGCTACGCCGCGCGGTGCTTTGAAGCATCGCACGGCGTAGTAAGCTTGCACGCACGGCATTTCAAAAGGATATTGTTTTCTTGATCAAACTGTCTAGATCACGATCGTCTGTTGCTGGGTCTTTTCTGTATACCAAAAAGCTGTCTCAGAATGAGACCATATCTACAAGCCATGTTTTAAACTCCACAGATCTTTTCAAAACAAGCAAACGTATCAAAAATGGCTTTCTCTTCATGGCTTGAAAGAATGGTGCAGATCTGAGATAATCTGACGGCTGTGAGTTGTCTGATGTTTTAAAATAAAACCGTGCGATGTAATGGGTACACCGTGCGAAGCTTTACAAAACGATAAAAGTTTGGTATCAAGATCGGAACCACGCACGGCATATTGGTAAGCCGCGCTGTATAAACCGATATGCCGCCTGACGGAGGATAGTGATTCAGACAGTCCATTTGTATATCTTTCTTGTTTATATTATTGTCATGCCATCTTTATCATCTCTGTA
Source organism: Rhododendron griersonianum (assembly GCA_018127125.1). NCBI lineage: Eukaryota > Viridiplantae > Streptophyta > Magnoliopsida > Ericales > Ericaceae > Rhododendron > Rhododendron griersonianum. Next base: position 16,646,952 of record CM030799.1, on the reverse strand, counting down.
CAGCAAGCACCACTAGCACGGCAACGTGTTATGATTTATCTTGTTCCCCTTTCCCTTTATGTGTTTTTAAGGTTTTCCCAATGGTATTAATCCCCCCATTTAAAATGTTTAGTAGAGACCGATTTTCACCGGGCAAGCGGGGTGCTTTTTAACAAAACCTTCCCCGCTTGTAACTGTAGACACCCCAATTTGGCCTAACGATTATTTCAAGTCCCACCTTGGGACCATCCCGATGATGAAATGGATACAATGATTGCTGATTGCTTCCTTGAGGACCCTAGGACTTTCGGTGAGAACTTTGAACCACTTAGAGGACCCAATTCAGAGCCATACAGTCTTTCAGACAGAAATACAGAAACCTAGGAGAATCCATCTGACGGCCGTAACATCGATCTAACGGCCAAAACATCAATTCCTCACCCGAGCAACCTGTTGCCTGCAAAATCTCCCTGAGAGATCAATTCCTCGGCCGCAAGATCTATCCTTCGGCCGAGACATCCATTCCACGGCCGCAAGATCCTTTACTCGGCCGCCAGATCGACCTTTTTCCAGACTCTGGAACGTTCTGTCAGACGTTTGATTTGATCCAACTACACTACCTTCCCGATGCGTTCGGGCTACGCTCAGAGATTACGACGTAGAGTTAGAGATGCATTGCAATTGCAATTGCCATCTCATGATTTGATTGGCCGGAGTGAGTCATCCCTATGCCTATATAAAGGAGCCTTTGGGCTCCGAAATAAACACACACGAAATTGATATACCGTCACACTCAATCAAGCCACGAAACTCTATCAAAATACTCTCTCAAACCCATACTCCAAAAGCCCTAACCTTCCGAAGGTAGCCGTCAATCCGGCGATCAAACCCCGAAGTTCAAACCCTAACTCTAGGGTTCTCGATCAAGCAATCAATCAATCACGCCCAATCCAAAGCAATCAAGCAACTGAGGGATCAAGGTGGTGAGGCCCAACGGCCTCTGGTTTGCCTTATTTACTGTCCCTTTTTACTAATCGTAACGTTTTGATTTTCTGTTAAATCTTTCTGTCTGGTGTGAGGAAGAACACTGACCGGGACTTCGATCCCTCGGCCGGTACATCAAACCAGGAGGATCCCTCGGCCGTGATATCAATTCACCGGCCGCGAGATCCATCTCCCTGGGACATTTTGTTTGCTTTATCTACTTTCTGATGCATGCTCATTTATCGCACTGGCTCACTTTACTTACTGTTTAAAGAATAAATAAACAGACTATGTGTTGGAATTAAACGAAGCATCTATACGTCTTATATTGAATGATTATGGGCCAGTCTCACGGCTGGGCAAAAAGGGGTGCCTAACACCTTCCCCCCATTGTACTTTTGGCTCCTGTATCCAGAATCTCTATCTGTTTTCCTAGTTTTAATAAACTAGGTGGCGACTCTATTTGATGATAACCGTTATCATGTGGCGATGTTCATAGCCATGGGAATGTCCATGATTTTGGTTTATGAAGTGAGCAACCAATCGAGCAAACATAACATGACCAATCTGTATGGCGATGCCCCGTTTGGGAGGTGTCTACAGTTTTTGGCGACTCTACTGGGGAATATGAGAGCCATAACCAAAAAGTTCAACATAAGACTAATACATGCTTTGTTTAATTCATCTATCATATGCATCGAGCGGGCAACCCGTTGAGTTCACCTGATATCCCGGCATGACACGGGCTATGTTGGGGGTTCCAGCAAACTCCACAGTCACTCGTACCTAGTGGTATATCAAAAAGGAAATCATCCAATCGCCGCCTATGATGGGCTGGTGAAAGGACTGGTGCCCTTTGACAACGGGGCACCCTGAAACTACCAAAAACCTTGCATGCTTTAGAAAGCCATAGAACTTATCAAACTAAGACAGGAACCTACAGGCTAGGAACCTACTTGCATTCTACTTGCAAAAGTTCTTCCTCACATCTTGTATCATTTGTTGTTGTAATTGACTCTTTCTGTGCAGAAGGGTTGGGATTTTCAGCCCAAATCCTAACCCTACACAGGCAAAGTACTGACTTCCAGGTATTCTACTTTTCAAGCAGGCACAATAGGTAAATCAAAGAAGCAACCACAGCCAACTTTGTACTCTTATAACACCCGAAGCCACGCCAAACAAAGGTCTCTGCAACCCTCCCGTCTATCATCCTCATCTGACAAAACACCCTCACCACAACAGTTCCGACCGCTCTCAGAAACTTCCCGATCATCCCCTCAACGGTCCCCGTCATTCACTAAATCTCAAGCTTCGTCAAGCAACCCTTCTACCTTCATGGCAGACAACGACGCCACTATTGCCGACCTCCAAGCTCAAATCGCTGCACTACTGGCAGAAAAGGCAGCTAGAGATGCTGAAGACGAGGAAAAATCAATGGAAGACGAGAATCCCCATAAAGTGATATTGGCAGAAAGTCCTGAGTTGACCAAACAAGTCAAGGAAATCAAACAAGCCTTGGCTCGTTCGCAAGGGGATCAAATTCTAGATTTCGAGGGACTTTGCCTCTTCCCAGAATCCAAGCTGCCTGAGAATTTCAAGATGCCCAACATTGAGAAGTTCAATGGAACTGGCAACCCTACCAGTCATGTTCGCCATGTTATCAACACCCTGAAGCCGATGGGCTTGAACGACGAGCTCATCGCCCAGTTGTTCCAGCGAACCCTCACCGGAAGTGCTCTCGACTGGTTCCTTACTTTGGAGTTTGTACATTATCAAACTTGGCCAGAAATTGCCAATGCTTTCGTCAAGCAATATGCATATAACGTCCAAATTGAACTAACAACTCGAGACTTGGAAATGACCAAACAGGATTCCAATGAGGACTTTGCTACCTTTGTGGCAAGATGGAGGGAAAAGGCCGCCAAGATGAAGAACCGTCCCTCCGAGGAAGACCAAGTGAGAATAGTTGTCCAAAATTTGCAACCCAAGTACCTCAGGCATATTTACACACAGGCTATCACCGATTTCAAGCGCTTGCATGCCACTGGGTTGCAAATCGAAGACGGAATCAAGCTAGGACTCATTGGGAAAGAAGAGGCCACTCCTCCATCTAAGAAAACCTTCTCTAGCCGTACATCTCACACCTCCGTAAATGCCCTTGGCTCCTTGTCTCAAGACCCTTTCCAAACTAGCCCATCCCGAAGCTCAAATCGACCTCGTCGCAACTTTGATCCTCTCTATATGACCTTATCCCAAGCCTTGACCATCCTTAGCCGTCAAGGGCATCTTAAACCTCTAAACAAGCCACTTCCTCCGCCGCCCTACGGTCCAAACCATGATCCAAACAAGCAATGCGCCTACCACCAACATCCTGGGCACGAAACAGACAATTGTATGCGTCTTCGTCACGACATTCAAGATCTTATTGATTGTCGAACCATAAAACCACCAAAACCTGATGGGCAAGCCAACCCACTCCCTACTCATAATGCCGAACCACCACCTCGAAGCATCAATCTCATAAATCTCTCTCACAACCCCACATACAATCCCAGCCAATACATTGTCCAAGACAACCAAACCAAACCTACCTTAACCTTCCCCGAGGAGGACGAATGTTTCATGATGGAGGAGGAGGAGGATGATAATTCTGATCAGTCAGAAGTAATCGACATTGATATGTCCGACATAAGCAGCAAAGACCAGGCAGAGGAGGAAAAGCTAAGGAAGTGGAAGGAACACTCTTGGGCGAAACACAATTTGGAGGATTCAGACATTCCATTTGTAGAAGATGACGAATGGCTTCGTATCTGGTTTGAGAATAGGAAGAAGGAAAAAGAAAGAGTCATCATGATGAGAAGGCACGCTCGCTTCGAGCCTGCCCAAATAGTGGTACGCATCAACCGTCCCAAGATTCCAACACCGCCCATTGTTTGGGAGACAGTCAATCTCATTGAGAAAGTAGAGGAGTTCTAAATGCAACCGTGGGTCAACCCTTATGATGAGTGCGACTATAGTCAATGGATAGAGGAAAGAGAAGATCTGGATTTCATGTATACAGAACCCTATAAAACAGGGGAAAGCGACTTTGATGAAATGGAAGAAGAGTGCAATGATCCGCTCGATGAAACCTCCTTGGTATCACTATTCAATCAGGAGGAAATAGCTGATGACCGCGCAATCAATGAGGAAAGAGAAAGGGAGTTTCCTGCCGACACATCCATCTGGGAATTACTCATGGCTCAAGGAGGTAGCCATCGTGCAAAAGATGAACCCGGTTCAAAGGCTCTGTTTGGCAAGGAAGAGGGTGGGAAAGAGTACAAAGTTGCAAAAGACAAGGGAAATGACCCCGACATGCTGCAGTAGCTGAGAAGTCACAATATGGCAAATAAGAAACGTCAAAACATTGCTTTTGCTTTAAACAAACTAGAACGTGTTTTGGGCCCCTGTTTGGGCATTTTATTTCCGCTAAGAGAATTCCTTTTTTCATCTTCCAGATTATGCTTATCTGAAATCCAAATTTCTGAATTGCAATTGCCATGCACTATAATCTCATTGCCAAAACAAAGGAAGAATTCGAAGGGGTCAAAATCTTTGTGTCCTCGACAAAAGGGAAGGAAAGGATGAACTCTAATTACTTAGAACTAGGTTTTTATCAAAACTCAGGAAGAAGACGCTATCTCCGTGAGAACACTTAGGGTTAGCTTGCCCATTGTGAAAGTACAAACGCAACAAGGAGATTCATAAAAACATATCCATCAGGTTCCTCTCCAAAACACAAACCCTCTTGAGAGAAGAATGCTCGTTGGGCAACCTATACACCCAAGCAAAAGTAAGAGCAGAGCCAGCTAGGACAAGAAAAAGCGAAAAACGCAGCCTAGGCAAAAGTTAAGGCATTTGAAGGATAGCTCGCTAGGGACTCAACCTCTATCAGGTAACCTAGGCAAAACTTAGAGCATGAGAGAAAGAAAAACCAAGAGTGAAAACCCAACCCCCAAAGGTGGTGATCTTGGAACTACGTAAAAGGCCTGATTCCCTGGTTGGGATACGTAGGCAGTCTCACATCGAGATACGGCCCAAACATTTGGAGAAGGGAAAACATCAACATGTTTGTACTCAATGATAGGCATAGCTAACCCTACGTATTGAGCTCACAAAAGATGAGTTAGTCATTTTCCAAGGAATTGGCAAAAGCAGAGACACGTAAGAATTATAGTTCATCCCTTCTAACCCAAAAGTTGTCAACGCAATGGGTATGATGCTTTGAAAAGACTCTTAAGTTTGGCAATCAGGCTGTAGAGCATGGCAAAGGCAAGAGACAGAAAATCAAAGACTAAAGCATAGGAAAGGATGTGAAACAGGATGTCACTTGGCTAAAGCTTCCTTAGGAAAGAAGACATAACGGCCGGACAATCGATACCTCGGCCGCAACAATGATCCTTCGGCCGAGTGATCGATTCTTCGGCCAAATATTTCCACACAAATTAACTGTCTATCAGCAAAAACTTGTTCAAAAAGCCATGTTCTGACTATCGCATGCAAACTCGAGATATTTAAGGGCATGAAAGGCATTTCTCATTTCTCAAACAAAAACTTGTTTACAAAACCATTGCTGTGATTGCTTTTACTATACAAATATAGTTTCTACCTATCATCTACTAACTATGAACAGGGAAAAGAAAAGCCCTAAAAGGTAGGCGATCTCTGAGAAGAAGGCAAAGGCTGCTCACTGGTCCCCACATTCCCTTCAGCAGCCGGTATTCTCTCAGCCTCAAGCTGCAGCCAAGGAAGATATAAACATTCAGACTCAAGGGATAATACATAGCAGATAAAGCTCATGAAGAAAGTCATACCTCGAGGATCCTACGGCGCTGTCTCCGAACCAAAACCTCTGTACTCTGATAGGCGCGAAGCCATTCCTGCACTATCTCGGCAGGCACCTGTGGAACAACCAAGTATTACAAACATCTAAAGCAAGGATACAATGCGAAGTGGTGAAAGCTAACATAGGAAGCTAAAGATACCTGTGAAGCCCCGACTGGCAAAGAGTAGAGCGGGGTCGTGCAAGGAGTCAGCGTCAGGCGCTCCTCCTCCCCATCGTCTGAGTGGAAGGAGATATACGAAGGAGCCCGTGGCCAAACAGGAACAACGGGAGGAGCCGCAACAGAGGAGGTCAAGAAAAGACGGCAGTACTCTGTATAGTCACCTGCCTGGAGGAGTAAACCTGCCCAATCTCTGATCCGGGCATTCTTCAGATCTTCCTTCGACATCAAGGAAGCGGACCTCATAGATACTGGAGGAGAAGGGGGGACAAACCGAAGAGCCTCAACGCGTGGCCGCCACTGACTGGCACCAGGCTCGGCAAAATGGACCCTCAAGCAAGCTACGAGTCCGGTCCAGAACTCTACAACGTGCAAGAGGGGCATCCTCTGGTACACCACCCCAAGGGTCAAACCGTACCTATAAGAGCAAGGACAAATCAGTCTCGGCACGAGGATATGGAAGTCTAAAGGACAAGAGGTGCAAAAGAAAAGGTACCTGATCGACCGTCAGTCGGTCCAAAACTCGCCGCCACTCGGGAAGGCTCAAAACTGGTGACCGCGGCCTCCGTTGCCCCATCAACCATCGCTCGTAACGAGGTATGCAGTTCGCATCACCTTGCCTAGTCTCAGGAGGAAATTGGAGAAGGTGCTCAAAAGCCCAGATCTGAAAAGCAGGTTAACCAAAGCAAGTTCAGAACTAGGAAAAGGCCAAAGTGAAAACAGAAGTACAAAGGAATGATACGTACCTCAAGCACTCGAAAGTGGCCACAAAGAATGGGACTCTTCTCCCGCGAGCAAGCTCCAAGACTGCCGTACAAAGTGGCCAAAGCAGACGAGCCCCAGTCAAACTCCCGAATAGCTCCCAAGTGCTGCAAAGGAGCCAAAAACTGCGTGTGTACCGAACCATCCTTGTTGGCAAACAACGTTTGCCCAAGGAGGTAAAGAAGGAAGGCCCGCGTCAACTGCTCGACACTCACCTGGGTCAGAATATCAGCCACCATGAAAGTCTTGCTTAGCCAAGCAAGATCTATATGACCTCGAGAATGAACAGGGGGCACCTTGCCCAGAAACCACCTCAAAGCACCCTCTCGCTCCCAAAGCCGAGGGTCAACTCGAAGAGCAACTTCGCCTATCCGCAGGCCAGTCAACAAAGAAAAGTCACCCGGAGTGATAGTCATCTCACCAGCAGCAGGAAAATGGAAGGTATTGGTGGTATCCCACCACCTCTCAACCAGCGAGGTCATCAATGACCAATCCATCTTCGGAAGATCGAGGCCCAGAATGAACGTCTCGAAACCTGCAGCACGTACTAATTCCCGAGCCTGCTCTGGCAGCTTCAAGAACCATCTATGCACCTCCTTGCCTCCACCGCGAGCTTTCAGCCTCCTGTTTCTCTACCAAAGACAAAAGGGAGTTAATCTCATGATTGCATAAACAAAGAAAATGCTAAGGGGCGTCAGATTAACATCTAAAAGCATGCATTGCCTAGATAGGGGGCATAGTTATTTTAGCTTCCTTAAACAAAAACAAATTCAATCCAAACATGGGTTCCTCATATTCACGCTCCTAGCCAAAAGGGATTTTCATCCCGCAAGCAAAAAATCTTATTCTAAATACAAGGATTTCCAAAACTCCGAACTAAAGTAAAACTTTTTACTTTTTCAGGAAACTCACCGGCACGTTCAGAATGCTCAGGTGAAACTCAGGCTCTCGACGAACCACCTCGGCCTCTGGGCCACCAATAGGAGGACGGTACTGCAGGAAACCGCCGTAACCCAGCCTACGCGAAGGACAAACGTAGGTAGTAGCATCAAACAAATCGGGCTCCTCAATCGCCTCCTCATCGGAAGATGGATGCTCGCACCTACATGAAGGGTGCGAGGATGAACCTGCAACACCCGAAGATGGCGTGGCCATCATGTCCAAGCCAAGAAAGAAAGAAAACCAACGGTTTCAGACAACCGAAGCCGGCAGCAACGGCAATGACGGCGGTGGTCGGAGAGGATGGTCGCCGGAGATGATGGTGGTTGACGGTAGTGGAGGAGGGCGGCGGCGTACAGTGGTCGTCGGGCGAGAGGAACGGAGGAAAATGAGAGAGGAGGAGAAGAAGGGATTAAATGGGCCGTAAGATCGATTTAACTGAACTTAAATCGATTTCCTGACTTTTGGCGTTCTCACGGCCGAGACATCAATTCCTCGGCCGAGACATCAATTCTTCGGCCGAGAGATCGATCTCCTGGCCCCTTAATCGACTTCCCTCAGCAACAGCAGATTTTGCTCAGTGCACTAACTCATGCCGCTACAGACTTCTAAGTCCTCAACCAACCAAGTAGTCTTGGGGGCATCCCCAAGCCAACATGATCAAAACCAGCCTTGGGGGCATACCCAAGCATGAGGAAAATCTCTCTCCACAAACTGCTGGCCAAAACAAGTCAGAACACCTGGCGGCTCTAAAGCCCAATCACTATCAGCAACTCTGCTAGTCACTGCCATCAAACAGGCTCTACGCCTTCACCAATCGACCCAGCAGCGGCTCGAAGCCTATTATCAACAGGCTCTATGCCCATACTCGCTCACTCAGCAGCTCTACGCCTACAATTCAACGGCTCCACGCCCACTATCCTGACAGGCTTAAAGCCCATCGTCTCTATGCAACTCAGCGGCTTTACGCCCCCACCTACCAATTCAGCAGCCCTGTGCCCATCGTCTCCATACAACTCAGCGGCTCCAAGCCTGCTATCTCAATTGGCTCGAAGCCGTAACAAGTCTACCTCGGCGGCTCCAAGCCCATTACTCTAATAGGGTCGAAGCTTGTATCTACCATCTGAATTGGCTCGAAGCCATAACAATCAAACTCAGCGGCTCGAAGCCCATTTGCCTCAACAGGCTCAAAGCCTTTATCACCCAGTGGCTCGAAGCCCTTTATCATAGCAGCTCTACGCCCGTATCAATTCAGCGGCCCTGTGCCCATCGTCTCTACACAACTCAGCGGCTCCAAGACCGCTATCTCAACTGGCTCAAAGCCGTAAACAAGCAATCCCAGCGGCTCGAAGCCCTTTATCTCAGCAGCTCTATGCTCGCTATCACAGCAACAGGTTCTACTCCTGTAATCACTCAACTTAGCGGCTCCAAGCCCATTATCTCAACTGGCTCAAAGTCGTAACAACCAACCCAGCGGCTCTAAGCCCTTTGTCTCAAACTGGCTCGAAGCCGTACACAATCAAGCTCTTAACAGGCTCGAAGCCTATGTCTATTACCTCAGCGGCTCGAAGCCCATTATCTCAACAGGCTCGAAGCCTATATCTACCACCTCGGCGGCTCCAAGCCCATTACTCTAATAGGCTCGAAGCCTGTATCTACCATCTGAAATGGCTCGAAGCCATAAACTCAGCGGCTCAAAGCCCAACATCTCAACTGGCTCGAAGCCGTAAACAAGCAACAGGCTCTAAGCCGCCCCAACAATCAAGACATTTATTCTCAGGCTCTACGCCTGAATGCTCAAAAATCTAACATTTTTGAATGCTCAAGCTCTACGCTTGGATGCCCAACCACTGTGTACTGGATACTTAAGTTATACACTTGAATGCTCAAGCTCTACGCTTGGATGCCCAACCACTGCGTACTGGACGCTCAAAGCCTGTACTTTGAATGCTCGGATTCTGCCGTCCGAATGCTCGAGCTCTACGCTCTGAATGCTCAAGTCCGGAACTTGATAGAAGCTCTAAGCTTAAAACAAACACACACGCACGGGCCCGAACATATTGCATTTTCACATCGAGTCTGCATCATCGTATCTGTTCACATCTAACAAGCATTTGCACATATACACTCTGCATATCTCTCATGAAACAGGTCAACCCTGCAATCAACCGGCTCTATGCCTCGGTTTTATTGATCGGCCCAACGCCTCGATCCTTTGGCTCCACGTCAACACTTATGATGAGAAAGCTCCGTGCACAGACCATCAGAATGCAACCAGCTCTACGCTTCGGTTCATATCACGTCAAGCTCTAAGCTCCGACAGCTCAGGCCCTCGCCTCAAGACTGCATGCAGGCTCCACGCCTCAATCACTTTAGGCTCCATGCCTCAGTTCCTTCACCTCAGGCCCTTGCCTTACACCAGCTCCCCGCTTCGGTCCCATCAAGCTTAAAGCTCACCTCAGGCCTTCGCCTCAAGATTGCAACTGGCTCCACGCCTCGATTCCATCACTCTCCAGGCTCTCGCCTCATGACTACAACCGGCTCTGTGCCTCGGTTTCCTCATCACCAAAGCTCCGTGCTCCAGTTGCTGGCCCTGCGCCCCCCACATCTCAAAAGCAAACCGGCGTCCAACTCATCCCCAGCAGATGGTTTGGATTCCACCCCATTACATCAATTCCGTCCAGCTCATTCGCAAGGATAGGCTACTCTACCGAGTTCCTTTCAGTCAAAGTAAGGATGATCAAGAAAAGCAAACGCACCTGCAGTGTACTGATCTACCCTAAAATAACTAAGGAAGCTCTCCGCAAAAACTCCCCCGGCAGCCCCGCGCTCCTTCAACTACTCTTCGCCAAAACCCTGGCTCAGTCTAGGTACGTCACACTACGGCTTTTTAAGCCCTAAGGTAAGTCTTCTGTCCCTAACCCTCCAAACTTTTATTTTTCTTTTTTGCCCGAACTACGATTGGTCTGAATTTCCCTTGTGGAATACGTAGGCAGCCTCCCGGCCCGACCATAACAAAACCTTTTTCGAAAACCCCTTGGAATAGTGGTTGGACCAAATTGAGTTGCTTTTTACAGCTTTGACTCTTACTCAAACATGTCTCGCGATCCGTCTGAGTTCAGTCAAAGAGGGGCATCTGTAGACACCCCAATTTGGCCTAACGATTATTTCAAGTCCCACCTTGGGACCATCCCGATGATGAAATGGATACAATGATTGCTGATTGCTTCCTTGAGGACCTTAGGACTTTTGGTGAGAACTTTGAACCACTTAGAGGACCCAATTCAGAGCCATACAGCCTTTCAGATAGAAATACAGAAGCCTAGGAGAATCCATCTGACGGCCGTAACATCGATCTAACGGCCAAAACATCAATTCCTCACCCGAGCAACCTGTTGCCTGCAAAATCTCCCTGAGAGATCAATTCCTCGGCCGCAAGATCTATCCTTCGGCCGAGACATCCATTCCACGGTCGCAAGATCCTTTACTCGGCCGCCAGATCGACCTTTTTCCAGACTCTGGAACGTTCTGTCAGACGTTTGGTTTGATCCAACTACACTACCTTCCCGATGCGTTCGGGCTACGCTCAGAGATTACGACGTAGAGTTAGAGATGCATTGCAATTGCAATTGCCATCTCATGATTTGATTGGCCGGAGTGAGTCATCCCTATGCCTATATAAAGGAGCCTTTGGGCTCCGAAATAAACACACACGAAATTGATATACCGTCACACTCAATCAAGCCACGAAACTCTATCAAAATACTCTCTCAAACCCATACTCCAAAAGCCCTAACCTTCCGAAGGTAGCCGTCAATCCGGCGATCAAACCCCGAAGTTCAAACCCTAACTCTAGGGTTCTCGATCAAGCAATCAATCAATCACGCCCAATCCAAAGCAATCAAGCAACTGAGGGATCAAGGTGGTGAGGCCCAACGGCCTCTGGTTTGCCTTATTTACTGTCCCTTTTTACTAAAAACGTTTTGATTTTCTGTTAAATCTTTCTGTCTGGTGTGAGGAAGAACACTGACCGGGGCTTCGATCCCTGGGCCGGTACATCAAACCAGGAGGATCCCTCGGCCGCGATATCAATTCACCGACCGCGAGATCCATCTCCCTGGGACATTTTGTTTGCTTTATCTACTTTCTGATGCATGCTCATTTATCGCACTGGCTCACTTTACTTACTGTTTAAAGAATAAATAAACAGACTATGTGTTGGAATTAAACGAAGCATCTATACGTCTTATATTGAATGATTATGGGCCAGTCTCACGACTGGGCAAAAAGGGGTGCCTAACACCTTCCCCTCATTGTACTTTTGGCTCCCGTATCCAGAATCTCTATCTGTTTTCCTAGTTTTAATAAACTAGGTGGTGACTCTATTTGATGATAACCGTTATCATGTGGCGATGTTCCTAGCCATGGGAATGTCCATGATTTTGGTTTATGAAGTGAGCAACCAATCGAGCAAACATAACATGACCAATCTGTATGGCGATACCCCGTTTGGGAGGTGTCTACAGTAACCTGGCTCTCGGATCCAAAATCTCAACAGTTTCGCTAGACCAAAAGGCCTTTTTTTCTTTCAAACAAACTCCCGATTTCTCGGATCATCCATCTCAAAAATCCGGGTGGCGACTCTATCTAAATCGCGCTTCCGGGCGCGGGAGCCCACAAGTGTGCTCTTCCTACACTTTCTATCCGGTTGAGTGGAAGTTTGTGGCTTTGAAAATTAGAGAATACGAGTGTTTTTGGGTGAATTGTTATTTGTGAGTACTCAATTTGTGTGGGACGTTAATATTTGGAGGTATTTGTGTGCTTGCGATATTGGGTGTTTGTGTGCTTCTATGTGGGTGAGTGTTTGCAACTAGTTATCAATAATAAGGATCGAGCTTGAAGTTACAACAAGTTTTAATGGTTGATTACACACCAATGCGTTGTAGCATTTTGAGCTTCTCAGACTTTTCTTTTTATTTTTTGCTAGATTTACTTTCCTGATTCTCTATTTCTTGGTGTTGCAGACAATTCATTTTTGAAATGTGTATGACAGTGGGAACTTTGGTTGTTAGGTTGTAGGCATATATTGAGGGATCATTCTGCTGCAGCTAACAGGTCATTATTTAGTTGATTCTTTTCAGTATTGTATTTTCATACTGTTACGTCACCCTGGGATTTAGTTGGTTCTTTGATTGAATAGATTCCAGCTTTTGTACTCTTTTTATTTGTGATGGTGTTAAGAATTTCCTATAACAGGGAGTGTGGTCCAATGATGCTGGATTGGCGCTACCTTCTCGGGATCTTAGCATGGCTATTCACTTATAAGCTTTTACACTTGACAGGCTTACGTCACTTATATCTGAGGTGCTGAATAACTTATTGAGACACCAAAAGTTGAGGTTGCGGGAAATGCTAGTTTCAACCCTAAGACAGTAGTCATCGAGGTTGGTTGGAAGTATCGGGTCTAGCATTTGTAGAATGCTGCATGAGTGCAGCTCCAACAAATCTCTCTCAATTTTCTTAGGTGCAAGTTCAAGATGCAAAGAATGACAAGGAAGGTGAGCACATAGAACTCAGTATGACAGTGTGTGCTTTTAGTTTTAATCACTATGTTGTGGCTTTGTGCGACTGGACTCTACTAATCAACTATTCTCCTATCTAAATAAGTCAGATCGGTGTGGGAAAAACTGTTTTTCGCATTGCACTACACATGCTAATCTAAAACGTGTTTTCACACCTAAAGTTTGGTATGGGTCATATGGAATACGTTGTAAGTTTTTTGAAGTACGTAACATTTGGTAATTGTGTAAGGTACTAGTCAACTTTCTTGCATTTAAAGTCACATTGAACCATGAATTGGTTTCAGAATTTCGAAAAATATTTTCTGATTGAACTTTCAAAAGATCTTGCTACCTGAAAAATATCATTTTACATGCTTGTGCTTCATCTAGTAACTATTTTCACTTTTACATATATTAGTACAAGTTGTGAGCATTTCAGGGGTGTTTATGCAAAGTTGTTAAGGAATAAATGTGGATGACTTGAATTATTCTTTTTATTTTTTTTATTTTTTATGATTTCAGGTTTATGTTTGACATTATTTATGGTTGCAATTTCTACAAACCTGTGTTCGAAATTGGATTTTTTTTCCATATATATGTCAGCTTGAATTCGTTTTAGTTGCGACTAATGGAAAACTATACTAATATGATGGGAGAGCACAAGTTCGTGTTTGCCTCTATTGAAGCCATATCAGGTTTCTTTTTTTTATCAATACCTACTCTGCCCTATAAAGGCCACTTGTATGTTCTTTTTATTTATTTATTTTTGAACTACTTTAATGTTTTCCTCAAACTAAATATCCATAATTTGCAATAACTGCACGGGATAAACTGTGATAACTAATTCTTTATCTTGTAAAATTTGTTTTAAAAAAATGTCATTCTCGCAATTTCCGCTTCTCCTCTCTCTCTCTTCCCCGCTTTCAGGTCTCCCTCTCTCCTCTCTGGATTCCATCAGAATTTCTTCCATTGGCATCAAGATATACAGTTTTGGCCCACTTCCTTTCCTATATTTAAAGCATGAAGATGCATAGAACAGTAACTTTTTGTCCCTTGTGATTTTACTATTTTGACCTTTTCCATCGTTTTGTTTTTTTGGCTGTTTGAGGTAATTCTTGGGATTGTTTCCTATTTTTGACTACTGAACCGGACTTTTGTATTTTGCCGCTTGGTATACAAAATTTTCTAACTACTCTTTGTGCCATGTCTTTTCGTTTCCCATTTAGACCAAAAAACCTCCAATAATTCAATTGAAGAGATGTACAAGCCAATTTTAGGTTGGATTTTTGTGGAATAGTTTAAATTTGCAAAGTTTTATTTGGAATGGAAAATCTGATCAGCTTTGTAGTAGATAGACCCAATGCTCTCACCAATAAATCCAACTTTTCTTGACCTCTTAGATCTATCTTTCCTTTCTCCCTGCCTTCTTTTCTCCATCACCTTTCTTTCCATCATATTACTTTTCCTCTTCTCCGACGTGAAAAATACTTAAAAGGATATGGACTGTTCTTTCTTTTTCTTTTTTGCAAATGTCAACCAGTTATGTATTGGGCTTCCTTTTCTTTCATGTGTATTTTGTTTGTTCTCTGTGTAGTTCTGTAGATCCATGACCTCTGCAATGTTCAAGTGTTGCCGATGATGGAATCAGTGGCAAAAAATTGCAAAATTGGAAACGTTGCATCATCGTCGCAAGGCAAACCTGAATCGATCTGGTCTCGGCCATAACCGATGTTATTCTCTATAATGCTTGATGCTGGAAGGCACGTCGATGACACAGGAAGATGATTGAAAATTGTAAAGGTAAAGCATATAGCCTTCTCTGTTCGTGTGTCAGAATAATTTTTGGAGAAGTGTTCTTACATACTGATACTAATTCTGAAATAGCAACAAAAGAAGTATTTTGAGGTGGCTATGCTAATTTTTGAAAGATTTAGAAATACCCATATGAATTATTCTATTGGTTTCTTGGTCTTCTCTTTATTAATTCTAGCGGAGTTCAAAATGAGGATGGGAAAGTAAAATGATTCAGGATCAGTTATGAACACTATCAAGTAAGTAGGAGAACCCGCTTATTGGTTAAAACTTCTAAACATAAACACTACTCCTTTAGCTCATTCTAAAAACACTGGTTGTTATTTTGTGTTTTGACAGAAAAAGTATCATCTTTACATGTCTGTTGGTCAAGATTTCGTTTGTTCTGTTTTTGGTTTTATGTTTTAGGTTGATAAGGATTTTTGACCCATTGTTTGGTTTTAGGTCTGTTTTTTCTTTGTTGATTTCTGGATGGTGAGAAATATGTTACTCATAAATTTGAGAAATGTGTTCCTCTCAGATTCAGGATTTCAATAATATTTGCCAAAGCTTCCAATGCTCTCTTTGTTGAAGCTTCAGTGTGTGTGTTTGTGTGTGTGTGTGAGATAGAGAGAGAGAGAGAGAGAGAGAGAGAGAGAGAGAGAGAGAGAGAGAGAGAGAGAGAGAGAGAGAGAAAGAGAGAGATGTTGAAGATTTGGACTTTACGCTTCTAATTTCTTTTTGAGTATGAGAAAGTTAGATTAGTCATTTGGATTGATTGTCTCATCAAAGAAAGAAATTGAAGCACTTTTGATTATTAGGATCCGTATTGTATGTTGATAGGGAACAAGGGCATTATAGAATATTTAGGATTGGTTGCTTGTGCAGGT
The DNA here is from genome assembly GCA_018127125.1 of Rhododendron griersonianum. Classification (NCBI taxonomy): domain Eukaryota; kingdom Viridiplantae; phylum Streptophyta; class Magnoliopsida; order Ericales; family Ericaceae; genus Rhododendron; species Rhododendron griersonianum. Next base: position 16,631,004 of record CM030799.1, on the reverse strand, counting down.
TTTGATCATTGGATCTTAGATGTCTGTTCTTGAGCTTTCCTGCTATACACAAATCTTCGCTAAAATTTCCAAGTTTGGTTGAAGGGCACTCTCAGGGCCGGCCCTGAAGTGAAGCCGAAGGTATGGCAAAAACTCGGTCCTCATTGTCCATATAATACAATACATTTAATTTTTTTCGTCGTACAAAACAAGAGTAGTCCTGGCCAAGTAGTGTGTGCAACCTAGTTAAAACTAGGTCTCCCCGGTTCGAAACCCAAGAGCTTTGTTTTGGCACTTTTTTTTTTCCCTTCTTATTTTCATGTTGGATCTTGGTGTAGACAATATACGACTCTTACACCTCTTACATGATAAAGATAAGTTACTTAAATTTTAGTGATTGTAGATGTTACTCAAGATCAAGGTTCAAATCTTTTCCGCACCATAAAGGGTTTGATAAGTTGTTTTTGTATGTTTTAACTTTGAATATCGAATTCACAATAAAACATAATTTACTAAAATTAAACCAAAGTAATTTATCATCACTCACCAAACATTGATAAAAAAAAAATGTTTAAATAACTGCTAGAGAAAACTCAATGTATGACTGGTACTTCGTTATTTTTTGTTCATATTTTTCATAATGCTATTATTTTTTTAATTTTTTGGTCTTAAATTATGAAGCTAATATACCATATTTAATTTTTATACGTTAGCAACAAAAAAAAAACTTTTTACATTAGACATGCCACCTATATTGATTTTTTTTTTTATCTACAAAGAACAAGGCCAAATTTTAAAATTCGCTTTAGGCCTTTGAATGGGCACTCTTGGAAGGATCAACGTTTAACTTCTTTGGTGCGTCTTCTTTTGGTAGCAAGCAAATAACAAGGGCATTTCTGTTTACTCAATTTGATTTCTTGAATTACTCAGAATAATTCTCCAGTATGTATTTAGCATGATGTACACAGATCCAGCTATACAAAGGTAAAGGTGACACCTGATAGGGATGAAATCGGTTCGGTTCGGTCGGTTTTTTATTTTTACGACCGAACCGAACCATTCAGTTTTTTTTTTTTTTCCAAACCGGCCAATTCGGTCCAAAAACCGCTCGGTTTGGTTTAAGAATTATCGGGTCGGTTTTGAACAATTGGGCTAGTCAATAAATGCTAATCATTTTTCCTCTGTGGAACAGCGGTCCAGCAGCCCAAAAACCTGAAAGTTTAAAGTTGAAACCAAAGCAGTTTGCAATCTGTTTGAGAGAGAGAGAGATCATGCCATGGCTGGATGGCTGTGGAGAGTTGAGAGAGAGAGAGAGATTTTAGGGTTTCAATTTCAATGTGGAGTGGTACTGTGGTAGACTGGTAGTGAAGTAGATCAGAGCCGATTAGGGATTTTAGGGTCTTGGTCTCCTGATATATAAAATACATCCCACGGCTAGGATTAAAAGTATTACATTGCGAAAAATTTATTTGTGAAACCGAAACCGAACCGAATTGCAAAATTTTTAAAAAATCAAAACTGAATCAAACGGATTCAAAACTAAAACTGACCGAATTAAGTATAAATCGTTCGGTTCGGTCGGTCCGTTTGCGATTAAAATTTTCATTCCTAATACCTGATAAAAATAATGCCTAATCCAAGTATTTTACCTCTGCTATGAAATACAAATGCCCCCGGCTGTCACTGTTAATCATTACTCCGATCCCGAAGGCCAACAAAATAGGATCGAAATCCTATGTTTTATAGTGCCTCATGACGACGAAATATTTCGTCGTGGGAAATCACCTCGTGACAAAATTTTCTTCCTCACCTATTGTGCTTCAGGTAGCATTCATTTAGGGTAACCTTAAAAAGATATTAACTATTTGCCTTTGCTTTGACAACTAGCTTGGACCTTGAGAACCGAAGTGGGAGTTTTATTCCTTTTTTGAGGTTCACAACAGAGTAATCGTTTCCTTAAATCTATGTAATTTCCTGAGTAATTTATTTAGCTTATTAATCAAGGCTTTGGGTAGCAATGCTACGAGGAGGGGTAGACCTAAATTGACATTAGATGTTGTGCGCAGAGATATGAGTATAATGGATTTGTGTGAACAAGTGGCCCTTGACAGAGCTCAATGGAGGAAAATGATTTATGTAGCCGACCCTAAGTGATTGGGAAATAAAGCTCGGTTTGGTTTGGTTTGGATTAATATCAGAATACATGAAAAGTCATGAAAACAAAAAATAACCCACAAGAAAATAACCTGCTACAAACAATCCCAACCTCAAAGGAAACCCTTCCATAACCTCATCCATCTCCTTCTCATGATCCGAGAACAAACAACCCATGACCGGCAGTCCGAAAACGCTTTGACCAAGAACACCAGTGCCGACATACAAGCAAGGACAAAATCAGAAAGCCCGAGCCTGTACCTTTCCTCTTTAGGCACTTGCACTTCGATATTGGGCTTGAACATGGCCAGCCAGTCGGGTGTGACGAACCCGTAGTAGACCCGCCTGTCCGGCACGCAAAAGCTGTCCCTGAAGTGGAAGAAGAAGCAGGAGAGCACGCACAAGGGGGAGCAGGGCGGTGATCATGAGGGTGGTGACGTGGGTGCACTCGCCGCCACCGCCGCAGTAGACGATGGGGACGAGGGTCTCGAAGGTGAGGAGATTGCCAGCGGGCAGGAAGTTGGCGAGGTGTGAGGTCTTGGATAAGGTTTTTTGGACGCCCTTTGCCACCATGGTGAGGCCTTTCCGGCCGCGGAGGTGGTGGTGGTGGGAATTTCTTCGTTTGGAGGGATGGCGTTGTAGATATTTATTCCGATTTCTTCTCATCTGGTTTGAACAATACTGTTTCAAGATTTCAGAGAGGGATGGGGTGAAATGGGCGAGATTTATGGGATTTTGAAAACTAATATGGGATGTTTTTGACTCTGGGTGGGATTGGGATGAAATCAGCGAGATTTATGGAATTTTTTTGAATTCGAGTCAAATGGTGACCACCAATTTTATGGAAGGGACTAGAGGTTTATGTTTTCATCCTCTTTTTCGGTGCTATATATATATATATAGACAGTCTTGGTATTATGAAAAAATGAGGATGAAATCATAAGTGCAAAAAAAGTGCAGGATGAAAACTTAAAGAGAGTTGCACTTGAGGATGATTCTTTAAGTCTCCCTTTTTATTGTACAGTAGTAGTGTTTGTTTGTTTGTAGATTATTTAATATATTACTCCCTCCGTTTCTAATTGAGAGAGTCTATTATTTTATTTTGGGTTGTTCCAAAATAATGGTTCTTTTTCCAAAAATGGAAGGAGAAATTTGGTGACTTTTCAAAAGTATCCCTCACAAGTGAATATAAAGTGTTATAAAGTAGGTAGAATATATAGATAATTGTGGAAATTATAGACATTAAATTTGAATGTAGGTATAATCATTGCATGTTCCCTTAAATAGTTGAAATTCCCAAAAAGGACTCTCAATTTAGGACGAAGGGAATACTGATAAGCCCTTAAAAGTGTAAATAATAAGGCTTATCTATCCCGTTTTACTGCACTTGCAAGCGTTTTATACTTGTTTCTATTTGATTTCGCACGCAAAGTGTGTTTTTGTTGGAAAGTAAGTAATCAGAGTTTATCCAAAAAGTAGGTAATCAGAGCGAAAAGGACGTTTCCAAGGCTCCCAATAATCTCCGGAGGAATCCGGAAACATTCGAGTACGTGTGGCACATTAGGAATCCCTCCCCGAGTCTCAAACGAAGCAATCAAAGCATGGAAGGAAGGTTCGGGACCCTCGAAGATCAAAAGAAGTAAGCAAACAGCCAAAACCAGCCAGAGAGGTATCGGGTATTGATACCCCCAAACTGGGTATTGATACCAGGAAGCAAACAACCCAGTGGAACAAGGGGTATCGATACCCTCCATGCTGGGTATCAATACCATGAATCAATCTGGCCAAGAAAGAAGGAGGAATCGATACCTCTTTTCTGGGTATCGATACCTGGCTCTGCCGCGCAAACTTTTTAATGGTATTTTTGTAATTGTTTTGTAAAGGAGGTATATATACTAACTTGAGCCCGATTCTAGGGCATTCATTTTCTGCATTTTCTCTCTCTACCTCCATTAAAGCTTAAGCTCCAACCTCTCTCCTCATTCAAGTTTTGAGGAGGGTTTTTAGGTACGATCCGTTTACTTTTGAAGCTTTTGGTCTTTATTAAAGTTGTAAGGAATCTCGTTCTCTTTGTGGATCTTGTGTTTATTTTGAATTTTATCAATGTTTAGCATTTTCCTTATCTTTACCCTTGCTCATTTCATGTCTTCTTTCGATATGTGTGAGTAGTGTAGTAAGGCTAGGTTGTGGGATGGTTAGCATCCCGTAACCAAGGGTGTTGCTTGTGTTTCTCTTGTAGTTTTCGTTATTCTAGCTTAAGCATGTGTTAGGGTTAATTTTATGTATCAAAACTTAGAGGTATTAATCTCCTTGATCAAATTTAGGCAAGGGTTAGACTACTTGCCACATTTGATGCTTGAAGCTATGTCCCTCTTTGTGTTTATCTAAATGAACCAAAAAGAACCCTAAACATGTTTAACACTTTTGTTAAAAAGAGAAGAATCGAGCTTATCCTTGTGTTATGGGTGTTGATTATCTCTAAACCTAGCCTTTAGTTTAATCTCCAGTTAAAAAGCCGTAGATAAGTTAAGTAGCCAGATAACTAAATCCTTCAGTTGGCCATCTCAACGCCAAAGTTTGGTTGGCGGTCCTAACGCCAAAATCTCTACGCAAGCTAATCTCTGAAACAAGTTTTGGATGCGCTACCTGTGGATTCGACCCCGGACTTTCGGGTATTATTATGCTTTCAACCGACCTAGCCCTACGCTTAGGGTATTATTATTTCGGCACTCAAAAAGGTCGCAAGCAAGTACTACATAACTTTACAACTTTTCTATTTCATGTGTTCAAACAGAAAATGATGAAATGACAATATTATGAACTTAGAAAGCAAACCATGCATATATATAGAAAAAAAAGTGCAGATGAAACAAGCTGGGTGGAAAAAATTAATTCCCAATATTCGCTATTTATTTCAAGATTTTTATATTTTTTTTAGTCGGTGAGTGTGATTTTTTTCTTTTTCCTCAATTTACGTTCTTTTTTGTGAACTCCTTCATTTGTTAAGTAAAAAATTGAATAAAATAAAGCTGAAAAGTGCACTTGAAAAAGATTAAGCTCGCATAAATCGAGGTGTTCCTTTTCGCGCGCGGTTGTGTAACTACACTTGAATGCTTCGAGGTTGTGGATTTAAAACCTACAAAGAGGAAGAGGAAGTTGTTGTCTTTGCTGATGGATTGGTTTGAAATCAGATACTAATATAAATTCTTTGATTGGTAATTAACAAATATACAGTGTCTTCAAGAATAACTAATTTAGTTTAAACTGTACACCTTGTTATTATTATTATCAATTAAGGGGAACATAGGTTAAAACCGTCAGTGTACAAAGTATAAACTGTTACTTGTCGAATACTTTCACAACCAAAAACCGTCGTTGCATTGTCAATTTACCTTTTCTTTCTTCTCCTTTTTTGGCTACTTTTGTTTATGCTCCTCCTGTCTGGAATCATCGGTTGGTTTTTTGGAATGAGTTAAGAAATATAGCAGGTGAGAACAGGTATCCTTGGCTCTGTGTGGGGGATCTTAATGAATGTGGGTCTCAGGCTGAGAAGCAAGGGGGAAATTTGTGCAGTAGGAGTAGAATGGAGCATTTTCACAGCTTGGTTACAGACTGTGAGTTCATGGACCTGGAGTTCAAAGGCCCCAGTTATACTTGGTCTAACAATCAGGAAGGGGAAAGTAACATTCGTATTCGACTTGATAGGGCCTTGGCTACGGTGGACTGGCGTAATCTATTTCCCTTGGCCCAGGTGATTCATGAAACTAGAGTGGGATCAGATCACTGTCCTCTGCTGGTGATGTTTAAAGTTCATCTGAAAAGGGTACCATTCCAGTTTAAGTTTGAGTCCAAGTGGTCCACTCATCCGGAATGTGGTCAAGTTGTTAGCAGAGCTTGGGATGAAACTCAGAGTGGGTCTGCGTTGTATGGGTTGGTTCAGAAGATGAAGAGATGCAAACGAGAGTTGCTTAAGTAGAGTAAACTAGTATTTGGGAAGGACAAACTGAAATTAAAGTTGCTGCAGGAAAAGCTCAGTTTTCTTCAAGCTGCCCCTTTTTCTAACGATTCGTTCAAGGAGGAAAGGGATATTATCAAGGAAATGGAGGTGTTACTGCTAAGGGAGGAAATGGCCCTTCATCAGAGATCTAGAATCAACTGGTTGTTGTATGGAGATAAGAACTCTGCTTTTTTCCATGCCACCATCAATCAGAGAAGACAAAGGAACCAGGTTATCAAGTTAAAATCTAGTATGGGAGATTGGATAGAGGATGATGAAGGGATAAATGAGCTTATCAAGGATTTCTTTTCTAATTTGTTCACCTATTCTGGAAGGAGGGACTTCTCAGAGGTTTTGTCGGTTGTGGAGGATTGTATTTCGAATGAGATGAATGATAGACTAATTAAAGAAGTCTCGGTGGAAGAGATCAAGAAGGCAGCTTTTGAACTTGGATCATTAAAAGCTCCTGGACCAGATGGCTATCCTGGTTTTTTCTTCCAAGCCTACTGGGAGAAAGTGGCAGAAGGGGTGTGCCAGGCGGTTCAGAGATTTTTTAATAATGGTTTCATGCTAAAAGAGCTCAATCAGACTAATATTGTCCTTATTCCTGAGGTCCCTTTCCCTGAGACTTTAGGCCAATATAGACCAATTAGTCTGTGTAACTTCGCAATGAAAGTTATTACAAAGGTTATGGCTAACAGATTAAGAGGCATTCTCCAACTGATTATTTCCCCCAATCAGTCTGCATTTGTTATTGGTCGCCAGATTCAGGATAATGTGATTGTGGCTCATGAGGCTTTTCACTTCTTAAAATTGAAGAAGAAAGGATGTGATGGCTATATGGCTCTTAAGTTGGACTTTAATAAGGCCTACGACAGGGTGGAATGGGATTTTGTGGAAGCTCTTCTTCTAAAAATGGGTTTTCATGAGAAATGGGTCAAGTGGATGGTTCAGAGCATTTCAACAGTTAATTTCTCAATCTTTGTGAATGGGGAGGCAAGAACGAGAATAAAACCTCAGCGAGGATTACGGCAAGGAGATCCCCTATCTCCTTATTTGTTTGTGTTGGTGAAAGATGTGCTTTCCAGAATGATTACCAAAGCTAGGGAGGAAAATTTGATTTCAGGGATCAAATTCAATCGTCATTGCCTGTTCTATCTCATGTTTTCTTTGCAGATGACGCTCTTTTGTTCTTAAAGGCAGAACTCAGCAATTGCAATGTAATCAAAAGCATCATCAGAGAATATGGAAAAGCTTCGGGTCAGTGTGTAAACTTTGAAAAATCAGGGGTTGCTTTCTCTTCGAACATGATAGAATATGACAAGCAGTTATTCTGTGATTTCCTCCAAGCACCCTTGATGAAGTTGGATTCTAAGTACCTGGGACTTCCATCTTTCTGGGGCAAGTCAAAAGCTGAAGCCTATTCTTTTATTATTGAGAAGACTCTCTACAAGATGCAAGGATGGAAGATGAAACAGATGTCTTTTGGGGGTAAAGAGATTATGATCAAGTCGGAAGTTCAACCTATTTGTAGTTATGCCATGTCTTGTTTTCTGCTGCCAAAGAAGATTTGTGATAAACTGAACTCTCTTGTATCAAATTTCTGGTGGAAAGGGGATCCAGAGAAGAAAGGAATTCATTGGAATAGCTGGGAAAGAATGACTCAAGTGAAGGATGAGGGTGGCTTAGGGTTCAGAAACTATAGAGCTATGAACGAGGCCTTGCTAGCGAAGCAGAGTTGGAGACTTGTGTCCAATCCTCAGTCCTATTGGGGTAGGATTCTGAAGGGGCTTTACTTTCCCTCTTGTTCCTTTCTTGAAGCTAGGAGGGGAAGTAGAGCTTCTTGGATTTGGATGAGTTTGCTTCATGGAAGGGAGCTGTTGGCAAAAGGAATCAGGTGGAATGTTCAGAATGGGGGGAATGTGAAGTTCTGGGAGGACAAATGGATTCCCTCTCGTCCAGATTACAAGGTGTATTCTAATAGACCTAATGGTAGTGATATAGTCTGGGTGGCGGATGTTATTGATAAGGAGAGGAAATGTTGGGATAAGGATAAGTTAGGCCATGTCGTATCAGAGGATGAGATGCAGGCAATCACTTCCATCCCTCTATCCCTGTTTGAGAGAGAGGATAATCTTGTGTGGCATCATACTCCAACAGGAGATTACTCTGTGAAATCAGGGTATCGGGTAGCCATGCTGAATCTGAATCAAGCTAAAAGTCTTAAGCCTTCTTCCTCATTTGTCCCACATAAGAATTTGTGGAAATCAATCTGGAAATTAGAGATCCCACATAAGATTCGTCATTTTTGGTGGAGGGCCTGTAGCAATAACTTGGCCACCAAGGAAAATCTGGTGAGGAGAAAATGTGGGGTGTCAAAAACTTGTCCCATTTGCGGTGAGCATGAGGAGTCCATCGAGCACCTGCTTTTCTCTTGTAGCTGGGTCCGAGCGGTATGGTTTGGGTGCAATGTGCAGTGGACAGGGGGTCAAGGGCCTCCACATTCAGCGATTAAGTGGACTTCCCAAGTGGTGGAGGATTTACAGAGTAAGGATGTGAATTGCTATTTGAGTAGAGTGGCTGTTACAGCTTGGTTCATTTGGAAATCCCGTAACGAGTTCGTTTTTAACCCGGACCCAATCATTCCCGAAAAAACTGTTAGGAGAGTTATTGAAGCGCTAAAGGAGTCTCGGGAGATGAGGGTTCCTACAATGGTTCGTATGGATAACCCAGCTGTTGTGGGCAATTCCCAGTGGCGGGCTCCGAATCATGGCAGGTTCAAGATGAACTGTGACGTAGCTATAGAGAAGAATGGACAAGAGGCAGCGTGTGCAGTTGTGGTGCGTGATTGGGAAGGAAAATTGATTGACGGCCATGTGATTTCTGCTAAAGTGTCTAGCTCTCTTCATGGAGAACTTCTAGCCATTCGGCTTGCTTGTGGGATGGCGAGTTCTTTGGGCCTATTTGGAGTAGAGATTGAATTGGATAACCAAATGGCAATAAAGCTGAGCGTTTCCGAGTTGGTTCCCCCATGGGAAGTCGGGGCGGTGGTCCAAGATATCAGGCTTTTGAAGAATAGCAGCGGAATTTATTTCACTTGGGTGAAGAGGGAGAGCAACGGGTTGGCTCATTTGGTGACTTCCAAATCCCTTAGGAGTCTTCTGCCTAGAAATTGGGTGGCTAATCCCCCATCCTTTGTATCTGATGTTTTGTTGAGTGATTGTAATTTTCTTTTGTAGCCCTGTGGGCAAGATTTTGATGATCAAAAAAAAAAAAAAAAAAACTACCCCTAGTCTGATCAATTTCACCTTCATATCTCAAATAAAATGTGAAACGTAAAAAGGCAGATGGCCTGCCCAAATCCTTCTAGAACGTAGGCTGATAGACCCACTATCTTCAAAGAGATGACAATACGAAGAGATGACAATACAGAGGTTAAGTCCCCACATAATGTGTGTGTTGAGCGAAAATGGGAATGAGAGCGACAAAGTGTCTTTAAAAAATATTCCAATTAAATTACTAAAAATTTGTGAGGGCTAGGATTGGGTGCGATGGACGCTAGATTGAGGATTGAAATTGTAACATCTCAAAAATTCGGTTCATTAAATAAAATATTTTTGGAAAAGACGGAATAAATTTAAACATTTTGATAAGAAAGTGAATTCATTATTGTAGAATTAAATATCGAGAGTGGGTCCGCGAGTGGAGTGTACAAAATTTTTATGCTAAATTTGTCCTACAATAATTGAATTACTCTCTCAATTTACAACGGTCCCGATTCACCCTTCTCTTTATAGTCTTAGTTATTTGATTTCATCTTATTATTAATTTAAAACTTATTTTGCAAATTTTGGTAGGAAACAAGACATTGTTTTGTTTCCTAGGGCATTCACAACAGCCTCAGAGCATTAGCCAGTACAAAATGTCTCCTAATTAGGGGAAAGATTAGTAGTATTTAATGGAACCTGGAGGAGGTGCTATGCAGCATCGTGTTGTGAACGGTGCTATACATACTTGAACCGTTGATCTCAGCAATCAATGGTTGAGATATGTTTTTTAACTTTGACCGGTAATAAATATCTTTTACCGGTAAAAGTTTGTTTTTAATTTAGACCGTTGATTGCCGAAATCAACGGTCTCGATGCGCACAACACGATGTTGTGCACCCCTGCATAGCGCCATCCTTAATGGTCTTTGAAGCATGGCCACGCTTTAGCCAGTACGTAATATTCATACCTATAATTAAATTGAAGCCGATAACTTAGGGTGTCGGGCACAACGCGCCAATAGAACCGCCGAATAATTGCTGTAGTTGCAAACCAATAAAGGATGACTAATCAGTCATATTTCACATAGAGACATACATACATACATTGGAAATAAAAATATCATGTCCATTGCACGTTTCCGTTGGATCATGCACATAGTGATGGCGCCACATAAAAGTATGGTAGATCTGGGGCACACAACCACCAAATAAATTTTCCATGAGCCGCCGCCACTACCACCCTGCTCACATGGGAGAACCTCTAGATCTCATGGAGGGGGACAAGCATTGTGCTTGGTAGGTAACTCTCCGGCCAATTTGTCTGTTTATGGTTAGTTGATATATAGTGCATGTAATAATCCTTTCTGGCTAATTAATCACTTTCAAATGGGGGATTACTTAAATTTAAAAACTGCAAGTTTAAAAAACAAACATTGCTCCAAATTATTCAATTAGCTTTTCAACCTTTGGATCGATCTCAATCTTTTTTTTCTTTCTTTTTCCTCTTTTGGACGGCAACTCTCAACCTTTCTTTCTCTGTAGCATGCATCGACTATATCAATTTCTTTTTTCTTTTTTCTTTTTTCCTTTTAACAAAGATGGAACAATAGAATCCAGCTTCTTTTTCTTTTTCTTTTTGGGTTTAGTTATGGAATCCAACTTCTCTTGAGTCCATTAGTATTATTCTCTCTTTTTTAAAAAAAAAAACAAAAATGGATATGCAGATAAAGTACTCCATATATCCACCAACTAGAGAATATTACTTTCAGCACCATAAATTGTAAATTTGAGGAGTAGCTTGAAGATTTTTGTCTTTCGAGTGAAAAAATGAATAGGGAGGGAAGAAGAATATAAGCTACTGATGTTGAATTTTGTGATTTTTTTTTAATTTTTTCTCAGAAGAGAGTCCTAATTACTTCCTGTGTCCCAAATTTCTTGTCCCCTATGACCATTATGGACATCTCAAAAAACTGTTTTATAGTTTCAAATTGTAATATGAATCTTATTTTATAGATCCTAATTATGTATACCACCTATAAGTAATTTACAAATGACATGCAAGCCGAAAAACGTACATTAAATTTGGGACGGAGAGAGTAGTAGTACGCAGTAGTATACTACTATAACGCAATACTCGAATGAAACCAACATTTCACAATGAATACATATATATATCTAGGCCTGAGCCTGGGCCGAATACAGAAAATTACCAGCCGGTCCAGTTTGTTGACTTCTAATTCCCATTACGGATGCAAGAGCTGTTTAATTACGTGCAAGGATAAACAGAAGTTGAAGTTACCGTTCTACCCTTATTTCCTTTATTTTCGCGCGTTTGATGTCATTCCGACATTTCTTTCTCTCTCTTTCTTCTCCTCGAATTCCTCTCTCTGTAACTACATCCATGGCCGACGCCACCACCGAGCAACCCTCGACCCTGTCGACTAAATCCTCGACCAAGACGCCGCCGCACATTAACCACCCACGGAGAGAGCCCTTCGAGCACGGCCTCCTCCCCCATACCGAAGCTCATCTTCACCGATCCCACCCAGACCCTACTCTCCCTCAAGCAAACCCTATCCCACCGAGTCGACTCGCTCACCTTGTCCAAGGCCCTCCAGATCCCGCCCGACCACGCGCGGCTCATCGTCGACACTATCGCCGTCGTCCATTACTCCGATTGTGATATCGAGGCGGGCGGCGGAGTCGATGTGTGTTTTTTGATTCTGTTTTTGTATGTTCAGTCATATAAGAGGTTGCTGCCGAGGACGCACAAGGACTCGGCTGCGATGGCGGACATGTGGCCGTCGACGTCGTCGTTCGAATTAGATTTTTTGGTATGTGAATTTCACTTGCTAGCTATAAACCATTTTTTGGTAACGTAGCTTTTTATTCGCATCTTTAACATGGAGGAGGGATGGAATCATCGAATTAGAAGCATCGATCATCAATTACTCGAACTGAAAACGTAGACGAGAATATCACGTACGTACATAGTACTCTTTTTTTTTTTGTTGTTGAACGGAGTACGTGATTTTATTTGTTTTGGAAGAAGAAGATGAGGATGGTTTGGGTGGGATAGGCGATGACGGTAATGGTATGTTAGGGCTTGAAAATCGGTTCAAACAGTATTTGTGTTTGAACACTAAGAATTTGTGTTTGACTGAGAATTTCACACTGCGAAATTGAGAATTTCAGATATTACTCGATGTTGCATTAGAAGATCAGTGGTTCCTTTTTCTTTCTCATTCGAGTAGGTATGTCATCACATGTTCCCTCGGATACCTTAAGTTACTGTGATGTGTTTAGCCCTTCCAGTGGGGGGAATGTAAAGGCAGCTGTAGTCATGAGAGACTGGAAGGGCTCATTGCTAGAGGGAGCAGTGGTGAATTGTGCAGTTAGTTCTCCATTGCAAGGAGAGCTAATTGCCATAATACTGGCGTGTGGTATGGCTATGGATTTGAAGCTGTTTGGAGTGATGGTGGAATCTGATTGCCACTAAGTGTATCAAAATTGAACCACCCCCCCCCCCTCCCCTCCCCCCCTAAGGTTCTGGCCTTGGTCTCTGATATATAAGGCATGCTAAGAACATTTTGGGGCTGAAGTTCTCTTGGATTGGGAGGAGAGCAAACGAGTTAGCTCATGAGGTTGCTGCCACTGCGAGAAGGGGATCTCTGGCTCCGAATTGGGTGTCTAATCCTCCTGCCAGGATTTTTTCTGTTTTGTCTAGAGAATTAGCTCTGTTGTAGCCCTGTTGGGCATATTTTGGTGATAAAAAAAATGTTCTGGTATGAGGGACTGAAATGAAAGCTTTGAATTGATGATATAGACGGTTAAAATGCATCACTCAGCTGGAGCAATTAATTAATCAATCACTGAACTGCTGCGTCCTTCACTTAAACGTACATTTTAGTTGTAAAAGTTACATGGTTTAGTTTATGTGCTATTATATATGGGCATACAAGAATGCCTAGGATTTGTTATTGGGGTTTGATTTCTTTTATCACTATGATCTCTTATTTGCTAAGTATAAAAATGTGGGTACTAAGCCTTGCTTCTGATTGTAGAATGGTAAAAAAGTATGCTTGGTGAGTTACACTATTCCAAAACACGATGTGGCAGAGGGAGTTGTTAGTTAAAAAAGTAGACGGAAAGCCATTGGGTTCTGATTTTGGAATTAGTGTTAGTTAAAAAAGCAAACATACCTAATGCTTCTTTGGAAAGACCTCAAAAAAAATTCCGCACAGTTGGAGAAGTTGTTGGCTGCGCTGTTGCTTGGAGGTCTTGTGATATATGTTAATTACAATAAAACATTCTTGTTTCATGTGATTGGAAATGCATATATCAGCATCTTATTCTCGTATATTTTCTTTTTCAGGTGTTTGTTGATGAATAAAGTGTGCAACGATGAACAAGCTAGATGTAATATTTTGGGTTCCACTTATTTTGCATTCTAGTGTTGGACTAAACCGAGGTTCCTATTTTGTTATATTTTCTTTTTCAGGTGTTTGTCGAGGACATAACTATGCAACGATCAAGAAGATGCAATATTTTGGGTTTCACTTATTTTGCATTGTAATGCTAAACTATACCGAGGTTCTTGTTTGTTTTGATGTACTGTTGGCTATGACTATTCTAGGTTTTATTTCCGAAACATGCATATTGTTCAAGTAATGTAATATTTATGGATTTCTTGGGGTTGAATGAATGGGTTAGTTGTGAACGTTGGCTGTGTTTTTTGACTGAATGATGGTGGTTTCTGTATTAGAATGGATAAGGACATGTTTTGGATGGAGTGGTGTTCTTTTATGTCTAAATTGGCAGGCCAATGTATATATATACCCTGTGAAATTGTGTGAAATTGAGAATTTCACACTGAATTAAGAATTTCACACTGTGAAATTGAATTGGACTGTGAATTTCACATTGGCGTCAGGATTTATTTGATAACTCCATGCGGTTGAATTCTTCAATCGAATCGAACACGACAGAGATCCAAGATGTTGGCCTCCAGATCTTCAAGCACCTGTCCCAAGACACCAAACAGATCAAGTCGCCGCCGACAGCTAGTCCCGAGACAACGTTGTGGTGCTCGATCCACAGCCGCTTACTGTGCCGCCAACTCCCACACGCCGATCTTGCAGTCCTGGTGCACCGTGAGCACGTGCTTCTTGTACCACTACTTCGTCGTCAACGGCATCATCATCACCATCGCCGCCACGTCTCGGTTCCACAACCACCACAAGCCTGACGGTAGGACCTAATCGGAGCCGTAGGCGGTCAGGTCGAGGCCTCTGCCATCAGATCTGGTGCACTTGGGATACGCCGCCGTCTCGGATATGTCGGAGTTTGTCGCCAGCGGTGTACGAGATAATAATGTAGTAGACTTCGGGGTAGTCTTGTAGGCTTTTCTTGTTTTCTGTTGCATGTAGAGTCATGGATTCATTGTTTTAGTGCAGCTCCTAACTTGTTTTAGTGCAGGCCCAGTTAAGCTCATTTTTAGGTAATAATGTGGTACTGGTTTCCCCATATCAACTTGAAGGTATTATAGTTGGGGGTGTTTACAAGATGCCGTGTCATTTTGCTGTCAGTCTGTTGACCGTATTTAGTACATATGACCAGTGACATAATTTTTAGGAGAACCTAATTTAAATAAGACTTTATGTATATTTCAGAGGCGTGAAATTCTTTTTTTTGTTTTTCTTTTTTGTGTTCTTAAACCTTTGTTCATATAATAGGGGTATGTGAATTTATGAATTTACGGCCATGGGTGGTGTTTTAAACAAGTTCACAGGGGTATGTGAATTTCATAACCTAATTTAAATACTCCGTAAGACTTTATGTATATTTCAGAGGCGTGAAATTCTTTTATTTGTTTTTTTTTTTGGTGTTCTTAAACCTTTGTTCATATAATAAGGGTATGTGAATTTCACAGGGGTATGTGGAATTGTGAATTTACGGCCGTGGGTAGTGTTTTAAACAAATTCACAGGGGTATGCGAATTTTCATAGGGGTATGCGAATTTGTGAGATTGCTTTGATCGATGATCTGCTTCGTGAATTAGCGAGATTTATAAATATACATACATTTCTATCATTGGACGATATACAATTGATGTGAATTTTTCAACAAAATTCTAATTTTTCGATGAATCTACAAAAGGAGTGGTTTGTGTCGCCAAAAAGGATGTTATACAATTGATGTGAATTTTTTGTTTTGGTGTTCTTAAACCTTTGTTCATATAACTGGGGTATGTGAAATTGTGAATTTACGACCGTGGGTGGTGTTTTAAACAAATTCACAGGGGTATGCGAATTTTCACAGGGGTATGCGAATTTGTGAGATTGCTTTGATCGATGATCTGCTTTGTGAATTAGCGAGATTTATAAATATACATACATTTCTATCATGCGACGATATACAATTGATGTGAATTTTTCAACAAAATTCTAATTTTTCGATGAATCTACAAAAGGAGTGGTTTGTGTCGCCAAAAATGATGTTATACAATTGATGTGAATTTTTTTGTTTTGGTGTTCTTAAACCTTTGTTCATATAACTGGGGTATGTGAAATTGTGAATTTACGACCGTGGGTGGTGTTTTAAACAAATTCACAGGGGTATGCGAATTTTCACAGGGGTATGCGAATTTGTGAGATTGCTTTGATCGATGATCTGCTTCGTGAATTAGCGAGATTTATAAATATACATACATTTCTATCATGGGACGATATACAATTGATGTGAATTTTTCAACAAAAGTGGTTTGTGTCGCCAAAAAGGATGTTATACAATTGATGTGAATTTTTTTGTTTTGGTGTTCTTAAACCTTTGTTCATATAACTGGGGTATGTGAAATTGTGAATTTACGGCCGTGGGTGGTGTTTTAAACAAATTCACAGGGGTATGCGAATTTGTGAGATTGCTTTGATCGATGATCTGCTTCGTGAATTAGCGAGATTTATAAATATACATACATTTCTATCATGCGACGATATACAATTGATGTGAATTTTTCAACAAAATTCTAATTTTTCGATGAATCTACAAAAGGAGTTGTTTGTGTCGCCAAAAAGGATATTATACAATTGATGTGAATTTTTTTGTTTTGGTGTTCTTAAACCTTTGTTCATATAACTGGGGTATGTGAAATTGTGAATTTACGGCCGTGGGAGTATGCATGACTACAGTTGTTTAGTGTGGTTATGGCTTTTGATTTTTAAGCCATTTTTTTTTTATCTTGTGCTGATTATTGTGGTAGATGCTTCATTTTTTTTTTGTCCTCTGCTAATTGAATGTCCGGGCTAGCTCGTGCTCGATGTTTCATCATCATTCTGGAAATTAATTTGAGGAGCTAACTTCAAACATATGCTAGTTTATTTTTTTCCTCGTGGTTTGACATCTGTATGATTTTTAGGGGGAAATCTGTTATCCCTGTGCAAGATATATATGGATACCTTTCAACCGTTAAGACAGATTTTGGCATCTCAAGTTATATGCTTTTTGGCTTAAGTTTCAGTATGAATTCCTGCAATCATACCTAGTTGGTTGTCATGAATCACGATATTTAGTTGATTTGCAAAATCATGCCTAGTTGGTTGTCATGGATGGCCTTGATGGCGCACCAGAGGACTCGCTCTCCGCCGTTGCCGTCCGCCCCGATGTCATACGCCTTACCGTTGAGCAGCAATTTGCCACCACTGTGATCAACGTGCCGCCTCTGCATCTTCATCGTTGACAGTGTGCTCCTTCCGCCGGAGCTCTTTTCGAGGTCTCCAACTCCGGCGTAGCAAATCGCCACCACCGTGATCAATGCGCCGCCTCTGCATCTTCATCGTTGACTACGTGCTCTTCTGCCGAAGCTCTTTTGGACGTCTCCGGCGCCAGGGCCTTCAACGTCTCCGTCGCCAGCACCGGCTGGTTCTGCTCCGGATCCAGCTCTGGTATGCGGAGAGAGAGGAGTTTCATTATTGAAGAAGAAGATGAGAGTGTGGGGTAATCTCGGAGGTCGGTCGTGCGTTGTTTGTTTTGAGGGTATTTTTGGCAACTTTTTAGTCCGTGTCCTTATGCGTGTATTTTGGGTTGGGCTTGGAGCTCCTGGAGTTTTCATTCTTCTTTTTGGACCGGCCGGTAAATGGCCCGGCCGAATAACCTGAACAGACCAATACGGTGGAGAGGTCTGGCCCAGTCTTAAATTGGCCCGAAGTCTAGAGCCACAAGACACTAATACTAACTGATAAAACCCACGAAGAGGAAAGCCCAAGCCCCAAACAACCATTGTTTCAAGTTTCAAGCTTCCTTGTAACTTGTAAGCAACAGTTAGAAGATTCATCAAGTAACAATTTTTTCCAGGAGTCAAAGTGGATTTACTTGACGTTATCTTTTTTCTTTTCTTGTTATGGCGGTAAGGGGTCTTTTGACTAGCTTATGAGCACATCGACTAATTTTCTCTCTGGTCCGGTCAAAAACAAGTCATCCACGCAGAACTAAAAATTCACAAAAATTTTTTTACTTAAAGTTGGGGTTTCGGGCCCTGGGGGTGTGTTAAGTGATTTTACAAGTTGGGCACAAAAAGTTGGGTGTGTTAAGTGATTTTTTACTAAATTTTTTACAAGACCTCAATTTAGGAATCGAAAAAGTAACTCCGATCGAAAAAATTAGCTTGCTTTGGCTTTTTCAGAATATTGGTCCGATTAGTCTTTCAATTTTCAAATACAATTGGATCGATTATGTCTTCTTCTTTTTAAAAAAAAAAAATTGGTCAAAGTAGAACCATATTAAACTGAGCCGAACCTATTATTCTTACTAAAAAAGTTGCCACCCCCCCCCCCCCCCGACGAACACGCAGTAGAGTATGGGCCCAACTTTTTTAGTAAGAATAATAGGTTCGGCTCAGTTTAATATGGTTCTACTTTGACCAATTTTTTTTTTTAAAAAAGAAGAAGACATAATCGATCCAATTGTATTTGAAAATTGAAAGACTAATCGGACCAATATTCTGAAAAAGCCAAAGCAAGCTAATTTTTTCGATTCCTAAATTGAGGTCTTGTAAAAAAACACCCCTAATTTCTAAAATAAGGGTATCATTTCGAAAAAAAACCCAAAATTTTCTCGTTTGGTTGACATATCTGGTGTGGCGTTTTCGTTTATTTTTGCTTAGGCCTTGTACAGTGAAATTGAGCATTATTTTGTGTTTCTTATTGTATCAATGATATTGCTGTGATTTTGGTGGCAAATCCAGAAGATTTAAGTGTGGACTGGTTCTATTAGTAAATTAATACTCCACTTAGTATATATGTGTGAGGGATTGAGGAGCGGTAACTGAAGGAATAAGAAACTTTGTATCTTGGAAAGAAAGTGGTATAGACATGAACTTTTGTGGGTTGGGTGGGGTCTGTTCAAGATGTAACGAGAGCTAGCTAGTTCAATTGACTGCATTGTCCAACTCCTAAAGATCCATGAATAAAATGAGACTACCTAATTATATTTTGGTTCTGATCTGTATCTATGAGTTTGGCCCTATTAACTGTAATGCAGCTCTGTTTAGTTGTGTAAAAAATGCTTTGTTATGGAAATGCTATCAAATTAATTAATTGCTCATACTAGTGTTTTATTTGCTACACTAATGGTGACTTTCTGACATATATACAACTGGGTATTCCGTTTCCTCAGACAACCTTGTTTTTTCTTTTACTTTGGTGGCAAATCAAGAGGGAAATCCTTTCACAGCATCACTAGGAAAATGGCTTGGGCTGCTATGGTGTATTACATACGGCAAGAAAGGAACAACAGGGTGTTCAAAGGAACCCAAAGACCTCAATTTTCAGTCCTTCAATTTCTTAGATGTTTCTTTTGTTTTATTTCTGGCTCTATCAGTACATGACATTAGCATTTTGGCCAAAACCCAAATGCCATAATAGCTCCGTAGAAGTGTATTCGTTTTTGGGCTAATATTGAGGGGAACTCATTAATTTGCATTTTGTTACTGCAGATAATAAGTTCACAAATGAGGTAGAAGTTTGACCCATTTTCCCCAGATACAAATGCTTGGAGCCAACAAAAGAAGGGTTTTTGTTTGGAAAATTGGATGAAAAATCCAAGAAAGCTGCAACAACCGAAATGATTCATGAGGTTAAATAGAGAGATATCGGCACAGAGATGACTCTGCTTGGCAGATCAACAATTTCGAGATGCCACGCGCTATTCAAGAGCACGTCACCCGCTCGACATAATACCCAGAGAATAGGTCAGGTCCATTGGCCTTATATAACTCCTATACCAGCAGCACAATAAGTGACATTACCAAGTTGCAAGTAAATCAAAAGCAGTGAAAGAGATTGAAACTATTCAAGTGAATCAAAGGCCAAGAATAATGATTAATTTGTTGTAATTTGAAATATCAATTTGTAGTATCAAATTGTAGTTTTGCGAAACCTAACTTCGTATGTAATTGATAATTGTGATGAGAACGGCTCAACGTGGGTTTTAAATTGGTCGGTAATAATTGCTCTTGGAGTACAACTCCACATGCATGTCTTCCAAGTCTGAAATAACCACTAAAATAACTCTGTGTCTTCATGGCAAATTAATGAGCCAACATCCAAATAAAATAGACTGATCATGATGATTCACGCCTACAAATGGAGCATAAGGCATATTATACCTGTTTATCAAGTACGTTGTGTTAAATGTCACAACATCACCGAACTCCTTACAAGCTATCCTACTCTTTGCATTAGCCCATAATAAATTCCTTAGTTGACTCTCATCATCCAAATTCATGGCAAAAAAGAAGTCAGAATTATCGGCTTTTATCTTTATGAAATAATTGTGCATCGCCTCAGCATCTCCTTCCACAAGTAGTGAACGTCACCATTTATTCATATAATTTCGGCAATCTTTCTGGATATATGGAACCTTACCAGGTCCCCCGGCCTCAATCTGAAGTGAGTCATAAGTCTTGTTCAGTTGGATCCTGGTTTTATCATTCAATTCAAGCTTTCTTTTTACATGTTCATCGAGTACACTATTGCTCTTGAAATATCTTGCCTTTCCCGGGCTCTGGTCATGATTGTTCGCTAAAGCAACTCGGTTTAACCTCCACTTTCCATCAGGTTGTATCACAACAGTAACATTAACGTTCGCTGGACAGCCAATTTTTACTTGTGGCCGTGGTTTAATCGGGTTGCTTGTTTTCACCCTTGCCTTTCCAACACGACTGTATTCATAGTTACATTCTTCAACTTTCCATCTTGCCAAAATAAAATCATCCGGTTTAAAAAAAATAATTACATACATGCCAAATCCCATTTTGCCAAAATAATGAACTGATAATGCAATGAATAGAATGAACAACGATATAAGATAAAGAAGCTAAACCACAAGTCAATTCGACACTCAATATATCTCAAGCGCAATACATCAATTGACTCTAGATTCGACACTCAAGCCAGTTCGACATTCAAGCCAATTTGACTCTAGGTTTAAGCCCCGTTCAGTTGCCAAGAAAGTACAAGAAATGATGGAAAAATCAACTTTCCCATAACTTTTGTAGTGTTCAGTTGGCAGGAAAGTAGTGGGAAACATGTTTTTAAGTTTTCCAGCAAGATTTACTTTCTTGCAAAAGTGATCCGGCCAAAAGCATAGGATTTTGCGTCACGGGAAAAGTTTTATTCATTGTGGGGCCAAAATAATTGGCGGGTAAGAAAAAAAGTGAATGAGGCCAATAACAAAAAAATACAAATTAGGTTCTTAGAAAGACACTTCGAGATTTACATGAGCAACAATAATTTCGACTACTATGGTGCTTTCTAAGATAATTGTTGTGGAAAAAGATTGGTAGTTTATTTTTTTTGGAAATATTTATTTATCTTGTCATTAGTCTTCAATTTTGTTCTGTACTAACTAATTTTCAGTGAGTTTTTGCATCGACAACTAATCAAAGCACGGTTGTTTAATATTTATTTATTTTGTTATCATCTACTTATTTTTTAAACTTTATTTGTACGGTTGATTATTAGAGAATGTCAATTTAAATGGGGGATTTGCATGACCATTCAGAATATAGCAAATTGAATAGGGAATTGCAAGTCGATTTTTTCATTTCTTGTTATGGCTTTGCATTAGATAAAATACATTTTCCGTATGTGTTAACTTTTAAAATATGATAGCCTATTATTTAGCTCTCAAAGTTACTTTTATTTAAAATTAGCCATGGGAATAAAAATAAAGAAATTTCTCATAAGTGTCTTTTCCCGGCAAATGAACCACTAAACTTTAGTTTTCCTGCCAAAAAAAATTGTCAAATGAACACTCACAAGAAAATATATTACTTTTTCCTTTACTTCACTTGACTTAACTTTTCCTGAGAATAACTTTCCGGTACAACATTTCTGGCAACTGAACGGAGACTTAGGGTTTTTTGTCCAACAACTCCTCCGTTAAGGGTACTAATTGAGAGAGAGAGACCTTTGTGGTGGAGTGCCCAAAAGAAGGCGGCGGTTGCCGGAGGTGGGGGAACACTAGATTGGGCTGTGGTGGGAGCACCCCCCCCCCCAGAGGCGGCTCCATGTTGTAGGTTGCATGGTCAAATGAACACCCGAACAAATTTTTTTTCTTAGAATACATGTAAAAATTATGAGTTAGCTTTGTTTTGAACACCCAACGTAAATATCAATGAACACCCAATTCTAAAAGTCTTGAACACCTAACCCAAAAATAATTGAATACCTAACCCAAAACTAGTTGAACACTCAATCATAACTCAATTACAGCCCATTGGTAATTCATATCTAAACACTTAACATATTACATCAAATAAAGCTCATAAACATAATAATAAAAAAATTTAAAAAGAAAGTGAAAAGAAGAATCTATTAATTGGTGTAAGTATTATACTCTGTGTTCTCTCTCCATCTTTATTGTCGATGGTCTAAATGTGTTAATTTCGCATTCATGACAATAACCTTTTTTTGTCTAGTTAGCTTACAAAGTTATGGACAAAGCTTTAAAAAAATTCAACTACATTGCAAACTCCGTTTACTTGAATAATATTCTTTCGAAATTAAGACTACGATAGAAAATCTCATCATGTATCCTAAAGAACATATTTTCGAGAAAGTCAACCCCAACGTACTCGCTACAATTCCTTTCACAAAGGCTTTAGTAGATTAATATGATGGTTAAACGTTGACAAAAAATATGACAACTCATTTAGGATAACTGCAAAATTGTACCCCCTCCATTCTCACCTGTCTACTACAAAATACAACAACTTTCAAAAAATTTAAATTTTTGTTAAAAGAATAGTATATATTTTTAAGTTCTCATTTCGCCCCGTAGTTAATTTTTTAAGAATAAAAATGTTTTTTGACCATACTATTTATATGAGATTTTGTACATTTATTATTAGTTTAAACATAAGCTAGTAGAGTTAAAGTAATTTCTGAACACCCTATCAAAAATTCCTGGAGCCGCCACTGCGCCCCCACCCACACCCCCCCCCACTCTTCTATGTATCGTGAAAGTGGAGGGAAGGGGAACTGCGCACGCGATGTGAGTTTAAATTTTGGCGGTTTTTTTTATATAGGCAAAACAACGTCGGCTGCGAAGCTGATGCCAGCGGTTGTGTTTCTTGTTGTGCACCTAGCATTTCTGTAAAAGAGATCACATCAATGGATCCTTTCAGGAAAAAAAAAAAGAGATCACATTAGGATACAGTAAATGGTATCCGGAATACTCCATCACATGACCAAGATAACTAAGGGGGCGTTTTCCCTAAACTAAAGTTGATTTTTTGTCTAAAACTTTTTCGGTATTTTTTACTTTCTGTTGAGTTTTTCATAATAATTTTTTTGAATTAATCATTCGTCTCAACAAGAGGAATCAGAAAAATATACAAATGTGGACCAGTGTTAAAAAAAATTCATATAAGATAGCTATTTGGTCTTTTTTGTCTTTAGTTTTTTTTTTTTTTTTTGCTTTTGGTCATAATTTTTTTTTTTTGGCTTTTGGTCATTGTTTTTTACTACTTTTTAGACTCCTCTCGTCGAAATAAATAATTAATCCAAAAGATATTATGTAAATCTAACAAAAATTCAAAAAAAGACAAACAAAAGCCTTCAGCGGGAGACAAGGGATGTCATGATTGAGATTTTTTCACAAATTTCTAGGCAGACTATTGTCCTCACATAGAGTATCAACTAAAATACTAATCAGCGGAAACAATTTGACTATTGTCATTAGCATGTAGTCCCTTAATATAGCGAAAACGAACAATTTTTTTTCTTTTCTAGTTGCATGAATAAGGAAATAACGATATTGTAACGGAATGTAAACTAACCAACCAACCAACCGCAAACTCTTCCAAACGGGTTTTTTCCCCCCGGCAAACTCATTCCAAACATGTTCCAAAAGATCTAATACGAGTATCACTCTATGGGAGTACAATAGAATGTGTTGAGGGAAGGGGCCATGTCTTCTTGGAATGAATTGATTACTGTTCATAAGGGCAACGTTTACACGCAATTAAAGATCACTTATTACTAATCATATACAGAAAAATTACGAAAGAAAAGATAGAGTTGCACTAAATTGAAAACTAAGCTCTCAGCATGGCTTCAGTCTTGCTAGCCATATTTAAATTCTAGCAAAGAATTTGACACCCCCCACTCGGCTCCATTAAAATGCCTTTTATATAGAGATCAACACTATCCACTGTTTATCTTCAACTTTGAGCATTTCCACAAGAATCATCCATCCCAACTTCATACTCCTGTATCTACCAAGTATTGTGGAGAGAGAGTCTCGACCGACAGCGTGATCAGTTCCTTGCTTCTACCGCAAACCCCGAATAGGCCAACCCGTGCTGCCATCATTCGAAGGATCGACAACAATTGGTTTCATAACACAGTATCCGGTTCTCGAACAGGAACTCATCATCCCTTCCTTAATTTCATTCCCGCCATTTATATCTCTCACAAGTTTTCTTCTCTCCATTTCATGTCTTTCAGCTCTCTTCCTCAGATTCTGCTGCTTAATCGCAGAGCTCCACTTCTCTTTACAAGTGTAGCTTCGCACCGGAATTGGAACGGCCTCAAGCCCCATCAATTTGGCCACCACCCCTGGTTTGCACCAAACCACACTCTCTCCTCCTACTATCGGGGGAAAACAAGGAGTTTTCCTCAGTTCAGAATTTAAACCCTCTTTGATCATTATGCCCTTTCTTAACCCAGGGTTACAGCAAAATGACTTCCTGCTCCCAGCGGTACTAATAGGAGCCAGATTTTGAAAGGAAGACCGATACATGGCATCCTTACCATCGAGGGAGAACCTAGGGTACTGATTCAACGCATTCCGCGCCGATCGTAGAATGTCAGCATTGTCCACGCACGACATCCGACGCTGCTCCATTTCAGCACTGTACTCATCAGCCTTTGCTTTTCTGGCCATCTTCTCTTCAAATTCCAACTGTAATATCATCTCCTCCAAAGTGGTCCTCGTTTCTTGCCCCGATGTCGCGTCAACGAAAGGAGAACCAGAAAGAGATTGGGTTGCAATGCAGGAGTAATCGACACCGTCAGTTTTGCGTTGGTTGAGAGTGGACGTGGAGCCGTCGCCATTGCAAGAGCTTCTAAAGCCTTTCCTCATCTTGGCTCCAAGAGAGTTTTTGAGGAGAAAGAAGGAAAAGTCCTTCATTGTGTTAGCACACACAGAAGAACATAACGGAAGAAGAAGAAGAAGTGGGGTTTGAAGTCTTGAAGAGGGAGAATTGAGAGTTAAAAGGGTAGAAGAGGGGTGTTGGAGAATTTATGAAACTTGAGCTGAGTAAATGGGGAGCGGTGTGAAATTTTGTTTGTTGAATGGTCTTAATAACACTCACATGAAGGAACGAAAAGGCTTCTTCACAAGATTTCCCCCTGCCTCTCTGCAAAAGCACTTTAAGGTAAGTCCATTAATCTCACACCCTCCTCCATGAAAAAATATGAAGTGTAAAAACAAAAAAAAACGCTTATCATTCTAAACGACACACCTTTGCCTCACACAATCCAGCTATATTCTAGGCCCAACCACTCGGCGGAATTTCGTATTGGATGAAATGATACCGCCAATCACCAGACTAAAATCAGGCTTTGATTAGCACGTTTGGGTATTCTCCTCAGTTGCGGGCACCAATCTCGCACCCTCGACCAACTTCCAATTACCCATAGGTGGGACTGGAGTCGAGCTATGGCTCACCCTGGGGCGTATTTAGAGGGGTCATGATACTCTCGTCCTACTTGGTTTCAAGACTAACCACCTGTTTCCAGTCATGTAGGAATGGGAGGGATAGGTTCCTCATCAATTGCATCCACAGATGGTTAGGTATCGTACAGATGAATCTTTATAGTAAAAATTGAACTAGAAAACCAACCAACCAAGTCAATCCAACCTGAAACCGATGATTGCACTGTCTTATGGGTGGAACAAAATTTACCCCTGGATGAGTCTTTTAGAGGCCTGGAGAGTAGCACAATGATATCAACTTATGAGCACATAATATGGATAGGCACATTTCTATGAAAATCCTATCCAGAAGAAATAAAGAATCGAACTATTATCCAGATGTTCTCTGCAAGAAATGAACTGATTCCGAATGTTTTTAGTTCAAATGCAATTATTGACATGTACAATACCCTCGACCATGAAAAAGATCCCTCTACATCCCAATCCATAACACAATGCTTTTGCCACTGGAAGATGAAAAACGAAAGAAGTTGTCCACGGCTCTGCTGATAAATAGAATTAAATGAAAGCAAAGACTATTTTCATCAAAAAGACGAAGAGTCAAACTACTATAGGATTGACACTGAATATCATTTCCCAGAAGAAATATTCCATAGCAGCTACCCATTCCGGCTTCGTATTTTCACCCTCGTGCGCATATTTGGTGGCACCAGCCCATATATCCTGCCAGCTACTATTATTCACAGCAGTAAAATAGGACTCAAATGGCATAGTTGTTGTGCGGAGAAAGAGAGATCATGCTGGAATAAAAGTGTTGCCATCACACAAGAAACAAAAGGCCACATGACTTGTACATTTAAGTGGGAGAAAATAAGAATATACATACAAGATGAATCAGGAAAACTACATCTGAAAGAAGTCATTCAGAAGGGGCTTAACCATCTGGAGCCTCTGTAGCCTTTACAAATCGACCTTTCACTCGCTTCCTAGTGTCTGCTCTGGCCTTCCTGGACTCATACCGGATGTGCTTATCATATCTATTTACAACGCAAGAAGTTACAAAATGGTATCTTTGGTAAGACAGTCAATCGGATAGAACAGGGTAAAATAGAAACAGTGGCACTATGTACCTTCGGGTCTTCTTCTTTTCCTTGTAGCGTAGCATGGCATTTCCTCTGTTTTGCACAAGCACCTCCACATCAGCCTTCGTTAATGATGCTGTTCTTGTGGTCTCATCTCTCATCAGAACAGACTGGTCCGCAAATTGGATTTCCCGTGGATAGCATTTTGAGTTACCAAAGGCCAAACGTGACAAGGGTGGTCTTGCTATAGGTAAATTGTTACTCTCTGATGTTGCAGGCCCCTGGCTTGCCGTTGCATTATTTGGGCTATGCTGCATCATCAACTAAAACATGAATACTTTCCTGGCCAGTAAATTACGTTTTTTAAGAGCTTGAAATAAATTCTCCTCCAAATCAAACTAGAAGTGAAACGAGGACCCTCTCTTGATCAACCCAGCTCATGGTGTTTTTCGTTCTTGCACTTGGCTGCCTGAGAAATACTTAATGACTTATCTCATTCTGCTATAACTATAAGTAATGACGTATTGATATTCTTCCAAATTCACCTTGTAAGGGATCTTTGGTCATTAGTGTTTAAAAAATCAGCAATTAATTCCTACATCTTTCACTAAGATTACTATCAATAGATAGTGTTGTACTTCCAAGGATTCCACACTAGAGGTTGATACACTCCAGTATCCATTTTCACCAGTCTAAGCTAGACAGTTTTGCTGTTACGGTAAACAATCCCGCTGGCTGCTTTCTAACCCCAATCCCAGGGAAAAGTCATCCATATAGACCTCAGAAGGATTAAGTTTAAGTTTATCACATATGGATGGCCAAGTCAAAAGAGCATTACTTCCAACCATAGTTATACCAATATCAGCATCCCTCAGAATAAATCCGAGTAAAACAACTAAAGCTTATAAAGAATAATGCAAACCCAAAAGCAACTTATATATATTTTGTACAATGAGATAAATTTTGAAGTACTAGATATGAATGATTACAAGGCTTACACTGAATGTCACAGTATCCTCATGCGCCATGGAGGGATTCACCCCAAAGATGTCTCCACAACCTTTTGTAGTTGCCAAAGATGCTTCTTTCAAGAGTTCACTATAACTCTTCATCATATAACCTGAATCGCTTGCAGCATATACTACTTCCGACTGACCAGATTCTTCAGTGCCCCTCAACCGCCCTAAGTTAAAATCCCATATCTGTAAAGGCAAAGTAACAATGAGTACCAGTAGATTATTTACTTCACAACATGTGAATGAAGTAATAACGGAAGCAGAAGCAACTAGCAAGAGGAATAGAGAGGAAATGGAGTAAGTTGAGAGAACATAAAAGAAATTCAGGTAAAGGACTTCCGTTATCCACGATCCCACTCTACACGAAACTTAGTGCACAGCACACTGGGAATTCATAATCCATTCCAAAGTAACCAATTTATAGTCTACTCCACTTCCCTGAATGTGGAATCAAGACATGCATCACTTCTCCCTTGCTCCAACCCTGGATTCTAGTGTTCAATCACATTTCTGGTGAGAGTTGGTTGATCACATGTTTGACTGTTACATCCATCAATCCACTTTAAGTCATTGAGATTGCATTTCAATATATAGAATGCGTTTTTCCTCTTTCTTGGTTATTTTATCTAAAATCCTCCTAAAGAAATTAATTAATACAAGGAGATAAATAAATCCTCTTGTTCAGATGTTCTTTGCCAGTATACCATTGAGAATAAGTTTCAGATCCAAGTCGGATAGAAATTTCTTTGCCAGTATCCCATTGAGAATATAGATTACTCCATGTCTAGATAAAGAAATCCTAATACAATGGAGAACACAGCTCAATTCCTCAACTCGAGGAATAGATGGAAGTCCCACCAAGCATGTAGACTGGTAGCCCCACAAATGCCCTCTCAAAATGTCATAACTAATATGTACTATGAGAAGATGCTCGGATCATAGAAGCTGTGGTATCAGGAACAGTTCAATGAAAAGAAGAAAAACAAAACAAAATTAGACAAAATTCATGTAGGGCAGTAGCCAACAGAACCAAGAAAGACGCCAACTGAAGCTTGGTTACTTACAAACCAAATTAGTAACATATCCTGATGATCACAATAGAAGGCACAGGAGTATAGACAAGAAACAAGTAGGAGAAGTGAAGAGTATAAATCTACAAGCACATAAGCTCATAAGCAAAGGCAACCGTAGGTAATGAAGTGGGGTGCCATGGCACCCCCAACTTGCTATCAACAACCCATAAGCAGTGTGTACATAACATAATAGCAAGCTTCTATAGTGCTGGTACACCCTCTATGAGGTCTAAACACAATGTATTACATGAAAAGAAGCAATGTATATTACATAATAGCAAGCAAAGGGTTCTGGCACCTAATCGCTCTCTCTCTCTTTATGTCTTGAACAAGTAGACTCCATGACAAGTAGTATTAAAAAATTTGGGATTTAAACGTTCACCAATCCCATTAAGAAAAAGATATTGGTTTCTGACATTCAGATTAGAATTGATTACCAAAATAAATTTTGTAATATGAAAGAAACATTGATCTATTTTCTTGTAGATGACCGTAGCTATCAACACAATTAGATTGTTATTCATAGACAGAAGCATTTGGTCGCACTTTACCAAGTTTGAACTTTGAATAGAAACAGTCCATATTTCCCTAGTGGATGTTTAATCTTCTAGTAATACATTTTCCTGTTCTTAAATTGAAGATATATCAACCCTAAAACAAAATCTGCACAGAACTGAAACTCCAAGTTGAGCAAGAAAGAGAACCTGAGCACCCAGACCCTTGGGATTAATCTCCCACGTGGTGTTGTTCCCAACAGCAACTGGATCCCTATCTTTCAGATCCACATGCGTCTGAACCATAAATAGGGAGTTATCAAAGGGTGCTTCTTCTTGTTCCTCTTCTTCTCGTCGTGGTTGCAGGGATTGATTCACATCCATACCCTCATCACCCCCATTTCCCAAACCACTACCAGCTTCAACATTCCCCTCCCAACCACGCCCGTTCGGCGGCGTATCTGAAACCAACTTCTCCCCACCACAATGCACTCCCACTCCCTCTCTATTAAACAGCTCAATCAACTGCCTCAACACCACCTGCTGCTTTTGCTTCTTAGAACCAACATCGTAACAAATATCATCCGTCGAATAAACAATCCTGCCACTCCAATTCCCACTCGGTACCATCAAATCCTGCAATGACTTATCATACATCCACGAAGAATCGAAAGGATTATTGTTATTATTATTAACGTTATCGGGGTCCTGATAACAAGTCCAGTTGACAATATGGGGGGGTCTCTTGGCACCCAGCAAATCGAGGCCCCAAGCGGAGGCGAGGTGGAGGGCGGAGGGGCATCCGGAGAAGGCGTCGACGGGAGAGCGACGGTGGGAGGAGGTGGTGGTGCCGTGGGCGTCCCAGTCGCAGTCCTGGCAGAGGAGGAGGTTGTCGGTGTGGCAGCGGCTGGAGACGGGCTGCGAGGCGCAGTTGTCGCAGATCTGGGAGCGGAAGTGTTTCCTGGAGAGGGCGTTGGCGGAATGGACGTGGTTGTCGCACAGCAGGCACAGTTTGGCGGAGTCGGCTCTGCAGTAGAGGACGGCGCTGTGTTGGTTGCAGTAGTCGCAGGGCACGCCGTCGTCTCCGGTTCTCGCTTTCGGACTGACCATTTTCAAACCCTCCTAGAAATTGAACAAACGGATGCGGACTACTCAGGTCAGGTGGTTTTGATTAATTTTGCGTTTTTGGAAGACTGTGACTGTGAGAGAGATGAGACGGGAAAAGAAGAAGAAGAAGAAGAAGAGGAGAAATAGTACTGTATCTAAAGTAGTACGAATTTCGCGGATCAGGTTTGTGTCCGTTTTTTGGATACCGTCTGAGCAAATTCGTGCTGGGAAATTTTGTTTGACCTTTGTTTTGTTGGGATTGGAATGGGGGCACACGAGGAGGAAGGAAGGGTGGTGGTTGCCCTGGGCTGTTGCCTGTTGCCTGTTGCCTGTTGCAGATAAAAACACAGTTGAGAGAGAGAGAGAGAGAGAGAGAGAGAGAGAGAGATGAGATTGGGACTAAAAAGAGCGTAATAAATAATAATGGGACTCACTCTCAGTTCAAAGTAAGTAGTACGGACTACGGAGTATAAAAATAAGGGTAAATTTCACTTACCTCCCCTGAGGTTTCTGACAATTACAGACACCTCCCCCCAGGTTTTAGAAATTGCACTTACCTCCCCTCTGGTTTAGTTGTCGGCTGCACATACCCCCAACCGTTAGTCAACTGTCACTAAAGATGACGGAAATTGGTGAGGTCAGCCAAAAGTGGAGATTTATTTCCCATTTTGCCCTCATCTCTTGTCTTTAGCTTTTTATACTCTCTTTTACATTTCGAAAAATGCAATAAACATATATCGAAACACCACATGTTGATGATATATGTACACACCAACAATAGAGAATACATGTTCAACATTTTGGGCTCACCAAAAGTGACGTATTTTTTGTTGTCTTTTCTAAACTTTTTTAAGTTTTGGAAGAAAAATTATTACTTTTTTTTTGTTTCTCTACATAAGAGGAATCTAAGAAGTAGAAAAATATGGACCAATTTGAAAATTATTTTAATCTAAAACAAATTAAATGAAATGAACAAGATAAACCAATTTATTTGGATTATTTTGGGTTTTTTTCAAAGTTTGAAAAATATGGTCCGTGGTATTTTAATTTTTTTATTCTACTCTTTGAGACGAACCAAAAAATTAAAAATAATTGACTTAAAGTTTAAAAAGGTTCACTAACGACGAGAAAAAAGCCAAAAAAAATAGTAAATTTTTTTAAATTTTTAGGGTCCGTAGATTTGTAATAAGTGAATTGGTGGTTCTAAGATACGGTGGTGGTTCTGGAATATTAATCAACTTCTTATTTATTTTTTTGGTTTCAGGCTACACATGTATAAACTCATGTATAAATTTCTGGCATTTATGTGAAATTAAGCTTAGTTTGGCATGAATGAAAATTTATTTCTTTGCGTTTTCAGGAAAAAAAACTTGCTTGTATCCTCAACTTGTATAAGTATAATAAGTCACTGAAAATAATCAAACATAACTCTTTTAAAACCCACCTTAAAAGCTAGTATGTTACTTTTTTGAGTCAACAAAAAAATAAAAAGAATATTTGGCATCTCAAATTAATTTTTGCTACAAAGACAAAAGAAACTACTAAAAAGTTTTTTAACTATGTTTACATTTTTTTGGATTTTTTTAGTTGTTACAGTACTTGTTAGGGAACTTTTATTACCTTTGATTCAATTTTATACTTTTCCATATATAGAATGATTAAGAAATTTGGTAAAGAACTAAATAAGAATAAATGAAAATAAAAATTTTTAAAATTTTATTTTTTCAGACTCCATATAGAGAAGAAGTGACTGATCAAATGTTAAGGTGGTTAGTTTTGTATTTTTTGAGTTATTTATTTATTCAAATAGATAACATTGTAGTAAGAAAATTTGTGAAGGGGTAAAAAAGTAAAAGTGCAACTTCTGTTAGCAAAGTTACCCGACAAACTCTGATAGGGGAGGTAAGTGCAATTTCTAAAACCTGGGGGGAGGTGTCTGTAATTGTCAGAAACCTCAGGGGAGGTAAGTGAAATTTACCCTAAAAATAATGGGTTCCCAATTGAGAAATACTCCGTATCTCCCTCCGGATAAACTATACGTTTACCAAAAGTGCTACACACAACCGG
Organism: Rhododendron griersonianum; assembly: GCA_018127125.1. Classification (NCBI taxonomy): domain Eukaryota; kingdom Viridiplantae; phylum Streptophyta; class Magnoliopsida; order Ericales; family Ericaceae; genus Rhododendron; species Rhododendron griersonianum. Next base: position 16,598,546 of record CM030799.1, on the reverse strand, counting down.
TTGTATAAAATACAAACACACAACCATCTCTAGCCGTCTATTGTTATAATAAATTGTCAGGATTTGCTCAAATTCTTTCCCGAAAAATTTAAATTTTTCCCTGGAAGAGTTTTTTTAAAATCTAAACCGCCCAAATACATCTAGACGGCCAGAATTACGCGCACAATCAACACAATGATTGTTATAAAAAATCAACACAATGATTGTGCATGTAGTATTTTTTACTTTTAGGGCCTGCTTGGACGGAGGATAAAGCCTCCCGGATTTCTTTTCACCCCTGATAAAGGGGGATAAGTCCCATATCCACCGTTTGGAAGCCCAAAATTGCTCCCGGATTATTTTTCCCCCCTCAAAACTTATTCGGCTGTGGAGGGGTTGAGGGGGATAACTTTTGGGCACCCCTTAGCCTGCCCAAAAATTATCCGGCTGTGGATAGCGGAATATGGACAATTATGCCCCCTCCTTATCCCCCTCCCCATCCATCTCTGCAACTAACCCTATTTTTTCATTTTTTAGAAAAACAAAGAGAGAGATGACTGGACAGATAGAGAGAGAGGGGGAGGGAGAGAGAGAGAGAAGGAGAGGAGAGGTACCTGTTATTGCCGTTGCCGGAGTGCCATTGCCGGAGTCTCCGAAACCCTTCGGTTTCATGGGGAAGAAGAGAAGCACAGTAAAATAAAAAAGAAAGGCTGAGTAATAGTGATAAATGTCAGCAGTGGTGGCCGGTGGGTAATATTAATTTTTGAATTTATATACTTATTTTAATACATAATTAAATTTAACATTGCACATGGACAAAATAGTCATTTGACAGCTTTTCCCATCATCCACCACTTCTTATCCCCCAATTCTATAAACCATCCAAACAAAGTCAAATTTTATCCCCCCTCCATAAACCATCAAAATTAATATCTCCTACTATCTTATCCCCCTTCATATTTTTTACCCCAAATTTTTTACCTGCATCCAAACAGGCCCTTACACACCTATCAAAAACAATATATATACTTTTACACTTTTTAGTGTGGGGAAAATGCTAATGTAATTGGAATGGGCTCCCATCCAGTTTCATTTCATCCGGCCCAATCAAGTTTTTGACCATTTGTAGGCTCTTTCAAAAAGCACATCAATAATTGGAATCGTTCACTTTTTAAAATTTATTGGCAACATTGACCGTGTCTGAAATGACGTTAATCAGATATTATTTGGGTATAATTTTGAAATGCATTTTCAAACCAAAAGGTTAAACTTTTGGGAGATTTAGTGATAGGTCCACTATAGACATTTCACAAGCCCACAAGTTCACCTAATAAGTCTGTGCACAAAGATTTTTCACGCACAGATCGTGCACAGATCATGATGTGGGATCCGCACAAATGATCCGAGCCGTTCATTAAATTTAAAACATGTTTTCAAGGGTCTCCGCGAGAAATCAGCTTAATTGAGAAATCAGCTAAATCCACTACCTATAAGTGCTTGATCCAATCATCTAACTTTTGATTCAGGTATCTTAAAACTTGAATCAAAAGTTAGATGATTGAATTGAGCACTTATAGGTAGCGAATTGAATTGATTTCTCATAACGGCCTTTGAAAAAATGTTTTAAATTTAATGAACGACTCGGATCATTTGTGTAGGACTCATAATGAGCCCCACATCACAATCTGTGCGTGAAAAATTCGTGTCATTAGCACTACTGCGAAATAGAAAGTCTGTCCACACAGACATTTCATGCATAGATTGTGCACAGATTTTTTTGTGGGGCCCATCACGAGTCTCACACAAATGTTCCGAGCCATTCATTAACTGTAAAATACTTTGTCAAGGGTTCTCGTAAAAAATAAGCTCAATTTGATACTTATAAGTGCTTGATCCAATCATTTAACTTTTCATTATCTTGAAATCTCAATGAAAAGTTAGATGATTGGATTGAGAACTTATAGATATCGGATTGAGTTAATTTTTCACGGAAACCCTTGAAAAAGTGATTTACATTTAATGAACGGCTCGAATCGTTTGTGTGGGACCCGTGGTAGGCCTCACAAAAAAATCTGTGCACTTTTATCTATATGGATAGCAGCTTTCATACCGAAATGATTAAAGTGGGACTATAATGCATTTTGAAGAATTACGCTTGTGAATACATTGGGACTAAATCAATTTGGCATGTACGAGCTTATATATTACTCCCTCCGTCCCTTTTTAAGTGTCCAGTTTCATAATTCCAATTTATTAAGGAGACATCATTATTACACATTTCATATCAACTTTTACCTCCACTTTTCATACTCACCCTTTATGAAAACATCATCATTACATTTTTACTTACTAACTTTTCAGAATAGAATATACTTTTAGGGGCAAAATGTTACATCCCACATCGGAAAATTTGAAAGGAATTAAGTGGTATATAAGGATTCGTGAGCAGCTACTATATAACCTGAGGCTAACCCTTTGAGTCACGTGGTTAGGCAGGGGTAAGCAGGTTCACTAGCACAAGTCGTTACACAAAATAAAAAATGTATTAACTTTTACCCACTAACTTTATAAAATGGACACTTATTAAGAGACAACCCGAAATAAAATACTAGACTCTAAAGAAGGGACGAATAGAATATTTTGTTTATTGGATGGATTGTGCTGTCAAGTGAGATAACAATGTATAGCATTCCAAAGGGCTTATTAACTTTTTTTAGTCCCCAAAGTATTACTTCCGTCTCATTTTTGTTCCCAATGTAAATATTGAGGACTTTTAGTCCCCAATGTATCAATTTTGTACCAATCAAGTCCCTAATCCTAACACCGTTAGTTCCATCGGTCAAAATGAGGGACATCCTCGTCATTTCACTCACCCTAAGTTTCTGTCAAAGAAAAACAAAAAAAAGGGGGGGAAAGCTTGCGGCGTCAAAATGGTCGCCGGCTGCCTGCACCTACCTCATCCTCTCCTTTTCTTCCTCTTCTTTCTGTCAAAGAACCCAAATGGGTTTGTGCCAAAACACAAAATCTCAAATTAAAGCATACCCATCTCACCTTAAAGCGATTCTGGACCTCTGGTGCATCCCATTTTCTAGATCCATGATGCGTTTCCTCAAACCCAAGAAAGATAAAAGCATTACCCCAAATTGAAGAGATTTTATCAAGGACAGCCCATTACTGAGAATACCCTCCCCATTAAGCATGGTATTAGACAAGTTTTACAGAGAATTAGTATATTGTAAATACAGATTGTGAAGAAAGCCTTTCAACTACTGTGGATGGAAAAAAAACAAATACGACAAGCCATGAACAACCGATGTAATAGGGACGAGGTGTTGTAGGAATTTGGAACCACCGACAAGCCATGAATGGCGCACGTGTTCAAGGCGGATGTGCCAGGGTTGAAGGAGGAGGTGAAGGTGGAGGATGACAGGGTTCTCCAGATTCGAGGGGAGAAGAGCCACGAGCAGGAGGAGAAGGGGACACATGGCACCGCGTGGAGCGTAGCAGCGGGAAGTTCAGGTTGCCGGAGAATACGAGGGTGGACCTGGTTAAGGCGGCGATTTTGTTGGTGTCGAATAATATAGGGGTTGGATGGTGAATTGCTGGTGTGTAAATGGGTTTTGACAAATATAAGCATCAACTTCTTTCTACCTTTTGATCTCTTAATTAGGTAATCACCAACACCGTGAACCACTACCACTAGGTCACCTTCATGAAACTCCACAGCCACCCCCCCCCCCCTCCCCCTCTCTTTCTCTTCTTCTTCTTTCCCTTTTGACAGAAATTTGGGGGGTATAATGACGAGGATGCCCCTCATTTTGACGAATGGGACTAACGCCGTTAGACTAGGTGTCACACTCTCAATTTTCAACATAAATATAATTAAATTTTCATAAGTAATACCTTGCCATAATCCGTATGGTTCCCAAAATAGTTCCCACAATATTACAACAATGGCTTCGAAGCCCAAATGTAGCATAAGTACTGAATATCGAAAGAGTTTAAGGATTTACAACGTTCCATAGTCAAAGGTTTACAATTAAAGTTACAAATACATCTTCAAAAGGAATTTATAAAGATGGATGAGTAACTCTTCGAAGTTAGCTTTCAAAAATAATGATCAAGTCCAAGCACTCCAAGCATGTATGCTACGGCCCTGAGTTAGTACCTGAAATGATATAAAACTTGAGCTACACTAGCCCAGTAGGAGATTCTACACTAACAGTATATGCAAATGAAATGCAGGGATGAACTCAAGATAAGAATTCGAACAACGTTCTCAGAACGATCAACAATCATAAGTCAATGAACTCAAAGACGATATAACAATCAAAGGCATCTCAAGCTTAGAACCATTTCCATCTTTCACGTGTCCAATATCCTTTCGTCGTATGTGTCATGAGCCAAAGCTCCTGCCGGGCCAGTTAAGGGATCCCGATACCCCCTGCCAGGCACCATACCCATCGGTAGGTCCTGAATATAATCAATATGAGCTTTTGCTCCTGCCGGGCCAATTAAGGGATCCCGATACCCCCTGCCAGACACCCACCCGTCGATGGGTCCTGAATGTTCTCATTGTGTCAATGAGTGTGTCCAAGAATCTCGTACTCACTTTATTTGTCATTACGTTTCAATCATAGTTCACATTGCTTTTAAAAATCAAATTCGACCAAACGAGGGCAAGAATTGCAAAGGTACACTACGAACATAACAGATAAGATTAATCATGTTATGGAGTGATTTGAAAGTGTTTAGAACAAGTTAGAAGTGATCGGAATTCAAAACGGTCAAGTTCGGAACAAAGCTAGGAAAAACTGTCCAAAGGCATCTGGTATCGATACGGCAAAAAGACCCGTATCGATACGGTTATCAAATCGAGAACTTCAAATGTTTCTGTTTTCTTATGGTATCGATACGGCAAAAAAGCCCGTATCGATACAGATCGGTGTCGGGCAGATTTATAGCAGATTTTCTGGATTTCAACTCCAACAACAACAATAACAACAACAAGCATGGATTTAAGGATAGAAAGCACGTCATTTACATATATTGAGAGGTAGAATTCCTACCTCGAAGTCGAAGCACGATTCCCAAGGAGTTATGAGCCCTAGCCTCCCAAAAACTTCGATTCGAACGAAATACAACTTCCCCGAGCTCCAACGAACGAGATACGGGCCACAATACACGTGAGGATACAAGGTTGGTGGTTATTTTGGTGGGCTTTGAGTGATTTTTGGTGAGATTTTGGAGGGAGAGAGAGAGAGACCGGGAGAGAGAAAGAGCTGGTGGGGGAGTGGAGGGGGAAAATGATCTCCTACTCCCTCACCCTCCTATATATACCCACATATAAACGTATCACACACACACCCCTCTACTATCAATTCTATCATTTTAAATCCCAAATCACATGAACACTTCACATTTTTCCATTATTCCTCAATTATAAACATTAAAATTAAATGAATTTATTACGGGTCTCTACACTGGGGACTTGATTGTTACAAAATTGATACATTGGGGACTAAATGTCTTCAATATTTACATTAGGGACGAAAATGAGACGGAAGTAATACTTTGGGGATCAAAAAAGTTAATAAGCCTTCCAAAAGTAATTTAATCGTGCTTTGTGTCGGTTTGTTTTTGGGCGCTGCTATTCGCACCCCTCAATTTTCTCCCGTAGCCCTTTAAAAATTTCCATATGTTTCAACAGTTAATTACCGAAATTAAGATACATTTTCGATAGTTAGTTACTGAAATTGAGATACATTTTCAGCATCCAATTACCGAAATATATGTTTCTTGTGCATTTCCGACATGTAGTTACCGAAATATAATCTTATTTTCAACAGCTATTTACCGAAATATATGTTCGGCAGTTGTTTACCGAATGTTGAACATATTTTCGATATGTAGTTACTGAAATATAATTTTTAAAATTTTTTAACGGGCTACGGGAGAAAATTTGAGGATTGCGAATAGTCGCCCCCTTGTTTTTACTCATAGGCGGCTCTAAATGTAAGTGTGGGTGGTCATTTGAACAGCCAAATTTTTTATTTTTGGATATAATTAGTAATTTTATTTTAGGTTTTGTTTGAACACTTAGTTCTATACTATTAATACTCATTAATTTAAGTAAATCATAATTGAACACCTAATACATTAGCTCAAAACATGGTACACATTCTTAATTCCAAAAATTAGAAAAATAGAGAAAGAATAAAGTATATATTGGCACCGGTATTGGTATCAAATAAGATTCATATTGGATAGTTTTAGCACTATAGATTGAAAGATTTAAACAATTTTTTAAAATGTCCAAAATAGTTACATGGACTCTCATTTAAGAACGGAGGGAGTAGATGAAAATGCTTTTAGGAGAAGGGGAGGGTGTCTTCCTCGGAGAAACGAAGAAAATACAAGGGCATGTTTGGCAAACAAGTACTCCCTCCGTCCGGATTTAATAGTTCATCGTTCAATTCTAACCGGATAAAAAATGAGTTACTCCTATATCTTTAAATTGGTAATAAATTTTATACCCAATATAGATCTTGTTTGTGTAATCGTGTCGCCCTAAGAGTATGTGCTAAAATTTCCCTTTCCTATGTGCTAAAATTTGTAGAGTTTGTGTTGTCGTGTCGCCCTGAGAGTATGTGCTAAAATTTCCCTTTCCTATATCCACTAATGAAAGAATTTAATTGTGTTGATTGTTTATTCCTGCTTCCTAACTCAATTACAAACTTTTACTAGCTCGTTTGGAATTAACAAAAAACAAAAAACTCCTACATACAGTATTACTTTTGGAAACTTTGTAGTACAATAGTTTGGCAAAATTCCGTATGGATTGATCCCAAAGTAGTTAATGCATCTAGAAGATCCCGAATTTGCGACCTTTGGGGGAACAAACCTTAGTCTTAGGTCTTGACTCTTGACCACCAAGCCAACCCCTTGGCAAACACTAACTTTATGTAGTTCTTATTTCCTTCATCATAAGGGAAATGGTGAATAATCAAGGCCACAACGTTTTTACAGTTCCGCAGGCTATAAGATCTGTGGGCAGTTACAGTTGCCTCGCAAATGTCAATCCCTCTTCCATGGCTAAATTGTCAACTATAGTCGATTCAAGTGGTGGTGATGTTCGTTCTAGAGAAAATGAGTGAGGCAACAATTAGGTGTAGTTAAGTAGTTTCAGGTTTAGTGTTATGCTCAGCTGGATTATTTGATTGCGACGAGTTCCTATCTTCTTCTTCTCACCTTTGATCTACATCCTCCTTATATAAAACTTTAGCGTCTTTAGTATATTCTTTTCCAATTTTGAGCTATATTTTTACACTTTTCCAAATTAAATCCCCTTGTCGAGCCGAACTATGTGATAGTTAAAATCATATACAAATCTTGTACTTGTAGACATTAACAGAAAACAACCAGAAATGACAATGTCAAAAAATCGGTGAAAAGTTGGCGCAAAAAGGCTCTGTAGCAGTTAGTTTAGTGCATCTTTGAGCATCTCATTGATGACAAATCAAATATTCCTCTCTGAGAAGACTGTCTTGATTCATGGCATTTGTATTTGGAATTCGAACCTTTTTTCCTATGGGTAATCAAGTTTTTAATTTTTCAATTGCATAGCGAATGTGTTTACATCGCTTTCCAGCCAAGTGACAGGATCCTGTTACGGAGGCCATTCTATTGTAAAGATGAACAAGACTTGAGCACTATTAGTTACCCAAAAAAAAGACTTGAGCACTATTTTCAACTAAACAAGATAAAAGTTTATTTCTGTTGTCCATATTCACATAATACAAACTCGATCGTATATAAAACTACAAGGAAAAAAAAAAAGCAAGATGTGCGAATTGAACAAAAAACAAACACACACATGGATGAAACAACGCAGAAAAGTATGGTCGGGGACGATGAAGACCCAACGAGTGCATCCCCAGCTTAGCTAGAAGCCACTGGTGGTGGTGGCAGCAGTCTATGTTCCGCTGCTCTGAAATTAAACAGGGACTCTAAGAGGTGGTGCGTTGCTTCTCAAAAGTGGTCAAAACTCACAAATCCCATGAACCAGAAGTCGTGACCATCAATGGTACTGACTACTTGTATGTACTTCTCCGGTGGATTCTCTCTCATAGTCACAGGGTTGATTGTACCAAGGTTCGGTAATGGTATATTAACCTGTCCAACGCGTATATTCACAAGTCAGTACATCTGTCATGACATAACCAATGTGATTATAGTTGCTTGATTCTTTTACTTTGTTAAGTACCATAAATTCAGAGTTAAAAAGCAAATATTTTCTATCCAAAAGTTGGATTTTCAATAGTGTTGCAGGCCGAACATGAGAATTCACATTTGTGCGAATCAAACCCGATCCAAGCCGTACCCGAAACTTGTGCTCGGCTTCCCACCGTCGACCTTCATCGCTGCCCCACTTGCTACAGGCTCGGCGTAGGCCAAGCCTGTGCTCGGCCACCTTCCTCGGCGGAAGCCCCTGTCGGCGCGTCCTCCCCCTTTGGTCACACGTCGGGCTCAACCAGGTGGTACTCAGCTACCCGCGAAGCACGACGACTGCTGACGCTCGGCTGCCCGTTGAGCCGCGTGCCTTCTCACGTGTCGAAGCGGTTATACCATAAGATAATCATGAACGCACATGGGCGTGACAGCTCACCCCAAAAGCGGTTACCAGATCTATTCTATGATGTCACCATGGCGTCACTTGGCTCGTGCCAAGCGCGTGATCGCACTTGGAGGGCAAGCCAAAGGAATCCTATAAATACCAAGCAATGGCAACCCTAAAAGGTACATGCGACTACACACTCATACTGAACAACTCCAATCCCTTCCCTCTCTCTGCACGTACTTATCCTCTAGCCGGAGGGCCTTGCTGGGGGAATCCCCGGCCAGGTCTTAGTCATGCGTTCACTGTGCAGGCTAGGAGAAGAAAGCTCGGAGACCATCTAACCACAGGAGGAGGAGCGAGGATCGAGGAACACGGGCCACACAAATAGCTATATAAAACTTTGCCATGCTCTTTTATTCCAATTTCTAACAGATAAAGTACTCTGGAAGCTCACTTCAATTTTCTGACATTAATTATGTGAATTTCCATGTATGTCTTTCTGCGACTGTGTTTACCTTGTAGTAGCTCCAAGCCTCCTGCCCAGATGGGGCAGTGAAAGACAAGGGCCGATCACTGCAGATAGCCACCCGATGAGTTGACAGATAAAGGGTTCCGGCGACTGGGCTGGTGGTCGTGGAAAGGTAACAGGCAAACGTCTTCTTCAGCTTCTCGTTTGGTTCAGTTGCAAAGGTATGCTTGAAAAGGGACTCGAAACCACCCTCTGATATAGCTTTGGCCGTCAGATTAACCTTGTCCCATGCGGCTCCGGACACAGAATGCCCCATTTTCACTGCAAGAACATGCATCCAATTCATCCCTTGGAAATTATACTTAGTTACTTTTGTGTTACTTCTTTACCGGGCCATTTGTTTGTGGAATATTAAAGCATTCATACATCAAACAAACAATCATTAGGTTACAACTTGAGTACTTCACAGCTAGGAGGTAGTGATACGGACACGAGACACAAATTCGGAATACACAAACACGCGAATACGTTATTCTATAAAATATAGGACACGAACATGTTGGGGCCGGATACGATCCATTATCTACCCCCATAGTATTAATTGTTTGGTGTTAGTGTAACCATAAATTTACGCCCGAATTAGTCATATTAGTCAGACTCCAGCCAGACTAATATGGGGCTCAATAATTTGTTTACGAAAAGTTTAAGAGAGAGTTGAAGAAGAGGAGAGGAGACTCACGATTGTGCCAAATATTGCGGGCGATGGTCTCAGCTGTTGTGCACCAGGAATTGAACTTGTTAACGACATGTTCAAAAGGGTTGTTGCTGGGCTTGTCAACAGGGGAGTATTGGAGATAAGGGTGGTGGGAATGAAAGAAGTGCTGGTGATCGGCCGCGCTCCACAAGGCAGCCTTCTGGTTATCCGGATAGACTGTTGGGACTGCCGGCGGCCCCATGATATGGGTTCCCCATTTCTTAGCGTCCTCATTGGACAGCGGGGACGACGGTGACACCGGAGGCATAGAAGAGGGTTCCTGAGGTGGTGGGTTGGTGTGGGCTTCCTCAGGCGTGCCTGTCATGGTTGATTAATTGGTGAATGGAAGTGTACGTAGCTAGGAGGGGTGTTTCTTGGGGTGCTCTGTTTTGGTGGATTTGTTTACTACTGTATAACTGATGAAACTAAATATATATATATATGGAGCTTTGTTGTTTATATAACTCAAACTTCTCAATGCTGCGCTTTATGGCTGACTTAGGTAAGATGATGCTTATTGTGTAGAGATCCACGAGGTACCAAAGCAAAAGATAGGCTTCTTTAGGAAATAAAAACAGAGGAAGAGGAGGATAGGATATGCAATACTCCATTTTAGAATTAAATGCTACGTAATGAAAAGGCCGCCGCTATTCGCAGCCCACAATTTTCTCCATATAGCCCGTTAAAATTTGTCAATTAATTGCAATTTGACCCCAATGTAAAATGACCTAATTGCCCTTATAACTTTCTACACATGAACCCCACTTAAAAACCTTCACAGAATTTGCTCCCTACAATCCAATACCTCTACACATACAACCCGTCATCTTCTTCCCTGAGAGATAAACGTTTGAAAAAAATCCCCCGTCAGCTCACTGTTCAACATCTTCCTCCTCATTGTTCATCATTTCTCGGCTCCCTCTCACTCTTCATCATCTCTCAAGCTTCTCCCTTGTTCATCTCAATCTCAATGGAGAAGCAAGGGTTCGATGTTGTATCAATGGAAGGTTCCTCTCCTTCCATTGAAAATGAAAAAATTGAGCCACTTCTAGGTTTTGATTTTGAAATGGAAATGGAATCAAATCCTATCGGCAACAATGCAATAGTTGAGAAGAAAGGTATTGTGATGGACATTGTACCTTGGGAGCCGAACTCGCGACAAATATAAAGTTTTCTTGACAGTTTTTTCCGCCCAGAATTTCAAATTTTCAGGCTTGCAAAAATCTAGTTTTTTCGACATTTCAAACCCGTAAAAGTTGATACATTACGGATTTCAAATACCGAAAAAATTAGTTGTATGTGTGGGTGTAATTACTTACCGTCACCGATTATAAATTTTGATTTTTTGAACCCGTAATATTCTTTATTTTTCGATATTTACAAACCGAACGTGTTCGTCATCAACACCTATGTTTTTTCGATTTTTGAACTCAATAACTGATGTAATTCGACATTTCGCAAACAAATTCTCACAGTGCTCACAAACAAAATAATTTCACAGCCATCTTAAACCCAGTTTTGGGAAAAAAAATTCAAAATGGTTGGTGCTTAGTAATGGCGGTGGTGTTTGTGGTGGCGGTGTTTAATGGTGGGTTTACACACATACACACACACAAGAGGAGGGAGTCGTAGTTCGAAGGTGCAGCGGTGTTGTTGGTAGCTGTGGTGGTGGCTATGGAGATAGAGAGGAGGGAGTCGACTGACTGAGGGAGAAGATGGATTCAAATTTTTTTTTTGTGTTAAAGTGTAATTTTAGGGGTTTTAAGAAGGGAGGGTTATATTGGGAAGTTTAGGTGAATTTTGTGGGTTGTGTGGAGTAAATTTTATTTTAAATATATGGGTGGCGGGTTAAGTGAAGGAAACGGATTACATGGAAGAAATAGAGGGCTACGAATAGCGGCTCCCTATATATTTGTAAGAAAACTCCAACGACTATTATATTACACAATTTTCAAATATTACATACTTTCAAAACCCTCAACGATATTCCATATGAACATGTGCCTGAAAGCATGAGAATGTGTAATGTAAAATAAATTTTGATGAACTACCCTTGAATAAGCGGGTTATGTGTAGATCTTGGTGGGTTCGAAGTATTTTTGTTGGATTCAAGGGGTGTGTGTGTTTGTGAGAGCGTGAGGGGGAGGATAATGAGATTTCCCTAACCCTTCCTTATATACTCCTAATTACACTACACACCCTCCGAACATCACAATGTTTAATCTATTCACACAACTATTAAGTCTTACACTTTAACCCTAAATCACATATTCACATTGTGTTTCACCTTTTTCTCATAACTCAAGCATTTAGTGTGGGTCCATGTACTGGTGACTGTAGAGGACTACTGAGTGTTGAAAAATTGTAGGCTATTGCGGACCACGTGTTCTCAATTTTGGTGGACCATGTGAAAGCAAAAGTGGATACCAATGTTTTGGCATTGGAACAAATGGTTCACATTGTGGGCCAAATTAATGGGTTTATGTTTCTCCTGCTTGGTTATGATCTGCATTTGGATTTTGGATATGGCTGATTTTTCGGTTTGGTAGAGGTCGACTTAGGGGTCTGTTGGCATAGTTGCTTTGGTTGATGGCCTGAGTTCCATGATCCAAGGTTCTTCGAGGGGGACGGAGACGGAGTTTACTTTGGGGCCGACCCAAGACTTTGATCTACCTTAGCATGGTTCGGAGGTCTCATCTACCTCTGGCCCCAAGTTCTTTTGCAACTATTATTTCCATTGTGGGGGTCATTTCTTGATTTTCTATGACTTTGCTAGTCTTCTATTGGGTAATGATCAGGGCCAGAAACCTAATAAATATTATGCATGTCAATTATTTTCTAAGGAAGTTCATGTAGTTCAGTGGTAAGGAGCACTTGTGATGTAAATTCCAACTTGTAGACACCCCAATTTGGCTCAACGATTATTTCAAGTCCCACCTTGGGGACCATCTCGATGATGAATAGGATATGTGGTTGTTGTGGTTGACTTCATGAAAGCCTTAGAAACTTTGTGGAACTCTTAGGCCTCGTTTGATTCGCGGACTGAAAATGATGGGATTAACAGTCCTAGGATTAATAGTCCCTGGATTAATTTCATCTCTAATTTCACCCAATCCCATGTTTGATTCGCGTGGGATTAATTATGGGATAAGGAATAATATATATTTTTTTTAAATTCAAAAACATTTTTCGAAAAAGGAAACTTTTGAAAAAGAAACATTTTAAAACAAATAATTTTGTGAAACATTTTTATTACAAAACAATTTGGGAAAAGTTTTTTTTTAAACTAATTTTTTTAAAAAAAAAATTTCTTAAAAAAGTTGAAAATCAATTTTCTGAAAGAAAGAAAAAAAAAACTAGTTTTTGAAACTTTTTTTGAAGAAAAAGGTTTTTTGAAAACATTTTTCAAACAAAATAGTTTTTGAAATCATTTTTTGAGAAAAGAAAGTTTTAAAAAACATTTTTGGTATTTTTTTAACAAAAATAATTTCTGAAAACATTTTTGAAAAACATGAAATTTTTGAAAATAGTTTTGTTTTAAAGTTTTTGTAAAATAAGAAAAGTTTTGAAAAAAATATATTTTAAAAAAAAGTTTTTTCAAAACAATTTCTGAAATTAATATTTTTTAAAAAAAGGTTTTTTTAAAAACATTTTCTGAAATTAATATTAAAGAAAATAATTCTGAAAATGCTTTTTGAAATCAATCTCAATATCATCGAAATATTTTTGAAAACAATTCATTATTTGTTAATCCTACGTAATCCCACCTCCCCCCCTAGGATTATTTAGTACCCCCATATAGGGATAAAATTAATCCTGGGATTAATAATCCCGACAGTCATTTCGGAAACCAAACGTGAGATAACTCAGGATTAGGTACATTTAGTCTTATCTCAGGCAGTTAATTCGCGAATCAAACGAGGCCTTAAGGGATTAAGGAACACTTTGAAATAGGTGATAGGAGTACCAAGCGATACTTAGAGTCGATAGAAATGTGTTTTAGCCTTGGTAGCATCGTCGATCTTCAAATAAGTCTGCTTTCGGCCCATTTTTCATAAACTAAACCTCCTTATTTTTGTGGTTGGATTCCACCATCTTGTAGTACTTTCAAAACCCTCTTTATTATTGATATATAATAAGTCTTAAACCAATTTGAAACGAGGGAGATACAAGAATTTTACCAAAATAATCCATTTTCTGACCCACTAAGGGTAAAATCGTCATATCTTTTGATGTACTAAATATATTTGATCCAAACCACTTGGGTTAGAAAGTAGACTCAACAAGCTTTCCAACGGTCCAAAGAACACGCAAAACCGAGTTCGGGAGTGTCCGGAGCAAGCCCGCAAAGTTTGGCCTTTTGCTGAAAAATCCTTTCCGCGGCCGCAAAATCCTTTCTTCGGCCGTGAAATCATTTGGGCGGCCGGCAGACCGATGTTTTCCAGATTCTGGAATGTTCATCAGCTTTTCAATCCGTTCGCCCAAACCCTAGCAGCCACGAACCATTACTTCGGGGCTACGAATACACTTACCATAGAGGTTTTATTACCCTAGAACTCCACTTTGATTCACGCCATTTGATTGGCCGGAGTGAGTTACCAATTGCCTATATAAAGGGCCTTAGGGTTCTGAAATAACAACCACGAAATACACATCTCTCCACTCCATGATCCGCCCCCAAACTCTACAAAAATCATCTCCTATCAATCCTCTGCAAAAGCCCTAACCTCCCGTGAATAGCCACATCTGAGAGTAAAAACCCCCAAAGAACTCACTTCGTTCTAGGGTTTTGTGAAGTTGACTACCACAATCAACCACTATTATCTACAATCAATCGCAATCCAAGCAATCAATCTCTGAGGGATCAAGGTGGTGAGGCCCAGGGGCCTATGGTTTGATTTAATTTCCGTCTCTCGCTTTTAATTAATTCTTTCTATTAACTGTTCGTATTCTGGTCATGTGAGGAAGAATATCGGTTGGGGAATCAATCCTTCGGCCGATACATCGATTCAATAGGATTCCTCGGCCGTGACATCAATTCATCGGCCGAGGGATCTATTTGCTGGGACATATTTATTTTCTGCTTATTCTGATGCATGCTTTCATTTATCGTATTGGCTCACCTTATCAACTGTTAAAGGCTAAAAACCAGATTATGTGTTAGAATTAAATAAAGCAAATATACATTGTATGTCGAACGATTATGGGCCAGTCTCACGACTGGGCAAAGAGGGGTGCCTAACACCTTCCCCTCATTGTACTCTTGGCTCCCGTACCCGGAATCTCTGTCTATTTTTCCTAGTTTTAATAAACTAAGTGGCGACTCTATTTTGATGATAACCGTTATCGTGTGGCGATATTCCTAGCCATGGGGATATCCACGATCTTGGTTTATGAAGTGGAACCAAACAAGCATGATCAATCTGTATGGCGATGCCCCGTTTGGAAGGTGTCTACACAACTCTTTGTTGGATCCCCTCCCCTTTTCCCCGTTTTTAATATAATTCATCTTTTGTCGATCAAAAAAAAAAGGAGCACTTGTGCCACACACAAAACCTGAGTTTGAATCCCACCCACACCAACATTTTTGACGTGAACACCTTTGAACTCTTACAAAAAAAAAACATTTGGAAATGATGTAGCCGGGGTTCGACCACTCAACCAACTGTTCCAATGAGAAGGTCAAGCGAATTGCCATTGCACTACAAACTTTTGACTTTCTCATTGGAACAGCTTTTTGAGAGGCTCCATTTTCAAATCTTGCCTGGGGCCTCAAAAATTGTAACGATCCGGATTTTCGACCCAATTTTTTTTTTCTAAAATAATAGCGTTAATTATTAGGTCTTAATTATTTTGTAACAACCCATAATTTCTATCATTAATAATAACATTAGGAAGTATTATTAGTAATAGTAAAATTCTTTTTCTTATTCGATAAATACAAAGAAAATAATTATCTTATCTAATTATCCCTTTTTATTTACTTTCTTTAAATTTGCATGCAAGTATACTACTCCTTCCGCCTCTTCTACTCGTACTCAATCTCTACCTCCTCCCCAATCCTATTTTCCGTCCATATTTCCGTCCATATCAAAGCCCTAGAGTTTGAAACCTTTTCGAATACAATTTATTCATTCTCATCAAATTTCTCTTATAAGTACCCCATAATTCCGACCCTAGGGTACACCACGAAATTCCCCACACCCTACTAGTCCAAAAGAGAGAGAGAATTCGAAGAAAATCGAACTCCAATCCATGGAGTTTTAGAGAGAGAAAGAAAGAGAGAGAAAAGTGGGTTTCGTGCCTACGCCCAACCGAAACTCAAATTGATCGTTCCAATCACTTCCCTCGAGCCCAAGCATCTCCAAACGTCATCCAATTCGAGCCCAAGGTCCCCCGATCGAAGAAACCGAAGTCGTCTTCTCAAAAAATTCAAGTTTCGTTTTTAATTCAATTCGATCCGATTCGAGGTACTATAAGCTATTCCAAACACTCCTCTAAGTATATTTAATGTTTTTATACTTAACCCAATAGCCCCCGTAGCCCCATGCATCGAAACCGTAGCCGAAAAATAAGAAAAACCAAATCTGGACAGCGGCCTCGCGGCCGCAACCTTCGGGTTCTGTCGCCGCAAGAACCAGCCTTCCAACCTCGCGGCCGCAAGGTCAACCCGGTCAAACATTGCGGTGGGTTCTGTTTTGTTCCGAATCGACTTTTCGACATCCCGAACATCGTTTTCGACTCCCGATCTATTTTTCCTAGACTTCTAACACCTCAAAGATCATAACTTGTTAATTTCATATATTTTTTTTATTTTATTATCTATTTATTAATTACTTATTTGATTTCATGTAAAATTTTGCAAACGAAAAATCCATACGACCTTCTAAACTATTTTATAAATTCCCGTGCTATTTTTTTTTTAGATTCTTTACATCCCAAAGATGATATGTTGTTAGCCTCAAAATATTTTATTTATTAAATAATTTATTATCCTTTTATTTTACTTTTGACAACTTTAAAAATCATTTTATTTAAAGAATAATCTCGCGACCCTCCGGACTCGATTTTGACACTCGATCCCACTGTGTTGAACCATAGGAACTTTTTTTTTTAGGTCATGCTAATTATTTCTAATGTTATTATTTATTTATTGTGTTCATTACGATCTTTAATCAATCTAATTTTCTAAATAAAATTTATACAAGCTTAGATTATATTATTTTATTTAAAACTTTTGTTTAATAAAAGTTCCTTGTTTATTTATTAACTTCTTGGTCATACAAGATTAAGGGCAACGGCCCATTCATAAAAGGTTACGTGATTTCTACGCTTACTATTTATTTCAATTACCATTGTGATTATTTGTATATTGCTCCGTCTCTTGATTATTGTGCTAGATTGGACCCTAGAGACATGGGGTGACTTATGAGTAGGATTTCGTCTAGACGTTATTAGATAATGGTTATTTGGGAGGAGGAGGTGTCAGAGGATGCCTGCAGGCGGATTGTGTGATTGATTTGAAACTGGCGGGTAGTCCAGTGACGTGATTTGAAACTGGCGGGTTGTCCAGTAATGATATAAAACCTGGCAAAGTAAGCCCAGTGATGTTTTGTGATGATAAATGTGATGATAAAACCTGGCAAAATAAGCCCAGTGATGTTTTGTGACGATAAAATCTGGCAAAGTAAGCCCAGTGATGTTTTGTGATGATAAAACCTGGCAAAGTAAGCCCAGAGATGTTTGTGATGATAAAACCTAGCGGAGGTCTAGCGATATTTTGTGACAGTAAAACCTGGCGGTGGTCCAGTGATGTTTGTGATGATAAAACCTAGCGGAGGTCTAGCGATATTTTGTGACAGTAAAACCTGGCGGTGGTCCAGTGATGTTTGTGATGATAAAACCTAGCGAAGGTCTAGCGATATTTTGTGACAGTAAAACCTGGCGGGTAGTCCAGAGATGTTTTCTGTTGATAAAACCTGGCGGTGGTCCAGTGATGTTTTGCGATGATAAAACCTAGCGGAGGTCTAGCGATATTTTGTGACAGTAAAACCTGGCGGGTAGTCCAGAGACGTTTTCTGTTGATAAAACCTGGCGGTGGTCCAGTGATGTCTTGTGACGATAAAACCTGGCAAAGTAAGCCCAGTGATGTTTTGTGACGATAAAACCTGGCAGGTGATCCAGCGATATTTTGATGATAAAACCTGACAGGTGGTTCAGTGATGTTTTGTGATGATAGAACTGGCGGGAGTCCAGTAGTAATTTTGATGTGGTGATTAAGATAGGTATACCCTAGTTATGGTCTGGCGTGACTAGCTTTCTCTTGTTGTTAGGCTATTGGACAGAAATGAATAAATTCATATGTGATACTTCTATTTTACTTTCCTGCATTGATAATATATGGTTATCGGCTAGCTGTAACGTAAGAGGGGTGGTTGGGTTGGATCATTCTACTGGGTGATTTATCACTCACGGATACGTCTGTATCCTGGTAAATCGATTGCTTCGGCGATCAATTTGCCAGAGGGCGCAGGATTCAATGGAGAGGATTCAACGATGGTGCAATTCGACACAAGAAGAATATCAGGAATAGAGATCGAGTATGCTTGGGATTCGTATCAAGCCTAGAGTCAGCTCTGAAGTTAATGTATTTTGAATTGGTAAATTTATTTTGAGATTGTAATAGACTTTTATTTTGGAAAATTATATTTATTTAGCAAAATTTTCTTAAGAAATTATTTTATTTTGCTTCCGAAAAGTCGGGGCATTACAAATGGTATCAGAGCCTAGGTTCAACACTCGGCCTTGGGTAGATTGGGTAGAACACATTCTAAGGGCGTAAATCCGAATAGCTAAACGTTTACGGTATCTATTACTTCTTAAAACCACGAGATATAAAGGAAGCGATAGAAGAGCCGTTTCTTTTATAATTCGTTGGCCGATCAAAATGAGACGAATAATCCCAGTATGAAGAAGGCGAGGAGACAACATCTTAACAATAGAGGATAAGGAGGCTATTTAGCAAATCGAGTACCTGTCGAAGAAGAGTTTCCTTTCTCTAGGTAGATAACGATCGAAAATAGATCTAATAGAGAAGGATCAGTGAGAGAGCATTATGATTAGCACCTAAGATCGTTTGATTGTGGTGCTAAAGGTTCCCTTATTTATGGCGTTTTTATGCTTTATCGTCATTTTTATGCCATTTTGTTCTTGAGGTAGTTTGTTGAGTGTTTCAGGCTAAACGCCCTTAAAAGGCGTATTTTGATTGCAAGTTCAAACCTCAAGTGATTTCATTCAATTCTGCCCGGTGGAACTTGTGCCCAAGTGATCAAGATTGGAAGAGTGAGGTATCGGGCAAGCCAAGAAGCCGTCGGGTGTCAAGCCTTGGAGGCTGGCCTGAGATTCTGGAGTTAGCACGCGCGTATCGATACGGATTTGAGCCGTATCGATACCATTTGTTTAGTGGGGATCCAGCTTGTTCCGTATCGATACAGCCCAAATCTGTATCGATACGGAGGCGTTACGTGGGAAATGGGCATTTGGAGATAGCAGTGCCGTATCGATACTTTCCCTAGACCCGTATCGATACGGGAAGCTTCCGAGCAGATATTTGTTGCTTTTTGAGCCTTCCACTTTTGGAAATATCACCTTTTTAGATATTTGTTGTGAGAGAGAGTGGCCTTTTTGTATAAATATAGGACCTCTCTCTCCTCCATTACTCTCTTGTCTTTTTAACTTAAGTCTTCTTTGATTTCTTCTTTCCTCCATTAAAGCTCTACCAAGCTTTCTAGTGTAATTACTCCAAGTTCACTTGTAAGTCTTTGCCGTTTGTTTAATTCTCGTTCATTAAAGTTGTTCGTACGGTTTAGATTGTTATTAATCTCAAGTTTATTTTCGCTTTTGTCGGTTAAAAGTTATGTCTCTTTTTCTTGTTTTAATTTATGCTTTAGCTATGTTTGAGTAGTCGTTTGGCTAAGTCTCGGGATAATCTTTCCCGGGAACTTAGGTTGTTATTTGGTTCTCGAAACCTCCGGGCTCTAAAGCATGATTTCCGGAATAGGGCTTAACTTGCACTTTTGGTCTAAATTAGGGGTGTTAATCCCTTGGTAAGAAGCTTAGCCAAGCGGTCTTGGCAAGTGACTTACCGAGGCCTAGTGGCCTTCTAAGTGTTCGATAAATATTAAAACCAAGTTTGGTTCGCCTCCGAGAAATCACTTCTTTTGTTAACTTAATCAATAAAGTAAAATCTTCCGGGCGTGAGCACGCGGTCGTGACTCTCGCCTGAGTTATATTCGAGAACCGGTAATTTCCTTTGTCAAGGGTTAGAAGATCTCGAGACTTGCCACTTTTAGTTTATCAAACCCGTTTCTAGTCTTCAACTTTCATATTTTCCACCTTTCAAAGCAATCCTAGTTGGCCGCCTTGAAGGCCGCAATCCCATCGTTTAATACCTACAATCCGAATAAGCTTCATCCGATTCTCTGTGGGAACGATCCCGGTCTTGCCGGTTTATTATGCTATCGACAATCTAGCCCTACGCTTGGGGTATCTCAACCTTAATTGAAGGCGAGGTTGTGGAGCTAAGCATTTTTGGCGCCGTTGCCGGGGATGTCTTATTGGGCTTATTTGGAGGTTCGTCAAACCACTGTAAGTATTCCGTTCCATTTCTATCTTTGTGCATAATATACTCAGCTTAGCGGATACCTCTAACTGAGCCACCAATTCGACTTGAGGTTTAACGAAGCTAGTTTGAGTATCGTTTGTCTTTTCTTTTCTTTTTATTTGCGTGAGCTTATATTGAGGTGGCGGCATAGCCCCTCTTAACTGTTTGTTGAGAGTGAGGTGGCGGTATAGCCCCTCTTGTCTGTCTTTCTTAGTGCAGAGCGGTTACTTGGTTCTTGAATTGCGTAAGACAAAAGTTCATGCTTGTGGTTTATCGGGGGCCTCGAGTTTATCGTAGTCCTCGCTCAAACCGTCTCCATCGGTCTAGTTCTCCGCCTCGCGCAAGAATTAGCACTCTACGGGCATATTCTCCACCAAGTAGTTATTCTCGGCCGTATTCTCCGACAAGAAGGGCAATGGCAGATGAGGAAGTTCCTCCGGTTCGGACTCTTAAGGACTATTTGAATCCGGAGAGGGTTACTCAACGGTCTCCGATAGTTTTCCCACGACCCACCACTGCCGCGAACACGTTTGTATTCAAATCGGACTATCACCGTTGCATTCCGTTTTTCCATGGTTTGGAGCGAGAGGATCCGTACCAACACATTCGGGAATTCGAGGAAACTCTCCAATCCTTTGTTACGGTGGATGCTCACCTAAACCAAGCACGCCTGAGACTCTTCCCGTTCACTTTAAAGGATAAGGCAAAGACTTGGTTTCACTCGTTGAAGCCTCAATCATTGACCACATGGGAGGAGGTCCAAGATATTTTCCACAAGAAGTTCTTTCCGGCGAGCCGTACAAAACTCTTGATGGATCAAATTCAGGGTTTTAAGCAACGGGAAGGAGAAGCGTTCCATCAATACTGGGAGCGGTATAAGGACTTACTCTCGGCGGTGCCTCATCATAATTTTGCGTTGTATCAATTAATCCACTACTTCCATATGGGATGCTCGCAACAAAGCAAGCAATTGCTTGATACCATGTGTACCGGGGGTTTCATGAACAAGTCTCCCGAGGACGGTTGGGAGTATGTGGATGAGGTGTCCAAGAAGTCTTTAACCTGGAGTTACGAGGATGCCGGTGAAAGGGCGATGGCTAGTCAAGGCCCGGGTGGTTCCGGAAAATTCTCTATTAGCGAGCACCAAGCTATCGAAACAAAAATGGAACAATTGGCTAAAAAGTTGGAGCGTTTGGAATTGAAAGGAGAGAAGGAAACTAAGCCTATCAACCGTGTGGAGGATATTTGTATGATTTGCGAAACTACGGGACATACAACGGATAACTGCCCGAATATTCCTGCTCTTAAGAACGTGTTGAGTGCTTATGCTCCGGAGGAGGTGAATGCTTTGAATCAACGTTTTGAACCTAACTCTCAACCATTTAATTCGGGGTGGAAGCAACCAACGGGCTCACGTTGGAACCAACAAAATGAAGCCGGATCTTCTCAAGGCCCGCCACAGTTTCAATCTCAGCCATGGCGACAACCTCAGCTTCAAGGCCCGCCACGATTCCCTGCTATACAAGGCCCACCAGGATTCATACCATCGGGCCAATTCCAAGGCCAAAATCAGTTTCAACCCCAACAAGCACCTCCGCGTCGAACTTTGGAGGATACAATGAATACCTTTTGTCAGATGCAGATAACTACCAATGACCAAACTACTCAAGCCCTGAATGACATGAGGACTCAAATGGGGAAGTTGACGACGGCTATTGGTGTGTTGCAACAAGAACGAGGAAAGCTCCCCACTCAACCATTGGCTAATCCTCAAGGTCAACATGTAATTGGTAGCTCTTCGGTGTCTTTCCCCGAGCAAGCCAAAGCCATTATTTCATTGAGAAGCGGAAGGGCAGTGGACAACGCCCAAGTGGAGCCGCCGGTGACGCCAATCTTGCTACCTACTCCGGTACCATCTAAGCCTACTATGCAAAATGGGGAATCTCCCAAGCAAGCTTTCACGGAGGAGGAAAAAGGAAAAACTAAGGAGAGTGATGTTCCGCAGGCCTTTACTGTTCCCGCTCCATATCCCAACCGATTAAAAACGCCGGCCAAGCCCAATTTGAGTGCCGACATCTACGATGTGCTTAAGCAAGTGACCGTGAATCTTCCTTTGCTTGATGCCATCAAGCAGATTCCGTCATATGCCAAATTTTTAAAAGATTTGTGTACTCATAAACGTAAGCTTCAAGTGCAGAAGAAGGTATTCCTGACCGAGCAAGTGAGCTCGCTTTTCCAATCGACTCTCCCGCCCAAGTACAATGATCCGGGGTGTCCTACGATATCCATCACAATTGGGGGTAAGGTTGTCGAGAAGGCCCTTCTTGATTTGGGCGCAAGCGTGAACCTCTTGCCATACTCTGTTTATGAGCAACTTGGGTTGGGCGAGATGAAGCCAACTCGAGTGACTTTGCAATTAGCGGATCGGAGTATCCGGGTACCTAAGGGAATTGTGGAAGATGTCCTAGTTCAAGTTGATCAATTCGTATACCCGGTAGATTTTGTGGTTCTTGACACATGTCCGGCACCGGCAGCACAGGTTTCTGTCCCAATTATTCTCGGTCGGCCTTTCTTAGCAACATCTGATGCTGTGATTCATTGCCGGGATGGTCGTCTTAATATGAGTTTTGGCAACATGAAGATGCAAGTCAACATGTTCCATATCGGGTGTCAGATGGGGGACGATGAAGATGTGTGCGGGGTTAGCATGATCGATTCGCTTGTCCAAGACCATGTCAACGAGTTTATTTGTAAGGATGAATTGGAAATAGCACTCACTTCGGCCGAGGCCGACTTTCTTGACGCTCCCGAAGTTGCCTATCTAGTTTCTCTACTAGATGAGGAGGAGGCGTGTGGTATTAGCCCGTGGGTTCCTAAATTTGAGGAACTACCCCCTATCGAGAGGCAAGCCGTTCCTTCTTGTGTGGAGCCTCCAATTCTTGAGTTGAAGCCACTTCCGGACACACTTAAGTATGCCTATCTTGGCGATTGCCAAACATACCCGGTGGTGATCTCCACAGCCCTAAGTGAACCCCAAGAGTTGGAATTACTTGAATTGCTCCGGAACCATTCAAAGGCTATTGGGTGGTCCATCGCCGATATCAAGGGTATTGATGCATCCCTTTGCTCTCACCACATTTACCTGGAAGATGATGTCAAGCCATCTCGCCAACCTCAACGGCGTTTGAACCCGATCATGAAGGATGTTGTCCGGACTGAGGTTATCAAGTTATTGGATGTTGGCATAATCTATCCGATTGCAGATTCCAAATGGGTTAGTCCGATACAGGTGGTGCCAAAGAAGTCCGGGGTTACGGTTGTTAGAAACGAGAAGGATGAACTTATCCCAACTCGTGTCCAAACCGGTTGGCGAGTGTGTATCGATTATCGGAAATTAAATGCGAGTACGAGAAAAGACCATTTCCCTCTTCCTTTTATTGATCAAATTTTAGAAAGGGTGGCCGGCCATAAGTTCTATTGCTTCCTCGATGGGTACTCGGGGTACAACCAAATTGAAGTCGCCTTGGGGGATCAAGACAAGACTACGTTTACATGCCCTTTTGGAACCTTTGCTTATCGTCGGATGCCGTTCGGGCTTTGCAACGCCCCCGGTACTTTCTCAAGGTGCATCATGGGTCTTTTTAGCGACATGGTTGAAAAGATTATGGAGGTCTTCATGGATGACTTTTCCGTTTTTGGTAACTCTTTCGATCAATGTCTTGCCAACTTGGGGCTCGTGTTAGCCCGTTGTGAGGAGAAGAATTTGGTGTTAAATTGGGAAAAGTGTCACTTTATGGTCACTGAAGGCATTGTGCTTGGCCATATCATTTCCGCCCGTGGCATTGAAGTGGACAGGGCCAAGATTGACTTGATTGACAATCTCCCGACTCCAAAGTGTTTGAAGGATATCCGTTCTTTCTTGGGTCATGCGGGATTTTATCGGCGGTTCATAAAGGACTTTAGTGCCATTGCTCGGCCATTGTGTCATTTGCTGGCAAAAGATGTCCCATTTGAGTGGACACCGGCTTGTGAAACCGCTTTTGCTAAGTTGAAGTCAAATCTCACCTCCCCACCTATTGTGCGGACTCGGATTGGGAATTACCGTTCGAACTTATGTGTGACGCCAGCGATTATGCCGTCGGGGCCGTGTTGGGACAAAGGAAAGGAAAAGAGCCGTATGTGATCTACTATGCTAGCAAGACGTTGAATGAAGCCCAAATGAATTATTCAACTACCGAGAAGGAGTTGTTGGCGATTGTTTTTGCACTTGACAAGTTTCGGTCCTATCTAGTGGGAGCTCCAATCACCGTCTACACCGACCATTCCGCGCTTAAATATCTCTTCACTAAGCAAGATGCCAAAGCGCGGTTGATTCGATGGATTCTACTCTTGCAAGAGTTCGACCTCACGATAAAGGATAAGAAGGGTGTTGAGAATGTGGTGGCTGACCATTTATCTCGCTTAGAGTTCGAAGACCACACTTCTCATATTCCGATTCAAGATTTCTTTCCCGATGAGCAGTTGTTTGGGATCTCCACGGCTCCATGGTATGCGGATATTGTGAATTATTTGGTCACTGGTCTAATGCCGGCTCATTGGAATGTGCAAGACCGCCGGCGGTTTTTAGCGGAAGTGAAACGGTTTTCTTTCGATGATCCGTACCTGTTCAAGTATTGTGCCGACCAACTCGTCCGACGTTGTGTGCCCGACTCCGAACAACAGAGTGTTATCAAGTTTTGCCACACGGAGGCTTGTGGCGGTCACTTCTCATTTAAGAAGACCGCCGCTAAGATTTTGCAAAGTGGTTTCTATTGGCCTACCTTGTACAAGGATACGTTTGCCTATTGCCGGGGTTGTGCTCGTTGTCAGCTTTTGGGATGTGTGACTCAACGCAATGAGATGCCGCTTACTCCTATTTTGATCATCGAAGTTTTCGACTGTTGGGGCATTGACTTTATGGGGCCTTTTCCGTCTTCCTTTGGGTACTTATATATCTTGTTGGCCGTTGATTACGTTTCTAAGTGGGTTGAGGCCATTCCTACACGTACTAATGACCATTCTGTTGTGGTCGAATTTCTGAAGTCCAACATTTTTTCGAGATTTGGGATGCCAAGGGCCATCATCAGTGACCAGGGATCTCATTTTTGCAACCGGTCAATCGCTGCTTTGATGAGGAAGTACTCCATTGTTCACAAGGTCTCAACGGCTTACCATCCGCAAACCAATGGACAAGCAGAGTTGGCAAATCGGGAAATAAAGAATATCTTGGAGAAGACGGTTAATCCTACCCGCAAGGATTGGTCAGCCCGTTTGACTGACGCTTTGTGGGCTTACCGTACTGCGTACAAGACCATCTTGGGCATGTCTCCCTATCGGCTAGTCTACGGGAAAGCATGCCATTTGCCGGTGGAGCTTGAGCATAAGGCGTATTGGGCAATCAAGAAGCTTAATTTCAATATGGCTAAAGCCGGTGTACGCCGCAAGCTCCAATTGACTGAGGTAGAGGAAATGAGGTACAATGCTTATGATCATTCCCGTGCTTACAAGTCTAAAATTAAAGCAAAGCATGATAACAAAATTGTAGTGAAAACCTTTGAGCCCGGTCAAAAAGTGTTATTATATAACTCCCGTTTGCATCTCCACCCCGGTAAGTTGAGGTCTCGTTGGGCCGGCCCTTATATTGTTAAATCCGTCGCTCCTCATGGAGCCATTGAAATTGTAAACGAACCCAATGGGAATGCATTCAAAGTTAATGGTCAAAGGCTTAAGCCTTTTCTTGGTGGTTTCGAAATTGGGGAGCCCGACGAGGTTTTGGCCGATCCAGTTTACACGGATGGCCCGTCGGTTTAGTTTTGTGTAACTTGAACTTGCACGGGGAGCGAAAGCGTAACCGCTGAACTTAACTGTTTGTCGGACCCGGCCCCCGGGTAGGGGGTACCCACCATTGACTTGGGTATTTGTAGCTCCGCACGCCGCTACTAAAATAAGAATCGTGTGCCCAGCTCCGGTTAGTAAGGGCAATGGTTAGTTTTGTACATATTAGTTTGTTTGTTTCGTTTCGGGACTTTCTCACTACAAGATTTCACCAATGCATCATTGTATCGGGCTTTCATTAGCCCTTCTTTGTGGTAGTTTGCCGTTAATGATCCGTGCTCACCAGATATGTCCCTATCGGGGGCAGTTTAGGTCTGTGAGTGAGCCTTGATAATCCCGTGCTTTGGCGCTAGGCTCTGTCTGGTCTCACTTTGTTTAGATCATAGGGAACGCTGGGCTTTATTGCTTGGCGAGGTCAAGCGGTAGATTTTACTTCGGGCATGATGTAACAAATTCGACGGTCTAGTATAGCCACCCGTGTCTTGTCTACTCGGTGAGACACGGGAAGAAAAGTATGACTCGTAAGATTGCGTGAAGATCGGGTGGTGTTCTTTTCTGTTTTTCTTTTTATTTATGTTTGTTGGCGCCCGGATAACACGAGCCGGGTGGTTCTAATGTCATTTGCCTGCTGGTAGGTCCTTCGTACAATTCCGCTTCTGCAGGGTTAACACGCTACCACACCAGCCTTGGTGGTTTGGGTCTACCGTCGGAGTGATTGAGGCATTCAAGAGCCCTAAGCATGGGTGCGATTCCGTGTCGCGGTTGTTAGTCCAAAAAGCTTTGACCATGGCCCTGTGTGACTAGCTGGTGGTTCCGACAAGGAGTGAAGCCCTGGAAGCACACAACTCCGGATCGAAGTGGGAAATGACACAAATCCTCCAACTTGGTCGAGGTATAAGGGGGTTGACATTCCCCCGTGGGTAACATCTTTAATCCCTTTCTCTCTCAATACTGTTGTTTTCCATGCTATGAGGGCATAGCATATTTTAAGTTGGGGGGAGGGATATATCTATGATATATATGTGTTTTATGCTCGTTTGTACAAAGTTTTTTGTTTTTCTTCGTTTTAGTCTTGCAACCCTTCCGTTAGTACAAAATTAGTGGAATTAAGCGGCTTAGCACCAGCTCATTAGTTTGGTAGTTGGCAAGAGTTTTTGTGAATATTTTCGGTGATTTTGTACATTCCAACTCGTGTGCTTATTGAAAGAATGAGAAATGAATTTTTGAGCGCGTTGTGGGCAAGTTTGACCCATATCCCGTCGTTTGTACATAATGCTCTTAGTTAGGTATTCATCTCATGTCATGCCTAATTGTGTTTGTTATCTACTATAAATCATTTCGGAATCTATGGCATGATTAGGATATGATACTAGGCCATCTTTGTTTGATTTTACCATAAAGTGTCTCATTGACCTTGAAAATAAAGCCAAGTTGCGTCCCACTCTTATCCATAGGAAACCGGTGTTAGGTTGGATGTTTGGAAGTTGGTTTTGTGCTTCGTTATGGGCTGGCTCCAGGTTTTTCAAGGCATCGGGTGTATTTGAAATGGCATCGGGCAGTGGTATTGGCCATCGGGTTTCATTGCTCATATTTTGGGTTACCGCCAACCGCCTGCTGGTGATGTTAACTATCCGGATGAGGAATATGTGAAGGATGAGGGTGTAATTCGGGAGTTGTACAAGAACCCGGGGGAGTCAAGTCTCCCGCATACCCCCGGAAGGTTCAAGGACGTTTACCGTTTAGTCAATCAACTTGTGCACCATAACTTCAATCCAAGAGGGACTGAGAACAAACCGGACATTCATGAGGGAGGGATGATCCATGCTTTTATGAATCCGGCTGTGGTGTGTGATTGGGCGCAAACTATTTTCATTGAGATGATCGATTTCAAATCAAAGGCTCCAGCCAACTCCAGAATGCCTTTTCCATGTCTAGTCACCGCCATTTGCTTTGGCCAGAAAGTTCCACAGTCAAAGTTTGTGCAAAGAGAGAGGCTTCATCCGGGGGACATTAATAGTTCTATACTTTCCAAGAGCATCTCACAATCCCGTCCTGCTGCCGCTGCTGCTGTCCCACGTGGGGCCTACTTGACCACTTTGCCACCCAAGGGTGCGAAGGCTTCAGCTTGGAACAAATTGCTTTTTTGTCAAGGGGTGGCCACTATGGGATGTATGAAGAAAATCAAGAAAGAGACCCGTGACAACGCAAGGAGGCAGCGGAAGATTGACCACAAGTTGGATTGGGTGTTGAGTCGAGAGGTGGGGCAACCTAGTGAGCCTTATGTTCCGCCGCCGGAGGAGCCCGCTGAGGATAGCGATGATTTTGCTGAAGACGAGCCAGAATTCTTGGATAACGAGTAGGGTTGGTGGAGTAGTTTGAAAATCCCTCAACTTGGTCGGGGTGCGTGGTGGTTGACAGCCCACCTTTTATCATTTCATTTCGTTTCGTTGTTTTTAGTCTAGTTTGTTAGAACTTCTGACTGCAGTTGTTAGTAAGTTTTTGTTGGGCCGTCTTGTGGCTTTAAACTTGGTAGTTAGGTGATGGCGGCAAAAGGGTAGTTTGACCAAGCTAGTAAATGGCCGCCATCCCTTTTTGTTAACCGTTCTTTGAAACCAAGGTCGTTAAATGCTTATTAAGTCCTCTGTTGATCCTTAGTATGCCTTGATTCCATTTTGATTTATTGTTTGATAGTTAGCATACTTAGATTGTGGCATGTTGCTTTCAGGTTTCAAGTTCTTGTTTTTGTAGTTGTAAGTTCCGTTTAATGGTGCTCTCCACTTAAAGGGCATGGTATTTTTCTTCCCCATGCCTATTTCGAGCACCTTTTTGTGGGATATGGTTGCTTTGCATGCAAGTGTAGTTGTTATAACTTCGTATCCGTTTTTTTTTTGTCTTTTGACACTCATTTTGGATACTTGTTTATAACCTGCTCAAGATTAGTTAAACATTCAATCTTCGGCTACGAGTTGTTTTGGGATTAATTTAGTTGTTTTGAACTCTTGCCAACTAGTTGCATTATGTTTCGGTGCTAAGTAGCTTGTACGGAAGGATTGTTGTTTTCCCGTTTTCTTGTTGGTTTGGTTGCTAGGGGCTAGCAACGCTCAAGTTGGGGGGCGTGATTAGCACCTAAGATCGTTTGATTGTGGTGCTAAAGGTTCCCTTATTTATGGCGTTTTTATGCTTTATCGTCATTTTTATGCCATTTTGTTCTTGAGGTAGTTTGTTGAGTGTTTCAGGCTAAACGCCCTTAAAAGGCGTATTTTGATTGCAAGTTCAAACCTCAAGTGATTTCATTCAATTCTGCCCGGTGGAACTTGTGCCCAAGTGATCAAGATTGGAAGAGTGAGGTATCGGGCAAGCCAAGAAGCCGTCGGGTGTCAAGCCTTGGAGGCTGGCCTGAGATTCTGGAGTTAGCACGCGCGTATCGATACGGATTTGAGCCGTATCGATACCATTTGTTTAGTGGGGATCCAGCTTGTTCCGTATCGATACAGCCCAAATCTGTATCGATACGGAGGCGTTACGTGGGAAATGGGCATTTGGAGATAGCAGTGCCGTATCGATACTTTCCCTAGACCCGTATCGATACGGGAAGCTTCCGAGCAGATATTTGTTGCTTTTTGAGCCTTCCACTTTTGGAAATATCACCTTTTTAGATATTTGTTGTGAGAGAGAGTGGCCTTTTTGTATAAATATAGGACCTCTCTCTCCTCCATTACTCTCTTGTCTTTTTAACTTAAGTCTTCTTTGATTTCTTCTTTCCTCCATTAAAGCTCTACCAAGCTTTCTAGTGTAATTACTCCAAGTTCACTTGTAAGTCTTTGCCGTTTGTTTAATTCTCGTTCATTAAAGTTGTTCGTACGGTTTAGATTGTTATTAATCTCAAGTTTATTTTCGCTTTTGTCGGTTAAAAGTTATGTCTCTTTTTCTTGTTTTAATTTATGCTTTAGCTATGTTTGAGTAGTCGTTTGGCTAAGTCTCGGGATAATCTTTCCCGGGAACTTAGGTTGTTATTTGGTTCTCGAAACCTCCGGGCTCTAAAGCATGATTTCCGGAATAGGGCTTAACTTGCACTTTTGGTCTAAATTAGGGGTGTTAATCCCTTGGTAAGAAGCTTAGCCAAGCGGTCTTGGCAAGTGACTTACCGAGGCCTAGTGGCCTTCTAAGTGTTCGATAAATATTAAAACCAAGTTTGGTTCGCCTCCGAGAAATCACTTCTTTTGTTAACTTAATCAATAAAGTAAAATCTTCCGGGCGTGAGCACGCGGTCGTGACTCTCGCCTGAGTTATATTCGAGAACCGGTAATTTCCTTTGTCAAGGGTTAGAAGATCTCGAGACTTGCCACTTTTAGTTTATCAAACCCGTTTCTAGTCTTCAACTTTCATATTTTCCACCTTTCAAAGCAATCCTAGTTGGCCGCCTTGAAGGCCGCAATCCCATCGTTTAATACCTACAATCCGAATAAGCTTCATCCGATTCTCTGTGGGAACGATCCCGGTCTTGCCGGTTTATTATGCTATCGACAATCTAGCCCTACGCTTGGGGTATCTCAACCTTAATTGAAGGCGAGGTTGTGGAGCTAAGCACATTATTGCACGAACTCCCTCTGGAGAACCAGATATTTAGAAACCCTTAAAATCCTGAACCTAACCTCGTGAAGAAGTCGTTACAAGATTGGTACAAAAGGACCAAACCGTTGACCCTTCAGATTGGGAAAACATCGTATAGAGACATCACCTTTGAGGAACAATCAATGGAGATCAAGGATTGTAATGGGAAGTGTGTCCAAGAGCAAAGCCATCCAGCTTGTCTGAATTCTTTGGCGACATCAAGGAACTACAGAATCAACTCGAGAACGAACCGAAACTATGCGCACCGACTACCCAAATCTAGTACGCCCTAATTTCGAGGACAAAATTATTTTAAGGGGGTAGGTTGTAACGATCCGGATTTTCGACCCAATTTTTTTTTTCTAAAATAATAGCGTTAATTATTAGGTCTTAATTATTTTGTAACAACCCATAATTTCTATCATTAATAATAACATTAGGAAGTATTATTAGTAATAGTAAAATTCTTTTTCTTATTCGATAAATACAAAGAAAATAATTATCTTATCTAATTATCCCTTTTTATTTACTTTCTTTAAATTTGCATGCAAGTATACTACTCCTTCCGCCTCTCCTACTTGTACTCAATCTCTACCTCCTCCCCAATCCTATTTTCCGTCCATATTTCCGTCCATATCAAAGCCCTAGAGTTTGAACCCTTTTCGAATACAATTTATTCATTCTCATCAAATTTCTCTTATAAGTACCCCATAATTCCGACCCTAGGGTACACCACGAAATTCCCCACACCCTACTAGTCCAAAAGAGAGAGAGAATTCGAAGAAAATCGAACTCCAATCCATGGAGTTTTAGAGAGAGAAAGAAAGAGAGAGAAAAGTGGGTTTCGTGCCTACGCCCAACCGAAACTCAAATTGATCGTTCCAATCACTTCCCTCGAGCCCAAGCATCTCCAAACGTCATCCAATTCGAGCCCAAGGTCCCCCGATCGAAGAAACCGAAGTCGTCTTCTCAAAAAATTCAAGTTTCGTTTTTAATTCAATTCGATCCGATTCGAGGTACTATAAGCTATTCCAAACACTCCTCTAAGTATATTTAATGTTTTTATACTTAACCCAATAGCCCCCGTAGCCCCATGCATCGAAACCGTAGCCGAAAAACAAGAAAAACCAAATCTGGACAGCGACCTCGCGGCCGCAACCTTAGGGTTCTGTCGCCGCAAGAACCAGCCTTCCAACCTCGCGGCCGCAAGGTCAACCCGGTCAGACCTTGCGGTGGGTTCTGTTTTGTTCCGAATCGACTTTTCGACATTCCGAACATCGTTTTCGACTCCCGATCTATTTTTCCTAGACTTCTAACACCTCAAAGATCATAACTTGTTAATTTCATATATTTTTTTTTATTTTATTATCTATTTATTAATTACTTATTTGATTTCATGTAAAATTTTGCAAACGAAAAATCCATACGACCTTCTAAACTATTTTATAAATTCCCGTGCTATTTTTTTTTTAGATTCTTTACATCCCAAAGATGATATGTTGTTAGCCTCAAAATATTTTATTTATTAAATAATTTATTATCCTTTTATTTTACTTTTGACAACTTTAAAAATCATTTTATTTGAAGAATAATCTCGCGACCCTCCGGACTCGATTTTGACACTCGATCCCACTGTGTTGAACCATAGGAACTTTTTTTTTTTAGGTCATGCTAATTATTTCTAATGTTATTATTTATTTATTGTGTTCATTACGATCTTTAATCAATCTAATTTTCTAAATAAAATTTATACAAGCTTAGATTATATTATTTTATTTAAAACTTTTGTTTAATAAAAGTTCCTTGTTTATTTATTAACTTCTTGGTCATACAAGATTAAGGGCAACGGCCCATTCATAAAAGGTTACGTGATTTCTACGCTTACTATTTATTTCAATTACCATTGTGATTATTTGTATATTGCTCCGTCTCTTGATTATTGTGCTAGATTGGACCCTAGAGACATGGGGTGACTTATGAGTAGGATTTCGTCTAGACGTTATTAGATAATGGTTATTTGGGAGGAGGAGGTGTCAGAGGATGCCTGCAGGCGGATTGTGTGATTGATTTGAAACTGGCGGGTAGTCCAGTGACGTGATTTGAAACTGGCGGGTTGTCCAGTAATGATATAAAACCTAGCAAAGTAAGCCCAGTGATGTTTTGTAACGATAAAACCTGGCAAAGTAAGCCCAGTGATGTTTTGTGACGATAAAATCTGGCAAAGTAAGCCCAGTGATGTTTTGTGATGATAAAACCTGGCAAAGTAAGCCCAGAGATGTTTGTGATGATAAAACCTAGCGGAGGTCTAGCGATATTTTGTGACAGTAAAACCTGCGGTGGTCCAGTGATGTTTGTGATGATAAAACCTAGCGGAGGTCTAGCGATATTTTGTGACAGTAAAACCTGGCGGTGGTCCAGTGATGTTTGTGATGATAAAACCTAGCGAAGGTCTAGCGATATTTTGTGACAGTAAAACCTGGCGGGTAGTCCAGAGATGTTTTCTGTTGATAAAACCTGGCGGTGGTCCAGTGATGTTTTGCGATGATAAAACCTAGCGGAGGTCTAGCGATATTTTGTGACAGTAAAACCTGGCGGTGGTCCAGTGATGTTTTGTGACGATAAAACCTGGCAAAGTAAGCCCAGTGATGTTTTGTGACGATAAAACCTGGCAAAGTAAGCCCAGTGATGTTTTGTGACGATAAAACCTAGCAGGTGATCCAGCGATATTTTGATGATAAAACCTGACAGGTGGTTCAGTGATGTTTTGTGATGATAGAACTGGCGGGAGTCCAGTAGTAATTTTGATGTGGTGATTAAGATAGGTATACCCTAGTTATGGTCTGGCGTGACTAGCTTTCTCTTGTTGTTAGGCTATTGGACAGAAATGAATAAATTCATATGTGATACTTCTATTTTACTTTCCTGCATTGATAATATATGGTTATCGGCTAGCTGTAACGTAAGAGGGGTGGTTGGGTTGGATCATTCTACTGGGTGATTTATCACTCACGGATACGTCTGTATCCTGGTAAATCGATTGCTTCGGCGATCAATTTGCCAGAGGGCGCAGGATTCAATGGAGAGGATTCAACGATGGTGCAATTCGACACAAGAAGAATATCAGGAATAGAGATCGAGTATGCTTGGGATTCGTATCAAGCCTAGAGTCAGCTCTGAAGTTAATGTATTTTGAATTGGTAAATTTATTTTGAGATTGTAATAGACCTTTATTTTGGAAAATTATATTTATTTAGCAAAATTTTCTTAAGAAATTATTTTATTTTGCTTCCGAAAAGTCAGGGCGTTACAAAAATCTCAGGGCCGGGCCTAGTAATGACGATGACTATGGGGCTCAGATGTGACTGCTTTCAGCGTTGAGTGGTCTAGGCATGTGGTTTGGTGGCATAGGTAGTTTAGGGGTGATGGTCCTAATTCCTGTGAGTCGGGGTTCTTTAGCTGGGGAATGAAGTAATCTCGGGGCTGATCCTTGTCGTCGATCTACCTTGAGCACAGACTAGAGGCTCGTCTTCCTTTGGGGCGAGCTCTGCGGTTATTGTTGTTCTCATGCTGGAGTTTGGCGGATCTTTGACTAAGGCGATGATATGTGTTCCGTCATACGTTTTGAGTTACTGGTGCTCCATGTGCGTGCGGTATTATATTATCTCCTCTCTATCTATTAATGCTTTGCAATGTACTCTTTTGAGTGTTACTGGAGTCATAAGTTCTACATGTGCGCTACTATTGTTGTTATATTTCCTAGCTTTGCAGGTTGTGCAAGGCATTAGCTACTTTTACTTACTCTGTTGTTATATGTCCCAACTTTCGGGTTGTGCGTAACATTAGACATCATTCTCTACTACGTTCACTGTATTTTGCTTATCTATACCTATCCGTGCGGGTTGTGCATGAAATTGTTACTATCCCATCCCGGCGGGTTGTGCCAGGGAGTACGCACTTTTTTTCTTTTCTTTTTGTTTCTTGGTGTATGCCCCTTGCAAACTGGTACATTTGCTTAACCTCTTTTATATTTCAAGCTGATTTACCAAAAAAAAAATCAAACAGAAAAATAAGGGCAAAAAAAAAATATTTAAATCAAACTTTTATTGCTTGAGGAGGGCTGATAGTGATGATTTTGTTGGCGAGAAAAAGAGAGAGATAGGAGGGATGGGGGGCAATGGGACTGAAAATGAAATGGTGGTGAATCTGGTGATTCGTAAGAGAATCGCTAGACCAGGATGGGGCAGTCAAGTGAAGATTGAACCATTGCTAGCAACTAAAACCACTCGGCATGAAACCGTTAAGGGGGAGAGAGAGAGAGAGAGACCGTAACTATGGAGGAAGAGAGGAGGGAAGAGAGAGAAGAGGTTTCAAATTTTGAACTGTAAGAAGAGGAAACACGCACCGTTGGAAAGTGGCAGAGAAGGGAATAGCCATGTTTTTACAAAAATGCCATCAGATTGTGTAGGTGATGGTCTCAGCTGTTGGATTTATCCCATCAGATTGTGTAGGATGATGGTCTCACAATACAAGAAAAATGAAAATTGGTGACGAAAAAGTGGCGATGAAATTTAATTTTGTCACTAAATGAGCATATTTGGCGATGAAAAAATAAATTCGTCACTGTTTTGACAACTTTCGTGACGAAATAATTTCATCACCAATTATACATGTTTAGCGACTAAAAAAATATTTTTGTCACCAAAGGTACCCATTAAAAAAGGTGACGAAATTATTTTTCATTGCCAAAGATAATCATTTGGTGACAAAAAATATATTTCGTAGCCAAATGAGACCAATTTTGTAACGAAATATTTTTCTCGTCACCAAATGCTTAACTTTGGTGACGAGAAATAATTTCGTCACCATTTTAACGCTTTCAGCGACGAAAAATATATTTCGTTTTCAAATGGGTACCTTTCGCGACGAAATTTATGAATTGCGCTTTGTCACTAAATGTATTTCGGACATAACTCTTTACTAAAAACTCCGATTGAGATAATTCAAATTGGGTTTGAACAATAACTCAATTGCCTACAACTTTCATGTTTATCAAAATTGCTAATTTTAATGTTTAAAGGTTCAAAATTATATTCAAAATACATTATCATGTTGAACATATATGTTATATATTAGATATTTCAAATATTTATTGAAAAGTGTGTGTGGTGTAGTTGGTCAGAACTTGTGCGCAAAACTCAAGGGACTCAGGTTTGAAACCTAGCAGGAGCAAGAAAAAAGGATTTTTTTTCCATATGAAAACGTTTTTTACAACGAAAAATTTCGTCACCGATTTCTTATATTGGTGACGAATTTTTTCGTCGCCAAAAGGAATAATTGATGACAAAAAATTTCGTCGTCAAAAAGCACAATAGGCGAGGAAAAAAATTTCGTCATCAATTATTCACTTTTTAGTGACGAAATATTTCGTCATCAAAAGACACTATAGGTGACGAAAAATAGATTTCATCACCATGTAGGAATCCTCGACAACCTTTAGTCGACAAATTTTTTTTCATCATCTATATTATTTGTGACAAAAAACTTGCAATTTGTGACGATTTTCATTCGTCACCCAATGTAACTTTTTCTTGTAGTGTCAGCCATTGAATATAGGGATTTCAAAAACTGATCTTCCTTATTATATAGGTTAATGTACCCACTATCACAAACTCCAATTCACACACTCAACGCTCAACGATTCCCAAAATATCTTGGATATGTTAGTTGATCCTCTGCATAGTACAGTGAGAAGAACTTACATTGGGTTATGTGGGTGGCGGTTGATGCCCTAAAAATTCATTTAAGCAGCTCTTTGCTAGTGTCATCTTTGTGATCTATCCTTGATGCTTTTTGTCTTCAACCTTGGAGCATTAACTTATTTTCTTGCCAGCAAACGGATAGTCAATTGATCGCTTGCTTCACCAATTCGCAGCTAATCCTTTTCGCCTGTTTTGTTTTCTTCTTTAGGTTCTAAAGTTGATCTTGAGCCGATATCCTCGCCCCACACGGCTGAGAGAAAAGCTCTGGGGATTAGGGAGCATGCTGTGAAATCACGGTGGTGTATGCAACAGAAGCAGTCCTGATTTATACTATATCCAAAAGAAACTCTAAGCGCAACAGATATTGGCATGACGTTAGGAGATCAAATTGAATAAATCTTTCTAAAGCATTACTCCCTCCGTTCCTTTTTAAGTGTCCTGCTTTGTAACTCCAACTTATTAAAAAGACATCATCATTATACCTTTCACATCAACTCTTTCATCCACTTTCCCTACTTACCCATCATCATTACACTTTTACTCACTTATTTTTCAAAATGGAATCTATTTTTAGGGACAAAATAGACAATGTACCAACTTTTACCCACTAACTTTACAAAATAGACTCTTATTAAGGGACAGTCCAAAATGAAATACTGGACTCTAAATAAGGGACGAAGGGAGTAATATATTTGAAAATCAACCAATTTTAGCCACAAAGGACTCATTTTTCGCCATTTTTAGAAGTTGTGAAGTCATAGTATAGTTATCATATGTTAGGAGATTCAGATGTAGTTTTCAATCGAAACAACCAAAACTTAAGGCTTTGATAGGGTAATCGCATAACAATCAATAATAGACAAGCATTGATACGCAACCCGAATAGGTATCTCACTTAACTAAATCAACTCATCCAAGGAGTGATTGATGGGACTATAAAGCAAAATCAATCTAATAATTGGAAGACTCATAAAGAAAATCAACAAACGGAAAGTATTGAAAACCCTTAAAAGGGCCCCAGGTGTACGAATGAAAACCACTAAAAGGAGATGTAATCAATCCCAAATTGTTAAACCAATTTCATCATATTTCCAAAACCAAAGTTTAGCAAGGACATATAACTAGAAATAATCAACTAAATATGGAAAATTGAAGATGATCTCAAGTAACAAGTAATAACCCATCAAATAAGATAAACTCCAACGTGTGGGCTTAGCCCAATTGGTCATGTAGCCCCCTTTTGGGGGTGAGAGGTCGCGGGTTCGATTCCTATGGAGAGGAGATCAACCACTTGTGATATTACTAACTACTAACTCTCCTACTCTATTGATGTATATCGTCTACTTAAAAAATAAATAAATAAACTCCACTGTAAGTTTATCTCACTCTTTTTTGGGGGGGAAAACAAACGCACAAACAAACGAAGCAGAATCAATCTGATAATTGAAAGACTCAATAAAGAAAATCAATAAATGAAGAGTATTAAAACCCTTAAAAGAGCCCCAGGTGCACGGATGAGAACACTAAAAGAAGATGTAATCATTCCCAAAATTGTTAAACCAATTCATCATATTTTCCAAAACCAAAATTTAGCGAGGACATATAACTAGAAATAATCAACTAAATCTGAAAAACTGAAGATCTCAAGTAACAAGTAATAACATTGTAACCAATACCCAATCCTAATTTTCTAGATTTGTTATTATGTTTCAGAGAGAGAGAGAGAGAGAGAGAGAGAGGTGGGGAGGAGGTGTTAATATGGAGAAAAAAAATTATTTTATGCCCCTGGAGCACCGCTACATGGGCCCCAAACCCATTCCCCACCACACGTCTTTAAGTGCATAGAATGGGAACAACGCTAGCGTGCATCAAACACGGAACTAGAGAAAAGATTAAACTATTTTTTTATCAACTAGCATTGTGCCCGTTAGATACACGAAGCCGAAAGAAACACCAATGTAATTTTTTTTCCGTGCATAGCCGTTTTGCTTGTAAGGTAATGAACAGATAAAAAACTATTTTTACTTATAAGGTGGAATGTTTCCTCACCCGTGATGATCTTTTCCAATCCTTCAAAAAGATCTCATTTGCCCTGATTGTCTAAATAATTTATGAAAATATCATCTAAATTGCTTGAGCATGCAAGTTTTTTTTTTTTGCAAGTCTTTTTTGCTTGTGCATTGCAAGTTACAATAAGAGATAAGTTGTCTAAAAAATGAAGTCTTACGGGACCGTAAAGCCAATGAAAATCATGACTTTGTTGCCCAAGATGATTCTCAGGTACCACAAAAGACCGAGCCAGAAAACAAACTTGCCAGATTACAAAAAGTGAGAGGACAAAACACTATAGATATGCAATTTGATTCTTTCGATGTTGAAAACATATCTACGGGATTCAAAATTTTAGTTTTGAAGTTACAAAATAAGACGAGGGAAAAACTCGTGACCGTCATGGTATTTGATGCAGGAAACATTCGAAGAATTACTGATCAATAACATAACCATCTGAATAACTATAAAACTATTACATGCCACTTTATAGCTTACTAGGTGAAACCCTTCGTGCACAGCATTAATGTCATGCCCATTGATCATAAAGAATAAACTCAGAAGGTGTTCCACTTTCCCTTCTTTTTTAAAAAGTATTTTTTCTTCAATTTTCAAACTCAAATATAATGAAAATGAAAAATAATTTTTTAATTTTTTTTGCACCGTATAAAAGATCTCAATGAAATCTATCAAACAAGATCCATATTGGTAGGAAAATTATTTGCGTAAATATATGATTTTTGAGCTTGAAATAACCTTCTTTTTCTAAAAGTTTTACTTTTTTGAAAAACCGGAACAATCCTTCAATTAGTTTATATTCCTAAATAAATGTCCCTATGTCAAGACCTTCGTTAAAATGTTTCAATACCATTTAATTTATTCCTTTTTAATTAATCCCATTATCCATAAATTAAACATTTATTTTTTAAAACAAACCATGCTGATTCACTATTTGAAACTCCATGTCTATTTTATTACTTTTACCATGTCTCTCAAATGTTTCCATCTTTGACAACTCCAAACACATGTAGTGATTGGGCAAAATAGAGAACACTTTAAATTGGTACTGCTCCTACATTCTCAAAAGCTTCAGCCTTCAAAATCTGAACTCAAAAGAGAAAAGAGGTGTGAGAGAAATGTTAGGGTTCAAAGACAAAGAAATGAAATTTACACTAACAAAGATAAACACAAATTAAGCAGAATGGAAAGTAGAATTTACTCTTAGCAAAATATTAAATAGGAAAACAACATCAACCTAATGGGTCATATACGACTGCAAATTGTTCAATACATTGTTAATTGGGAAAAATTCAAAAAAAACCCTGAACTTTGAACTCAATGTCAAATAGGCACCTGAACTTAAATAAATTTCAATTGAACACCTGAACTTTCACTCCGTTATCAATTTACCCCCTGCCGTCTCAATCCGTTAACGGCACAGTCAAAAAAAAAAAAAAACTTACCACCAGTTTGCAATCCTATGAAGCAGAAACGTGATTATGAGAGCCTTAGAAACAAAATTTGATTATGTCTCTTTAGAACAATATGATCAGAATAATAAGATCTTCACACCCGTTCAAACGGATTAAAAATTGGAGCACTTAATTTTTTAACCATATTTTTTAATATATAAACGGTCTAAAAAAAATTAAGTGCTCAAATTTTCAAAAAGAATTTTAAAAAAAATTCCCCTACTTCCAACATTTCTCTCTCTATCTCTCTCCACTTATTACCCTGAACTTTCACTCCGTTATCAATTTACCCCCTACCGTCTCAAATCGTTAACGGCACAGTTAAAAAAAAAAAACTTACCACCAGTTTGCAATCCTATGAAGCAGAAACGTGATTATGAGAGCCTTAGAGACAAAATTTGATTATGTCTCTTTAGAATAATATGATCAGAATAATAAGATCTTCACACCCGTTCAAACGGATTAAAAATTTGAGCACTTAATTTTTTGAGACCGTTTATATATTAAAAAATATTGTTAAAAAATTAAGTGCTCCAATTTTTAATCCGTTTGAACGGGTGTGAAGATCTTATTATTCTGATCATATTATTCTAAAGAGACATAATCAAATTTTGTCTCTAAGGCTCTCATAATCACGTTTCTGCTTCATAGGATTGCAAACTGATGGTAAGTTTTTTTTTTTTACGTTAACGACAAGTCACAGATTGAGACGGCAGGGGGTAAATTGATAATGGAGTGAAAGTTCAGGTGTTCAATTGAAGTTTATTTAAGTTCAGGTGCCTATTTGACATTGAGTTCAAAGTTCAGGGGTTTTTTTGAATTTTTCCCTTGTGAATTTGTTCAACTTGCAATTTTGATAGGTCCCAAAAAAAAAAAAAAAAAGAGGGCCAGCTAACTCCTGCATTTAATCGTAGCCACAACTAATCCTAGCTTATCTAGACTTGATGTAACGCCCTAAATTTTGGAATGTTAAGTAAATATTAAAAGACCAATTTCTCAAAAGATTAATCCAATTTACTGCGTCAGACATCCCAAAAGCATACGTCATAATATTACAACCATATCAAATTAAGTTTAAAGTTTTCAAATGAGTCAAGGTATCACACTTTCCAAATTTAACCGTTTAAGCTTTCAAAAATCAAAGATAAATTATCTGCCAGAGCATCTAAGCGTATGACAACCAGGGTTCCTCGCCTCCGTCTGTAGTGGGGTTGAAGTCGGTCTGCTTGAATGACACTGCCATTTCGTCTTCAGTACTTGGCGTTCAAGTTACCAGGGCAACATAGTACCATGAGCGATGACGCTTAGTAGCCAAAACCCACCCGAAACCCGTAACTTACAAGCAGCAAAATATATAATTTGAAATGCAATGAAATAACATAAGAAGAGGACTAGCAATTATTTTTATTTCTATTCTTCAACCTACGTGAAATCTCAGAACTTATCCACAGATCTGCTCCTACCCTTAACCACTAAGCTATGGCCACGGCATGATTCAACTCTCTCCTTGTGCCCCGATGAAAGACCCCAAGTTATCTACTTAAGAGAATTCATCGCGGTAATTTCCACCCCTTGCTCTACACCACCCCTTGCGCTCCAATCCCATTTCTCAAAAGTTAATCATAGTCATGCCATACTTAGGGTTCCCACTACTACAAAAATAGATAAAGACCTCGGTCATTTGGTGTGATCTTTCACTTTTAATCTCGCATTCAAAATCGTGGTCTATCAAGGTGTAACTAAAAGTCTCTATCTTTTAACCACATGATAAAAACCGTAATTAAAACTCATTAAAACTGTGACTAAAAACATAAAAACTATGATTAAAATGATAAAATCGTGACCTTGTTGGGTTTTGAACCCAAGTCTCTTAAGTTTTACATAGAAGCTTTAACCAACTACACTACACATACTTTTCAATATATAATTGAAATATTTAATATATAACATATGCGTTTAACTTACGACCTCAGTTTTTAGATGACTGAGATTAAATATTCTTTTTATCTCAATTTTCCTGAAATGAGATATATTCTTTCATATACAATCTCAGTTTTTCAAAAACGAGATCTATTCTTTAAGTTACAATCTCACTTTTAGATTACTGAGATTAAAAAATCTTTTCGTCTCAGTTTTTTGAGAATGAGATCTATTCTTCAAGTTACGATCTCACTTTTTAGATTACTGAGATTAAAAAATCTTTCCATCTCAGTTTTTTCGTATAACTGAGATGAAAACTATAGTCTATAACATTTTATTACGCTTTTACAAAAAGTGAGATCTTTTTAGTTTTTGTACCGTGATCTTTATATCATTTTGTAGTAGTGTCCGTAACCTCGGTAATCAAATCCAAATCCATCATCGTGACCACCCATCCAGATGTCTACTGGGACTCGGCTTCAGAACCCGGACTCAACCTGGCTATGGGGTGTTACACGCGTCTCACCATCATCTCACCCATTTTCTTTTTCCATTAATCCTATTATCACGTCTAATAGGTTAAATCCGCACATCGCAACCAACCCCGGGAACCTATTTCTCCAATCTATCAGTACAACAATATTTTACACAATCTAACATTTTTACGAACATACTAACAGGCAACGATAATTAATTTTTTTGCGATAATAACAAATCAAGCGAGAAAAATAAATACCTATTATAATGCTTTTCTGCCTGACGAATTTAGAGACTATAACAGCCCGTGATAGAAGTAACATTTCTCTTACACGATAACACACTTGGCAACTTTCCTCTTAAAATTGTACCACGTAAAAACAGTTGGTTCCTATTTCCTTTAACCAAATTCTAAGTCATGCATCAACAGATGTAGAGACCCATGCCTAATTTCTATTTTTTCTTTTTCTAGTAATGCAATTACGTGTTATTATAATTAATTATGTTATGAGAAAGAACTTTTATTTTTTATGTGTACATGTGTTTGGTTGATCAGGATTGAGTTTGTGTGCCTTGGGCCGGGTATCGCCGTATCGGGATTGCTTTAAACCTTTAAGTTTAGTACTCCGCATTTTTTATTGGTAGCTTTAAGACCCATAGTGTACATGCTTATAACATGTTAGAAGATTGAGCAAAAAGAAAACTTGTAGAGGGGCTATAATGCAATTTCTACTCATAAAATGGGAATTGATCAGAGAACTCAACGGGTTCCCTGTTTCTTCTTTTTTTTTCGTTCTTCTCTATCTCACACAAGCT
Organism: Rhododendron griersonianum; assembly: GCA_018127125.1. Lineage (NCBI taxonomy): Eukaryota > Viridiplantae > Streptophyta > Magnoliopsida > Ericales > Ericaceae > Rhododendron > Rhododendron griersonianum. The sequence continues at coordinate 16,555,083 of CM030799.1, read as the reverse complement.
CCACAAACCCTCATGTCTCAACACCAAAATTGAAGGCCAAGGCTCGAAAATTTCGCAAAAAGGCAAGAAGAAGACATGATCTACGGACAGAGGGCTACGCATCTATTCGAACGAAATCTCAATCGGTCAAAATTCGAGATTCCTGCATTTTGGGGATTTTACTCTTTTGAGGTAGGATTTGTGCTAAATGATTAAATATGGGTGTGTATATGCCTTGGTGTGCTCTTAATTCGAGTTTATGGTAGAGCAATCAAATTATGAGCCAAGCCCTAATTTATATGTTTGGAATTGTGTCGTATACATGATTTTTGTGAGGGATTTTGTTGTTATTCATGGTTAGGGTTGATATTGTACTACTTTGTAGCATATTTGGTCTTCATAAGTATTGGGTTTACCTACCAAGTGAAAATTAAGAATTTTAAGTGATACTAGAACGAGAGCTAGTTTATGCACTCCATGTGTTTGAGAAAATGAAAGTAATTTATATGGGCACAAGTCTATACCAAGTATACTTGTCTCTTTGCATTTAGTAAACTGGTGAAAGAAATTTCGTGATATATGGCTTGGGATACTCGTTGAATACATGTACATAGCTAATGTTTTTATTGTTGAGACTTCATTGAATTTTTGTTCCACATTCATTCATTTTGATGAATTTGGGTAAGTTATTCAAGGAAATTTGGTTGATTTGGGCTTTAAGGCCAAGTATTTGAGATATTTTGGAATATGATAATTTTGTGATTTTGAGTTGGGTCACCAGAAAACTTGGGTCAATTGTGACGCCGTAGGTGAAAGTTCGTAAACTTGTGAGGAGTAGGTTGCTTTGCCCTTCGGGTTAGTAGCCCGTAAAGTGCATATGTGCTGGAGACGTCTAGCGCGGTTGGTTGGTGATCGTATCGGTGAGCAACTCATATAATTTTTTGTCTCGGTGTTGATTGAATTTGATATTCAATTTGGTTGGCTATTCTATTATGAGTTTTGTAATTTTCTGTATCAGCTTTTATGGGTAATTTCCTTTATTCGGGACTTGATTTGAGTTCGTGGTTTAATAGCATTCTTTTGAGCATTTGAAGGGAAGGGAAAAAAATTAGAAACACTTAATATAATGCATGGATTATTTTTGCTGTGTTGGTTTGACTTTTTGAATTGGGGTTTAATAACTTCTTTGTTAATATTGAAGGAGAAGGAAGCATGGAAAACTTTTCAATACTTGTATATAAAAAGAGTATATTTTGTATATCAAGCTTTACATGTTCATATCTTTTCATTTAGCGTATTTCCTGCACGAGCTGTGGCTCATGTTGTTATTAACTCAAATTTTTCAGGTTTAGAGATGAATCCGAAGGCTTACGAATCATGGATACGTTCCAGTTTTTTTTTTTAGAACTTAATCGGATACTTGGGAATATTTGTTTGTAAGGAGGCATGAGGCATGTAAACTTTAACTTTATTTTGGGAATGTAAAATTGTAGATTGAGAGAACGGGGCCTGAATGTGTATAAAAAATGTATTTTTAGAGTTTAATTCTTATAAAAGGCGAGTCGTGGCAACAGAACAAGTAACAGTATAAGTTATCACGCATATTTAATTTGAGTTTTTTATAAAAACATCCCTCAAACTATCATCAGTTTTTTTACTTAGTCCTCGAACTATCAAAATCGTTTACTTTGTCCTCGAACTATCCGATTCCAACCCATTCAGTCCAATTCCTAACAGCAGTTAAGAAAATGGATGGAAAATCGCATACTATTCATGCGTGTACTATTCATCCAAGCATTTAATTTTTTTTGGGTTATTACGGATCTACAAAGATGATTCAAACTGCTAAGTTATTCTTAAAATATTTTTTTATGGATTCCTGAAAATAATTAGCTCAATCCGATAATGGTAAGGGCTGTTCAACATTTGTATGGCGCCCTAAGAATTTTGAAACACCCTACGAATGCTACTAAAATAGTCCTTACCTATATCGGATTGAGCTAATTTTTATCAAAAGCCCATAAAAAAATATTTTAAGAATAGCTTACCGTTCAAATCATATTTGTAGGATCTGTAATGACCCAAAAAAATTAAACGCTTGGATGAATAATACACGCATGAATAGTATACGCATTTCAAACAGGTCCCTGTTTCAAACTTTGACATTTTCTACGTATTTTTTTTAAAATTTTTTATTATACTATTACAGATTCTATAAAAATTATTCAAAAGGTAAGCTATTCATAAAATATTTTTTTATGAATTTCTGAAGAAAAAAATTTAGCTCAATCCGATATAAGTAAGGGTTGTTTCAATAGCATTCATAGTGTTTCAGAATTCTTAGGGCGCCTTACAAATGCCAAAATAACTCTTACTATTATCAGATTGAGCTAATTATTTTCAGGAACCCATAAAAAAATATTTTAAGAATAACTTAGCAGTTTGAATCATCTTTGTAGATCCATAATAACCTCCCAAAAATTAAATGCTTGGATGAATAGTACACGCATGAATAGTACGTAGTTTTCCGTCCATTTTCTTAACTGCCGTTAGGAGTTGGACTGAATGGGTTGGAGTTGGATAGTTTAAGGACGAAGTAAACGATTTTGGTAGTTTGAGGACTAAGTAAAAAAACTGGTGATAGTTTGAGGGATGTTTTTATAAAAAAACTCATTTAATTTCTAATTTCGTTAATCAAGCCCAAGCATGCTTTATATTTAAATCCCAATAGTATTGATCAAATCCAAGTCTTGCTTTTCTAAATCAAACCCAACGGTGGCAAGCAACATTTTAAAAAACAAAACAAAACAGAGACAGTGGTGTTCGGATAAGGTGGGTTTTCGTCCGGACTCGACCGGCGACGTCGGGTTCGAATATAAAAATCAATACGGACACGATATATACGGAAGGAGATGAGTTTCGAACTACCTCTCGTCTAGTGAAACAGGGATCGGAGAGAGTTCGGAGTGGGTCGGAGCTCGGTGGTGAGAGGATGAGCGGCGGCTGGAGGTGGTGGTGCTCGGCTGGTGGCAGTGAGCTCCGGTTGGTAAGGAGTGGAGCTCGGGGTGGTGATGGAGGTAGGCCGAGAGGTGGTGGAGTTGGCGAGGATGATGGTGGTGCTACCGGCTGGCGGCAATGGCTGCTTGGCCCCTCCCTCTCTCTCTCTCCCGAAAGGTGCTGGGAAAACAGAGATACAAATGGGAGGGGGTTTTTTTTAAATGGGTTGGATTTTTGCATGGAGAGTTTTACCCAATGGGTAATGGTGCGATGAAGTGTTGGATGGGATAGGAGGTAAGGTATGGTGGGGGAGTGGGGGCTTCTGATTTTTTTTGCAGGGGGAGAAGGTGGGTTTCGGCTGAGTAAGGGGAGAAGGAGGTGAGGTAATGGTGGAGTATTGGTTTGGTAATAGTTTGGTTAGGATTTTAGTTTAGGATTTAGTTAGGTTAAGGTTTGGACGAAAAATGATTCAGTGTACACACACGCACACAATAAGGAATTAACTCGTCGGACACACACGCACAATCGATTAAGGAATAAAATTTTGGTGTGATGTCGTAAATAATTTTTCAAGTAAAAATAATATTTTTGGCTTGATAATTATTACTATTATTTATAAAATAAAAATATCGGGCCTTTACACTTGAAGTAAAATTATCTAGACTTGAAGTAAAATTTGGTTCAACATCAAATGTAATGGCATAGTACCCTATTGATTCAACATCCCTCTCACCTCCTGCCTTAAACCACCATTTTTTAGGTTAAAAAAAAAACGTCCTCAATCCAGGATTAATGTCCTGCACAATGATAACAATTTTAACGCAAGTAGACATGACACTCAAATAGTCAAACTTCTAAGCAAGTCTAATTCCGCATTATTGTGCAATTATCCTTTCTAACATTCCTATGCCGAGCCCTAAATGAGTCAACACCAAAGGAGCTCTTTAGGAATATGATTATGCTGAGCCTTATCACCAAAAACTATCTTAATTTTTTCTCCATCAAACCTTTCTCAAATATGAAATACCCAACACGTAAATGAAAGGGCCACAGTAAAGTAGAACATAACAAACAACATAGCATACAATACCACAACTAATCTACTCACCTCTGGATGGACTACAATTTCTGTCTATTTTCCCCTTAGGCTGCTACGATAATCCCCTTGAAGATTGACAATTGATCTCATATAGTACCAATGTCGCATAAAGTACAGTATCAATTTTCTCCCAAACTAATAAGAAGAAATATAAAGTCCATTTGAATGGCTTGAATGTAAAAACAAAATTAATCCAAGAATAGTACGCCTCAAAGACAGACATATCGTTACCACTACATATTTTTAACACAAACATAATCCAGAAAGGTACCTACAAATTGAAACAGAAAACAAACTGGTAGAGAACACTCAACTGACAATATTAACAAAGGAAAATTCCCAACACAACTTCAAAACCTTAGGCTCTGTTTGAAACTTATGAAAAGAAAAAAAAACTAAAATATTTTTTCTTCTATTGTTTGGTTGAAAGAGAAAAAGAGAAGAAAATAACAATTTTCAGTTTTGTGAATAGTAAATTTTCCTTTCTTTTTTCGTCTCATTTTCTTCTCATTTTATTTTATTTTCCTTTCTTTTTTTTTTTCCCATAATTCCAAACAGAGCCTTAAACTATAATATTAGAAGGTTGAACTTGACCTCATGCGTGAAGATCCAGAGTAATATGGCTCTTCCGCAACCAAAATCTTCAACCGTCTTCCAGTTGTGCATACAGACACATCATTTTTTTTTTTGAAAATCATTAAACACGCGTATGTTCTCGTTCCTTCCGGACCCCTTTTTTTCAATTCTAGACTAGATAGATGAACTGAAGCACCACAAGGAGAGGGAGACCCACACAGAGAGAGAGAGAGAGAGAGAGAGAGAGAGAAAGCGCGAGCGAGCAAGCGAACAAATGAGTCAAGTTTACCACACGAGCCATCAAGGCCCCGGCCATCCACCAGGCAAATTCATCGTTTTCTTTCCCCAGATATTAGAATTTATTACCGTAATTAATTCATATTAAAACTGACCGAGGAAGTAATTCTGTTTCTTCTGATTTCAGGGTACGGGCCAGGTCCGCCGCAGCCGCCGGGTGGCTACCCTTCGGCTCTACCACAATTCGGAGGGTACCCTCCGGCGCCGCGGCCTCCTGGTCCCCCAAGCTATCAAGGTTACTTTAACGACTACCCACCACAGCCTCAGTACGCGCACCACCACTATCACCAACAAGACGCTTCATGTCCTTCATTCCTCAGAGGCTGGTAATGTCATCTCTCTCCTTCACCAACACTTTTTAATAGGGCTTACTTTTGGCTTCGTGATATTTTGGGGCTTACAGTGAGTTTCATAAGTGGGTGCTTTTGGCTCACCCAATTTGTAGTGTACTACTTGAGAAATTGTTATATGTCTTCAACTTGTTATCAAAATGTTCTTTTTTGAACTCCTTAGTTTTGGAAAAACATTTTTAGTGGACATATTATTGTGCACAATACTTTTGGTGTTTTTTTGTTTTTTGTCATGGGCATATTACTAATTGTGCTCAATTACCAGGCCTCTTTTTTGAGTGGTGATTGATTCCGTCTTGTAAAGTTGCAGGTTTCAGTTTCAGGTTGTATTTTTTTATTTTTCTGTTAACAACACACAGTGGCTCCGCCACAAATCCCATTCCGAGGGGCACCTTTTTACAATAAGTTTAAAAGTTTTATCGTAAAATATAGTAATAAAGAAATACTAAATACAAAAGTTCAAAAATTCTCTATTAGGAACAAAAGCTTCTAAACATAAGCAAAAGAGTCTAAATATTTGTTGCTAAATTTCTTTACAACTGACCTGACGAGTTTTCATCTTTTGGAAGTTTTGCATGAAGGTTTTGTTACTAAACCCATTAAAAACATCTCGCTCTGTGTATAATCAAGTCATTGCTGGTTGATCGTTCATTTGGTTTCGCACTCGATTGTTCAATTTTTAATTCGAAAGGCTAGAAAATGAGTTGGATGGATTCAAAACATGCCAATTCACTATTTGCCTCGATGAAACAAGCATTTAATTCTTGAAGGGGTCTATTGATTTCGTTGGAAAACCACGACAACACAGTAGACAATAAGCCCAACACCCAAAATTTCCAATTCCTCTTAACATTTTTTGAGTAGGTTGTAAAATAAAATGATTGTAGGTGATAAAAATCCAGGGGGGCACGTCACCCCTCTGGGCCTTAATTCCCTTCGCGGCTCCGCCCCTACCAACACACAAACTCTTGTTATAACATGTTTTTCCTGGAGTGGATTTTGCTTGTTGAGGACAAAGTAGTCTAAAATCCGATGTCAAGATCAATGTCTGATCCTAGTTTTGCTGTTAGTAATTTGATCGGTCTGTAAAACAGCTCATAGTTCTTTGCAAAACTAGACCTAACTTAGCCTACCCACTTTGTCATTTTTAGTGGTTAACACTTAACTATGATTGGCATTCTCTATGGTTTTCCTTGTTTAAATCCAACTTGGTAACAACATGGTAAAGAATATCACTACGATTTTTTGAAGTGACATGGTTATTAGCATTCAATTAAAACATTCAGGTCTAATATGTCCTTTCAGTCAACAAAAATGATATGTATGGCCAAATGAGGCTTTGTCCCACTAGTGGACCCTGGGATTGGTCTCAAAGGCTAAGTCAAGATGCACGTGTGCTCATTTGGGCAATATGAGTTATCCAAAAGAAATTGCTGTGTAGGCAAAAAATTTCATATCATGTCAATGAACTTTGTCTGCATGTTACTAATAAGAGGCATGTAAGCCCACGGGCCACAGTGATGTGATGAAGGCTTAAACTTGAAGGTATTTAACACGTCCTCATTGGTGGTGGATCTTTAAACTTGGGAGAAGTAGGAACATTATCCCTGGGCTTGAAAACATAGTTTATCCTACGGCCTTGGATGTTGGAGAACATCAGTATGTCAAAACTCCTGCTTTATCCAAAGCCTTCTTTTGATCGAGGACTAAGGATGCAATCAATGCTTTTGTTAAATGAAATGCTGTAGCATTAACATCCTTGAGATCACTTTATAACTTTGAAACCTTGTATTCAAGCGAACTTTTACTTCAAAACAAGTACACAAATTTGATTCAGGTCAGGTGTAATGAACTTTTCCTGAAGATCGTCACATTCATGAACAATAAACTTCTCATTGGTCTCCGATTCAATCACTTGTGATTGAGCTTTTAAAAGCTCTTGCGTCAGATTCCCATTAGATGTCTAACTCAACTTTATCTTCTTTGTCAACCTAGGATTCAACCTACTCCCTCTCAAAGGTTCTTTTTTGAAGCTTGTTATAGGCTTCCTTTCTTTTTTGGTCTTAAGTCAGAAAATTTTGTAGTACCTTGAACCCTTTCGTCCCCACCCGGCCTCAACAAGGGATCAACTTTCTATCCATACAAATTGAACCCACAATCTCAATGCACTTACGTGTAGTTACACAACCGTTAGAACAAGTGCTCCAGTTTATAGGCTTCTCCATAAATTTTGACTTTTCAATGTCTTCTCCTTCCTCCTTGTTTTTATCATGTGATTCAACATTATTCGATCCTTTTAGAGAGTTATCAACCAGTTCCTTGTGAATGCAAAGAAGCGATGAAGGAAATAAAGTTGCCATATCACCATTGTTACCTCTTCCTCTTTAGGCTCTTGAAAGTCACTGTTAACCATCATAGAGTGTGACACTGTACATTTTCTTGTTTCAAATTTTGTTTTGTATATTGTTGAGTTGTATTACCACACAGTTCTAGTAGTGAATACCTTAAGGTCGCTCTTTTCCACTGTTATTCTTGTTTTCCTTCCGTGTCTCGACCTTGAGATTACCATTGCCTCACTTTTGTGTATGATTGCTGGGCAGTTTGTTCTTGTTTTGGGGATCTAATTTAACTTCTTTGTAAACATGGCCATTGCCTCATGGTCCAATTCATCATCAGCGTCCAAGTTGGTTGTTACTTGTTACTACCTAGTACTTTTTTGTACTTAGTCTTTTGATTTTGATTACCAGTCTTTGATTTGGCAAACATGCCTCCTAGGTTTGGAGGTTTTCAACCATATCCTCTTGATTCAGAACATCTTGAGTAACAGTTTCTTTTGGTGTACCTCGAGACCTTTTTCACAATTGTGGTTGGGAATGCTCTCACCAAGGTTGTAAGTTTGTAACAAGCATTAACAATGTCGCACACCTTTCAATAAAATTTGTCGAAGGACTCACCCTTTTGCATAATTAAGGTTTTTAAAATGGAGCAATCCAAGTTTTCATTCCGTACCTGCATGAGTAAATCAAAATGTTCCAAGCTGCTTTAGCGGATTCAGGTGCGTAAATTCTTCAGCAGTGACATTATAGCCTTGATAGTGATATGCCAACCGAATTCTTGTAAATCTGCTTTATCCCAGATTCCTGATCCATAGATGTTTGATAGATGTTTGGGGATGACCAAACCATCTTTGATGTTTGTTGGAATTTCATTGATAACAACAATAGACAAGAACCATGCTCGTTCGTCATTGGATTTCAGACTAAGAATGCTCTCATCCTAGCTTCCCAGTACTGAAATTGTTGCCATCAATCAGTGGAGGTCTCGCAGTGGAAGTCCCTTTCTTAGGCAAATTCATTATTGCGAATGAATAGGGAATTCTTTACTAAACTTTGAAAATTAAAATTCTCTACCGGTTCTAACATCGATTGAAATTTCCTTTGCAAATGATACAATTTAACATATGTAATCGTTAGGGAAATTGATTTAACACTTGGAATTGAAAGGAACGATCAATGCCCAATTCTATGCTAATCAAGGCTTAATTAAATTAGTCAAAAACTATTATCATTGTATACACTAAATTATGTTTAGCACACCAGAGAGGCACACAAAGTTTTTTGTGGAAAATGCCAATGGGGTGAAACGATAGGACCTTGTCTAGAAATCTAAGTATTATGAATCAAAGTGCAATCACACTAGACCTTGCAATCCAAACAAGGAATCCGCATCCATATGGACTTAAGCCTATCTTGTCTAATCCATGTGCACAACAAGCTGTGCTTGAATGCCTTTGGGATCCAGCTTAGGTCTTGTAGCATAGTATCTTCTACCATGCCACCCACCTCCGGAAATCCACCGTAGGTCTCCGCAAAAGAGAAAGTACCAGCTTCCAAAACGCTATATATATTGTTTCAATTGTTTGGGGAACAAAATACTAAGTAGTGGAAGTACAACTCAAGAGAAAAGGATCACAATAGGAATAAGTGTTTTTCTATGTGTATACCAGATTGCCAAGCCTTTCCTAAAGACTTTCACATCTCTTTTCTTATAGTTTTGATTATTACAACACTCTTTGGAGCTTGAGAACGTATGTGTTTTCTGATGATGCCAAGTATTTTGTCTGGGGTTTCTTGATGAAGGGATGTGAATGGTTCTGTCCATTTCTACACTTTTGAAACACATTGGTGGTATTATGTAGTCTTATAAGCTAAAGGTCCTTTGAGGTATGACTTCATTAACCAGTCCTGGATCCAAAACTGTGCAAGACATTTTGTTTTTTGCTTCCTTTTGTGTCATTTTCAGTAGATAATTAATCTTAGCACAGCTTGTGATACGCTAAGACCTCGTCAACGACCATGTACTTGATTAATGGAACCTAATTTTCTACTTCATTGCGAGTTTTTTGTTGATCTGTAGTCACCAGACCGATGGATGCGACGTAACATTTTTCTTTCCACACTTTGTTTCTTCACAGTTTGGCTGCTCTTTGTTGCTGTTGTATGCTGGAGGAGTGCTGCGGCTTCTAGGCTGAGAAATAGGCTTGATCAAGGAATACATAAATAATTAGTTGTTGATGCAGGGAATGATTTCTCAGGAACTGCAGCCTATTTTGTGTGTGATACAAATTGATAGCTTTATGATATTGTGAAACAACTTCGGTGGCATCAAACAACTTCTCTTTGTCCATATACTTCAGGCACCTTCTTAATCAGTTGTCGAAGACTAATAACGCCTCTCATCGTTGACCTCTTACATTGTAATCTGTTCCAAATCAAGGTATAATTCGGCTGGATTCCCTCTCTATTTGTTCCAATTTTATATGGAGAACCTAGTAATGGAGTGTTATATATATTGTACTTGCATTGCATAAATCATAATTCTGCTCATGGTGGGGTGGAAGTCAATTTGTATGAATAATTCAAACTGGGAAAAACTAATGGCAATTGGCAGGAATAGCATACAGTTGGTACTTGGTAGGTGAACTTATAGCCCAATCTAACCTTGAATCTGCTTCTTCCTATACTACTCGTAAAGCCTGTTCGTAGTTGCTAAGTGTGTATTTTAGATTTTATTCACACACATTTATCAGCAACGTGGTGTTGGTGCATATCTCAGAAGCATTGCTAAATATCCAGAATGCAAGAGAAGTATTCATAGCTCTACAGAATGGGGACTTGTATGGACCAAGGATTTCAAACGTTCTCTTGGAATAAACACTATCTTTGTATGGGTGTATACATTTCGGAGTTGATTTTACACTGTTTTGAAACTTATTACTTGAGAGTTTACAAAATTACTTGGCGCAAACTTTCAAATGACACTACTTAGGCCCCGTTTCACTAAGGGTTGAATTAAAGGTAATGTATTATGAGAGAATGATCTATCTTGTAAAATGAGATATAAATACTTAAGAACCTTGGTGAAATGGGATCTTAGCATTACCATCGATGGCGTTTTTTAGCTCCAATTTAAGCATCCAAAACAGGCATTTGCCCTGTCTTCGTACTTGCCAGAATTCATTTTATTAATCAGAACAAATGAAAATTTGGTCTTAGTCCATTCAGTTACGTTACAATCCAGAAGAGGCTTCTTGTTAGTCCGTTGATTTGGGACACGTTATGGACCTTATGGTTGACAAAATTGGTGAAAAGGCACTTCCACCTTGCGTAATCCGCAATTATCTCTCTCTCCCTCCACTCATGCCTTCAATGTCTAATTGTTTTATTCATTTCGGGTTAAATTTTTATACCGTGTTTTGGCTAGAGGAATTCGAAAAGTATAAGCAAAGTGAAAAAAAAAAAATCATAAGACGACTGAAAAAGATTTAAAAAAAAACTTTTTCGTCTTTTGGGGTCTTTTTCGTCGGTTACTAGGCACTGTGCGTATCTACCGAACAGCGTTGTAGCTAACGCGTTAAGTATCTCGCCTGGGGAGTACTATCGCAAGAATGAAACTCAAAGGAATTAGGGAAAATTGAGTAGGAGGACATACTATAAGGTTTTTTGCTATAATAAGGACATAAATATTTTCCTTTAAAGTCTAAAGGACATTATGTCCAGAATTTACATAATGTCCATTGACTGGCGTTGACTAGCATTGACCGGCGTTGACTGGTGTATCTGTTCATTTTTTGTATATCTGTTGATTTTTTATTTTTACCTCCACTACTCAACCACTACTTCTACCACGACGCCACCGCCACCATGCCGCCACAACCTCCACTTCCATCACCACTTCTACCACCACTCCATCACTAACACGCCACCACCTCTACCACCACTCCATCACCACCACGCTACCACCTCCACCACTCAACCACCACCTCCATCACAACCACGCCACCACTTCCACCACTCAACCACCACCACCACTTCCACCACCCCCATGCCACCACAACCTCCACTTCCACCACCACGCCACCATCTCCAACTCCACCACTTCCACCACCACCGCCACCACAACCTCCACTTCCACCACCACTCCTACCACCACGCCACCGCCTCCACCACCACCACCACTCAACCACCACTTCCACCACCACCACTACACCGCCGCCGCCACCACCACCACCATGCCACCACAACCTCCACTTCCATCACCACCATGCCACCACTCCAGCACCACCATGCTACCACCTCCACCACCACCTCACCACTTCCACCACCACCATCACCACCATGCCACCACAACCTCCACTTCTACCACCATTCCACCACCACCACCACCAACACCACTCCATCACCACCATGCCATCACCTCCATCTCCACCACCACCACCACTCAACCACCACCACTATGCCACCACAACCTCCACTTGCACCACCACTCCATCACCACCACGCCACTATTTCCACCTCCACCACTTCCACCACCATGCCATCACATCCATCTCCACCACCAGCACCACTCAACCACCACCACCATGCCACCACAACCTCCACTTCCACCACCACTCCATTACCACCACGCCACTATTTTCACCTCCACCACTCAACCACCACTTCCACCACCACCACGCCACCGCCACCATGCCACCACAATCTCCACTCCCACCAACACTCCATCACCACCACACCACTTCCTCCACCACCACCTCCACCACCACCACTCAACCACCACTTCCACCATTACCACCACCATGCCACCACAACCTCCACTTCCACCACTCCATCACTACCACGCCACCACATCCACCACTCAACCACCACTTCCACCACCACAACTACAACGCCACCACCACCACCACCATGCCACCACAACCTCCACTTCCAACACCACCATGCCACCACTCTATCACCACCATGCTACCACCTCCACCACCACCTTCACAAGTCAACCACCACTTTCACTACCACCATGCCACCACTCCAGCACCACCATGCTACCACCTCCACCACCACCTCACCACTTCCACCACCACCATGCCACCACAATCTCCACTTCTACCACCACCACCACCACCATGCCATCACCTCCATCTCCACCACCACCACCACTCAACCACCACCACCATGCCACCACAACCTCATCTCCACCACCACCACCACTCAACCACCACTTCCACCACCACCATGCCACCACAACCTCCACTTCCACCACCACTCCATCACCACCACGCCACTATTTCCACCTCCACTACTCAACCACCACTTCCACCACCACCACGACGCCGTCACCACCACCGCCACCATGCCACCACAATCTCCACTTCCACCACCACTCCATCACCACCACCATGCCACCACAACCTCCACTTCCACCACTCCATCACCACCACGCTACCACTCAACCACCACTTCTACTACCACAACTACGACGCCACCACCACCACCATGCCACCACAACCTCCACTTCCACCACCACCATGCCACCACTCCATCACCACTACGCTACCACCTCCACCATCACCTTCACCAGTCAACCACCACTTTCACTACCACCATCACCACCATACCACCACAACATCCACTTCTACCACCACTCCACCACCACCACCACTCCATCACTACCACGCCATCACCTCCACCTCTACCACCACCACTTATCCACCTCTTCCACCACCACCATGTCACCACAACCTCCACTTCCACCACCACTCCATCACCTCCACTTCCACCACTCAACCACTACTTCTACCTCCACCACTCAACCACTACTTCTACCTCCACCACTATGATGCCGCCACCACCACCACCATGCCACCGCCACCTCCACTTCCACCCCTACCATGCCACCACTCCATCACTACCACGCCACCACCTCCACCCCCACCTTTACCACTCAACCAACACGACGCCACCACCACCACCACCATGCCACCACAATCTCCATTTCTACCACCACTCCACCATACCACCACCACCCTCATCAGCACCTCTATAACCACTCCACCACCACCTCTCTGTTCCACCACCACCACTCCAGTTCCAAAATCATGTCCATCACCACCACTACCGCCACCATGCCACCACAATCTCCACTTCCACCACCATGCCACCACAACCTCCACTTCCACCACTCCATCACCACCACGCTACCACTCAACCACCACTTCCACTACCACAACTACGACGCCACCACCACCACCATGCCACCACAACCTCCACTTCCACCACCACCATGCCACCACTCCATCACCACTACGCTACCACCTCCACCACCACCTTCACCAGTCAACCACCACTTTCACTACCACCATCACCACCATACCACCACAACATCCACTTCTACCACCACTCCACCACCACCACTCCATCACTACCACGCCATCACCTCCACCTCTACCACCACCACTCATCCACCTCTTCCACCACCACCATGTCACCACAACCTCCACTTCCACCACCACTCCATCACCTCCACTTCCACCACTCAACCACTACTTCTACCTCCACCACTCAACCACTACTTCTACCACCACCACTATGATGCCGCCACCACCACCACCATGCCACCGCCACCTCCACTTCCACCCCTACCATGCCACCACTCCATCACTACCACGCCACCACCTCCACCCCCACCTTTACCACTCAACCAACACGACGCCACCACCACCACCACCATGCCACCACAATCTCCATTTCTACCACCACTCCACCATACCACCACCACCCTCATCAGCACCTCTATAACCACTCCACCACCACCTCTCTGTTCCACCACCACCACTCCAGTTCCAAAATCATGTCCATCACCACCGCTACCGCCACTACCACCACTACCATAATACAAAACAGATACAGATATACCAGATACAAATACACCAAAACAAATACAATAGATATACCACAACAGATACACCAACCCAAAAATGACACAGATATATTAACAGCAGATGTACCAAAACAGATGCAAATATATCAACAATATCTGCTGGGGTTTGCTTCGGCTTTTCTCTTGCAAAATTGGAGAGAGAAATAAGTTTTTCGTTTGTTTTTGGACGGAAGTTGATGGTAGGAGTTTAATTGATGAGTGTTTTTAATACGTCAAATGTTTATATGATATTTCGATAAGGTCAGGTATCTATGTGATTTGCGTGAAAAGTCAGGTGCTAATATAAAAAAATTTCATACAGATATATCAACAACAGATGTACCAAAATAGATAAAAATATACCAACAATAGATACACCAAAATAGATATAGATATACCAAAATAGATACACCAACAAAACAAAAGATATAGATATACCAAGACATATACACCAACACAATAGACTTACATATATACCCGCAACAGATACACCAACGCAAAATAGATACAGTTATATCAACAACAGATGTACCAAAATAGATACAAATATACCAACAATAGATACACAAAAATAGATATAAATATACCAAAACACATAGACCAACACAACACAAAACAGATACAGATATACCAATACACCAAAACAGATACACCAACACAAAACAGTTACAGATATATCAACAACAGACATACCAAAACAAATCCACAACCTCCACTTCCACCACCACCTATACCACCACTCCATCACCACCACGCCACCACCTCCACATCCACCTCGACCACTCAACCACCACTTTTACCACCACTGCGTCACCATCACCATCACCACCACCATGTCACCACAACCTCCACTTCTACCACTACCTCTACCACCACCTCCATCACCACCACGCCACCACCTCCACCACACCACCACCACCACCACCACCACCACCCATCAGCACCTCCACAATCACTCCACCACCATCACTCCAGTTCCACGACCATGTCTACCACCACCACTCCACAGCCACCACCACAATCACAATAAAGTCTTTTTTTATTTCTTAAAACAAAATAAATACAAATATACAAGATACAGATACACCAAAACAGATATAATAGATATACTACAACAGATATACCAACACAAAACAGATACAATTATATCAAGAACAGATGTACCAAAATAGATACAAATATACCAACAATGGATAATAAAAAAAGATATAAATATACTAATATATATACACCAACACAACACAAAACAGATACAGATATACCAATACACCTAAATAGATACACCAACACAAAACAGATACAGGTATATCAATATCAGATATACCAAAATAGATCCACAATCTCCACTTCCACCACCACAACCTCCACTTAAAATACAGATATACAGATATCAACAACAGATACACAAAAAATGAACAGATACACCGGTCAACATCAATGCCGGTCAATGATCAAAAAAATAAAAAAATCAACAGATACACCAAAAATGAACAGATACGTCGGTCAACACCAGTCAACGCTGGTCAACGGAACTCTCTCACCCGGGCAGATAAAGGAGGCTGGGGAGCTTCTCTCTCTAACCTAGAGAGAGAAAGCTCCCTCTGACCCAGCCAAATCAGCCGGCGTGGCCATCTTCGGCCCCATCCAGCCGGCGGCCGGGCATCCTCCGGCCAGCAGCAGTTGCACAATCAAAGGCAAGGGAACCCCTCTCTCGACAGGGGCTCTCCTCCACCGCCGTACCATAACCAACCGGCTACCCACGGGTCCGGCCATCTACCACCATCTCCTATCCAGATCTGGAAGCTAACACCATTTCCGGCAGTAGCAGAGGCAGCAGCTCCGGTGGCTGCCGCCATTAACAGCAGCAGCGGCCGCCGGCCATGGATCGACTCCCAACTGTGGGTCGCCGTGGTCCGGCCGCCGCTGGTCTTCAAAAGTTCCGGCGCCTCTCTCCGCCGGCCATTCAACAACCGGCAACCCTCGGGCCGGCCTCCTATCATCCTCCGATCGGAGCTCCATGGGTTCACTAACCCTCGGCTCCGTTCAGATCTTGTAGCCATGGCTACACAAAGCGGGCGGCCACTGGTCCGGCCAGCCACAGCTGGCCTCCACTTCCGAGCTTCTACGGCACGATCTCTGCAACTCTCTTGTCCGGTCATCTTTCCGGCCAAGCAGCGGCCAGCAGCAGCAGGCCAGTCGGGGCATCAACAGCCATGACTCGCCGTGGCACGGCCTGGCCATAACTTTATCAATGGCCACCGCAACTGGTGGCTCAAGTACCACGGCTCACCGGCGGTGGCTCGGGCAGCCCTTGCGGGCCAGGAGTTTCCAGCCCAGCAGCCCAGCAATTTAGCCAGGCCTGCCACTGCCTGCCTGGCAGCAGCCAGCCCGGGCAATCAGTGCATAACCCGCCTGGCCCCGGGCAATCAGCAGCTAGCAGGTTGGGCCTAAATTTCTTTCAAAAAAAAAAAAGTGGCACGGATTCCAATCTGTTGCTGGACGAACGGGCCAGTCTGATGGTGTTATTAACCCCCGATAGGCGGTCATCTGTTGGACTGAAATCGGGGGTCGGGCTTATGGTCGAGCCTTTTATATCCCTAGAACCAGTTTTTTTGCTCTAAGGTTGAGTGTAGTATTCATGTGGTCGTAGCTATTTTTGATTAGATTGAACTCCTTCCTAGTTAGGGGTAGCTTGCAGGCAGCAGCTGCAGGAGCCGATGATTAGATTATGGTTGGAGTTTGATTGAGCAGGGTAGTTGCCGGAGCTGTCATTGACTAGATTGGTGGATCCTCACTGATCGAAAGGGGTTGCTTTGCAATCTGCTTCTGATTAGATTTGGTGGTTTGCATTAATCAATTTGGTGGCTTGGTCCACTTGAGGTTCGAGTGGCTACTTTTGGTGGCCTCTCTTTCTGTTCCGCTTTGAGTCGTTAGCGAGCCTAGGGGATTTGGGCGAGGTTGTAGTAGTCAGGGTGGAATGGGTGTGGTGTGCAGGGTACTTAGCAGGGTAGCCTTGTCGGATGCCGTCATCCCCTGGTCGAGCCTCTCTCAGTCCGAGTTCCTCTGTAGTAGTTGACTTCTGTTGAGCGGATATTATACTTGCTTTGAGGTGATGGAAGCCTCGGGTCTTGGTTTTCTTAGCCCAGCCTCGGAGGAGGAGGATCTCTCCTCAGCGCTGGTTATCATGTGGTCCATGTTGACCATGACTATCTACTTCAATTACCTTATTTCCTAGCCTGGCGGGTTGTGCCAGGAATAGCTCAATTTCATTTCAGTACATTTCATGGTTCTTTTCAGATCCATTTGTATCACATATGTCACTTTATTTTACTCTCCATGCGGGTTGTGCATGGTTACCGTAATTTTATCATTCTTGTTTTTTTTTTTCCTTTCTTTTCCTCCTGGGGTATGCCCCTTGTAGGCTGTACATTCGATTAACCTTTTTTAATTTCAAGCTAAATTACCCAAAAAAAAAAAAAAAACGCTGGTCAACGGTCAAAAAAAATAAAAAAATAATCAACAGATATACCAAAAATGAACAGATACACTGGTCAACGCCGGTAACACCGGTCAAAAAAAAAGAAAAAAAAAAGAAGACATTTTTATGTTAGCCAAACAAGGCCATTGTCTCATTAAAGTCAATTTAAATGAAAAAAGACATTTTTTGTGTTAGCCAAACAAGGCCCTTGTCTCATTAAAGGCAATTTGGTCTTTTCACGGATCTTAAACTCCAAAACATTTTTGTTAATGGACTTTACACATCACTGAAAATTAAGCTGGACTAAATCTACTTTGTGACCTCTTCTTTTGGACTTTAGACCAATTTGCTGAAGGAATTAACAGGAGCTCATACAAGCGGTGGACCATGTGGTTTTAATTCGATACAAAACGAAGAACCTTACCGTGGCTTGACATGCCTCGAATTCTCTTGAAAAGAGAGAGGTGCCTTTGAGAACGCGAATACAGGTGGAGCATGACTGTCGTCAGCTCGTGCTGTAAGGTTGGGTTAAGTCCCGCAACAAGCGCAACTATCTAATATGAATTTTTTTTAAGCTTTGGTCTATGTTTTTATATGGTTTTTATTTATCTCATCGAGCCAAAAATATGCTGTAAAAATTTGATCCAAAACTTATAAAGATTAGAGCATCCACAGTGGAATAAGCAAAACAAAAAATTGTTAAAGCAATGTTGGATCAAAAAAATGCTCACATTAGAATAACCAAACCTAGCAATCTCTTAACAACTCATCAAATTTTGACTCTTCAATAATCAAAGCTAGCAATATTTTGTCAATAATCAAATACACCTACATTACACAAAAACCTTCTCTCTCTTCCATTCTCTCTGTCTCAACAATGTTTTCAAAAAATAATTTTAAAAAACTGTAACTTTCAGATTTTTTTTCTGTTTTTTTCAGAAACTTTTTTTTTACAAAAAACAAATTTTTCAAAAATTTTAAAAACTGTAAGTAAATAAAGTGTGTTTTTCAAAAAGCCGTTTTTTACACAAAATCTGTTTTTAAAAAACTATATTTATAGTTTTTAAAATTTCAAAACTATTTGTGTAAATACAATTCTTTCAAAATATTTATAGTTCTTAAGTGAACAAAGTGTGTGTTTTTTGAAAAACTATTTTTTGTTTCGGAAAACTATTTTTTTTGAACTGTTTCTAACATAAACTGTTTTTTTTCCTTCCAAAACCGCTTTTTTCAAAAAATATGTGTGAAATGAAGGGAAAAAGTTTGGAGGGCCCATTGGTTTTGATTATGGGCAAAAAATAACCAATGTGGGATTTGACATTGCTAACTTTAGAAACCTCTAAATGGATAATCAAAATCTGACGTGGCATGTTTTGATTATTCACATTTGCTTATTCCACTGCTGATGCTCTTTTTAGTAGAAAGTAATCAAAATGACCGTGGTGAAAAGTTAGGTTAAACTTGCCCTAAAAACTAAAACCCACAAAGCAAGGAACTTGAATTTCACCGACAAATCTAGGTTTAGAGATCTCATATTAGATACTCATAAGAAAAATGCCACATTCAAACTTGTATAGTTGAATGGAATATTCTTTTTTCTTTACTCCGGTCTACATCTAGTCTAGTTGAATGGAAACGTTCCCATTCCAGAAAGCGTGAATTCGAGAAACAAATTCGGTCACGTGCTTCTTGTTTCACGTTGCCTGGCCACGACAGCTTAGCTTCGGCCGCACCCCTGACCTATTCAATTTGGCAAGCAAATTGGCTGACCACAACAACCGCAATTTGTAATTTGAACTTTAGGCCCTCATTTGACAATTCAATTCGGTCACGTGCTTTTTTCCTTTTGTAGGTGAGGATGTTTGGCTAAATAAGCCAAGTGTTTTTTTTGTGCGTGTGTGTGTCTTTATTCAAAAAAACAATTTTCATTGATTAGCCTCCCATCAATTTTTTGTGGATTATTAGTTCGTCTCGATGAGAGAAATCGAAAAAGTAGAAAATTTTAATCCAAACTCTTTTTTTTTAATAAAGCCAAAAAATGTGATTTTTTTAAATAATTTTTGTCTTTATTCAAAAAAATTTAAGGTTGGACCATAATTTTTTATTTTTTCGATTTCTCTAGTTAGACGAACCAATAATCTACAAAAATTTCACGCTAACCTAACAAATGCAATTTTGTTTTAAATAATAACAAAAAAAAAGTCACTTAACTTATTTAGTCAAAACACCCTGTTTGGGGGTAATGTGTTACCCACATTGGAAATCTAAGGGAAAATGGAATAATTTATAAGGATTTACGAGCAGCTACTGTATAACTTGAGGTTAACCTTTTGAGCCACGTGATCAGGTTAAGGGTTAGCAGGTCAGCTGGGGCGGGTCGTTACAGTTGGTATCAGAGCACAACCCTGGTATAACTTTAGGTTAACCTTTTTGAGTCACGTGGTTAGGCTAAGGATTAACAGGTCAACTGGGGCTGGTAGTTACAGACTTACAGTTGGTATCACATGAGACGAGCTTGAGGTGCTTGTCATGCTTAAGCGGGTACTTATCCTATATCGCTTGGTGAGTGGAAGTGATGGACCATGCTTGGTGAGTGGAAGTGATGGACCATGTGGCGCAAAGAGGACGTTGCGGTCCTAAGTGGGAGAGAGTGTTACATTCCACATTGAGAATCTAAGGGAAAATGGAATGATTTAAAGGATTTGTGAGCAGCTGTATAACTTGATATTAACCTTTTGAGCCACGTGGTTAGGTTAAGGGTTAGCAGGTCAGTTGGGGCGGGTCGTTACACAATGTTAAAAGAATTTGTGGAGAAAATTATTCTTAAATCTGTTTTCATATGATGGAAAGTGACTTGATGAATTTTATGGAACGTGACTTCAATATTTTCCAAATATTTTAGTCTTACATGACTTTGTATTGGTTTTGCATTAAATATCTTTAGATAATTTATTTGTCTTGACAATAAAAGTTTAAAAGAAAAAAAATTATGATAAAAAATTTATAACGTTAAATAAAGATAAAGATAAAAATAAGACGATGATATAAATTTTGAATTATTTTGTCTGTAGTGAATTTTTAATAATCCTTTTCTATATGTTCTATTTTTTTGTGACAAAAAAAAAATCCAAGAAAATTTAATGTGAAGGTAACGAAAATTCATGTGAAACAAAAATTACAAGAAATAATTTGGCAAGAAGTTGGGCCAAACACGCTGATAATAAACAAACTTTAGCAGAATTGAACCTAAAATATGTGCAAATGGTGAGGTTGAATTTGTCTTCCGGTATTTGATACTCCTACAAAAGTGTTAAGATACATGAAAAGGAAACATGAAAGCATTCATGAAATTGGAATGAACGGTTCAGATTCAGCCAACTTAAACCGTTCATTCCAGTTTCATGGACGTTTTCATGTTTTCTTTAATTTCATGGACTGTAGTATCCTCTACTGTAGTATTTTTTTTTATCTACAACTTCTTGCCTTCAGCCAACTTATTTTCACTAAACTTGTTTTTTTTTTTTTTTTAATCGGCCACTAAACTTGTTCATTTAGTTTAGTGTAACTTGTTTACTATTTTTAGTTTAGTGGAACAAGTTTATGGCTTTAGTCAGCTTGTCTATATGTTCAGTGAAACATCTTGTGTATTCCTGTTTTTTTTTTCTTTTTTCCAATCATCTTGTGTATTCCCGTTAGTTTAATGGAAACACCACCTAAAAATCCAATGGATTGGCATGATGGTCAATGCCTGAGACCTCTTTCCTAAGGTTTCAAGTTTAAAACCTCCAAGTGCCATCTATTTCTTTAGAGCCAGTTCATATAGACTATAGAACTCTGTTTCGATTTTAATAGAACCCCTGCTAGTGAACGATAAGGGTGCTCAAGAAAACTGCTCGAACCGCAAAATCGGTTTGTTTCGGGCAAACCGTCCTATTTGGTTTGGTTCTACGGTTCATTGGTCAAGTTATGGTTCCAGGAAAATAATAACCATTAATTTTGGTTTGGTTACTAATTTTTAATTAAAGATCCGTGGTTAGAACCGAACCGAACCTTTTAGATTTTTATATATATATATATATATATATATATATATATATATATTATTGTGAGACCCCAAGCCCATAAGTCCCACATCGGGGAAATGGGAAAAAGTAGAGTAATTTATAAGAGATTCCGACCAGCTAGCATAACTTGAGATTAACCTTTTGAGTCACGTGGTTAGGCTAAAGGTTAAGCCAGTCAGCTGGCGTGGGTCATTTACAAGTGGTATCAAAGAACAATCTTGGTCTACATGGTGGGGGCCACTTCTAAAATCTGGTAAGAGCACGCCATGGCCACTAGGAGAAGGTTGCTGGGCCATTCCAACGGGGACGTTGCACCATGAGGTGGGGAGATTGTGAGACCCCAAGCCCATAAGTCCCACTTCGGGGAAATGGGAAAAAGTAAAGTAATTTATAAGAAATTCTGACCAGCTACTGTATAATTTGAGGTTAACTTTTTGAGCCACATGGTTAGGCTAAGGGTTAATTATGCATTTTATTTGGCAAGTTAATCTTTTCCTTGCTAAAGTTTATTTAATTTACCGCATGTCAAGCTCCTCGGGCTCATCTCAAGCACGTCTCCTAGCGGGACTTGCCTCACACTTCTGGTTGGTGCAAACTCTGTAACCATCTGTAACTACTCGCTCTAGTTGACCTGCTTAACTTTTAACCTAAACCATGTAACTCAAAAGGTTAACCTCAAGTTATACAGTAGCTGGTGGACGAATTCTTATATTTTACATCAATTTCTCCCATTTCTCCGACGTGGGACGATGGGTTCTCACATAATCCAAATCTAAAATTCCAAAACGAGCTTGTTCGTGTTTTGATGCTAGTTGGATAGAACCGGAACTGACCCAACATTGGACCGGTCTTGCAGTTTGATTCTGGTTAAATTTCACACATATATTGGTTAGGTTTTGGTTCCTAATTTTCTAGAACCGTTTGGAATGGTCCAGTTACTAGTTTTCTAAAGAACCAGACTAATCCGAACCATGTGCCCCCCTGGTGAACGATGAGATTGGTCCATCGATAAACCCATAAGCGGCTTCTATACCCGGGTTATTAAAAATAGATATAAAAAAAAAGGTGGGGGCAAATTTAGCGATCATGCTTTTATAAGCACATTTAAGGGATTTTTATACTAACGAATAAGTTAGTGTGAATAAGTTAGTTTCAAAATTCAACCCTAGCCGACCCTATCTCTCTCTCAACCCTAGTAATCACAACTCCTCTTTTTCCTTCCCTTCCCCTGTGGGTTCATACCCATGTGCGGTGACGGGAGGGGAAGACCATGGTACTATTCCGACTCTCTTTCTTTGTTTTTTTCCTTTTTTTCTTCCGACTCTCCATATCAACCACTTGTCGTCTAATCTGTGAGAGTTTTGTCTCTTATTTTATGAGAGTTGTTAGTTTTGTCTTTAGCCGAATTTTGTCTACAGATCGGGTTCTCTCAATCGAGGTTGCTTCACAACGATATATGTGTTTCATCGTTCTATACTTACACGATGTCTTTGGCAGGACACCTCGTGGCAGCTTGGCAGATTCTGTAGTTTTTAGGAGTTCATTGGTGCGTTCCTACTTGGTTGGAGTGCATCTGATTGTCTGAGTATTTGGTGCATTTTGTCCTTAACTTTGCACTTTTTCTCGTTTGAGACTCCTAATTAAATGTTAGGCAATTTAAAAGTGTCGTTGTTGTCTGGGTTAGGATGAAAGACATCGATTGTCTTGTGATTTACTCATTTTGTATTTGTTAGACGATTAGTTTGGTTTTGTCCAAGTTCTTTGTAATGATCTCCATTTTATAAGTGTTCCTGAGTGTTTATCAATACAATCTTCTCACTTTTGAGGGGGAAAAAGTGTGAATAAGTTGTTGATTAGTGTGAATAATATGTAATTTTTGTTGTTGATTATAAGTGAAATATTGTCAATAAGTTGTTGATTAGTTTGAACAAGATGCTAAAATGCCAAAATTTGTTGATTAGTGTGAACAACATGCAATTTGGCACAAATTGTTCACAAAAAAAGAATAGCGTGAATCACGTTTCTAGAGAGGAAAGAGTAAATAAGAATAAATGCCTGTTTCACATAGTTTTCTTTTTTGTTTTCCAGAATTTTTGGTTTTCGTCTTTATTTTAAAAAACTCATATTTGTTAATTTTGAGTTAAACTTTTGTGGATTATTGGTTCATCTTGATGAGTTAAAGCTGAAAGTAAAAAATTATGATTTTTACCCAAATATTTTGGAAAGTATGCAAGATAAAGCCCAAAAATCTTTTTTTTTAAGCTTTATCTAAGATATTTTTTTCAATAATATTTGGATAAAAGTCATAATTTTTTATTTTTTTGACTCTTTTCGATGAGACAAACCAATAATTTACAAAACTTTGACGCAAAATTAACCATTACGAAAAATTTGAGCAAGTTCAAAAAATCAAAGAGGGTTTATATAATCCATGACATCCGAACCATGAAAATATCCATAAAAATAAATGAATGATCCAAATTCATTGCACTATGAATCTAGACAATTCATTTACTTTCATGGTTCGGATATTATGAGTCAGAGCGTTTTTTAAAAGAGATTAAATTCTTTTCGGATGAGATGAAATCCTCATGGTTTCCGCCATCCATTGTGGGTCCTATTGAGCATTCATTGTAGTAATCTAAACCGTTTATCTTGTAGGGCCCAAAAAGTTATACTACGTATGTCCCAAAATTTAAATTTTGCTTTATAAAATCAACGGTCATGAACAATTTAACTTAAAATACTAGTGACAAAATTAGGCCGTCCGTTTTATAAACCAAAACTTACTTTTTGACATAGTTATTAATGTCCAATCAAACTAATTTTTTTGCGTAGACATATTAAATTGTAAACCCTACGAGATGAACGATTCAAATTATTACAAGTAATGCTCGGTAAGGCCCACAAGTTTCCGCCTCATCCGGACATAACACATCCTCTTTTTAAAAATGATAAAGCCTCAAAAGAGTGGAACTCACTGAGAGGTGCTTCCCCCGACACACCCACACCCGAATTTCCACTATTACCCCCACACACCCACCTCCCTTCTTTCTTTTCCGGTTTGGTTTTTTTTTTTTTGCTCTTTATTTCATTTTCTTTATTTTCAGTTTAATTTTTTTTTCTCTTTATTTCCTTTTCTTTCTTTCTCTTTATTTCCTTTTCTTTCTTTCCAGTTTGATTTTTTTTTCATTTTTTTTTCTCTTTATTTCCTTTTCTTTCCAGTTAGAATCTTTTTTTTCTTTTTTTAATTTTCAATTATTTTCTTTATTTGTTTCTTTTCCCATTTACCTCCTTTTTTTTTGGTTAACTCAAATTCTATTTTCAATTAAAATAGACTTTATACTTAATAAATTTATATTATTTTAATTAGTTAATTAATTTGTCTTAACAATACATAAAAACACAAATTCTAATTAATATTTCCTCCAAATGCTGCTCCTGGCGTGCTTATACCTATTATTTCATACCACAATAAAATATGTGTTCCATAACTAGCAGTCCATCCTTTAGCTTCGTCCAATGCATGGTCTTGCCACCATATTGGGATGGATGGTACATGGTAATGAGGTTGTAAGAAAACTTGCACGAAGTGATTGTCAACACGGGCAATAGCAATTAATAGGAAAGACTACTTGTAAGACAATTAATAGGTTCAAGTCTAATTCTAGGCTTTGTAAATTAATTGAGAGAAAAAAAAGTGTTTCAATTAATCATGTTTATCCTGACTGTTTTTTTTCCTTTTTTTCCTATATACATATTAAAAAATATAGTTTAAAAAAAATAAGTGTTTCAATTTTCAATCCGTTTGAATTAGTGCAAAGATGTTATTTTTCTGATCATTTCATCCTAAATGGTCATAATAAATTTTTTGCTCCAAGGCCTTTCAATGGATACCCAAAGAGAGCCCTGAAATTAAATAATGAGCCTTAGGGTGTTTGTTGAAAGACCTAAGAGCAAAAAAATCATTATGACCATTTAGAATAAAATGATAAAAAAATACGATTTTCGCTCCGGTTCAACTGAATTGAAAATTGGCGCACTTAATTCTTGAATTATATTTTTTAATATAGAAAGGGTGTATTTATAGAAATTAAATAAATAAAATATAAGTAATTAAATAAAGAAAGAAATTAAAAGGTGGGTAAGGGGGAGCGGGCCAAGCCCCTAAAACGCCGACGTTTGGTTTTAAAAAAAAATCCTTACTATCAATTTGCAATCCTATGGAACAGAAACGTGATTATAAGAGCCCTAGAGACAAAATTTGATTATGTCTCTTTAGAATATTATGATCATAATAATAAGATCTTCACACCCGTTCAAACGGATTAAAAATTGAAGCACTTAATTTTTTAACTATATTTTTTAATATATAAACGGTCAAAAAAAATTATGTGCTCAAATTTTCAGTACGTTTGAATCGGTGCAAAGATTTTATTAATATGATCAGAATAACAAGATCTTTGCACCGATTCAAACGGAGTGAAAATTTGAGCACTTAATTTTTTAAGACCGTTTATATATTAAAAATATAGTTAAAAAATTAAGTGCTTCAATTTTTAATCCGTTTGAACGGGTGTGAAGATCATATTATTCTAAAGAGACATAATCAAATTTTGTCTCTAGAGCTTTCATAATCACGTTTTTGCTCTATAGAATTGCAAATTGATGGTAATATATTTTTTTTTAAATCAAACGTTGCCGTTTCAGGGAACTATGCATCCGGGTAGGGGATACTTTAAGGAAGGAGAGAGAAAGGAAGGAGAGAGAGAGAGAGAGATGGGGGGCGGGGTAGTCCGGGAAAATGGTCGTGGGGTCAGGGGGGTGGGGTGTCAGGGGTGGGAAAAGCAATTTGCATGCTCACTAATGTATACCTGTCCCGTAATTTCTGCCGCGTCCTTGTTGCTGCTTCCTTAATTATGACAACTCTCGTGGAATACGTGCCATCTCGGTACTAGACCCCACCACCAACTCTCCTCCTCTTACCATTCTCGGCTTCTCTCTGTCTCTGTCTCTGTCTCTCTCTCTCTCTTTCTCTCTCGTTTATCTCGTGCAACGTCCTCCCTCCACAAACTAAAAACTGGAGTACAACAACTCCTCACCCCCTTTCTGCCTCTCGCAATTTATTACTACTAGTCCTATAAATTTGCAGTAGCGGTTAAATAGGGACACGCCCAAATCGTCATCATCATCATCAATCAGGAAACAAGAAAGAGTGGTAGTTGTTGTTGAACCAGATTAGTTTGCTAGCTGGCAATGGCAGCAGGATCAGCAGCAGCTGTAGAACTCGATTTCTTTCAAATGGAGAAGGAAACCACCTCCACCAAACCACCGCCCAAGAAACTCTTCCATCGCCGTACAAGCTTCCGAGGTCCCTACCTTCCTTCGACAACATCTACTACATTACTTTTTAATCTTGTCTTCCTTTTGTTTTCCTTCTTTGGAATCGTCGCGGTTGTATGTATGTATGTATGCATGCCAGGCACCTGTTTATTGATTATTAGTATTATGTCTCTGCTGCAGATATTCAGAGTGTGATTTCGAAGCTGAACCCTGAGCTTCTCAAGGCTGTGATAGCAACTGGCTCCGTCGATCAGACCTCTCTCCCTTCGAAAACCTCGTCGTTTTCGGTCCCCTCAACCCCCAAGCACGACGAGAATCCGTTTCCCTCTTTGCCTGTCTACACTCCAGCCTTTTGGTATGGAATCATTTTCAATCAGTAATAAATTTCGGTTTTAATCTTTCTTACTCTATATAGGAGAATGTTCCAAATCACATGCGAAATGATGACATTCGTTTTTCTTGTTTTGCCTGCCAGGAGCAATAGTTGTGGAAATTCTAAAAGCAGTACCCCTGAAACAGCTCCACTGACGATCTTCTACAACGGAACCGTTACCGTCTTCAATGTCCATCGCCACAATGTCCGTAAACAATCTAATTAAGTTCTTTTCTTTTCGTTTTTTAGTTTTTTTTTTTTGTGTCTTGATTGATTATTTGGTTCATCAGTGTACGTTGACTGATTAAAAACTGGCGATAAATTAATCGTTCAGGCAGAGAATATATTGAAACTTGCTGAGGGAGGAGTCTCCAAAATTTTTGAGGGAGGAGATGGACGCCAACTACTGGAAACCCTTCACGGAGGTCAGCCCCTGTTCTGTTGGATAATCATTAATTCATTATCTTGTCTTCTTTGTTGATGGAAAGCGGAACAAGGAATTTAATCAGCCTAGGCTAAAATAGATTGGTGGGTGGAATGAGTTGAGTTAAAATTATTTGGACTAAATTTTACATATAAAATTTCTTTTTTTTCCAAGCTAACCCTGGCTATAGCCTACCCTTCTATGCTTATAGTTCGGCACTTAAATTCTTGCCTTTGTTGAAGTTTATAGGCATGGGAATAGGAACTCGTGACGATTGTGTAAAACTTGATAATAAAGAAGAGCCAGGAAAACGAGCAAATAATTAATTAGATTGGTGTTTGTTTTTTTGGGGTGCATGCGCAGATCTCCCAATCGCCCGTAGAAAGTCGCTACAGAGGTTTCTGGAGAAGCGTAAAGAGAGGTAGTGCTCCCTCTCCCATCAGATCTTTATCCTTTCCTAGATGCTCTGCCTTGGGCTTTTGAAATTCAAAACGTCTTTTTCTACTATTTCCCGCGTTTTTTTATTGACCTTTCCTTTTAATTTACCCCCTTGTCATCTTTTGCACCTGATTGGTCTCGTGTATACATTTTTTTTTTTTTTTGGTACTTTGGAAATTCAGGTCTCGTGTATATGCATCTAATTAAGTTGAAATGGACGGAAATCGAAAAATGTCACTACCAATTAAACGAATACCATAAAATGAAGTTGAATCAACAAATATTGCGTTCTAAAAAACAACAAATATTGTTTTGGTTTAATTTTTTGTAGTACTCACCCTCCGCCTCTAATTTGTTAGAGCATCTCCAATAGACTCAAACTAATCCTAAGCAAAATGACTCGAAAAAGTGCAATTTTTTACTTTAGCTAGCACCTACTCCAGTAAATGTTTGTATTACCCACCAGCCTAGTTTTTTTAGGCTAGTCAAATCCCATTAATATTATTATATTAATGTATATACATAGAAATATATTTTCTACACACAAAATATATTCATAATATGTGTTGAAGAAGAACCCAGATCCACAAAAGCTCCATCTCCGGTTCTGTCATCCCCAATCTCCATAGCAACCACCACCATCCACCATACCCACCTCTCCCTCTCTCTCTCTCTCGTACCAGACCCATTCCAACTTTTTTTCCGCCGCCAGCGTCGTTGAGTTGTTTCATCCGCCGTCGAGTTCTATTCCAGAGTCCGTTGTCGAGTTTGATTTTGCCTCCGCCGCTGTCGTGGAGTTCGATTTTCTCGTTGCCGCTGTACCCAAGTTTGATTTTTTCCGTCGCCGAGATCGATTTAATTATTCGGAGATCTGTAACAAGTCTCCTTTGTACTTCTTCCTCACGAAAAGCTCTACCAAATCCCGCATGTGGCTGGTTGCGGGATGCCATGAATGACTGAATCTGTAACGGGAAGCTGCAACGAAAATATAAAATAATGTTGCCTAGTGAACAAGTACCTCGCTGGTACACGCGAGGAACTGTAGCAATATTCTAAGAGGCGACCCTCTTGCTTAGGCTGCTGGGACTTGATTTTGTGGTTCAACCTATTCAAAATAGCTAAAAGGAGGGTTTTGCTTAGTCTATTGGAGATGCTCTTAGTTCATTGTTCCACTGTTTAAAATGATTTTCACACTCCTCTTTTTACAATCCACAATCCATTTTTTGTCTTTATCCACATGAATTATAATGTTGCCCTTGGATGTTGGAAAAAATATATCGAAAAAGGGCAACATAGTAAATTCATGTAGATAAAGACAAAAAAGAAAGTGTGGATTGAAAAAAGGGGAGTATGAAAATTACTTCTGTTAGAAATAATATAACCATAGTGCGGAAGCGGGTGGTTCGGGTTACCTTGCGAACTTTAACCGAACCGGACCTTTGTGTGGATGGATTACGAACTCACGATCACGTACCAAAACAGCGACAAATTCCTGCGATGGAGTGATACTACGAGGATCGAGTATCACCCTCAATTCCACGGTGCAAAAGCTCGGATTGCTCTTTAATGGTAGAGAGAGAACTATCGAAGAGAGAGAGTTCCTCAGAACTCTATACTTTCTATATACCTCTGATGTATATCATCATTGTGTATCTCTTTATGAACATCCTGCAGGAAATAAATAGAGAGAGAGCATCCTAGATGCTTTAGAAGTCTTCTAATCCTAAGAGATTAGAATTACTTCAACTTCTCCTATCTTATCTCCATGATAAGATAGGACTCTCTAATATATGGGTCACCGGGTCATGCCCACATGGGCGACCCGATTTGGTCCCGGACCGGCCCAAATTCCAACAACTTCCCTTCTTTTTGTTCCACTCTTTTGAAGTGGAGTGATAACTTGTTTTAAAGTTAACTGGAATTGTATTTGATAATATGACCAACGAGAGGTAAAATTATGAGACGAAGAGAGACTTAAGAAGTACTTTTCTCTCTATATTTTTGCACCAATTATGTGTATCATTTATCATCAATCTAAGTGAACTGCAACCATGGATCCTATATGAAATGGGGAAACGTTTTAGGGATGGTCCAATCGTTTGGCTTCTAAACCAAAATTGGGATCGCAAACGTAATATTCATGCCATTGCAACATAGATAACTTAGTGTAATTGTTTTCAAATTAACCATTTACAATGCATGAAGTGCGGGAAAACGTAACAAAGATAACTGAAGTAGCACTAAAATTAGATACTTGCACTCATAAGGTCCTTCATTAAGTAGCCTTCCCAGTTTGGATCTTAATTGGAGCAGACTGATGGAACAGTTAGATAAAAGGTTGTATGGAGTAATGGAGCTCCATATTAATTCTTGGACTGCTAGCTCAATTTCATATCAGATTTTCTAGGATCTGAGGTTTCTCAGCAGATTATTTGGCAGCTAATTTCTAGTTATTCACTTGAGTATGCACGGAGGTTTGGCTGATGGCTGAGACACACCAGTTGTGTGCATATGGATTTCTTTTTTCTCCTTTTGGGGACATTGGATAAAATTGGAACAATAAAGAGAATTATTTTTTCTTTTCTCCACTTTTTGCTGACAATAGTGGAAGAAATTCTTGGAGAGGAGGATTTCGCTTTTTTATTTTTTGATCAGGGATTTTGCGGAAGAAATCCTTGCCCCCTTGTCCAAGGGGAGATCGAAATAGTAGTGAAAGGTTTACACGGAGAGTATACCTGAGTCTAAGTAGTTGTGTAAAAACTGAAAGTGACCTGTAAACTTGGTTATTTACGTTTTGTTTAGACAGCTAGCTAGCTATTTGGAAGTATGTGTCGCCTATGGTGATTATTTTTACTAAACCACCTTACAACATGGGTTAGGTGGCCTAATCGCAGGAGATCAATATTCAATAAGTAATTTCCCATACGTATTCCAATATACGCGTGTGTCAAATTCACATTACAGTAATTAACTAACTGGAGTACTACTGTTCTCCAACGAAGTAGTCCTAGTAACGAGTTTGGAATTGTTTGCAGGCTTACTCTAGTTTCGCCTTGCGGTAATCCGAGGGAGCATGGAATTTCTGGGAAGAATACTTAAAAAGCACATGATGGAGATTAGAAAAAGGGAGAGAGAGAGACGCGTTAGAAAGCTGGAAACGATCGACGACCATATAACAATTACTACTACATCTCTCGATATCTTTATTAATTAAGGCCAGCTAGCTGACTTTGAATCTCACTTTATTTCTCCCCAAATGCACGTTTTAGTTATGGTCTTACAAACAAACAACCAAGTGGAAGGGAAGGGCGACTTCGTCAATTGGGACTTCTCCTTCCTCGCACTTTCTTTTGTTATGAAGTAGTACTAGCTAGTAGTACGTACGTAGTATCTCCGTAGACTTGATGGCTTGTTACTGGAGTATTATATACTCTATCTACTGTAAACGTATCGAATCCTTCATTGCTTTATCTGGTCGTAGGTTTAATGAAAAATTCATTATTGGTTGATGTTGTTTTGTCCATGTATAAGTATTTTGATTACAATTCGTTACGTTTTCAGCATTGTTCTAAAAGTCGGCCGTCTAATCGGTGTCTAGGTACTAGGCGACCTTTTTCAGCTCGACTAGCGCCTAGAGATTTTTAAAACATGTGTTGTCGGTTGGTCGATAATCCAACAATATTGAATGGTTGATTTGTTGTAGTTGATTGTGGACGTACCATGTAATTTGAAAAGGTGAATGTAGTTACAGAGTTGTTCGGAGTAAAAAAGTATCACTATTAGGTTTTTTTTTTTTTGGAGGGTAAAAAATTCAATTCATATTCAAATAGTATACAGAAAACAAACTAAACACAAATAAAGTTACAAGTGAAATAGAAAATCCTGCACTAGGTCTATGTAAAAGATTTTCCCCTGTAACTAGGAATGCTTGAAAGATGGAGTTTAACTTCTACACGGCCCCTCCGTGTACTTCGATTACACGGCCAGCCATTCAAAACCTTACACATCAGCTAATATGTAATGATTGCATCAAAGAAGTGATGCAGCCAAATCTAAACCGTGTTTTGAAGCCAGCACGCGAGGAATATTTTATAATCGGATGTCGACCAGCTTGAGTCCATGTCGACTAATTTTGGAACAGAAAATTGGTGTAAAGTCCAAAGATAGGGTTCCACTGGGCCAGTAGCCCAGGCTATGTTTTCATAAGGTTTCGGGTCCATTGACTTAGAAGTTTTATTGTTTAAAGTCCATGTATGGACAAAAATACCCTGGTGCTTTCTTTCTCTCCCGGAGAACTCTCTCTCTCTCTCTCCTCACTTTATCAGTGGTTCCCAACTCCTTTGCCGACTTCAACTGAGGTCACAAAAAATCTTCTGAAAACTCAGCTCCGGCAAACGACCGCCAACGATCGCAAAAACCTCAGCTCCGGCGGACACTATAACAAAAAATGCTCCGGCTAAGGCTGGTTCGTTTCCCAATCCCTCCGCCACCAGCACCACCCACTCTGGGAGGATAACGATGGTAGGTGGTCTCCACCTCCGCTGCCTCGAAAATTGTTATCCGTATGGCGTTGGTAGTTGATGGGCCCATTGGAGAGAGGTTGAGAGAGAGAGAGAGAGAGAGAGAGAGAGAGGCAGTCGTCGTAGTGTTGGTAGAGAGGGGAATTGATGGATATAGAGGGGTCTGAGTTGGGTTGGACTCCTATTTGTGTTTTTCTCTTTTTCATTTGTTTTGCTGGCAAGTGGCACAAAACTTCTTCATTTTCACTTTGCACCTTGTGTTTTGTTCTTTGTCTGCTATTTTAATTTTGAGAGGGTGTAAATGGAAAAAGAGGAAATGATAGTATGATGTTGGGAATGGGAGATGTTGGCTCCTTTTATTACTGGAGTATGTAAATATTGGAAGATGAAAATATCACGAAAATGATATTTGTCTTGAAAAAAAAATTTGAACAGATAAGCTTATCTGTTATCAAAAAAATTATTATCAATTTTTTTTGAATAAAGACAAAAATAAGATACTTTGATCAATGAAGACGAAAAATTAACGCAAAACTAACAAATGCGAAACAAAATCAACTCGTAAAAAAAACTCAATCGGACATTGTAAGTATTAAATCTTTTTTTTTAATTAAGAATTCATGAGAACTTTGACGAAAAGTTTAGAAAATTGGATTAAACACTTACATTTATTTGATTGAAACATTTTTCCTTTGGAGAGCTCAAAAAATATTTTAAAACTAATAAAATGTCTCGAATTAAAAAAGAGTACAAATTTGGACAGATAACCATACCTATTGACTTTATTGCGATTATACATAGCACATACTTTGCAAATCAGATAACCTTAGCTCTTAGTCTTTTTGGAATAATACAAAAAAGTATAGACAGATAATCACATCTGTTTATTTTACTGCAATTATATAGATTGCATATTTCACGAAGATAACAATATATGTTGGTCAAGTATGTGAGGAAGAGTTTTTATACATTTGGCAATAATAGAATATACATAGGAATGACTTTCATTAATAGCATTTAGCATCTGTCTTACCTAGCTCAAGTGTGGGATGTGTGTAAATCTATTTTTCCTACCAACAAAAAATGTACCTCCTTACAACACCACAAAATTGGGCTAATGTCAAAAAATGAAACACATGTGTTGGTTTGGACAGATAACCTTATTTATTACTCCCTCCGTCCCTTTATTACAGTCCAGTATTCCATTTTGGGCTGTCCCTTAATAAGTGTCCATTTTGTAAAATTAGTGGGTAAAAGTTGGTGAATTGTCTATTTTGTCCCTAAAAGTAGATTCCATTTTGAAAAGTTAGTGAGTAAAAGTGTAATGATGATGGGTAAGTAGGAAAAGTGGAGGAAAAAGTTGATGTGAAAGGTATAATGATGATGTCTCTTTAATAAGTTGGAGTTACGAAGCAGGACATTTAAAAAGGGACGGAGGGAGTAGTAAAATTGAGATTGTACAGAGCACATATTTCGCAGAAATAACATTATCTGTTTATCTTTTTGAAATAATATAGAGTATAAACTTGGATATATAACCATATCTGTTAATTTTGTTGCAATTATACATAACACATTTGTTCTGAGATGACCTTATCTGTTAGTCTTTTTTGATTAACACAAAGTATAAATTTGAGGAGATAACTACATCTATTGATTTTATTAAGATTATACAGAGTACATATCAGAGATAACCTAATCTTTTGGTCTTTTAAGATAATAATACTCCATCCGTCCCACTTTAAATGTCCGCTATTGAAATTCGTGCATTTTCAAATATGTTATTTATTTTTATTTTATTTTTTTATACGAAATTAAAGTATTCAATGATTACTTTAATTTGGTGTAAAAAAAATAAAAAAATAATATTTGGAAATATATTTTTGGGAGTTTAAAAATGTATGAATTTTCGTATGGGACATTTAAAGTGGGACAGGGAGAGTACAAAGTATGAATTTGTTGGTTTTATTGCAATTATAAAGAGCACATATCTCACACAGTTGACCTTATTATATGTTGGTCTTTTGGGATAATAATCAATCTTTTGATTTTATAGAATTGGGCAAATAATCAATCTTTTGATTTTATTGCGATTATAAAAGTCACGTATGTCTCAAAGATAACATTATTTGCTGATCTTTTTAGAATACAGAGTATAGATTCGGAGAGATAACCACATCTATTGGTCTTATTGCCATTATAAAGAGCACAAATTTTACATAGATAACCTTATTTGTTGGTCTTTTAGGTATAATACAGAATATAGATTTGAAAAGATTACCATATCTGACGGTTTTATTGCGATTTTACAGAATATAGAAACTAAGGAGTTTTAGAAGAGAAATGGTACAGATTCAGGTATGTTTTGGTTGGTATACAAAATGATAGGGTATACAAAATGACGTGTCAATCATTTAGAAACTCCAAAACTTGTAACTTTTCCCATCAAGCCACATGTCATTCATTTAAAAGATCCAACACTTCTTACTTTGTAGAGACAATACCACCTGATAATTAAGCCAATATCATCTTCTCCGTCCCTCCTCCTCTCTCTCACCTCACATTCCAGTATTATCTTCTCTGCCAAAAATCCCAAACCCGTCCAAATGGGAACATTTCCGACGGAGTTCCTCCCCAATCGATCGCCGCCAACACCGGAGATCCTCCTCAATCGACCACCGACAACACCGGAGATCCTCCACATTGTTGTCCTACTACAGCCGCCCGCTCCACGTGAACACATCCAGCAGCGCCTCCAATTCCTCCGATAAGCTTGTCGACGCCATGTGAGACACCGGCCACCACTGCCGGATCTGGGAGCGGAGACCAGTGAGTGAGGAGAAGTTTCACATCAATTTCTAAGATATCGCCGCCGGCGACAAATATTAGGCGCACGCTGCAGGAGGGTATTTTTGTCACCTATTGCCCAATTTGTCTCGGAGATTGTAGGGGGAAATGTTGATGGACTAATTATGGCATTGAACCCTATACTATGTCCTCCTAACCAATTTTCCCATTTTGGAACTTTGAAGTTAAAGACCGGACAAATCTCCAGTAGCCCCAAAATTTGAAATGTTTGACATTCGTAGGGAGCACTTATTGTTTTTTCATATCCACTTGGATTAATACCTATCTAATATGGAGATTAACAAAATTAGCTTGCTTTCCATAAATCATGGCAAATTTTGAAGGAAAATTCTAAAATCAGCCCATTGGGCTGATAATAATAGGTGTGTGAATGTATATTAAATGGTGTAAAAAATAAACATAAATATATATTTTTCTTGTCTTCTAGTGTCCTTATCATCAGCCCAGTGGGCTAACAATAGCAAGATCGAATTTTAAATTTTGAATGTCACGCTTTGAATGAGATAAGATTATCCCTTCCATAGGAATTTTACCAATTGGAAGTCGTATATTAAGTTCAATCATTAACATGTTTCTTTCCTTTCCTGTTACTATTTCCCTTCTTCTTCTTCTTTTGAGAATTTATTTATACTAACCTATTGGAAATTAAATATTTAACTTCAATTATTTTTGGACCCAATTAAATCTCGTCACTTGTTGCGACGTGAGAAGAGCTCAATCTATGAGAAGAGTTCACGTCGCGACAAGTGGCGAGATTTAATTGGGTCCAAAAATTACCTGGAGCCAAATTTCATGTTAGCTAAACAGAAGCAGAAAGGCTACACACACAGACAATCTGTGTACAGATTGTGCACAGATTTTGTTGTGGGGTCCACTACGGGTCCCACACAAATCATCCAAGCCGTTCATTAAATGTAAAATATTTTTTCGAGGGTCCCCGTAAAAAATAAACTCAATCCGATACCTATAAGTGCTCGATCCAACTATATAACTTTTCATTATTCGAAAATCTGAATGAAAAGTAAGATGGTTGGATGAAGCACCTATAGGTATCGGATTGAGCTTATTTTTTACGGGGACCCTTGAAAAAATATTTTACATTTAATGAACGGCTCGGATGATTTGTGTGGGACCCGTGGTGGACCCCATAATAAAATATGTGCACAATTTGTGCACAGATTGTCTGTGTGTAGCAGGACTCAAACAGAAGTGAGAACAAGTTAACTAAAATTCCATTGTGGGTTGGTAATGTTGACACGTTTCGATAGTGACACGTTAGGATAATAATCTCATAAATGATGGAAAATGAAGAGGTGCGAATATATATGAAAAATGAGGGAATCAAGCAGTTGATCCACGATCAGAGTGTCCGGATCAGCTTATACACACTTTGACTATTTTCTTCCTCGGTCCGATTTCAAGGAGGCCATCTACATCGGGAGTAGGGGATTCACAAAAGATTTATTTTTTTCCAAACCCAAAATATTTGAGGTTACGGCTCCTCTCTCTATTGCCATTTGGGTTGCAACTGATCTCCAATGTACAATAACAAAGTTGGGGGGTAGGGTGGGGGTTGGTTTTGATCACTATCTATTGACTTTGTACCATATTCTCCACATTTCCCAAGCTACTCTTTAGACCTTTTGGAAGTATTCGCGATTGATGTGGAAATAAAATTTAGATTGCAGTAATTGATTTTGAAATTTCTGTAGATGCGGAGAAATTTACTTAGAGCTCCTTCCGTCCTTCGGCTAAATAAATTACTTGGTTTTTTTTATCCTTATTCAATTTTTTTTTTTTTTGCATTTGTTAGTTTTTCGTCAATTTTTTTAGGATTATTGCTTTGTCATGACAAGAGGAATCTAAAAAGTAAAAATTACAATCAAAATTTATTTTTTTTAATAAAGACGAAAAAAATTTGGCTTATTGACCTATTTTCGTCTTTATTCAAAAAAATTAGATTTTGATCGTAATTTTTTACTTTTTAGATTCCTCTCATCATGACAAAGCAATAATCTTCAAAAAATCGAAGAAAAACTAACAAATGCGAAAAAAATTAAATAAGGACAAAAAAATATTTAGGCGAAGGAGCCCTTAGTATAGTTGTGAACTTGTTGTTGAAGTATTTCCTTTTTAGTTTTATTTCCTAGTATGTTAATTAAAGTAAATATAGTTACCATTGCTTGGGAGTTGGATGATCACAAAATATAATGTTGTGGCCTCTGCACTCATTGCTAATTGATTTTGAGATGACTATAGAAGTTTCACATGGTATCAGAGCATGACCCATTCCCCCCCACATTTTAAAATTTCACAATTCACACCCACAATAACAGACTAGCAAAAAGGCTGCACAATAATAAATTAAAAAATAGGTTACACACGACAAACGTCAAACGCGGCTGCACGTGAGGTGGATATTGAGGAAAATATATTCCCACATTACTTAGGAGTGGAATGGGTTGGGTGATCACTGATCATTTAATATAATGTTGGGTCTCCTAGATTATAAATAAGCATTAATTGTAAGCCTTAGGGCAATTTAATTGGTTGAGTTTGAGAGTAAAGAAGAAAATAGAGAGATTTCTCTTCTTCTTTTATGAAAAAAATGAGAGGTACTGCATTGATAAAGCCCAACAGCACTTACACAACAAAATTCAATTACAGATAACTTGGACAAAGCCAAATTAATCATCAAATTGATACATAACGAGAAAGAATAAAACGATTGATGTCTTTCATCCCCAGTGATAAGCGTCCAAGATTGTATAATCTTGGTGCTTAAAGTTCTCTAGTTTGTAGTGTTTGTACATATAAGTTGTCGTTTTTATTCGATATTGCACGTAAGGTTGTGTTTTGTTAGTTTCAGGTAAAACGTGGAATTAAGGCGCTTGTTAGCACCATGGATGACTCTCGGAAGCATCTGAGTATTTGAGGCCGCGTGGCGGCTCCTCACTAAGTCCCGATGGGAGTTTAACTGAGTGTCGAGAAGCGCTCGGGTCGTCAAATGGCCATTTGGACCAATTGCAGAACAAATCAGAAATCTATCAACCCAATACCGGTACCCGCTTGCCAGAGATCAATTTTTTCAGCCCATTGAAGCCTGGTACCGGTACTGGGAATTGGCCAGTACTGGTACTGCCTGGAAAATATCTGCGTTTTTTTTCACTTTTTTCAACTTTCCTTTTATGGTATACTTGTTACTTTTGGCAAGTTTTTGGAGATATTTTGTGATATGTGTGGAGAGAGAAACCCTTGTGTATATAAGTCATTCTCTCTCACATAATATCTTCTCTTCTCTTTCATGCTTTTAGACTTTAATTTCCTAGGATCTCCATTGTTGCTTTTCAAGCTTTTAAGTGTAATCCTTCAAAAACTCAAGTAAGTATTGTTAGTTTGTTAATATCTCAAGTACTAAAGTTGTTCGTACGGTTGAGATCCTTCGTAATATTAAGTCATTTTCCATTTTCATCGGCTAAATATTATGTCTCATTTTCCTAGCATGTTTTATTCTTGCTTAATGGTTGAGTAGTCTTCTAAGCTTGGTCATGGGGTGATCTCTCTTCCATGGCTTAGTTGTTTTAAAGATTTTTCTATGACTCAATCATGGTTTTAGTAAAGAAAGGGCTTAATCTCTAATTTTCGGCCAAACCAAAGGGCTAATACCTTCTTTGACCCTGTGTTGCCTGGAGTTTTGACCTTCATTTTGCACTCGGGACCTGAAGCTTTTAACATTCCCGGCGTTTGAGTTAAATGTCAAATGAGATTAAGTCATTTCCGAGCTTAAACCATGATTATGCTTGACTTTTAATGTTGAGTGCTTTGGTTACAAGATTGTCTGCGTCTTGAATTTGAGTTGTAAGAAAGAAACGGTTAAATCGGCTAAGTCATCGGGCGGTTTGATCCCCCAGACCTTGCCGTATGTTTTATCTAAGTTCAAACCCCATTTCTAGTCTTTTTATAATAGTTTTCCACTTTTCAAAGCAATACCGGCAGTTTGCCGTCTAAACGCCGAAAACCTTACATAAAGCCTATAATCCGAACTAGCTACATTCGAGCTCCCTGTGGATCGATCTCGATCTTACCGAGTTATTCTACAAACGACTAAAAGCCCTACGCTTCGGGCTATTACATCCGGGAGTGCATCTTTCCGTCGTAAGGACCCAGCCCAAGCATCGCCTGATGCACCTTCTGCTGAGCGGAAGATTCATATATCCTATAGCAGTCTCACAAAGAGATACATTGTTAGCCAAAAAAAAAGACAACAAGAACCCACACGATCAGATGAACTTCAACCAGAAATGAACACACTAATGAATTTCTAGCAAACCACCAATAGATGCATACTAATCTTCTCGAGCTTGAACAATAAACAAATCGCCCAAAGGTGAACTTTATTACTCTCACAAGGAGAGACAAAACTCTCCCAGATCATGCTTTAAATCCAGTCGCCCAAAAACCGCTGAATGGATCGCAATCCTCATTGCATCCACCACTACTACCACAAGGGCTCCGGCGACGGATTACATGCAGACAAACGACTCCGGTGATAGTGGAGCCCGCCAAACAGAGGGTCAGATCTGAAGGAGGAGAAAACAAAAAGAAAAAAACCATAGGAAAGGGGGAGAAGAAAGAGGAGAGCGGATGGAGAAGGAGGAGCCCGGGGGGAGAAGGGAGAGGAGCGCCTCCCTCTCAGGCAGAAAAGTAATGCGGCTGTGGCTTCTCAAAAATCGCAGAGCTCTCAAAAACCTAGAAAGAATCCCTTTTGAGAGAGCTTTCTCGATATTGTGAGTTTTGTTTTTGTGTTTATTCTTGTTTTCATACACTTCCCTGCATTAGTTGGCATCAGATTCTGCGTTCCAATCCGGAAGGATGGTTCGAGGAGGTGGAACTGCAAGCAAAGAAGGTAGAGATGCTACCGTTGAAGACACACATGTGCGGGAAGACACTGCACGGATTGAGAAGAGGTGGCAGAAGATAGAGACGGGCCAGATGGCAATACAAGCATGGATTGTTATATTGTCAAGGTTGACGGCTGCTCTAGTCCTGGCCTGAGCCTCAGCCTAACCATTGTTATCTTAACCGAAATCCTGAGGAGGATGAGGTTACGGAGAGGGACGAGGATGATCGA
Organism: Rhododendron griersonianum; assembly: GCA_018127125.1. NCBI lineage: Eukaryota > Viridiplantae > Streptophyta > Magnoliopsida > Ericales > Ericaceae > Rhododendron > Rhododendron griersonianum. The sequence goes on along the minus strand of CM030799.1, from coordinate 16,513,891 downwards.
TGATATCAAGGAAGAGAATGATTGCCCATTCGCTGTAAATATGACACGGAGGGGAGGATCCATGGTGCAAGGAGATTCTATGTGATCGATGGAGTCCTTCACAAGTGACACATTAGTAGTCCAAGCTACAACGAATTCGGTCTTTCGCCGAAAATGCAAAATTCGTAGCTAAAGCTTTTGGCGACGAATTTGATTTGATCAGTTTAGCTATAAATCGGGGATTTGTATACAAAATTCATACCATATATATATAAAGTCCCAATCAAGTCCACACCTCTTATGATCAGGACCGTCCGTACCTCCCCTTTTCCGATCGAATTTCGATAATCCGAGCCACTCAATGTGTTCAGAATGTGATTTTAAGGGTACATGTGAGAAATCGGCAAAAAAAAACACCGGGAAGGGCTTGATTTGAGCAATTTTTTATTGAACCGTTCAATAAAAACTGTTCGGATGAAGCCCTTCCCGATCATTTTTTTGTCGATTTCTCGCGAGTGCCTTTAAAATCACGTTCTGATCACATTGAGCAGCTCGGATCATCGAAAATCGATCGGAAAAGGGGAGGTGCAGACCGGAATCAAGCCAGGGATCCCTGACCTAATCCGGAATGTGTGTGTGTGTGCATGTGTGTATTGCCCTAGTGTATGTGCTACCATGTGCTTTGTTACAAACGAATTTTTCAGGTCATTTTCCCCTGACTTTGGATGAGTAATATCGTTCTCATTACTTGATATTGTTGTCTTTATCCTTTCTTCATGCTTTATGTGTATTCTGTTCTCGATAAGAATTGTGGATGTTTATTGCCTATCAAAATAAATAAATAAATTATGGAAGTAAACTTATGCGATACAATAATTATTAGGCCTCTGATTTGATTAGTTCATCTATGAATCGGGGATTTGTATACAAAATTCATAGCATATAGTTGATGATGTCCAGCGTTTTTGCTTGCATTTGTTTGTAAATTCTGTGCTGCATATGGAGATTAAGAGCTCCAACTAAATTCTGCTCTTTATGTTTTATTCCTTTTTTTTTTTGCTGCAGTACTATGGTGATCCATGCTCCTTTTATCCGTTGGTTTTATAAGGAACATGCAAGTTATCTAAATATTGATGGAGGCTATTACTATGTCATTACTGATGGAGGTGATGAGACAATTGTTGTCGAGATAGAGCACTACGAAACTAATCACGTGATCTATAAAGCTCATGATGACTTCAAGCGTGACTATGCACACATTTTAGGTCTAAAGTGATAATCTGAGATGGAATCTGGAAAGTCAGGTGATAGAGTGGTTAAATCCTCTGATTCGTAACTCGTTTGTGCGCTATAGCACTGTAGGTAATTTCGTGCTATTTTTAAATTTGATCGTACCCATAAATTGATAAAAATAAATTCGCATGCATACTGATAAGGAGAATAATGCATGTGATTTGCTACATAGTATAATTTAATTCCTGAAGATTATTAAGTAATCTTGCTTCTTTCTGCCCTTATACCATGCAGCCTGATATTTACTTTTTGTTCTATACATTCGTTCTTTCGTTTCTCCTAGGTGTTGGTCACTGTTGGTATCTGAAACGCATTCCGCGGCTTGATTTAGAGGAAAGTCCACTTTCACCTCCTGTGGTTATCTCCATGTGTAGATACCCCCTCATGGTTCAAAATTGATCACATAACCTACCTGTGGTTTTGAAAATGTGTGAATAGACCCTCTGCCGTCATATTTTCCATCCATATTAACGGACACAACATTAAAAGACCGATATATCCTCATCATGTCCCTTGATTCTTTTTTTTTTTTAAATCTAACCACACCATCTCCTATACCAAAAATTGAATCCAAACCGTTGATATTGTAAATTTTGACGAGTACTACATCTATGCCAAAATTCAAGTCAATCAAAAAATGAAAAGCTCATGATCGAATCGATTCTGTTATGAAATTAAAATTTCAAATTTGAATTTACTAAAAATTAGATCATTGGGTTATTGATGCCTGATCGAGATGATTTTTTACAGAGATACTCGATTCTTTATTTAATACATTATGAACGACTCAGATTACATTCTAGAGGCGTGTGAGATACACCTCCGTTAATATGGATGAAAAACATGACGGCAGGGGATCTATCCGCACATTTTCAAAATCACAGGTAGGTTATGTGGTCAGTTTTAAACCATGAGGGGGGTATCCGTACATGGCGATAATTACAAGGGTGAAAGTAGGCTTTGCTACTTGATTTACATGGTTCAGCAATTTGCCTCTCATATTTGCTGTGTTTATATTTTTTTGGTTTAGCTATATTATAATTTAAGTGCTTCTTTTCATGGTAGTTTCTATTGCATAGCTACTCTCGCTTAGATCTCGGCCATATTAATTTCCAAGGTATGGGTGACACGATTTGGATCTTGCTCAAGCATGGATCCAAAGCTTAGCCTATTCGAGTTGTGAATGATGTTCTGCAAGATAGTTGGTGTTGGGAATTGACTAGAATTCCTAAATTGACTAGAATTTTTATTCCTATTCGGTTTAGGTTTATTTAGTGCTTTCCTATAAATAGGGACCTTAGGAGTTCCTAGGGTTATGGTCTTTTGTTCAAGGGTTTAGATATTAGGGTTTTGTTCATCTCTTAGGGTTCCACCAAGGGTTTGTGTCTCCCTTTTGGGTTCCACCAGAGATTTGTCCTTAGATATCTGTTTGGTGCTTCAAATAGAGTTACGGGTATAGCCGGCTCTTTGTTTCTCTCCCTGTTTATAGTGAATCCTCTTGCTCTTTTCCCCGTGGAGTACGTTCTTACTTTGTGCTTGAGTGGAACCACGTATATCCTTGTGTTCTTGTTTATCGCTTGTTGATTTGTTATATTCTCAATTTCGTGTTCGGCACAACAAATTGGTATCAGAGCTCCAAGTTTCAATCCAAGGCTTTTGTTTTCCGCTGCGTATTGTGCAATTGGTGATCGTTTCAATGGCGACTCGTTTCGAAATTGCGAAGTTCGATGGGCAGAGCACTAGCTTCAGTTTATGGCGTATTAAGATGAAGGCTTTGCTTGTTCAACAAGGATTACACAAGACTTTGTTGGGGAAATCGAAGAAACCTGCTGATATGCAGGATAGTGTGTTCGAGGATCTCGATGCAAAGGCGCTCAGTTCGATTCAGTTGTGTTTAGCCGATGATGTGCTTCGCGAGGTCGGGGAGGAGGATACTACTGCCGGTATTTGGTTGAAGTTGGAAAGTATCTATATGACGAAGTCTCTTACCAACCGGTTGTATTTGAAGCAGCGCCTTTATACGTTTCGTATGAGGGAAGGTACGCCCGTAAAAGACCATCCAGATGAGTTAAATCGAATTATTATGGATTTAAAAAATATTGATGTTGTGATTGATGATGAAGATCAAGCCCTTATTGTGTTATGTTCTTTGCCTGCGTCTTATGAGCATTTTGTTACTACCTTACTTTACGGGAGAGATACGATTTCCATGGAGGATGTTAAATCTAGTTTATATTCAAAAGAATTAAAGAAAAGGGTATCTGGTGAAAGTGAGGTTTATGCTGATGATTTGGTAGCGCAAGGAAGAACTTCTGAGAGGGATAATGGCAGTAGAGGGGTTTCTGGCTCTCGTTCCACAAATCTGGAAGTAAAGTGTTTTTACTGTAAGAAATACGGGCACATGGTGAGAAATTGTCCTAGGTTGAAAAATAAGGACAATTTTGAAGAGAAGGTTGTTGCTGGTATTGTTGAAGAGGATTCCGACGTTTCACTTATGGTTCTTTCTGTGAGTGGCGGTGATGTCTGTTCGAATACCGAATGGATTCTGGACTCCAGATGTTCTTACCACATGTGTCCGAATAAAGATTGGTTCAATACTTATGAATCGGTCAGCTGTGGTACAGTTCTTATGGGGAATAATATGCCCTGTAGAATTGTTGAGATTGGAACAGTTAAAGTCAGAATGCATGATGGGTTTGTTAAGACGTTGTTTGGTGTTCGACATATACCAGATTTGAAGAGGAACCTTATCTCTTTGGGTACTCTTGACTCTTTGGGTTGGAAGCATACCACTGAAAGTGGAGTCTTGAGAGTTTTGAAGGGTGCTCGTGTTTTGATGAAGGGTCGGAAATCGAATAACCTCTATGTGCTTGATGGTAGTACGATTGTGGGTGCTACATCTTTGGGTTCTTCATCGGTGAATTCGAGGTTAACTCAGTGTTGGATTTTTAACTCTGTGGTGGAGTCGGTAATTAACTCCGTGTGGAGTTTGAGCAGATCTTCGTGTGTATCCGGGAGGGATGCGTTGGGTGGGAGGTGCCCGTTGGAAGATAGAGGCTCAATTTGGAGGCATGTGCGGTTGGGTTTCCTGAGTCAAGTTTACAAGGTCAAGCAGGTGTGTTTGAGCCTTGTTCGTTTGTGCCGTTGGTGATTGCCCGTGGGGGGCTTTTGGAGGAGATGAGAGATTGAAGGAGAGGATTGCCTATAGTGTTGAGTTCGATGGAATTCAAGTCAAGGTGGAGATTTGTTGGGAATTGACTAGAATTCTTAAATTGACTAGGATTTTTATTCCTATTCGGTTTAGGTTTATTTAGTGCTTTCCTATAAATAGGGACCTTGGGAGTTCCTAAGGTTATGGTATTTTGTTCAAGGGTTTAGATATTAGGGTTTTGTTCATCTCTTAGGGTTCCACCAAGGGTTTGTGTCTCCCTTTTGGGTTCCACCAGAGATTTGTCCCTAGATATCTGTTTGGTGCTTCAAATAGAGTTACGGGTATAGCCGGCTCTTTGTTTCTCTTCCTATTTATAGTGAATCCTCTTGCTCTTTTCCCCGTGGAGTACGTTCTTACTTTGTGCTTGAGCGGAACCACGTATATCCTTGTGTTCTTGTTTATCGCTTGTTGATTTGTTATATTCTCAATTTCGTGTTCGGCACAACAGTTGGGATGAATTTTCTGCAGCTCATTGTCTTCAAGGCAATTATAAATTAGTTCTTGTGTGCAAGCGTTAGTGGATTCTCAATACTGTTGCACTCAATCAAAATGATGTAGAAATCCAATTTGAATGGACATTTTTGTACAAAGCAAATTGGAAAGAACTTCACCCTCCACAAAGTCAGTATAATTTGGATTATTTATTCCACTTATAATAGGTTTCTAATCTACTGTTGATACATTTATTTAGGGCAAAGTCCACTTTAACCCCCTGTGGTTATCGCTATGTGCAGATGCCTTCCTCATAGTTTAAAAGTGAGCACATAACCTACCTGTGGTTTTTAAAAGGAGGTCGAGTGTTTACGCTGTTAACGGAAATGATGAAATGTCTACTATGCCCTTGTATATATATAAATGTACACACGATTTTGCCTCACCTAGAGCCTTCCTCACCCAGTAATTTTTCTTATCCCTTATTCCTCTCCCTGCATCTCCCCTTCCTATCTTTCTATCCTCCCATAACCCACCTCCAATCACTGTGGCACCGCCGTTTCTCTCTCTTTCTCCTTCATCGACCTGCTCTTCTTTGCCCAACCACTTCCTCAAAGACCCAAATAACAAGTTCTGTTTGATCTGAAAGACCCAAACATTTCCTTGAGAAGGATAATTACAACAAAGCAATCAGAAATAAAAAGCGAAAATATCATCTCCAATCAAATCCAAACATTTGTGTGTGGTGTTTGGATTTGTCGAGGTTTGCGGAAGGAAAAAGAATGGAAGAAAAAAATTGAATATTGTCTTCGATTAGAATAACCGAATTAAAAAACTTAATTCTTTCTTCCTTTCTTTACTACTGCCTAAAATTCCACACTTTACAGAGCTTTGTGAGGGAATAGAACTCGATACTGCAAATGCAAACTAAAGCGAATGATTTTAGTTCTCCCCAATGCCTCTGTGTAAAATTTGTTATTTGGGTCTTTGTGGAAGTGGTTTGGCCGATGATTGGAAGTGGGTTATGAGAGGAGAGATGGAAGGATTGGGAGGAAGTCAGCGGTAAATTGGTAACGACGATAACGAAGGGGAGATGCAGAGAGGGGAAGAGAAATGGAAGAGAGAGAGGGAGTGGGTTTTTAGGGCAAAATCGTCCAAAATGCATATATTTCAATGACTCACGCACTTATAATGCGCATGTTTTACACTTGGAGTTAAAATGGACGGAAAAGGGTCTATCTGCTCATTTTTAGAAACCACAGATAGGTTATGTGCTCACTTTTATATCATGAGGAAGGTATCCGCACATGGCGATAACCATAGGGGGTCAAAGTGGACTTTGCCCATTTATTTAAAAACGTACTTCATTACAAGAAAACTTGTGCACTGCCTGCCCACCATTAACCCTTAAAAATGAATTCACTGACCTCCCCTGTAGTTTCTGACAATTTCAGGAACCTCCCCTGAGGTTTCTGAAATGTCACTGACCTCCCTTTCTTTCAAAAGTATTATCATGATTCCCCCTTCTACTAACATCCGTTAGTTGAATGGATGAAAATTGATGATGTCACCTGTTTTTAACCTTTTGATGCCCATATTACCCCTAAAGCATTTGTAATTCTTTTCAATAACAAATTATCCTCATAAACAGAGATACATCATCACCTCATGTTACCACTAAGAAAACCAGTTATAGGTAATAGTATTATAAACCATTCTCCCCAACTTTATTTTTCTATATTTGTCTTCACAAGCACAAATATGCTAACCATGTCAGTTGTTAGAGGAAAATCCGATTGATTGGTTGCCTAATTGATTGACTGAAGATCCTTGATTGTAGCATAAGAATATTGTATATTTATTCTTTCATAGTTTAACTTCTTTCCTAGTTTAGTTTCTCTGTATGTATATAAAGAGCTTCGTATCTTTGTAAAGTATTCATTCAGAAATAAACCAATATTCTCTCAATATTTCGCTCTCCTAAATTCAACATGGTATCAGAGTTAGGGTTCTATACCTAGCTATTTTTTCTTTGCCCACCGTGGTTATTTTTTCTCCATCAATCCCTTTTTAGTTTTCTGCAACAACCATTAAATCACCACTTTCGTATCATCCAATTATTTTATCAACAATCGGTTCGATTCAAAATTGGATACGGTTTTTTATTTTTCAGAAGCCTTTCACCTTCTATACCAGCCAACCATGGGAGATAACTCCGAGGACGGGCTTGACCCATCAAGCCGTTATTATTTTCATCACTCAGACACTTCGGCCACCAAGCTTTGCTCACAACTACTAGATGGCTGAAATTGGGCAACTTGGAGCAGATCTGTTGAAATTGCTCTTTCTGTTAAGAACAAATTGGGCTTTGTTACTGGAAAATTCAAAAATCCTTCCAAGTCTACCGATCCAGATGAGTTCGACCTATGGGAAAGAGCTAACCATATGTTGATCTCATGGTTTTCTCATTCAGTTTCACAAGATCTAGTTCCAAGTGTTCTTTTTGATCCCACAGCTCAACACGTTTGGGAGGATTTTCAAACCCGCTTCGCTCAAGGTAATCTGCCCTGAATATTTCAAATCCAAAGTTCCATTGGTTCACATGTTCAGGGCGCTATGTCAATAGCAAACTATTACACGAAGCTGTGTGGATTTTGGGATGAGTCAGATTCTTACCGCCATTTTTCCACGTGCGATTGTTGTCAATGCGGTGAAGGGAGTAAGAGGAATGCACATCATAATGAGGACCGTCTCATGCAATTTCTCATGGGGCTCAATGCAACTTATAATCCCATTCTAGGCCAAATACTGCTTTTGAAGTCGGTACCCGATATTCGGGAAGCTTATAACATGGTGACCCAGGACGAGAAACAGCGAGAGATTGGGAACAATTCGCTCGCCGAAAATTTCTCAGTTGCAGCGGCTGTGCGATTTCATAAAGGCTTCAACCCAAACAACAAGTTCTCTGGTAACTTGTCCTTTTCATCTTCTACTTCCAATACTGAAGGATCATTTTGCAGATATTGCAAAAAGGATACATATACTATTGAAAGTTGCTATAAGTTGCATGGATTTCCAGTCGGGCACCAACGGCATGATCCCAACTTTAAACCAAAATATGATCCCAATTTTAAACCACCAAGCAACTGTTCGGGACAGCAAAATCAGTAATATGGTGCTCGATCCAATCCTACTGCTGCACATGCCGTATCTCCCAACGGTGCCACTCCACCTCTCTCAGTGCTTTCCGCTGAGCAGTATCAACAATTGACCACTGCCATGGCAAATGCGCCACAATTCTCGAAAGGTAATAATGATGTTTTTGCAAGTGTCGCAGGTTTGTGTAATCATCCCTCTGTTAATTCTATCTCCTCGAATTGTTGGATTTTAGATAGTGGTGCCACGGACCATATTGCTTCTAATTCTTCTTTATTCGTTCACTCTCATCCGCCCCACACACCTTGTGTTAATTTACCCACTGGTTCCACCGTACCCATTAACTCTACTGGCACACTCCTCTTCAACAAAGATGTTGTTTTAAAAGATGTTATCCATGTGCCTTCCTTTCGATTAAATCTTTTGTCTGCCAGTAAGATTGCTCAATCCTTAAATTGTTGCGTGATTTTGTTTCCGGATTTCTGTGTTTTACAGGACTTGGCTACGGGGAAGATGATTGGATGGGGTAAGCAAAGTGGCGGCCTCTATTACATGTCACCGGATCGAACCTTACCAACTGCTTGCAATGCTACCCATCCCAATGCTACCTGGCACCATCGCCTTGGCCACTCATCACATGTATGTCTACGCCTCATCTCTAAGTCCAATTCTTCTATTTCTGTTCCTTTTGAAATTTTTTGTAATGTTTGTCCTTTGGCCAAACAGACTCGATTACCATTTCCGTTAAGTTCTATTTCTTCTACCTTGCCATTTCCATTAATCCATTGTGATATTTGGGGTCCACATAGACATCAAACCTATTCTGGTACTCGTTATTTTTTAACCATTGTGGATGATTTTACTCGTTGTACATGGTTATTTCTTATGTCTCATAAATCTGATGCTTCTTCCTTACTTAAATCTTTTTTTACTTTCGTTCATAACCAATTTAATGCACATATTAAAATCTTTCGGAGTGACAATGGTAGTGAATTTCTTTCTCTACAATCATTTTTTATAACTAAAGGTATTGAATTTCAGACCTCTTGCGTCTCCACTCCATAACAATCGATTGCCTACTCGGCTCCTTTCTAACATTACACCTTTTGAGCACTTGTATGGTCATCCACCCACTTATGACCACCTTTGTGTTTTTGGAAGTTTATGTTATGCTACTATTGTCAAACCTGTTTCTAAATTTGCTCCTCGTGCTAGGCGTTGTATTTTTTTGGGTTATCCTACAGGCCGAAAAGGTTACAAATTGTTAGATTTAGATTCCCACAAATTTTTGGTAAGTAGATATGTCCGTTTTCATGAGCATATCTTTCCCTATAAAGGGACATCTTCTCCTGATTTTCACCTCGTTCCTGCACCTGCACCTGCACCCAACCTCAACTACACCACACCTTTGCCCAATTCTACTACCCCACTTACCCACGATATACCAACCGATTACCCAACCGATTCACCTACCCCAGTTACTCCTCCCAACCCCACCAATCCGCCAACCGATTCCTCAGCCGATCAGTCTACCCACATTCCATCACCAATCACTCAACCGATTCTACCAGACCCACTACCTTCCGTTACTACTTCCACATCACCTAATGCTCATCGTCACTCAACCCGACCTCGCGCCCGACCTGCGTGGCATGCCGACTATCAAATGCCCTTTGCCCATACTGCTTCCCCACAATCATCCATTCCATCGCCATGTCCAACCCGAGGTACAAGGCACCCTCTCTCTCTCTCTCTCTCTTATTCACGTATTTCTCCTACCCATTATTCTTTTCTTGCTTCTATTTATGGTCTTCGTGAGCCCACTAACTATGATTAGGCAATTCTTGACCCAAAATGGAGGGATAGGCAAGCTGAACTTGATGCCCTTGCTCGCAATAATACTTGGTCTCTTGTTCCTTTACCTGTTGGTCATAAGCCCATTGGTTGCAAATGGGTCTACAAGATCAAGTACAATTCAGACGGGTCTATTGAACATTACAAGGCCCGCCTTGTTGCTAAAGGTTACACTCAAATTGAGGGAGTTGATTATTTAGAGACTTTCTCTCCCACTGCAAAGCTGACCACTGTGTGTTGTCTCTTAGCGGTGGCTACTTCTCGCAATTGGATCCTCTACCAAATGGATGTTCATAACGCCTTTCTACAAGGCGATCTTGATGAGGTTGTCTATATGGACCTTCCTTCTGGTCTTCGCCGACAGGGGGAGAATATGGTATGTCGGCTCAATAAGTCATTATATGGTTTGAAGCAAGCTTCCCGTAATTGGTTTGTCAAATTTTCTTGTGCTATTCAAAAGGCAGGTTTCACTCAATCCAAGGCCGACTATTCTCTATTTACCAAGTCCAAAAGCAATACATTTACTGCAGTACTTATTTATGTGGACGACATTATTGTCACCGGCAATAATGAACAGGCAATCAAGTCTCTCAAAGACTTCCTCTTGCAACAATTTCACATCAAAGATCTTGGCAATCTCAAATATTTCCTTGGATTTGAAGTCTCCCGATCCAAAAAGGGAATTTTCATTTCCCTACGGAAATATGCATTGGACATTCTGAATGATGTGGGATTATTAGGATCTCGTCCTAATTCTTTCCCAATGGAGGCATATTTGAAATTGAATCCCGATGATGGCGATCCATTATATGATCCAACCAAATACAGAAGATTGGTTGGGAGGTTGATTTACCTAATAGTAACAAGGCCAGACTTAGTATACTCTGTGCAAATCCTAAGTCAATTTATGCAGGATCCTCGGAAACCACATTGGGAAGCTGCTCTAAGAGTTTTACGTTTCATTAAAGGGAATCCTGATCAAGGATTATTCTTTCCTTCGTTCAATGATCCTACGTTAAAGGCTTATTGTGATTCAGATTGGGCGGGTTGTGAGACAACTCGACGTTCAATTACAGGATTCTGTGTATTTCTAGGAAATTCTTTGATTTCCAAGAAATCAAAGAAGCAAACCAATGTGGCTCGTTCTTCCGCTGAAGATGAATATCGAGCCATGGCTGCAACATGTTTAGAAATTACGTGGATATGGCACATTTTGGAAGATCTCAAAGTTCCACAAAGCCAGCCAGCATCCTTATTTTGTGACAACCAGGCAGCTCTCCACATTGCCAAAAATCCCATTTTTCACGAACGCACGAAACATATAGAGATTGATTGCCACATTGTTCGGGAAAAATTGCAAGCTGGAGTAATTGCCACATCGTATGTTCAATCAAAATCCGGTTGATTGGTTGCCTAATTCATTGACTGAAGATCCTTGATTGTAGCATAAGAATATTGTATATTTATTCTTTCATAGTTTAACTTCTTTCCTAGTTTAGTTTCTCTGTATGTATATAAAGAGCTTCGTATCTTTGTAAAGTATTCATTTAGAAATAAACCAATATTTCACTCTCCTAAATTCAACACCAGTTTAATTAATGACTTCCTATTTTGGTATTTTTTTAATCTTTTCTAAATTTCTTTTTAGATACACGTTATTTTTTGGATTTATCATTCATCTCGACGAAATGAGTTTACGAAGTAAAAGTAAAAAATTTTGACCAAAAGCCAAAAAAAAAAACACGAAATACAAAAATGTTTGAAATAGTCGGTATTTTTGTCTTTAGTGTTGTCCTATCTAAAATTTTTAATTTCGGCCTACATAGTTATACTTTTTTAAATTCCTCTCATCGGACGAATTATATATTAATCCAAAAAACTATGACAAAAAGCTAAACAACAAATTACGTAAAGTAAATAACACCAAAAAATGCATTTTCGTAACATATCTTTCAAACACTGCTCATGTTAAAGTCTCAAGCAGATTAGTCAAGCTCTGACATGTAGGGCGTTACTGGCGATTTCTGACAACGGCCATGGAGAAATTGTAAAGCGATCCCTGAGCCGATCCCCATGGCCGATGGTTCAATCACGTTTGCAGAAGGGCTAGGATCCAAAGCCCTAGACTCTAATGAAATGCGTAGGCAACAAAAGAATGCTCGGTACTCTCCTCCCATTTCCACCCACATACCGTTTGATCTTTGTCCATCCCCATCAACCGAGAGAACAAGTCCCTCTCGGAAGCTGCAGCAAGTCTTCGAGGAGGAATTATTGAAAGAAGTGGCGGGTCAACAACAGCAACTCAATTCGGGAAACCCTAGGTTCTCGTTGGATCTGGAGTTCCCTTGTTTGAGCAAAGATGAAAACAAGCGAGGTTCCTCCTTCCGAGAGCCTGTACCTACCGTGTCCTCGTCGGGATTTGGGGCTCACGGCCCTAAATCACACGCAAATCCCAACCCCTCTCGAACGCATCAACAGGCATTATTCGAACAAGGACTGATTGAGGAAGCAGAAGGGAGATCTGCGGTCCAACTCCAAGGTCAACCTCACGAGGTATCTTCCTCTAATCTTAATCCAAAAACTCTTTTCAATGCGAGAGGCATTCCCTACCTGGAAAGTGATCCCAATATGGGCTACAGCGAAGCTGACACTAAACCTAGACAGCCACAAAATTTACCTCAGCACGTTTCTACTAAATCCAGACAGAATCGAAATATCCCTAGAGCCAAACCAAAAAATTGGGCCTCCCTTTTGCAATCTCAGAGTCCATCAATGGACATGAAACTCGATTTTTATCCTGATCTTTTTAAAGGAAAAGAAGCTGAGGTAGAAATAGACGTTGAGCTTACAGATGTTGGTAGATGGAACAGATATTTAGTGGGCCATTTCCTTGATGGGAAGATGGCTTATCTTTTGGTGGTTTCCACTGCTCGATACCAGTGGAAAGGCTTGTTTGTGGCTGTAAAACCCGATGTTGCTGGTTGCTATCTGTTCGAATTCAGAGATGAACAGGCTAAACAGCAAATATTGGATGGTGGTCCGTATTTCTTCTCACAGAAATATTTAGTCCTTAAGGATTGGCATCGCATGATGCAACCAGTTAAAGAACAACCCTCCCACATTCCAGCATGGGTTAAATTGCATAATTTACCTCTTGAGTTATGGAACCAAGAGTGCCTAAGCAAAATAGCGAGTACAATTGGTAAACCACTTCATGTGGACCATGCCACAGCCAAAACCTCAAAGCAACCTGGCCTACTTCAAACTAAATCAACCAGTGCTAGAATTTGCATAGAGATTAGTGCTGAACATGAGCTTCCCGATGATGTGAGAATAACTGTTTGGGGAGAGAATCTGTGGTAGTGCCTATTGAATATCAGGTATTACCCCTTTTATGCAAACATTGTCAAGTTTTTGGCCATGCTACTGCCCAGTGCTCCAAGATAGCTCCCCCAAACCCCAGTCAGCCCACTCAAGAAGGGACTTCAGTGGGTAATGGGAAACCAACCTCCCTTCCTCAAGCAGACTTCAATGGAGCCTTAAATACTTCCAAGTCTGCCTTTGATAGTCCCCAAGCTGATGTGCTTGTTGATTCAGAGGTAGAGGTAGAGAATGTTGTTGTTGGTATTGTAAGTAGTACCCATCCAACTTCTTCAGTGCCTCAACTGGGCAGAGTGTCATCTGGAATGTTTGATCCAATCCAGGAAGAGGGTAGTGATTCTGAGGAAGTTCTGATGGAGGTTTTACAGGGGGTAGTTAGCAGCACATTAGAAGCAGACTCCTTACTTCAGCAACCAAGGCCAGCTGTCACTTCTGCTGGTCCAGTCACTGTTCCTGATCCTGCAAATGTTCCTGTTACAGCAACATCTGGGGTAGTGGCATGTTCAGCTCCTGATCATCTTACTCCTACGCCTCCTGATATTCAGCACATCAAATCCAAGGGGACGGTTGCGGAGTTGGCTATCAATAAGTCACTCTCCAAATCAGCTCAAAAAAAGGTGAGAAAGCAATTGAGGGAGCAATCTCAGTGTTCCTTGATCAATAAAGGCCAGTAATCTCCAGTATCCTTTTGTTAGGTAATATTCTATATTTCCATACTCTGCTACTTACTTTCTGCTCTGCTTAAAGTTGTTTTTATGTGTATACAACCTTTTAATAGGGGATTTTGGAACATTAGGGGTCTTAATGACCCAATTAAACAAAAAGAGGTTCAATCTTTTGTGAAACTTAACAAACTCTCCCTTGTGGGATTACTAGAGCATAAAATAAAAGAAGTGTTGGCATCTAGAATAATGAAATATGTTTGTCCTCATTGGAACTTTGTGAGCAATTACCCTCAAGCTCCCAGTGGTAGAATTCTTGTGTCTTGGGATCCTACTGTTATTCAGGTTCAGGTACTGGGTCAATCTGACCAATTCATTCACTGTGATGTGCAATCTAAGAGTGGAGGGGCCCCCTTTTTGGCAACCTTTGTGTATGGGGCTAACAATTATCTAGATAGACAAGCACTGTGGTCTAGTCTTCTTCTTCTTAAATCCTCCTCCCCTTGGATTGTGCTTGGCGACTTCAATGCCATTAGATTTCCCAGGGAGAAGATTGGGGGCACTTTAAGCTGGCCCCCTCATATGAATGAGTTCAATCAATGCCTGTACACTTTAGAGCTTGATGATCTTCGGTATACAGGGTGTCTATACACTTGGGCAAACAAACAAGATCCACCTCACTTTGTTAGTACCAAGCTGGACAGAGTTCTAGTTAATGAGCATTGGATGACTGCTTTTGGCAGTTCTAATGCTCATTTCTCCATTCCTGGGGTATCTGACCACTCCCCTGCCATTGTCTGCATCACTCCAAATACTGAGAAATCTCTTAAACCCTTTAAGTTCTTTGATTTCCTTGCTGACCACCCTCAGTTTCTAACAGTGGTTCAAAAGGTTTGGCGGGGAGTGATCATTGGGAACCCTATGTTCTGTGTCTGTGAAAAACTCAGACGGTTACAAGCTGAGTTTAAGCAAATCAATAAAAGGGAATTCAGTGATATTTCTAAGAGAGTAAATGACTCTAGACAACTTCTGGAGTCGCTACAAAAGGACTTAGGCACTCATCCTTCTGATCCCTCTGTTATTAGGCATGAGAGGGTCGCCCACAAGCAATTCCTTACCTTGTTAAGAGCTGAGGAAAGCTTAGCCAAGCAAAAGTCAAGAATCCAGTGGCTTAAATTAGGTGACCAGTGCACCTCCTTTTTCTTTAAATCAGTGAATAGTATACGTAATAGAAGCAAGATTACCAGTTTGGTCTTAGATGATGGGTCTCTTATCCATGATATTAAAGATATTAAATCCAAATTTGTTAGCTTCTACACTGATCTGCTTGGCTCTCCCCATCCTACTACCTACCATGGAGCTGCTAGGGTTCAACAGGTGGTCAGACAGAGACTTTCTGATGGTCAAAAGTTGGCCATGGTTGCTGAGGTCTCTGATTTGGAGATTAAAGAAACCGTCTGGTCTCTTAACCCTACCAAAGCTCCAGGACCTGATGGTTATAATTCAGGGTTCTTTAAGAAAGCTTGGCCTATCATAGGCCATGAAGTTACTGCAGCTGTTAAATCATTTCTTAGGTCTGGTCAATTGCTTCGGAAAGCAAATTCCACTATTGTAGCCTTGGTTCCTAAGGTTCCCAACCCTTCTAAGGTTGGGGATTATAGACCCATCTCTTGTTGCAACACTGTTTACAAGTGTATCTCTAAAATTCTTGCTAAAAGAATACAGTTAGCCCTTCCTTCTCTTATTGACTCTGTCCAATCTGGCTTTGTTAAAGGTAGAAGGATTGCTGATAACATATTCTTGACTCAAGAACTTATGAGAGGATATCATAAGTCTTCTTCCTCTCCTAGGTGTGCTATGAAGGTAGATATAATGAAGGCATATGATAATGTTAGGTGGGAATTTCTTTGGGACGTCCTTTCGGCTATGAATTTTCATCCTACCATGATCAAATGGTTACAAGCTTGTGTCACCACAGCTAATTATTCTCTTAGCATTAATGGGGAAACTACTGGTTATATCATTGGGAAAAGAGGGCTTAGACAAGGAGATCCATTGTCCTCTTACCTATTTGTCATAGTGATGGAGATTCTTACTTGTCTTCTTAGGGAGAAATACATGCTTCCTGATTTCCATTTCCATTGGAGGTGTGGAAGTACTAAACTTATCAATCTATGCTTTGCAGATGATCTCATGATTTTTTGTAAAGGCGATCTCATTTCCGTTAACCACATTCAGGATGCACTCACTGAGTTTCAGGCTTTGTCTGGACTATCTCCTAGTCCAGGGAAAAGTAGCATTTATTTCTCTGGGGTTAGCATAAGCTCTAGGTTATCCATTCTGAATGCCCTTGGGTTCAAGGAGGGCATCCTACCTGTTAAATATCTTGGTGTGCCTCTTATCTTTACGAAGCTTAAAGCCTCTGATTGCCAACGACTGGTGGATAGCATTACTGCTAAAACTAAGTCTTGGACAAATAGGGATCTAACATATTCAGGTAGAGTACAGTTGATTAAGAGTGTACTTTTCTCAATGCAAACCTTTTGGTCCTCTTTATTTATCATTCCCAAAAAGGTGATTAAAGAGGTTGAGTCTATCCTTAGGGCGTTTCTTTGGTTTGGCCCTGACCTCAGGAGAACTGGTGCTAAGGTCTCTTGGGAACATTTGTGCTCACCCAAGCAAGAGGGGGTTCTTGGATTTAAATCCATGCAAGTTTGGAACAAGGCTGCCATTGCCAAGCACATCTGGTTCCTTATTTCAGGGGGGGAGCAATCTATGTGGTGTCAATGGGTTAAATCTTATTTAATAAAAGGGAGGAATTTTTGGAACCTTAAAATCCCTGGGGATTGCTCGTGGGTTTAGAGGAAACTATTGAATCTTAGACCTTTGGTGCATCCATATTTTCTTAGTGTTCTAGGTGATGGCCAGTCCACTTCATTGTGGTATGATAACTGGCATCCACTTGGTCCGCTAATTCCAAAATTTGGCCCCAGAATTGCCCTTGATTCAGGTATCTCTAGGGATGCGACTGTGTCTCACATTTTACTAAATTCGAGCTGGGTTTTTCCCATCACGCAAACTCTTGAGCTAAATGAGGTAAGAAGAACCTTGCCTCCTCTTATCCCCTTACGTATGGAGGAGGCAGATCACATTAGATGGACTCTTACCCCTAATGGTCAGTTCTCAATTGCATCTCTGTGGGATAAATTGAGAACGCCCTTCCCAATAGTTGTATGGCACAAATTGGTGTGGTTCACTGCCCATATCCCAAAATGTAGTTTTATCACTTGGCTGGCTATCCAGAATAGGCTATCCACTGCTGATAGGCTGGTGTTGTTTGGCATGAACCTCTCCAATCAATGTAGTTTTTGTCAAGGAAGTGAGAGTCATGATCACCTTTTCTTTAATTGTGTATTCTCTCAGCAGGTGTGGAACTCTATGCTCTCCAAAATTAGGGTCTCTTGGTCCTCTAGAACTTGGCCTGAATGGGTCACTTTCCTCTCCAATCTAAAAGGGAAATCTTTTCAAACGGTTATTACAAAGTTGGTCTTTACAACTACTGTTTACCTCGTTTGGATTGAGAGGAATGTGAGGAAGTTTCAAGGTGTATCTTCCTCTTGGGAGGTTGTTGCTCAGAAAATTTTCTCCATGGTGAGGTCCCGACTTTTATCATTACCTACCTTGCCTCCTTTTCGGGCAGGGTGGATTGCACATGAATGGAATATAGTTGGTCATTGATTACACTCATGGTAACATAAAGCTAGGAAGGCTTTCAATGCTTCTCCTAGCTTTATCTGAGTGGTATAGCTTGTAGGCAAATCTGTCCTACTGTTAAGAGCAGTCCTGTTGCTCCTTTATGTTAAGAACACCCTTCATGCTATCTTTGGATCAGATTCTGAACCCGATTTGCATGGTGTTATGGTGCATTTTCTGCTGCACCTTCACTTGACTGGTTCTGTGGTGCACTGAGCATTGGATTATTATGTAGTGCATTTACTGCTGCACCTCTGTGGTGCATTTTCTGTAGTGCATTTTCTGCATTTCTGCATTTGGTTGGTTTGGTTCAGGAGTTAGTTGACTGTTGACTGACTAGCTGTAGCATATCCAATGAAGCATATCCAATGCATATTCTGTGTGGTATACCTTTAGTAGCAATGCATATATGACTGCTTCCATGAACTGCAGTGCATAGATTCTTGTTCAAATGACTGTTAGTCCAAATGACTGACATGGCTGTCCAGTTTGCTGTTCTGTTCTTTTCCTCAATCTGTTCTGTGCATCACTGTTCTGTGCATCACAGCTAGATGCTCAGCATTTCTGCATGTTGTATAGAAGTCTGATAGATATCCAAGAAGTTGCAGACTTTATTGTTATGTTTTGAACTGTTTTGAAAGTGCAGTCTGTTTTGAAAGTTTCAGAAGTTTCAGCTGTGCTTTTGTGCCTGTCCTGTGTGGCTCCTTTGCTGAGTGTAGCAGGTCATTGGTCAAGGGGGATACAGCTTCATGCTCCTCCTTGATCTTAATGAGGTCGATGCACACAAAAACAGAAGCAGAAGCAGGGGAGAGCAGGACTCAGCAACCTGCCTGCAAGGTTCATGTATTACTCCTACATACACAGGTAGTTATCTTATCCCCTGTGTTCAGTTGAGGTGCAGTTCTAAAAGCTTCCTCTTTTGATTGCCTAACCATTAGGGGCTGTCGTGGGATCTCCCTTCGCAGAGGGGGAATTCCTCTGCAATTATGGCTCAATTGTTTTGAAATATGTTTATGGTTCAGCTTGTAATGTTATCAGTTCTGCATCAGTTCTGTTTTAGTCTTCTGCATCAGTTCTGTTGGAATCCCTGCATCAATTCTGATGTTATGATGTTCTGAAAGGTTCAGTTGGCTTATCATTATACTTATTGTAGGAATGTTAGAATGTTGTCTTCAGTTCTGCAATTCTGAATGTAGGAATGTTGGAATGATGTCATCAGTTCTGCAATTCTGCATCAGTTCAGTTGGCTTATCATTTCTATGGCTTCTAGTTTGTTTTGTGGTTTTCTCGCCTAACCAATAGGGGCTGTCATTGGGATCTCCCTTCGCAGAGGGGGACGTCCTCTGCATTGTCTTACAGTTCTTTGGGAGCTTCAGACGTTGGAAGCTCCCTGTAGTCAGTTCTGTTTTGCTGTTCTGATCTGGTAGAGTCAGAAGTTACAAGAGTGCAATGTGCAATGTCATGAGAGGAGAGTATGCAAGGTTCATCAGTCTAGTGCATTTTGTGATGCATTTTGTGATGCATTTTCATCAGTCTGTATTGTGCAGTATGCAATGTCAATTTAGTGCATTTTGTGATGCATTTTCATCAGTCTGATCTAGTAGACCACTGCTCCTTCCATCCAGCAGTCAAAAGTTACAAGAGTGCAATATGCAATGTTAGTGCATTTTGTAACACACAACTTTCATGTATCCTTGTTGTGTCCCCAAGTCCCCAAGTCCAGCTGCCCAGTCAGCTAGCTGCTTTAGAAGATACACAAGGCACCAAGTAGAAGGCTGGATCCATACACAAGTCCTAGTTGCTAGAGGTCTCAATGATCATCACATGTTGACTGAGGTTCAATTCCAGCAGTTCAGACACGATTTCAGCATGTGGATCAGTTCTTGAATGGATTCAAGTTCAAATTCAAGTTTAGTTATTTCAGCATCTGTATTTCAGTTATTTCAGTTAATTCAGTATCATGTATAGTGATTATATCTCAGTTTCCTTGCTGGTTACCAATCACGTATATGGTTGTAATCATTTTGCCATTTGTTTTGTATCCCTCTATTAGATGGATAGGAAACAGATGCTCTACTTACCTCTAGTCCTATGTAGCCGTTTGGCGTAGGCTTTCTTTTGTTTTCCTTTTCTTTTCTTTTCCTCCTGGGGTATGCCCCTTGTAGGCTGTATATTCGGTTAGCCCTTTTTTATTTCAAGCTCATTTACCCCAAAAAAAAAAAAAAACAGTGCTCATGTTGCATATCTCCCAAAAATTAACTTATAATGCATTTTCATCACATATCTTCCAAATACTACTCTTGTTGCAAAATGCATCCTATACATATCATTCAAATACTCTGTCGATCTCAAAATACATTCTGTCCATAATTCAAAAAGCAAAAAAATTAAAATTAAAAAGCCAAAAAGTAGGCTCCCAAACACCCCTAACAGTCGCCCATGCTACCAACCCCACCCATCGCCGCCCGCGACTCCAAAAACCAAAAGCTCACCCATGCCAAACATCACTCTGTAAAGTGGGAAAGAATAAGTGCTTAAGAGAGAGAAAGAGGGGGATTTTTGTGTATGCTATTTTTCCAAAGAAATCACCCACCCCGACATATCACCATGGAAGCTATGTTGTGGTGAATCCGACCCCAAAAAAAAAAATGGAGGATTCGTCTGGCTGATCAAAAAGAATAAGTGGAGGTTTCGTCCATTCTTGTTGGGTCTTCAGTGGTAGATAGAGGAGGGTTTGTCTTTTGTCAAGTGATGTGCCTCCATTGTGAAAATTGGAAAGAAAAGTTCACATAAATCAGAGAAATAAATTCGGAATACCGAAAACCATCCCGATCAACCGATAACGTGATTTGTTTCATTACTTTATATAATTGAGGTGTGAAATTGGTAATAAAAAGAAAGAAAAAAAACTTGAACTGGATGGGTTTTGTGCAAAAATTAGTTGTTGTTTTTTGAGGCTTTCGTATTGGGGAAGCACTCAAAATGGCTATTATTGTGAAAAACGAACATTAAAAAGGGTATTCAAGTCTTTTACTCCTAAAAACTAACATCGTTTAAACTACAGTGATGGACTGGGGGAATCAGGATAATATTTTCAAAAGTAGGGGAGGTCAGTGATATTTCAGAAACGTCAAGGGAGGTTTTTGAATTTGTCAGAAACCAGAGGGGAGGTCAGTGAAATTAACCCAAATGAATTGGTTCTTATTAAAACTGGATATTTGTGCGCACCGGGTGTTCAACATGCTCAGGTACAATTTACATTTATTTTTTGCTATTTTCTTCTACAAAACTATCTACTGCTGCCAACATCAAATGTGTATTATTTACACTAATCATTTTATAATACAGGCATTTCAAAATAAGCTTGAACCAGTGCTTGAAAACTTAAATTATCATGAATCACATCTTAAACAGAATGACAAATTGAACCTGGACTGTGCCTCTTGATCACCCTGCATATGAATGAAGCAATCACCAATCAGTTTGTTGATGCTTTGGATCTCAAGTTGTTTGATTATGTCTTTATCACAATGTTACCAAATCATGAAGTTCGCGCTGTTGTGTTCGATGCAATTCGCAATAGCAAAAGACTATGAATGGTTTTAGGATAAGAGCAAGATCAACAGTTTTTGGGGTTTGACTGTACAAGAATTATGCAGATGTGTATATAATGGAAAACACCAGCAGTAGTACTTAAGAAACTTTTTAAAAATGTAGGAATTATGGTGTTCTGGGTTTGTAACAAATATTAACTTAAATTATGCGTATGGTTAGCTCAATTTTAGAAACTAATTATCTTCTGTCTTCTAGATGTTTATATATACATACACAAAAATATAGACTCAACCATAATTTAGCTTATGATTGTGTTCGCCTAGGCTTTCTTTCGAGATATGCAATTAACTTTTTAGAAACTAATTATCTTCTGTCTTCTAGATGTTTATATATGTACTGAATTCCCAAAAAAAAAAAAAAGAAGATGTTTATATATGTACATACACAAAAATATAGACTCAACCATAATTTAACTTATGATTGTTGTGTGACCCGGTAATCCTTGGTCTGAGCTCCTCTTCAATGGGTTCATGAGTCGCCTAGCCTTCTTGCCCTAACTTGAACAGTGAACGCACAACTAAGACCTGGCCGGAGCTTGCCCAGCAAGTCCCTCTGGTGAGAGGATGAGAATGTGCAGAGAACAAAGCAAGAGACTAGGGTTTGAATGTGAGATTTTGTGTGTACCTCTTTAGGGTTGCATCACTTGATATTTATAGAGTCTGTTTGGCTTGCTCTCCAATTACTGGCACATGTCTTGCACGGGTCGGCTGATGTCATCGTGACGTCACCGATAAGATCTGGTAACCGTTTATGGAATGAGCTGGTGCCCCCATGTGCGCTAATCATTGTCGCCTGGCGTAACCGCTTTCAGCGTCTGGGGTGGAGCGTGGTACTGAGGTGGGTTGAGCCCCGTCCTTAGCCAAGCTCACAGGCGGAAGGCTCAGAGAGACGAAGAAGTGATGGGGCCATCTGCACAAACCCCTATCTTGGCTAAGCCGAATAGTTCCTCTTGCGGCCGAGGCATCGGGTCGATGGGATGGGATCCTTCTCCGAGCTTGGACCACTGTCAAGCATGTCCTTCAGCGACACTGGATCTAAACGCTGTCTTGGGCTCGGACCATGCCTGAGGAAGTACGATCCGAGCTGTTATGTTCGGCCTATTACAATTGTGTTCTCCTAGGCTTTCTTTCGAGATATGCGATTCAGTTAATTGCAAACTTCAGTCTCGGAATTTCACATGCTTTTTATTAAGGGCAAATTTTCGTAGTCGTCCCTCTAGTTTTACGGTTGTCTCAATTTCGTCCCTCCAGTTTCAATTGCAACCAAATAAACCCTGTAGTTTGTTTTATGTTCTAAATTGGTAAAATCGTTCACACCATGAATGAAACTAACGAAAAAAATTGGTTTTAGTTTCAGGGCTCTCTTATGATGCCCATTGAAAGGCCTTAGAGTCAAAAATTCATTATAACCATTTAAGATAAAATGATCAGAAAAATAAGATCTTGGCACCGGTTCAAACAGATTGAAAATTGGAACACTTAATTTTTTAACTATATTTTTTAATATATAAACGGTGTAAAAATCCAATATGACCATTTAAGATAAAATGATCAGAAAAATACGATTTTTGCACCAGTTCAAACAGATTGAAAATTGGAAGGAGGATAATTTTATGGAAAGATGATGATTTTAAGATAAAACGTAAGCGTTTGCTAGTTTTTATGGAAGGAGGATGATTTTCGCACTCCAATTTTCTCCGGAGGTGCTCCTCTCTGTCTCCATTAGGACAAAATTACTAAATTATCCTCCTCTCTAGGCACGGCCAGCCCCAAAACGGCGTCATTTCAGACTGTTTATATATTAAAAATATGATTAAAAAAATAAGTGCTCCAATTATCAATCCGGTTGAACCGGTGCGAAGATCTTATTTTTTTGATCATTTTATCCGAGATGATCATAATGAATTTTTTGCTCTAAGGCCTTTCAACGAGCACCCTGAGGCTCCTTATTTAGTTTCAGGATTCTCTTACGGTGCTCATTGAAAGGCCTTAGAGCCAAAAATTCATTATGACCATCTAAGATAAAATGATCAGAAAAATAAGATCTTGACACCGGTTCAAACGGATTGAAAATTGGAACACTGAATTTTTTACACTGTTTATATATTAAAAAATATAGTTAAAAAATTAAGTGTTTCAATTTTCAATCTGTTTGAACCGATGTCAAGATCTTATTTTCTGAACATTTTATCTTAAATGGTCATAAAGGATTTTTGGCTCTAAGGCCTTTCAATATGCACCCTAAGAGAGCTCTGAAACTAAAATTAATTTTTCCGTTAGTTTCATTCACGGTATGAACGATTTTGAACATAAAATAAATTACAGGATTTATTTGGTTACAATTAAAACTGGATGGACGAAATTGAGACAACCGTAAAACTAGTGGGACGACTACAAAAATTTGCCCTTGTATTAATGCTTCTCGTCAAGAATATCTTCTATAAGTCATAGATATTGATAAAGTCTGCTCCGAACTTCATATGTGATCCGCACCCAAGATTGTATAATCTTGGGGGCTTTTATCTTTTCATTTGTAGCGTTTCATCCCTTATTATTCCTTTTTATCGCATTTTGCTCGTAAGCTTTCGTTTTGATGATTTCAGGTAAAATGTGGTAACTTCGTGCTTTTAACGTCAAGAATTTCTCTCGAAAGAATTTCACCATTCGAGGCCACGTGGCATTGGCCCGACAAGCCCCGCCGGGTGATTATAGAAGGACTAAGGAAGCATTGGGCCGATGTCGGGCCGTTACACCAAGCAAAGCAAAAAAATTACAATTCTGCCGTTCATGAACCGGTACGGGTTCACTCATGAACCGGTTCATGAAGGTCAGTTTTCAAAGATTGGAAGAAATGCAAGGCCATGAACCGGTACGGGCTACTTATGAACCGGTTCATGCTGGAACAAATTTGCCCGAAATTTCCACCTTTTTTGCTTTTTGCTTTTTGGATTTTTGTGGGTTCTCTCTACTTTTGGGATATTTTGGGATATTTTTGGAAGAGAGAGGATGACTTTATTAAGCCTTTTGTTCCTCTCTCCCTCATAACTTCCCTTGTCATCTCTCTCTTCAATTAGCTAGAGTTTTATCTTTCCTCCATTGAAGTCTTGTTTCAAGCTTTTGCCTTTCCATTTCACTTGTAAGTTGTTGCCTTTTGTCACTTTCTCGTTAATTAAAGTTGTAGCTACGGTTACGGTTATCAATAAAATCAAGTTTGTTTTCGATTTCATCGATTAAAAATTATGTCTCGTTTTTATGCTTTGTCTAGTCTTTTAGCTATGTGTGAGTAGTTTTTGGCTAAGTCTCGGGATAATCTTTCCCGAGGACTTAGGTTGTTATTTGGTTCTCGAGCCATCGGGCTTTTAAATCATGATTTCCGGAATAGAGCTTAACTTGCATTTTCGGTCTAAACTAGGGGTGTTAACCCCTTGGTAAGGAGCTTAGTCAAGCGGTCTTGGCTAATGACTTACCGAGGCCTAGTGGCCTCCTTTGTGTTCGATAAATATTAAAAACAAGTTGGTTCGCCTCCGGAAAATCACATCTTTTGTTAAACGTAGTCTTTTCAAGTAAAATCATCCGGGCTTAAGCGCGCGGTCGTGACTCTCGCCTGAGTTATAATCGAGAACCGGTAATGGCCTTTGTCAAGGGTTAGAAGACCCCGAGACTTGCCTCTTTAAGTTAATTAAGCGTAATTCTAGTCTTCGTTCTAGTCGTCTCTTTTTAAAAGCAAAACCAAGTTAGCCGTCTTCAAGGCCGAAATCCGTTACTTACAAAACCTACAATCGGTTGAGTGATTGGTGATGGACATCCATTTGGTGGAGGATCCAATTGCGAGAAGTAGCCACCGCTAAGAGACAACACATAGTGGTCAGCTTTGCAGTGGGAGAGAAAGTCTCTAAATAATCAACTCCCTCAATTTGAGTGTAACCTTTAGCAACAAGGCGGGTCTTGTAACGTTCAATAGACCCGTCTGAATTGTACTTGACCTTGTAGACCCATTTGCAACCAATGGGCTTATGACCAACAGGTAAAGGAACAAGAGACCAAGTATTATTGCGAGCAAGGGCATCAAGTTCAGCTTGCCTATCCCTCCATTTTGGGTCAAGAATTGCCTAATCATAGTTAGTGGGCTCACGAAGACCATAAATAGAAGCAAGAAAAGAATAATGGGTAGGAGAAATACGTGAATAAGAGAGAGAGAGAGAGCTAGAGAGAGGGTGCCTTGTACCTCGGGTTGGACATGGCGATGGAATGGATGATTGTGGGGAAGCAGTATGGGCAAAGGGCATTTGATAGTCGGCATGCCACGCAGGTCGGGCGCGAGGTCGGGTTGAGTGACGAGGAGCATTAGGTGATGTGGAAGTAGTAACGGAAGGTAGTGGTTCGAAATCCGTTACTTACAAAACCTACAATCCGAATCAAGCTATAATCGAATTCTCTGTGGGAACGAATTCAAGGCCGAAATCCGTTACTTACAAAACCTACAATCCGAATCAAGCTATAATCGAATTCTCTGTGGGAACGATCCCGGACTTCCGGATATTATGCGTACAACGACCTAGCCCTACGCTTCGGGTATCTATCAACCTTATTGAAAAGCAAGGTTCTGGCGTAAGCAATACGCTTGAAGGATTTGCAGCAAAAAAACTCTAATCTTTTGGATTGTATGATAGGCAAAAAAACCTACACCTAAACATCCTTCCAAACTTTGAATTCAAAAATCTTTGGCTTTGTATATTTGCCATCCCGGCTTTTTATCCAATCTGTTATACAAGTTATTGCACCCTAAACAAACTTCACAGGCACGAGGTTTTCGTGTGCAAGCTCCACCTAGTATCAAATCTAACGAGTGAATTAGCTCAGGAGTAGGGCTGCAAACGAACCGAGCCGCTCGTGAGCGGCTCACGACTCGGCTCGTTAATAGCTCGTTCGAGCTCGACTCGATTCATAAACGAACGAGCTCGAACTCTACTACCTAGCTCGTTTAACAAACGAGCCGAGCTCGAGCTGCCTTAAACTCGGCTCGTATGAGCTCGCGAGCTGACCTTTATTTATATATATATATATCTCTATTATAAAACAGAAGGGTGTGGGGACAAGTTGTTAGAACGGCTTAGATTCATTTAATCCAAAGGCTGTAGTGCATCCTCCCACTCCCGGTTAAGTACCCATGATTTTCACCTAAATCACACAACTGCCATCCTCTTCTAACCGGAATGCGTAGTGCCGTAGGCACGGGTTAGCACTAGTATATATATAATATATGTATCTGTATGTATTATATGTATCTGTATGTATATATACATATACATATAATGTATATATAATATATATACATTTCTCATGCGTACCGAGCCGAGCCGAGCCGAGCTCGAGCTCGGGTACAATGTTGCGAGCCGAGCTCGAGCCAAGTCTGTGCAGCTCGAGTCGAGCTCGAGCCAAGTCTGTGCAGCTCGAGTCGAGCTCGAGCCGAGCTCGAGCTGATGTTTATTCTGGCGAGCCGAGCTCGAGTTGCGTGAAACTCGACTCGGCTCGGCTCGTTTGCAGCTCTACTCAGGAGGTTAATTTGATACTACAAGAAAGTCTCATCGTTCCTCCCAATCTCAGGAAAACAAATTCACCTTTTTCTTTACGAATAAAAGCTTAAAACAAGGCTCATCAAAGTGTGATATATTATTACCTTTCAAAACTAATTGCAAGTTTGCAACCTTGTTTTTCAATTCTCCAAAACTTGCTTCACAAAATTTGGTAAAAGGATTAGGCTAGTGATTTTGCCACACCCTGCAAATGTATTTTTGGGTGTAAAAATACACTTGCAGGGTGTGACAATAACAAAAAAGGATGTGACAATATCATTTCCCAAGGATTATCTCTTCAGGGATATTATCTAAATTAAATTCATCATTAATAACATGATGCTAGTACTTTTTTTTAAAATAAGGAAAAATTAGTGAAAGTGTTGAAAATACTTCTAATATCCGCTCATCATTTTTCTAGGAAAATGATTTTGTCACTCTTTTTTTTTGTTAACGTCACTCCCCTGAAAGTATATTTTTGCACCAAAAATATACTTGCAGGGGAGTGGCATTAATTAAAAAGGGAATGGCAAAATCAGCAGCCTTTTTCTATTCTCCTAATCAAAATACTCTCTTTCCAGATTTCCAAATATGCTACAGTACTGTTTAATATCCAAACTGTGAGAAGTGAGAACTACTTTCCTCTAAGTCAACATAAGAAGCAAGTTTTCAAAGGGAAGGGGATCGCTACATTGAATTCTGCACAAACCCAAAAAAGTTAAATACAAATCCGAGAAGCTTGATGCATAGATTCAAACAAGCTGGGAAAAAAGGGGGAAAAAAAAAAACCACCAAAGAACATTTGAGGTCATCATATCATATAGATGGTAGGGCGAGAGGGGGCATCAGTTTTAAAAAGCTCGATGTTGGAGCCTCATGATTATAGATCAGCCCAAATATATATTGATCTTCTCATCATCTGCCCCCTCTGAGTCTTTTGCATGTTCAAAAAACGTAAAAAGGGAAATCGATGTGATGAAGAACAACCATAGACGAACAAAGAAACAAGAAAGAAACACGCACGCACACAGTTCCAGGGCGTGAAATATCGAAAACTGGAAACGATATGATTACCGATTGATAGTAATCTGCTGGGTAGGTACCTATATGATGTATTATATAGAAGACAGACGAAACAGAGGAAGCACAATGCAAAACCCTAATTCTCTTTGTAGTTTGCTTCTCGGGCCCAGCCAGTAGCAGTATATTGGGTCCAACTGTTTCTGATTCTCGGCCCATATCTTACGTATAGGCTTCGACCCAGAAATAGTTAACATTTGGGCTCCACTTGACCCAGTCCACATGGAAGCCGCTCGATGGAGACCCAAAAGTAAAATTTGGCTGAGGCTAGTGGTTCTCAATTTTATCTCCCTCAGCTTTTCAGCAAAACTCATTTATGGAGAGAGATTTTTGGTTGTTTAGTGCTTGTGCATATCTGCTTCAATTATTTAAGTGTAGTTGGTAAGGAGATGAGATTGATGATGAATATGTTTGTTAGAGATGTGATTATTAATATCATGTTTGTTTCACATGGGATAAGATTGAGATTGGTAATAAGAAGGGATTTAGGTGTACTTACTCCCACCAATTACTTCCAACCAAGTACTCCAAGTACTTCCAACCAGGGGCCTCTCTGGATCTCACCACAAGCACATCCAGTATGTTCAATATTTTTTCTAGGAACAATGAGGGGAAATACCCAATAAAAGATTAACCTTTCCTACACATAAAATCCAGACCCCAAAAAAAAAAAAAAAAAAAAACCAGGTGAAATCAAGAAATTCAATTCCAAGATTCCTCCAGTACTGTCAAAACAAAGTGAGAATAACTATGGGTATTCAAAAGTCAGTTGATTAGCAATTTGTGAAATATAAGATAAAAAATGGAATGAGCAATTACAAATTTTGTGAACTTCAGAGGAGTATGATTTTGAATCACAAACATTCACAGCATTATGAGGTTTGGCCTGATTCTCTTTCTCGTTTGAACTCCTATGTTTTGGAGGGCTAAGAGCTTCACTTCTGAAGTTTTGGCCTTTTGCTTGGACTGTCTCTTTACTCTTATCAACTCCTCAATATTGGAGGGCTAAGAGATGAATTTGCCATTATGCCATTTTGGCATTATGATATCAATTCAGTCTTGGTGTCACTGATGCTTACTCTTATCAACTCCTAAACATGAGCCCTAGTAGCTGCAGTGTTTTTTTGGACCCCCTGTTTTGGCCTCTTTGTTTCTTGTCTGCTTTTCCCTCATCCAACTCTTTGTTGGAAGTTCTTGTTTTTCTTTTCCTAGTCCATGTATCAATATCATGGATTAGGTTTTCTCTTTTCTTTTTCTTAATGTACCCTATCAAGGTTTTTAATAAAAAAAAATTTGCCGATCTAAAAAAAACATTCACAGCATGCATTCTCCAAAGGTATAAAGTACAAGTCCAAATTTTAACAACTTAAAATGTAGAAATCAACGTTCAGACATTCTTCAGAAAAATAACAAAGGGAAGAGTTTCAGCAAATTTTTTCATGTTTAATGGAACTCAAAACAAGAACTAAAATCTGTGATCTTTTTCTTTCTTCACTGAAGATTTTTGACAAACACTTGGTAGGCATACCAACAGCATTCATCTATACATGCATACCATTAATAAAATGCTTTCACATATCAGCAAAATGCCTTCACATATTAGGATCTGGCCTTTCACCAAATCTGGAATTTACCATCATAAATTTTTAGCCCTTGTTAATAAACTAAAACACAAAGAGAAGGTCAAAAATATCACAGTAAAGGAGCTGTTGTTACTCGCCGGAGGTAGATATTTCGAATTTCCAGCCACCAAAGAAGATGGTGTCGTCTGTTAGCAACTGTTGTTTCCTGATCGTGAGAGAAAATGATGGGGGCTAGGGTTTGTACGTGCTTATAACCTACAGGTAATTTGGTCATTACAGGTTTAAACAAGGCTATTTTTGTATTTGTGCATTGGCAAGGAGTGGACTGGATTGTCAATACCAAGTGGGAGAGGCCATTCTCAATACCCCCTAAGGGCCGGCTCCCAAACCCACTGGACTCATAGTCCACACCTATTTTTGGTTACCAAACAAGTTATTGTGAAACCTATGGGATTGGTAGTCCAATCCCAATCCCAAAGCCTAATATGGTTATCAAATAGAGCCATAGATCTAATTGATACATCATTGGATTAGTCTCCTATAATAGAATCAGATGTAAGACAAGTCATATGAACATCTCTTTGCTTTCAGATACCAGATATGGTACAGGATGTATAGGAAAAATGTATCATCAACCAACTTTCAATCGTGGGTACATGTATATCCTAACCATACTGAATACTATGATCTACCATCCTGATCCAAACTGAAAAGGCAACAACACTAACTACGAACACCGACATGTGTTTACATGCACATGCGGACACCTAGATTATGCTCACATAATGCGATTAAATCGTAAACGTTACTTTTAAAGCAAATGGAAACTAAGTTAGTAGGATCTCTCAAACTTTCAAGAATTTAACCTAAACCATTGTTTCGTGCATTTGAAATATGCACACACTCATTTGTCACACAAACTGTAAGCTTCCAAATTTGGGATTGTCATTAGCTCACCAAACCAGGGTTTTATTCACTTGCAAGAACTTTACCATCTTACATGACCTAAACGTAGCCGGTTAGGGCTGCATCAGCTTACCCCCCCTACAGGAAACAACCTGCAAATCTCTCAGGCAAATGTAGGTGAGAACAAAGGTTAGGCATAGTGAAGTATAGCTAGCCAGTAACCACAAATACTTCAAACGAGAATAAGAACATTTGCATTCTTGCAGAGCTTCAAACACCAGGCAAGGCAATCCACTAAGCTTTGAAATCCACTCCTAATACCAAACAGAGTAGCACCCTGATACGACCTTCAAACCAATCCAATAAACACACTGCCCTTTCATACAGCAGAAGGCTAATAGTCATCTGTTCACATGTTTCTCTATGACCAAAGTTATCAACAGTAATTCCTCTCCCACCAGAGGGAACCCCCACCTTAAATGCAAGTTCCATGAGACACTTGGTAATTGCCCCAATCCTGATGTAACTATAATCGATCGGACTTTCACATGAACCAATCTTAGCATAATATTGGAACTTTGCTACTCTTTGCAGCCAATCTGGAGTACATAAGCATGTTTCGAGAATTCATCACTGCCTTCACCATGAGATTCAACAAAAAGAGCATAAGATTTTTTACATCATGATCCATGAAACACTTCAATCTAGGACAAATATGGGGTGCTCCACATAACCTTGCTACACACAATCACCAAATATCACACCAGCTACTTTTCAGTACAGTCCGCCAACAAGTGCAAGCAAAAATAAAGGGTCGTCACCTTTTGTGAACGAGCGGGGAGCGCAACAGGGCCTTTGGCTCCACGATCATCCCCATATTTCCCTATATATTAGAGAATCCAAATTGGTTCTCATTAGAAAGGAAATACCCTAACCTTCCTTTTCCCAGACTTCCTTAACTATGGTTTAAGGTGGTTGATCACTTGACCTTATACTTCATGAAAGCTAACAGATCATCATTTGAGGGCTACAGAGGCCCTTTCAGAGGACAGTAACACCTTTGAACGTGTTGAAGGAAAAGACAGAGAGGGTAACAAGGTTGGTTTTGGATATGCGGATCTCGATTTGAAACCTGTGAAGGATTTGAAATCTGTAAATCTCCTTATACAGTTATAGAAAATGTGAAGGTCATAGGAGTCACTCTTGATTACAAATTGTAATAAACAGAGATCTACATAATTTTAAGACCCTTTTGTACAGCCACAGCTTCAAATACAATAGGCTCAAATACACATTACAGCAGAACATTAAAAAATGTGCTGCTACATATGCACCAAACTTTAAAAGCAGCAAAACTAACTGCTCATGGACCGCAAGGAAATTGCAATTGAAACCAATGGGGCTCCCAAGTGGCAATTGACAGAACACCATAGCAAAGTTCCAAAGCCAATTGTGGAAAATAATAAATCCATAACAAGCCATCAAACATGCAGGTAGGACTGATCTAATCTAGAATCAACCGAACTTGAGATGTACGATGACTTTTCATTGGGGGTCATCAAACACGAAGAGAAATGGAGATCATCACAAGAGTGGCACCCATTAAGGGCCTAACTAAAGAAAAAGAAAAAAAAAACACACTACTACCAAAAAAGGAAACAAGCTGAATGTATCGATCACCCAACAAAAGGGCACAACAAAACAAAAACAACCCCAACCTATAGAACACAACCGACCAAAGATTGTCACAGGTCCATTCTTGTCAGCGCCACCCGTTAAATTTGGTCATAGGAACTCTCACAAGGCTGCCCAATTTGTTTTTGAATGTTACACTCTACATCTCTATATTTTTATTTTTATTTTTTTGATCCGCCTCTACATCTCTAATTGAGGTATGGGAAAATTCGTTAGAGTCAATGCAGGAAGCCGGAACTTCAAACTTTGTGCCCTCGCTAAAAAGAAGGTGAAACATTTGGTTCTGAAAAGAAACTACTTCCGAATAAGGATTCACGAAGAACTAGAAAGACAAATAAGGATTCACGAAGAACTACTTCCGAACAAAGAGGGAGCAATCTCCTCTGAGTGAAACAAAAAGGGCAAAGCAAAGCAAACAATCTCGCACAAATTGACGAGCGCAATAGACCAAATGCTTAAGAAGAAATCTCCAAGAAAGAACTCTTTAAATGTAGCACACACTTGGTTAAGATATCATAATTAACAACTACCTTCTCAAAATTAAAATCCTATCATACAAAACCAGGAAAAGAAGTTCTTAAAAATTATCTCTATGATATTAAACAATTGTGGGCATCCCATTTTCAACTTACAGTAAAGCCACATGCTGCTGTCACACCTTAAGGTGGGCCATTATTTGTTGAAGTGTGTTGCCCACCCTTGTCCTATATACTGTAGCACCTGTACTTACGTAGAAAACCAACACATGCCCTAATGTTTCAAAATTTCAACATTCTAACACTTGCTCTTTTTTTATTTTAAAAAAGGCAAATCTTCTTCTACTACTAATCTAAGCGGAAAGGGGCTAGGACTGGTGGGGTTTGAACCCTCAACTGATGCAAGGAGTATAGGGCGCCTATCACTTGGCTGCCAATCCATTTGCAAACATACTCAAAGCACCATACACTTGGCTAATGTTGCCACAAACAAGTACTTTTACCGTCACACCAAAGAAATTCCCACACCTTTCATGTGTCTAAAAAAAACTAATGCATGAGTAATTGTCTACCATAGTTCCTATTTACTTCTGATCAAATTGATTACAACGCCAAATCATCCACGGACCAGTAGAATAGAGCCAAGAATTTTGGGACTATTAATAGCACACTAGATTGAGTTGTTAATGACGCAAAAACATTTTCTTGGTGTAACAGGCATTTTCAAGTGTACACAATTTGGCAGTTCTAAAACAAACAACTTACTAGCTAAGTTTGTTCATGTTTTGAATTTTATGGCATCAAATCTACAGAGTCTCATCAAATGAGAAACATTACTGCAATAACCCCCAATGAACCATTTTCCTCATTCATCACCTTATTGTCTATGTTTTATGTCACAAACAAGTAGGAACAAAAACATGCGAAAGAAACAAAGATATGAACAAAGAAACAATTCAATACCAAAAACAAACACCACACACCCTCATATTACCACTATTGAAGAGAAAAGGTACTTGAACCAGCCCAAACTTGCATTTGCCGTATCAGGAAAAGCCCTTGGGAAGCTTCTGAATAGCCGAACACAGTTTCCTTCTGGAACCAACAGCATTAATCCCCATATCCTTGAGATCCTCCAAAGTCAACAAAGGCAACACTTGATCATCCACCTCATGTATCACGAACACCGCCGCGTACCGCCCCAACCCCAACCCAACCAGCCAATTCCTCACCCCATCATCAAGAAACCCGTTGCATCGATCCCGGTTCAACCCCCTCTCACTCCCACCACCCCCGAAATTCCTATCCCCACTCGTCTCCGGCACCCCCCCATTGTCCGAAACCCTAACCCTACCACCATTCCTCCCCCAGTAATTCAACCCCACATTGTCAACCGACTGCACAGGACTCTGTTCTTTCCCCGAACCCTCCTCGATTTCCGGCTCGAACTCCCTTATTAACTCTTCCTTATCTTTTGTATTACTTTCGCCTTCGATTCTACTTCCGTTGTTATTATCATTACTCATCGCCGCCGTCGTCCAATTCGTCCTCACTCTCTTCGCCGTAGTGATCGCAGTAGCTCTCTTCGATTTCGGCTTGTGGTGTCCGAAATCGAGATTGACGTCAGCAGCGTCCAGGATTTGGTGGCTGTTGACGACGAGATTGGTTAAAGGGCGAGTAGTAGTTTTTGAGGATTTATTAGAAGGTACAAGAAGAGCAGGGTGTTTGTAAAGCCTCCATGGCTTGGGTCGACCGGGGGCGTGAGAGTCGTATGAGAGGGTCGCCGCCGGTTGGTCGCCGATCTCTCCTAAGCGGACGCTAGGCCGGCGCTGCCGCTTCGGGGCTAAACTCGGCCCGAGGTTACTGTTATTTGTGGTGTCGACGGATGCCTGTAGTATTGCTGGCGTGGCGGCGTTGGTGGTGGTTGTCGTTGATGTGGTTGTGGGGGCGTCAAGTGGGAATTCCGGTGGGAGCAATTCAGCCATTAGAGAGAGAGTAGTGAAGTGGAAGTTGTCAGACAAGGAAATGAGGTGAGAGTGAGATTAAGGAGAGAATTTTGTAGCAGTAGTCCCTTTGACTTCGGTTTAGTTCCCTTCGCTCTCTTGGTCTTGGTTGATCGTCTATCGGGAAGCGCCATTTTTATATGCTCTCTCTCGTAGGCTGGCTGGTAATGACTAATGAGGGGTTAATTTCACTTTTAACCCCTAAACTATATACTCCTATTTTGTTGTTCAATCCGTCGCTCATCTTCTAGTTAGAGCATCTCCAATCCAACACCTTTCAAATCTCTATTTGAGAGAATCAAATTAATCTATTTTATTTGAAAAGTAGATTTAGAGAATTGTACTATTTATCTCAACTCCAACCCAACACTCTATTTCTCAACTCCAACACATATTTGGAGGAGATCCTCTATTTTTTCCTTCATCCTCTATATTTAGAGGATCAAAGTTCATCCTCCCAAATGGAGGAGAGTTTTAGAGGATGGTTTGGAGAATGTTTTTCCTCCAAAATGAAGAAATGGAGTATGGGTAGGAGATGCTTTTAAGCATATAGGGCTGCAGCGGCTGTTCTAAAAATCCAGTGAACCGTGAAACTGGTCCAAATCAAACCAAATTGATTTGTACGTTTTGAATTGGATTCGTGGATTAATAGTCTAGACACGGATTCAAAAAGTAAAGAGAAAATAACGGCCTAGGACGTGTTTTGATAATTAATATTCGCCAAGGACATTTTTAGCATTAACAAATGTTTTCAGTATGTCCTTAGCGGGTATTAATTATCAAAACACGTATTGGACCGTCATTTTCTCAAAAGTAAAAAATCATGAGATACGGACTGGTCCACGAATTTTCATTTTAGAAATCGTGGTTACCCGAACCGGAATGTGAGATATTTATTACATGTACAAATTATTTTAAAATATAAATGTATGCTTATGTGTAAAATAATTTTACCTATTTTTACCTTAACGTGATATAATGGATCCATACAAAACCTAAAGGAGGTAAAGTTTGATTCTTATAGGCCTGTTCATCTAACTGTGTCCGACTCAAAAGCTCGGGTCTGAACCGAAAAGGAGAGAGAAGCCAGACCTTGATTGCTCGATAGCATCTAAACAACATTTGATCAATAGTTTCTGGGCACATCCCACACAGCGAGCATATTGGATCAACAGATACTCTCCTCTGAAACATTGCATTATTAAAAAATGTTTTAACTTTCATGGGTGCGTTAATCCGCCAAATTCGTTTCCACTTTCCATCGTCCCCAATCGTCCCGCTTGTTTGGCCCCTTACAATTGCATTCCCCCTCTGAGCATCCAGTAAATCCTTAGCTCCAAATCGCCCTGTTGTAAAGCCTACCCATATGCGTTTATCAGGAACCCCAGTGGTGCTAATAGGGATTTTCAAAATCTGGTCCACATGCATCCCTCTGGTTAAACACCTCCTTCACAACATCTTCCTTCCAAACTTTCCTCTCCATGTCAATGAGATCACTAACCATGGTCCATCTATCATCAGTTGGATTCGGAGTTAGGATTTTTGGGTACAGTGGGTCTAAAAGCCATGCATGGGTCACTCCAAATTTTTATTTCCTCTCCATTCCCCACCCGCCATTTCCAGTTTGTTTCCAACACCTTGTTGCTTGCCATGACGCTCTGCCAAGCCCATGATGCCGACTGTTTTGGTTGTGCCTCCAAGAAAGAATTACTATTTGGGAAGTATTTAGCTTTGAAAACTATTGAAACAAAAAATAATAAAGAACACAAGAATTACGTGCTTCGGCGGTATGCCTACTGCACGGGGAAGAGAGGAGGGATGGATCTTTTATTCCAAATGAATGAGTAATGGATGAATACAATCAGTTGTATTTAAAATGTTGGAGAAAAACCATATAAGGCAAGTCCTAATGTGGTCAACAATCCACACCCACATAGGAGTAAATCTCTCCAAAGATTGGAACCAATTTCCTAATAGGAACCCATCAAATCTTCCGGGCAAATCAATCCTTATTAGGCCCAAATCTCCTCCTTCTCTTCAACACTCCCCTCAAGTTGGTGCGAAGATGTCAATCAAGCCCAACTTGGATATAATCGCTTGAAAGTTGGCTGCAGCAAGACCTTTGGTGAATACATCAGCCAATTGTTGGCTACTGCGAACGTAGGGAGTGGAAATAATCTTTACATAATGCCAAGATCTAGAACTATCACGATTATCACAAAACAAACATTAAGCGGAACTTAAGGAATCAAGAACGGCGTACGCGGATCCATTTATGCGGAACTTGAGCAATCCGGCAAGTGACTGTAGCGACCATAATTTACTAGAGCATTAAGCCCTAGGTGGAAGACGGGTTTCTCTCCCTTGCCTTTCTTTCTAGCTGTTTAGTATCACACGTTATATTGATGGAACCCTAGACGCTCTTTTATAGGCAGAGAGAGGACCGGTTTCCTTATTAAACATTATACTCACTTCCCATCAAAGCAGAGTCTATTTAGGAAACGGCTTCTCTATTTGACCAATACAATAAATAAAGATATGGAGAATCCTATTAAACTCATAATCAATATGTGCCATATAAAATATGTGGGCCACCAAAATGACTAAATTAAAATTTAGTCTTACATTCTCCCACTTGGCCCATATGATAACTTAAGTAGAGTTTAACAAGAAAAACATAAGGCGCGCCATAAGTCCATATCAAGTTCTTCTTAATTTGGTCACAATCATAATACTATAATTAAACAATCCACTAATGCGAGTCATGGCGGTTCTATATCACAATGACACAGTCCCTTCCATGTACCACAACACTAGCAAACTATTTAACACAGTCTTTAAGTGAGAAGCAATTTCATAAGGTCCAACAATAATGTCTTTTGTCAAAGACTATTCCTGTAATCATAAACCATTCACATACATGTACGTACACTATTCATTACAGAAAATTATCAGAAACACATAATTGAGATCTCTCCGAGTGTCAAACACTATTGTCATCATATTGCAGTCCATAAGTTACAACTGTTATGGGTTATGCTAGACTCTTTCTATTAGCATATATCTTAAATGTCCTTGTGTTAACCCCTTCATAAGTGGATCTGCAATCCTAAGCTATGTGCTTATACCTTAAGTGACACTTTTGTTTCTGAATTTTTTCTTAGAAAAGAAAATAGTTGCGGAATCATAAACTCTTAGGACTTGGTAATGGTGCCGACAACCCCAAGTTCTAAGATAAACTTCCCAACTGCTATCCACGAAGTATGGCCTCAAAGCATGCCACAATTCTATCAACATAATGGATGAAGCAATGATAGCTACTTTAAAACTTTTGTTTGCCCCTTTACATAATAGGAACAACTAATTAAAAGTAGACTTTCTACTATCAAAGCTTTAAACAAAATCTAAATCCGAGTAGCTAATAAACTCAAGATCATAAGACTTCCTCAATGTGAGCATATAACATTTAGTTTAAAAGTTCATGATAAAACTTTTAAGTGCAAACAATAAAGATACCTGTAGCAAGCAAAATACAGTCAACATACGTGTCAAAAATATAAACTTACTCACACTAATCTTTGGATATATACACTAGTTAAAAGTATTTTTCCTTAATTCCAAAGAAAACCAATAGTATCAGCAAACATAAGAAACCAATGGCAAGAGCTTGTTTAAGTCTAAAAGTTGACTTCTTAAGTTTGCAACCAAGTGCTCTTTTACTTAAATTGAGAATCTTAGGTTGATTCATATAGACTCCATCATCTAAGCTTTCATTCAAAAGCTTATTTTCACGTCCAAATGTAACCCCCAAACATAAAGAGTTACCTACCAATGCCACAATAATTTTTCAGCGAGTTCTTCTCGGATACAAGAGAGAAGGGCTCCATAAAATTATGCCTCCTTTCTGAGTGTAACACTTGGCCACAAGTTTGACTTTATACCGTTCTATATTGCCCTCTAAGTCAAAAGTAGTCTTGAAGACCCACTTACAACATATACTTTCTTGTATCCTTATGGCAATCTGTAGACACCTCCCAAACGGGGCATCGCCATAAAGATTGATCGTGTTTGTTTGCTCGATTGGTTGCTCGCTTCGTAAATCAAAATCATGGACATTCCCATGGCTAGGAACATCGCCACATGATAACGGTTATCATCAAATAGAGTCGCCACCCAGTTTATGAAAACTGGGAAAACAGATAGAGATTCTGGATACGGGAGCCAAAAGTACAATAAGGGGAAGGTGTTAGGCACCCCTCTTTGCCCAGTCGTGAGACTAGCCCATAATCATTCAACATAAGACATATAGATGCTTTGTCTAACACGTAGTCTGTTTATTTATTCCTTTAAACAGATAAAGGTGAGCCAGGACTGTAATTGAAAGCATGCATAGAAAAGCAGGAAGCAAACAAAACTGTCCCAGGGAAATGGATCCCGCGGCCGGTGAATGGATCTCACGGCCGAGGGATCCTCCTGGTTTTATGTACCGGTCGAGGGATCTAAACCCCGGTCAGTGTTCTTCCTCACACCAGACAGAAACGTTAATAGATGATCAAATCGCTAAGGTTAGTCGAAAATGCAGTAAGTAAGACAAACCAAAGGCCATTGGGCCTCACCACCTTGATCCCTCAGTTGCTCGATTGCCTCGGATTGGGTGTGATTGACTGATTGCTTGATTAAAAATCCTAGGGTTAGGGTTTGGACTTCGTGGTTTGATTGCTGGATTAGCGGCTTCCTTCGGGAGGTTAGGGCGTTTGAAGTATGGGATTGAGAGAGTATTTTTGGCAGAGCTTTGAGGCTTGAAAGAGTGTGTAAGTATATCAATTTTCGTGTCTTTATTTTCGGAGTCCAAAGGCCCTTTATATAGGCAATTGGTGACTCACTCCGGCCAATCAAATCACGAGATGGCAATTGCAATTGCAATGCATCTCTAACTCTACGTCGTAATCTCTGAGCGTAGCCCGAACGCATCGGAAAGGTAGTGTAATCGGATCAAACGTCTGACAGAACACATTCCAGAGTCTGGAAAAAGGCCGATCTGGCGGATGAGTAAAGGATATCACGGCCGAGGAATGGATGTCTCGGCCGATGGATAGATCTTGCGGCCGAGGGATTGATCTCTCCGGGAGATTTTGCTAGCAACAGGTTGCTCGGGTGAGGAAATGATGTTGGGGCCGTGAGATCGATGTCACGGCCGACAGATGGATTCTCCTAGGCTTCTGTATTTCTGTCTGAAAGGCTGTATGGCTTTGAATTGGGTCCTCTAAGTGGCTCAAAGTTCCTACCGAAAGTCCTAAGGTTCTCAAGGAAGCAATCAGCAATCACTGTATCCATTTCATCATCGGGATTGTCCTAAGGTGGGACTTGAAATAATCGTTAGGCCAAATTGGGGTGTCTACACAATCTAACGAAATTTCAAACTTCATTATGTTTCACTAGTTCAACTCATCATTCATGGCATCAATCCACTTAGTAAAATTATCACTTTATGCGGCTTGTGAAAATAAAATCGGATCATAACACATTCTTGCAGACAAATCAAATAATCATTCGAATAGCAAATTTCTTTTCCTTTCGAGATATTCTTAATGCTATCTTCTTTGATTGTTCTACAATTTCTTCATTGGTGTCAATCTCATTATGGAGTGATCGACAGTTTAATTATTATTCTAACTCATTACATTGTTTAACAACGGTAAAAACAATATCATTCTAAGTTATGGGTAAAAAACTTATACCCTAACTTTTGTATAACCATGTTACATGGTTTATCACTCCCACTGATTTCACCATTCTTAAAGAATCTAAATGACCGATTTCTATAATTCTCGTACAATAGTTAAATAGTATAACTCATACCCTTTGAATTTTCTAGAGTAACCGATAAGGTCACCAAACTCATTCTAAAATTCAAATTCTTTTCATGTGAACTAGAAATTCAAATTCAAACTTATACCCTAACTTTTGTATAACCATGTTACATGGTTTATCACTCCCACTGATTTCACCATTCTTAAAGAATCTAAATGACCGATTTCTATAATTCTCGTACAATGGTTAAATAGTATAACTCATACCCTTTGAATTTTCTAGAGTAACCGATAAGGTCACCAAACTCATTCTAAAATTCAAATTCTTTTCATGTGAACTAGAAATTCTAGCCTCTGCTGGACAACCTTGAACATTCAGGTGTCTTAAATTCAATTTCTTTCCTATCCACAGTTCAAAAGAAGTATTCGAAACTGTCTTACTAGAAACATGATTCACATAAATGCAGCAAGCTTAGAAATATCTATCCACCACATAATGGGTATTTCAGAGTTACAGACATACTTCTAACCATATCCAATAATGTGCGATTACCTTTTAGCTATCTCATTATGCTAAATGGAACAAACCTCTCATAATATTTATCACATATGTCATACCTCATGACTTTTACATTATTTTCTATTTGCCCTTTCTACCTCAATAATGTACACCTTTAGAGTGTTCATTGATTGAGATCTTCTTGAAACAGAAAAGCTAACATAATAGGAAAAGTCATCTATAGGTGATAAAATAGGTCTCTTATGTCTATATGAAATACTTTAAGAAGCCCATTAGTTCTTGTGACTTACTTCCTTATGTATGTGATTTGTTGTACTTAATGCAAATCACACATATAAGAGATTAATAAAATTTCTGTCATATATTAGTCTCTCAATACGTTTCAGTCATTCATATCACAAGACGAATTAATTTTCATACATGAGGCTACTAACCAAACTAATATGATGCAATATAAGGAGAGTTCTTAATAAAATGGTCATCGAACTTTAGTTCGTTCAAATCATAATAAAATACCATAACACAATAATTGGTATTTTTCAATCACCATAAATTTGATTTCGAAACTTGAAAAAAACATAACAATAAAATTTAGTTTGAATGAAAGAAATTAAATTTGTAAACATTATAGAAAATACAAAATGATGACCAACTCTTAAATAGCAAACGATAAGTCACAAAACCCGTTTCATATAACTTAACCTAATTTTTAGAACTCAATGGGCTTGTGTTTTAAATAACTTCAAATCTCTCCGCATCTTGGTTATAAACATAAGTAGTAGCTCATAATTAAAACACTTCATAGTTAAGGGGACTTTAATTAGCTAAGGAGCAATTTACCAGACCTAACGGAGGGAGCTTCTCTCTCTAGAGAAGCTCTTCTCCAGCCCTCACCCCTCCGGCCGCCGGCCGTCTCAGCTCCGGTTAACCATAGATCCGGCATAGGGATGGCAAGGGAACGTCCCTTCTTAGGGTTAGTTCTCCTCCAACGCCTCCCACTCTCTTATCCAACCTTACATCGGTCAAATGGGTGCTCAACAGCCGCATCCGGCTGGCCATCGGCAGCCACCACAAGGCCGGCCACGTCGTGCAGCAGCCACCTCCGGGTAAGGGATCCTCTCTCCTTAGACGAGGCTCTCCTCCACCGCCCTCCACTATCGGTAAATCTCGGGCCGCCGTACATAACCGACTGTTTCTGGACAGATCTGGTTCTCCACCTGGTCCGGTCTCCAGCTGGTCCGGTCAAACAACAACCGCCGTGGCTCAACAGCCGTGGTGCTTCGTCTACAACTCCAACCCCGCCGTGGACCGGCGGCTAACTCTTGGGATCTGCACTGGGCAGATCTGAAATCAAGCCCTCTAATACCGGCCAACCACCACCAGCCGCCACCACCTGGTTCAGTCTACACTTTGGTTCGGCTTTCCATCCGGCCAAGGATTCACCAAGGCCTTCAACCTCACGGCATAGCTTGAGTTCGGAACCTCCTGGGTCGAAGTGTTATGGGTGCTTTTCTGTTCAATCAGGCCTCGCCGGAGATGATGTCCTATGTTGCTACAATTTGTGCTCGTACAGTGGCACGGCGGCAAGGCTCATTCACCAATGAGATCTACATGTGCAGAGGCCCCAGCAAGGCCAAACCTCCGAACCATCTACCACCGTGGGGCTCAACAGCCGCCGTGGGCTTAGCCAACCACGGTGGCTCACTGGTCTTCTTCATTCGCCTGGGCCAGCTAGGCCAGGCGGAGGCTTCACAGCCGTAGGCTATCAGCCAGGCCATCACATCCCTGCACGGGCCAAGCAGCCAGGCCAAGCTGCTAGCCCGGGCGGGTAGTCACCAATCAGCTCTAAGCAACAAGCTGGGCAGGCAGCCAGCTCGGGCAGTCACCTACCTAGCAGGCCAGCCAGGCCAGCCCGGCCAACAAACAACCCAGCCACATTAACAGCCAAGCAAGCCAGCCCGGACAGGCCATCCGGGAGTGGCTCGGGCGGAGGGGGCAGCCGTGTGCTGCCCGTGACTGTTCTGCTCGGGCAGAGGTTAGGCAGCAGCTTCTGCCCGGGCGATTCGAGTCTTCCTTCATCCAGCAGGTGGCAGCAGTGGCAGCAGCAGGCATCAGCCCGCCCGATGGCAGGCCAGCTCGGGCAGGCAAGCCGGCTGGTGGCTCGGGCAGTGGGGTAGTATCCCTTTCTTACCTTTATGCAATGCAACTAAGCTCATTGCACTTATCAATCTATTGTCATATTGTTGCTGGACTTATGGGCCAGTATACTGTTAGTTTTTTGCATCCCCCGATAGGCGGTCATCTGTTGGACTGAAATCGGGGGCGGGCTCTTCGTCGAGCCCTCTGTATCCCTTGAGCCAGTGCTTTTAGCCCTGAGGAGTTGCGTAGTATTCTCGTGGTCGTGGCTACTATTGATTAGATTGGATTATCCTAGTTAAGGGGCAGTCTCGCAGTAGCAGCAGCTGTGGGCGCCGATGATTAGATTATGGATGAGTCTGATTGAGCAAGGTAGTTGCCGGAGCTGTCATTGACTAGATTGGTGGATTCTCACTGATCGTTAGGGATAGTTTTGCAGTCTGTTTCTGATTAGATTTAGTGGTTGCACGGATCGTATAGAGCAGCTTGGTCCACTTGTGGTTTGGGGGGCTACTTTTGGTGGTCCCTCTTCCTGTTCCGCTTATAACAGTTAGCGAGCCTAGGGGATATGGGCGAGGATGTAGTAGTCTGGATGGAATGGGCGTGGTGTGCAGGGTGCTTAGCAGGGTAGCCTTGTCGGATGCCGACATCTCCAGTTCGAACCTCTCTCGGTCCGAGTCCCTCTGTAGTAGTTGACTTCTTTGAGTGGGTATTATGCTAGCTTCGGGGTGAGGGGCTTCTCGGTTCTTGGATTTCTTATCCCAGCCTTGGAGGAGGAGGATCTCTCCTCAGTGCTGGTTATCATGTGGTCACCGTTGACCATGACTATCTATTTTATTTACATTAACTCCTAGCCTGGCGGGTTGTGCCAGGAAATATTTCCATTTCAGTTCATTTCATTTCATTTACTACATGGTTCTACTCAGACCCATTTGTATCACCTATGTCACTTTATTTACTCTCCATGCGGGTTGTGCATGGTTACCGTACTTTTTTCATTCTTGTTTTTTTTTTTCCTTTTTCTTTTCCTCCTGGGGTATGCCCCTTGTAGGCTGTACATTCGCTTAACCTTTTTTAATTTCAAGCTAAATTACCCAAAAAAAAAAAAATTAGCTAAGTTTGATTCGAAATACACAAATTAGTAACTACTTTCCCCTTTCGAATCACTTCCTACGTTTATGACAAACTTTCTGATAATGTCTCAACTATTTATAGAGGTGACATATATC
Source organism: Rhododendron griersonianum (assembly GCA_018127125.1). Classification (NCBI taxonomy): domain Eukaryota; kingdom Viridiplantae; phylum Streptophyta; class Magnoliopsida; order Ericales; family Ericaceae; genus Rhododendron; species Rhododendron griersonianum. The sequence goes on along the minus strand of CM030799.1, from coordinate 16,469,545 downwards.
TTTGACGTCCATTGCATTTTTTCGAGTCTAAGATCAGTAGTAGACTCATTAACACCACATAATGCTAGCTTCATGTCCCATTTAGGCTTCCTTTACTTTAATTCTCAAGTTCTTTAATTGAGAAGGCCAAATATAACATTTCAATGGCATCCTCAAGCATTCTAAGCACAATAAACATAATGGTGCTCACTTTAGACATTCACACAAACATAAGGCTTACTCTATTCCATTTCATTCATACTTAACCAAAATAAAGGAATTCTCAAAAATAATAATTTATTAAGATCTAGTATTCAAAAGAAAAAATCATTTTCTTTTTCTTTTTTTTCTTTTTTTCAAAATGAGAAATTCAATCGTTTAAATTAAAATGAAACATACCAAGCATGTGAATGTGAAACAGATATAATTAATAATGCACACATAATATATGCTCAATACAATTAATAATGCTTTGAGTAACCAATAAGTTGACAAAATAAATTGTCCAAACAATAATAAATAGTGCAACGGTGATCTGCCTTTGGGTTCATCTAATGTTACACTATTAACAGTTATGGTGATTCCCTATCACCGATAGGACTAATCGATAAGGATTCACAATTAAGTAGGTTTGTTACCTTTGAGTATCCAAATCCAATCTCAATTATGAATACTTATAAATTATCCTATTCCAATTCACTAATCACTTAGAAATGGTGCACCTTTGGGCCTACCTAATAGCTATGAAACTAGAGAACTGCGATTTGCAAAGTCATTATTTTTAACACTTAGGAATGGGAATAAGGCTTCATATATAATTTGATATTTATGAGTCATTCCAATTGGGTCACTTTGGTGACTACCAAACCGTATCGTAATATAAATGTCAAATAAAATAAGTGTTAAGTTTCAATAATTTAATTGAAATCTATGAAACATTCCAGTTGGGCCACTTTGGTGACTACCGAACCGTGTCTTAATACAGATTTCAATCAAGATAATGACTTTTGCACTAACATTAGGTGATTTAAAAGAAAAGTATCACTATGTTAACACCTCATCATAATAGGTATTAAAATTTCATAATTTGATTAACATCTATCAACATGCCGGTTGGATTGCTTTAACCCAAACCATATCTTTATATAGAGTCAAATCAAAATAGTGATCTTTCATGAACATTAGGTGAATCTTAGATTATTCACAATTCCATAATATGATTTGATATCTATGAGTCATTATGATCGGGTCACTTTGGTGACTACCAAATCTCCCATAATATAGATTCAAATCAGTAACTTTATTTATGGACCTTAAGTGAATAACAAACTATTCACAAATAAAACTGAAATTCGACGATTCTACGAACCATTATGATTGGGTCACTTTGGTGACTACCAAATCGACCATAATGTAGATTATCCATCGAAACAATAATTTTTATGATCGTCAAGTGAATAAAAATAAATTATTCACAGTCCCTCATCATGACAATCCATAAATTCTACATATACATCACGTAATAGGCAAACAGCAAGAGGGAGAGTGATGTATAATGTAATTATCAATTTGAAAACATTGATGAAACATTACAGCCGCACTAACTATTCATGGCCATGGTACATGTAGACATAAAATCATTATAAGTCATAACCATCTATATCATCCAAAACCTTACATAGCATCAAGAGGTTTCGGTAAAGCCATTATATGCCTTAGGCCAGTTTAGAAAACTGTTGAGCCACCGTTAGAAACATGAGCCACCTCACTATACTTGTTCGCACACGTAGACAATTCAGGGCAACCGAAAATAAATCCAATTAATTATCATTCATGTCCTTCACCGAAGAACAAACAATGCACTGATTTGTCTTACGTGGCCCATATTCATCCACCATAGTAAAATTGCTAGAAAGTAATCACTGGATTGTAAACTTTCAAAACTTTTAGCAATAGAAAATTATTTGATGATACACTGCATATACAGAACTCATGCTACTCCGTAAAACTGATTCGCCAATACATGTCAACCAAGATCGAAATTACCGACATAATCTTCACGTAACAAATTCATACGCCAAAAATAAATTCGGTCATACTTAATCGGACAAACATGATAGTTCATAAACCTATGGCTCTGATACCACATGTAAAAATATTCTTGATGGGGTTAGATAATTAACACCTTACATAATGCCAGGATCTAGAACTATCGCGATTATCACAAAACAAACATTAAGCGGAACTTAAGGAATCAAGAACGGCGTACGCGGATCCATTTATGCGGAGCTTGAGCAATCCGGCAAGTGACTGTAGCGACCATAATTTACTAGAGCATTAAGCCCTAGGTGGAAGACGGGTTTCTCTCCCTTGCCTTTCTTTCTAGCTGTTTAGTATCACACGTTATATTGATGGAACCCTAGACGCTCTTTTATAGGCAGAGAGAGGACCGGTTTCCTTATTAAACATTATACTCACTTCCCATCAAAGCAGAGTCTATTTAGGAAACGGCTTCTCTATTTGACCAATACAATAAATAAAGATATGGAGAATCCTATTAAACTCATAATCAATATGTGCCATATAAAATATGTGGGCCACCAAAATGACTAAATTAAAATTTAGTCTTACATCTACCTCAATGTGTTTCGTTCGCTCATGAAATACAGGGTTTGAAGCAATATGAACCGCAGCTTGATTGTCACAATACATATTTGTTGGGTGAGGTGAGCTGAATCCGAGATCTTTTAGCAATGCACGAAGCCAAATAATTTCCCCAGTTGTGGATGCCATTGCTCTATATTCTGCTTCAGCACTTGAACGCGCTACCACATTTTGTTTCCTACTTTTCCAAGTCACCAAATTACCACCTACAAAAGTACAATACCCCGTCGTGGATTTTCGATCAGTTTGACATCCAGCCCAATCGGCGTCGGTATAGGCACTTATCAAGGTGTGTCCATTTTGCTTCATCCATATACCTTTTCCAGGAGAACCTTTCAAGTATTGCAATATCCTATGTACAGCCTTCATGTGGTTGACTGTAGGAGCATGCATAAAACGACTAACCAAGCTCACCGCATAAGAAATATCAGGACGCGTAATGGTGAGATATATCAACTTACCAACCAATCGCTGAAATTGGCCAGCATCAGTTAACAATTCACCATCCAACCCAAGTTTTCCTCCACTCTCAATAGGTGTATCAACAGGTTTAACACCCATTTTCCCCGATTCTTGTAGTAAATCCAACACATATTTTCTTTGATTCAGAAAAATGCCCTTTTTTGAATAAGCAACCTCTAATCCCAAAAAATACTTCAAAATTCCCAAATCTTTAATGGCAAACTGTTTGTGAAGAAGAGTCTTGAGTTTGGAAATTTCACCTTGATTATCTCCGGTTATGTCATCAACATACACAAGAACAATAGTGGTTCCAGTAATACCTCTCTGAAAAAATAGTGAAGGATCTGCACTGCTTCGTTGAAGCCCAATTTTTGTCAATACATGGCTGAGCTTAGCATACCAAGCTCGCGGAGGTTGCTTGAGCCCATATATAGCTTTGTTTAACTTGCACGCAAGCTCTGGCTTGTTTGCTAAATGATATCCTGGAGGAATACTCATATAAACCTCCTCTTCTAGGTCACCATGTAGGAAAGCATTTTTTACATCTATCTGATAAAGTTTCCAATCATGATTGACAGCTAGAGATAGGAGAACTCGAAAAGTATTCATTTTAGCAACCGGAGCAAAAGTTTCTGTGTAGTCCACTCCTTAAGTCTGAGTAAAACCTCTTGCAACTAACCTTGCCTTGTATCTTTCAATCGTGCCATCATTATTATACTTGATCTTGTATACCCAACAACTCCCCACAGCCTTTTTTCCTGTTGGCAACTTGACGATATTCTAAGTTCTATTTGCATCTAGAGCTTGGAGTTCGTCCTTCATAGCTTGTTTCCAAACTGGCTCAAAATTTGCTTCTTCAAATGTGGTTGGCTCCTTAACACTAGATAAAGCACTTAAGAAAGCAGCATGAGCACAAGAAACATTATCATATGTCACATGAGCATGTATAGGATAAGATGTAGCATGATAAGTAAAAAAATCTTTCATTCTTGACGGAGGATGTGACTCTCTACTAGATCGGCGTCGCACTGTATTATCAGGAGCAATATTAGATTGTTCAGGCTCAGTTTGTGCCAAAACAAGTTCAGTTTCAGTCCTATTATTTTGCTCTTGTTCTGGTTCACCCTCCTTAGTCCCTACAAAATCAATGCTGGTGGTTGGGAGTGGAATCAAATCAGACAAGGACTCCTCCCCCTGTGGCAAATTCCCTGTCTCATTCGGGGCTTGGAAGAAGGGCTTAGACTCATCAAATCGAACATCACGAGAAATAAATATTTTTTTTGATGAGGGATCATAGCATTTATACCCTTTCTGTGTAGAAGAATACCCCAAAAACACACATCGAATGGCGCGTGCATCTAATTTATCACGATATTTGGATTGTCGATGCACATAACATACGCAACACCAAAAACTCGCAAGTGAGAGATATTGAGTTTGCGATGTAATAAAACCTCCAACGGGGATTTGAAACTAAGAACACGACTAGGAAGTCGATTGATTAAATATGTTGCCGCTAAAACTCCATGTGACCAGTACTTCTTTGGAACATTCATCTGAAGCATAAGAGCCCTAGTGATGTCCAACACATGTCTATTTTTCCTTTCGGAAACACCATTTTGCTGTGGTGTACCCATGCAACTTGTCTGTAGAATAATTCCATGGCTACGTAAATAGTCAGGAAGAATGCCTTTGACAAACTCCGTGCCATTATCCGAACGGAAAGTTTTGACCTTTGCACCAAATTGGTTTATCACCATGTTGTAAAAATCTTTAAAAACTGAGCACACCTCATTCTTAGATTTCAACAAATATAGCCACGTAGCACGAGAGCGGTCATCAATAAACAACACAAAATACTTATAGCCATCGTAAGAATGAATAGGTGAAGTCCACACATCTGAATGAATTAACTCAAAAAGTTCAACCGACGGAGACTCAGAAATACTGAAAGATAGACGAGATTGTTTAGCAAATTGGCAAACATCACAAGTGGTGGACTCAATAGACAATGACGGAAAAAGACTAGATAGGACACACTTGGATGGATGCCCAAGCCGTTGATGCAAAACATTACAATCTAATTGACTACTTGTGTGACAAGTTGTGCTCGATGGTTGGAACAAATAGAGACCATGAGAATAAACTCCCTCACCAATCTTCTTCCCCGACGTTCGATCCTGAAAGGTAACAGAAGTAGGAGATAAAATAACATTACAATTTAGTGAGTTTGTTATTCTTCCAACCGAAAGAAGTTGAGCTGGAAATGACAGAACAAAGAGAGCATTTGAACTTGGGCAACCTGAAAATAGATTAACTTTTCCAGACCCCAAAACTGGAACCTTGGTTCCATTAGCAACAGAAACAATAGGTTTGATAGAACTAGGAGAAAAATTGAACAAAGACTTAGAATTATTGGCCATATGATCGGTGGCTCCAGAATCAATTATCCAAGTATCGATACCGGATGAAGTTTGAAGATTACCTGACACGTGAGTGGAGGAAGAAGGATCTGGTTGTGATACTGTGGACTTACTTAATTGTTGGAGAAGATGGCTTAAGTGTTGTATTGAGATTGATGTGTCTGCTATTGCTACTTGCTCTCTTTTATTACCACCATCAACATTCGGCTTGGGCTTGAGATGAGGATGTAGAACCCAACAAGTATTCCTAGTGTGCCATTTTTTCTCACAGTGATCACAATAAAAAGTTTCCCCTTCGTTCTTGTTCCATTGTCCTTTTCCTTTGCTGGTACTGAAGATTTTTTTCTTCTCGTCTTTTTCAGCCAAAAAAACACTTGATTCAGATCTTTCAGAACTCAACTTCACATCATTGTTCATGGTTTTTTTGCGCGTTTCTTCTCGCTGAATGATAGAACACACACTGGAGAGAGAAGGAAGAGACGGATTCATGAGAATTTTACTCCTGAGATTCTCATAATCTGTTTTTAAACTGCTGAGCAGTGAAATTTTTTTGTCTTCTTCAGCATATTTCTGAAGAGTCTTTGCATCTGCAGTCCATGGACGATACATGTCGTGTTCATCCCACATCCTTTTAAGACTCCCAAGATGTTCAATAAAAGTCTTATCACCTTGATCTGTTGCTGCAATCTCTTGCTTCAGTTCAAAGATACGAGCAGCGTTATTTTGATTTCCATACAACTCTGCAATTGAATCCCATAATTCTCTTGCTGATTCTGAGAAAGAAAAAAAATATCAGCGATTCTTGGTTCCATGAAATTGAAAATCCATGATCTAATGAGTCAATCAGTACCCATCCACTCGGCATACTTTCCATCTGTTTTTGCAGGGCAAATACTTTGTCCATCAATAAATCCCAACTTTTGCTTGCCACCGATAGCTAATAGCGCAGATCGGGACCAAGAAATATAGTTGACACCATTCAATGGGACTGTGGTTAGCTTCCAGCCGGGATTACCATTAGATTCACCCATTGATGACAGAAAAGATAATCACAACAAATAGACTTAAGCGGATTCAACTGCTCTGATACCATATTGAAACAAAAAATAATAAAGAACACAAGAATTACATGCTTCGGCGGTATGCCTACTGCACGGGGAAGAGAGGAGGGATGGATCTTTTATTCCAAATGAATGAGTAATGGATGAATACAGTCAGTTGTATTTAAAATGTTAGAGAAAAACCATAGAAGGCAAGTCCTAATGTGGTCAACAATCCACACCCACATAGGAGTAAATCTCTCCAAAGATTGGAACCAATTTCCTAATAGGAACCCATCAAATCTTCCGGGTAAATCAATCCTTATTAGGCCCAAATCTCCTCCTTCTCTTCAACAAAAACTTTGTAAAGAAGAGACTCATCACCAGTCACAAACCTCCACCCCTGCTGCCTTTTTCAACTTGGACGATTAATATTGTATATACTGGATAATTTTGCAGATGAAGGACATCTACTGGGCGACTTGGATGACCAGAACCGACAGCTTGCTAGTCACTATATATAGAATGACGTTTTGTTCCTTCTAGTCCCAAATTATGAATGAGCAAGTACTTAAAGAACAACAAGGGCAAAAACCTTGCACCTTTTATGCCTGTATAGCTCATGAACAGGCCAGCCCTGATAGTGTGAGGGCCCTAGGCGAACTTATACAATGCTGCCCTGTGTCTCGTTATTAAGAAAATTAAGTTAAACTTAATCATGTTATAATTTAGGAACCGAAAAAACATAAAATATGTTTCTGTTGCTTATCATTTAATTCATTATGTTCAAAATTTTGAAATTAAAAGTTAAATTTAAAGAAATTTTTAGTAATATTTTTATTAAAGTGATCATGGTCCCATAGAAAAAGGATTTTGATCATGGATATCAGTATATCACTAATCACACAATTGAACAGTGCTTTCAAGATGATCTGAACGTAAAAATGTAGTAAGGCAACTATACGCACAGCATTTTTTCACACTGATTCGTGACATTAGGTTAAACTGCTTATTAATGATGGTAATCAAAGTATTTTTACTTACCTATATAAGCACTGCTTTGAGATAAAAGTTTGCAATTTACTTATATTAAGCAAAAATTAGAATCGACTTTGTACAAAAATAAACATATGAAGCTACAAACAAAATTTAAGAAACTGAGGTTTAGATATTTATCAATGAAATTGTCAATGCGATTCCACAGTTGATCCGAATGTGGAAACATGTTACTCCAGCTTTTATGCTCTTGAGTTCGAGACTTAGCAAAAAGTGTTTGAGTTCTGAAAAAACAAACGCAATGCGCATATAGCAAAAGTGGTGGCGCCATGGTCTAACAAGGTATGGAGGAGCAAAGTACTTTTTGGCCCAAGAAACTTGAAGCACCTATATTTATTGCTTATTTTTCAAGGGAGGGCCCATTTGGGGCCCGCCCAGGCAGGGGTCGGGCCTGCTCATGAAGTTGACTTCAATATTCATGTGTTTCATGTGAGACTTACCATAAACATTAGGATCAAAAGTTAAGGTTGAAAAGAAAAAATTTAAGAGCCTCAAGCGCCACCGGAACATGCGCTTTTGCCCAGTTGACAACAACCAAAGTACTTTGTCAGTGCCAATACAACAGAAGAGAATCCTCCCAGACATACACACTTAGATTTATAATTACTTCAAACCTTCTTGAGTTGATGAGATTTACATATATAGCTCCCTTTAAGATCCCTAATTATCGACTTTGTTCCAGTTATATACTTACATTATCAGTATTCCGATGACCTTACCGGGGATCACTATCTCTGCTGACAGCTTATGACCACGTCTCAACTACCAGAAGTTACCCAGAGAGAAGGTATCAATTGATCCATAGCTCAGTGATTGTTCGACATTTGAAACATCCGGCACCAATGTCGAAACATCCGGCACCACCTCAGCGATGAAATTCTTCGGAAAGTTGTACAGGACATTTTCAGGGGGAAAGCAGGTGCCATTCATTGCAGTAAGATCGGCGTAGTAGTTCCTTGACCTATTTAACTCATGCCGAGGACCTGTCACTTGGGAACTAGCCTTTCTAGCCCGGATACCGTTGGAAAAAACGAAAACACAGTGAATTCCTCCATTAATGCATCGTAAGGATTTGAAATATATTTCTAGAAGACTTCCAAAATCATGTAAGAAAATGCTTACAAATCTCTCACTTTGACCATCTTTGTAAACCATCATGAAATCCCCATATTCCAGTCCATGCGCCCTCACAAAGTCACCTGCAACATTTCAGTCATAGTAATTATTAATTCCTCAAGTCAGTTATAGTGATTTTTCAAGTTTACGATCTAATGAAAAACAATGAGATACATAGCCTCACCAGTTTTCTCAAGTACGAACATTCGGCTACGGTTGTTTTGCCAATACCTGCACAAAGATGCATGGGACCAAAATTGCATAAACATACCCAAAATCCTGAAGATTGCAATTTTCGACTATATGTAGCATATTAGAATCGAACTAGTGACACGTTTCTGAAGGTATACCCGAGAAACACACCCTTCTAAGACAGGCCAACCTAAAAGATGGACCACCTTAAACGTGGTAGCACAAATCTGCAAGGCTACATGTTCTTTTTGTTGGTCTTCTTAGTAATGTGATTGATTATCTTTATTTTACTTCTTTCCGTACAATGTAATTTAATTTTCATGTAATGGGGGGAGTTTTTAGAAAGGACTTCATTGAGAGAAGCCACCATGTTTTGACTTCACAATAAATGGAACAGTTCACCTATGTCCTTCTGGTATCTCTATAACCTTTTTGCTGATCAAAAATCTTTTTTTTACAATCCACTTACTTTCTATATGTTGGATGCAAAAAAAAGCCAAGTCCAGCCTCAAATATCTAGTGTAATTTGGAAGATACATGAGTGTGATCGATAGGCTATCATATTGGTCAGTCGTTGATAGCCTATCATATTGGTCAGTCGTTGCTCCTGGGACAATAACATAAGATAGCAATGCAACTCAAACCTGTAGCGGAAAACCCAAATTTCAAAAGCATCCATGTCATCCATGAACAGGAAAAAACCTTCTTTATCAGTCAGAGCCGGGAGATACCTTTCTGCATAACCCTGTAAGAGAACCCATGCATTGACGCATTTGATATTGGATAAAGAAATAGTTCAAATAGTAACATGCTTGTATGCCCACCCAAATCAATTAGAAGTGCTTGTACTTCGTCCAAGTAATTCATTTGTTAGACGTGGTCTTGCAAAAATCAATTTTCGTTTGACCAAAATAGCTTCTCCAAATTCCAAGCCCCAAACTGAACATTCACACTTAAACTAAGTGAAAGAAACTAAATAGCACAAGCAAAAGAAATTGGTAAACATAATTAGAATCTAAGACAAAAAGAAATTCAAGTACTTTCCATGGCCAAAGCTGTATAACTCATAAAACTAATAGAATTTGGAAACCCTTTCCACGTGCATCAAACTTTATTATTTTTTAATTTAACTTAACTCTTTAAACCCAAAATTTGTTCAGACATAGGTGGTAGGATTAGCTCTATGAGGTATATCAATTTTGAAAGCATGCATAGATTCAAAGCTGCTTTTCTCTTCTTCTTTTTTTTGTTTTAGTTTTTTCTTTTTTTGCATGTGGGAACATCATATTTCCTAGAACTTGACAGTTGGCAGTTAGCCAACGATTATCAATTATTTGACAAGAGCATGAAATCCCCATAAAATTGAGCAGTAAATGTGCAAACCTTGGGAATTACAATACGACAAGCTGGTCCTACATCACTACATTTCAGTTCTTTCTCGAAGAGAAACTGTGTTGTAAATGGATTAACTTCCTGCAATGCACAATGATTGAAAGATTACATTCCGTAATCATACAGCTTACTAATAGATAGAAGGTAGATGAAATTTATATGAAGGGACAGATTCCATAGTGTTTGCAACTCAATCTCACACGAACTATTAAAGATTAATAAGACCTTCGAGTCCAGTCTCATGAAGCCTAAGTGTATGACTAACAAAATTTGATATGCTAAAAATTCCTTTCCTTTCACATACATAGCAACCAATAAATATTTCTTTAGGTCATACTGTGGTTATGATCCATTCACCCTGCATGCTTAGCAACTACAATTAAACATTAGAGGCACATGACCAATTTGCAGCATGTAGTAAAATGGGTAAGATTCACTATCTTACATCAGTTTCCAAATATAAATGCATGTTCATTTTCTATCTACCAATATAGTGAAACCAAATTATAGGACCTAACTACACACACACACACACACACACACACACACATATATATATATATATATATATATATATATATATATATTACCCCATCATAAACAGTTTTGAAGTTTAACTATGTTTAGTGGTTTTGATTCATCAGAATTTTTACCATAGGTCCACAACCATTACATCAGGGGAACTTATCAAACCACTAAGCAGCATTGAACCATACATTTAGAATTAAATCAATTGGCATTTAAAAATGTCTTCTATGTCGGTGACGTGGCACCTGTTTTATTCTTTCCATTACAAGGAAAAAAATGTACGCATACAACAGTTAGAAGACGACAAAGCAATCAAATGTCCTGTTTCATACTTTCATTATGTGCTTAGCTTTTTATAACGTTAAGATTCACGTCAATCATGACTTTGTCGGCTGTTAAGCGCAGACAGCAGAATAAATGTCCAGCAAATTAGGAAGCAACTAATCATTGTAAGTTCTTTAAATTTGGGAGATTTTAATTGTTGGGATTGTTCCCAAAAAAACTTCTGCATGGGTTGTCCATTTATATTCAATTCTCGTCAAGATGTGCTAGGATTTCAAGGTTAGGGACATTTTCGGTTTCTGAAACAACAAATTCATCTTACTTACATAGATGAAATTTTCAGGAGAATAATAGATAGAACGATGAAACAAGACAACATTTTAAGACAATAGGTTATCTAAATCAGATATAGCACACCATCCTTCATTTCGTTTGAATCGAACAACTCTTACAAATACTATGTTGATTTTCAACACCTTAACTTCTGACTTTTGGAGGAAAAGTGAAAAAATTAGTAAAAAATGTGCGAAATATACAGAAGAGAGATTTGTCACAAAAATAGATCATAGCATCTACACACCAAATGGTTTAATAACCCAACATGCATAGAATCGGAAGACTGAAACACGTAATTCCAAAAGCAAATAAAGAAACAAAAGAAATGAAATGAGTCGTCAAAACATATATATGGTCAATTGAGACGGAATCGCCTGGAGGCCCAATAAAACGTACTGTAAGTCTGTAACAACTACTACTACTTTACGCACGAAGGAAATAAACGTTTGCCTTAGAAAATTACTCTTTAATCACAACTCCACATATAGTAACAATCAAAGTCAAACACTTGGGAATCGGGTCGGGTGTATATGCAGAAATTATGAAGCAAGAAATTACAATAGATAATGAAAAGAGGAAGAAGAAAGGTTACGGTTGTAGGAGGCGGCGGAGGGCGGATGGGTTTGGGTACGAAATGACGTTGCATGACCGAAGCAGAGTAGCCAAAACCCTCGGCGGCGGCGGCAAGTCTCCTCCTCGCCCTTAACTCGCTGAGTCGCCTCAGTGCACCAACTCGGTTACTCCCATTCTCCTGGTGTAAACCAATCCCCTGATCACCCCTCATCGGCGGCCCCATGCCTTGAATTGGTAAACCAACGTCGGCCATGTCCCCGCTTTCCACCTCCACAGCCTTTCCCTTGATATCTTCCATTGTTGAAGGAGGAGGAGGAAAAGTTCTCTCTCTAGTGTATCTCTCTGAAAGAATCTGTTGGAGGTTGCAGGTGTAATATGCGAGCGAATGTGTGTGTGTGTATATATATAGATAGATAGATGAAGGGAGGGGGATATATTGGTTTTTGTTTGGTTGTAGGAATAAAAGTAAGCGTGGAGTGAGTAGCATTGTGTGTTGGGTAACGCTCGGCAATGGGCGGAGATTCGGATAAATGTTTTGGAGACAGCAAGTCGGTGTGTGTGCGTTAGTTCGATCTAGTTTTGAAAAAAATGTGGTGTGAATCATTCCGAAGGGAACCACACTTGTGCTCATTACCGTTTGGCTTGATTCTGAGGGGTTACCTGGCCTCGGGGCCAAAGAATCGTGAACCCAAGGTCTGAATTTGGTGCCAATTCAGAGATTAACGTAATCTCTGCTTTCCCTGTGGGATGGGAAGATCAGAAGACGAAGAGTACGGAGATTGTGGAGATATAAATGCCAGTGGCTTTGTTGGGATCAGGTTTTGTGTGTGTGTGTGAGAGAGAGGGAGAGAGTTGGGAAAGCGCAGAAACGTGAAACCCCCCGCCCCAAGAAACTTAAATTCAATCTCTCCTTTCCATCGGTCTAATTCAGGTCTCTCTCTCTCTCTCTCTCTCTCTCGTGGGATTTGGAGGCAGCGGCAAGTTGAAGATGTTGACTTTGGATTAGCTCGTACTCCGTGACTACCAAAGACAAATAAAGCTACTCCTATTTGTTTTTGCTTTTCTTTTGTTGCACAAAATAACTAGAGTTCTATGTGCACAATAAAAAAGAAAGTGCTCAACAACACCAATATACATGATCAAAAAAAAAACAACACCAATATACCGGATCAAAAAAAAAAAAAAAAAACAACACCAATATACAAAACCAAGGAATAACATGACCGGAACAAACCGGCTACCCAAATACAATGGACTTCGGGTTGGAGCGATGCACAGCACGGCTACCCAAATACAATGGACTTCGGGTTGGAGCACCTTCGAGCCGTCAGATCATACATCTGACGGCTAGAATCTCATATCAGCAACCAACGATTGAGAGCCGTTCATATTTGGACATGAGATCCGAGCTGTCGGATGCACAATCTAATGGCTCGGAGGTGCGCAGTACGATGCTGTGTACACCATTGCACAGCACTATCCCCCAATTCAAATAAAATACTACTAGTTCTGTAGTACTAAAAACACATACGAACTGATAAACAAAAAGACTTCGGCTTAGGAGCAAAGCCAAGTCCATCTACTGTTATTGACCTGAAAAGTAAGACTTTAAAAACTCTGTAAGCAAAAGCTCATATGAAACATCGCTCATCTGCAACACATCTAATCGTGGATTTAACTTACACCATGTAAAAAGTGTCATCGCGATGTAGAACAAGGTCTGCATAACAGATTCTACCAGACGCATTGGATTCTAGACAAAATATCAATAGTGAGAATCTCGGATATACGATGGTAAGCCTCATGTGTCAAATGTAAACCGTCCCAGAATATATATCAATTTGGGTTACGGCAAAGAGGCACGCCCTGTGATCCACACAGCCGATTGATATCAAAGTTGTATGACCCTCCTATTCCGCAGCATGATTTCAAAGAGTGTTTGTGCGTCAAATCCTGTAAAAACAACTCATCATGAAGACTTACATAGCTGTTTCTACTTGGATATCTTGTAATAATTATGATATTAGAATTAATAGTTTGAAATTAATATCGAATATTATAAAATCGAATTAATTATGAAATTTATATTCAAATTACTTAATTTGATAATTTAAAATTTATAATTAAAATTAATACAAATTGAAGTATATTCATAACTTTGTATATTTACTAAGTGCAAAGGACTACTGTGCAAGGACTCAAGAAATGTAGAAGAACTAAAAAAACTGTACTTATTTTTCTTTCCTTTCAGCATGAAATACAAGATATCTGTAATACATTTTGTATTGTAAGAGCATCCGTATTAGGCTCTTTAGATTTTGGACCAAATTAAACCTCAAAAGCCCACTTTATTATTTTAGCTACTCACTTTTAAAATGTCTACTGCATCAGGCTCTCTGCATTAAAGTAATCTCATTAAAAATATTATTTACTCTCACTTTCTTCTCAATTAAATATTTCTTGCCAAGGGCCCTGTTTGGGGCACAGCAAATGGGTAAAAATTTTGAAGATTTTTGCGGAGCCCATTACGAATTTTACAAAGATGATACAAACCGCAAGTCATTTCTGAAATGTTTTTTTATGGGTTCTTAAAAAAAAATTAGCTCAATCCGATATCGGTAAGAGCTATTTCAAAATTCGTAGGACGCTCTACGAATTCTGAAATAGCTCTTACCGATATCAGATTGAGCTAATTTTTTCAGGAACCCATGAAAAAACATTTCAAGGATGACTTGCAGTTTGAATTATTTTTGTAGAACTCGTAATGGGCTCCGCAAATATTATCAATTTATTGCCCATTTGTTGTGGTTCAAACAGGACCTTTGGCAGAGCGCTGTTGGGAATGGATTTGGTGTAAAAAATAATAAAATACTAGTTTAACCCTTGAATAGTGCCTCGTCTCTACAAACGAGTGACTGTAGCTTTTGTAATTTGATCCAATGAGCAGCGAGGCTGAAGCACGAAGGATTCTTGCACAATTACTCGCTACTCTAGTGCCGCAAGGGTAGTAGCGAGGCAGATGCAGATGCTCTAAGATAGTAGAAAAACTAACCAAGATTAGGTGCGCGACAAAGAACTGATTCGAAGGATGAATAGTAGTCAGCGTGAAGCATGACAGCCAGTGGAAATTCTTGCCTAAGCGAGGCCAGAGCACCTTGAAGATAGTTGTTCTGAAACACTGCAAAGTTATTTGCGCAAGCAACCAAGATCATCATAGGCTCCAGGATCAGCACTTGGCAACGCAGTAAGGGCAAATGGAAAGCATCCTACTGGAAAGTTTCCAGGACTACAATTCGTATAGCACCCCGCCGTATCACTTCCTACACAAGGAAAAGAAATATAGCAATTAACATGTTAGTACTAATTACAGTTGTGTGGTACCCATAAATAATTTTTTTTTAAGGAATGACTGAGATTGTTGGATCCAACGGTTGTATAGTGCCTTAAGATGAGAGGGAAAGTCTACAATACACACCCCTTAAACGAAAAAGCTATAGGGACCGACAGGTCCCGTAAGGAAATCGTACCGACGGCCGTGCCAGGCCGTCTCCGGCCACCGGACGGCCGATCCGAGTCGTCCAAAAATTCTTAAAAAAGGAGACCCACACGAGAATCAACGGCATCCGATGTGTATAGGGTGCTTGATC
The DNA here is from genome assembly GCA_018127125.1 of Rhododendron griersonianum. Classification (NCBI taxonomy): domain Eukaryota; kingdom Viridiplantae; phylum Streptophyta; class Magnoliopsida; order Ericales; family Ericaceae; genus Rhododendron; species Rhododendron griersonianum. The sequence goes on along the minus strand of CM030799.1, from coordinate 16,453,855 downwards.
CAAACATCCTATTTTTTGTATATACACATATATATACGAAAAATATGGTGTTTGGATCAAGCACCCTACACACATCGGATGCCGTTGATTCCCACGTAAGCCCTCTAGTTTTTTTTTTTTATAATTTTTGGACGGCTCAGATCGGCCGTCCGGTGGCCGGAGATGGCCTGGCGCGGCCGTCAGTACGATTTCCCTACGGGACCCGTCAGTCCCTATAGCAGGACTCCCCCTTAAAAAGGTGTACCATATGCACATATTTTATGGTTCATTCATAACATTTTAGTGTGTTTTGTAACTTTTGTTATAGAATTCATAACCTTTCAGCAGTACAATTGGTAACATTTTTATTACTCCGTATGATTCATAATATTTTGGTGTATCTCGTAACCTTTATACGATTTGTAACTTTTTAGCAATACAATTCATAACATTTTCTCTACAATTCATAACATTTTGGGGGTGTATATGATACACACCCAAATAAAGAATGTGTATTGTAATCTTTCTCATAGTTTAGTACATGTAGAAGCAACAATATAGCGCGCGGAGGCTCTAGCTGCAATATACGTATGGGCAAAGAGCTTACTCTAACTGCATTTATAATGGCCCCAACAACATCTGGCACAAGATCCTGGAGCTCCTGAATGGATTTGCCTTGACTAAAAGCGTAATTGAAGTCCAAATTGTGTCCCAAAGTGAATCATTCCCTTTTTCTAATTAGGACTATTTCATGGCATGCATAACTTATAGCACTTCTCTGTTTCCATTTGTAAGCAATATCCCATAATCGAAATAAGCATAACATTCATTAACAGGCTGAGTATAATATGGGTGTTTGATCCAACCTACCAAAGAAATCTATGATTAGAAGTCCATCAGACCAGCGACCGGTAGGCCTATGGAAGAAAGTTTCACCATATGGGAGGCGGGCAGCAGCAAATGCACCAACGGGGGGGCCTATGCGGATGAGGTTGCCGGTGTCTGAGATCGAATCTCCCAATTGGTATACATATTCAAAGGGACATATCTTCTCTTGGGCAACACAAATGACAAGGAGCTGGGTGATGATAATGAGAGAGTAGTAGCAACATGGAGATGCAGAAGCCATAATTGCATGAAGGTGTGGCGAGTTTGCAGAAGCTAGGAAATATCTGTTGGTTTTGTGTTATAAACACATTGAGAAGATTACTTTTCCAGGTTTTTCGGCAAAGTTGCATAGTGGTAGTTTGGTTTTATGCCAATAATAGCAATTGGGGAGTAGAACTTACGGTTAGGCTTATGACTTAAAAACCACTTTGAGATGATGTTGTCTATCCTCTTAGGTGATATCAACTTTTTTGGGTCAATCCATACAAAATTTTGCTCTTACTTTAATTGGGGACCTCATTAATGGACGGTGGGATTGGTTTCCAATTAAACTTTGATATTTTTTTGTAGGAAAATTCTATTATACTTTGATGTACTGATTTGGTTTGTAATTAACTTATTTGTCAATGGATTCGTGATAATGGTTGATAATAGGATCCAAGGGCAAAGTTTTTTATAATTGTTTTTATGGGTTTTTTTTTATTCAGTTTGTGTCACTTAAATGATTTGTTGGGAGATTTCACAAAATTCTCTCTTAATCGGATATCGGTAGTAACTTCATCAAAAAAATTCGATCATTGGGTATAAATGATTGTGGGCTCCGGCGCGCGCTCGAAGAGTCGCCACCCGGATTTTTGAGATGGATAATCTGAGAAATCGAGAGTTTGTTTGAGAGAAAAAGGCTTTTAATCTAGCGAAAACGTTGAGATTTTAGATCCGGTAGCCACGTTACGAACGAGGAAGGTTTTGTTGAAAAAGCACCCCGCTCGCCCGGTAAAATCAGTCTCTACTAAGTATTTTAAATGGGGATTTAATATCATTTAAAAAATTTAACTTTAAAACATGTATGGGAAAGGGACATGAGATTTAATATAACACATTAGCGTGCTTGTGGTGCAAACTGTACAGTATGAAATGGATGAGTAATGTACAGAAAATGAAATAACAGCATTACAGCAGTCCAAGATCATGTGAAACACCGCACGACAAACCGGATACATCGCACGGTGTAACTAAAACACCGTGCGGTGTACTTGTCTACGCATTCCAGAATCAGTTTGCTCTTACATAACAAAACAAATCATAGATCCGCAAAATAGTTTTTTATATTTTTTGAATCTCTGAAAAGTGATTTACGAGACCCTTTTGTTCATCTTATCATGTAAAACAAAGTTAAAAGCTTTTTGAAATGTTAAAAGATTTAATAAAGTAAAAAAAATGACTTTTAACATGAAACTTGATTCTGGAATGTACCCGCACAGAAAAGTAACAAACAGACTAAACAGAACAACACAAGAAGGAATATGTACAAGAAATGAAATAATGCACGGTGTAATACGCTACGCCGTGCGGTGTCGTAAAACGCCGCACGATGTAGCATATCCAGTGCAAAAACTATTTTTTTGTGCTTTTTGAATATAAAGCTCGTTTGAGACCCAAACTCGGTATAGAAAGACCGAGAAGGGCCTCGATCGGCTCCCTTCAAAGCTAAATTTGGTTTAGCCCAAGGAAACTTGATTTATACCTTTTGATTGAAGTTTGGATGTGCTTGAAGATGGAGAGTGGAGGTTGATTTGGATTGAGTTTTGAGAGACTTGTGAGTAAATGAGTGTAGAGAGAGAGAGAAATCAATTTGAGATTTTGTAATAGACTAGCTTGTGGGTTGATGTAGAAAGAGAAAGAGGTGTGTATAGTGGTGATGGGTGTAAGGAGTTGTAGAGAATCAAGGGGGGCCTTTTTAGAGAGAGAGAGAGTGAGAGTTTAGAAAATGGCAGAGTAACTTTATTTGGAGTTGAAGGGGTACTTCTCAACTAGAGGGGGTGTATTTATAGGCAAAAAGATTCTTGGAGTTCACCCAAAGAAAAAAAAAGTGCAAAATGTGCTCTGGCCAAGCCCTTTTTCAATTGTTGCATCTGCAGGCGTGGCCGACAACTTTCTGCTGCTGTCAGAACTTTTTCTCAAAATGCCGCGCGACATAAAGAGAAATGTCGTGCTGTATATTGAAATCTCGTGCGGTGGAGTGATTTTTTGAAATGTTGTGCTACGTTTCTAAAATGTCGCGCGGTTTTTCGAGACAGCTTAGCACACTGAACTTTGAGGGGGCGCTCCGAACACTCCCGAACTAGGATTTGGGCGTGGTTCGAAGCGTTAGAAAGCTTATCGAGTCCTCTTTCTAATCCAATTGGTTTCACTCAAAGGTATTTTATACATTGAAATGTGTGCCCGTTTTGCCCTTAGTGTGTCATGGAAAAAGTTGTTTTTGACAAAGCAAACTCATCTTTCTCTTTGCAATTGGACCGGGGGCCGCCTTATATGTTTGGGAAGGGATTTTCTTGAGGTGTAGAGAAGGAGTAACAAAGTAGCAACAATCCAAGACTCGAAGGTATATTTTTCCTTATTTCATCATTGGGAAAACTTAAAGATTATTCGGAGGCTCAGATTGGGGTGTGTACAATGATGCATGTAAATAGACCAGAACTTAAAAAAATTTAGGTCTCTGATCATCATCGAATGAAGACTCACAATATGCATCCTCAAAGGTGAAAGTGAACAAAACGGTTTCTAACCACAAGGGTGGTAGCCTAGTTGGCCATAGTGAGTGGGATAAGTCCCTTCCTCCATGTGCACGGACCTTGGTTCGAATCCCACCCATGCCACTGCTGGGTCGTTGTGTGGATTTGCATGGAGATCTTTGCCCAACTAGTCACCTTAGTGGTGCTTTGGTGACGGCCTGTCCTTCCGGACAGTAGCTATGGCTCTAACCGGACATTCCACAGCGGGTAGGGAGCCCCTATGGTCACGCCCAAGGGGAGTCGCTACACTAGTCGCCCCCTCCCACCCTTTTCGTTTATCAAAAAAAAAAAAAAAACAAAACGGTTTCTCATTGTGCATCAGATAAAAAAAAATTAAGAGTGGTCCATTTCACTTCTCAGATAAAAAGAGGAAAGCCAAAAATTGAAAAATCGAAATGATACAATTTGAAAGAGTTAGAGCATTGTGGAAGGCCCCATTCCAAATTTTTTTCTAAAAAGAACGACTTTTAGAAAAAGAAGATAATTTCAAGGTCAAAAATTATGTGTTTACTCAAATAATTTTTCTATCAATATGGATCTTATTTGATAAATCTCATTGAGATATTTTAAACGGTGCAAAAAAAAAATTAAAAAAATTATTTTTCATTTTCATTATATTTGAGCTTGAAATTACTTTGTTTTTGAAAAAGAAGGTTTAGGTTTAAAAAGAAAGTGGAACGGCACCGAAGTGGCATTCCAGTTTCAACTAGTGTTCTAAATGTCGGCCACTTAGGCCGACTAGTCCCCTCTTAGGCGCTAGTCGGTGGTCTAATTAATGCCTAGATTAGCGACTAGTGGACGCCTACTCCACGCCTGGAGTTATGCGGATGACTAGTTAGTGCCTAGGTGCTCGGCCTCCCCTTTTCCGCCCAACAAGCTCCGAGCAATTTTTAGAACATTAGTAATAACTCAATCTAGATTTAGGGGTTGTTCGGCTTAATAAGCCAAGTGGCTTATTATTTTTTTTTGTCATTATTCAAATTTGTTTCTCATTTGTTAGTTTTTCGTCAATTTTTTTGTGAATTATTGCTTTGTCATGACAAGAGTAATCTAAAAAATTAAAAAATTGACTTATTTATTCAAAAAATTTAGGTTTTGATCGTAATTTTTTACTTTTTAGATTCATCTTGTGATGACGAAGCAATAATCCACAAAAAATTAACGAAAAACTAACAAATGCGAAACAAATTTGAATAAGGACAAAAAGAATAAGTCACTTGGCTTATTAAGCCGAACAACCCCTTAGATTAATTTTAGGTTGTGTTCTGCTAAGAAATTCTTAAAAAATAAGTACTACACTTATTTGCAATTTTCAAATTTAAAAATAATAGACTTAGGGTGCATTCTTGTAACTTATAATTTGGAACTTATTGTGATATTTTTTATTTTTCCTAACTTTTTGTTTAGCTTTTCGTTGTAATTTTGGGATTAATCGTTCGACTCGACGAGAAGAGTCCAGAAAGTACAAAATTATGACCAAAAGCAAAAAAAAAGTTCACCAAAAACGAAAAAAGTATCAAATAACTATCTTTTTTGTCTAAAATGTTGTCTTATTTGAATTTTTTTCAACATTGCTCCATTTTTTTTTACACTTTTCTGATTCATATCGTCAAGACGAACGATTAATCCCAAAAATTACGACAAAGCTAAACAAAAAATTACGAAAAGTAAAAAATAGTACAAAAATAAGTTTTCAGACTATAAGTTTACAAGAATGCACCCTTACCGAAGTAATTTTTTGTGCAATATAGATCTTATTTGATAGATTTCGATGAGATCTTTTGAACGGTGCAAAAAAATTAAAAATTATTTTCGTAAATATATTATTTTTAAATTTAAAAATTATAAATAAGTACTTATTTGTTAAGAACCCTTAATAAGTACAGTACTTATTATTATTATTATTATAAGTACTTAACGAAGCATGGCCTTAAAAGAAAAGGAGGGCAGTGCATTTTAAGAAAATTGAGGCAAGACTTGTACATTTGTAAGAAACCTTTAGGGGAGGTCGGTGAAATTCAGATATATATATTCGAAAAAGTAATAAGTAAGGTTAGTGTATTTTCTTGAATTTCAGAAGGAAGATCCTTGGAGTAGTATATTTGTTAGAAGAGAAATTTCAGGGGGAGGAAGTAGTAAATGAAATGAAATTTACTCCAATTTCATTTATTCAAAACTCCACCGTATAAAATGACAGCTAGATTTGAATCACGGCGAGCATTGCTGTCAATTGGCCTACCGTAGCCATCCTAAGAAGTTTCGGATTGCTGACATGTACGGTCCAGATTCAAACTCACCCGGATCCTCTCTATTCTGAGTCTCTCGTCCTCCAGATTCATAATCTCTTTCCTTCCTCTCCCAACCCTTCTCGTCAGTCTCAATTTCCTTCTCTCTCCCAAATTTTCCTGGTTCCAAATTTTTCCTCTTCTCACAACATAATTAAAACATACAGTATAAACATCATCATCAACCTTATACGGTATTCAAGATCTGATTCTCATGAACATTCAAAATCTCGTCGCATAAAACTCTCAGATCTAGGGCAAAAAAACTTGCACAAAACCCTAAGTTTGAAAATTTGACCTTGTTCTCTTCTCCGTAGATCTCTGTATATATACATATCCATATCTGTATATGTATATGAGTCTTATATGTAGAGTCTTTTATACATAAAACAGTTAACAGATTGTGTATGGCATCCGATCTGGATTGTTAGGTTTGGAGGATTATTTATTACTATTTGTATTTAAGAATTCCGAGAACAAAGAAACTCTGATAATAATAATAGGCTGTGAGATGGGGCAGTCGATCGAAGACGTGGAAGAAGGTGAAATCTCCGACTCGGGTTCGGTGGAGGAGATCAGTGAGGAGGACTTTGTGAAGCTGGAGGCGGCTACTAATAATAATAACAATAATAAGCCTAGGGTTTGGACGGTTCAAGATCTGTACAAGTTTCCCGTTTCACGGAATTACTCCTCCGGTCTCTACAACCTCGCCTGGGCACAGGCCGTACAGAACAAATCCCTCGACGAGGTTCTGGTCAAGCAAGAAGAGATCATCAACTCCAACTTGAAGAGATCGTCTTCTTCTTCTTCAGCCACCAACACGAAACAACCGAATAAGACGAGTAATGGTTTAAGTTTGTCCACGCTGAAGGATGCGGAGAAAGTTATAATTGATGTGAGTGGTGATGACGATGATGACGATGAGGGTGCTGATAAGGTGGAGAAAAACAAGGAGGAAGGTGAATTGGAGGAAGGTGAGATTGATTTGGACTCTGAGATTGTGGTCAAGATTGAAGATGATGATGACGATGAGGGTTTGAAGGGGAATAATGACGGGGTGGATGCAAATCAATTGGACAATGATGTGGGGGATACAATTCAATTGGACACTACTGATGGGGAAGAGAATGAGGTGGAGAGGAGGGTTAACTCGATACGCGAAGCACTTGGGACAGTAACCATGGTTGATGCGGAAAAGTAAGTTGGCTGAATTTACCGGAGCCGGAATGATTGATGAGAAATGTCCAATTTGAATATACGTATAAAGAGTAATTGCCCAAGTGAATTATACCGGATTAACGTTTTTAAATTTATCTGTTGTAGATCATATAATGCAATTTGTTCCCGACTACATTGCCTGTTAGACAGCTTGCGGGAAATGGTTTTAGGAAATTCCACTCCTACGGCTGATGCTCTTATTCAACTTTCATTTACTGCAATACAGACTGTGAATTCTGTAAGATTACCCACTGGTTGTTTTGTTCATCTGATTTGCTCTCTTTCCTGGTGGGATCAATTTGCTGAATTGTTCCGTAGGCTAAAACTCAATTTTTTGCAGGTTTTCTGCTCCATGAACGAAAACCAGAAGGAACAAAATAAAGACATTCTGTCTAGGTTTCAGTTTCACCCTTTTTTGTTGTCCCAAACATTGGCATACATAGGTTGCTTACCCCTTTCTTTTCTGAATTTGGTCACAGGTTGTTATCTAATGTGACCAGCCAAAACCCTCCTATCTTTTCTCCTGAGCAGTTGAAAGAGGTTTGTTATTCTGCACAACTTTTCTCAAGGACTATAATTTTTGGTAGTTGTCAAAATTTAACGTGGTATCTGTTGTTGCAGCTAGAGTTAATGATCACACCTATGGATCCTCCAACTGTTTTGCCGCCTTTGAAAGGCAACAATAAGGCAAACAACATACAATTCACTGAGAGCGTGAATCAGAAAGACTCTGATGCTTCTGAAAATGCTAGTCATGATTTGACTAGTTCAATGGATATGGAGTTTGAATCTGCGTCTGTTGAATCTTTGCATCCAAATGATGCCAACACATTTATGGAACGATTGAAAGTAGGACCAAGTAGTTCTAGGGGCAGGGGGGTGTTGCTTCCCCTCCTAGACCTTCACAAAGATCATGATGAAGACAGTCTTCCATCCCCAACCCGGACAACCCCATTGCTCATGCCATTGAATAGCCTATTGCCTATTGGAGGTGGAGCTGTTAAACCGGAATGGCCTTTATCCCACCCAGCTGAAGACACTGTAATGCATCCTTATGAAAGGGATGCCCTCAAAGCTGTTTCTTCTTATCAACAAAAATTTGGTCGCAGTTCCTTCCTTATGAATGAACTTCCAAGCCCAACCCCTTCAGAAGAAGATGATGATGGAGATGGTGATACTGGTGGGGAGGTTTCTAGTTCTTCCATGGTTGGCAGTGTTAAAACTGTCAATCCACCAATTTTGGCACAATCAGCTGTTTCTTTATTGCCGCATGTAGACAGTTCCAAAGCATTGATCAATGCAAGTTCAGCACCTAATACATCATTTAAATCCCCAGTGAAGAGTAGAGATCCTAGACTCCGATTTGCCAATCCTGATTTAGGTCTGGATCTCAATCAGCGTCTGTTGCCTATGACTAAAAATGAACCTAAAGCAGATGCTGTCGTGGAAACAGCAACCTCAAGGAAGCAGAAACCTCCTGAGGAACCTATTTTGGATGGCCCTGCTCTGAAAAGACAAAGGAATGGACTGACTGATTCTGAGGTTGTTAGGGATGTGCAAACTGTTTTAGGAAGTGGTGGTGGTTTGGAGGATAGGGGCACTAGTGGACCTCAGTTCACTAGCAGCAGGAGTCAGGTGGCGGAGAACACAGGAGGTGACCGTTGGAAATTCGAGAGTGCAGTTACTGCCTCTGGTACTGGCATCATTTTGCCAAATTTACTACTAAATGGAACTGAGACCTTATCGGGGGCAGGTGGGAGCACGCCTTCCTTGCAATCTTTGTTGAAGGATATCGCAGGGAATCCAACCATGTGGATGAATATAATTAAGACGGGACAACAGAGGTCTGTTGAACCTATGACAGGCTCCACGCATACGCCAAGCTTGAATTCTATACTGGGAGCAGTTCCATCCCCGAGTGTTCCTCCTTCGAAACCCCCAGTGCTTGGGCAGGGATCTGCCGGATTACTTCAGACTCCTCAAACATCTTCAATGGTGAGGATCTATTACCTGGTAGTCTTTTCCTCGTTCCAGTTTTAGCGCAACTCAATATCTTCCCAACGTTATGTGCCCGGTTTAGAAAGAAACCTGCTAACACCACCATAGAATCGATAGGGAATAAATAGTCTAGTTGAACAATATTTGCATTTTTTCCCTTGACTCTTGATTGCTATATAGTTTCCTCCTGACTGCAATGGTAGACAATTCTTAAGCAGCTTATACTTCTGTATTTCTAACTTCAGATATTCCCTAGTGGAACTGTTTACACTGAATAGCTAATTCAATTAGTCCTCTTCCAGTCTGAATGTACTGATATTTTTTCGCTAAACTTTCATGATAGTTCTGGAATATGCACTTGTGGGAAAATTGAGTGGGATGAGGCATATTAAATGCTCAAGGCGTCACATTTAAGTTATTTTACTTAACATTTTTGTTAGCAACATTGTGTGTCCTGTTCACTGTTTTCTTTTACCGCCAAGGTTTTTGATCATGTTTTGTATTTTACAGAACTTGCAGGATGAGTTGGGAAAAATCCGCATGAAACCACGTGACCCTCGACGTATTCTACATAGCAATATATCTCAAAAGGCAGGGAGCTTGGGACCTGATCAGGCCAAAACAAATGCAGCTCTTGTATCGAGCTCTCAGGAAATGAAGGGCAATTTGAATCTTCAGAACCAAGATCAAGCAGATAAGAAGTCCATGCCTCCTAAAAATCCACCAGATATTACTTCACAATTCACCAATAATCTGAAAAACATAGCTGATATTTTATCGGTTTCTCAAGCATCGATACCTCCACCAGTTATACCTCAGAATACTTCTTCACAGCCCGTGCAAGTTAACTCAAATAGAATGGACATTAAAAGTGCAGTACAAGAATCAGTTAATCTGCAGAGTGGGACCATTCCTTTGTCTGCGGAAGTTGCTGCAGGCCCTTCTCCACCACAGAACACCTGGGGAGATGTTGAGCATCTGTTTGATGGATTTGATGACCAGCAGAAAGCTGCTATCCAACGAGAGAGGGCTAGGAGGATTGAAGAACAGAACAAGATGTTTGCTGCACATAAGTTGTGTCTTGTGTTGGATCTGGATCACACACTTCTTAATTCAGCCAAGGTATTATGGTATCCTGGTCTATTTTAAGATTGTTCCGGCTATATTGTGGCTTTGTAGGACACAATGTGAAAGCATTCTGTTTTGATTAATCTCTATCTGTTTCTTCAGTTTTCCGAAGTAGATCCTGTGCATGATGAGTTGTTGAGGAAGAAAGAGGAACAAGATCGTGAAAAGCCATATCGGCATCTCTACCGGTTTCCTCATATGGGTATGTGGACTAAATTGCGACCAGGGATTTGGAATTTTTTGGAGAAGGTAATAGGAATCCTTTTATTTTTTTAATTTTCTTTTGGGAAACAAGGTTCTTTCTTGGGCTTTTCTCATGAAGCTCATAGTGCGTCTTGCGTTTCTTTCAGGCTAGTATGCTTTTTGAACTGCATCTCTACACAATGGGGAACAAGCTGTATGCTACAGAGATGGCAAAACTGCTTGATCCAAAAGGGGTCTTGTTTAATGGACGAGTAATCTCTAGGGGTGACGATAGTGATCTTTTTGATGGTGATGAGAGGGTTCCTAAGAGTAAGGATTTGGAGGGGGTTTTGGGTATGGAGTCGTCTGTGGTAATTATAGATGATTCTGTTAGAGTCTGGCCACACAACAAACTAAACTTGATAGTCGTAGAAAGGTAAACATGCCTATCTATGGTCTTGAAACAATATCCAATTTCTCCTGTTTGCTTTGCTTTATTGGCTATTTTCTTATTTCAAATATTTTTGCAGGTATATTTATTTTCCTTGCAGCAGACGACAATTTGGGCTTTTAGGTCCTTCTCTCCTTGAGATTGATCATGACGAGAGACCGGAAGATGGCACTTTATCATCTTCTTTGGCGGTGAGATTTTTAGCCACTTAACCATGAGATTTCACAAATGACTTCCTTACCAATTCCCTCCCTGTTGATGTATAATGTATTGTTGCCTAAAAAATAGGTAATTGAGAAAATACATCAAAACTTCTTTTCACATCAATCCTTGGATGAAGCTGATGTTAGAAACATCCTAGCTTCAGAGCAGCGGAAGATTCTTGGCGGTTGCCGCATTGTCTTCAGCAGGGTGTTTCCAGTTGGTGAAGCCAATCCTCACTTGCATCCATTGTGGCAGACAGCTGAACAGTTTGGTGCTGTGTGCACCAACCAGATAGATGAACAGGTCACCCATGTAGTGGCCAACTCACTTGGTACTGACAAGGTATAGTTGCTTATTAGTTTTCTGTCTTCTGAGAAACAACTCATATTTTATTTCTTCATAGCTCCCTCCAACCTGGTGCTGTTTAGATCATGATATGGATGTTCTAGAGTAAGCATACAAAAATAAATTGAGGTGAGGGAAAAAGGATAATTGAGAAGAAAGCATGTAGGAAGATGCCTTAATGAGATAGAGCCATGATGTGACTTCAGGATTCTTGTTTCTTCTTTTCTTTTTTTTTTTGCGTGTGATTTTCTTGTAAAAAGTTTTTTTGATATAGGCTCTTGAACCACTCTACCATTAGCAGTTTCTACACGAATGTGAGTTAGCTTCATCCCCCATGAGCACTTGCCAAACAAAGGGAATCCTATTTGCCATGAAGCCTTTGTGTTGGGGCTGGGTTTTGACCATCTGATGTCACAAACTATTGTACGCCACCAGAAGTTCCCGTTTCTCTTTGATTGTGAAGGCTAACTCTTAAGCTTGTCTCAAACAGGTCAATTGGGCTCTTTCAACAGGAAGATTTGTTGTACATCCTGGCTGGTAAGAATGTGCCTCTCCTTTCAAATGTGATTGAGTGTATTTGATTTCTTTGATTGAATTTAACACGTAATATTCTCTATTCTAACCGGAAAAAATGACAGGGTGGAAGCATCTGCTTTGCTTTACCGGAGAGCAAATGAACATGATTTTGCCATTAAACCGTAAACACTCATCACACCCCAACCAGATATACTGGGACCTCACAATAGAACCCACAGTTCAAGCGGAAGTGGAAGCCCAAGCGTGGAAAATAGAATTCAAGGGTCATATCGGTTGGGAAAGGGGCTGGGCTTAAACGTGTGGTTGCTACCCTTAGATTTCCCTTTAGTGCCCTTAATGGAAAGCCACTGCAAACGGGAATTTTTTTTAACTCAGTTTGTCCATCTTAGCGGTTTAGGCTTTTGATGACTGGCAAAAACTGAGTGGAGAAATAGAATGGAGGGTCGATGACCAATCGAAATTTGGATAGCTTGGGGCAGGCCTCTTTCCATCTGGGGTGATATGGAATGGCCTTGACTGGATTCAATTTGAGCGTTTTGGAGATCACCAGATGTAGGCGCTTTATAAGAGCAAATGTACAAGTTTGATGAATTTTAAAATTTTGGATTTGAAACCATCCTCCTTAAAATTTCAAAATTAAAACATTTAACTGGATATTCATTTAACTGGATCTTATTTTGGGAGATCAGATGTGAGGATGAATCAGTTAACTTTGGTAACGCAAGATGGTATGATCTAATGCTGTTGAATAAAAGGACGTCTTAAAGAAGATAACTTCAAAATCCCAGTTTTGGATTTGAGGCCCTACATTTTTTCAGTGCTTAGCAGGGGAGGATCCTATATCTGCAACTCTCTCTCTCTCTCTCTTTCTCTGAGGATTATTTTGGGACGGGGGATATTGTCCGTGTGTGGTCCAAGAAAGTGACAAATCTCGTTCCTTGAATCTGAAGGAATAGTGTGGCAAAGCAAGGAGTAATTATTTAGTCATCTTGGGACTGTTGACACCATCTGGTGGTAGTGGTATCTTAGTGCTCTTCAATCAAAACTATGGTTTCCTGTGGGATTAATACATTAAATAACACCATAACGGTCTCATATGAATTTGCGGTGGTAAACGGGAGATCTCTGATGGGTGCCTTACGAGCGTTGCGTCAGGATCAGAGTGCAAAACAAAGAAAATTGAAGTCCACAAATACCTAGCACACTTTTTATACTGCATGTTCCATGTTTAGCCAACGGAATGTGAGCGAGGGTCCTATTTCGCTGTTAAAGCTTTTCTGGACGGTATAAAAAGTTCGTAGTACCAGGTTTGGTTAGTTATAAGCTTGTCAATTCTCCCTGTCTCCTCCTATCCTATCCCATGCCACCGTCCCGGAGGTCATTTTCACACCAAGTATTTTCTACATATGGAATATGTTCCTTACGGCACTTCCTCTCCAACCCAATATCCTCTAAATCTCTTATCTTAGAGAGACTATCTTAGAGCATCTCCAATCCAATGTTCCATTTGAGAGTATCAAAATAATATTTTTTACTCATAAAGTGATTATAGAGGAAATTATTATTTATGTTTATACCAACCACAAATCCTCTATTTTTGTCTCTAAAATCACTTTATGAAAAAAAAAAACCTTTTTTTATACTCTCATGAGGATAAAAATTAAGTAAGAAAAGTAAACAAGGATAAAAATATCTTTTAAAAAGGTGAATAGTGTTTTAGAGATGGCCCTTTATATTTTCTCTTAGAGCATCTCCAATCCATGCTCTATTTCTCCATTTGAGAGTATAAAACTCTTCCAACCTATCCTCTCAAGCCTCCTCTATTTGAGAGGATGAGATTTTGATCTTCCATATTTAGAAGATGAGAGAAAATATGGAGGATCTTCTCTATAATACTATTCACCTTTTAAAATGACATTTGTATCCTTAGAGCATCTCCAACCCATGCTCTATTCCTCCATTTGAGAGTATGGAACTCTTCCAACTCATCCTCTCAAGCCTCCTCTATTTTAGAGGGAAAAATAGAGGGTTTGTGGTTGGAGTAAATAGGAATAGTGATTTCCTCTAAAATCACTTTATAAATAAAATAGAGTATTTTGATACTCTCAAATAGAGTATTGGATTAGAGATGCTCTTACCCTCTAAATATAGAGTATCAAAATTCAATACTCTCAAATGGAAGAGGGTTGAGAGGATGGATTGGAGTGCTTTAATACTCTCAAATAGAGATATAGAGTATGGGTAGGAGATGCTCTTAGAGAATCAAAAAAATTGTTTTATAATGAAAGACTAGATTTTTTCCTCTATCTATATTCTTAAAAACTCACTCCAAATCTCAAACTTCATTACTTTACCTTCAAAATTCAAATTCTACTCAATATTAGTCTTATTATAGTAACTGATATTGCAAAAATCTTTTGATTGGTTCCAATTTTACAAAACAATAAAGGGCAAAAAACCGAAATGGTCCATTTAGTTTAGTGTTTGTGTCAACTTGGTTCTTGCAGTTTGAATTGGCTCGATTTACACTCTATAGTTTTCATTTTGTTCCAACTTGGTCCAATTACTAACTGCCATTAGACTTCGTTAACCCCAGACACAAATGGACCCCTTTTCTAGGTTTAAAACAGTAATCTGCCATTCTCCTCTTACCCTAATATACCTCTAAACCAAAACACAGAGCCTCATTGTTCCATTCTCCATTTTTTTTCACGGCTTCCATTATCCATTTGTCGCACCCAAGATTTTACCTTCGACCGAAATGTGTCTCGTTCGCCTTCGGGGGGAAGGAGTGAGAGAGATTAGGGACTAAATAAGTGATCCGATTCTTATGGATTGCGACGTGGTTCTTGAAAAGAAAGGAAAAATGAGGAATTTTGTGTTCTATAAAAGGGGTTCGGATATTTTTGAAAAATGTTTGAATTTTAGAAAATGAAGTGAGTTTTATTTTAAAAAGGGATCGAGCTTTCATCAAGCTGCCTACATATCTCCGGGTAAAGGATAATCAAGTCCGGCCATAGTTTGGGCCACAAAAGGGGTTTAGAAAAGAACTTAGATTCTCCACCGGGCATAGAGTTTAGGTGTGCCTGGTCACCTCTTGAATATCGGAAGAATAATTCAAGTATTTTAGAAAAAAAGAACACGGGCTAGAGAACCCGATTTTTAGAAAAAAGTGATTCCATTTTGCTTTTTAGGAAAATGCTTTAAGTCTGCGAGGTTAGAGAAGAAATGGTTCGTTAATTCACTAGAAAAGGGATCCATTTATGTTTAGGGTTAACGGAGGCTAACAGCAGTTACTCCATCCGTCCCTTTATTACAGTCCAGTATTCCATTTTGGGCTGTCCCTTAATAAGTGTCTATTTTGTAAAGTTAGTGGATAAAAATTGGTGAATTGTCTACTTTGTCCCTAAAAGTAGATTCCATTTTGAAAAGTTAGTGAGTAAAAGTGTAATGATGATGGGTAAGTAAGGAAAGTGGAGGAAAAAGTTGATGTGAAAGGTATAATGATGATGTCTTTTTAATAAGTTGGAGTTACGAAGCAGGACATTTAAAAAGGGACGGAGGGAGTAGTAATTAGATCAAGTTGGAACAAAATGGAAACTACAGAGTGTAAATCGAGCTAATTCAAACTGCAGGGACCAAGTTGATACAAACACTAACTACAGGGATCATTTCGGTTTTTTTCCCAAAAATAAATGTATCAAAATGGAATAGATCCTCCATATTTTTTTGGTACTTCATATTTGAACGATGAAAGACCATCTTCCCAAATGGAGGAAAATATGGAGGGTGGATAGGAGTGAAATTTTACTTCAAAATGGAAGAATGAAGGAAAATTTGAAGACATGGAGGGTAGGTGGGAGATGGTCTAATAAGTAAGGCAAATCTATTACTCCATATGTCCTCATTTGTGCATTTTTTATTGTTCCAAAAAGATTATGCAAGTTCAAAAGTAATGGGTTTAATTGATAATTTCCCAAGCCCACTTTACAATTCTTGTCATAGATACAACAAAATTAAAATATTAGAGAAAAGAAGTTATTGACCAATTTTCCAAACTCACTTTACAATTATTGTCATAAACCTCATATTGCGGGACACACAACCATCGAAGAGTCAGGCATGCATCGAAGGCTTTGGGTTTGCTTGTAGTGGTGAACCACGGATGTGACGTAGTCAGGAGTGATTTTGCCATTTACAATTGCATTTGAGAAATGAATTAAAAAATATTGTGATTTCAATAGCCTAAATTGCTAGGCTCTTGGGCACCTCATCTATTTAATGGCTAGTTAAAGTGGATAATAGCATTTTGTTTTGGGTAAAATGCCTAGGGATGGACTGCTGGAATGCAAGTTAGGGACAAATCGGGGAGCCTGCAATTGGCGCCAAATTTTCCTCCTCCAGTGCTCATTGCCATTGCCACATGGGAGGCATCCCTGCCAAGTAAGCTGAAAATGGCCACCTCACCAACTTCCGTTAGTGTATTGACAGAATTTGAGGCCAGGGTCGGAATTAATTACAGAATGAAAAACACGGGGTCAAATTCAAAATAATGAAAGCTCTGGTGTGTATTGGACATTGGGTTTAAAAGGCATTTTTTTCTGGGAAAATTTTACATATGGTCCATCTAGTTTGCATGAATTCTCATTTTCGTCCCTCTAGTATCAATTGTGTTACTTTTAGCCCTATAATTTGCATTCTGTCTCAATTTCGTCCCTCTCGCTTATGGCGTTAATGAAACAAACGGAATTGGAGGACAAAATTGACATTTCCCTCACAGAGGGACTAAATTGAGATTTCGTGCAAACTAGAGGGACTATTTTTTACTTTTGTTTTTGTAAATAAATTTAAAATACATCATATGTAATATATTATATATATCACAAAAAAATGAGAAAATTCGAAAAGCAACCCCTATGTTAAATGTCTTGGTATTGTATTTTTTTTTGGAATTGAATTTTCACTTTCGTTATTTTCTTTCACATGATTAAAAAGAAATTTTTTTTCAGTAGTATTTAGAAATCTTGTAATTGTGTTTAATTAAGCAATGAAACACTATTGAATATTAAGAGATCAAATACATTAAAATATGGGTATAAGTGTATTTATTTTGGGACTTACTCACAAGATCACTCATATAACAAATAAATACGGATTTTGAACATTTTTTTATCGGGTGAAAGATAAGGAGATTATAATAACATGATACAAAGACATTAGCTAAGGGGTTGATTTGTGCATTTTCTAATATTGAAAAAATGGGAAAATTTATATTTCATTGCAAATTACAAAAATATTAGAAAATGCACAAATCAACCCCTTAGCTAATGTTTTTGTATCATGTTCTTATAATCTCCTTATTTTTCACCCGATAAAAAAATGTTCAAAATCCGTATTTATTTGTTATATGAGTGATCTTATGAGTAAGTCCCAAAATAAATACACTTATACCCATATTTTAATGTATTTGATCTCTTAATATTCAATAGTGTTTCATTACTTAATTAAACACAATTACAAGATTTCTAAATACTACTGAAAAAAAATTTCTTTTTAATCATGTGACAAAGAAAATAACGAAAGTGAAAATTCAATTCCAAAAAAAAATACAATACCAAGACATTTAACATAGGGGTTGCTTTTCGAATTTTCTCATTTTTTTGTGATATATATAATATATTACATATGATGTATTTTAAATTTATTTACAAAAACAAAAGTAAAAAATAAAATTGTAGAAATAGTCCCTCTAGTTTGCACGAAATCTCAATTTAGTTCCTCTGTGAGAGAAATGTCAATTTTGTCCTCCAATTCTGTTTGTTTCATTAACGCCGTAAGCGAGAGGGACGAAATTGAGACAGAATGCAAATTATAGGGCTAAAAGTAACACAATTGATACTAGAGGGACGAAAATGAGAATTCATGCAAACTAGAGGGACCATTTGTAAAATTTTCCCTTTTTTTCTTCTTAAATTTTCGCTTATATTCCTCATTTCATAAATCCCTCAACAAATTCATGTGCAAACGCATGCAGGTGTCGCCATTGTCATGCCATACGGGGCTCATGGAAGAGAGTCTTTTAAAAGAGTACGAAGAAACATATCTCAAATTTCTCACTTCCACCGGCCGGTTGATGGAAACTTGATTGCGCGACTCAACTTTGAAACGGACGAGAGAACAAGTCTGTGGCCCGCTCTTGCTTAATTCATTTTCGCTAAGAAAAAAGCTGCTAAATATGTCAATGAAGAATTTGGCATTAACTTCAAAACTAAAACAAAATAAAGTTGATTTTCATGTGCTCTATAAATTTCAATTTTGGACATTCTAATGGTAATAAAGTCAAACAATATAGACCCACAACAAACAAACAAGTCTTAACCGAATAATTATTTAGCGTTCCCGGCATATCACATGGCGTTGCCTACGTGGTACTCCCAACTATTTAAGTCATTTAAGTCTTAACCGAATAATTATTTGCCTCCGTAACCAACAACTTCATCCATCATACCATTGTTTAAGGAAGGAAAAAAAACGATAATGGAGAGAAATAATCGGATCTTGCAGCAACGATTGACCTCGACTTTCTAGATAAAAAAATGTAAATAACTAATCTAACACCATTTGCAGAATATACATAGAGTAACTTCACTTGAATAAATTTCCGAGTCTGTTTAGGACATTGCCTGAAGGCTAAAACACCACTTCCCTTTCAGCAACTCCAAATTCATGTGCCAACAGCCTTGTAATCCCATAGCACTTTCTCACCACTTTCGTATGGAAGGTGAGGGTTCGATACTCGTTAGGAGCGCGAGTGCTTGGTGTGGTAGTTGATGCCCTTTGGGCTTGCCCCACCTATATGCCGCTTAGTGGTACCCCATTCCCATCCCCTATAAGAGTAGGCTAGACATCTATCGAATGACAAAAGAAAATTTCCAAATTCGTGTGAAGTGGCAAATTAAAAGCCTGCCCACAGCCACAAGACATCCATCCGGGAAAAATACAAGGTTCTAAAAGAATTGAAATTTTGGTATACCCCTACAATTCCTCAGAAACTAACACTAGAAACGGTGAGTAGATACGCTCTTCAGAAAGAGTAACAAAACAAGAAAATTTCATAACTTATTTAGTGCTAATACAGGAACCAACAGCAAGTTGAAATGCCAAAAAAGAAGAAGAAGACGACATATTTCATGATACCATCAAACTGCTCTAAAAGTGTACTCAGAGCAGGGACAAACGATAGTAGGAGCTTCAACCTGCATTTTCAGACAATTGAACTCCAGAGCCAAAATTGGTTTCGATAACAACACTTATATGCTGAGGTTCCTTTCGTTTTGTACGAGATCTCTGCTTATTATGGAATCCACAAACTTGGAACTTGGGGTTTCAGGAGATTGTTCAGTAGCACTTTTTGGTGCTACGGACGGCACCGACACCTTTGCTGGTCGCACTGCTCTTATCCTGCACAAGATAAGAGTATTACAGTTTACAACAGAAACATTGCCAACACAGGAGGCACTAGTTAAAACACAACAAAAAAAATAACTTGAAGTTCACAATGGTCTTGCTTTGAACCGTTGGGGCGCAGCTGCTTATTCATTCTTGGAGATCTATCGGTGGATAGTCATGGAGATTGTGAAGCATTAAGTATGACAAGATATAGCAGACTAACCTGCACTCAATTTGGCAAGAATATTTAAGAAGATGAGGATTATACTCTGTACGTCCACTGCGATATAATAGATGAAATAGAGATTAGTTTCTACAAAAAGGGGTTTAGTAATGCAGACAAATGCAGAAACTACCTGAAGCTTGGAAGTGACATCTTGATAACTGGCCCAATCAACTTGTTGGAATTTAGCTCTGGTACTGCCTTGGCCAAGGCTGAGATGAGGGATGTGAAATTAAAAATCAATACGCAAATTGTGAAAGCACCTTCTATGTACTATAACAAGAACGAAAATTCAGTTCCATCGTAACCTGGAAAGTGTACTATCAAATAAGAACATGATTATTATTATTATTTTTTCCAACAGCCATAAGAGCAGGATTCTAGTTGCAGGCGGAGGAGGATAGCCTACTAACATATAGTTCACATTCACCTCCACCAAATGAACATGTATACAACAACAACAACAAAACCCATGTAGTCCACCCAATGAACATGTAAGTGCAAGAAAATGTGCCAGGTAAAGGAAGGAAAATAGATAGGTTTAGCTTCAAATCAGGCCTTCCCAATTACAGTATGAAGTTAAAAACTTCAACTACTACTCTTACCTTATACGAATAAACTTCAAAAATATTTTGATTAGCGCACATGATCTGTAACCCAACTCATGCGAGGGAATGGCCTGACTGTTTGGGTATTTGATAATAGCAAACAAGACGAATACTCCAACTTACCAGCAGTACCAACGTTGATGGTACAGATATCTGTTGCAGAAGTGCCATTGATTTCAGTCACTTGGATATCTAAGCAATTCTTTGGATGACTCAAAACAGTGCCGACCCCTATCATTCTCAAGAATCTATTGGAGTTGTTTTCTGATTGCCTGGCTATTGGTGTAATTCTCTGCTGTAGACAGAAATCATATCACATAAAACATCGCCGTGTATGCTTTAAGACGAATGAAAAAGATGTTTGCAAATCAGAAATATCAGTGGCTTGCTCATATTTTGGCACATCTGGATCCTGTGCCTACCTTGTAGAAACCGAATGGTATAGACAATATGGTAGGAAATAAACCTTGGTTGAGAAAAGTTGGCCATTGGCCATTTTTGAAGAATAACTTACATCAAACAATAGCCAAAAGGAGCAACACAGATGTTCTAATTTTCAAGTACGAAAGGAACAAAGAAATGTTGGCTAAAGGCCCACCTTGGAAAACCTGGCAACTTGACTAGGAAGTCCCACATCCTGCAAAAATGAATACAAGAAAGGCAAGGAGAATCACCAGACCAAATAACAAACTGAAACCTTGATAGTATTACAGGATTTCTTAACCAGCCCTTCCGTTTTCAAAATTTCCAATGTCAATACAAGGAGAAAAAGTTTTCCAACTGTCAATATTTCCAAAATGCCATTAGGGAGCTTCCCACCTTTCTTCCATGTACACAAGCCTCATCACTGTTCACAAGTACCCTAGCAGCCCATCTGTTCATAGAAACATTAAACCTACTTACAAGTTACATATAGTACATCAAATATTACATTTAAGTTATGGTTCCATTGTCTAATCAACACGTTCCATCATCCCATGAACCAGACAAGTCAAATCAGCATGTAAGAATGGTTAATGGTCAGGTGCACACTTGACAAACTGTTCTAGTTTGGTTCTTTTATACATAGTTGGCAGAAGATTTATGGTGCTTTGAGGCGTACAGACGAACCATGTAATCATTATCTTTACAAAAAACTGGTCCTTTTATTTTTATGGGAGAATGCTCCTTTCAATTTGTTTGCTAAAGATTAACAAGAAAAAAAAGACACATTCAAGTCACCAAAAAGCTAATCGTGAGTGGTGGGCATCCGCCTTGATTTTTTATAAGCCAGATGAGCATTGAAGTTTGGTATGGTTGCATCAAATCCCTCAGCATGAATATTGAATAGTGAACCCAGACCCATACTCAGATTTTTGTTTGTTACAACTGACTAGTAAACATTTTGTGGGCACTATCACAGAAATTACATGTGCAGATGTCCTAAACCAATTATTTGCTATTACTTTAGCATGACAAAGAAGAAAAAGGCGAAAAACTTACGCACAAGATGTAGGTGGATTCCATACTATTCCGGCAATCACCACGAGCTGCACAAAACAATAACAAAATAGCCAAGTCACCTTGCTAGTTCACAATTACGGGTAATTATTTTTTTCGCAGAAATCAATGTATATAAATATATAAGTAATTGCATGTGTTAGCGTTTTGTGCTTTTCCACAATTTAATAAGTTACAACTTGAGCCAGAGGAAGCAATCTAAAGGTCAATACATAAAACTCCATCAAAGATACCAGCTGGGCTGTCATCATAGCTGGCAAGAAAGAAGCCGCCCAGCGTATATCTGTAGAGGGCAGGTTCATGTTAGTTAATGAGAAATAAAATATCTACGTTCATCTCATTTAATTGCAACTTCTTAGGAAAAGTATCGTAAATATATACCCGAAAGCTTCAACTAATTTGAACTCTTTGGGGATGAAAGCGCGAGCAGTTTCTGATTTCACAAGGTGAAGCTGATACAAAGCACTGAAACAGGAAGCAGACAATCACGTTTTGATGTTTAAACCAAAATCAGCCACACCTAGTTATGTGGACCCCCAACACGTAAGATGATGAGTTATAAAAAATAGACAAGAGAAACTCTTGCCTGCCTTTGAATTCCCATGGAGGTTTGCCATACCCCGAAGGAGGTTTTGCTTCTTTAACCTCCATAAGACTAAATCCTCCAACAGAATGGAATAGAAAACAATAGCATCTTTAGGAGAGTCCCAATTCAAATTATTTGAGCTCCTTCAACATACTGCCTACAGGAAAACAATTTTTATAAAGCATCAGCATATGATTTTGGACAAAGCTGCCCCAAATTATCAATGTACTACAGACAACTACTAATCTACCTAGCAACTTGTAGAAAGTAAAGCCATGTATTATACTGTACTATATATTTATGGGTTTCATGTGCAGCCAATAGTAAGCAAGTTGCAAGTTGAAACAGCTACAGATATACCTGAAACAGTAAATTTAAAAGGAGGGAGCTCTAAACCATTAGAAAAACCACCAAAGCCCACTGAGTTTCACTTAAAAGTTATAACTTTTATGGATGAATGGTAATACTATCAAGTATCAACCTGACTACAAGGGCATTCAAGGAGATTCAAATATAAGGAAATGTAGCTAACAGAACTGCAAAGCCATCATCAATATGAACGAACTTTAAGAAGCAAGTAGATTTCTGGGTTCAAATGGCATATATGTTGTCCTTATGGCAAGGAAGTGGACAATGCATTTGGACCCATCTAGCAATTGAACTGGAGCAAAAGAGAAATCAAAACATGAAAGCCAGAACAAGATCGATATTTGAGCTTGGTCTTTAAGAAAAGGAGAAAACCACATCGATCACTGCACAGCATACATATATGAACCAAAAGAGTGTAAAAAAGAAAGCACACATAACCGGTTAAAGAGAGAGGTGTACTGTGGAAGGAAAGACTACATTAATGTATGGAAGAAAGAGAAAATGAGTGACGAAGAAAGTGTGCAACTTACTGATTTTTCAGCCACAACCCAAATACCAAATGAGCAGAAGAAATCAAGAGGAAACCCAGAGACTGAAAGCTTCAGCGTGTGAGATTCCTATTCCTATGTGGGTGCAAGGGTATGCTGTCTAGTCTAGTGAGTGAGGGGTAGCAACAAAACTGCCAATGTGAAACAAGTAATGAGACGCAGATTTTTAAGAGAGAGAGAGATGGAAACCGACAGTGGTAGATGACATCAGCAACCATGTACTAGTATTTATCCAATTCGGATTACGAATCCAATTCCGTTTGCAAACCCAGTTTCAATTTCCCACGGCCTTTGATTTGGCGCCAACTGAATTCCGCTACCGCAGTATAACAAATTCATCTTCACATCAAATCCCACAGTATCAGAAAACCACCTCAACCCAATTGGCCCCCCTCCTTTCTCCCTACTCCTACTACTAGTAGTAGTATTTCCTTTCCTTTTTCTGCGCTTGTCTGTCTTGTCTCTTTCGCTTGCGTTGGGGTACCGCAATTGAGGGATAAGGAGTTTCGTTTAGCCCACACGAACACGATAAGAGAGGGGAGTGATTTTCTCTCACTCTCTTATGTCTTTATTATTTATTTATATATATGAATTTACTACTACTACTAATATGTTGTCATTTTTTAATACGCTTTTTAACACATCTTAGGACAATATTGTAAATTTATATAGATAAAGAAAAAAAAATAGAGTTTGAATTGTAAAAAGTGATGTGTGAAAATTATTTTTCTGAAATAATTGTCCACTTTTCACTACTTGTATTTTTTAATTTAAAATATTTTTTATATACAATTTGATCTTACTTTGATAAACTCACTAGTCTTATTACATACTCCATTGTATCTTACCTCCAGCTTATTTGATTGGCTGAATTACTTAGAATCTGGGCTTGCTGTATTTGGATCACAGTTGTTATGCTCTTCCTATTGAATTGAGAAAATTTCAAAATGACACCTGAACTTTGCACCAAATGTCACAGAGACACCTGAACTTAAGTTTATTTCAATTAAACACCTGTACTAACAAAATCCCCAAATTTAGACCCCGGCCGTTATTCTCTGTCCCAAAAATTGCTAATATGGCATCTCCAACCCGTTTAAGTTGCCATATTACACATATTTCCAACAAGGGACGATGCACCCAAGCGAATGTAAAGTACTTATACGTAGTGGGTGCATCGTCCCTTGTTGGAAATATGTGTAATAGGGCAACTTAAAAAGGTTGGAGATGCCATGTTAGTAATTTTTGGGACAGAGAATAACGGCGGGGGTCTAAATTTGGAGATTTTGTTAGTACATGTGTTTAATTGAAATAAACTTAAGTTCAGGTGTCTCTGTGACATTTGGCGCAAAGTTCAGGTGTCATTTTGAAATTTCCCTATTGAATTTCATTCCAGGCTAGAAAATATAACTCAAAATCGTTCATTCATTTGGCTCATCGAGTAGCTAATATTTGCAAAATGAGAAATTAAAAAAAATGGCTTGTAGATAATGATGTCCATCGACCTAACTTTCTGCTCACACTAATTAATGAGATGAAAATGGTTTATTCGAGTAATATTTTAGCCCAAAATTAGAGTCCATAAAGGTCCCAATATTTTGGAGAGAAATAGCATTGAAGATCTTAGAAATTACTTGATAGTTCTAACAGTGATTATACTTCCTCTGGCCCAATTTGTTGTACATGTTTCTTTTTTAGAACCTCACAAAAAATTGTCTATAAGATATATCTCACAATTTATAATATTTTTTATGATTTCAAAATCTTTGTTTACAAGAATGAATTGAAATCTATCAAATAAGATCCATATTGAATATATAAAATCTATATAATAACGGAGCTCAATTTTTGAATCTTATATCCATAGTTATATATCTAGACCCTTAATTCTAAATTCTATGGTTAGCAAGTATTAAGAGTTTCTATAAATCTAGATCATTCATGTTTTGCTACTAACGGCTAGGATCAATTAAAGTTCTGCTTCCATGTTGATTTTATTTGTTATGAAAGTAAAACTCATATATGGTAGAACTTTAATTGAGCATTCGAGCCGTACCTTCAGGCATGAGCAAGCACTAGTATTATACATTAAAAGACATAGACAATTTTTTGAGACATCCCAAAAAGAAAATAGGCACAACATTTTGGGATGGAGGTAGTACATTTCTTTACTATCGATCCGACCACGCAAAGAAAACATATAAATTACCAACCACAAAATTAGCATTTTTGTTAACCAATTAATACATGCACATTCGTTGGCTAAGCAATCCCTATTAAGGTGCTAGGTTGGAGTGTGTGTGTGTGTGTGGGGGTTCTTGTCCCCCAACATCTCGCTAATCTTGCCCTTGATGATATTCGGCTCTCAGGTCGGAGTTGAGTTTTGTTCACTCTCCACTTAAGAGGGTGAACATTACCTTCATTCTTATTTGTTGAAATTAGGGGTGGCAAATGGACGGGTTTGGGTCAAATTGAGTAAGTTGTAAGTGGATTGGGTCTTTAATGGGTCATTGATCCATTTAGACCCATTAACTATGAGTCTAATTATCCATACCCAACCCGACCCATTTATTTAAAAGCAAACCCGTCCCGCCCATTATACTAAAATGACCATATTACCCCTATAAATTTAAATGACTAAAATATTCATGTACACTAAAAGTACCAAATTACCCTTGTACACTTAATTACTCCGATCGCTCTTATCTGTTCTGTTTACAAACATTAAACAAAAGAGGAACAAAGATGTACGTTGAAATTACTCCGATCTAGTCTAGTAGGACAACAAAATTGAGATAATAGCAGAGGCCGATACTATAACTACAGCTTCGAACAACGCCGGAGCATCCACGCTGCCGCAGGCATTATCCGACGTGCTTTTCTTGGCTTCTCCAGGCCCCTCCACCGGCGACTCCGTAGGCGGATTGCAAAAAACGACCGAGTGGTTGCGCTACGAACTTTATTCTTGTAATACGGAGTACTATTTTTCTAAAAGGCGACCGAGTGGCTGTGCTATGAACTTTATTTTTGTATAATTTTTTCAAATCTGGTGAACTTTATTCCTTTTACTGTATTTTTTTACTTTTTGAGTCAACATGTCAAGAAGAAAATATTCCAAAACTTCGCTGTGAATCCGGTAAAAATTTAAAAAAGAATGACTGTCAATATTATATAATTTCCATGTTCGCATACAATTTTCAAGAATTCAATTACTCCCTCCGTCCCTTTTTTTGAGTCCAGTATTTCATTTTGGGCTGTCCATTTATAAGTGTCTATTTTGTAAAGTTAGTGGGTAAAAGTTGGTGTATTGTCTATTTTATCCCCAAAAAGTAGATTCAATTTTGAAAAGTTAGTGAGTAAAAGTGTAATGACGATGGGTAAGTATGGAAAGTAGAGGAAAAAGTTGATATGAAAGGTATAATGATGATCGTCTTTTTAATAAGTTGGAGTTACGCAACAAGACATTTAAAAAGGGACGGAGGGAGTATAAGAAAACCATTACTATTGCTGCTGAAGAATACAATTCATAGAACTTCAAGAAAACAACTTGTTACACTAATCATGTCGTAAAATTGTAGGGATAGAATCGTTAACTTTGGCAGGAGAGGACAAGAACCAGATAGAGGTGACCAGAGACGGGATTGACGCGGCGGCCCTGACAATGTTGTTCAGGAGGAAGAGGGGGCTATTATGAGCTGGTGAGCGTGGGCCCGGTCCCGGAGGATGGCGGCGGTGGGGATTAGAGGGAAAACGAGGCCGAGGTGCAAATTCCAGTATGGGGGTATTACAATTACCCATATGCATATGGAACGGCCGATAAACATGAGATTATGGGGTTTTTTTGTTGGGTTATACTCATGATTTATTGGGTCATTTAAGTTGACTTAATTAAAACTCAATTAAACCCAACTAATAAATGGGTTAGATGGGTTGGATCCATTCTGACCCAACTAATAAATGGGTTGGGTTGGGTCTATTTTTTAATGAATGGGTTTGGATTACTTAATGGGTTTGGGTTTAATTTGCCACTCCTAGTTGAAATGGTGTGGATCCCACCACAAAGTGATGTCATGCTTACCAAAAAGTGTATTACACGAGTGTGACTTACACCATTTCAACCAATAAAAAAGAGGGTAATGTTCACCATCTTTTAAGGAGGGTAAACAAAATTGCACTCCTTTGGCCATTGCACCAATTAATAATCTTCCCCCTTATTCCATGGAAAATAACAATAATAATCTATTTATCTTCTATACTATAAGAATGTAGGACTCATTTGGCTTTAAAAGTGGAACATCTTTATTCAAAAAAAATTTGCATTTGTTAATTTTGCGTCAAACTTTTGTGACTTATTGATTCGTCTCGGCGAAAGGAATCGGAAAAGTAAATTTTTTTTATCGAAACTCATAATTTTTTTTCAAAAAGACAAGAATAAGTAAAAAAAAGCTGACTTATTGACTTATTTTTATCTTTATTCAAAAAATTATGAGTTTCGATCAAAAAAATTTTACTTTTTCAATTCCTCTCGTCGAGACGAATTAATAAGTCACAAAAGTTTGACTCAAAACAAACAAATGCAAATTTTTTTTTGAACAAGGACAAAAAAATAAGTCACTCAACTTTTTACTCTAAACCCACCTGTAGTTACCTAAAATTAAAGGAAGCTCTCTCTCCTGCATGGAATTTTCTCAAAGTTTTATATTTTTATTTATTATTCTACATTCTTTATGAAGTATAAAATACATACAGTTTAAAAATATATATATTTTATTTTGCATGAAACTATCTTCTTTTTTTTCTTTTTTTTTCTATTTTGTTGTGAAAATTTTCTAAATTTTTGGCATTTCAAGGGTTATACATGCCGACCCACTGACGCACAGGCAACTGGAAAAATGTTCTCATTGATGTTTTTTTTTTCATTCTCATTCATCAAACGGGCAAGACGCTAGTAATTTTGGCATTTCAAGAGTCATACATGCCGACCCACTGACGCACAAGCAATTGAAAAAAGGTTTTCACTGATTTTTTTTTTCGTTCCCGTTCATCAAATGGGCAAGACGTTAGTAATACATGCACAAATGTAGTTTGTACCCTCCCCTTCTATTACTTCATCCTCAAGTTGTCAAAATTTAAGTTTTTAAAAATAAATAAAAAAACCTCAAACCTCTTTTCCCTCTCTCTCACTTTTTTTCAACCAACCAGAAAATGTAGATAATATATATAAGAAAACAGTATAATAAAGCGAACACTACCGGTACGAAAACATATAGTATAGAAAATAACAAACCAAAAAAGTACAACAAAAAAACAAAACAAAACAAAAAGCCGCCTGAAACCAAGACGCCGAAGCCGGACCCATCGATCACACTCGTGAAGGGGGGTTGGAGTGGCGACCCTATTTCTTAACTTTCCTGTAACGCCCCGATTTTCGGACACGTTAATTAAATCATTTTTAATTGATTTAATAATCCATAAAACTAATTTAAGAAATGAAATTTTATTAAACAGAGTTTAGCAGCGAAAATCTCAAATACCAAATTAACGATAAACATAATTTGAGTAAAAATAAATAAATAAATATAATCATTTAAGATTATATTTCTTGAAATTTGAAAATTCAGTACTAAAAACAAATTAGAGCTTCTAAGGGTACGGGTACAGAAGTCTGATAATTTTATTTAACAAAAAGGATAGACCAGAACACTAATTCTGATACGGGTTCCAAGCTTCTTCTTGCTCAATCTCAACAATCGGGTTCTCTTCCTGAAAATGCTGATCACCTCATGTCTTCTGAATACCTGGCATGAAACGCCAGGCCAAACGGCACTAAAATGAGTTTTGACACTCAGTAGATAAATCTTACCCATTAACCCTTACACTACAAGCAATCACATTTATAATAAAAGGAGCTAATAATCAAATAGAACAAAACTTATTTCATTATATAACCATCAACTTAAATAAATTCCAGAATCTCAACTTCTATAATCATTCTAACACCGCAGTACTCACCACATTCCAAACTCAGAATTTCACTGGACATACTTTACAAGTCCTGCTAGGCTACCCTCAACATCTCGAGGTCCTAGTAGGCTACTCTCATAATTCTAGATCCATCAGGCTGCCCTTAAGGTCCTGCTAGGCTACCCTCAATACCTGAGGTCTCGACAGGCTACCCCTGAGGTCCTGTTTAGCTACCCTCACAATTCTAGGTCCATCAGGCTGCCCTCAAGGTCCTACTAGGCTACCCCCAATACTTGAGGTCCTGCCAGGCTACTCCTGAGGTCCTACTTGGCCACGCTAGTTACATAGGGTCTTTCAGGCTGCCCTCAAGGTCCTACCAGGCTACCCCCAATCACACGAGGTCCTGTCAGGCTACCCCCGAGGTCCTGCTAAGCTCACAACCTTTCATCTGTTTCTTTTTTTTTTTTCCCACTAACTAGAACAACGTCTACATAAGTTCTCTAAGTCCACAACTCCTCCAATGTCCTTTATGTCCTTTCTACGTTCTCAGTTCAATCGACAAAGCAATAATTTCATATGACGATTAAACAGATCATGATATCACCACACACAGAGGATATTTGTACCACTGTACAACCATCTCTAGCTAATTTAAGTACAAACCAACCTCACAACAACCTTGATACGTTTCATAACAGAGCAATTGCAAGTGGATCGATAATAACAACAGTTCATAAGAGTCAATGAAACATAACATTATTGATAGTTCAAAAGACAAAAAAAATTCACAAAAAGTATTTGGATTTGTCCTTGTGACTTTTGGGTTTCTTTATGATTTAGCACATAGGTTCATTTTAGTAACCTTTAATATTTGAGAATTGAAAAGTTATTTCGTAAGCTAGGGGTACTTAGTAATTTTAGTACTCTTAGGCTTTTTCAGATAATATTACTAATGTAGTCAATTACAGTCTCACTCAAAAACATAGATCTTAATGGCTAACAACCGAACAACCACCCCATCAACTTCCCCGAGAAGCTTTCGCCTGACATTTTAGAGCAGATGAAGGCGCCGCACATGAACGACGGGATACCGGAGATCTGGTCGGCGGCAGAGTTGGAGGCGGCCGATGGGGTTTTGATCGAGATTAGGTCGGCGGCGGAGTTGGAGGCGGCTGCCGGACCTCAGACGAACAGATCTTTGTCACTGTAGCGCGGGGTATTTTTGTATTTTGGGACGCGCGATGGACTGGAAACTTTACAAAAGTTTACAGTGGACGCAAGGGCTTAGGGAAATGCTACAGTGGACCTACAACTAATTCTCCCAAACAAGTTTAATTCGATACCTATAAGGGCTCACCTAACTTTTAATTCAAGTTATAGGATCCGACACTTTCGGTAATGGATAATAGAACTGAAAAAACAGAACCCAATATTCCAGTACATGTACTTCAACCACTTTTTAGAAGAAGAAAAAAAAGTCAACTTTTTTTTTTTGGTGCTAAAAAGTGATTATTTTTTAAAATATTTTGGTAAAAGTAAATTTTACTTTTTCGATTCATTATAATCTACAAAAATTTGGTGCAAAATAAACGAACGAGAAAAAAAATGCTAAAAAAAAAAGTGCTTAGGATTGGGGGGCCTGCTGCCCCCAAAGCACAGCAAGGCCAGCAGCCCCCAAACCGACACCGATTTTGATAAAAAGGCTAAGATCCAAATATATCCCATTAATCCCAAATTGGCTCCCAAGTCCCAACCACTGGTTATTGCCTTATTGTTTCTTTTATTGCCTCATTCTCCTCTTCAGCTAGTTTTAGTTTTTTCGGTGCTCATGAATGCCACGAAAATCTTATATAAAAAGAAAGATACAACGGAAAACAAAAAAAAGAAGGAAACATATTAGAAAAACTTTGCTATTCAAAAAAATAAGACCATATTCCAAAATAAATATTATGATATATTATTTTTTCGACAACTTAAGGTGTCCAGGCTAGCTAGTCCTTATCTCGATTAATCTTTGGAAATTATCGCATTTCTTCTTTTTTTTTGGGATAATTTAACTTGAAATTAAAAGAGGTTAATCGAATGTACAGCCTATAAGGGGAATACCCCAGGAGGAAAGAAAAAAGAAAAAGAAAGAAGAGTGAAAAAAGTGCGATAACCCATGCAGAACCTGCATGGAGAGTAGGATAAAGTAAGGAATGCAACAAGCGTGCAATGTGAATTGATATCATACCCCATTGCACTATCCATCTGTAAGGAAGGATAGCACAACGGGGTATGATATGAATGAAGCGAAATGAAATAACAAGAAACTAACTATATCCTGGCACATCCCGCCAGACTAGGAAATAAGATAAATAGCTAATGTCGAAGATTTTTCCAATGCTCCAACCTAGCACAGAAGTATCAAGTATAGCACCCACTTCTAAGGAACAGATATTGCAGAGGACTGGCTCCGAGAGAGGGTCGAACCAGAGATGACGACATCCGACAAGGCTACCTCCCCAAGTACCTTGCACGCCACGCCCATTCCATCCGATCTAAAACTCTTTCGACCTAGTACACAAGACTCACTATAACCTAAAAGAGGGACAGTAAAAGGGCCTCGAATCCAGTCGCCATTAACAGTGCATTACCACCGAATCATCTGGCAAGACACAAATCGAGGCACACAAAACTGTAGGAGGAATCAGACCATCCCTTTCAATCAGTGAATCACCACTAATCTAGTAAGAACAGGCTCGATCACAACCCTACTACACCATAACATACGGCCCAGAGGAGCAGAGAAACAAGGAATGTAAACAAGCCCAGCACAACGCTAAGACCTTAGCCCCAAAATTGGGCAAATACAACTTGGGTGTTAAATCGCCAAAACAACTCTAATATCAACTCCATGTCTCTTGGACCTGTAGAACTTGGGCTGATTGGGTCTCCCTTCTCACGAGTACAAAAGGGAGATCTATTCAAGCTGTTCTCACTAAATTGAGTTTTACAATTACAGTTTACCAGATTTGGATTGAAAGAAATGTGAGGAAATTCCAAGGGAATCCCTCTACTTGGGAAGTAGTTGTTCATAAGATTTGTTTGTTGGTGAGAACAAGGATCCTAACTTTGCCCAAACTGCCACAATCTCAAGCAGATCAGATTGTTAATGCATGGAATTTTGTTGGAAGTTAATTGCTTCTTCTAGCTACTTATTGGCGTACAATTTGACATTTGCATCTTTTGTTTTCCAAACTGTCCAACATGTTATCTTCAAGATACATTGCTTATTTTTAACAGGTTCCAATGGAGGCGTGCATATGTGTGCCAAGTACAGGAGCTACATGGTTTCAACTTGAGGGGTTGGCTGCTAGTACAGCTAATCAGGAGGTATATCATCAGGTAATTTGTGGTTGAGATTCTACACGTGTGATTCCCACCATATTGAGTGTATCCTTGTTAGAGAGTGTTTGAGCTTTTACATTTTTTTTCCGGAGTGGAGGTAATATGTAGAGGGAGGTATCATTTGAGGGAGAGTAGAGGGAGGAAGGAGTTTTCCATCCTAGGGCAGTTTTGAGAGTGAAATAGGAGGGGTGAGGTTCCAAGGGAGTTGGAGGTGTGAGCTCTCATAATCTTAGGTTTTGATGACTGATCGATGGTTTAGTCAGCAAGCAGGCTGCAGCTGGTTCATTCAGCAAGCAGGTTGCCTTTGTTCAAAGTTTATCATATGTTCAAGTGTCGAATCGAGCCTGCGGATAATATATGTTCAGCTGCTGTTAATAGTATAGATTATATGTTCTATCATATGTTCAGTTGATGTTTTCAACACAAGTTGCAGATAATATGTGGTTCTGTACGCTCTGGTTTTGTTAATAGTATAGAATTCTGAGTTTAATTTCTGGTTTATGCCTAACCATCAAGGGCTGTCCTTGGGATCTCCCTTCGCAAAGGGGGAAGTCCTTTGCATTGTGTTTAGATGCTGGTGTTGGTTTTCTTTCCTTTCAGCTTCCTGCTGCTGTTATTAGAGCAACTTCTTGCTAATGTCAGCACCTAGCTGCTGTTACTGCTGTTGTAACGGTTGCTGTTTTCAGAGTGCATGTGTAGTGTCCTACAGTTCAGAAGTTGTGTTATGCCTGTCCAGTTCAGGCACCGACTGAACCTGTCCAGTTCAGGCAAAGCTGCCATGCTGCTGCTGATTGGTTCTGTTACTTTACAGCTACTGCTGTTTCAACTGTTATGGCTACTGCTGTTATGGTTCTACTGTCGTCGTGTGTGCAATATAGCAGCTCTGCTGTTGATTGCTGCTGTTTGGTCTTTTGTTGCTGTTTATTGCTGTTACCTCGGGCAGCAATCAAGCTGCCCTACTCAGTCGGGTGGTTGCGTCCAAGTCCATCTGCTGCTGTCCAGGGGGGTGGCTCTTGTTACAGTTGCAATCTGTTTGTGCAGTGCAGTCCAAGGTACCAATGCAAGGCAGCTGTATGTCCTGTTCCGAGGACACCCAACCTTCGGATGGAAGAGTTTATATAGGCTTGTGGCATATTCATGTGTATTTTGGTTTTGCATAGGCCTGTAGCTTATTAGTTTTAGTTGTTTTTGACCTGTTTTGCCCTTGGTTTTCTCCTCTATCTTGTAGATAGACTAGAAAACCTTGGCTAGGTCTTTCTATTCCTCTCTAGCTTTTGTAGCCTTTTGGCTCAGGCATCTTCACTTTTCTTTCTTACTTCTTTTGTTTTTTTCTTTTTTTCCTCCTGGGGTATGCCCTTTGTAGGCTGTACATTCGGTTATTCTTTTTTTCTATTTCAAGCTGATTTACCCAAAAAAAAAAAAAAAAAAACTCTAATAACAACTCTAATAACAAGAACAAGAGCTTTTTCCCATTTTTGGCAAGACCAATCTACGGGTTATACCCTAAACCGGCTGAGCAACTAAAACAAGGATAAAAAATCCAAAAGAGGAACCCAATCTCAGTCCAACAGATGACTGCCCATTTGAGATTCTCAATAAGGATCGACAAATCTTAGTGATGATACCTGTCGAAGATGAAAAGAGCTGACCCTGAATGGTCACTGGAGTAGGTTGGGCCGGCCTGAAGAATAGGGACACCACCATGGCCGGAAGCTCGATGATGCCTAGCTCTGAGGCCGCCGTCGCCGGGAAGTGAGCTGAACCTCACTATCGGCCAGATAATTCAATCGCCAGAAATGGCCTCTTTTGTGAACCAGATGTTCCAATCGCCATCAGGTTTGGTGCGATTTGAAGCTGAAAAAAAACGGATAAGAAGAAAACCTGGATGGACCCGATACCAGATCTAATCGGAATGGCTCCCACCACGTACGGCAAGCCACTGCCCTCCGCTGTGTACTACCACCGAGCAGGACTGGACCAGAAGTGAAGACAGCCGTGGACATCGATAGAACTAGATGAACCCGCCAGAGCTTTTGCTTTGAACTTCGATGGTGGTTAAGGAGTATAATCAACCGTCGACAACCTCCTAATTGACAACCCAGATTGGGTATCTTGTTTAAAGGGTACCGAAACCCAGTTGTTGGAAGATTCAGAAGCTGGAAGACAGCTTAGTTCTCCGGTGCTGATTTTTGTAATAACCTCAGAGTCAAAACCGAGGTTGAACAATTGGTAGCAGAATTCCGATTAGAGCCTGATATTACCTCTATATAAGATATTACGGATGATTTTGTAAGAATCGGATGAGATAAAACCAAGGGAGTGCATTCTCTCTCTATTTCTAGAGAGAGAAGCCCTCAATCCTTATGCCAGGATATACTTGGATTTCTTAATTATCGCATTTCTTGTCCTGCAACATTGCTAAAAGAAGATTTTTTCTCCACTCTTTCCTCTCTTAACCAAACCTAAGACCTCTCAACCCTAGCCACCACAACTCCTCTTCTCCATTCCCCTCTCCTCGTGGGTTTCATACCCGTGTGCGGCGACGGGAGGGAGAGGCCATGGTACTACCGACTCCCTTTATTTGTTTTTTTCTTTTTTTTTCCTTCCGTCTCTTCAGATCAACGACTTGTCGTCTGATCTGTGAGAGTTTTGTCTTTCGTTCAACGACAGTTATTAGTTTACAGATCGGGTTCTCTCAATCGAGATTGCTTCACAATGATATCTGTGCTTCAGCACTCTATCCCTACACGATGTCTTTGGCGAGGCAACCCGTGGTAGCTTGGCAGATCTGTAGTTCTTGAAAGTTCATTGGTGCGTTCATACTTGGGTGGAGTGCATCTGATCATCTGGGTATTTGGTGTCTTTTGTCCTTAACTTTGCACTTTTTCTTATTTGAGACTCATAATTAGATGTTAGGCAGTTTAAAAGTGTTGCTGTTGCATCAGGCCATATTTGGGTTAGGATGAAAGATATCGATTACCTTTGTGATTTACTTGTTTTGTACTCTCTCCGTTCCAAATTGAGAGTCCCTTATTCCATTTTAGGATGTTCCAAAATGATTGTCCCTTTCCAAAAATAGAAGTGGTAATTTGATAAAATTCCAAAAGTGTCCCTCGTATTTAAATACAAATGATGCAAAATAGGTAGAATATAGGGGTAATGGTGGAAAGTAGGTGTAATGATTGCATGTCCCTAAAAAAGTTGAAATTCCAAAGAGGGACTCTCACTTAGGAACGGAGGGAGTATTTGTTAGACGATTAGTTTGGTTTTATCCAAGTTCTTTGTAATGATCCCCGTTTTATAAGTGCCGCTGGGAGTTTATTAATACAATCTTCTCACTTTGACAAAAAACAAAATCTTTGGAAATTAACTCAATTTCACCGTTCACATCTATCCATAAAAAAAAGTGTGTAACTAATACCAAAAAAATAGGCAAGTGCTTAACTAATACTAAAAAAAAAGGCAACTGACCAAAATGCACAACTATTTTGGGATTTTATAGTCCACTACTATCCGTAGCATGAACAACAATATGCACTATCATCCAAAACTATGAGTATCATATACTTCAACCAAACACTCTAGCGTAACTAACCAAAAAATGCATAATAAAAACGTATACATACGACAATAAATTTAATTACTAATATTTTTCTAACCCGGCTCATCGCTAGTGGATGGTAGAATTGAGTTTTCATTCATTAATCAAGATGCACGTAAACTCATCCGAATACCTTGAGTTAGCAAAATAACAAGATTTCATAACATTACTGCAAAACAATACTTTCAAATAACCCAAATAGTCATAGATTCCCTGGTTTATAGTAATATGTTTCCCTTTTTTTTTTTTTGGCTGTATTTACGAACACCCGCGAAACTAAAACCAGTAGTTGACTAAAGTGGAGAATGAGACAACAAAAGAAATCAAAAAGTTTAAAGGGGTGGTTAGGAGCCAAACTGGGATTTAGGAGATGGTTCGGGTCTCAGATTTTTTTTCAAAACGGTGTAGCTTTGGGGGGATTAGGAGATGGTTCGGGTCTCATTAAGGAACTTTTTATTCACTCGATTGGCTCAAAGTCTTTGGTGTGAAAAGTGCTTAGATTTTCACAAATGCCCCCTTTTAGAACAATAAATTAATTGCGTATGTGCTAGGTTGGGGCATAGGAATTGTAGCTCGGGCAATCCCTCTAGCCTAGCCCCATAAGCCTGATTTGAAAGCCCGCGCATAGCTCGTGTAGTAGTTGTATGATGTAAAATCTCTCCTAAAATCTATATTGTCAAGGAAGGGCCAAGGAGTTGTAGAATGCATGGGGTAAAAAATCTCCCACTGAAACTTTTCTAGTTTTGTTACTGTTTGTCCCATTCCGACTTTTATGTCATTTTACAAAGATTATTTATAATCAAACATCTCTCTTTTCACTTGAATCTTGAAACTTTTTTTTTTCCAATGAGTTTGGTTTTTTGGGCCCTTCTGTATTGGAGTACTAGGTGGTAGCCCTCGTGCGTTTCATGCCCGTTGGTTGCGAGATTGAACATGTATCCAAGGGTTGGCCTATGGAAATTGTCGATCATGAGTTTCACGGGGTCAATCTGATGTAAAGAAAATTTTCTCTACATGCCATGTGAAAGAAATAAAAATGGGCCGGAAATGACACAACATATGCGCTGAGGTGAACGTGTAAGTTTGGCAACGATAGATTAGTACTATTATATACAACAGAAGGATTGAAACAATCTATATATGTTGTTTCTATTAATTTGCAAGGTTTGTTCACATTTGATCTGATAGGCATAGGCTTTCAAAAGAGCTATTTATGACACAGTACTTGGTCATTTTTCTTCATTTTCTTCAGGGGGTGGATCATCTGCTGTTCCTTCATTGTGTGACGAGGTCCACGAGGATTCTTCTTTGCCATCTGTGCGTTCGCCTTTTTGGTTTGGTGTGTTCGGGGGCATCAGTAGAGGAGTTTCTGATTCAATCGATTGGGTTGTTGCAATGGGATCGAAGATGCATGGACATTATGTTGATTCAACCAAGTCTCTCTTTTCAAAATACTTATTCAGAAGTTAATCCAACAAAGTTTTACTCGACTTTTTATTTGCATCTGTATAATCATCTCTCTTTTCAAATCAATCTACACATATTATTCTTATTTGATCTTCTGCAACGATTACCTCTTGTTAGTATAGAAGGAAAAAAAGAAAAGAAAAGTTTTATGGAGCCTTATAAAAATACTGAACCAACCAACCAAGCCAGTGAAAATATTAGCTAGGGGCCCTCAAGAAGTTCATTCACGTACAAAGTTATAGAAATACTAGCCATGGGCATAGCAATGTGGACATGATTCTTGAAGAAGTGAACTTTTAATTGAGTTCCCTTTCTGGTTGCATGGACAATGGAATTGGTCTACCAGAGATTAGTCGAGATCTAATCAAGCTGACCCAGACGGTATTATTTATCTAAAAGAAAATACAGTACGTAATTCTTGAAAAAGTGAATAAAAAAGTCTACTTTAACTTCAACAGTGCCAACAAATAGTTGGGTAAACAATAGCTGACATTTTTGCCATTAACCTTAAAGCATGTCAAAAATCAGTAGCTCAAAAAAATCAAAATCCTATTGTTAAAAACAATATCCAAACCTTAGTTTTTTTTTTTTTTAATCATATATCCAAACCCTAGTTAATTAAATTGAATTTAGTCTAAGCCTACTACGTACCTACTAAATGTACCATCAAGCATCAGCATCCCTAACAAACCTGCATTCAGTTCTGGTTATTCGTCTGGAATTCGCTTGCTTTGAAGTACTTATCCATATGAGATGAATCGCTCCCCATCTTGAAGCAAGGTAGATAAGGCGACATTGTTTCCACGTTTGGATTGCAATAGCCGATGGGGAGAGGAGTGTTGTTATACACTATATTTTCCAACACAGGCGTTATCAACGGATCGTAACCATAAATTGGCCTCTCAAGTGGAAGATTGCACATGAATTTGCTACTAGACGTGCCACCAAGTTGAATGCTACTGTAATGGTTACCGTAATTCATTTGTGTCATCATTACCTGATTTGCCATTAAATTCGCATCACTCTGAATCCCGGCCGCTATTCTGATTATGTTTTGCTACTGTTTTGCTACTGCCAGGCAGTTCTTGTTCTGCCCATTACTTCCATGTCACTTTTGTAATACTTAGGTGTCCAAGCTCTGGCTTTGACTTTCATTAAGGCATTGTTTTCCTTCCCTCTTTGCTTAAACCGTAAAACCTTGCCTTCGGAATAAGGTCGGAAACCCCAAGCGTAGGGCTTGATCGTCGGTAGCAATAAACCGGTAAGACCGGGATCGTACCACAGGGATTCAGAGATAGCTTAATTGGATTGTAGGATTTTTGTAAGGTTTTCGACGTTTAAGACGGCCAACTGTCGGTTTTGCTTTAGAGAATGGAAAACGATAGTGAAATGACTAGAAAAACGGTTTGTGCTTGGTAAAAACAGGCGGCATGGTTTAGGGGCTCAAATCGCCCAATGACTTAGCTAATTTAGCCGTTTCTTTCTAACAACTCCAAGTCAAGGCATAGACAAACTTAGCTTGAAGCACTCAACGCTAAAAGTCGAGCATAACCATGGCATTAGCTCAGAAATGACTTAATCTCATTTGGAAATCACTTAAATCAAACGCCGGTAGCGTTAAAAGCTCCTAGCCTCGCATGTAAGACGAAGGTATTAGCTCCGGCCAACACACGACCAACGAAGGTGTTAGCTCCTTTGGTTTGGTCGAAAATTAGAGATTAAGCCTTTCCCTTACTAAAATCATGATCAAGTTATAGAAAAACCACTAAAACAACTAAGCCATGGGAGAGAGATCACCCCATGACCAAGCCTAGAAGACTACTCAACCATTAAGCAAGAGTAAAGCATGCTAGAAAATTGAGACATTAGATTAACCGTAGGAAATGAAAATAAACTTGATTTATATAAGGATTTAGTCCGGGGCTACAACAATAATAAACGAGAAAAGAACACACGAAGAGTACTTACTTGAGTTCTTGAGAAAATGACTAGAAAAGCTTACAACACCATTAATGGAGCTCTAGGAAAAAAAATGACTTAAAGGTAAAAATGAACTAGCTTTTTTTAAAAAGAGAGAGAGAGGAGGTCCATATTTAAACTAAAGGCCTTTCTCTCTCCTCAAAAGTCAGGAAATATCCCAAAAACCAGCTATAAAAAGAAACTTTCCATAAGTGGAAAGTCTGAAAAAGCAGTAAAAATATCTGCTGAAGACCAAAGTTATCGATACCTAATGTAAAGGTATCGATAACTCTCTTCAAAAACTTCCCCCGGAACAAACTGGTATCGATAACTTTGGCTTGAGTTATCGATACCCTACAGGCTGGAATCCTTCTGGACCAAGATGAGACAAAAGTTATCGATAACTTATGGTATGTTATCGATAACTTACTGCTGAAATGCAGATTTCAAGCCTTCAAGCTGCCAGCCTTGCCTTGGCACCATCGGGCATCTTCCGGGCCATCGGTCCTTGACTCAAGGGACTCGATAATGCAGTTCATGTGGCCTCGAGAACTCCGACATCCTTGAGGGACTTTCTCGATGCAATTTGGCTCGCTTGCTAAGCTTCGGCACGACCCTCGCCGGCTTGGCCACTAAATGACTTCCATGGCTTCGTAAGACGCCGTTAAGCCGTGGTGAAAAATGAAATTAGTACCGGCGGGCAATTGGTCACTTGCTTACAACCCGGAACTTCCTTTGGCACTCAAAACGACGTTATTGGCACGTTTCACCTACAAGGCTCAACAAAACACCTTACGAGCAAAAATTGATTTAAACAATCAATAAAACATAGAAACATCACAATTTGGAGGATTTGAGCACCACGATTGTACAATCTTAGGTGCTTATCACTCTTACTAGATGGATTGGAAACATCGCATTTCATTTATCCCATATAGCCACTTGGTGTAGGTAATTTTCTCTTCTTTTGTTTTGTTTTCTCTTTCTTTTCCTCCTGGGGTATGCCCCTTGAGGGTGATCAATTGAATGCCAGTGTGGTTCAAACGATATCCAAA
Organism: Rhododendron griersonianum; assembly: GCA_018127125.1. NCBI lineage: Eukaryota > Viridiplantae > Streptophyta > Magnoliopsida > Ericales > Ericaceae > Rhododendron > Rhododendron griersonianum. The sequence continues at coordinate 16,413,128 of CM030799.1, read as the reverse complement.
GGTGATCAATGGACTGTTAAGGTTCAGAATCTGATTGTACTGAACCTGTTCAAGCTGCTGTGTTGCTATTGGCCTCCTATTACTACTAAGTATCCAGGTAGTTACCTTATTTCTTGTAGGTTATCTTGGATATCCATAGCAATTGAGAGCTCTTACTATATTGTGTGCAACCCATGTGAGCTGTGTGCTATAGCCCCATCCGTCCTTGTAAGAGGAGGTAATAATTAGCGGGGGCATTTTGTGAGGTTTAGTTGAGGAATCCCATGTTTTTGGCAGTGTAATAGAGAGAGGGAGTTGTGAGATTTCAAGGGTGTAGTAGTGTGAGTACTATATGCACCATTTCTGCTTCAGTTATGGAACAACCATTTCCGCTGCCCATTTTGCTGGTAATAGTAGAGCCAGCAAGCACAAGCTGTTCATTACATGATGTTTTGCTGCTATGGAGCAGACTGTGGCTGCTATGGCTTTTTTTTTTTTTGGGTAATTTAGCTTGAAATTAAAAGAGGTTAACCGAATGTACAGCCTACAAGGGGCATACCCCAGAAGGAAAGAAAAAAGAAAAAGAAAGAAGAGTGAAAAAAGTGCGATAACCCATGCACAACCCGCATGGAGAGTAGGATAGCACAACGGGGTATGATATGAATGAAGCGAAATGAAATAACAAGAAACTAACTATAAAGGACAACAATCTGCTCCTAACTAACACAACTGATCCTAAGGTGGGAGCTTCTCTAAAGCTCCCTCTGACCCAGCCAAATCAGCCGGCAGCCACCACAAGATTGCAGCCACGCCGGGCAGCAGCCACCATCCGGGCAAGGGATCCTCTCTCCTTAGAGAGGCTCTCCTCCACCGCCCTCCTCCACCGCCCTCCGCGCCGGACGGATCTGGCTCGGTTACACCACCTGGCCGGCCTTCAGCTGGTCCGGTCAAGCTTCACAACGGTCCGGAGCTCCACAGCTGTGGGCTTCGTCTCCAACCTCATCCCCGCCGTGAACCGGCGGGTACCATTTGGGATCTGCTCCGGGCAGATCTGAAATCAAACCGACGCCGTCATCCATCACTGACGAGCTCAACGGAGGAGCTCAACCACCACCAGACGGTCTTCAACCTCATCCGACGAGCTCAACCGAGGGTCTTCAACAGCCGTCGGTTCACCAGCCGGCCGATGGAACCCCACCGCGGGACTCACCTTCACGCCGCCTGTCAAGGTGGCTCAGCCAGAACACAGCCTGGCTGCTCGTTGGTAATCCATCGTGGCTCAGCAGCCGTGTCTTCCATCCCCGCCGTGGACCCACTATCCGCCGTGGAGTCCAGCCGTCCGGGCAATCAGCCGGCCCGGGCAAATTTCTTCCGGCCAAGGTTCGTCGGGGCCTCTACAGCCATCGGCCACATGGGGGCTGCGGTGGCAGCTGGTGGCTGCCGCCATTAACAGCCAGGCAAGCCGTCGGGCACAGCCTGCCTTCAGCCCGGGCAGCAAGCAACTAGCACCTCCATAATTCGTATCCATTGCGCTTTTCGATATTCAATATGCGCTTTGCACTTATTTGTTTATGTCAATTTGTTACTGGACGAACGGGCCAGTTTACTGTTTGTTCGGCGATCCCCGATAGGCGGTCATCTGTTGGACTGAAATCGGGGGTTAGGCTCTTGGTCGAGCCTCATATCCCTAGTACCTGTTCTTTTACCCTGCGGTTGTGTAGTTTCTTGTGGTCGTGGCTATCTTTGATTAGATTAGATTCTATTCTGGTTGAAAGGGGTAGTCTTGCAGTAGCAGCAGCTGCGGGTGCTCTGATTAGATCTGTGGATGGTTCTGGTTGAGCAGGATAGCTGCCTGAGTTGTCTTTGATTAGATTCTGTTCTGGTTGAAAGGGGTAGTTTTGCAGTAGCAGCAGCTGCGGGTGCTCTGATTAGATCTGTGGATGGTTTCTGGTTGAGCGTGGGGCAGCTTGGACCGCTTGGGGTTTGAGTGGCCTCTTCTGGGGTTCCTCTTACTTTCCGCTTTTAGTCGTTAGCGAGCCTAGGGGATTAGGGTCAGGGGGGAGTCTTGCCTGTCTCGGTTCGTGTCCCTCTGTAGTAGCTGATCTCTTTGAGTGATTATTATGCTAGCCTTGGGTTTGGAAGTACTAGGTTCTTGGTTTTCTTATCCCAGCTTTGGTGGTGGAGGTTACTGGGTAGTTGGTTCAGTGGGTAGTTTTGGCGAGCCTTAGGTTAGGATGAGGGAGGGTTAGGCTGGAAGGATTGGGCGTGGTGTGCATGGCTCTTGCAGCGGGGCCTTGTCGGATGCCGTCAACTCTGGTACGAGCCTCTTGATGCCTTGTTCCTCTGTAGTAGCCGTTCAGCTTGCTTGGTAGCCGTCTTACTTGGTGGCTTCTCCTCAGTGTTGGTTATCATGTGGTCATCTCTGACCTCGACTATTTATTTTACTTACCTTATTTCCTAGCCTGGCGGGTTGTGCCAGGTGGTAGCTCTATTTCATTTAGCTTTATTTACTTTACTTACCGTTCACATGGCTTCTCCATGTATTTACTTTATCTAACTCTCCATACGGGTTGTGCATGGTTACCGCACTTTTGTCATTCTTGTTTTTTTTTTCATTTTCTTTTCCTCATGGGGTATGCCCCTTGTAGGCTGTACATTCGCTTAACCTTTTTTAATTTCAAGCTAATTTACCCAAAAAAAAGAAACTAACTATATCCTGGCACATCCCGCCAGACTAGGAAATAAGATAAATAGCTAATGTCGAAGATTCCAATGCATAATAAGCTGACCAAGATTCCAATGCTCCAACCTAGCACAGAAGTATCAAGTATAGCACCCACTTCTAAGGAACAGTTCTTGCAGAGGACCGGGCTCCGAGAGAGGGTCGAACCAGAGATGACGACATCCGACAAGGCTACCTCCCCAAGTACCTTGCACACCACGCCCATTCCAACCGATCTAAAACTCTCTCGACCTAGTACACAAGGCTCACTATAACCTAAAAGTGGGACAGTACAAGGGCCTCGAATCCAGCCGCCATTAACAGTGCATTACCACCGAATCATCTGGCAAGACACAAACTGAGGCACACAAAACTGTAGGAGGAATCAGACCATCCCTTTCAATCAGTGAATCACCACTAATCTAGTAAGAACAGGCTCGATCACATCCCTCCTACACCATAACATACGGCCCAGAGGAGCAAAGAAACAAGGAATGTGAACAAGCCCAGCACAATGCTAAGACCTTAGCCCCAGAATTGGGCAAATACAACTTGGGCGTACCACTAACAGACACTGGCCCGAACGTCCAGCAAAACATTTTTTGCAATATGAATCTACAGATTGTAATAATTATGCACCAATTTAGACTGCCCAAAACAGATCCCTACTATAGATGATACCTTCAATGTATTGCAGATCTCCATGAAGGTTTGGCTCTATTGTCGAGCCACTGATCGAGCAGAAAATCACCAATCCATTAGGCTCCGAACCTGGGATTGATGCCTGCCCAACTAGCGTGTCCGGCGACCCACTGCCGGTAGTTCATCCTGTGCAGCTTACCATGTGCAGCTTCATCTTGGGAATGAGTAGCCCATCCCGCAACACCAGTCTCGGATGCAATTCGGTGAAGACAGCCATGGACGATTACTCCCCACCGCCGTACCACCGGAGAAAGGAGAGATCTTAGTACTTCCCCCCTTTTTCATTTTCCAACCCATTCGGCTGGATGTGGCACTGTCTATCTACCAAAATTTCTGGATAAACTCCCTGCCATACCAACAATCTGTAACCGACGAGAGCTTTGATTGAACCACCAGAATAATCGGTGGGCGGCGAAATCAAAAGAACTGGTTTCTGGTGCCAAGCGAGATAACCCAGCCGAGAACCCACTTCAGCCGAGATCCCCTTCTCTCGCTTTGATAATAGCCTGCGGCTGTGTTGCTATCATCTCCGGCAAACTCAGCCAACACAGTAAAACGGATGAAGACTGAAGATGGGTCAAGCCGAGATAGTGAAAGCTAGACCCATTCATTACTACTGCCGATTAGAAATTGGAATTACCTCTGCCTCGGAATAACCGAAGAGAGCTTAATTACTTCATAATCGGTGAAATGTGGGATAGATATGAAGATGTGGGTTTACGCAACCAGATCCCCTTTCCTTGTTGAAACTCTAGCCTGTAAGAAATCAGACCACGGGTGGCTGAAGAAATCAACAGGTAGAGGGTGAATCAATAAGTCCCACTTCAATAATCAGTGGGTTGTGATAGTTGGTCCGGACCAAAGATGGCCGGATATGGATTTGGGCGGTAGAGGAGAGCTTCTCTAGAGAGAGAAGTTCCCTTGCCCTTGCTATTACTTTATGTTACTTTTCTGTTATGGTTGCTATTACTTTCTGTTTCTCTGTCTGTTTTGTCTGTCAGTGAGAATCAGAGTGCTATAGCCTCATTTTGCTGCTGTTCATTGCTGCTAGTTAGTTCTGTAGTCTTTGCTTCAGATTTCTATTGGAACTGCAACTTCAGAATACTCTGTTTACTATGGCATTGCTGCTGTTCTATTCTGATATGGCATTGTGCAGCTGCATCTCATGATTTGCTATACTCTGTTCTTTTGTTTTGCCTAACCAATAGGGGCTGTCGTTGGGATCTCCCTTCGCAGAGGGGGATGTCCTCTGCAATGTTATTTCCTGCTTTTGTTCAGTCCTAATCTGTTGTTCAGAAAGTTCAGTTCTGCATTTTAGCTGTATCTAAGGTGGACACAGTCCAGCACTTGTTTGTTGTGGCTGCTGTTGTCCAGATTGTTGTCCAGTTCTCAAGTTCTAAGTTGTGATGCTCAAATGAACTCCCAAGATTCTGCTGTCCAGTTGCTGCAGCTGTTCGGTTGCTGCTGCTGCTGTCCAGCAACCGGCTGTGCAGCAAACTGCTGCTATTGCTTTTGCTGCCCAAGATTTTGGTCTATTCTGTTGCTGTTATGCTCCAACTGCTTGCTGCCACAGTTGCCCAGCTGTGCTGTGAAGCCAGGCAGTCCTTATGCTAGTCTGATTATGTTTTGCTACTACCAGGCAGTTCTTGTTCTGCCCATTACTTCCATGTCACTTTTGTAATACTTAGGGTGTCCAAGCTTTGGCTTTGACTTTCATTAAGGCGGTGTTTCCTTCCCTCTTACTAGATGGATTGGAAACATCGCATTACATTTATCCCATGTAGCCACTTGGCGTAGGTAATTTTCTCTTCTTTTGTTTTGTTTTCTCTTTCTTTTCCTCCTGGGGTATGCCCCTTGTAGGCTGTATATTCGGTTAGCCTCTTTTCTATTTCAAGCTAAGTTACCCCCCCCCTCCCCCCCCCCAAAAAAAAAAAAAACCATTGTTTAGTGTTGGTCATGGTTCCATACTATTGTATCATTTCAATCACCTCTTCCATATTTCATGTTGTTTTGCAGAGTTGAGGAGCTAAGCATTGAGGGTGATCAATTGAATGCCAGTGTGGTTCAAACGATATCCAAAGGTGATCAATGGACTGTTAAGGTTCAGAATCTGATTGTACTGAACCTGTTCAAGCTGCTGTGTTGCTATTGGCCTCCTATTACTACTAAGTATCCAGGTAGTTACCTTATTTCTTGTAGGTTATCTTGGATATCCATAGCAATTGAGAGCTCTTACTATATTGTGTGCAACCCATGTGAGCTGTGTGCTATAGCCCCATCCGTCCTTGTGAGAGGAGGTAATAATTAGCGGGGGCATTTTGTGAGGTTTAGTTGAGGGTGTAGAGGAATCCCATGTTTTTGGCAGTGTAATAGAGAGAGGGAGTTGTGAGATTTCAAGGGTGTAGTAGTGTGAGTACTATATGCACCATTTCTGCTTCAGTTATGGAACAACCATTTCCGCTGCCCATTTTGCTGGTAATAGTAGAGCCAGCAAGCACAAGCTGTTCATTACATGATGTTTTGCTACTATGGAGCAAACTGTGGCTGCTATTACTTTCTGTTACTTTTCTGTTATGGCTGCTATTACTTTCTGTTTCTCTGTCTGTTTTGTCTGTCAGTGAGAATCAGAGTGCTATAGCCTCATTTTGCTGCTGTTCATTGCTGCTAGTTAGTTCTGTAGTCTTTGCTTCAGATTTCTATTGGAACTGCAACTTCAGAATACTCTGTTTACTATGGCATTGCTGCTGTTCTATTCTGATATGGCATTGTGCAGCTGCATCTCATGATTTGCTATACTCTGTTCTTTTGTTTTGCCTAACCAATAGGGGCTGTCGTTGGGATCTCCCTTCGCAGAGGGGGATGTCCTCTGCAATGTTATTTCCTGCTTTTGTTCAGTTTCAGTTTTGCATTTTAGTTGTATCTAAGGTGGACACAGTCCAGCACTTGTCTGTTGTGGCTGTTGCTGTCCAGATTGTTGTCCAATTCTCAAGTTCTAAGTTGTGATGCTCAAATGAACTCCCAAGATTCTGCTGTCCAGTTGCTGCAGCTGTTCGGTTGCTGCTGCTGCTGTCCAGCAACCGGCTGTGCAGCAAACTGCTGCTATTGCTTTTGCTGCCCAAGATTTTGGTCTATTCTGTTGCTGTTATGCTCCAACTGCTTGCTGCCACAGTTGCCCAGCTGTGCTGTGAAGCCAGGCAGTCCTTATGCTAGTCTGATTATGTTTTGCTACTGTTTTGCTACTGCCAGGCAGTTCTTGTTCTGCCCATTACTTCCATGTCACTTTTGTAATACTTAGGGTGTCCAAGCTCTGGCTTTGACTTTCATTAAGGCGGTGTTTCCTTCCCTCTTACTAGATGGATTGGAAACATCGCATTACATTTATCCCATGTAGCCACTTGGCGTAGGTAATTTTCTCTTCTTTTGTTTTGTTTTCTCTTTCTTTTCCTCCTGGGGTATGCCCCTTGTAGGCTGTATATTCGGTTAGCCTCTTAGCTAAGTTACCCCCCCCCTCCCCCCCCCCAAAAAAAAAAAAAACCATTGTTTAGTGTTGGTCATGGTTCCATACTATTGTATCATTTCAATCACCTCTTCCATATTTCATGTTGTTTTGCAGAGTTGAGGAGCTAAGCATTGAGGGTGATCAATTGAATGCCAGTGTGGTTCAAACGATATCCAAAGGTGATCAATGGACTGTTAAGGTTCAGAATCTGATTGTACTGAACCTGTTCAAGCTGCTGTGTTGCTATTGGCCTCCTATTACTACTAAGTATCCAGGTAGTTACCTTATTTCTTGTAGGTTATCTTGGATATCCATAGCAATTGAGAGCTCTTACTATATTGTGTGCAACCCATGTGAGCTGTGTGCTATAGCCCCATCCGTCCTTGTGAGACGAGGTAATAATTAGCGGGGGCATTTTGTGAGGTTTAGTTGAGGAATCCCATGTTTTTGGCAGTGTAATAGAGAGAGGGAGTTGTGAGATTTCAAGGGTGTAGTAGTGTGAGTACTATATGCACCATTTCTGCTTCAGTTATGGAACAACCATTTCCGCTGCCCATTTTGCTGGTAATAGTAGAGCCAACAAGCACAAGCTGTTCATTACATGATGTTTTGCTACTATGGAGCAAACTGTGGCTGCTATGGCTGCTATTACTTTCTGTTCCTTTTCTGTTATGGCTGCTATTACTTTCTGTTTCTCTGTCTGTTTTGTCTGTCAGTGAGAATCAGATGCTATAGCCTCATTTTGCTGCTGTTCATTGCTGCTAGTTAGTTCTGTAGTCTTTGCTTCAGATTTCTATTGGAACTGCAACTTCAGAATACTCTGTTTACTATGGCATTGCTGTTGTTCTATTCTGATATGGCATTGTGCAGCTGCTTCTCATGATTTGCTGTTCTCTGTTCTTTTGTTTTGCCTAACCAATAGGGGCTGTCGTTGGGATCTCCCTTCGTAGAGGGGGATGTCCTCTGCAATGTTATTTCCTGCTTTTGTTCAGTCCTGTTCTGTTGTTCAGAAAGTTCAGTTCTGCATTTTAGCTATATCTAAGGTGGACACAATCCAGCACTTGTTTGTTGTGGCTGCTGTTGTCCAGATTGTTGTCCAGTTCTCAAGTTCTAAGTTGTGATGCTCAAATGAACTCCCAAGATTCTGCTGTCCAGCAACCGGCTGTGCAGCAAACTGCTGCTATTGCTTTTGCCGCCCAAGATTTTGGTCTATTCTGTTGCTGTTATGCTCCAACTACTTGCTGCTAATGGCAGCAGTTGGCTGCCCAGCTGTGCTGTGAAGCCAGGCAGTCCTTATGCTATTCTGATTATGTTTTGCTACTGTTTTGCTACTAGCTGTGCTGTGAAGCCAGGCAGTCCTTGTGCTATTCTGATTATGTTTTGCTACTGCCAGGCAGTTCTTGTTCTGCCCATTACTTCCATGTCACTTTTGTAATACTTAGGTGTCCAAGCTCTGGCTTTGACTTTCATTAAAGCCAAAGGTCTAAATGCAGGACATTTAAAAGTAACCCAGGTTCCGAGAAAAAAACTCTCTGACATGTAGGCGATTTGGGCGGATTCTGACAGAGTCGTGGAGAAGCTGACTCTCCATGGCTGACGGTACGATTTCCATGGCGGAGGGACTCGGATGCAAAGCCCTTGATTCCAACGAAATCCGTAGAAGACAAAAGAACATCTCAGATCCCAATGGCTCACTTCATCTACAGCAACCGCGCTCTGTAAACCCTAATAGTGGTAACCCGTTGGAATTGGAATTTCCGCTCTTGTGCACCTTCAATGAACACACACTAGGATCTTCTCTCCGGCAAGCTATTCCCACGACGTCTACATCTGGGTTTGGGGTGTACAGCCCTAAAGAATCAGATCCCCAAGCTAATTTTGGGGTTCACAGTCCCAAATACACCAAGTCGAGCCCCGTTCGTAAGCTGCAACAGGTGTTTCAGAACGAACGAATGCAACTGGATTCCGAAGCTCGAATGCTTGAAATTGTGGGCCATCTTGAGGATGAGCTCAACAATTCGGCAGATCCGTTCGTGCTTGATGTTGTTACGGCTAAACTACAAAGCATTCAGCAATCATGGAAGGAAGCGGAAGAGCGAGCAGCTAGTCTATCTGACACACGTGAACAGGAACAGGTACGTAGTCCTAAAACTTCACCTACGATCCTGTATAACCCTAGAGGTACTCCTTATGTGGAAGGGGATCCTAATATGGGTTATAGCCTAGAGGATACTAGACCTCGGTATAACAGTCGGGGTTCTGATTCTTCTTCTAACAAACCTGAGCTCAACCCTTCCCACATACCACATCAAATAAACCCAAATGCCAATCCTCTAATTCAACCTCATCAGCCCCAAATAATACCTCGGCAACACCAGGCAGTTGTCGAAGGTGATCCAAATCTGGGATACCCAGTTCAGGACACTAAACTGAGAAATCCCCCTTCCCTTTTCTCTCAAAAAAGTGGCACGGATTCCAAGCATAATTCCAAGCCCAATACTGGTCAGAACAAGCCTATACCTAAAAATTGGGCTGCTCTCCTGCACTCCCAAAGTCCATCATTGGATATGAAGCTTGAATACTTCCCTGACCTTCAAAAAGGCAAGGAAGCTCTAATTGAAATCGATGTGGAATTGACTGAGGTAGGAATATGGAATCGTTATCTAGTCTACAGCTGTATATGGATTTGGTTAGCTACTAATTCAGTTAGGAGATGTTATTCTTGCTGTAATTCATGCCTAACCAACTGGGGATGTCGTTGGGATCTCCCTTCGCAGAGGGGGACGTCCTCTGCATGATGTTTTTCCGGTTCTCTCCGGCTGGTTTCCCCAGTCCGGATTTGTACCGGTCTGGTTTCCCCAGATCCGGTGGGTGGTGATGGTGGGCAAATAAGTTTTGTGTGTTGTTTGCTGCTGCAGCTTGAGGCTTGATTTGCTGTATTGTTGTTCTGCTGTTTTGTTGGTCTGCTGACTGATAGCAGACCCTACTAACTGCCTGGACAGGTTTTGGAACTTCTGATCTGTGCAGCTTGGAACTTCTGATCTGCTTTTGTTGTGCTGCTGTCTCTGTTGGACTGCTGCTGTGCTGGCTGTTATGTTGATCACCAACATAGCAGCCTAGCTCCATGTACTGTACCCAAGTCAGCAGCCGTTTTGTATCTCATTCAAGCTGCACAAGTTCTACTGATTCAAGTTGTGCTATTTTGTTACATTTGTGCTGTACTTAGAGCCATGGTTGCACGTTGCGCAACCCTTTTGCCGTTTGTTTTGTATCCCTCTATTAGATGGGTAGGAAACAAAAGTTTCATTTTATCTTAGTCCTTGTAGCCGTTTGGCGTAGGCTATCTCTGTCTTTTCTTTTCTTTTCTCTTCTTTTCTTTTTTTCTTTTCCTCCTGGGGTATGCCCCTTGTAGGCTGTATATTCGGTTAGCCTCTTTTTAATTTCAAGCTGATTTACCCAAAAAAAAAGAAGTCATATGAATGTAAAAAAAAAAACAAAAGTCATGCTGCCATCTTTTCTCACCCGCAGAATCGCTTAGAGTATTTTCAAAGTCATCTTGTCAATCTATTGTTTCATGCATCCACAAGTTACTTCTCCAACAGATTGCTCTAGAGGTGCTTACGCAACACTAAGGCCAAGCTACTTGTAGTCCTAACCTTTGCCTCCTTAAATGGGTCAACTGTCAAGGTTATTACGGAAGACATGGACATGTATCGTATCATCTTCCAAACTGAAAACACACCCAAATTTAGGGGTGAAAATATTACCAAGACAACCGAACAGACTGGAAAATTCAGGGTTCGGGTCAATCTAGGTTTGGCCCCAGTCAGTTTTTTTTTTTTGGCCCCAGTCAGTTTTGGTTTTTTGAAGAGTAAAAATGTTCATCTTCGGTTAGGTCTCAGGTACCTGATAGGGGTTTTGAGATTTTAGTAGTCTTAGATAGGGGTTTTGGTATTAGTAAGTCTTACTTTTATAGGAGTTTTGATATTTTAGAAGTCTTGAAGCTCAACCAGAAAAAAGCTCGACCAAACTGAACCACCCCAAACCGATTTCAGTCCACTGAATATTTTGACCAGAATTAGTTTCCATCATTTCTAGATTGAACCAATCTAATCGGTCCGCCATGCCCGAAATCCCCGACTGAACCCAACTGATTTCACCCCTACCCAAATATCTCCTCCAGCACTTCAAAGGCATGAAATTCAAACCATGGAAGTGAAAGGAGAGCTCATAGTTGAACAACCCCTGAAATAAGATGACTTAGAACCCCAAAGTGGGGAGTCCACATCGCTAACACTCAAGTATTCACCAAGCCTTGGAGCTCAAACGTTCATATGTCAGAGAGTCAAGGAATGCAGATATAAGACAGTCCTTTTAGGACTACTCGTCATTTCAAATGTGTACTTCATCGAAAAGAACTCTGTAAGCATTTGAATCATGATAGATTTTCCTATTTTGAGCATTGCAATGATCAAGACTATGGTATGCAACTCTCACACGCATTTTCCATGGCAGATGTTGTTTATCCCCTACAATAAATAAGTTAGGAACGTACAATTAAAATTCAAAAGATTGAAAACGACACATCAAGCAACAAAGACGGAAACAATCTTGTTTTTTCTTTCTTTTTATTTTCCTCCTGGGGTATGCCCTTTGTAGGCTGTACATTCGATTAACCTCTTTTAATTTCAAGCTATTTTACCCACACACAAAAAAAAAGACGGAAACAATGGAAACCCAACAAACAAAAAATAGAATTAAGAAAGTTCAAGACTGACTGAACCAGGGAGCTTCTCTCTCTAACCTAGAGAGAGAAAGCTCCCTCCGGCACCAACTGTGGACAAAAATTCCAATCGGCAAGGACGGCAAGGGATCAGCCCTCCTTAGGGAATGATCTCCTCCATCGCCTCCCATTAACAACAGTACTGGAGCAAGCAGAAGTTGGGAAAGCTCCATCGGCCCAGCAACAGTGGCAGCAGTGGCTTGGCAACCACCGGCCAATAACATTCCGGCAGCTGCAGCGCCGGGACAGAAAGGGCAAGGGAGCCTCTCTCACGACAGAGGCTCTCCTCTACCGCTCACTTCTCATCCCGCAACCCTCGGGTCCAGTCACCTATTACCGTCCGATCGGAGACCCGATTCAAATGGTGATTCGATTCCACTCCACAAGATACACGATCAACTCGCTTAGTGGGTTAGCTCTCACAGTGGGTTCATCTTCAATCTCCGGCCTCGGACCCGCCGTGGGGCTGACCAGCCGTAGTCCATTATCAAACATCAACGGCTGCCGGAGTCCGTCTCCGGCCAAACAACATCAGACCGCCGTTCACAAGTCCCCGTTGGGATTCAATCACAGATCCTAAGGTGGGCTCTGCCCTTCGAGGGGGCTTTGCCTTATTACCCCTTATCAAAGTCCAATCCGGTAGTAGCAGCGGCTGGCCACCACTGGTCCGGCCAAATCAGATCCCAGCCGTGGATCTAGTCATCAACAAATGAGTGGTTACTGGATTAGCACCGGAGTACCGTACCTGATCACACCACGGCTCCGGTAGTGGCGGCCCTACCTACATCACCTGGTGCTTGGCACTGTCGGTGGTGGCTCGGGCAGCCATGTATCCTTGTGGGGCAGGGCCATCCAGCCCAGCAGCCTGGGCCATCGGCCTGGGCAATCAGCCAGCCCAAAAATCAAGCCAGGCGGCCAAGCACTGCCTGCCTGGCAGCAGACAGCTCGGGCATTTTTTGGCCCAGCCAGGAGGCCAGACTCCACGGCCTGCCTGGCACCAGTCAGCCCGGGCAGCAAACAGCAAGCACAGTTAGCAGCAAGCTGGCCACAGGCTAGGCCAGCCAAGCAGTCTTCCCGGTACCCCGGATAGGCTGAAAATATCGTATCCATTGCGCCTATCGTTTTCAATTTGCGATTTGCACTTATTTATTTATTGTCAATCTGTTGCTGGACGAACGGGCCAGTTTACTGTTAGTTCGGCGATCCCCGATAGGTGGTCATTTGTTGGACTGAAATCGGGGGTTAGGCTCTTGGTCGAGCCTCATATCCCTTGTTCCTGTTCTTCTAGCCTGCGGTTTTGTGTAGTACTCTTGTGGTCATGGCTATCTTTGATTAGATTAGATTCTGTTCTGGTTGAAAGGGGTAGTCTTGCAGTAGCAGCAGCTGCAGGTGCTCTGATTAGATCTGTGGATGGTTCTGTTTGAGCGAGGTAGCTGCCTGTCCTGTCTTTGATTAGATTCTGTTCTGGTTGTTAGGGGTAGTCTTGCAGTAGCAGCAGCTGCGGGTGCTCTGATTGATCTGTGGTTGGTTTCTGTTTTAGCGCGGTGAGCCTAGGGGATTAGGGTCAGGGGGGAGTAGTCGTGGTGTGCAGGGCGCTTAGCAGGGTAGCCTTGTCCAACATTTCCTGGTCGTGCCTCTCTCGGTCCAAGTCCCTCTGTAGTAGCTGATCTCTTTGAGTGGGTATTATACTAGACTTGGGTCTGGAAGTTCTAGGTTCTTGGTTTTCTTAGCCCAGACTTGGAGGAGGAGGTTTTTGGGTAGTTGGTTTCAGTGGGTGGTTTTGGTGAGCCTTAGGTTAGGATGAGGGAGTGTTAGGCCGGCAGGATTGGGCGTGGTGAGCAGGGTTCTTAGCAGGGGTCCTTGTCGGATGCCGTCAACTCTGGTTCGAGCCTCTTGATGCCTGTTCCTCTGTAGTAGCCGTTCAGACTGCCTGGAAGCCGTTCTACTAGTAGCTGTTCTCCTAAGAGCTGGTTATCTTGAGGTCATCACTGACCGTAACTATTTACTTTATTTCCTAACCTGGCGGGTTGTGCCAGGAAGTAGTTCATTTTCATTTCCATTTCATTTCACCACATGTTTGTACTATTATCCATCCATATCATACCCCGTTGTGCTATCATTAGTACAACGGGGCTATTATCACTACCCATATGTCATTTACCTTACTCTCCATGCGGGTTGTGCATGGTTTACCGCACTTTTATCATTCTTGTTTTTTTTTCCTTTTTCTTTTCCTCCTGGGGTATGCCCCTTGTAGGCTGTACATTCGCTTAACCTCTTTTAATTTCAAGCTAATTTACCCACAAAAAAAAATAGAATATGATTTTACCCAAAAAAAAAATTGAATTTGAACCTGCAACAAAAGTCACCACGCTCCCAATTTTAATTATGAAAATGAAGACAAATAGTTCAACAAAGAGTATGGAGACAAGATTTTAATTATTTACCAAAGAATCAACAACGCAAATGTGCATGTGTATGCAATGTACCAAATTTGTGAAACATTTCAGCAGTTTTCTCCCTATCCATAATCTAAATCTGTTGTCGTATTGGTGCATGGGGAGAATAATCCTAATTCGCAGCTTAGCCCCAAAGCTGTACACAAAACCCAACAAGCCATTTTCGAAGATGGTCTGATGAAGGAGGCTGAAGCGATTTGTTGGGCGATCTCCTCCGTCTGATTCATCATGGCCGACGGAACAGTTCCCATGTCAGATGGGTTGGGTTCCAAGACTCTCGTCTCCAGTGAGCCCCGGCGAAAGCAGCATGTCTCAGATCAACTGTCTCATCCGCCTTCGTCGGTTCTGGTAACATCTCGGGTGATCAACTCAGGTGAGCCCAACCTTGGATCCTCCCCCATTAAGGCTAATCCTGCTCCATCTCCAACTGGGTTTGGGGCGGGTAGCCCTAAAGCGATCAAAAGCGACAAGGGCGATTCTGACAAGGCAGGGCGATCTCCGTTGAAGTCATCAAACTCCTGTGTTAGCCTGCCCACCATGGCAGACGGCTCATCCTCCTTCTCCGAAGGGCTGGGCATCAAGGCCCAGGATTCAAACGAGCTCCGCCGCAGGCAGAAGAACTCAATACAACATGGTGAAGCCGCAGTCCTCACCGAGCAAACCCCACTCCCACCCAAATCGACTGAAACATCAGATCCCCAAGTTAAATTTGGAACTCACAGTCCAAAACACATCAAGACGAGCCCTGCTCGTAAACTCCAACAGGCCTTTCAGAACGAACGGAAGCAGATGGAATCCGAAGCTCGGATGCTCGAAATTGTGGGTCACCTGGAGGATGAGCTCAACAATTCGGAGGATCCTTTCGTTCTTGATGTTGTGACAGCTAAACTACAGACCATTCAACAATCTTGGAAAGAAGATCGTCAGAGGCTCCACTCAGGCGATACACTTCATCTGGGCCTCGAACCAGGTAACCCTACCCTCAAGAAGTCGATTGATGGTACCTCAGGCGAGGTTGATGATGGACCCACGGTCTCAAGATCCGGGCCGCATGCTTCTCCTCATGGATTTGGGGATCACAGCCCTAAATCGAGTAAAAGCCCAGGTTCGGCTAGGAAGCTACAGCAGGTGTTTTTGGAGGAAGGTTTGAGGGTTGAAGCTGAAGCTGCCATGGGATCAGTCCTGTCTCTGAAGGGGCCTGGGGTGAACAGCTCTAGTGCTCAAATCAACACTTTTGAGGAGAAACTGGAAAAGGAAGCAGAAGCAAGAGCTAGGGTCACGCATCTGCATGGAAACACGTACCAGTTCGAGCGTACACCTGCACAGGTTCGGAAAACTAACCCAAATCCCAAAATATTGTTTCCTGTCAAAGATACTAGAAATAAGCTGGGTGGTGTACCAAACCCAGTGTCTCATGCATCAACGAGTACTAATCCTGATCAGCCTAAAGCCATGAATCGTACATCTCAAACTAATAAGAATTGGGCCTCCCTATTTAGGTCTCAAGGGCCCTCAAGTAATATGAAGTTAGATTTCTATCCAGAATTAAAGAGGGGGAAAAATGCTGTAGTTGAACTTGATGTTACTCACTTGGATGAGAATTGTTGGTCACATTGTTTGGTTGGTCATTTCCTAGATGGTAGGATGGATTTTCGACTAGCAAATTCAACTGCTCATAAACAGTGGGGAAAAAACACTAACTACGGCCTGCTGTCAGTTAAGTCAGATAATGCAGGATTCTTATATTTTGAATTTAAAGATGAAGCTTGCCAACTTGCAGTCCTAGAAGGGGGGCCTTGGTTCTTCTCCCAAAAATTCCTTGTTTTGCAGAAATGGAGAAGAATGATGAATCCAACTAAGATTTCACCGTCCTCTATCCCGTCTTGGGTTAAGCTTCATAACTTGCCCCTAGAGTGTTGGACAGAAGTGGGATTAAGCAGGGTGGCTAGTGCAATAGGACAGCCCAAATATGTTGATCGAGCTACAGAAAAGAGGACTAGGCTTGCATATGCTAGGGTGTGTGTGGAAATTGAGGCTGCTGATGTACTACCAGATGACATACAGGTCACAGTGGATGGGGAGAGTGTATCAGTTAGGGTGGAATACCAACTAATGCCTCCTGTTTGCTTAGAATGTGGGGTGTTTGGACATGCAACCGCTAAATGTTCAAAGTCCATCCTTAATAAGCAAGCACAGGGTCATGATGTTCCGAAGGAGGATTGGCATGCCTTTAGTAAAGGAATCTCTATCAATGTAGGGGGTTCAGTAGCACTGGAGACAGTTACAATACCTGTGGTGGCTGTGGTGGATACGTCAATGCCTAAGGTCCTAAAAGAGGACATAGATGGGAGTGACTCAGAAGAGGAGGAGCTGAATTTCAATACTGATATTCCTTTTGAGGTTATGGTGGATACAGGGGCTCTCAAGTGTAGCGTGGAGTCCGGTCCAAGTAATCCTCCTAATGATCTAGACCCGGAGGTATTCCCTGCTCAACTTGATCCGCAAGTGAAACCAATTCCTCCGGATGATAAGTCTAAAGAAATAAAGGGAAAGGCTCCCTTTCAGAGTTCCAAGGGTCTCAACAAGTCCGGTGGAAAAAACAATAACAAGAAGTGGAGTAGCAGCTCCAAAAGACGGAATAAATGATATCCTTTTGGTATCCTTTTGAATGAGGGTAGCTTTAATTCTGTCAAGCTATGCTCTTTTTGTTACTTTGTGATTTAGTTTCCAATGTCTTTTCAAACTTTCAATTTAGGTTTTTGGAACATCCGTGGTCTGAATGACCCCATTAAACAGAAAGAAGCAAGATCTTTTGTGAACACCAATAAGTTGAGTCTTGTTGGATTACTTGAGCATAAAATAAGGGCAACTTGGGCAGATAGAATCACCCAATTCATCTGTCCTGGTTGGAACTTTGTGAACAATTACCCCCAAGCTGCTTTAGGAAGGATTTTTGTTGGATGGGACCCTGGTATGTTGTCTCTTACAGTGTTATGTCAGATCAATTTATTCATTGTCAGGTCCATCCAAAAGATGGGAGTGCATTATTTTTGGTCACAATGGTCTATGGGGCTAACTCTATCTCAGACCGTAGATCTCTTTGGCTTAGCCTTTCTCAGTTTAAGTCCTCTTCTCCCTGGGTGGTCCTTGGTGACTTTAATGCTATTAGGCATCCTAGGGAGAAAGTGGGGGGGAATGTACAGTGGTATCCTTCCATGGATGACATTAATCACTGTTTATTCTCCTCCGAGCTTGATGACCTTAGGTTTTCAGGGTGTTTATTTACGTGGTCCAATAAGCAGGTCCCTCCTCATTTTGTGACTTCCAAAATAGATAGGGTATTAGTGAATGAACCTTGGATGAGAACATATTCTCAATCATCGGCTCAATTTTTGGTGCCTGGAATCTCAGATCATTCACCAGGTGTGGTGTTCGTCCAGCCCAATCCAAGAAGGTCAATTAAACCCTTCAGGTTTTTTGACTTCCTTGCTGACCACCCTCAATTCCTTGCAATTGTCCAGAGGAGCTGGAGGACAATTGTACTTGGGAACCCCATGTTCTGTGTGTGTGAGAAACTTAAACGTCTTCAAAAGGATTTGAAGCAGCTTAATAAGGAAGAGTTTAGTGGCATCTCTGAGAGGGTGAGTGCCACTAAGCAAGCATTAGAAAACATACAGGTAATTATAGGCTCTCATCCTAATAATAGTGCTGTTATAGAACAAGAGAGAGCGGTACACAAACAATACATCACATTGCTTAGGGCTGAGGAAAGCTTAGCTAAACAAAAGTCTCGTATACAATGGTTGAAACTTGGAGATCAATGTACGTCCTATTTCTTTAAAGCTGTGACCAATAGGAGGAATAGGAGCAAAATAACAAGCTTAGAATTAAATGATGGATCTACCTCACACGATCTCATGGCAATCAAAGAACAGTTTGTTAACTTTTACACAACTCTTTTTGGAACGTCCCATCTCACACCCCATCGGGGTCCAACTAGAGTGTGTCAATTAATTAGAAATAAACTCAGCCCTGAGCATAGTCTTAATATGGTCTCCCCTGTCTCAGACTTGGAGATCAAAGAGACCATTTGGTCAATTAACCCCTCCAAAGCCCCTGGCCCTGATGGGTATAATGGAGGGTTTTTTAGGAAGGCATGGTCTGTTATTGGGAGAGAGGTCACCTCAGCTGTCCAAAACTTCTTCAGGTCTGGACAACTGCTCACTAAAGCTAATTCCACTATTGTAGCTCTTGTTCCTAAGGTTCCAAACCCTTCCAGGGTGGGTGACTTTAGGCCCATCTCATGCTGCAATACCATTTACAAATGCATCTCTCGGATTCTAGCAAAGAGATTGCAATCTGCTCTTCCTTTGCTCATAGATCCGGTCCAGTCGGGATTTGTGAAAGGAAGGAGAATTGCAGATAACATCTTCCTTACCCAAGAACTCATGAGAGGGTATCACAAGTCCTCTCTTTCCCCTAGGTGTGCCATGAAAGTTGACATAATGAAAGCATATGACCATGTTAGGTGGGAATTTATTTGGGATGTCCTGTCCGCCATGAACTTCCATCCTACAATGATTAAGTGGCTCCAAGCATGTGTAACCACTGCAAACTATTCCCTATGTATCAATGGGGAAGTGACGGGGTACATTAAAGGGAAGAAGGGGCTGAGACAGGGGGATCCGTTATCCCCGTATCTCTTTGTTATTGTGATGGAAGTGCTTACGAGTTTACTTAAGGAGAAAGCCCAGCTCCCGGACTTTCATTATTCACTGGAGATGTAAAACTAATCAATTGATAAATCTGTGCTTTGTTGATGATCTAATGATATTTTGCAAGGGAGAGCCTTCTTCGATTAAACTCATCAAGGAAGCCTTGAATGAGTTTGAGGCTCTTTCTGGTCTCTCCCCTAGCACAGGTAAGAGTAGCATATTCTTCTCGGGTGTTAGTGTGGGAGTTAAGGAGAATATTTTGCAGGATTTGGGATTTCAGGAGGGGTCCCTTCCAGTGAGATATCTGGGAGTTCCATTGTTATCTACAAAGCTTAAAGCTGTGGACTGCCAGAGGCTGGTTGATAGTATCACTGCCAAAACTAGAAGTTGGACCAATAGGGACCTTACTTATGCGGGGAGAGTCCAACTTATCAAGAACATCTTGTTCTCAATGCAAACGTATTGGTCCTCCCTGTTCATTTTACCAAAAAGGTCATCAAGGAAGTTGAATCTATCCTTAGGGCCGTTTTTTGGTCTGGCCCTGACCTAAAAAGATCAGGGGCTAAGATAGCTTGGGAGAAGTTATGCGCCCCTAAAGATGAGGGGGGTCTTGGCTTCAAATCTATGGAGGTGTGGAATAAGGCTGCGGTGGCCAAGCATATATGGTACTTGATCTCCGGGGGAGAGCAATCCATGTGGTGCCAATGGGTTAAATCCTACTTATTAAAGGGTAGGAGCTTTTGGAGCCTTAAAATGCCTGCTAATCCCTCTTGGGTTTGGCGTAAATTACTTAATCTAAGACATGTAGTCCAACCCTTCATACGTCACTTAATTGGCAATGGGGAGAACACATCCATATGGTTTGACCCTTGGCACCCGTTAGGTCCTCTGCTGGAGAAGTTTGGATCCAGAATTGTTTATGACTCTGGCCTTCCGTTGAATGCCAAAGTGTCCCTTATAGTACACAATTCTGGCTGGACTTTCCCAATCACGCAAACATGGGAGTTGAATGAAGTTAGACGGCTTCTCCCTCCTTTGCGTGGCTCCAGGGACCATGTTAGATGGACTCTGAATGCATCTGGTCAGTTTAGTATAGCCTCTCTATGGGAGAAATTGAGGGCTCCTTTCCCCAAGGTTAATTGGCATAAGGCTGTTTGGTTTTCTGGCCATATACCTAAGTGTAGCTTCATTACATGGCTGGCCATCCAGGGTAGACTCTCCACGGAGGATAGATTAGTCCTCTTTGGGATTAAATCAATCTCCCAATGCAGTTTTTGCCATGGTAGTGAAAACCATGATCATTTGTTCTTCAACTGTAGTTTTTCCACAAGGGTTTGGAATGCCATGTTGGAAAAGATGGATACGAGTTGGTCCCCAAGGCCTTGGCCAGCATGGATCACCCTCTTCTCCTCTTTTAAGGGGAAATCTCTAAGGAATATCGTATCTAAGTTGATTTTCACTACTACAGTATACCATATTTGGATTGAAAGGAACTTAAGGAAGTTTCAAAATACAACGAGCACCTGGGAAGTGGTTGTTCACAAAGTCTTTAACATGGTTAAGGGTAGATTACTGTCGTTGCCAAAGTTGCCCATAGGCTCACAAAATAATAGGTTTAATAGAGTATGGGGCATCAATGGGTAATGAGGTATTGTGTGTTTGTGTATTCATATTGTGGCCATGGTTGTAGATTTGCAGGTTTGGTCAGCAAGGCTGCCTTAATAAAAGTACTCCAGTGGCCTCTAAATTTGGATGGCTGGTGCAGCCCCTGCTAACATGGAGGCTAGTAGGTTTCAAGGTTATTGAGTGTGCCACTATATGTAGATCCTGTGAGAAGTGTGCTTGAGCCTCAATCTTCTTGAGAGTGGAGGTAATATTTAGTGGGAGGCACTTTGTGAGGGAGAGTGGAGGGAGTTGGGTTGCAACCGTTAATCAATAGAAGCAATGCAACAACTGTGCTTTGTTACTTTTGACAGCCTTTTTATCACTGTGTAGTGCATTCTGAACCTGACTTCTTATGTAGTGCATTTTCTTTTGCACCTCAGTGGTTTATGTGTTGGTGCCATTGTGCACCACAGTGTTTGGTGCCATTAAGCAATCTGTAGCACCACAGTGTTTGGTTTTGTGGATTGCCTAACCATAGGGGCTGTCGTGGGATCTCCCTTCGCAGAGGGGGAATTCCTCTGCAATTATGGTTCGGTTGGTAGTTGTGCTACAGATTGCTTTAGCAGCTGTTTTAACTGTTCTGCTTTGTTCTGCTACAAGTTTGCATTAGAGAGCTCAGCCAGTTCATGGCTGATGTTCTATCCCTGTTCTTATGCCCTGTTCCTAGTTATGCACTGCTTCTGAGTTCTGAACCTGTTATGGTACAAGTTGTGTTGATATCTCTGATCTGCTTCTGAGTTCTGAACCTGCTATGTTTTGAAAGCTAGAAGTCTGTCATGAAAGCTAGAAGTCTGTCATGATATCTCTGATTTGTGTTACTTTTGTAAGCCTAACCTGCATCTTTTCTGAACCTGGTTTGTTGATTGTGGGAGGTGTGAGGTATGAGTCTTCCAAGGGTGGAGGGAGTTTGGACCTGGCTTGTTGATTGCTGTATCTCATAGCAGCTTGGTTCTATGTTCCCAAGTCAGAACCTAGCTGCAACAGTTTTGAAATGTACTTAAGGTTCAGATATCAGTAAAAGGAATCACCATATGTAGCTGCATACAGTTTTGAAATGTACTTAAAGTTCAGATACCTAGCTGCATACCCCTGTTGTTCTGATCCTTAGCTGGTTTTGCTTCTATTATCAGCATTGGGTAGTAGTGTAGCTACTTAGTTGCCTGCCTAACCAATAGGGGCTGTCTTTGGGATCTCCCTTCGCAGAGGGGGAATTCCTCTGCAATGTGTCACCTGCTTTCACAGGATGTAAATGAGAAAGACTGGGTCCTTGTGTTGTAATTGTTTAAGAACAGTTGTACTGTTTTGTTTTGGCCTACCCATTGGGGGCTGTCCATGGGAAATCAGTAAAAGGAATCACCATATGTAATCAGTCTTTTGTAAACCAGAATGGCTACCTTCTGAACTTCACTAAGCTGCTGCTGCTGAACCTAGGCTGAACCTACCCCAGCAAATTGGTCAAGTCTAGAGCTGTTCCTGTTTGCTGGTCAAGTTCTGAAATTGACCAGATTTGAGCTGTGCAAGTTCTGATCCAGCTGAATGTTCTGAAATCTGCTGGTGTTGGTCTCAAGTTGGTACAAGCCTCAAGATCAGTTGGTGGTCTCAAGTTGGTACTCCTGTTATACTCTGCTGTTCTGTGCTGTTCTGAAGGGCCACAGCTGATGTGATGTGATGGAATCTGTGTTCAGAAGTGACAAGTTTTGCATTAGAGAGCACAGCCAGTTCATGGCTGAATGTTCTGAACCTGTTCTTGCAGCTAGCCATGACAAGTTTGCTGTTCTGAACCTGTTCTTGCACAGTGGTAGGGAATGTTATTCCCCTTTTTGTAGATGGATAGGAAACAATGTATACCCTTTTGTTTTGTTTCCATCTATTCAGTATGTTATCTATAGGTAGGGAATGTTATCCCCTTTTGTTTTGTTTCCATATTTCTTTGTTTTGTTTTCCTCCTGGGGTATGCCCCTTGTAGGCTGTATATCTGGTTTTCTTTTTTTTAATTTTAAAGCTGATTTACCCAACAAAAAAAAAAAATCTGTTGTCGTGAGTCAACTGTTATTGAAAATTCACTAATGTTAAGGAGTTCGTGGTTATTCACTAATAGCAATATTAATGGAATTCCACTAATATAGCACATGTGTTTATGGTGTATGTTTGACTGTAATTAAGGGGCATAATATTCGGCTTGATTAGTGGCCTCAATACTTGTAAATCCTCCATAGAATCCTCCCTGTAACTATGGTAGGAATGTGTTATTCGATATCAGAAAATTACTTAAACAATTGTGTAGTTTGATATGGTATTCCTCTACAAATATGTAAGGTCCAAATACGTTGAAGGTTGACAGGAGTTGGAGAAGTAAATATTTAAACAACCCGAAACTGTTTCTTGTCAATCAGAATTGGCTTAAGGAACTAACCAAGTAAATTGATTCCCTAAGTTGGAGTAAGAAAACACAAGAAGAAATAGAGCAGAAACTTTTCAGAGTAAGCAAAAGGAGTTTTTATTAAGAAGACACAAAATATGTGACAAAAGGAGACTTCCACTGTCTTTTGAAACTTTTCCAAGTAAGCATTCTTCAGATTTCACATTTATATATGACAAGAACAACGAGCACTAGGGCAACATGCAAATAAAAATCTTAACAGAAGTTGTTTTCTCTTGTGGGTTACGATAAGTATTAATCAATGTGGTTTCCAAGTTTATATAAACTACCCAGCTTCCTTTTCAGTGTAGCCTTGGCTTAGGTCAATGTAGCCACTTGGCTTAGTTCAATTTTCTCACTCTTTGCTTTTCCTTTTTCCTCCTGGGGTATGTCCCTTGTAGGCTGTAAAGTCGCTTAGCCTCTTTTTATTTCAAGCTATTTTACCCAAAAAAAGAAGAAAGTATTTATCAATTACCAAGAGTAAGTATAAGAAATCATGCGTATAAGAATACATACAAATAGCTTATAAACAAGATCTTCGACTAGTACACGCACCCATACATAAAGCTTTATAAAGCAAGCACAGTAAAAGCGATTAGGAGTCATACAATGAAAGAGATGCTTTGAGAGTGTGTCATGAGGAATGTATTCTGCCACCAATAGACACTCATCTCCCTCAGCACAACACCCAATTAAGTTCACCAATCTCTTATGACGAACACTGCCAACTCCAGTAGCTTCTACCTGAAAATGATGTAGTTCAGGAAGAGAAAAGTAACGTTTCCAAGAGTAACCCAAACCAATATGAGTCTTACAAGGAACACAAAATGAAAAGGTACCAAACAAAACCAAAACAATGATGAATAAAGCCCACAAAAAATAATAAATTAATACTACACGTATCCAAAATCTAGAGGGTCAATATCTGCATTGCAAGATGAGAAGAACAGAAAGAGATACACCCTCCATCCCATAGTGTTTGTCCCTCAGACAAGTTTCAACCTTTTAAAAGTAAAATGCATTTAAGGGACTAAAACTCACATCATAATATATAAATTTGCAAGCTATACAAACATGTTGTATTAATTCGTAAGGCACTCAACATGGCCCTCTTTTCCCTACTTTTGGACGTATTCATATCAATTTGCAAGGGATAGTTTGGAGAAACAAAACATTCTTATGCTTTGACTTTTCATTCTTACGCTTTGAATTTTCGTCCCATAATGTTCGTCCCTCTTGTGAGTTTCAATCTTTTTAAGGGACTAAAACTCAAATGAAAACGCATAAATTTACAAGGGATACAGATATATAGTATTCATGAATCATTTGTAAGGCACTCAACATTAGGTATGCATTTTTGGGACATCCCATATTCTAAAGGTTGACAAACGAAATGAGACCGAGTAAATAAGATAAGAGTACCTAAATGCAAAAAGATGACAATACAATATCATGACAAACAAGTAAAAGAATCAACACATCAAAAATATATAAGATACATCAGCTTTCAGTTGCTACTAGCGGCTAGCTACTAGCTGCCTTAGAAGATACATCTGAATGCATGTCCCTTGCTTTTGGACTGTGAAAGTGCAATAGCAGCTGTTGGTCCAAGTTCATTTCTGCATTTCTGCACTTCTGCATTTCTGCATTTTATATTGTTTGCCTAACCAATAGGGGCTGTCATTGGGATCTCCCTTCGCAGAGGGGGACGTCCTCTGCATGTTGAATAGTTAGTTCAATAGCAGTCCAATAGTTAGTTCAATAGTTAGTTCAATAGCAGTTGTGCATGGTTTGTAATATGTGGGCTGCTGTTTCTGGGCAGTCCAATATGTGGGCTGCTGTTTCTGGACAGTCCAAGTTCAGCTGTTGTGCTAAGTCAGAAGTTGGGTTGGTCTTCAGAAGTCTCAAGTCATTGAAGGCTCCATTGAAACTGTCCAGTTTAGGCATTATTTTGGTGAAGAAATCAGTTGTTGTTGTTGTATGGTGAAGCATTCAACAACATTGGGGACACTTCATGGACAACAGGCCATTGGGGACACTTAATGAAAGCTGTTGCTGAGAGTTAGCAGACACAGAAGTAACGTGCAGATTGGATCTGCATTTCCATATTGGACTGCACTGTCAGGTGTGATGCAGGACTGTCAGGTGTCCATATTGTGTACAGAAGTTCTCATGTGCAAATCTGGTCACTTTCAGGAATTTGTAATAGGTGTCATGTTTAGTGTAAGTTTTGCAGTGCTACGGTCTGTTATGATTTTGTGGTATCTCCTTGGCGTTGTTTTCCCTCCCTCTTCTAGATGGATTGAAAACAGCGTGTATCTTCTAACCCATGTAGCCACTTGGCAATTGCAATTTTTTCTTTTGGTTTTCTTTTCTTCCTCCTGGGGTATGCCCCTTGTAGGCTGTATATTCGTTTAATCTCTTTTTAATTTCAAGCTGTTTTACCCCAAAAAAAATATATATATATATATAACATCCAAAGACTAATATTAAAAGGCAACAAGTATATGCCACCTTTATATATGGAGCAACTAGTTACTTGGAAAGGCAACAACTATGGGCTCAATTACAGCAGCTTTGTGTGGTTACCCCTTGGGTAGTGTTAGGTGACTTCAATGCATTGAGGTCTCCCCTTGAAAAAATAGGTGGGGACAGAAATTGGTTGCCCTGGATGGAGGAATTCAATTCTTGTATCCAATCAACTGAATTACTTGATCTCAGGTATACTGGTTGCCAGTACACTTGGTCTAATAAACAACTGGGAGATGCTCATATAAGTTCCAAGATTGATAGGGTTTTAGTTAATGAGAGTTGGGTCAAAGATTTCTGCTGGTCCAATGCACATTTTCTCAGCCCTGGTGTGTCTGATCATTCCCCTGCAGTTGTGTATTTGACAACTGCCTCACCTACTAAGAAAAGGCCTTTTAGGTTCTTCAACTTTTTAGCTGAGCACCCTAAGTTCCTTGACACTGTTCAGCAGGTGTGGAGGAAGATAATCATTGGAAATCCAATGTTCTGTGTTTGTGAAAAACTTAAGCAATTGCAGGAGGATCTTAAAAAACTAAACACAAATGAGTTTAGTGATCTTTCTTCAAGAGTGGCATCCTGTAAACAACAATTAGAAATTATCCAAAGAGAACTAGGCTCTGACCCTAGTGACCCTTCTAAACAAGCCATTGAAAAGAAACTGTGCAAGCAGTATCTAGTTTATGCCAGAGCAAAAGAAAATTTTGCCAAGCAAAAATCAAGAATTCAATGGCTAAAGTTGGGGGATCAATGTTCCTCCTTCTTTTTCAAGTCCATTACCAATTCAAGGAATAGGAACAGAATTTCTAGCTTGGTTCTAGAAGATGGGTCTGTTTCCCAAAACTTAGAGTTGATTAAGCACACATTCATCAATTACTACACTAACTTGTTAGGCACCAAACATTTGACTGATTACTCTGGATCCTCTAGAGTGCAACAGCTTATAACTAGGAAGCTCTCCCCCTCCCAGAGTTTGCAAATGGTGATGGGGGTAACTGATAAAGAGATCAAGGACACCTTTTGGTCTCTTAATCCTCAAAAAGCTCCTGGGCCAGATGGCTATAATGCTTCCTTCTTCCATAGAGCTTGGCCTGTTATAGGCCATGAAGTGACCTCAGCTGTCAAACTGTTTTTCAGGTCTGGTCAACTCTTGAAGAAGGCCAATGCTACCCTAGTTGCTTTGGTGCCTAAAGTCCCCAATCCCTCTAAGGTAGGAGACTACAGACCCATCTCATGCTGTAATGTGATATATAAATGTATAGCTAAAATACTAGCCAATAAAATCAGACCTGTTCTGCCTTCCCTTATTGATCCTGCTCAATCTGGCTTTGTCCAGGGTAGGAGGATAGCTGATAACATATTCCTTACTCAGGAGTTGATGAGAGGTTACCACAAACATTCCTCATCCCCTAGGTGTGCCATGAAAGTGGACATTATGAAGGCCTATGATAATGTCAGGTGGGAATTCCTTTGGGATGTCCTGGCTTCAATGAACTTCCACCCTAAGATGATCCAATGGTTGAAAGCTTGTGTGTCTACAGCTAATTACTCCTTGTGTTTTAATGGGGAGGCAATAGGGTACATTCCTGGGCGAAAAGGTTTAAGACAAGGTGATCCACTATCTTCTTACCTTTTTGTGATAGCTATGGAGGTGTTAACGTGCATTCTTAAGGAGAAATCCTTCCAACCTGATTTTAACTTCCACTGGAAATGTGGAGCTACCAAACTTGTCAATCTTTGCTTTGCAGATGATCTTATGATCTTTTGCAAAGGTGAAGTAAGCTCCATTATTCACATTCAGAATTCTTTAACTGAATTTGAGAAGTTGTCTGGGCTTTCACCAAGCCCTTCCAAGAGCAGCATCTTTTTCTCTGGTGTTAGCCCACCCACCAAGGCATCCATATTAGGTATCCTAGGCTTCCAGGAGGGGTCTTTGCCTGTTAGGTATTTGGGGGTACCCCTACTGTCCACAAAACTCAAGCACTCTGATTGTAAAGTAATGGTTGACAGAATTTTGGCCAAGACTAAAACATGGACACATAGGTACTTGTCCTATGCTGGGAGGATTCAATTAATAAAATCAATACTGTTCTCAATGCAAACCTATTGGTCATCTCTCTTCATTATCCCTAAGAAGGTAATTAAGGAGGTGGAATCTATCCTTAGAGCCTTCTTTTGGTCTGGCCCCGACCTTAAGAAAACAGGGGCAAAAGTCTCTTGGGAACATCTTTGTTCTCCTGTTAAGGAAGGAGGGTTAGGTTTTAAATCTATGGAGGTCTGGAACAAGGCAGCAGTCGCCAAGCATATTTGGTTCCTTATCTCGGAAGAGGAGCAATCTATGTGGTGCCAATGGGTGAAGTCTTACCTACTTAAAGGTAAGAGCTTTTGGAGTGTTAAAACTCCAAGTAATCCCTCATGGGTATGGAGGAAAATTCTTAAGATTAGACCACTCATCCAATCACACATTACGTATAAAATAGGGGATGGCCAATTGACCTCCTTGTGGTTTGATAACTGGCATCCCCTAGGGCCCTTATTGCCTAAATTTGGGCCTAGAATTACCTTAGATTCTGGACTGCACAAGGATTCCACTGTGCAGTCTATCATTAGGGACAATCAGTGGGCCTTCCCACTGACCCAAACCCCTGATCTCAATGAAGTGAGATCAGAATTACAAGCTGTCCCCATCAATGCTTCCACTGGGGATAGATGCATTTGGAATCTCAATGCATCTAGTAAGTTCACCATCTCATCCTTATGGGATCATTTAAGGATACATTTTCCTGCTATAACTTGGCATAAAGTGGTATGGTTCTCAGGGTACATCCCTAGATGTAGTGTGATCTCATGGATGGCCATCCTTAATAGATTATCTACCGAAGACAAACTAGTCATGTTTGGAATGAAAGCTGCTTCCATATGCAGCCTATGTTTGGGAGTAGAGTCCCATGAGCACCTCTTTTTTGATTGCCCCATGGCTACACAAATTAGGGGTATCTTATCCCCAAAGACCCCTCACATGACAGGATTGACATCCATGCAGCAGTGGGTGAGCAGACTGTCCTCTGTCCAAGGCAAGGCTCTGGCCATTACAATTGCTAAACTTATCTTTACAACCTATGTGCACCAATTATGGCTTGAGAGGAATCATAGGAAATTCCAGAATCTTAATTGCCCCCCTGGAGTGGTTGCTCACAAAACTTCAAATGAAGTAAGGTGCAGGTTGTTGTCATTGTCTAAGTTCAAGGGGCCTTCTCAATTATTATCTATGTGGAATATTCATGATTAACTTCTCAGTAATAAGTTATAATGAAATTACCCATATACTCACATGATAACACATGCAGGTAAATTTCAAGGGGTTTCCCCTTGATCTAACTTGGTCCAGAGTCTGTAGCTCAGTTCTGTAGAACCACTGCAGTTTTGTTGCTGCAGTGAGTTGGTTGTACAGCAAGTCATTGGTAAAGGGGGATACAGCTTCATGCTCCTTCTTGGTCACAGAAACAGAAGCAGAAGCAGGGGAGAGCAGGATTCAGCAACCTGCCTGCTATTCAACAAGAGCTGCTGTCGGAGCAGTCCAAGTTCTTTGGAAGTTTCAGAAGTTCAAAAGCTCCATCAGATCAGTCCTGCATCAGTTATGTAATGTAGTGTTATGTAGTCAAAGCTATATCCCTTGGTCAGCAAGAGCTACCAACAGTCTGTCACAGCTACTATTGCTGCTGCACCTGAAGGGTTCAGCAGTCTCAAGGGATACTTTTCTGGCCTTAGCCCAAGGGAGTTTCAGAAGGGTTCAGCAGTCTCAGATGAGTCTACTATTACTCCTACTTACACAGGTAGTTATCTTATACTTTGGTGTGTGAAGGAGAGTTCTGAAGGTGTGTGAGGGCGAGCTCTGATAGTGTTGTACCATTTTATGGAGGCAGTCCTGTAGTTTCTGCTGCTGCACACTCCACACATGCCTTTCAAGGCAGTCTGAATGAGCACATGCCTTGATTGTCATGTTATTTCTAATGCCCTGTACTGACTGTTTTGGGCTGTTTCACCAGTTATTTTGGGATATTCTGATGTAGCTCTGAAGCTGATCTTAGTGGCTGTTTGAGAAGTGGCCACCATTGTTTAGTGGCTGTTTGTCATGCTTTTGAACTGATCAGTCTTGGATCTGCTCTGATATGCACTGCTGTATCAGATTTCTGCTACTGCATACTGTATCAGAACATTAGTGGTTTGTTATTGTTGTTTCAAAAGTTGTAATGTAGTTTGTTCAGTGGCTCTTTCATTTCTATTATTAGCCTAACCAATAGGGGCTGTCATTGGGATCTCCCTTCGCAGAGGGGGACGTCCTCTGCATTTTGATTTTGATTTTGACTGTGTGAATTCTGGTTTTGCCATGCTTAGCATATCTGCTGCCATGCTTAGCTGACCATGTCATCTGGTTTAGCTGCTGTCAGGGCAGTCCAAGTTCTGAGGTTTTGATGTTCTGAAAGGTTCTGAAAATGTTTTGGCTTATGTTCTGATTGTGATCAGAACAATCTGATTGTTCTGAACTGTGCTCTGAACTGGGTATGATTATTAGTTGCTGTGGCTGCATTTTGTATCAATTCTAAGGGAGCTTCAGAAG
Source organism: Rhododendron griersonianum (assembly GCA_018127125.1). Classification (NCBI taxonomy): domain Eukaryota; kingdom Viridiplantae; phylum Streptophyta; class Magnoliopsida; order Ericales; family Ericaceae; genus Rhododendron; species Rhododendron griersonianum. The sequence continues at coordinate 16,383,041 of CM030799.1, read as the reverse complement.
TTTTTGGAGGCTTCATTCTGACTAGTCCAGCTGTATCAAACAATGATGGGGCCTTTGCTTTGCTGTGGGCCTCAACTCCTTGCTGTACTGTGGGCCTTTGCTGCTGCTGCTTCAGTTCTGCAGCAGTTTGTATAGCCATATCAGTTAAAAGACTTATTAGATGAAGGCTTATCAGTGTAATGTGTGTAGTCTATTCTCAAGTGTAATGTATTAACTCTCCAGGACTGCACTTTTAGTGCCTCACATAGGTGTTGTCCATTTTGTTGCTTTCAATAGGCGTTGTTTTCCTTCCCTCTTGATAGATGGATTGGAAACAACGCTCATCATCATTTAGCCATGTAGCCATTTGGCGTTGTCAATTTTCTTACTCTTGTTGGTTTTTCCCTTTCTTTTCCTCCTGGGGTATGCCCCTTGTAGGCTGTATATCCGGTTATTCTTTTTTCTATTTCAAGCTATTTTACCCAAAAAAATATTAAAAGGCGCTTAAAATATTAAATATGATTATCAAACCTACTTAATTTCTTATCACTTAAAAGTTAATACATTCAGTTTTAAGTGCTGAATTAGGTTATCAAACCACCCCTTGGAACGTTTAATGCTTTCCTAGGGGGCTTGTCCCTAGCATCTATTGGTTTTATGTTCAATGTATCCATATCCAGATTTTCTGTTATATCTGTGGTTACTGTGATCAGTTTGATGAGTGTCTGTTGTCTAGTAGAGAGATGAGTCTGGACAGATTCAGAATCTTTTCAGCTCGTATGTTTTGTTGTTGCTCCGTGAGTTGCTGCTTTAGTGATGTTCATTACCAAGTTGGGATGTCCCACGGCTGCCTCACTCTGTTGCAAAAATGCTGATTTCTGCTGCTACTTCATGTTTGCTGTGTTCTGCTGTTACTGCTTTCTGCTGTAACTGTTTTCTGGCCAGCCTACGGCTACTGGTGTTTGCTGCTGTTTGCTGTAGTTACAGCTAAGCTGCTGCTGTTTCAGCCTTGTATTTGCAAATTAAATGGTTGTGATGTAGACATATTCAGCTGGTCTACGTGTTATGTAACCTCCAAGTTGTTTTAACCTATCCTTGGGGGTTGTCCCTAGGAATGTTAATGCTTTTCTAGGGGGCTGTCCCTAGCTCTTCTCTACTGCTCAGTTCTGCTTTTGTTTTGTGCTGTTTCGGTTTTGCCTGTTGCTGTCCATTTTTTATTTTTTTTTGGGTAAATCAGCTTGAAATTGAAAAAGAGACTAACCGAATATACAGCCTACAAGGGGCATACCCCAGGAGGAAAAGAAAAAGAAAACAAAACAAAAGTACAGAAAATTGCCTACGCCAAGCGGCTACATGGGATAATTGATCTACGATGTTTCCAATCCATCTAGTAAGAGGGAAAGAAAACGACGACTAAATGAATGACAAAGCCTGTGCTTGGACTCCCAAGTATTACAAAAAACAGGTAGCAACGGTTAGAAACATTCAGAACTGAATGTCAGCTAAGACTAGCATACACATGGAACTGTACAATTGCTGGACTGAAGTTACTGGTGTCCATTTTGCTGGTAATGGTTGCTGATTCAACAGTTAGCAGTTAGCTGGTAATGGTTTCTGATGCTTCTACAGCAGTTAGCTGCTTCTCTTCCCCGGCTACTTCTCTGTTTTCTCCTTTAGATCATTCCAAGCTTCATGGAGTTCAGCTTGTGGTTTCCCAAGCACTTTTGGAATTTGATACTTTTATTGTCATGAACTCCATTTGTAATCCTTTTGCCATCTGTTTCGTAGCCCTCTGTTAGATGGATAGGAAACAGATGTTCCATTTTATTCTAGTTCTATGTAGCCGTTTGGCGTAGGCTTTCTTTGTATCTATGTTTCATTTCCTTTTCTCTTTTCTTTTTCTTTCCTCCTGGGGTATGCCCCTTGTAGGCTGTATATTCGGTTAGCCTCTTTTTAATTTCAAGCTGATTTACCCAAAAAAAAAAAAAAAACCCACCCCTAAATCGAAAGATTACATAGATATGTATCCACAATCTCATTCATGTACGATACTAGAACAAACCCATTTGGAATTCAGTATCATAAATAAATATCTAAAACGATGACAAATTAAACACCACAACTCTTATCCTACCATATCGTGTACAACCAAAAATAGTGTATGAATCGAAGGGTTAGACCTCGCATTGTGACCAGCGACGGGCTGGATAAAACGAAGAGAGAGGAGAGGGGCATTGTCGGATTTCTCTAATGTAATAGGTAGGTAGATGGCTTACGAAATTAACACCTGCAGGATGTACTAAATTACGAAATCACCTTCATCTGCTACATCTATCGGACACCAACTAACCTGCAAAAGGATTTCAATTCAAACCTTTTGAGCAATTTCATAATTAAGGTGAAAAGAAAGGATTTGAAATTGAGTTACCCAAAAAAAAGAAAGGATTTGAAATCATACCTCTCAAATACCCTAGCTAGTTTTTAATATGGCCATCAATTAATGTTCTCTTCTCAAGGATTCTTAATTGAAAAACCCGCAAAAAAAAGTTTTTATGTACTAACTCATGATATCCAGACATAATTAGCCCAGCTCTGGAGCTTAGCTGATTCAAAACAGTTTAATATGCTCAATTATATTCCTAAAGAACATACACGACCCCAACAATAACAAGAAAATGAAGCATCCATAAGTAGTTATATGCATATTCTTTCATCAAATAATATTTCCAACATGAACTTTTACCTGTTTTGGCTTGAAAAAACTTGAAATTTAGCACCCTAAACAAGAACAAAATGAATCAGAGAACTCATGTTGCCAATGATTATTTTGCATTCATAGAGAAACAGTAATGAGATACTTCGGGGGACGTTAGACAAAGAATTGAATTAGAACCTGAAATTTAAGATTCCAAAACAGTTATTCCCTCTAACTTTGATTCTCATCCACTGAAACTAAGGTCTGGTGACACCTTTCCCAGTAATTTCAGTAGTAAACTAACAGCAAAATAGAAAATCTTTAAACACAGGAGTAATGGAATCAAGCCTCCAATAGAAAAAAGAAATAGAATAAAGGCGCCAAGTAAAGCAATTGTGAAACCCATGAAGTTCCTCTTCCACTATAATTTCAAAGAGACATTCTAAAGACTAAACAAGAAGTAAAAAAAAAAAAAGGGCACACTCTTAGGACAAGAAAATAACTGAAACACATATACTAAGTAACCAAAAAGGCATTCACAACACGCATGTCATTCTCCTTTATGTTCCCTTTTCTCCATTCTAGAGCAACTAAAAAGAGAACAAAACAGCTACAACAGAAATAAAAAATGATAAGCCAACAATCATCTTGACAAGTTTCATACTTTCCACCTACGGGTCAAAATCTCATGCAATGACAGGTGGAGCAAGACTGCATTGCACCTATAGCTTACAAAAAAAAAAACCCAAAGATGGTGTACGTATCCTCTTGATTGGCTCAATGGTTGTATCCTTAACTGGCTCAAGATTCCAAACATAACAACCCCAAAAGTAGCAAATTGATATACAAATCATAAGAAGGCTATAAAACCTACACTGAAAATATTAAGGGACAAAAAAAAAGTAAACTACAAGAAATTGCATAACTTGAAGCTTGTTTGAAATAAACAAATAGAAATGAAAATATAGAGTGTAACTCTGCATGGAAACCTTGAACTAGGAGTGACGAAAAACCTTGAACTCAAGCTTCGTGTGTGTACAATATAGGTGTAAATGGATTTATGTCTAATTAGAGAAAATTTGATTTTTGGCTTTTCAATTGACGTGATGGAACAAATTAAACAAGCGTGGTTTGAGGGCAAAGCGTCCCATTGCCATCATCACAGAGCAGTTTTCGATTAAGAATATCAATGTAGTCCGGCTGGAAAGAAAATTTAGCGCTCAGTTCTTGGCTATGATATTAAAGTAGATTGCACCATTGCCCTGCCTTATGAATATCAATTTGGCAATTGAACAACTGTCCCAACAGAACGACACTTAAATAAGGCTACGAGTTCATGCATATGGCTATTTCGAGCAAAAGGGAACAAAATATGAAAAATAAAACACATATAAACTAACCCAAAACTAACATTAATTACTTGAAGGAGGATTTGAGACCAAATTATCCATCATTCATCTCATTGAATTCCAAAACTTCAACACCAGAGCTTTTTGGACTTCAGTGAGTCCTCTCAATACTAGCTTCTCACATTTCTCGCCATATGGGGCAAGACAATTGGTCAGAAACTTGAAACTTTTGAATGTCAACAAGCTTTTGGTATGGAGAAGTAGACATTTTAGAGACGAAATGAAGCATAGAAGGAGAATTCAATCTGTAGCTAGTTAAGACCAAATATGCAAATGACAAATTCAGGGACAAATAGTTAAGATACAGTTACTCATTTCAGTTTTTAGTTTAATATATTGTTCTATTTCGTTTGGCACAATATGCACGTGCATCATGTGGGCTGGAGAATCAGAAATGGTCAACATGGACCTAAGATAAATAAAATAAAATAAAATAAAAAACAACCCAAAATGCTTTTCAAAAAAGAAAAAGAAAAGTGTAAACAGCCCAAAATGGACGAAATAGAAGGTTCAAAAGGTCCTATGCTTTCATATGAGAGGTCATCCATTACAACTCAAAGTTGCAATTCCTAAACTACTTGCAGAAACATTTGCATAAGAGAAACTTATAAATTTATAACATTAAAATTTGATGAACAAAAGAGACCAGGTAACAGAAGGAATAGGAGCAAAATAACAAGTCTAGAGTTGAATGACGGATCTACCACTCATGACCTTAAGGTTATCAAGGAGGAGTTTGTTAACTTCTACACAATTCTTCTTGGTACTCCCCATCCCACACCCCATCTGGGACCAACCAGAGTGGGACAACTAATTAGGAATAAACTCAGCCCTGAGCAAAGTCTTAATATGGTCTCTACTGTTTCAGATTTGGAGATCAAAGAGACCATTTGGTCTATTAATCCCACTAAAGCTCCTGGCCCTGATGGGTATAATGGAGGGTTTTTTAGGAAGGCATGGCCTGTTATTGGGAGGGAGGTCACTTCAGCTGTCCAGAACTTTTTCAGGTCTGGACAATTGCTCACCAAAGCTAACTCTACTATTGTAGCACTTGTTCCAAAGGTTCCTAACCCTTCCAGGGTGGGTGACTTTAGGCCCATTTCTTGTTGCAATACCATTTACAAATGCATCTCTCGGATATTAACCAAGAGATTGCAATTTGCCCTTCCTTTGCTCATAGATCCGGTCCAATCAGGATTTGTGAAAGGAAGGAGAATTGCGGATAACATATTCCTCACCCAAGAACTCATGAGAGGGTATCACAAATCCTCTCCTACCCCTAGGTGTGCCATGAAAGTTGACATAATGAAAGCATATGACCATGTTAGGTGGGAATTTCTTTGGGATGTCCTGTCCACAATGAATTTCCACCCTACAATGATTAAGTGGCTTCAGGCTTGTGTATCCACCGCAAATTACTCCCTATGTATCAATGGGGAAGTGACTGGGTACATTAAAGGTAGGAAGGGATTGAGGCAGGGGGACCCTTTGTCCCCTTATCTGTTTGTCATAGTGATGGAAGTTTTTACGAGTTTACTTTAAGGAGAAAGCCCAGCTTCCTGACTTTCATTTTCACTGGAGATGTAAAACTAATCAATTGGTAAATCTGTGCTTTGCTGATGATCTAATGGTATTCTGTAAGGGAGAGCTTTCTTCGATCAAACTCATCAAAGATGCTTTGACTGAGTTTGAGGCTCTTTCTGGTCTCTCCCCTAGCCCAGGCAAGAGTAGCTTATTCTTCTCTGGTGTTAGTGTGGGAGTTAAGGAGACTATTCTGCGAGAGCTGGGATTTCAGGAAGGCTTCCTTCCAGTGAGATATCTGGGAGTCCCTTTGTTAGCTACTAAGCTTAAAGCAGTGGACTGTCAGAGACTGGTTGATGGTATCACTGCCAAAACTAGGAGTTGGACCAATAGGGACTTTACTTATGCGGGGAGAGTCCAGCTTATCAAGAACATCTTGTTTTCAATGCAAACGTATTGGTCCTCCCTCTTCATCTTACCAAAAAAGGTCATCAAGGAAGTCGAATCTATTCTTAGGGCCTTTTTATGGTCTGGCCCTGACCTTAAAAGATCAGGGGCCAAGGTAGCTTGGGAGCAGCTTTGTGCTCCTAAAGATGAGGGGGGTCTTGGTTTTATGTCTATGGCGGTGTGGAATAAGGCTGCGGTTGCCAAGCATATATGGTTCTTGATCTCCGGGGGAGAGCAATCCATGTGGTGCCAATGGGTTAAGTTATATTTATTAAAAGGTAGAAACTTTTGGAGTCTAAAAATGCCTGCTAACCCCTCTTGGGTTTGGCGGAAGTTACTTAACCTAAGACATTTAGTTCAACCCTTCATTCATCATTCTATTGGTAATGGGGAGAATACATCCCTGTGGTATGACCTGTGGCACCCTTTGGGCCCTTTGTTGGATAAGTTTGGTGCCAGATTGGTTTATGACTCTGGGTTTCCATTGACTGCCAAAGTGTCCAGCATAGTACATAACTCTGGTTGGGCTTTCCCAATCACGCAAACGTGGGAGTTGAATGAGGTTAGACAACTTCTCCCTCCTCTGAGAGGTTCCAAAGACCAAGTAAAATGGACTCTTAATACAACAGGTCAGTTTAGCATAGCCTCTCTATGGGAGAAATTGAGAGTTCCATTCCCCAAAGTAAATTGGCACAAGGCTGTTTGGTTTTCTGGCCATATACCTAAGAGTAGCTTCATTACATGGCTGGCCATCCAGGGTAGACTCTCCACTGAGGATAGATTAGTTCTGTTTGGGATCAAATCAATTTCTCAGTGCAGTTTTTGTCATGGTAGTGAAAGCCATGACCATTTGTTTTTTAATTGTGGATTCTCCACAAGGGTTTGGAATGCCATGTTGGTCCCCCAAGCCTTGGCCAGCATGGATTACCCATTTTTCCTCTTTTAGGGGAAAAACTCTAAGGAATGTTGTCACTAAACTGATATTCACTGCCACAGTATATCATCTTTGGATAGAGAGAAACTTGAGGAAGTTTCAAGCTATCACTAACACCTGGGAAGTTGTTGTTCACAAAACCTTTAACATGGTTAAGGGTAGATTGCTGTCGCTGCCTAAGTTGCCCGCAGGCTCACAAAATGATAGGTTTATTAGAGTTTGGGGCATCACTTGATATTGATATTGGTGGTTATTGATACTTGTGGCCATGATTAATGGCCCTGCTTTCATGGACATCCTTTTAGATACATTCTGTGCAGGTAACAATTGTGAGGATACCTAGATTTGACCTCAAGCTCCCACAATGTGGTCTCCTATTACTACTATGTAACCAGGTAGTTACCTTACTCCTTTGAGGGTTAATTTTTTTTTTTTTTGTTTTTTTGGGTAAATCAGCTTGAAATAGAAAAAAAAAGGATAATCGAATGTACAGCCTACAAGGGGCATACCCCAGGAGGAAAAAGAAAAAACAAAAGAAGTAAGAAAGAAAAGTGAAGGCGCCTGAGCCAAAAGGCTACAAAAGCTAGGGAGGAATAGAAAGACCTGAGCTTCTCTCTCTAGCCTAGAGAGAGAAAGCTCCCTTGGCCCGGTCATCCAGCCGGCTGCCAACTCCGGCCAACCACAGCAGCAACATCAGGGAAGTCACAAGGGCAAGGGATCCTCTCTCCATAGAGAGTCTCTCCTCCACCGCCCTCCACAGCCGGCAGCCTCGGGCCGTATCTCCACCAACGCCCTTCCACAGCCGGCAGCCCTCGGGCCGCCGCTCCGGCCAGATCTGGTTCGGTTGACCTCACTAGCTGGCCTCGATCAGGTCCGCCCTTCACGGGTCCAGTCGCCAGTCGCTGTGGCTCAACAGCCGTAGCTCTGGACCCTCGATCAGGTCGCTGTGGCTCAACAGCTGCAGCCGGCCACCTCTGGTCCGGCCTTCACAGGCGCCCTTCACCGCGGGTCACCACGCCGTTTTGCCGGTCGTCGGTTGGTCCAAACTCAGATCCACTGGTCAACGGTCGGTCAGCAGCGAACAGGCTTTTTTGGGCTCAACAGCCGCTGGCTGCCGGAGTCAGTCCGGCCGTCAGTCCAGCCGCCGGCCTTTTGGGCTCAACGGCACGGGCACCGGCCCTTTCATCGGACAGTCCTTTTCAGCTTGGGCCGTAAGCCAGCCACCCATCCGGCTGTCTCAGTCCATGCGGTGGACGGTTCAACCGCCCGGGCTGCCGTCCAAACCCATTCCGGTGGCCACCCCCCTATCCGGTGGCTGCCCCGTTAACAGCAGCAGCAGCAGCCCGGCAAGCCGTCGGGCACAGCCTGCCCTCAGCCCGGGCAGCAAGCAGCAAGCAGTCATCGCGCCTATCGTTATTCAATATGCGCTTTGCACTTTTTTGTCTATTGTCAATCTGTTTATTGTTTGTTCGGCGACCCCCGATAGGCGGTCATCTGTTGGACTGAAATCGGGGGTTAGGCTCTTGGTCGAGCCTTTTATGTTTTCCATAGTATGTATTGCGAGGACTGCGAGGGCCTCTAACTTACCTTATACCGACGGTTGGTGTCGGGTATTTACTGCTATTGCCACGCCTGTGTCTAGGTTCCCCGTTGAACTTTCTATTCCTTGGGATAGTTTGTTCGGCGGGGGCAAGAACACGGGCAACCCATGTAGCCACTTGGCGCTCTTTATATTTTTTCTTTGTCTTACCTGGGGTATGCCCCTTGTAGGCTGTACATTCGGTTAACCTCTTTTATATTTCAAGCTAACCGCCCTAGGGCATTACCCAAAAAAAAATAGAAAGACCTAGCCAAGGTTTTCTAGTCCATCTACAAGATAGAGGAGAAAACCAAGGGCAAAAAGGTCAAAAAATAACTGGAACTAATAAGCTACAGGTCTATGCAAAACCAAAATACACATGAATATGCCACAAGCCTATATAAACACATGCAGCTGCCTTGCTTTGGACCCTTGGACTGCACTGAGGTAACAGCAATAAAACAACAGCAATCAATGAGCAGCAGCAGCATGGCTATATTGCACACACTACGAGCAGTTGGCACACATGTGCAGGTGAATCAGCAGCAGAACCAATGAGTAGCAGAACCAATGAGCAGCAGCGTGGCAGCTTTGCCTTAGCTCCTGCTCTTGGTACACATGCACGTCTCCATTGGAACTTCTAATGCAGCAGCTTCAGCAGCAGCTTCAGAAAACAGCAGGTGGTTGCTCTATCACAGAACAGAGCTAAGACATAACTCCCCTTTGAGGGTTAATTTTTGTGTGTACTTCTTCCATACTGTGTGCTATCCATGTGAGCTGAGTGCTAAATCCCCTACATTCCTTGTGAGAGGAGGTAATATCTAGAGGGGGAATTGGGTGAGGTTCAGTGGAGGGAGAAGAGGGTCACCTTATTCCTGGTTTTGTTAAGAGAGTGGGAGGTGTAAGGTTCCGAAGGAGTGGAGGGGTGAGCACTATAATGTTTTCAGCTACTGCCCTACTGGTCCATGTTGTGTGTGGCTAGCCTATGATATGTGTGGCTAGCCTTGTTCAATGTTGTGTTCCCAACTGATATTCTGTTGTTACTGCCCTGCTGTTATGCTGCTGTTCTGCTATTATTGTAGCAGTTGTGTTACTAGTTTGGTGGATGGTCAATATCAGCTGGTGCTAGTTTTGCTAGTTGCTGTAGATGCAAGGGTTGGTTGCTGCTACTTGGGCAGCCACAGCTGTCAGTGGCCTAACCTGCTATGGCTGCTGTTCTGTTTTGTTCTGTTATGTTTTCATAAACCATCTCACCTGCTAGTTGGTTCCAGCTAGCTGTTATGTTCTGTTAGCAGGTTCTGTTTTCAGTTGGCTTGGTTGTATCTGCTGTCTGCTGTATGCTTTCCACATGCTGTCCAAGTTGGCTTGGTTGTCCAGTTTTGGGGCTGTTGTACACATGGGGTTTTACCTCTGATCTGCTGCTGATAGCTGCTGCAGTGCAGCAGCAGCTGGGTGGTGCAGCTGTTTCTGCTGCTGCTCTGTCCAGCCTAGACTGATGGTATGTGTTCTGATTTGCTGGTGCAGCTGTTTCTGCTGCTGGTGTAGCAGGTTTTGTTTTCAGTTTTGCCTAACCATCGGGGGCTGTCAATGGGATCTCCCTTCACAGAGGGGGACGTCCTCTGTTTAGTATTGTATTTGTTTTCAGTTTGTATAGTTTGTACAAGTTCAGAAGTTGTAGTCTTAGTAGCTGTGTTGTCCTAGTAGCTGCTGTGTTGTCAGTTGTAGTCATAGTGGCTGTTATTGTAGCTGTTAGTTTGGCCCATGTTTTGGTTAGTTGCAGTTACTGACTGTTGGTCTGTTAGGGTCTGTTTTGGTTCAGTAGTTGATTGCAGCAGTTCCCTAAGAAGTTGTTATGGTCTGTTATGTTTCAGTAGTTGTTGTATAGTGAAGCTTTCAGGTGTTGTGCTTCCTCTACTGTCCTGATCTGTTCTGTTAGTGTGACTGGAAGGTATTGGACTATCACTCATGCTCTAGCAGTTGCTGGGGACACTTCATATGCAGCTCTGATGGCAGAAGAGCAGAGGCCATTGGGGACACTTCATGGACACACCACTGTGGTTCTGAACTTGTTAATCTGCTGATTGCTACTATTATGGAACTGAATGGAACTGAACTGTATTGCTACTGTTATGGAACTGAACTGATAAAGTGTTTTTTTTGTTTTGTTTTTTTTTGGGTAAATTAGCTTGAAATTAAAAAAGGTTAACCGAATGTACAACCTACAAGGGGCATACCCCAGGAGGAAAAGAAAATGAAAAAAAAAACAAGAATGACAAAAGTGCGGTAACCATGCACAACCCGCATGGAGAGTTAGATAAAGTAAATACATGGAGAAGCCATGTGAACGGTAAGTAAAGTAAATAAAGCTAAATGAAATAGAGCTACCACCTGGCACAACCCGCCAGGCTAGGAAATAAGGTAAGTAAAATAAATAGTCGAGGTCAGAGATGACCACATGATAACCAACACTGAGGAGAAGCCACCAAGTAAGACGGCTACCAAGCAAGCTAAACGGCTACTACAGAGGAACAAGGCATCAAGAGGCTCGTACCAGAGTTGACGGCATCCGACAAGGCCCCGCTGCAAGAGCCCTGCACACCACGCCCAATCCTTCCAGCCTAACCCTCCCTCATCCTAACCTACGGCTCGCCAAAACTACCCACTGAACCAACTACCCAGTAACCTCCACCACCAAAGCTGGGATAAGAAAACCAAGAACCTAGTACTTCCAAACCCAAGGCTAGCATAATAATCACTCAAAGAGATCAGCTACTACAGAGGGACACGAACCGAGAGAGGCATGACTCCCCCCTGACCCTAATCCCCTAGGCTCGCTAACGACTAAAATCGGAAAGTAAGAGGAACCCCAGAAGAGGCCACTCAAACCCCAAGCGGTCCAAGCTGCCCCACGCTCAACCAGAAACCATCCACAGATCTAATCAGAGCACCCGCAGCTGCTGCTACTGCAAAACTACCCCTTTCAACCAGAACAGAATCTAATCAAAGACAACTCAGGCAGCTATCCTGCTCAACTAGAACCATCCACAGATCTAATCAGAGCACCCGCAGCTGCTGCTACTGCAAGACTACCCCTTTCAACCAGAACAGAATCTAATCTAATCAAAGATAGCCACGACCACAAGAAACTACACAACCGCAGGGTAAAAGAACAGGTACTAGGGATATGAGGCTCGACCAAGAGCCTAACCCCCGATTTCAGTCCAACAGATGACCGCCTATCGGGGATCGCCGAACAAAAAGTAAACTGGCCCGTTCGTCCAGTAACAAATTGACATAAACAAATAAGTGCAAAGCGCATATTGAATATCGAAAAGCGCAATGGATACGAATTATGGAGGTGCTAGTTGCTTGCTGCCCGGGCTGAAGGCAGGCTGTGCCCGACGGCTTGCCTGCCCGGGCTGGCCTTTGAATGGCCTGCGGAGAGAGGCGCCGCCGCTGCTGCTGTTAATGGCGGCAGCCACCAGCTGCCACCGCAGCCCCCATGTGGCCGATGGTTGTAGAGGCCCCGACGAACCTTGGCCGGAAGAAATTTGCCCGGGCCGCCTGATTGCCCGGACGGCTGGACTCCACGGCGGATAGTGGGTCCACGGCGGGGATGGAAGACACGGCTGCTGAGCCACGATGGATTACCAACGAGCAGCCAGGCTGTGTTCTGGCTGAGCCACCTTGACAGGCGGCGTGAAGGTGAGTCCCGCGGTGGGGTTCCATCGGCCGGCTGGTGAACCGACGGCTGTTGAAGACCCTCGGTTGAGCTCGTCGGATGAGGTTGAAGACCGTCTGGTGGTGGTTGAGCTCCTCCGTTGAGCTCGTCAGTGATGGATGACGGCGTCGGTTTGATTTCAGATCTGCCCCGAGCAGATCCCAAATGGTACCCGCCGGTTCACGGCGGGGATGAGGTTGGAGACGAAGCCCACGGCTATGGAGCTCCGGACCGTTGTGAAGCTTGACCGGACCAGCTGAAGGCCGGCCAGGTGGTGTAACCGAGCCAGATCCGTCCGGCGCGGAGGGCGGTGGAGGAGGGCGGTGGAGGAGAGCCTCTCTAAGGAGAGAGGATCCCTTGCCCGGATGGTGGCTGCTGCCCGGCGTGGCTGCAATCTTGTGGTGGCTGCCGGCTGATTTGGCTGGGTCAGAGGGAGCTTTCTCTCTCTAGGTTAGAGAGAGAAGCTCCCACCTTAGGATCAGTTGTGTTAACTGAAAAAGTGTTGTCATGTTATGTTATGGAGCAAAGCTCCCAAGCAATGTAACTGGGTTTTATGTCATGTAATGTTTTGTTGTCAGTGCGTTGTTTTCTTCCCCTCTTCTAGATGGGCTGGAAATAGCGTCTATTAGGTTATTCTCTAGGCATGTAGCCATTTGGCATAGTCATTTTTTTACTTGGTTGTTTCTTTTTCCTCCTGTGATATGCCCCTTGTAGGCTATATATCCGTGCCCTTTTTTTCTATTTAATGCTGTTTTACCCAAAAAAAAAGAGACCAGGTAAAGGGGGGAAATTGCATTTAATGGAAATGATGAATTGTGAAAGTACGAATTGGATAAGGTGAGTTTTTTCGTTAAAATTGTCATGAATTGGATAAGGTGAGTTTTTTTTTGCTGTGATAGGAAGATTGTATTGAACAATTTTTTATTTTTTTTGAATGGCAAAAAATTTATTAAGAACTTGATAGGGTACATCAAGTGGGAGAAGAGGGGAGGGGAATCCTACCAAAGGTTGGACAAAACCTTTTGGGCCAAGGCCCTAACACCTGTGAGACAAGCTGATTATCCTCTTTTAAGAACTTGATAGGGTACATCAAGTGGGGGAAGAGGGGAGGGGAATCCAACCAAAGGTTGGACAAAACCTTATGGGCCAAGGCCCTAACACCTTATGGACAAAACCTTATATTCGGTTATCCTCTTTTATATTTCAAGCTGATTTATCCAAAAAAAAAAACATAAAATTCAACAAGATGAACGATTCAACACAGGGCAAGGGAGCTTCTCTCTCTCCTCCACCGCCCAAATCAACGGAGAAAGGGGATCTCCCTATTTCAAATCACCATTTCTTCTGCCGATTTTATCAACAACGGAGAGAGAAAGGTGTACAAGACAACACCGGAAATCTGGCTCGGTGTTGAAATCAGCATTGGAATTTCAAGATTCGATTTTGCGATATCAATTAACCGGAGCATAGAATCAAGCTAGGGGTATGATTCCATAGTCGCGGGTCCGCTCACAGAGACGATCCCGACCCATCTCATATTCACGGAGTAAACCCAGGGCTCCTAGCTCGTGGGTCCTGTTTACGGCAACAGGTATCACCGATGACCCTAACTTAGCTCCGACGTAGCTGCGCTCGTTGTACATGGCTGAGGGCAGTTGCCGTCAGAAATGGAGGGGTCCAGTTCAGTTCAGATCTGGTGGACTTTACAGAGCAGAGCTCGAAACCTCCTGCGTTTCTCCAGAGGTACAGTGGTGAGTTCAGGTAGGGACATCTGGCCGTTCAGAGCCAGCTTTCTTTCCGGCGACGGCGGGCTCGGCACTGGGCTTCATTGACAGCAACCTTGGGTTACTTGCCGGCCATGGTGGTGTTCTATTCGGGCAGCCCAATCTACATCAGTGGTCATCACTGTCCGATTGGGACTGTTGCCGATCGTTTTGGGGTAATCCGGGTTTGGTTCTTTCCGGACCTTCCATTGGCAGGTATTAACACTTGCCTTGATCCAGATAAATCAAAAGTCAGTCTAGCTAGGTATCAATTTCATTGCTTAGCGTTAAAGGCGTACTGGTGGTAGAAGTTGGTTTGTTACTGGACTTTTGGGCCAGTGGTCTGTTAATATTTGTTTTTGAAGTGCGCAATACTGTGTTTCTCTGAGAACCTCGATGGGCAGTCACCTGTTGGACTGAGATCGGGTTCGTTCAAGCTCTTGTCGAGCCTCCTTATATCCCTAGTTTCTTTGCTTCTTTAGCCCGGTGGTTGTGCGTAGTATGGTTGTGGTCGTGGCTATCGTTGATTAGATTGGAGTCTGTGCTGATTGAAAGGGGTAGCTTTGCGGCTGCCATTGATTAGATTAGTGGGTGGATTCTGATTGAGCGAGGTAGCTGCCGGGGCTGTCTTTGATTAGATTGGTGGTCGTACACTGATTGAAAAGGGTAGCTTCGCAGGCTGTCAGTGATTAGATTGGTGGTTATGTGCTGATCGAAAGGGGCAGCTTGGTTCACCTGCGGTTCGAGTGGCCACTTCTTATGGATCCTCTTTCTGTCCCTCTTTTAGTTGGTAGCGAGCCTAGGGGATTAGGTCGAGGGTGTAGTAGTCTGGATGGAATGGGCGTGGTGTGCAGGGTACTTGGCAGGGTAGCCTTGTCGGATGCCGACATCTCCAGTTCGAGCCTCTTCTCGGTCCCTGGTCCCTCTGTAGTAGCTGTTCTCTTAGAAGTGGGTATGATGCTTGCTCTCCGGGTTTGTTGGAAGTATTAGGTTCTCGGTTTGCTTATCCCAATTCTAGAGGATGTGGTTTTGGTAGTTGGTTGAGAGCTGGTTGTTTTGGCGAGCCTTAGGCTTGGATGAGGGAGTATTAGGTCGGAAGGATTGGGCGTGGTGTGTAGGGTACTTGGCAGGGTAGCCTTGTCGGATGCCGTCATCTCTGGTTCGAGCCTCTTCTTGGTGCCATGATCCTCTGTAGTAGCTGTTCAGCTTCCCTTGAAGCCGTATTACTATGTTGCTGCTTATCCTCAGTGTTGGTTATCATTTGGTCAACTCTGACTGTGATTACTTATTTTATTTCCTAACCTGGCGGGATGTGTTAGGTAGTAGTAGATCATTTACAACTATAACTAATTGTATCACTTAATATCATACCCCCCAACTGATATTCTGTTGTTACTGCCCTGCTGTTATGCTGCTGTTCTGCTATTATTGTAGCAGTTGTGTTACTAGTTTGGTGGATGGTCAATATCAGCTGGTGCTAGTTTTGCTAGTTGCTGTAGATGCAAGGGTTGGTTGCTGCTACTTGGGCAGCCACAGCTGTCAGTGGCCTAACCTGCTATGGCTGCTGTTCTGTTTTGTTCTGTTATGTTTTCATAAACCATCTCACCTGCTAGTTGGTTCCAGCTAGCTGTTATGTTCTGTTAGCAGGTTCTGTTTTCAGTTGGCTTGGTTGTATCTGCTGTCTGCTGTATGCTGTCCACATGCTGTCCAAGTTGGCTTGGTTGTCCAGTTTGGGGCTGTTGTACACATGGGGTTTTACCTCTGATCTGCTGCTGATAGCTGCTGCAGTGCAGCAGCAGCTGGGTGGTGCAGCTGTTTCTGCTGCTGCTCTGTCCAGCCTAGACTGATGGTATGTGTTCTGATTTGCTGGTGCAGTGGTAGCTCTACTTAGATTTTGCCTAACCATCGGGGGCTGTCAATGGGATCTCCCTTCACAGAGGGGGACGTCCTCTGTTTAGTATTGTATTTGTTTTCAGTTTGTATAGTTTGTACAAGTTCAGAAGTTGTAGTCTTAGTAGCAGTGTTGTCCTAGTAGCTGCTATGTTGTCAGTTGTAGTCATAGTGGCTGTTATTGTGGCTGTTAGTTTGGCCCATGTTTTGGTTAGTTGCAGTTACTGACTGTTGGTCTGTTAGGGTCTGTTTTGGTTCAGTAGTTGATTGCAGCAGTTCCCTAAGAAGTTGTTATGGTCTGTTATGTTTCAGTAGTTGTTGTATAGTGAAGCTTTCAGGTGTTGTGCTTCCTCTACTGTCCTGATCTGTTCTGTTAGTGTGACTGGAAGGTATTGCACTATCACTCATGCTCTAGCAGTTGCTGGGGACACTTCATATGCAGCTCTGATGGCAGAAGAGCAGAGGCCATTGGGGACACTTCATGGACACACCACTGTGGTTCTGAACTTGTTAATCTGCTGATTGCTACTGTTATGGAACTGAATGGAACTGAACTGTATTGCTACTGTTATGGAACTGAACTGATAAAGTGTTGTCATGTTATGTTATGGAGCAAAGCTCCCAAGCAATGTAACTGGGTTTTATGTCATGTAATGTTTTGTTGTCAGTGCGTTGTTTTCTTCCCCTCTTCTAGATGGGCTGGAAACAGCGTCTATTAGGTTATTCTCTAGGCATGTAGCCATTTGGCATAGTCATTTTTTTACTTGGTTGTTTCTTTTTCCTCCTGGGGTATGCCCCTTGTAGGCTATATATCCGTGCCCTTTTTTTCTATTTAATGCTGTTTTACCCAAAAAAAAATATCATACCCTGTTGTATGATCCTTGATAGTGCAACGGGGATATGATCTCAGCATACATGAAATTTTTTTGTTATGTTATTTACTTTATCTTACTCTCCATGCGGGTTGTGCATGGACTATCGCACTTTTTCCAATCTTGTTTTTTTCCCTTTTATTTTCCTCCTGGGGTATGCCCCTTATAGGCTGTACATTCGATTAACCTTTTTTAATTTCAAGCTAAGTTACCCAAAAAAAAAAAAAACGATTCAACTTTTTCAATGTACAAGTACTACTAGTACTTTCTTTCTAGTCAGCTTATTAACCTTTTTTTGTGGGTAAATTAGCTTGAAATTAAAAAGATTAACCGAATGTACAGCCTACAAGGGGCATACCCTAGGAAGAAAAGGAAAGGAAAAAAAAAGATTGAAAAAAGTGCGATAAACCATGCACAACCCGCATGGAGAGTAAGGTAGAGTAAATAAAATAACAAAAGTGCTATATGTGTAGAGATCATACCCCCGTTGCACTATCCATCTAAACGGAAGGATAGTACAACGGGGTATGATATGAAGTGATACGAGTATAAATAACATGAAATTGAACTGCTACCTGACACATCCCACCAGGCTAGGAAATAAAATAAATAGTCATGGCCAGAGATGACCAAAAGATAACCAACACTGAGGACTAGCAGAAACAAAGCAATACGGCATCAAGGGAAGCTGAACAGCTACTACAGAGGAACAAGGCACCAAAAAGAGGCTCGAACCAGAGATGTCGGCATCCGATAGGGGGCCCCACCCTACACACCACGCCCATTCCATCTAGCCTAATACTCCCTCATCCAAGCCTCAGGCTCGCCAGAAAACAACCCGCTCTCAGACGACTATCAATCACCACAAACTCTAGAGATGGGATAGGCAAACCAAGAAACTAATACTCCAACCAAACCTAGAGAACACGCATAATACCCACTTCTAAAAGAACAGCTACTACAAAGGGACTAGGAAACAAGAAGAGGCTCGAACTGGAGATGTTGGCATCCGACAAGGCTACCCTCCCAAGCACCCTGCACACCATGCCCATTCCATCCAGACTACTACCCTCAACCTAATCCCCTAGGCTCGCTATAATCTAAAACAGGGACAGAAAGAGGAGCCACAAAATGTGGCCACTCAAACTGCATGTGAACCAAGCTGCACCTTTCGATCAGTGCATTACCACCAATCTATTCAATGACAGCCCGTGAAGCTATCTGTGTGGCCCGTGATCCTCTGGTCCTCGATCCTTCGTTGGTGGTTCGATGATGGGTTAGCTTTCTTCCCCTAGCCTGCACAAGGAACGCACGACTAAGACCTGACCGGGGGTTGTCCCGGCAAGGCCCTCCGGCGAGAGGATGAGTATAGCGCAGAGAAGAAGTAGAAAGCTTAGTGTGTCAGTGTCAGTATTCAGTAGCGTCTACCTGTTAGGGTTACCATCACTAGGTATATATAGTGTCTCCTGGCTTGCTCTCCAAGTACGATCGCGTGCCTTCCACGGGCCGTGTGACGTCACAATGACATCACGGAATGGATCTGGTAACCGTTTTTAGGGCTGAGCTGGCACACCCATGTGCGCCCGTGATCACCTTCTGTTATAACTGCTTCTGCACGTGGCAGGACACGTGGCTTTACAGCAAGCTATCGTCGGCTGCACGCCGTGCTCTGAAGGTAGCCGAAAGTGGGCAATGCCGAGCACGGCCATATGTTACGTTAAAGGAAGTAACGTCGACGGGGACTCTACCGACGGCACGATCCGAGCGCAAGCTTGTTCACCGCCGAGCCTGAAGCTAACCGTGCATATTTGACGAGTCATGTTCGGCACGCCGAACATGAAGCCTCTGGTCGAATCATGGCAGATCAGGTCCGCACCGTGCGACAATCCGGGTTCGGCCCGCTACAATAGCCCCTCAATTTCTGCCGAAGTCGTATGCATGGTAGAGATTGAAGTTGAGCCTTAGGCTGAACATGTCGAACCGCCGAGCGTATATCTGTTTGATGAAGATGGATTCCAGCCGAGCCTCAATCGTTCCATTCTCAGGAGAAGTCCCGACCGTCGCTGAAGTACCCCAATGGTTGGGCGCCAGATGTCACCCCGTGGATGGGTACGGCATACGAGGGGAAAGCTGACAAACTCTGCAAGCTGTCCTATCAGTGCCACGTGTCATGCGCTGGATGGCCAAAAGTTCGGCGGAGTGATGATGGGCGGGAATTTCGATTTCCCAGCCCTAATTCTATAAAAGGAGCGGAGTGAGGAGAGAGAAAGTCACATGCCCACTCTCTCTCTAGAACTCCATCGCCAGAGCTTCGAAGCCCAACGGTTCGTCTTCTGGTCTTGATTCCCAGCGATTTGGGCTATCAGATCTTGCTGAAAGTTACAGGTATGTGCTCGATCCTTGCCCCTCTTTACTTTTCTGTAGTTTTTCTGCATTTTCTAGTTTGCTTTCTGGGTTTTTGGGGTGTTTTCTGTTCTGGGTGAATAGTGCTCTACTGGAGATGGACGGACTGTTCATCTCCATCTTCAACGTGTTCTTCCGAGCACAGAACGTTCATGGTGTCAGGGCTTGGCCGACGATGGGGTTGGCCGAGCCCCAATTCTTGATGTTTCGTAGGATCAGACCGAACACAGATTTGGCCGAACCTTTGGAAACGATGATGGGGTGGGCCAATTAGGATGCCGAGCGTAGTGAGATCCTTGCTTTCTAGCAGATGCCGAGGTCTCATGTTTTTGTTTCTGCCTTTGTTAGGTCTGGCTCACCCAATCATCATCATTTCATCCGACTCTGAGAATTCAGAGGACGACTCCGCCGACCTCGTGATCCGGAAATACGTGGAGAGATACAGAAGCCGACGTCGATCTTCCTCCATAGACTCAAACATGTCAGACTCTGGTGATTCAAATGCCGAGCGTGACCATGAGTACGGTGGTTTTAACACCGAACCGGAGATAACCTTTTCTACTAGCACAGAGTCTGAAGCCGAGCACGAGCTTGGGGCCGAGGCTGAATCCAGACTTCGTTCTCAAGCTGGGGCCACGACCTCTTCCCGTTCCGCTCCCGTTGAGACGTCTTCCGACAATAGGGAGTTTACCGACCTATTCGAGAGGGGGCAGGTCTGTCCATACGCCCATTACTTCAGCGGACGTCCCGATGAGTATGATAATTTCTGCCGAACATACCACATCCCGGACGACGTTGTAGTCCACCAGGTAGCCAGCAATAGGATAAGGGATAAAAGGGAAGACCGTCCCGAGCATATAACGGTTCCTCTGATGGCCATCTGCGAGGCTGGGCTCCGTTTCCCCCTTCATCCTTTTCTGAGGGAATTGCTGGCCAGGTTCGGCATAGTACCCCATTTCTTTGCCATCAATAGCTATAGGATAGTGATGTCCATAATTAAGCTGAAAGAGCTACACAACCTCGAGTTCACCGTGGCCGACCTCTTCCACACGTACATCATGTCCAGGCACGGCGGGACCGAGCGCAGGTACCTGTCCACACGTAGTGGCAAAGAGCCCCTGATAGACGGGCTTCCCGATACCGACAAGTGGGCTAACTTCTATGTTGAAGTTAGTGGGAATTATGAGTTCGGCAGTCAGTCAGTGCGGCTACATTCTGTGCCGAAGATAAAAGACTTTCGAGGTTGGGTTTTAATTTTCTTTACGTCGCTGAGTATGGCTTATTTCTTCTTTGTGTCGTTTGAGGATATACTCTCCTTGCAGATAACCGAGCAATTACCAAGACACAGCATTCCTTGTCAGTTGAGGCGAACGTTGAGGGCTCAAATTTGTCGTGACGCGCCGACGCTGCTCGACTACATTCCCTCTTACAAGGGAAAGTTGAGGAGGAAGAAGAAGGAAGCTGGGCCGAGCACAAAGGGTAAAGGTAAGAAGAGGGATGCCGAGGGTCAAGCGGGGGAAAGCAGGCCGAGCAAGAAAGCGAAAGAGCCAAGAGTCAAGTTCCCATCTTTAAAGAAGTCAGCCGACTTCTGGTTCCAAAGCAGTCTGCCAGCCGACTTTCTAGGTGTCAACATTCCGCCCATCCGAACACTCATTCCCGAGTATACTGACGAGATGGGAAGGAGGAACGTGGTGAAGTTGAACCTGAGAGACGGAGCTGCGACCCGTCAGAAGGAGGCTGCACAGGCTGACCATCCTGCGAAGAAGCAGAAGGTCACCCAAGACTTCTTCCCCACGAGGCCGCCGACGCCACATCCTAAGGAGAGGGACCAAACTGAGTCTTCGGCTGCGGGTGGCTCCAAAGCCGTGGAACAGGCGGCAGGCTCAGGTGGCCGAGCGTTTGTTCAAGAGTTCGCGCCATCCTTCGCGATGGCCGACGGCAGGATCGTTACTGTGGAAGACAGTGTAAAGGTTGAGCCTGGGCTGGCAGTCACCATGCTGCACGGCCTCGCCCTGCCGAAAGATATGGACAGAGTCCCAGCTGAGCTGCAGCCGAGCATTACTCACTTGAACGCTTACCTTGTTCAGGTATTTGAGTTTGTTTTATTTCTATCTTCCCTTTTGAGTCTAAACTTTTTCCTTTTTTGCCGAGCATGACCATCTTCTCATTTTTTACAGGCTGGGCAGGCTGCTCTGCGAGTGTCCAATCAGGCCGAATTGCTGGCGGCCGAGAGGACGCGGTATCGTGACGATGCTAAGACCGAGCGTGAAAAAACGAAGGCTGTTAAGAATGCACTGAAGCAGGCTAAGGCAAAAGTTGCCGAGCTTGAGAAGGAGAGGGATGAGGCCCTCGAGAATGCGAAGACGGCCGAACGCGAGCTCGGTCAAGTTGTGAGGAGGGAGAAGAGGAAGATGGAGGTAGACGCGAAGGCCTACCAGGCGGGGTACGACCGAGCAGGAGCTGAATATATGAGAGATGCTCGGTCGATGGTGAATGAGGAGGTCGAGAAGAGGGTTCCTGTTGCGTACCGAAGAGGGTACAAGGCTGGGGTGCTGGCTTCTTGTGCTGTTATGCAGCTGGAGCCTGACATGAACTTGATGAAGACCATCCCTGCGGCCGTAGTGCCCGAGCTCGTGCTGCCGTACACGGAGGAGGAATGTGCCCCACTTCCGCCGGAGGAGTTTTCTGAGAGCAAGGACGATGTTGATGATCTAACTGTGGCCGACGCTGAAGGCGGAGTGGATGGTTCTGGTGAGAGGAAAGAGGCCGAGGTTGAGCACGCCGAGCAGGATACCGAACAGGCTCAAAAAAATGATGAAGTCGTCGTTGAAGCCGAGGACGATGCTGCTCGTCTTGCTGAAGCTACAGCCGGTGGTGATCCGCCCCAACCGTAGAGCTTCAAGTTCTTTTTAGAATTTGTGTTTTTCTTTTGAACTTTCTTGAATTTCATTGGACTGGACGGCTCCGATCTTGGGATTTTGCAGTGCCAGATGAAATAGTTTTAAGGGGGGTCGGCACCGAACGATTTACTACGCCGTACCTCCTAGGTTGGGATCTTGCAAACACTTGTCTTTATTCTGGAGTTTTTAAATGAATGCATGGCTTCCTTTTGCAACGTCTGTATTTTGGCCGAGCTTGTCTGATTGCCTTCATGTCTTCACATAATTTTGTGGGTTTTGCATGTTCGTGAATGTGTAGTTGTCCGTAGCCCCCACTTTTGGTTTGGGTTCGGCAGAATAGTTGAGAGTAATTCGTGATCGAAATGGTTAAGTATAGGTATTGTAGCCGAGCCCTGACCAAAGTAGTAGTATGGCCGCAGTTGCCATTAGTCGCCGAGCAGGGATGTATTGTGATCTTGACATGATCCAACCTTTGACGTAGTTTGAGAGTGTGAGGTGCCCCCTTGCCAGTGGATGGGGCTTGGTCAAAGTGTTAGCCCCTGACCATGGTAGAGGAACGTTGGAGAGTAGTGATTGTTTATGGGTGGTTTGCTCGCCAAATTGCGAGTGTAACCACTCGGTGGCCGACCATAGTGTCTTGCCAATCCGAGCCGAAGCCTAAGTTCAATAAGTGTATTTTAGGCTCGGCGGACCATATGTCCAGGTTTTGCTTCTTTGGGCGGTGGAGTTGGCCGAAGCAAAGGGCTTTTAAAGAGCCGTTTGGAGGGTGTGACCGAAGTCATCGTTTGGTTGTGGCTTTCTAGCCGAGAGTGAAATGAATGCATGAAATGTTGTTTAAAGACTTTTTAGATAAAAGAGATTGTCATTTCAGTGATATTTCTTCGAAGTACAGGGAAAGTAATAAAGACAGTGATAGTGGGTTGAGGCCCTTCTTTGAAATGCAAAAAGAAAAATGTAAAAGATTTATGCCGAAGCCGAAGAAAACAGAAACTCTGTATGCACGAAGTGTTGGCCGAAAGTAGCTGTCGGATTGAAGCATCACATGTAAGCCTTCCTGAGGTTCTGTGCATTCCATGGATTGGTGAGCACCTTGCCGTGCATGTCTTCGAGGGTGTAAGCCCCTTCACCAGCGCAATCTTCACGATACGAAATGGCCCTTCCCAATTGGGCATAAACTTTTTCTTTTGCTTGCTTGGACGACTTTCCGCCAAACCAGTCGTCGGGTTTGAACTTCTTGATTCGAACACTCCTGTTGTATCCCTTGGCAGTCTGTTGGTACTCGGCAAGCTTTAGCCGAGCGTCGTCGCGTTTTTCCTCAGCAAAATCAGTTCTTGCTCGACGGCTTCGTCATTGGACCGTGGGTTGAAGTTTTCCGTTCGAGGGTTGGGAATCTTGATTCCAGTGGGATTACGGCCTCCATGCCGAACGCCATTGAGAACGGTGTTTGGCTTGTGGAACGGCGGGGAGTGGATCGGTAAGCCCATAAAACCCTGGGGAGTTCCTCTGCCCATTTTCCCCTCTTTGAATTCAGTCTTCGTTTTATCCCTGCGCAGACCGTCTTGTTTGAGGCTTCGGCCTGGCCATTTCCCTGAGGGTAGGCTGGTGTTGAGTTGAAGAATCTGATGCCGAACTCTTCACAGAGACTTGTGAGGCCGTCCCCGACAAATTGGGTGCCGTTGTCGGAGACGATGGCGTAGGGTACGCCGAACCTTGTCACGATATTTCTCCATACGAATCGTCGGACGTCTGCTTCTGTTATGGTGACGAGGGCCTCGGCCTCTACCCACTTGGAGAAGTAATCCGTTGCTGTGATCAGGAATTTGAAGCCCCCAGGTGCTGTTGGGAGTTTCCCGACGATGTCGAGCCCCCATTGCGCGAATGGCCATGGACTTGTGATGGGAGAGAGATTCTGAGCCGGCTGCCTTGGAATTGGGGAGAAAAGTTGGCATGGTCGACACCGTCGTACGATTTCTTCGCAGTCTTTCTTCATGTTTTTCCAGAAGTATCCTTGACTCATCGCTCGTTGACATAACGAACGTCCACCAGAGTGGCAGCCGCAGCTTCCCGAATGCAATTCATCAAGGATATCCGGAACTTGGTTCGGGTGAACAACGAGAAGATAGGGTCCGGAAATGGACTTCCTATAGAGTTGCCCGCTCTCAGAGAGCCAGTAGTACGCGGCCTTGTTTCGGATTCGAAAGGCTTCCATTTTGTCGTCGGGTAAGGTGTCGTTTCTGAGAAAGGCCACGATTTCATCCATCCAACTCGGACCAAGGTTAATGTTGAGCACCTCTGGAGTTGTGTCGAAACTTGGGCTGTCGATGTTGCCAAAATTTATGGTTCGGAACTCAGAAGCTTTTGAAGCCGAGGCGAGGCCGGCAAGTGCGTCGGCGTGGGCGTTGTGCTCGCGGTTGATCTGCTCGATGTTGAAAGTTTTGAATCGAGTAATGAGTTCTGCTGCTGTGGCCTGGTACTTCACCATCCTTGGGTCTCTAGCTTCGTAGTCCCCCAGCACTTGATTGACGATAAGTTGAGAATCACAGAATACGGCCAAGTTGTCAACTTTCATTGCGATTGCCGAGCGTAGGCCAGCAAGCAGGGCCTCATATTCAGCTTCATTATTGGTGGCGGGGAAATCGATGCTGATGGCACTCTCGTGAAGAGTTCCGCAAGGAGAGACCAAAACGACTCCAGCTCCAGCCCCGTTGTTGTTTGAAGCACCGTCAACTTGCATTCGCCAAGTGTCTCCCTGAAAGAGGAGCCACCGGTTCTCTTTTGGTTGGTGTTCGGCAGAGGGTTGGGTGGGGGGTTTGTTCAGGATCTCGGAATCTTCAGGTGTTAGCTCAGCGATAAAGTCGGCGAGGACCTGCCCCTTTATTGCTGTCCTTGGTTCAAAACGGATATCAAAATTTGCAAGCTCGACCGCCCACTTTGAAACTCGGTTTGAGAGGTCGGCTCTTCGGAAAAGTGCTTTGAGAGGGTACTCGGTCAACACTGTTATTGTGTGCGCCTGAAAGTATGGCAGAAGTTTCCTCGCCGCAGAGACCAGGGCGAGTGCAAGTTTTTCCAGTGGAAGGTACCGAGTCGGGCTGGGAGGAGTGTCTTGCTTGTGAAATACACTGGCATGTCGTCGGCCCCGTCTCGACGAACAAGTGCTGAGCTAATTGCGTGGCTCGAGACTGCAAGGTAAAGATAGAGATTTTCGTAATCTTTGGGCTTTACCATTAGTGGTGAAGAACTCAGGTAATCTCTAAGCTCGGCCAACGCTCTGTCGCAGTCCGGTGTCCATTCAAAACTTCGTCGGCTTTTCCCTTTGAGAGCGTGAAAGAAGGAGTGGCACTTGTCGGATGATTTGTTGATGAAGCGATTGAGAGCCGCTGCCATCCCGGTTAGTTTTTGTACCTCTCTGATTGATCTTGGTGGGCGAAGATCCGCCACTGCCTTGATTTGGTTGGGGTCGGCTTCGATGCCCCTCCGCGTGACCAGATGGCCAAGGAATTTGCCGGCACTTACGCCGAACGCGCACTTTTCCGGGTTTAAACGGAGTTTGTGGAATTTAAGAATCTCGAAGACCTCAGCCAGCTCCTTCAAATGGTTGTGCTCCTTTTGGCTTTTGACGACGAGGTCGTCAATGTATGCTTCCAGGATGTTGCCTATTTGTGCATAGAGCATCTTGAAGATCGCTCTGTTGAATGTGGCTCCGGAGTTCTTTAGGCCGAACGGCATCACCCTATAGCAGAAAATTCCATGTGGAGTTATGAATGTTGTTTTCTCCATGTCGGCCGGGTCCATAGCAATCTGGTGATAACCGCGGTAGGCGTCCAGAAAACTTAGCCAAGCATGGCCGGCAGTTGCGTCTACGAGCTGGTCGATCTTCGGTAGTGGAAACCAATCCTTGGGACAGGCGTCGTTAAGATTCGTGTAGTCGACGCAGACTCGCCACTTTCCATTCTTCTTCTTGACGACCACCGTGTTGGAGAGCCAGGTTGGGTATTGTACTTTCTGAATGGCGTTGTTGTCTAGTAGCCGGTTGACTTCTTCTATTACGGCGTCGGCGTGCTCTGGTGCCGAACGTCGGGCCCGCTGAATGACTGGTTTGGCGTCCTTTTTTATGTTGAGGGAGTGGCAAATAAAGTTGGGATCCACTCCTGGCATTTCCTCCGGGGTCCATGCAAAAACTTCAAGATTTTGTTTGAGGAACTGGAACATCTCCTCTCGCTCGGCGTCAGAAAGTGAGGAGCCAAGCAAGAAGAAGCGTGATCCGTCCTCGGTGATGGGCATTTTTACCAGTTCCTCTTCGGCTTTGTCCTCGACTTTTTGACCGACGTCGTCAATGACGGCCATATCTGGGACTTCAACCCACTGCACTTGTTTTGCCTTTGAGGAGCTGTGGACGGCGGAGACGTAGCATTTTTTGGATGCAATCTGGTCCCCTCGCAAGTCCTCTTGTCTTCCTGTTGCGCCGATGAAGCGAACAACCTGGTGGTATGTTGAAGCAATTGCTTGCATTTCATGGAGCCAGGTTCGGCCGAGGATGGCGTTGTATAGGCTTGGCGCGTTGACAACTATGAATTCGATGGTAACAGTCTTTGAGCCGACGACGACCGGCAGAAAGATTCGGCCGATCGGCCATACAGGAGCTCCGCTGAAGCCAATGAGGGGTACCTCGGTGGGTTGCAAAGCCGACTCTGGTAGGTCCAACTTCTTGAAGAGGTCATAGTACATAACCTCAGCTGAACTTCCCTGATCGATGAGTACACGCTTTACGTCATGGACGCCAATCTGGACGGTGACGACGAGTGCATCCGAATGTGGAGTCTGAACGTGTTCAAGATCACGTTCGGTGAAGCTGATAGTCCATTTTGGCAGTTCTTGTGGTCGTGAACGTTTGGATCCACAGCCGACGGAGAGTATCGCTTTTGAAGTTGAGGCTTGATCGATGTCGGCTCTGAGGGTGGTCTCGAATGCCTTTGTTACCGGTCCATGGATAACATGGATCAATGGTCGTTGTTCGTTGGGGTTGGGATTTGTCTGCCGGGCGGGCGTCTTTGCTGGATCAATGTATTGATCGAGATGGCCTTGAGCGGCAAGCTTTTCAAGGAGAGCCTTGTATGGTGCACAAGCAGTCGTGTAGTGGCCGAGCTCGTTATGGTAGGTGCACTTCTTCCTTGGGTTTTGATCCGGTTGGCCAGTGTCAGTCCCGAGCTTGGCCGTCAGCCACTCAAACCACGGTTGTCTCATTATTTCCTTCAGAAAAGACCAGATTGGTTCTTTGAAGTGAGTGGTTTCGGCCACGTGGTCATGCTCCTTCGGCTGTCGCTCCTTCCCCTTTTTAATGTTGTGCACTTGCTTCTTCGGCTGCACTTGTTGGGTCGCTGTTTGTACCGGTAGCTGGTGAACGGTTGAGGAGAACGGATTGTTGGAGCTCGGGATTCCCTGTGCGGCTCTGTCTGCGTAGAGTTCTTCGAGAGCACAGAATCTTTCCACTACACGCATCAATTCACCCATGCCGTGTGGTGGGCGGATGGCGAGTTCGTCTAAGAACTTGCTCCCAGTCTCCAGGCCGTTCTTGAAGGTGCGTGCGGCCCAGTACTCATCGATTCCAGGGATCTCGTTAAACAGCTGCCAATAGCGCTCGGCATATTGCCTGAGGGTTTCCGACGACAGTTTCCTCATCTGAGACAGCGATTCAGGCTCCTTAGCCGTTTTGTTGCTTGTGATGAAGCGTGTGTTGAAGGCGCGTTCAAGGTCGGCCAGGGTCCTTACGGATCCAGCGGGCAATTTGTTGAATCACTGGAGCCCTAGGGAGCCGAGGCTGGACGGGAACGCCTTGCATTTCACCTCATCTTTACTCGTGCAGAGTTCAATGGTTTGTCTGAAATGGATGAGGTGAGTGTAGGCCTCACACGTCGACGGATCGAACTTTGTGAACTTGGGTAGGTGGAAGGTGGGTTCTGGCGGCGTGTTGATTATGTGGGAGGTAAATGGGGAGACGCCGAGATCTTTTAGCTGCCTTTCGAATCCTGGGCGCGGCGGTTTGCTGTGTTCGTCCGTTTTCGACCTCTTCGAATCCCTGTCTTTTTGTTCTTTTGCCGATGTCTTCTCCGCTTCCCTTCGGCGAAGCTTGTCTCGCAGGTCCTTCTCCGTTCGGCGTGGGCCGTCGACGGTCTTGTCGTTGTGGCGACGGGTTTTGTTCTCGTCGTTCGCACCATCAATGCGTACGTCCTTCCCTTTGCGCCGAGCGTAGTGCTCATCGTTTTTGTTTTCTGTCGGGATGTTCCCCAAGCGCTCAGAGACATGGGGTCTGGTTCGGGCAGAGTCTCGGCTACGGTGCGAGGCCGTCGTGCGAGAGAACTCTGCGCGACCAGTCGAGTACGTACTTGTAAACGACTCGGTGTCCCTTGTTCTGGTTCCATCATGATGGCTTCTAGAACGATGTGTCCCGGATACAGCGGGTTGCTTGTAGAGAATTATTCCCCTGGCGTCGTCTGGTGCTGGGGTGAAGCCCAGGCGGTCCTTCACCGATCCGCGTTGGCCTCCTTCGTTCTGACGCCCTTGCGGTGGTGGAGGCGGAGGTGGAGGCGGTGTTTGCCCTCCTCTACCCCTGTCTCCGCCAGATCTTGACGCGGTAGGGGTGGCGTCTAGCTGCATGCGTTGCTTCATTTGGGCCACTTCCGCCCTGAGTGCCGCCAGCTCGTTGTCGCGTTCGTCGTCGCGACGCTGCAGTAGGCGGATGTAGGCCGAAGTGACGTCGTCCGAGACCGGTGAGAGCCCGGACCCAGGGGCGAGGGAGAGGGACATGTGCCTCTCGAGGGTTGGCGTGGAGTTGACGTTTCCACCTGCGTCTTTGGCCCCCGAGATGGTTGCGTCTGCTATATCTCCGCCCATGGTGAGTGATTTGGTTGCTGTCTTACGGAGGAGCGAGGGAAGTTTGGAGGACGAGTGAGCCGCTGAGATCAGAAGGGATTCACGTCGGGTTCACCAATTGTGTGGCCCGTGATCCTCTGGTCCTCGATCCTTCGTTGGTGGTTCGATGATGGGTTAGCTTTCTTCCCCTAGCCTGCACAAGGAACGCACGACTAAGACCTGGCCGGGGGTTGTCCCGGCAAGGCCCTCCGGCGAGAGGATGAGTATAGCGCAGAGAAGAAGCAGAAAGCTTAGTGTGTCAGTGTGAGTATTGAGTAGCATCTACCTGTTAGGGTTACCATCACTAGGTATATATAGTGCCTCCTGGCTTGCTCTCCAAGTACGATCGCGTGCCTTCCACGGGCCGTGTGACGTCACAATGACATCACGGAATGGATCTGGTAACCGTTTTTAGGGCTGAGCTGGCACACCCATGTGCGCCCGTGATCACCTTCTGTTATAACTGCTTCTGCACGTGGCAGGACGCGTGGCTTTACAGCAAGCTATCGTCGGCTGCACGCCGTGCTCTGAAGGTAGCCGAAAGTGGGCAATGCCGAGCACGGCCATATGTTACGTTAAAGGAAGTAACGTCGACGGGGACTCTACCGACGGCACGATCCGAGCGCAAGCTTGTTCACCGCCGAGCCTGAAGCTAACCGTGCATATTTGACGAGTCATGTTCGGCACGCCGAACATGAAGCCTCTGGTCGAATCATGGCAGATCAGGTCCGCACCGTGCGACAATCCGGGTTCGGCCCGCTACACTATCTCTTTTCAATCAGTGCACGACCACCAATCTAATCAATGACAACCCCGGAAGCTACCCTTTTCAATCAGAGCCCAACCACCGATCTAGTCATTGGCAGCCGTGAAGCTACCCCTTTCAATTAGCGCCAGACCCCAATCTAATCAATGATAGCCAGGTCACAACCATATTACGCACGACCACCGGGCTAATGAAGCAAAGAAACTAGGGTTAAAGAAACTCAACAAAGAGCTTGATATTAACTCGATCTCAGTCCAAATAGATGACTACCCATCGAGTTTGTCCAAATGAAATTGGGCAAAGTGCCCAGTAACTAAACAAGGCTTACCATCACTGATCATAAGAAACCATCCAATTAAAGTTCACAATGTAACCCAATTAGTCTAATACCAGGCCATCATGTAAGTTCAACCTGGTGTGGTCCAAATTGGAACACGGCACTGTTATGGAACTCGGCACAAGTCACAATACACCACAATTAATCGCGTACGGACTGAAATTAACATAAATGTTTGGGAACTGTGATTTACCTCTAGAATTCATCTGGGATTGACCCTAACTCCGAGCCACGGCTAGCACAGAGCATGTATTATATCTGTAAATACCACCAAATCTAACCTGAGCACCACCATTTTCAACGGTCAACCTCCGCCGTGTGCAACTACAGGACCAGAGCAGTGGAAATAATGGCTGCGAAGAACCCACGAACTGGGTCATCACCGTGAAACCCACGAACTGGGATACCTCCCATCTATTCCTAACCCTTACGGCTAGGTGTGGATGCTTGGAATACTCAGCTGTTGTGGGTAGGTGATGGGCCGATTCACCATGGAAAGTGAAGATCGGCATGAGAGAAATGGAGGGTTAATCAGTAGATCCCCTTTCTCTGATTAACATATTGCCGGTTGTGGAGTGAAACTATTTGAACCAGCTGATAAAATCAGTGGTTTGTGCTTCAAAATTTGATGAAAATTTGTTGTTGGCAGATTAGGTTGGGATGTTGGCCGATTGACCATGGAAGATCTCCTTTTGCTGTACCTCCGATTCAGAAGATGAACAGGGAATTCGCCCTTTGCTGTATTCTCTCTGTAAATGCGTGAACCTGCTCCTAGCGGAGGACCAGATGAACTTCTTAATGCCAAACTGAGCTGGGATTACCTCAGGTTTGGTGTGAGCCGAATGGCAGGGGGAGCGCATTCTCTAGAGAGAGAAGCTCTCAACCCCTCCTTATTGGTCACAGGTTTTTTTGGGGTAAATCAGCTTGAAATAAAAAAAGAGGCTAACCGAATATACAGCCTACAAGGGGCATACCCCATGAGGAAAACAAAACAAAACAAGACAAAACAAGAGTAAAGAAAATAGCTTACGCCAAATGGCTACATGGACTAAGTGATGCATTGTTTCCACCAATCCATCTAAAAAGAGGGAAGGAAAACAACACCAAATTGGAACCAACAAAATATAAAATAACATCTAAAAGCAAACAGTAGCAGCCGCTTGAACTTCAAAACCACATACGAGTGGAGGATCAGAACAGCATGTAGGATACACCAACTTGAATTGAGGGCAGTAGTCATATCCATAACAGTCAGCAGACATGGGAACACTGCTATAACAGTCAGCTACACTCAGCAATAACAGGATGCAACTATAATAGCTACCCCACGAGACAGCAGAGCAGCATCCTGATTCGAGCACCCATAGCAGAAGTAGCAGGAAAACAGCAGCACATAACAGGTCATGACTGTACTGGGAGCTCAAGTATGCAACAGTAGCAGAAAGCAGAACCTGCTCGAGCAGTTCAAAAGAGTTCACGACAGAGACTGCACGAGCAGTTTTGAAGCCACCAAAATGGAAAACAACCATCTTAACAGTAAGAGCCATCTTGGCTTGAATCCCCAAAGTAGGAACTACCATCAGTAGAATAGCTAGCAGATAACCAACAGACACTAGCAACTATAGCAAACATAAGCAACTATACACCATGCAGAGGACGTCCCCCTCTGCGAAAGGAGATCCCAACGACAGCCCCAGTTGGTTAGGCCTATACAATATATTGAAACTTCCAAAATTAAGCTATTGATCATCTACAAACAACTAAAAATCAGCAGCAGCTGAGTCAACAGAACAGCCGCAGCAAGAAACAAAATATAACAGCAATAGTAAGCAGTCATAACAGCAACAACAACTGTATTTTTCCTTAGCTTGACGACAACAACAGCCATAACTTCAAACAGCACCAGCAGTAAAAAGGGATCACCATATGCATAGTGTAGCACACATTCAGAAGACGATGCCCACAGAATGATATGAGACAAAATGAGATCCCAATGCAGTAGCTAAAATCCAAAACTGATAGTAGCTAAAACCTGGGCAGCACAATGATAAAATGGCAACACATGCCCACCAAGTAAGTAAACACCTCAGATATAATCAAATAGGAAAGTTCAAGACAGGTTCAAGAATGTTGTCCATAGCACTATGACCTCACTTTACAACTCCCTCGAAAGACTCACAGCTCCCACTCTTTTTTTCACTCATGTGCTAGGACAAGGCTCCACCAACTCCCTCCCTAGGTCTCACAATATGCCCCCCACTACGTATTACCTCCTTTCTCAAAGAAATGATGAGGCACTAGCACACACCTCACGGGGAAGCACACTATAAAAAGAGGGATCTCACAAAGTCTCCGATAAGCTCCACCAATGAATAAGATATATACTTGTTAAACTAGAAGTAATAGAAGCCTGGCCATCCCTAGATGGACCACTTTGCACAACCTGTCTTGAGTCACCATGAACAAACCAGAAAACTTTAGATTGTCAAAATCAGTAAGGAAACAACTATGGCACAATCGGTAAGAGAATTATGATCCACTAATATTCCATTCATTTGCAACCCATTTTGCTCGACTTGGAGGAAGGGCTTGTAATGATAACAGTCTTGCCCTCACCATGGAGTAAATTTTGTGAGCAATTACCTCCCAAGAGGAAGATGTACCTTGAAATTTCCTCACATTCCTCTCAATCCAAATATGGTAAAGAGTGGTGGTTGTAAATACCAGCTTTGTAATAACAGTTTGAAAAGATTTGCCTTTCACATTAGAGAGGAAAGTAACCCATTCATGCCATGATCTAGAGTGCCAAGAGGCATGAATTTTGGAGAGCATGGTGCACCACACCTGCTGTGAGAAGATACAATTAAAGAAAAGGTGGTCATGACTCTCACTTTCATGATAAAAGCTACATTGAGGGGAGAGGTTCATGCCAAATATAACAAGTCTATCAACAGTGGATAGCCTATTCTGAATAGCCAGCCACGTGATAAAGCTGCACTTTGGAATATGGGCTTGGAACCACACCAATTTGTGCCACTCAACTATTGGAAAGGGTGTTCTCAATTTATCCCAGAGGGAGGCAACTGAGAACTGACCATTAGGAGTGAGAGTCCATCTAATGCGATCTGCTTCCTCCAATCTGGATGGGATAAGAGGAGGCAAGGTTCTTCTTATCTCATTAAGCTCAAAGGTTCGGGTGATGGGAAAAGTCCAGCTTGAGTTTTGGAAGATGTGGGACACAGTAGCATCCTTAGGAATGCCAGAATCAAGGGCAATTATAGGGCCAAATTTAGCAATTAAAGGCCCAAGTGGATGCCAATTATCATACCACAATGAAGTGGAATGGCCATCACCGAGTACAGTAAGAAAATAGGGTTGCACCAAATGTCTAAGGTTCAATAAATTATTTTTTTTTGGGGTAAAATAGCATGAAATAGAAAAAAGGATAACCGGATATACAGCCTATAAGGGACATACCCCAGGAGGAAAAGAAAAGAAAAAGAAAACAAAAAAGAGTAAGAAAATTGATCACGCCAAATGGCTACAAGGCATTTATGAGAAGCTATGTTTCCAATCCATCTAGTAAGAAAGAAGGGAAACACTGCCAATTGATAACAACAAAAAGACTACGCCCAAGGCATCTAAAAGTGCTATTACAATACCAAACACACAGCGCCAACAGAGAACATTTTGAGCAGCTTAAACATCTTGGCATCTAGTAGTAGTGTTTCTTTAAGCAACTTGACAGAAAGCATTCAGCAAGCAGCAACACTGTAGCTATCTGCTATCTGCTACCTTATAACAGCAAAACTTAGAGATAAGTAAGCTGCTGCTCCTAACGGGACAGTAGCTAACCAGGCAGATTCTAGCCTATTAGGGAGCTCAACTCAACAACCTAGTGAGCTCAATTCAGCATCACAACACCAGCAGCAGTAGCTGGCTGCAGAACTGGACAGCAGCAGCCACAACAGGCTACTTCAGAACTGAATAATCGGGTCCCAAAATGATCAGCAAAACATACAGCAGAAAACAGAATAGGACAGTAGCAGTAATGCAGAGGACATCCCCCTCTGCGAAGGGAGATCCCAAAGACAGCCCCTATTGGTTAGGCAAACAACATAAAGAATAGAGAATAGCAACACCACTTAGAACAGCAACATACAGCCAATGACAGCAGCAGTAGCAAGCAGTATTTATAACAGACATCAGCTATAAATAGTTACAAAATGGACATCAGCCAATGACCATCAGCACTTGCAGGCCTATCACATTCAGACTACATTACCCAAAAAAGTTACAAAATGGACATCAGTTTGAATGAGAAAAGCCCAGCAGAACAGGCAGCCAAGCATCCACCCTACAGTTGGACTACCACAGAGAACCACAGGACAGAAATGTAATTTGCAGAGAGCTACAGTTACTGCACACAATAGTGAAATGCAGCCATAAGAATTTGAAACCAAGACCCCCTCCTCCTTAGGACAACACA
The DNA here is from genome assembly GCA_018127125.1 of Rhododendron griersonianum. Lineage (NCBI taxonomy): Eukaryota > Viridiplantae > Streptophyta > Magnoliopsida > Ericales > Ericaceae > Rhododendron > Rhododendron griersonianum. The sequence continues at coordinate 16,348,430 of CM030799.1, read as the reverse complement.
GATGCTCTCAAGAGACCTTAGCACCAGTTCTCTTAAGATCAGGACCAGACCAAAGAAAAGCTCTAAGTATAGACTCAACCTCTTTAATCACCTTTTTGGGGATGATAAATAAAGAGGACCAATATGTTTGCGTGGAGAAAAGTATATTCTTAATCAACTAAACTCTGCCTGAATATGTTAAATCTCTGTTTGTCCAAGACTTTGTTTTAGCAGTAATGCTATCCGTCGTTGGCAATCAGAGACTTAAGTTTAGTAGAGATAAGAGGCACTCCAAGATATCTAACAGGAAGAATGCCTTCCTTGAACCCTAAGACATTCAGAATGGCTAACCTAGAGCTTGTGTTTACTTCGGAAAAATAAATGCTACTCTTCCCAGGACTAGGAGATAGGCCAGACAAAGCCTAGAACTCAGTGAGTGTAGTCAGAATGTGATTGACTGAAGTAAGATCCCCTTTACTAAAAATCATGAGATCATAAGCAAAACAGAGATTAATGAGCTTAGAATTTCCACATCTCCAGTGGAAATGGAAATCAGGAAGCAGGGATTTCTCCCTAAGAAGACAAGTGATGATCTCCATCACAATGACAAAAAGGTAAGAGGACAATGGATCACCTTGTCGAAGCCCTCTTTTCCCAATAATGTAACCAGTGGTTTCCCCATTAATGCTAAGAGAGTAATTAGAAGTGGTGACACAATTTTGTGATCCATTGTTTCAACGTTGGACTCTTTATTAACCTTTTTGATTTCCAAAGTATTCAAAAAAATCTCAATTTAATCCCCAATCTAAAAATTGGAGACATTTAGTCCCCATAGTAACAATTTTGTATCAATCAAGTTCCCAGGTCTAACGATGTTACACAATACCGTCAAAACAAGGGGCATTCAAGTCATTTCCTACCCAATATGATTTCTGCTAGGATTTCTTCCTTTGCCATCAATTCTAATTCCGACCCACGTGACCGCCCTTCTCTCTTCCTCCTCTCCTTTCTCCTTTCTTCTTTCACGATCGCCATCCCATCTCCATCAATTCCAATTCAGACTGCCAGTGTAAGTTTCTTTAATGTCCACGTTTCCAATAAAAAGCCTTGTTAACTTGACAGATTTCCATCCCATAATCGTTGTCATGTTAATCAAAAAATCTACTTTTCCTACTTGATGTTTATTTATTATAAAAGGATGCAAATAAACAATAAAAAAGGGAAAGTGGGGAGGTGAAGGAGAGAGATGAGCTGTCACAGCAGCTCCAGTAGCAGCATCAACATGCACGGTAGCCGCGTCGCAGTGGCGACCGATACGCGGTAATCTTTTTCGAAAAGAAAAAGAGACAGAAGAATGAGGGAATGGAGGGTAGGAAAGGGCGAGTAGAGAAGAGAAGAGGAAGAGGGAGGTAGAGGTGAGGAAGAGAGAGGTGGGCAGTTGGGTGGCCGACGGGCGGCCATGGCTGCCGTTGTGTGTCGTTTTGTTTTTCTTAAAAAGTTAGGGGAAGTCGGAGGTGAAGGGGAGAGGGGAAAAGGAAGAAGAAGAAGGAGAGGAAGAAGAGGAGATGAGGGAGTGGTGGGATGGTGGCAGCGGCAGGCAGTTATGGCCTTCGTTGGAACTTTTTTTAATTTTCCACTGAAATACTGTGAATCTTTGTCTGGTGGATTAGAGGAGGAGGGAAAGACGATAAGGGGAAGAGAAAGAAGAAAGGAGAGGGAGAAAAGGAGAGGACGAGGATGGTGGGGGCAACCGGCAACCATGGCAGTGGCGGCCATGGCTGCCGCACCAACTTTTCACTCTTTTCTTTTCTTCTTTTTTTCGTTTATATTTTGACCGAAATTTGGTGTTGGTTAAATGACTTGAATGCCCCTTGTTTTGACAGTATTGTGTAACAGCATTAGACCTGGGGACTTGATTGGTACAAAATTGATACTATGGGGACTAAATGTCTCCAATTTTTAGATTGAGGAATAAATTGATATTTTTTGAAAATTTTGAAGACCAAAAAGGTTAATAAGTCCTTTCTAGTCTGCCAGCGTGTCCTCGACAAACTGCAGAGAGAGCGAGAGAGAGAGAAGATTCCGGACTGTCTTTGTTGCCCGAACTGAACTGACCACAAAATCGGATTAGGACATAACGCCGTTAAACAAGGTAACGGCAACCAGCAGATCTTTCTCTCACGATTTGTTCCTCTCTCACTCCCTCTCTCTCATGATCTAGTCTAGTACTACAATAATCCTCTTCATCGGAATTCGGAGGGGAGAAGCGACTCCGGTCTCTTTCTTTCTTTATTCTCTCTCTGTACCAAATACCACCCGATCTATTTCTTTCTGTTCTAGATTCTCTCTCTCTCTCTCCCACAGTCCAACTACACAAACTGGTAGGTACCGTCGCTCGCCGGAATCCCCATGAATTCCGGCGGAGGGCCCTGAATCAACAGGCGAGAGAGAGTGTTTGTTCGTTCTTGTGACGGAGAAAAACGGGTTAGAGTAAAATAATGGGAGAATACATGTGGTTAACGTGCAATGTAGGGAAATAACAAGAGAGAGAGAGAGAGAGAGAGAGAGAGAGAGAGAGAGAGAGAAGGCATCAGAGGCTTTGGAGGTTCTTGCACGGCACAGGTGCCTACGTAGATCCCTTATTCATAAATCTCCCTTGCCTTTTGCCGCAATCAATTCGATTTCTTTGCTGTCCTGCTTCTCTCTCTCTCTCCCCTTTCTTTAAATACACTTCGACTTGACATGCCTCTTTCTCTCTCTCTTCCCCCAAATCCTTGTCCGGAGTTGCACCGTGAGTTCTGAGACTCCCAGGTTCGTAATTTAGTGAAGGTACGTCTCCTTTTTTCTTTTTCCTCTTTCCCTCAAATTCTTGTTGCGTTTGGTAATTTTAGGAGAGTATGTGGGCTCAATCGTTTGATCGGTTGTTTCGGATGTTCAAAGCTGGTACCTTTACTGGATTCTAACACTGTTTGCTGCGTGATCGACTGTTCAATTTGAGGCCTCTTGTTTGTGATTTTGAGTTCGGTAGTCTTTCCATTTGGGGCCGTATGTTTTTTAGTTCCCCTATGCTTTTAGACGCCCTAGTTAACATAGTTCTCTCGAGAGGACGAACAATTTTAACTCAAGGAGAGCTCGTAATTCGCATTTCCTAGGCTCGGAGTTTGAAGATGTTGTTTTGGCAGCTGCTGAATTTTGAGAAATACATTTCCCCTCGTAAAGAGACCTGAATCTCAATTCTTAAGTTGCATATAAAAGAGATTAACTCTGTCATTTAAGTAAACCTGCTTGTTAGTTTTTATGTTCTTAGGTTGTTTCCATTTTGGTGACAATATGATTGGAGCTCCTTACCACCAGATTTGAAAATTTTCCATGATTTGCAAAATCTTTATCAACAGTTAGATGCACCTTGATATTCAATTTTGATTGCTTACTTATGCTACGTGATGTAGCGTTGGCTGTGCGTATCTAACTCGTATATACTAGGAGTATTTTGAAGTTAGTTAATGCATTTCAGCATTTCTTTCTCTATGTTATTTGGCGGATCAAGAAAATTAAGCAGTTTTTTTTCCCTACCTTTTCAGTAATTGTCTTTCAGTAGTTGTTATTTTCTGATACCATTTTAAGTAATATGTCACTTTTTGTGTATTCCATGCAGATTTTCTCATGCAAAGCTGGAAGAATTTCAAATTTCTATACATGTGTCCGTTCAGTGGTGAAAGCCAGTGAAGGGAAGATTTTCAGTTTTCGCATGTTTTTTTGAAATCCCTGTTCACCATGCCATCGGAAAGGATGGACGGAGAGGGTTTGTCATCACCGTCTTTCTTCCCGGAGGAAGTGTTTTACCCTAATGAGGTAGTGATTTCATTTGTACAGCGGTCGCCTCTGTTATATTATTAGCAGTTCATGTGTAAATTTCTAGCTAAGAACTCAGTTAACATGGAGGTTAAACCTTTTTTGGTTGCCGTCTTCCTTCCAATTTTGTTGTAGTGTTTACCATTTTAATACATCGTCATTCAAGTTGTCATTTGTCCTTCTGTTTTACACTTGGCAGAGACAGGTTGGGTTTTGGAAGACGGAAACCATGCCTGATCACTATATTGACATTGGTGAGTAGTAGAATATCTACCCAATGTGGATCTGCAGACACCCTGATCGTTTTATAATTGAAAGCCTAAAGTTTGAGCAAGGGTCAGCCGGTCAAACAACTTGTCTGTCCTTTTTGTTTTATTTAAGTGCTTACCTTTACAATTCTTGTCAAGGTACCATTTTTTTCAACGTGACTAGTGATCTTGATCTATTGAAGTTACATTCCATGAAAGAAACTTCAATCTTTTTTTTCAAGGGTATTTGTTTAAGTTTGTGTTTTGCATGCAGTTATTCTTTATTTGCTCCTTCAGGAGTAGCTTCCACGTAGTTGGTGTCTATTTATGCACCCCATTGTGTGCTTGCTGTGCAGTTTTTAACCTTTAATTGGATGTGGATTGTTTGGATGATTCTACTAGACCTTAAGTATGAAATTATCAATTAGTACCACTGGCTACTAGAATGCTACATACATCATTAATATTGGGCAATGTGAAAATGTGAAATATTACATACTATACTTTTAGTATGAAGGAAATTTAGTTCAGGTAGAGATTTCGGACATGTTCCAAATAGAAGCACAAACCTCTGCTTCTCTTTATTGCTTCTTGTAATTAACATCCTGGCATTCCTACTATATCTGGTCCACACATCTAATGGGAGATTGAAGATTCTCAAGCTATATCCCATAAATCATTTTGGCATGTTACAGCCACATGTTCTAGTGTTCCTGTGTAGCCTTTTGCGGATTGTAGAAGCCTCAATATGGCAGTTAAAGTGTCACAAAAACTTTAGGGTTGCATAGTTTGGAATTGAGCGGTATATTTAGAAGGAAAGTGATGATTATTTACTAGTGAGGATCAGGAACATGCTTACTATGTCCTTAAGAAGTGTTTTGGTCCTGCTTTTGAACCATTCCTATGTGAAGGCAATAATATGCACCCTTAGCTCATTGTGATGACACTTAGATTACATGGAAAGTTGAAATTGGATTTCTATACTCAAACAATTGCCTCTGCTTTGGGGGATTTAGTGCTTGAGAGGCTTGTCATTTGGATTCATACTATCCCAAGAAGAAGGGATCTGTTTGTAGACGAAGTTCATTTCCCAACTAATTATTGCATTCGAAGAGAAGAGTAAGCCTACTTTTGGGTATTACGGTTAATACTGAGACGAGATATCAGTTTTGATATCCAACACATTTTTCAGATGAAGAATTTAAAATCTGAAGGACTCTGATTCATGGTGTTATGCTTTACAGCTGTGGCACGGTTGACAGGTGCACATACTTAGGACATGAATGTTACCAACATAGGTGACCGCGGAAGTGAGGAACTAGGGAGGGGTTGTGAAAGTAAGTTGAGTTTGATACTTAAACTAAACTATTTATCTCTCTTCTATTGAACAAAATTAAGAAGGGTGGTCAATATCATCTTGATGAAGAATGGAAAGCCGTATTAATTGTGTAATACACAGTAGTGGAAGGGCAAAAGCAGAACCAGTTGATTAGTGTCACAGTTTTCAGAGCATATCTAGGTAGGTTAGACTAGATATATGTAGAAGTACATAGATGTTAAGAACCAGTTATGTTTCTGACAGTTATAGCATCTTATTTCAGAAACATGTCCAATATGCATAAACTCTCGCACCTTGCTTGTTAAGAAACTAGATATGTTTTGAAGTCTCATTCAATATAGCTACATAGGAGCCAAGTGTATAGATCATATGATGCTTCATATATGGTATGGATGATTGTAGGCATGATGAGAAAAGTTGGCCCCAAATAGTATTTATAAAGAAGTGGCTTTCAGGAAATCAAATTCAGTTGAAAACTTGCACAAATGCATGCAACTAGTTAGATTATCTTTCTGTTTGATGCTTGGACAGCATTTCTTGTAGGTAGTTCCAGTTGGTCTCATGGGATTGTGCTGGGGCTTGGTAGTAGATCTTATCTAGTTCAACTTGTAGAAACTAGAAACATGTAATGTGCACACTTTCTAAGCTGTTACTATTTGTTTTGGTTTATTCAAATCGTAAAAACTAGAAATATGTATTATGTATGCTTTCTTATTTGTTTTGGTTTATTTTTTTGCTTTGACCTAGCTTAATCTACGATCATGTTGCACCTTCTTGCACCACAATCTATCCCACATTATTATGAACCAAAACTTTGTACTGTTCCCGTCCAACAGGATATAATCCTGCCACTAGTTAAAATGATCCATTTTCTACGCCGGTTGACATAGCTCCTCGACCATGTTCTATGATTTTATTTGTTCGATGAGAAATGTTAGAAAAAAGCGGAACCCATCTTTTCAACTGGGAATATGAGTCTTCTTTCTCCACTTCATCCACTCTAAAAAAAGGTGGACTGCAAAGCTTGCATCTTATGTCCATGTTTGGTCTCTTCCACATCCGCCTCGCTCATTATCATAAGCTCTGGAATCATGTAAAGAATGATGAGGGAACGAGGGCTTTCCTCTCTTTTCAGCAGTGTACCTTTGGACTCTACACTCCTCCCAAAAGTAGTCCCCGACACATGAACCCTGAAGAAGATGGGGATAAGGAGTAAGGTTTGGAGCCACCTTCGACTTGCCGGGCATTAGATAGCTTAAAATTCGAGGTATGGTTTTGTGATAGTAGTTGGCTTCTAGGCCAATTCCCGCCTATTTGATCACATGCCTCATTGCCTCCATTATTTAATTACGGGCAGCTTCCCCTAATAAGCTGATCCACAGTATTTGGATTTATCAGATAAGTGACATTGTTACTGATTTGCCCTTGGGAATACAGATTCTTATACTGCCTTTCTTTCAGGCTGCTTCATGTTGGCATTCATTTCATGGACTTTTGGAAGAGTTTGCTCTTTCCTTGTGTTCTTTCTCTCTTTTCTGTATGATGTGGAAGAGTTTGCGCTATGAATTCTTTCGTTTCTTTGTTCAAAATTTTTACTGCCAAGAGAAGTGCAATGTATGCTGAATGGATTCTCAATATATTCCTGTTTTTGGAACTTGAAAGTACTACAAAAAGAGTCCTACTAGTATTAGTTTCTCTTTTCTGTGTTTCTGCACAACCAACGCATTAAATGTTGGGTACGTGCAGTAGCTTGAACTATTCTTGAACTGATGTTATGCCTTGTGGATGCTACTTTTATTCAGGTGTAAAAGTGGACGGAATATTGGGAACGGCAGGTGGAAATTCTGCTGCTTCATCACCCCTTGAGAAACGGATGTCACCTGAATCTCATCAGAGGATGCAATCTTGCGATCTTCCTGATCCTACCCTTACCAAAGACCAAAAAGTTAACTATAGCTTCTTAAAGAAGCATGCAGTGGGAGCAGAGAGAGCAGCCAGTCAATCCTTTCGGATACCTGTTGACCATATTCCAGAAATGAGATCAAATTTGAATGCAAAGCCAGCGTCTTATTTTATGGAAGGTGATGAAATTCATGTCATGGGCCCTCAATACGAGAATGGTCTCTTCTCAAGCTCATTGTCAGAATTATTTGGCAGAAAATGTAAGCCTCCCCAAAACAAGAGAAGTTCCACAGCTAATTGCCGCCGAGTTAAATTAGAAACATATTCAGGCTGGTGCTAGCTAACGTAGTTGAACTGTTATATGTTTTCCTACTGCTGATTGGATAGATATATGGAATCAATTCATAGCTCCTTGTTTTAAGCTAGGTACAATTGCGATTTTTGAAGTACAGTCTGTTCATGTTAAGGTTTCCATGGTGCAGTGAGATTAACATCAAATAATGCTCTGTATGGCCATTCTGTTGGTGCTGCTGCCTCCCATTATGAGGATCAGGAACCTTTTGAAACCCTTGAGGAAATTGAGGCTCAAACTATTGGGAATCTCCTCCCTAATGATGATGACCTGCTCTCTGGGGTGACTGACGGGCTTGATTATGTGGGCCAATCCAATCCTGGAGAAGAAATTGAAGATTTAGACTTTTTTAGCAGTGTTGGAGGGATGGACTTGGGAGAAGATGGCTTCCCTCCAGGACAGAGAGATTCTGAATTTTCTGAAGGATCTTTCAGTTCGGTTGGTGTGGACCAACATTACAGGGAACACCCGTCACGAACCCTGTTTGTGAGAAACATAAATAGCAATGTGGAAGATTCTGAGTTACAGGCCCTTTTTGAGGTATGTGTTCTCTTCTCTTTCTTTTCATTTGTTGATGTCATTCATTACATTTCGTTGATCATTTTGCTTGCCTATTGGTGACCCTTATTATCATTTCACGTACAGCAATTTGGGGATATACACACTCTTTATACAGCATGCAAGCACAGGGGCTTTGTCATGATAGCATATTATGATATAAGAGCATCCCAAAATGCTATGAGAGCACTTCAGAACAAACCATTGAGACGGAGGAATCTTGACATACATTTCTCAATCCCAAAGGTACCATTCTGGTCTGCTTATTCTTGTATTATAAAATTGGCATGTCTTCTTTGTCACCGAACCTCTCATTATTCATGCCACAATAATCATGATAACCCTGCACACCTGAATTGGTAGGTCTTAGCTGCATATCCATTGTTGCACAAGTTCTGTATCGTGAACTTCTCACCTTCATATATTATCTTTTGTCAGGAAAATCCTTCAGAGAAGTATATTAATCACGGTATTCTCGTGGTTTTTAACCTTGATTCTTCTGTTTCAAATGAGGAACTCCATCAGATTTTTGGTGTCTACGGAGAAATTGAGGAGGTGAGATTCTAACCCTAGTTCTGTCATATTTAAAAAATGTTCAACTGCAATGCCAGTGAGATGCCAATTCTTGTTTCCAATATGCAGATCCGTGAGGCTCCACAAAGAGGTCATCACAGGTTTATAGAATTCTATGATGTTAGGGCTGCAGAGGCTGCTCTTCATGCATTGAACCGCAGTGATATTGCAGGGAAGAAGATTAAGCTTGAACCAAGTCCTCCTGTGGGTGCTAGACGGTGGTATTGTCCAATCTCATTGGCGACTTTTTTTTTTTTGTTCTTGATCTCTATTTATTCTTCTCCTCCTACTGTTTGGTGCATTTTCTTATTCGTTCTTTATATACCAAACCATATCGTACAAAAATTGATATTGTCTTTGTGGTTTAGTATATGATCTCACAAATTTTATTGGGTAGATCTTTCTATTGCACATTTACACATAATGCTTCTAAGCTCAGCATGCCATAGGTAATTGACTCTGAACAGGTTATTTTTAGTTAATGCTGCATTTGATTTATTTTAATTTTCTTGTTTTTCAATGCAGTTTGATGCCACAATTCCCTTCAGATATGGAACAAGATGAATCTGGTCCATATCTACACCATTGTAGCTCACCTAGTAACTCAACAACAGGATTTCATGGTATGATTTCCGCCCATGAGAAATTCCGTTAATCGGACGATTTGGAGTCTGTAGAAGAAAAAAATGTGTTGCTCATAATATTTGGTTACAGGGCCAGTTTCTCATGCAGGGATCACATCTTCTTGCATGGACAACGGAACTGTTCCAGGGGTACACCCTGCAATCCGAGCCCCGATTAGTGGTCCATTCATGGAAAATGCATTCCATCAAGGACTCTCATCTAGTGTTCCTAACAGTTTATCCTCTTTGGTAAGAGTTGAATCACTTGGCAATCAATCCAGTTTCCCCGAGTCTGGCCACTCACAGAGGCAGCTAAAAGTTGGATTTCAAGGAACACCTGATTTTCATCCTCATTCCTTCCTGGAGTATCACGACAGTTTAACTAATGGTGCTCAGTGCAATTCTCCGGTCATGGATGCTAATGTTAGTGCCAGGCCATGCAACAGAAATGAGAACCGACAATTCTGTAAACCGAACGTAAATGCCCATTCACTTGAACTGAATGATGCTGGTGAGTGCAAGAAGAGGTTTTGTTGAGTAACTCTTGTCACAACTCCGTTATCCAGATTGCCTTATATACGGATACTGTAATTTCACTGATAACTGCTCCTTTTCTCAGTTTTTGGTTTTTCCGGAAATGGGAGCTGTCCCTCTCCTGGACATCATTATATGTGGAGTAATTCACCTCAGCCTCAAGGCATGATGTGGCCAAACTCACCAACATTTGTAAACGGGGTTTGCACTGGTCATCCCCCTCCTGGTTTGCATGGACAACTTTCGAGAGCACCATCGCAGATGCTGAATACGATCTTACCAATGAATAATCACCATGTGGGATCAGCACCATCTGCAAATCCTTCTCTTTGGGACAGACCCTCCTATGCTGGGGAATCCCCCAATGCTTCTGGCTTTCATCCAGGTTCTCTTGGGAACATGAGAATTTCTGGTAATTCGCCACATCATTTGGAATTTGTCTCCCAAAATATCTTTCCTCATGTTGGTGGAAACTGCATGGACCTGCCTATACCTTCCCAAAATGTTGGATTGCAGTCCCATCATCAGAGGTGCATGATGTTTCCTGGACGAGGTCAAATGATTCCTATGATGAGTTCCTTTGATTCTCCTAATGAACGGGCTAGGAGTCGTAGAAGTGAAGCCAGTTCCAACCAAGGTGACAACAAGAAACAGTTTGAACTTGACGTTGACCGCATAATGCGAGGAGAAGACAACCGGACAACACTTATGATAAAGAACATTCCTAACAAGTATGTAGTACCTAACTATCTATTTATTTTGTTTCCTAGAGTGTTCCAAATGTTTTTCTCATCTGACGAGGTTTCAATCATAGGTATACTTCGAAGATGCTTTTAGCTGCAATTGATGAATGCCATCGAGGAACTTATGATTTTATTTATCTTCCTATCGATTTTAAGGCAAGTATTAAACACACCCCCACACACACACACACATCCCCCGATAAGAACCTTTTATTTGGAAATATTAATTTGCCTTTCCCCTTTTGCTGCAGAACAAATGCAATGTGGGTTATGCATTCATCAATATGACTGATCCTTCCATGATAATTCCATTCTATCAGGTTTGTTTCTGAATGGTGAAAGATGCCATACCGCCCCGCCCCCACCCCCCACCCCCCACGCACCTGCTTTTTTTTTTTTCTTGCTATTGTGGCAGGTCTCTGGATAGATATTTTGATTTGCAATTTAATGAGCAATCTAGCTAACAGATAAGCCAACTTATTATTCACAGGCATTTAATGGAAAGAAATGGGAAAAGTTTAACAGTGAAAAGGTTGCAACACTTGCTTATGCTCGCATACAGGGAAAAGTTGCTCTCATTGCTCATTTTCAGAACTCAAGCTTGATGAATGAGGATAAGCGATGTCGGCCAATCCTCTTCAACACTGATGGTCCCAACGCAGGTGATCAGGTATATAACCGTTACTTAAACATGCACAAGTTACAACTGTTATGTCATCTGGAGCTTTTGCCATATCTATGAGAATTTCGGCAAAGCATGTGAAGTTGGTGGCGGGCTTTCCCGTTAGTGTCCTCGTTCTATACCTAAGAAATTTGTAAACTGCTCTCTATCTTTTAAGTTTCCATTTTTTCCTTTCATTCCACAAGATATTCATCTCTGTGAACGTGGAGAGTCTGGAGACACCTAATAGCAATTACAATACCAATAGGACAGTAAACTGACAAAGAGATCTTAGACTGGAGTTCCCTATGTGCAGGTGCCATTCCCTATGGGCGTCAACATCCGATCAAGACCCAGCAAAACTAGAGCCATTACCAGTGAGGAAAACCATCAAGAAAGCGCACTAAATCTGCCAAATGGGGAGGAATTTGTTAATGGGGGCTTGTCTTCAGACTGAGCAAGCAGCTAGCTACCTTTTTGTCAGGACTAACTTCTATTCAAACCAAGCTATATTTAATTTATTCCACCCCAAATGTTAGTAACATGTTAGGGGTGGTTAACGGAAAGCAGAAGAAAAAAAAGAAAAAGTAAGAGGAAGAATTTTACTTTTGGTGGTTATGTGGAAATTAAGTCGCCTAAAAAGTAGAGGGCTGCTTGACAAAGCTAAATGAGTACACATTTTGGGGTTATTCAAAGTACTGGAGCAATTTTAAAAGAAGCCCAAGCTAGGCTTCGAAGTTTTGGACTCTTTTTCCCGAATATATGCGTAGGAGTTTCTTAGCAGTGGAGATATATTTCTGCAATTTGAGGAGGCCCCTCTACCATACAATTTACATTTCCTGCTCAACTTGTCTGTTTTGTGGTGGCTTCTGGTTTGTCTGTCAAGAAGTAGAGAACTCAAGTGATTGAAATTTTGAAGTGATCAACTGATGATGTCTTGCACCATTAAGTTGGTGTTTGGGGGGCGGGGCACTTCTGCCATGGCTTGTAACCTTCTCTTCTGAATGCAGATACTTGTGTTTTTTGTTTTTGGGTAAATTAGCTTGAAATTAAAAAAGGTTAACCGAATATATAGCTTACAAAAGGCATATCCCAGAAGGAAAAAGAAGAAGAAAAAAGTGCGATAACTCATGCACAACCTGCATGAAGTGTAGGATATAGTAAGGTATGCAACAACGTGCATTGTGTTTTGATATCATATTCCATTGTACTATCCATCTGTAAGAAAATATAGCACAACGAGGTATGATATGAAATGAAGTGAAATGAAGCAAATAGAAAATAACAATAACTAATTATATCCTGGTACATCCCATACTAGGAAATAAGACAAATAGCCAATGTCGAATAAGGAGCCATTGTTGAACCATCACTGAATAATTGCAGTTACATACCATCTCGACATCAAGGGGAAGTTGAACAGCTATTACAAAGGAACTAGGCACCAAGAAGAGGTTCAATTTGGAGATGACGGCATCCGACAAGAGACCCAACCCTGCACACCACGCCCATTCCATCCAGTCTAATACACTCATCCAAAGTCCAATGTACGTCAGAAAACAACCCACCCTCAGCCAAAACCCATAGCCACAAGCCTCCAGAGATGAGATAAGCAGACCAAGATTCTAATACTTCAACCTAACACAGAATTATCAAGCATAGAACCCACTTCTAAGGAACAGTTATAGCAGAGGACCGGGCTTCGAGAAGAGGTTCGATCTGGAGATGACGACATCCGACAAGACTACCTCCCCAAGTACCTTGCTCACCACGCCCAATCCAACCGGACTAATACTCCCTCGACCTAGTACACAAAGCTCACTAAAACTTAAAAGCGGGACAGTACAAGGGCCTCGAATCTGATCACCATTAACAGTGCATCACCACCGAATCATCTGGCAACCCATCAACAGTGCATTACCATTGAATCATCTAGACACAAACTAAGGCACACAAGACTGCAAAAGGAACCATAAACAATCCTTTTCAATTAGTGCACCACCACTAATCTAGTAAAGGACAGGCACGGCCGTTCATAATGTTTTTTATTTTAAAAGAAAAGCCTATCTCCTCTTATGGTATTTAGTAGATGTTTAGCCACGAAGTGGGTACAAACACGAAGTAGGTTAGGATCGAGAGAGAACACAACAGAGGGAAGTCAGACTACACTTGGAACATACGGCCTAGAGAAGCAAAGAAACTTGGATTGAGAAAAGCCCAGCATAAATGCTAAAACCATAGCCCCAGAATTGGGCAACCAACAGTACCAACGACACCTGGAACATCTAGCTAATACAAGGATTAACAAAAAAGATCCAAAATGATTAACCCAACCTCAGTCCAAACAGATGACTGCCCATTCGAGCTTCTCAAGTTGGATTTACATGTCCAAGGCATTTCAATAACCAGCTTTGAACTAAACTGGGCATGAGGAAATTGGGCATAGTTGCCGACCCTCACTACCAGCACGCACCACCAGGAAGCTAGCTCACAGTTGTTTATCCAGACAACACGAATTACAAAGATAACTACCAAAGCACAAACCGAGCAGGAGAACAGCACCCACCGGAGTTTACGCCGGAAATTAAATCGGATATACTCACAACGATTATTATCTCCACTTAATTTGTTGACTCAGAATTAACGAGGAAGCGTGGATCTGAGTTGGACCTTTAAGACCGAGGGTTAACGCCATGACTGTGTAACTCCAGAGTCTCAATCGAATACGACCCCGCCGCCGTGCTACCGGAGAATGGAGAGATCTTGACGAGCTTCTCGGCCCTGACCCGAACTTCCCCTTTTCCCTCGTCCCCGTCCGATCCAACCCAAGCCGTGGGTTGGTGGAGGCCGATGCAGCAGCCGACTGGGACCGGTGTGACACGGACCCAGACCGCCCGTCGGCCAAAAGTTCTGGAGAAACTCCCCGAGAGAAGTCCTCCCGTCGCCGTACCTTCGGTCGGACAGGATGAAGATGATACCTGTTGTAGATGATCGCCGTACCTTCGATCATAGATGTTTGTGGACTGAAGAGGTTTAAGATGATTCTAAAGAGAATCCGTTTTGACCACCAAAAAAATCGGTGGATTTGCAAATATATGGGTTGTCGAATGTAATTCGCAATTTTGAAGGTACAATCTTGCGATGGAACTCTGCTTATTTACTAATGGCTGCTTTTCGGCATTTTGCTGGAACTGCTTATTTGGGCATAGCCTTGTTTTTCTACAATTTTCAGCTTCAAGTTGGAAAACCAATGGAAAGTTGCTTATTTGAATATACAGTAAAAACTCTGTTAATTTGAGGCCTCTTGTTAACCAAATAATTTTATTTGATGTCTCTTTGTATTTTCTCATTAACTTTCTGGACACTAGTTTAAAGAGATCGAATAGCAAGGGATGTGTCAGCTGGTTTTGGCTGCTTGCCTTATTGTTGATGATTTTATTTTTAATTTTTTGGGATCATTGGGTTTTTTTTTTTTTGGATGAGGTTTGGACCACAACTTTATTAGTGGTCCCGGCTACTTTTTTTTTTTTTTGGGTAACTTAGCTTGAAATTAAAAAAAGATTAAGCGAATGTACAGCCTATAAGGGGCATACCCCAGGAGGAAAAGAAAAAGGAAAAAAAACAAGAGTGAAAAAATTGCGGTAAACCATGCACAACCCGCATGGAGAGTAATGAAAAGTAATGACATGACAAAGCCATGTGTACTGAGATAAATGAAGTGAAAATGAACTAGAAATTGAACTTCTACTGGCACAACCCGCCAGGCTAGGGAATAAAGTAAGTAACGTAAATAGTCATGGTCAACTGTGACCGCGTGATAACCAGCGCTGAGGAGAGATTCTCCTCCTCCAAAGCTGGGCTAAGCAAACCAAGAACCCTGACGCCGTTCACCCCGAAGCAAGCATAATACCCACTCAACAGAAGTCAACTACTACAGAGGGACACGGACCAAGGGAGGACGAACTGGCGATGACGGCATCCGGCAAGGACCCTGCTAAGTATCCTGCACACCACGCCCATTCCAACCAGACTACTACAACCTCGCCATATCCCCTAGGCTCGCTAACGACTCTAAGCGGAACAGAAGGAGAGACCGCAAAAGCAGCCACCCAACCCCAAGCGGACCAATCTGCTCTTTTCGATCAGTGCAGACCACTAACTCTAATCAGAACCAGACTACGAAGCTACCCTTTCAATCAGCGAGAATCCACCAATCTAGTCAAGATAACTCCGGCAACTACCATGCTCAATCAGACTCAATCCATAATCTAATCATCGGCGCCCACAGCTGCTGCTACTGCGAGATAGCCCCTTAACTAGGAGAATCCAATCCAAACAAAAGTTGCCATGACCACAGGAATACTACGCAAAACCTCAGGGCTAAAACCGCAGGGTCAAGGGATAAAAGGCTCAACAAAAAGCCTGGCCCCCGATTTCAGTCCAACAGATGACTGCCTATCGGGGGTAGCAAAACTAACAGTGTACTGGCCCGAAAGTCCAGGAACAAGCTAAAAGCTAGTGGAGTACATTGGTTTACAATACAGAAACTTCCCCCCTGGCTGCTCGCCCGGGCTAGCTGGATGGCCTACGCAGCGGCTGGTCGAAGGTTGGCTTGTAATGCCCGGGCTGAAGCTGTTGCCTAGCCTCTGCCCGAGCAGAACAAACACTGGCAGCCACTGCTGCCTCCCCCGCCTGAGCCACTTACTGATGGCCTGCCCGGGCTGGATGCCCAGGCTGGCTGAAAGGAAGCTGGTACGGTGCTAGGCTGGACTCACCAGGCTAGTTATGGCTGACTGCCACGCTGTGGCGATGAGCCATGGCTGTTGAGCCACGGCCCGGGCTGCCTGACAGTGGCGGTTGACGGCGGCTGGGTTGAGCTGGAGATGGTGGCCATGGCCACGGTGGGTTAGCCACGACCTGCGCCACTTCCCGGGCTGTTTAGATCTGCTCTTCTAGACCTCAGTGGTAGTGAAGCGATGTTGCTGTGCCACTGTACGAGCACAAATTGAAGCAACAGGCCATCATCTCCGGCGAGGCTTGGTAGAGCAAGAACAAACCGTAGCTTCGATCCAGTGGTTACGGACCAAAGCTACGCCCAAGGCTAGGCGGTGACCGGGTAGTAGTGGGGAGCGGGCTAGATCTGCCCGTTGTTGTTGCTGTTGGTGGCCGGCCCGTGGAGCTACCCGGCGGCCAGGGGCTGGTAAAGCCACGGCGGTGATGAGTCGTGGATGGTGGCCGGACCAGAGGGAGGCCGGACCATACTGCTCGAGGAGAGCCGGCCCTGTGGTGGCTGCTCAAACAGATCTGGCTTGCCCGTAGCTGCTGCTGCTGCTGTGGCCGGGGCTGCTGTTGGGGATGGAAACGAAGCCCCACAGTGGTGGAGCCACGGGTTGTTGTTGCCCAGTCCAGATGGAGGCCGGACCAGATAGAGGATGGTCGAACCCGATCTGGCCGGAGCTTTTGGTACGGCCTGAGGTTGCTGCTTGTGGGTGGCGATGGAGGAGAGCACTCCCTAAGAAGGGTTGTTCCCTTGCCGTCTTGCTGCTACTGCTGCTGGCCGGAGGTGGGAGCCCGGCGGCCTGCTGTTGCCTTGTTGTTGCTGACCCAGATCTAGATCTGGCCTGTACGGGCTAGCCTTGTGGCTGCTGCCGGCTGTCGGTTGGCCGGACGGACCAGAGGTGGCCGGCTGTGGTTTGGCCGGACCAGAGGTGGCCGGAAGTGGGATAGGCGGTGGAGGAGAACTTCTCTAGAGAGAGAAGTTCCCTTGCCTTTACTAGAATGGATAATAGAAACAGGATAGGAAATGGTAGATGACTACAGAGCAGGAATTACCTCCGAATTCGGTAAAATTACCTCTGTACTTGGTTTGGATCCGCAATATCGGATCAATGGTGTACTGATATCAGGGGGAGTGCATTCTCTCTCTAGGTTTAGAGAGAGAAGCTCTCAACCCCTTTCACCTACGACCCGGCTACTTTACATGTGCTATAAAATAAGTATTCTTTGTCCATGTTTTACCTCTTTTTTTTTTTGGGTAAAATGTTTTACCTCTTTCCTTTCCCACTTAAGGTTGTTGTAGGTTGCTATTTTAAGGAAAGAAAAGTGGCAAAATAGGGAGCGTTAATTTGCTACTGGGAATGGGACTGGAGCCGTTTTTACTGGATCCCTGTTAGAGCATTAGCAGTGGAATAAGTAAATGTGAATAATCAAAACATGCCACGTCAGATTTTGATTATCCATTTAGAGGTTTCTAAAGTTAGCAATGTCAAATCCCACATTGGTTATTTTTTGCCCATAATCAAAACCAATGGGCCCTCCAAACTTTTTCCCTTCATTTCAGGCATATTTTTTGAAAAAGCAGTTTTGGAAGGGAAAAAAAACAGTTTATGTTAGAAACAGTTTTTCAAAAAACACACACTTTGTTCACTTAAGAACTGTAAATATTTTGAAAGAATTGTATTTACACAAATAGTTTTGAAATTTTAAAAACTATAAATATAGTTTTTTAAAAACAGATTTTGTGTAAAAAACGGTTTTTTGAAAAACACACTTTATTTACTTACAGTTTTTAAAATTTTAGAAAAATTTGTTTTTTGTAAAAAAAAAAGTTTCTGAAAAAAACAGAAAAAAAATCTGAAAGTTACAGTTTTTTAAAATTATTTTTTGAAAACATTGTTGAGAGAGAGAGAATGGAAGAGAGAAGGTTTTTGTGTAATGTTGGTGTACTTGATTGAGAGATAAAATTTGGTTATTGACAAAATATTGCTAGCTTTGATTATTGAAGAGTCAAAATTTGATGAGTTGTTAAGAGATTACTAGGTTTGGTTATTCTAATGTGAACACTTTTTTGATCCAACATTGCTAACTTTAACAATTTTTTATTTTGCTTATTCCACTGTGGATGCTTTTAGCCATTGCTGTTAGGAATATTCAACCCAGTTTTCAAGCATTTCAGACATTTATAAGTTTATTATAGGGAGGCTTAATTATTCATCTTAGAAGTCTAACAGAGTTAAGATTTCGTCCTCCCGTTTTGAACTAATTATGATTTCATCCTCGTACTAGTTTTTATCCCATTATTGCCCTTTTGTTGTTGTTATTTATTTATATATATATATATATATAGAGAGAGAGAGAGAGAGAGAGAGAGAGAGAGAGAGAGCGTTGAAATTAGGGACGAAATCTTAATCCCTTTCGTCCTCGCGAGATTATCACGATTTCCGTCCCACGATTTCCGTTCAATTCCGAAAATTATGGATCTCAAGATTAATCCCATAAATTATTGCTCCCTATCCTAAAATCCTTCACGTTTGGCAAAAACTCATACCAGTCGAAAACCCATACCAGTCGTCTTGGTTGCGAATTCCGGCGATGAAGAACGGCGCCGCCTCCTCCACGGTTCCACCTCCTCCCTCCTCCTCCGAGCCGTACTCTTGCGGAAGCTCCAGACGAAAACTTAGGGGATAGATGCAGTTTTGACTCACCATCAATTTGTACCCTTATCGACGACGACGTTCTTCCGGTCGTCATTCAATCGCCCATCGTCGTTCTAACATGCAACAGCAGTATGTTTGAGTTTTAGTGTTATGACGTTTCTTATGTGGGTCTCGCCGTCGACGAGTGCCGTGGCCGTCCTGAAATCCGGCATTTTTGAGGCGTTGTTTTCACGATTTGGGTCTGCGATTTTGACCTCAAAATTGGGTTTTAGATAGTTGAACTCTTGAAAAACTATTCCAATTTTTGCAACAGACTTGTGTACGTTTTTGTTTTTGTTTTTTTTTGATTGCTTCGTTTTCAACCCGTGATGGGTTTCTGATAGTCAGAGGAGCAACAAGGGATATGGATTTTTTGGAAGTTGGGTTCCTATCGGTATATGAATCATCATGAAATGTTGAAATCGACATGGTAATTTAACCATGAATCGTTGATCACGATAACTTGTTTTGATGGTAATTTAACCATATTTGAACCATTTACCATGAAATATTTGTTCAAATCATGGGATATTTATCGTGTTCACGTTGTAATCATCATGGTAATTTAACCATGTGATGTCATGGTAATTTAACCATTTAACCATGTAACGGTTTGAGTATGTCATCTTATTTCTTTTCTTTTTTTTATGGTAATATAGCCATGTTCTGTGTAATAAGATCAATGAAAAATATGATTTTTTGTTGTCCGGTGGCCAACTCGAAGAATGAAGGAAAAATGTAAAGATGTGGTAAACTTATCATGCAAAGATGGCCATTGCGGAAAAAGGGTGGTCTAGGTTTCAAATCTATGGAAGTTTGGAATAAGGCAGCAGTAGCCAAGCATATCTGGTTCTTGATTTCAGGTGGTGAACAATCAATGTGGTGTCAATGGGTTAAATCCTATTTATTAAAAGGGAGGAACTTTTGGAGCCTTAAAATGCCAAGTAACCCCTCATGGGTTTGGAGGAAGTTGCTTAACTTAAGAACATTTGTCCAGCCCTTCATTCTTCATATCATTGGAAACGGGGACAACACATCCCTATGGCATGATCATTGGCATCCTTTGGGCCCTCTGCTGAATAAGTATGGTCCCAGAACTGTTAATGATTCTGGCCTCTCCTTGAATGCCAAAGTGTCCCAAATCATTCTCAGTTCTGATTGGGCATTCCCAATCACACAAATTTGGGAGTTGAATGAAATCAGACAACAACTTCCCTCTTTGAGAGGTTCAAGGGATCAAATTAGATGGGCTCTTAACTTAAATGGCCAATTTAGCATTGCTTCTTTGTGGGAGGAATGGAGAGAATCATTTCCCAAAGTAACTTGGCATAAAGCTGTTTGGTTTTCTGGCCATATCCCAAAGTGCAGCTTCATTACATGGCTTGCCATTCAGGGTAGGCTTTCCACTGAGGATAGGCTTGTTTCTTTTGGGATTAAGTCTAGTTCTTAGTGCAGCTTCTGCCATGGTAGTGAAAGCCATGACCATCTGTTCTTTAATTGTGTATTCTCCAAACGTGTTTGGGAGGCTATTTTAGCAAAGATTGATGAGAGGTGGTCTCCCCGGTCTTGGGCAGATTGGATTTCTCACTTCTCCACTTTTAGGGGGAAATCCCTTATGGCTGTTGTTTATAGATTGATATTTACTGGTTCAGTCTATCAACTTTGGCTAGAACAAAACATGAGGAAGTTTCAAAATACAACTAGTACATGGGAAGTAGTAGTTCACAAAATCTATAACATGGTTAAGGGTCGACTTCTGTCTTTGCCCAAATTGCCCAATAGCTCACATGATTCTAGATTTATTAGAGAATGGGGTCTAACTGTGGAATAATCATCTTTTGTTTGGACTATCAGTTGCTTGATCTTGACTTTTGTTTTCCAAGCTCTATTTTGCATATGTGTTTTGTTTGGCAGGTTGTGTGTGGGCCATTCTGTTGCTTAATCATTCTAAGGTCTCGGTGATACAATTGGGAGTTACAGGATTCAAGAGTTGAGAGGTCTTGGCTACTAATACTTCTACATATGAGGTTGTTCATAATGGCAGGATGTTCATTGTCATAGTGGTGATTGTCCAAATTGGCTGGCTGTTCTTGAGTGTGCCAGTATATGTAGAACCTGTGAGAAGAGTGTTTGAGCCTCTACTTTCTTGTGAGCGGAGGTAATACTTAGTGGGAGGCGATTTGTGAGGGAGAGTGGAGGGAGTTGGGTTTTATCCTTTCGGTTGCTGTTTCTTTTCTGGTTATAACTGCTGATGTTTTCGGTTATAGCTCCTGATACTTTTTGGCTGCTTCTGTCCAGTTAGCACTTTGTAGCTACTGCTTTACTGGATCTATAGTCATGTGAGCAATTCAGGTGTATTGCTGCATTTGAAGAGTACTGAAGTGTTTTGTGGATCTATAGCACTTTCTGCTGTTATGCTCCCCCAAAGGCTGTTTTGTATTGCCATAGATTTTCTATCAGTTTTATTTCCTTTTGTAATGTAGTATATTGCTGCAGCTGTTGGTTCTATTTCAGAATAGGGCAGCAATAATATACTGCTACTGCTGTTGGTTCTATTTTAATGCTCCAGGTTCATATTGGTAGTCTATTAGTCTGCTGGATTTGTAGTCTATTAGTCTGCTGTTCTTTAATTGCTGTTTCAGCTTCTGTACTAGTTCATCTCTGGAAGTTCGTTTAGAATTTTGAAAGTTTCATTTGTAGTTTATGCCTAACCAACAGGGGCTGTCGTTGGGATCTCCCTTCGCAGAGGGGGACGTCCTCTGCATGGAGTTTCGCTGACGGACTTCTGCTATAACCGTGGTAAAGTGGAGTTCGAGCTATTCTGCTGCCCTATTCTGCTGCTGTTCCGGGAGGACCAATGAACTACTGTCCAGTTTCCGGTACTGCTGCTCTTTTCTAATCTGTATACTCAGGTCATGGGGAGTTCGAGCTGAGTGCACAAAGCAATTTGAAGAACCATTTCCAGATTTTCTGTTTTGTCTGTGGTTACTGTGATCAGTTTGATGTGTGGCTGCTGTCCAATAGGACTTTCAGAATCTGTTCAGCTAGTATGTTTTGTTGCTGAACCGTGAGTTGCTGCTATTGTGATGTTCAATACCAAGTTGGGATGTCCCATGGCTGCCTCACTGTATTGTGCTAGATTAGTGGCTGGATGTGTTGGTCTGCTGCTAGCTATTGAAGGAAATTACTGATAGTTTGGCTGCTGCAGTTTGTATGTGTAGGAGCTTCAATTGGAAATCTGGGGCCATATTGGGAGCTGCTACCATTTGGGAGAAGCTCAATCCATATTGAGTAGGCCCTGCTATTGCTTGTTAATGAGCAGGTCGAGCTATTTCTATGGCCGGCTGTTGATCTACCTTTTGATGCTATAGAGGGGAGTCTATGATATCTTGTTTTTGTATTGTTTTAATGTGTCATTTGTTTTCCTTCCC
Organism: Rhododendron griersonianum; assembly: GCA_018127125.1. Classification (NCBI taxonomy): domain Eukaryota; kingdom Viridiplantae; phylum Streptophyta; class Magnoliopsida; order Ericales; family Ericaceae; genus Rhododendron; species Rhododendron griersonianum. The sequence continues at coordinate 16,326,160 of CM030799.1, read as the reverse complement.
TCTTGTAAGATGGATTGAAAACAATGTGTCTCATCTACTTTATGTAGCCATTTGGCTTAGCAAACTTTCTGTAATTTTTGTTTCTTCCTTCTTTCTTTTCCTCCTGGGGTATGCCCCTTGTAGGCTGTATATTCGGTTAGCCTCTTTTTCAATTTCAAGCTGATTTACCCAAAAAAAAAAAAAGAGGTAGAAATCATTGGGATTTGGTAATCTACACATTCGAAAATTTGAAATCATCCCATTGTTTCTCACTTAATTGGAGGATTGTGATATGAAACCGAATCCCTTTAATTTAGGAGTTAAGAAGATTTATCTAGGACTGTGGTATTCATTTGAATCCCTTTAATTTAGGAATCAAACAAGCAAAGGGGTAACAAGGGTATTTCACACACTAAGAGGATGAAAACGTAAGCATGAAAAAAGGGTGGGATGAATTCTTACATGGCATGGATAAAGATGATGAATATTTAAATATTCCTTTATTATACTAGAGGGATGGCAACGCTATGTGTTTGCACATTTTTAACATGAGTGGGGATGTTGAACGGTTATGGTAGGTGATTTTTAATCGATGTCCGTAGAAGTAATGGTTATTTAATGGCATGTTAAAAGTAGCTATGGATACTTGATTTTTGAAAGGACAATTCTGGACATCACTTTTGTGATGTGGTTTTGAAAATTGGTCACACCAAAATCACTTCTCCCGTTATTATGTTACAAAAGATAGATATTTCTAAACTGGAGTACCTTTTAAACTTATTTTCAAGCCTCCTTTATTTAACGCATTGGAGTTGGTGACCGCAAATTTGGAAAAGTTGGTTGATATGGGAAACTGGAATAGCAAAGACGCACAGGGTCCACCTGGTAGGGAAGATTCCACTACTCCCGTGGCTAAATAACAAATATAAATTAGATTGGATAACTAATTTTGACGCTTCACTTTTTGATAGCCCTATTTTAATATTTTTCTTTTAGTGTTCAAAATACCCATGGCAAGAATGCTAAAAAACAAATATTATAGTGTGATTATCAAAAAGTGGGGTGCCAAATTCATTTCCGAAGGTAGATTAGGGATGCATAATCCCCCATATGGAGATTGTTGTATTCCCTGCCCAGCTTAATTATCGGTATAGGTTTTGAAAGATTTGATCGGATTCATAATACCACAAGATTTTAGTAAGGTTTTGGACCTCACTTGTTAAAAAAATGTTTTGGACCTCTGTATGAAATAAGAGAATTGGTCCAATCCTAAATGGTCTTGACCTAAGGCTTAGTAGTTTGCTCCTTCCAAAGATCTTAGGTTCGATTGTCTTTGTTAGCAATTCTTGAGGCTACGTCACCCTCACGTGTGAGCTTGTAAAACGGCTGAGAGAGGGGGCTGTTGGGATAAGTTTGGTAGTGCAATTATAAAAAACTGGAGTGCAAAATTGTTAGTATTAATTTTATTAATCCTTGAGAATTACAACGATTGAATGGACAAGGGATGATGACATCAAATCTTAAGCTAAGCTAAGAACTATTTTCTGTCCACCCGAGACCCAAATCCTAGGTTAGCAAGAAACCAACCAAGGAGAACATCCATCGGGAAATTACTGGCGAGTCCTATTTTCTTGTTGCTCTTCCTTGGGGACCCTATTTTGTAGCGGTATCCCGTCCCCTTTTTTAAGGTGCTTTTACAATTCTGCCCTCGTTTTAATGTTTTTCTTCTGCTCCATCACTTGCGCTGGCGAGTACTCCCATCACTTCATTTACGACGGCAGTAAGGATTATAGCGAGAAGAGTTAATCAACGGCAATTGAAATGGTGATCCAATAGAATATTTTACAATCGCAAGCAATTGTGAGCAAATTATAATCATTGAGTTATGATTCAAATCATTATAGTTGCTGCTCAATCAGTTTAGTTTTGTTGACGATGGTGTTGTATCTCATGGAAGTCCTGGTGGATCAAGTTGGAAGTCCTTGTGGATGGATCTCTCGTTTGGAAGTTGGAAGTCCTCATGGATCTCATGTTTGAAGTCCTGGTGGATCTCATAAAAGGCCATGTCAATGTCAAGTCTAGGTGTGAATTGGGTGTGAATTCCGTGGTTAAATAGGGGGTGAATTCTATTTTTAAGAGGTCTGAATTCTGTCAAATAAGGCGGGTGAATTTTGTTTTTATGGGGTGTGAATTCTATGAAATAGGGGATAGAATTCTGTTTTTAGGAGATGTGAGTTCTGTTTTTTACCGAGTGTGAATTTTGTCAAATAGGGCATGTGAATATTATTAAATAGGGCGTGAATTCTGTTAAATATGGGGTGAATTCTGTTTTTAAGGGGTATGAATTCTGTCAAATAGGGCATGTGAATTTTGTTTTTAGGGCGTGTGAGTTTTTAGCGGGGGTGTGAATTCTGTCATATAGGGCATGTGAATTTTATCAAATAGGGCATGTGAATACTATTAAATAGAGGTGAATTCTACTTTTAGGGGGTGTGAATTCTATCAAATAGGGGGGGTGAATTTTATTTTTGGGGGGTGTGAATTGTGGTTTTGAATTATGTTTTCAGGGAGTGTGAATTTTGTCATATAGAGCATGTGAATTCTATTTTTAGGGGGGTGTAAATTCTATCAAATAGCACATGTAAATACTATCAATATGAGATAAGATAGGGGGAGAATTCTGTTTTTAGGGTTGTGATTTTTGTGGGGGGGGGGGGGGGTTAGAGGCGTGAATTGTGTCAGCGGGGGTGTAAATTCTGTCATATCGGGCATGTGACTTTTATCAAATAGGGCATGTGAATACTATTAAATAGAGGTGAATTCTACTTTTAGGGGGTGTGAATTCTATCAAATGGGGGGGGGGGGGGGGGTGAATTCTATTTTTGGGGGGTGTGAATTGTGTCCAACATGGGTTTTGAATTATGTTTTAAGGGAGTGTGAATTTTGTCATATAGAGCATGTGAATTCTATTTTTAGGGGGTGTAAATTCTATCAAATAGCACATGTGAATACTATCAATATGAGATAAGATAGGGGGAGAATTCTGTTTTTAGGGTTGTGATTTTTGTGGGGGGGGTGAATTCTTTTTTTAGAGGGCGTGAATTGTGTCCAACGAGGGTTTTGAATTCTGCTTTTAGGAGGTGTGAATTCTATCAAATATGGCATGTGAATTCTATTTTCTTAGAGGGTATGAATTCTGTTAAATAGGACATATAGGGCATGTGAATTCTATAATTCTGTCAGTATGTAAATTCTATGAAATTGGGGTGAATTGGGGTGTGAATTGTGTCCAAGAGGGGTTTTGAATTTTGTTTTTTGGGCATGTGAATTCTATGAATTCATACCCCATCAACACAATTTACACCCCAAAACTATATCATAGATTTAATAGTACTCCACAAAAAAGCAATAATTCACAAACAAACAAGCACTTAACTTAATCTGGATTTTAAAAAAAACCCCTAATCAGTCGACCCCAACCCGATCAATCATCACAATAAACCAATACGGAACATCAGAAACTTGTGTTTGGTTGTATTCTGGTGGACTTTGCCTGAGATCTTGGTGGACTTAGGACTTGGAGCGCCATTACCAGATCCTCTGGGCCGCAGCTGAGGCACGTGAACGCGGAGAAGCTGGGGGCATGAACGCAAAGGAGAGCGGCCACGATGAGGAGGAGCTGCGGTGGGCGGCGCTGGAGCGGTTGTTGACAGACAGGAACACGAGATGGAAACGGGCGGCGACGTACAAGAGCTAGGGGAAGAGAAGATGAGCGACGAACTATTGGAGACGATGAGCGGGGGTTATTTTCGACAGATCACTTAAAACAGGGCTTGGACGGGGTATAAGTTGACGCGCGCTAGGCCTCAATGGGCAGGGATTGACAAAATGGGTCCGGCTAGTCAGAACCCCAACATCCATTGGGGCAAAGCTCCAAAATACCAATTGGGCCAAACCCTGACACCTATGGTCTCAAATCTAGATCTACAACAAATAGCACAAAGAAAGGCCAAACCCAGCCTGAAAGTGGACCAAACCTTCCCAACCCAACACTTAAAACTCTAACAGAAAATGACGGCCCAGGACGCGTTTTGATAATTAAAATACGTCTTTAACCGTCATTTTCCCAAACTCTAACCCTATGCAGGTACCTATCCCGCCGACCACCCTATGCCGTCATCTGGACTCATCTGCCCCCCGGTTGTCTTGCTAAGATGTCGGCAACAATTCCCACGTTATAGGGCGCGCAAATTGCTAGATGCTTTATTGTGTCTCCAATAGTATGACATCCTTTCCTAAAAAAAGATAGTGTATGACATCCCATTAAACATATATAAGGGGGAAAAAAGAATTTTTTTGGGTAAATAGGGAAAAAAGAATCTTATGATTGCTTTTGCTTTTGCTTTTTTACTTTCTTTTTTTTTCAATCGTCATGCATCAACGGGGGTTAGTGGTGGGTGTTAGAGTTAGCACGGAGTCCAGAAGTTTTTCATAACTTGGAACCCAAGGGTATTGTCCCAGCAGGGGTCGAATCCAGAACCCTTGCTTTTTTACTTGAGAATGGCAAAATGGTGCTTTAGCTAATTGTTTCCCATCGTCTTTGTGTTTTTCATTGAATTGTTCATTTGCATGCTCTAATATCATTGAGTGTGATGGGTTTGGTTGGCTTGTTTATTCTTTGTACTGTATAGGATTATGAAATTAAGGAAGATGGACATGGCTTGATTTTTGTTGATCAGAATCTATATTATAAAAACAGAGCTGAGAGTGAATGTCTAGGCCTTCAAACAATGCATGTAACGCCTCGAAAATTGGGTACATTAAAAAATAAATTTTCAATTTTTTTTAAACATAGCTAACTTTATCCTATATTAAAGGTCTCAAATTTAATAACGGTCTTGCACTTTTTCAATCTTCTTTTTTCCTTTTCTTTTCCTCTTGGGGTATGTCCCTTGTATGCTATACATTCGGTTAACCTTTTTTAATTTCAAGCTAATTTACCCAAAAAAAATAACGGTCTTGCTATTGTCAGCCCACTGGGCTGACGATAAGCACACTAGAAGACAAAGAAAATACGTATTTTTGTGTACTTTTTATACCTTTTAATACACATTCACTATTGTCAGCCTATTGGACTGATTTTAGAATTTTTCAATAATAGGAAAGGAAAGTTACTAACATATTAGGGTATCCGCAATACTATAATAAAAAAATGATGACCAAAAGTTGCCACATCAGCTTTTGATTATTCATTTAAGAGATTGCTAAAATTAACAATGTTCCCATCTCTGGAGTATGTGGTATTTGGTAGTTGGCTGATATCGGGTTGTTTTCTGGCGAGCCTTAGGCTTGGATGAGGGAGTATTAGGCCGGAAGGATTGGGCGTGGTGTGTAGGGTGGGGCCCCCTGTCGGATGCCGACATCTTTGGTTCGAGCCTCTTCTTGGTGCCTTGTTCCTCTGTAGTAGCTGTTCAACTTCCCTTGATGCCGTATTGCTTTGATGCTGCTTGTCCTCAGTGTTGGTTATCATTTGGTCATCTCTGACCGTGACTATTTATTTTATTTTCTAACCTGGCGGGATGTGCCAGGTAATAGTAGTTCAATTTCAAGTTATTACTAATCGTATCACTTCATATCATACCCCGTTGTACGATCCTTCCGCTTAGATGGATAGTGCAACGAGGATATGATCTCAGCACACATGGCACTTTTGTTATGTTATTTAATCTACCTTACTCTCCATGCGGGTTGTGCATGGGTTATCGCACTTTTTTCAATCTTCTTTCTTTTTCCTTTTATTTTCCTCATGGGGTATGCCTCTTGTAGGCTGTACATTCGGTTAACCTTTTTTTAATTTCAAGCTAATTTACCCAAAAAAAAAAGATTAACAATGTAGAAATCTACAATGACATAATCAAAATTAGATAACCAAAACTTGTCACATCATCTTTTCAAACTACAAAAAACTAAAAACTGTAAACAGTAGAAAATAGTTTTTCTAAAAATAGATTTGAAACTAATAAAAACTATTTACTAGAAATAGAAAATAGTTTTGGAAACTTTTTTTTTTGGAAAAAACTATTTTCTAAATAAAAAATAATTTTTTCGAAAAGAAAGAGAGGGAGGAAAAGGGAAGAGAGATAGAACATTTTTGTATAATGATTGGTGTATTTGATTGAGAATATGTAGGGTCTATTAATTTTGGTTATTGTCAAAATGTTGCTAGTTTGGTTATCCAAAGTCCAAAATTTGATTATTTCTAAGGAGATTGTTAAGTTTGATTATAGCATTGTGGATACTCTTACATCACAAATTGTAAAAAAAAACATAACATTGTCTGAAATCTCCAAATTTGGTAAATTATTCAACTTAAAAGGAAATAAATAGAGTCATCTGAGTCAACAAAACTACTGGTAGAGTCATGGCTCTGACGGTCCATCTCCATTCTGCTGCTTCGTTGCCTCGTATCTTGCAGGTGGCTCTTGGTATTCTTCATTACCCTCAGTAGCTAGCATAAAATGTCATGTCAGGACCACAAAAAGCACCCCATAACTGATAATCACCCACAGGACACCCGCTACCTTTTACAAAAGCTACTCATCATGCAACAGATAACTAAAGCAGAAATACTAATGTTTCACACTTTCTATCCTCAACCAACCAGCACTCTATTCGACACCGGCTCCCATCCACAAATATTCCAGTACTTTAGACTAACTCTCCAGAATCCTGGCAGTGGCGGGGCTCATGAACTTAGGCTCCCACATACACCAACTCTCTAGAACCCTGGCACGATTCATGACCTTCAATTTGGCTCACATACACCCAGCCCACTGCACTCCTGATACCCGGGCATAACTCATGACATCTGACGACATTGCAACTATCTCACAACGAATGTTCGATAGAAACATCCCCAAACCTGTAAATAACTTCAACTCACTTCTTTATCCGATTAGTCAGTATGCCAAGATATTCAAAATTTCAAAAATTAGGGTTCATGCAACAACGTGGGATCAATAATCACACAAGTCCGAAACGAAATTAACTCAATGGACAATAATAATAAATAATAAATATTCTCTCGGCATAATAACAGCCTAACAACTTCAATTTACCAAAAATAGCAGTTAAACTAAAAAAATCACTATATTTGACAAAAGTAAAGTTTGCTACGTATGTTAGGATCAACTTTCGTGTTTTATGTGAAGCGTAATTATTGTGTTAAATGAGGTCATTTAGGTTTGAAGTCAAAACTGTAAGGACCAAATTCTGGAGTCTCCTTGTATTGGCAATTCCATACGATAAAACACATTTATATCGAGTTGTAAATTTCATTATTTTTTTAGAGTGTCTGTTTTAGGAGCAAAATGAAATCAATAATTTTTGTAATGAGCGAATGAGAGTTATTGTGCACGTGAAGGCTGAAGAAATTAGGAGTTATTAGCTGAGGCAATATTTTAGGAAAAGGAAACTTTAATTGGGAGTGGACCTAATAAGGAGGAGTTTTTGGAAAGAAAGGATTCTAAGAAAGAAAATCTCGGTAGTGGGGTGATAAAGGAAATAAGGTTTTGATTGTAGTGATTTATGGGCTTGGAGATCACGTAGCCGCGGAAAAGAAAAAAGGACAAGCCACATACATATATACAAACGTGTATTGTGATTAAGGTAACGAAGAGCAGCCAATGTACATGGGTATTTTGAAGAGAAAAATTCTCAAGTGTCTTTGCTTTGAATTTTGGAGTACAAAGAGATCGATGGAACATTGAGCGTACGAGACATCTCCAAGAGGTTTCAATATCTTTTTCAACTTATTTGAGAAAAGTCCTAAGGAGGATTTCTAGGCAAGTTAAAGTCTTTCGGTGGATTTCGAAAGGCAAATGGAAGGCTTGTGGATTCAAGACAGCGGCGGTCAAGCACTGGGTGTGGTGAACGTGGATTCGGCAAGTAGGTCTTAGGCTCGATTGTGAGGATTCAAATCGTAGGGTAAGATTATTTGTAACCGCACAATGGTTTATAATGTTTGATTTCTTCTCGTGGTTTTTTTTCTCGTCACGTATATCCTGGTGTTATCTGTTGATTGTTTTTTGTTCATGCGTTTGGATCGATTGGTGGTTTATTTATTAAAGAATTCATACATAGCAAATATTTATAAACCTATGTGATCTAGGGTTTTTTAAAAAACAGTGATCTGTCTAAAACTGTACAGCGCAGATTTTTTTTTTTTAAAATCATAATATATTCTCCGGACCTCAGGTTGAGAGAAATTCTCATGAACATCGCACAAAATTTTAAAGGTATACAACTTTTGTGTTCAGGGGCGGAGGCACATGGGTACAAGGGAGGGCAGCCGACCCCACTGGTTGCCAAATTTTCGTAGGGATAGGTATAATTTTTACCCCATTTTTACCATTTGACCCCAAATTTTCATAGGAATAGGTATAATTTAGCTATTTTGACCCCACAAAAATCTCTAAACTACTCCAACTTGTTTTAAGTGCATAAAAATCCCAAGCGTTCTCTTCTTTTCGAGAGTTGATAGTGCTAGAAATGAGACTACCATGTATTATTTTTCAAATATAACAAGTCTTTTGGGGCCAATAATGAGGCAAAAATGAATTATTAGTGCATATCGATCTTATAATTAACCTTTTAATTTAGTTATTTTTGGACTTGTGCGTAGAAAAAATATATTGCATATGAATCTAATTTTTGACCCCACTAACCAAAATTTCTGGCTCCGCCCTTGTTTGTGTTTTATGTAAAGTCTAGATACGTCGTTAAGTGGGGTCAAGATAGTGTAGCGAATCTGTTAGTAATCTGCGCAACAGTAGCACTTCAAAAAATCATACTCCATCTGTTCCTTTTTTACAGTCCAGTATTCCATTTGGGTTGTCCCTTAATAAGTGTCATTTTGTAAAGTTAGTGAGTAAAAGTTGGTGCATTTTCTATTTTGCCCCTAAAAGTAGATTCCATTTTTGAAAAGTTAGTGAGTAAAAGTGTAATGATGATGTCTCCATAGAGGGTAAGTAGAGAAAGTGGAGATAAAATTGATATGAAAAACTTTACCCAAAAAAATTGATATGAAATGTGTAATGATATATTTCCTTAATAAGTTAGAATTACGAAGTAGGACACTTAAAAATGGACGGAGGGAGTAGTAACTACTCCCGACTTTAGGTTAAGATAAATTTTATATGAAAGTCGCAGAAATCATAATATACCTGTTTGTGATCTGTTGGTTACAACTTTCGTGTTTTTAAGTTTTTCCTGAATCTGCCTAGAGAAGAGGTCTGAAATCTTCATAACAAAAGAGCTCGTGTAAACAAACGTTTTTTCGACGTTTCAATCTTTTTCATGCATACGATTTGAATCCTAACGATTACACAAAAGACGAAAACAGTAAAGAGTAAGTTCAATGTCGACCTACCTTTCCTCCGAAGATGTAGGTACGGATTGCAGAACGACCAAATATCCGCAAAAGAATTTCTGCGAGCTAAGGAGCGAGAGAGTTTCACAGTGAGTGCAATTTCGTATGAGTTTTTAGAGAAAATTTCAAAATGACACCTGAACTTTGCACCAAATGTCACAGAGACACCTGAACTTAAGTTTATTTCAATTAAACACCTATACTAACAAAATCCCCAAATTTAGACACCTGAACTTAAGTTTATTTCAATTAAACACCTGTACTAACAAAATCCTCAAATTTAGACCCCTGCTGTTATTCTCTGTCCCAAAAATTGCTAACATGGCATCTCCAACCCGTTTAAGTTGTCCTATTACACATATTTCCAACAAGGGACGATGCACCCACTACGTATAAGTACTTTACATTCGCTTGGGTGCATTGTCCCTTGTTGGAAATATGTGTAATAGGGCAACTTAAACGGGTTGGAGATGCCATGTTAGCAATTTTTGGGACAGAGAATAACGGCGGGGGTCTAAATTTGAGGATTTTGTTAGTACAGGTGTTTAATTGAAATAAACTTAAGTTCAGGTATTTAAATTTGGGGATTTTGTTAGTACAGCTGTTTAATTGAAATAAACTTAAGTTCAGGTGTCTCTGTGACATTTGGTGCAAAGTTCAGGTGTCATTTTGAAATTTTCCCGAGTTTTTATCAACATCCTCATGTATTCCTAGCTCCTCAAAATCCAATAATGTCATTGATCGATCACCAATGGTGACTTTCATTCGATTCAATCAAATACGTCACTTCGCTCATGTTGTCAATCAGTAACATCTGGTTTGTTTGTTTGGAGGTCTCAAAATCTTTTTTTGGGTAATGCCCTAGGGCGGTTAGCTTGAAAATAAAAGAGGTTAACCGAATGTACAGCCTACAAGGGGCATACCCCAGGTAAGACAAAGAAAAAATATAAAGAGCGCCAAGTGGCTACATGGGTTACCCGTGATCTTTCCCCCGCCGAACAAACTATCCCAAGGAATAGAAAGTTCAGCGGGGAACCTTGACACGGGCGTGGCAATAGCAGTAAATACCCGACACCAACCGTAGGTATAAGGTACAATTAGAGGCCCTCGAAGTCCTCGCAATACATACTACGGAAAACATAAAAGGCTCAACCAAGAGCCTAACCCTCGATTTCAGTCCAACAGATGACCGCCTATCGGGGGTCACCGAACAAACTATACACAGATTGACAATAAACAAACAGGTTGACAATAAACAGATGACTGCTTGCTGCTTGCTGCCCGGGCTGAAGGCAGGCTGTGCCCGACGGCTTGCCTGCCCGGGCTGGTGCGTGACTGGCCTGGCTGGCTAGCCTGCCAGGATGTTGGCTGGCCCAGTTGAACCCGGGCTATTGACTGGCCGACGGCCTTAGAGCGTCCCAGATCTGGCCAGCTAGGGCCATGAACTGCGATGGCCGGACTGACTCCGGCAGCCGTTGGCTGTTGAGCCCAAAAGGGCCTGATCGTTGCTGTATCGACCGACGACCGGTGGATCTGAAAACTTGGACCAACCATGACCGGCGGCCATGGCTGTTGGGGCTACCCACCTCCGACCATGGACGAACCCTCCTCCGTTCGAGGGGCAAAAGCCATGGCTGGTAGAACCCACGGCAAGCCCCACGGCGGCGGGACTGGGAATGGAGAGAACCCACGGCGGTGGCAGGGCTGGGAATGGGTTCCACGTCAGAGAACCCACGGCTTGGAGTTGTGCCCCACCCCGGCTAAGCCCCACGGCAGCGGGTTGATCGCTGGGAATGGCCTGATCGTCACTTCCAGATCTGAAAAGGCAACTCAGCCACGAGGGCTAAGCTGCTATACTGGCCGGGCCTGGACGGCCGGCTGAGGGTTGAAAAGGCCATCGAAGGCCAGTTGTGGGCTGGCCGGGCCTGGATGTAAAAGGGGCGGTGGAGGAGAGCCCCTGTCGTGCGAGGGGCTCCCTTGCCCGAGGACTGCCGCTTCTTCCTGCCTGGTCTAGTTTACTTCGGCCTCCTTGCTGTTGATACCGGCGAGATCCAGCCGGAAATGGTGGTGGCAGACCGGAGGGAGCTTTCTCTCTCTAGGTTAGAGAGAGAAGCTCCCAACCAGGAAATTGAGTAGGTCTCAAAATCTCTTACGCATGATCTTTAATAAATTTTCTCTTTCCACTCATCACATTTAAAAACCGTCCTCAAAATCCAAACCGAATAGGGTCCTCATTATTCCACTTCCACCTTTGACTCAAATTACTACATGCGTATATGCGCCCGCTTGAAATGGTTGTTTGGTTTGGTTGCTTGTAGGGGTGTCAAATGGGCGGGTTTTGGACCAAATTGGGTAAGTTACAAGTAGGTTGGATCTTTAATGGGTTATTGATCCATTTAGACCCAATTAGTTAGGAGTCCAATTACCCATACCCAACTCAACCCATTTATTTAGGGAAAATTTCAAAATGACACCTGAACTTTGCACCAAATGTCACAGAGACACCTGAATTTAAGTTTATTTCAATTAAACACCTGTACTAACAAAATCCCCAAATTTAGACACCTGAACTTAAGTTTATTTCAATTAAACACCTGTACTAACAAAATCCTCAAATTTAGACCCCCGCCGTTATTCTCTGTCCCAAAAATTGCTAACATGGCATCTCCAATCCGTTTAAGTTGCCATATTACACATATTTCCAACAAGGGACGATGCACCCAAGCGAATGTAAAGTACTTATACGTAGTGGGTGCATCGTCTCTTGTTGAAAATATGTGTAATATGACAACTTAAACGGGTTGAAGATGCCATGTTAGCAATTTTTGGGACAGAGAATAACGGCGGGGGTCTAAATTTGGGGATTTTGTTAGTACATGTGTTTAATTGAAATAAACTTAAGTTCAGGTGTCTAAATTTGGGGATTTTGTTAGTATAGGTGTTTAATTGAAATAAACTTAAGTTCAGGTATCTCTGTGACATTTGGTGCAAAGTTCAGGTGTCATTTTGAAATTTTCCCATTTATTTAAAATCAAACCCAACCTGCCCATTAACCCAATTAAAATTCAAAATGACTAAAATATCCATATACACTGAAATGACCATATCACCCTTGCACATTTAAATGACCAAATTACCCTTGCATGCTAAAATTATCATAATACCCCTATATACTATAATGACCAAATTACCCCTGTATACCTTTATTACTGAACCGAATAGAGATTCTACTGAAAGTTTTGGACTTAGCAGTTCAGAGTTTTGAGATTTTTTATTCTAAATTGTTCGTGATTATTATGTCCAGATTAGCTTCTTTCAACCTTCGGCCAGATTGGGCCAAACTTGTGGGCTATCTCCACCCCTAATCTCTCTTATAACAGTAATGTACCTTTAACAATCAATATTCAATAGTAGCTTGTGAAATTGATTTCAAGGAAAGAAAGTGTAAGAAAAAAAAAGTGAAAGTCGTTTCCCATCTCTTTTCTTTCCATGTTATTTCTTTTAAACACGGCATTATAATCACCATCAACATTAATCTTAAACGAACCATCATTGATCTGGTGGCACCTGTCGTTTCGGATCTGCCACTTGGGATTGGGAAATGATCGATATGATTAATTATTGTTAAGGGTTGGTTTGGATTGAAAAGTTTAAGTAACTTTTTTTTTTTGTCTTTATTTGAATTTTTTTTACATTTATTTGTTTTGCATCAAACTTTTGTGACTTATTGATGTGTCTCGACGAGAGAAATCAGAAAAGTAAAAAAATTTGATCGCAACTCATAATTTTTTGAATAAAGACAAAAATTAGTCAATAAATCAACTTATTTTTCTTATTCTCGTCTTTTGAAAAAAATTATGAGTTTTGATCAAATTTTTTTACATTGCCGAGATGAATCTCCTTAAAAAGATTGATTAACAAAATATGCAAGATCATTTCAAGTTTATTACTTGTTAAAAAATTCCAAAAAATTCCCCGAACACATTAATTACCAGATGATTCTAAAAAAAACCTCGCGCGAGTTTGTTATCAGAGACGGATAAAAAAAGAGAGTTTGTTATTAGAGAGAGAGAGAGAGAGAGAGAGAGAGAGAGAGAGAGAGCGAGCGAGCTTCAAATGGAGAAGTCGATCAATCGAAATGGAAAATTCCTAAACCCAACCGGTATTGTTCTTCTCTCTCTCTCTCTCTAAAGATTTTCTCTGTTTTTTTTGGGGGTAAATTAGCTTGAAATTAAAAAAGGTTGACCGAATGTACAGCCTACAAGGGGCATACCCCAGGAGGAAAAGAAAAAGGAAAAGAAGAAAAGTGAGATAAACCATGCACAACCTGCATGGAGAGTAAGGTAGAATAAAGTAGTTAACAAGGTACAATGTGATTTGTCATCATACCCCATTGCTCTAACCAGCTAAGAGAAGAAAGTACAATGGGCTATGATACAAAGTACTACAAGAAGTAGTGAAAATATTAAATCAAACTACTGCCTGGCACATCCCGCCAGACTAGGAAATAAAATAAATAGTCACGGTCAGAAATGACCAAATGATAACCAACACAGAGAACAAGCAGCAGCATAGTAAATCGGCTTCAAGAGAAGACTGAACAGCTATTACAAAGGAACAAGGCACCAAGAAGTGAATCAAAACAGAGATATCAGCATCCGACAGGGGGCCCCTCCCTACACACCACACCTAATCCATCCGGCCTAATACACCCTCATCCAAGCCCAAAGGCTTGCCAGAAAATAGGTATTTATGCAGTTTAGGTGTTTGCAAACATTTTGGTTTAGGTTTTTTGTTGGGTAATGTTCATGACCCATTGGATATTTAAGTTGACCCAAATGAAACCCAATTAAGACCCAATAATAAATGGGTTAGATGGGTTTGGACCCATTTTAACCCAACTAATAAATGGGTTGTGTTGGATCTATTTTTTAATAAGTGAGTTTGGGTTTCTTAATGGGTTTGGGTTCAATTTGTCACCCCTAGTTGCTTGCACATGGAGCCTGGAGTACGAGTTTGTATTTTCAAACAAAGTCTTAAGATAAAAATAAATCATTTTATACCTTTACTTAAATTGTCTATTTGCTGCTATCAACAAATTGATAAAAAAAATGTAAAAGAAATGAGACACGAATAAATTTATTTTATTTTAGTTTCATTTAGTACAATTTTTTTCCGATGGACCTTAGGGGTGTCCGGTAAACTTACGTGCACCTCGACTATTTCACAAAAGACACGTAACGACCCAGATTTTTGCCCTATTTTTTTTAAATACAAATTTGAAATGTTAAATACTAATTCAATAACTAATTAGATTGAATAATTAAAATACATGATTACGTGTATAATTGATATTACTCATTAAAATGTATATGATATACATATACATTATAATTAGATATGCATACATCCGTATTTATTCCTTATCCTTCCTACCCAAACCCTTAAAACCCTCGCTAAAATCCTATCGAAACTAACTCTCCACCTCCCTTCCACATTCCACCATCTCCACACTTATCCTCCCACACTCCAACTACCCCAACTCTTATCCCTACAAAAAGGGAAAATTTCAAAATGACACCTGAACTTTGCACCAAATGTCACAGAGACACCTGAACTTAAGTTTATTTCAATTAAACACCTGTACTAACAAAATCCCCAAATTTAGACACCTGAACTTAAGTTTATTTTAATTAAACACCTGTACTAACAAAATTCCCAAATTTAGACTCCTGCCGTTATTCTCTGTCCCAAAAATTGCTAACATGGCATCTCCAACCCGTTTAAGTTGCCCTATTACACATATTTCCAACAAGGGACGATGCACCCACTACGTATAAGTACTTTATATTCGCTTGGGTGCATCGTCCCTTGTTGGAAATATGTGTACTAGGGCAACTTAAACGGGTTGGAGATGCCATGTTAGCAATTTTTGGGATAGAGAATAACGGCGGGGGTCTAAATTTGGGGATTTTGTTAGTACAGGTGTTTAATTGAAATAAACTTAAGTTCAGGTGTCTCTGTGACATTTGGTGCAAAGTTCAGGTGTCATTTTGAAATTTTCCCCTACAAAAATCACCACCCCACCTCCTCCTTTATCTCGGCACATAGTTAGAGAGGAGAGAGAATCCAATTCCATTTTTTTTCCCTAGAGCTAACCGGCCATCATGATCACTTTCATTAATATCGTTCATTCCCCTTTCTTTCATTTTTCTTTCCGACCCCTTGCTATTAACAGAGAGAAGAAATTGCATCTCCTTCCCCATACTTGCCACCACTACAAGCACCATCCTTAAGCGCCATTCCACCTATTAATCACCACCATACCAACCCATTTCAGTTTCTAATTTTCCGGCTCCATTGTAGTTTTGAAAACAACCAAAAGCCAGTCCCAAAACCAGCCCTATTTCGCCTCCGAAACAACCTAAACGCAGCCCCGTCTCAACTTGAAAAGAGCCCCCTTTGACCCAGAAAAAAAATGTTACAATACCGTCAGAAAAATACTCCCGAATCGGCCACCCCAAGGTCCCCCGTTCCCATCGTCTTCTCTGATTTTTCTGAAACCGTTCGAAACCGTTCTCCGCTTTTCGGCCAGAATCCGAGGTAGAATAATCGTTTCCCTACTTTCCCTAAGTATATCTATACCCGTATGTGTTAGTTTTAATACTTAGAAATGACAGAAAAATCAAACCCATGTTGAACCAGAAAAGAACATAACCGAAGCTCTTTTCTTTTCCTCCTGCCGTCCTGCGTGTTCCATTTCTTTTTGTTTTGAAATCTTATGATGTTATTACACTATTATTCCTGGACTTTGTATGCTATTCGATTTAACCCCAAATGGTTTATTGCTTTTACAAGCTAACCTCAAATATGGATTTTACTCCACTGTATACATCTCTCGTGTTATGTAGTGTTAACTTTTAATGTTCAAAAATGTGTGACACCCCGCTTTCCGGTGGCCGGCGGTACTGCAGGATGGCAGGATCCGTCCGAACGAGAGGGGGCAAGTCATGGTTTATAAGAAAAGATCTCTTTTACTTGTACAAGGCCTTTTAAAGTCGTGAGGGCGGGCCAAAGTGCATAGGAACTTCGCAGTTAAGCGTGCTCATCCTGGGATAATCTAGGGATGGGTGACCTACTGGGAAGTCTATGGGCTTTGGGCGTCCAAAGCGAACAATATTGTACAAAGATGGAGCAGGTCGTTACAAAATGACAATTATATGGTATAACTATTCCAATCCTGATTGGGTGCTTGCTCGACCAAAGTGTGTCGTAGTAGAGAGTGCCCCAAGCGTAGGGCTAGATCGGTTGTAGCATAATAAACTCGGAAGTCCGAGGTTGAATCCACAGGGAGCCAATGAAGCTAGACCGAAGGTTTGATTTACTAAGGGTTTTTAACGTTAGGACCGCCAACCTTTAGATTTGGCGTTGAGACGGCCAACTTTTGAGTGATGAAAATTCTCTCTACCTCCTAACTTTAATTGAAAATGACAATTGACTAGAAATTAAAAGCGGCAAGATCTAGGGGTTTATTCCGCCCATAACTTAGGTCGTTCAATACTTCTCTTTGATAACTCAAGTGAGAGTCATTGTCATTTGATCTCACTCGGAAGATTTAACCATGAAAATCAAGTTTAACTCATACAACGGGGTTTGGAAATGGAAAGGAATTTATTTAGGCATTTTATTAAACACATAGAGTGCCATGGTTCTAAGCATTAGGTGTGCCAAGGAGACTTGTCTACACACAATCAAAGAAGTTAACAACCCTAAATTTAGACCAAAGATTAGAGTTCAACAAGTTCTTTGAGGCATTTTGGCAAACACCTAGAGTGACATAGCTCCGAGCATTATATGTGACAAGAGATCAAGTCCTTGCCTACACATAATCAAAGAGGTTAACAACCCTAGATTTTGTTACATAAAGATGAACTTAATCCATTCACAAACCACATTAAGCACAAGAAATAAGAGAAGCCATTAAACTACCTAAGTCATTGGGTAGAAATCACCCCATGACCAAGCCAAGAAGGCTACCCCTCCATTAGAGATGAACTAAGCAAGAAAGATGAAGGAAATGCAAGAAACATGGTGAAAAATGAGATTAACAACTAAAACATGTATTGAAATTAAGAGTACTTACATGATTCTTGAAGAAATTACATGGAAAATGGAAATCTAAGTTTAATCCATGGACGATTGAGAGCAAAACCTAAGGAGGGAGGTAGAGAGAAAGGAAAGGGGGAGAATGCCCTAAAATCGGGCTAAGGGTGGTATATATATACCCCCTTTACAAAATAACTACAAAAATGCCGCTAAAATATCTCGTGCAGGAGACTGGTATCGATACCCCTAAAAGAGGTATCGATACCTCATTGTTCTCTGGACATTTAGTTGCTGAAATGGCTTGGGTATCGATACCAAGTTTTGGGGTATCGATACCCCTGCTTGCTGGATTCTGCACAACCTTGCGGGCTTGCTCCGGACACTTCCGAACTCGGATTTTGGTGTTTTTCGAACCGTTGAAAAACTTGATGAGTCTACTTTCTAACCCAAGTGGTTTGGATTAAACATTATTTTGTACATCAAAAGATATGATGAGTTTACCCTCAGTTGGTCGGAAAATTAATTGCTTTGGGTAACATCCTCGCATCTCCCTCACTTCCCTTGACCTTTGGACATCCCGAGTATGCTTCAAAACTTCTTTTCATGACTTTTGGGACTCGGTCACGGAGCACCACATGGTCTTGGGTACTTGGACACACTCAAGGCTATCCATGGCCTCCAAATGCGCCTTATTCACCCAATTTACCTGAAAATGACAAAAATACACCTTTCGCGCAATATCGTTCAAATCAAGCAATTTGTGCGTGTGTGTGTGACAAAAATGAGAGAGATAAGCCCCATTACTAACATTATTGAGGGCTTATCATTGGGTTAAAAAAATTATTTATACATGGTACATACTTAATAAAATTGTTAACACTTGTTCAATAAAATTTATAAGTAACTCCAAAGGTATCGACCCAATCCAAATCTCTTATGTGTTTAATTATTTGCACCTATCAATTGTTATATTGCATCTCATTGAAATGTATAATGTTATATGAACTGAGTTGTTGTTGATTGTATCATGTTGTATATGCTAGAATGGACTTAGGTTCGCTGGGTAATTACGAGTAGTGACTCATGTAGATGATGTTTAAGTAAATGATAAAATAGTAAAGTTGATTGAGGATGTTGGGTGCTGGTAAAAGACCTTGGTACGGTAAAGTACCTCTAGTTGAGTTGAGGAACGGTAAAGAACCCCAAGTATGGTAAAGTACTCAGAGTGTGTGGAGGGCGGTAAAGGACTACGGGTATAGGATTTGGGATACAGTAAAGGATCCTAAATGCGGTACAGTATCCAGTGTGTGTGTGAAGGACAGTAAAGGACTTTGGGTAAAGTATTTTGGAAAACGGTAAAGGATCCCTAAATATGGTATAGTACCTAGTGTGCAGATTAGGGGTATGGTAAAGTACCCAATGTGTAAAGTTGAGAGACGGTAAAGGATCCTGGCAATGAGATAGTACAACCCCTAATGTTGAGTTGTCATGGTGAGCTGTTCTTTTATTATGGTTGTAGGCGAATCCAAACTGAGTACATAATTTAGTAGTATTCGCTTAGAATCCTGGTGCAGGACAAATAAAGGGAGAGTTATTCCATGGGACGGTCAAAGTTGGTGGATATGGGAGGAAAAGATCTTGTGGAGAGGATCCTTAAATTTCATGTAAGTTGATGGGGAGTAAAGAAAAAGGATGATATGCTATTATTCTGTACCTTCTGTGTATTACCAATTGTTATATTGTTGAACTGCTTACTGTAGAGTAAGAGGTTAGTAGGGTTGGGATTATCTTTTGAGTTTCAAAACTCATTATAGTGCCATTAGGCTGGCGTTTCATGCCAGGTAATTAGGAGACCGAAAAACAGAATCATCTGTAAGATGATCGGTATCAGGTTGAGGATCTGCCAGCTGAGGAAGGGGAGTTTGTCGAGCCTTGGATGTCTTACCTTTAGAAGCTCTGTTAATTTAAAGTATTATTATTTGAACGGTCCTGCTAATGACCGCACTATAGCGCCGGATAAGAGAGGAAAAAGTCAGATGTTTCCCATCAGCTGCAACAACTTTTACTGTATTTGGCAGACTCATTACTAATCATTTTCTTGTTGTCTCTCACTCTAACTTGAATGACAAATTTTACCTCCCCTTTTGTTGCACTTTATATCCTCACCTGCTACTATATTTTAGATACACTTTTCAAGCACGTCATTACCTCATCGCTTTTTCCCTTTTAAAGTTTTGCATCAAATTTTTTAAATTATTGATTCGTATTGACAAAAGTAATATAAAAAACAAAGTATTATGAACCAAACTTAATTTTTTAACAAGGACAAATCATCCGAGTCTTTTTTCTAGATTTGTAGGAGCAAAACTGAATAGTTGAGCACTTTCGCTCCTACGAATTTAGAAAAAAAATACTTATCAATATCCATTGAAATTGATTTTTTACAAAGCCCCATAAAATATTTTTTTAATTTATGAATATTTTTTTGTATTTTTGTGGAATCCGGAATGGGATCCCACTAGCCATGCGGTACAAATGCTCGATAAAACCATGTGGTAAGCTAGCACAACTGCATTTCTTTTTGAGGTGGTTGACAAGTCCAAGCCAGAGTTTCCAAGTCAAATTTATACAAATCAGATGAACACCTGAAGCCAAATATCTTGTATTTTAGAACTTGAAAAGTGCATAGAAATGCCTAAACACCTGAAGCCACAAATAAATCAACTTGTAAGTGCGTAATTAAGTAAGAACTTGAACAATGCCAAAAATTTCATAAACCATCATGTTCCTGCTAAGTTTCATTTTCACATGACATAATCCAAAAAGACAAGGTATCATGACCCCATATCAAGAATCATTCAACAACCCACAACTACAAAAATATACATGGGCATTGATCTATTTTTGTTGCCCATCAACAAAGTCATATTGTATAAGCAATTAACATGACTATACAAAATGTAAGAACAAAAAACAAGTTTAGAACATATGACATGTACGCCGCGTCGGAACAAAAACTATACCCCACCAAAAAATGTTGCATTCAACTAAACCCCATCGAATTCATTTCTCCCCTTCGCCCTGAATCACTTTTTTCCCCACATTCAACAAATGTTGCATCTTCATCCATTGGTACCTCATTTAAATCAAAAGAAAACAATTGTCCATCCATTATCCTACAAATAGAGATAAACTTGTCAAAAAAAGGTATACACAGGTGTATACATTATACCTTTTTTTAAGAGGAAACACGTACTTTTTTTTAAGAGGAAACGCATATACTTGGTGATCTGCCGTTATACTTTGTTTTTTGTTTTTTTTTAAGAAGAAACACATGTATACACAGTTATATACATACACAACAATAATTGATACCACCAAAAATCAAAATCAAGAAATCGATACTACCAAGGTTGCACCAAATCGATCAACAGTTCAACACCCATTCATCTAGAAAAAAGATTAAAAAAAAAAACGGAGACAAATATGTACGCAAATGCAAGCAAATCAAGAAGAGACCATTACCCAATCAAACAAAAAATCGATCGATCTTGGAGAAGCAGAGAACCATTACAAAATCCACAAATCTGAACTCCGAACCTGAGCCACCATCTCAGCCCTCAAATGCCTAAACCAGTTCGTCCAAAAAATCCTCTTCGAAAGTCATCACTGACTATGACGGAACCCTCGCCGGAGAATCACAACAGAACGGAACCCACTATTCTTCTAGGGTTCTAAGTAAAAAGGAAATGGAGGGGAAATGACCGGATGAGGGGAAAAGGACCCATGTTGGAAGGGTTAATCAAGGGTTTTCCAGGCACCTCAAGCTTAATCAAGAGTTTTTAGGACACAAGAAGAAACGAGTTTAGAAGAAGAGTGAATTCATCTGCATTGTGAAAGGGTGGAGGGAAAATGGTGGTGAAAACTGTGAAAAGGTAAAGGGGAAATGGCGTCCGGCTCCCATGCCCCAATCCGGTTTTGGGGCATCATGCCCCACTTTTTTTTTAAACCATTGGATCTTCTGATTCAATCTTAGCCTTTGATTCATCCCCCTCTCTCTCCTCTTAACCTTCTAAACCGGTTACTCCTCTCACTCTCTCTCTATCTTCTCTTCTCACGCCCACAGCTGGGAGCAGGACGCACACCATGGCCATGCTCTCCTCCTCCTATCCTCCGCCATAGCAGTCCCTCCACACCAACTCCTCCGCAACATTCTCGGACGCTCCTCCACAGCATCTTGTCTTCTCCTCCATATCAGTTATCACTCGAGGTACCGACCCTCTCCCTCTCTCTCACCAAAACACACACACACACACACAAAGTGTGGGTTGCGAACCCCCCCTCTCCCTTTCTCTCTCTCTGGGCCGAACACACACATAGTGTGGGTTACTTGGGAAAATCCAGAAAGATTTAGGGTTTTGTGAAAATCAAGGCAGATTTAGGGTTTTGTTTAAACCATGTTCAATCTAGCTTGGTTATTCATGTTTTTTGTATTATTGTTGTCCTGTTCAAAAAAATTGAAAGTGGTATCTTCAGGTAAATTTTGGATTAAGTGATTTTCTAGCTTAGTTAACCTTTTAGAGGGCTATTTAAGACATTAACTTCATTACTACTAGTTTATCGTAGGAAACGGGTGTATGTATCCCTTTTCATATGATTACACCAAAGGCTTGTTGATTTGGAGGCTTGTCCAGTTGATTTTGTTAGAAAGGACCTGACATTCTAAGCTAACAGTGATATCTTGAGATCTTGTTGGTTTACTGGCAATGTGAGAAGGCTTGTGGAATATTTCCCTTAAAGAAAAGAAGTTTACTTTGACCCCAGGGCAGTTTGTTAGGAGTTAGAGATTTGTTATGTTATGTGATACTACCTGTTTTGTTTGGAGAGTTAGCATCGTTTTATTTACAGTATAATTTTATTGTTCAAAACTAAGAGATATCGCACTATGAATTTTTGTGCTTGTATGTTGTAGATGTGGTTAGATTAAGATTACTCTCACTGCTTTTTAGAAATGTTAGATGTATGTTTGACTTAGAAAACAAATGCCATGACTTTTGTCTGAGTCATTAAAGGAAAAATAGAGTTATTGATATGGTATAAAATATCATTATTCTAGGTATCTAATTACTCAAGAGAAAACTGACATGAGACTTGAGAGACTGTACCCTGATTGTTCTATGGTTCACAAAAGAGATCAATGCCCTTTTTTCCTAGACAGCTCTAGCTTGGTTGTTTTTAGCTCTCTGTCTATTGCATGGCTGCTAAATGTTTCATTAACTTAAAACAGGTCTATTATTTGAAGAGTTGAAAGAAATTGATGAAGAATGCCGTAATGAAGATTCGAAGCACCCTCGTAATGCATGAAGAATGCCATAATGGATGCATATTGTGGCTCATGTAGATTGCTGCCTTTTTGATAGTTAACATGCAGCTGCCTTTTTGTTAGTTAACATGGCTGCTGACTAACCATGTAGATTGTTACTAATGATATTGTGGCTGCCTTTTGTTATTCGGAATAGCTAAAAACTTATGATATGTATTCAATGATATCGAGGTCTTTCTTTGTTTTGATGAATGTTGAGAAATTTTATGTCTGCTTGTTGTGAATGGAGGGATACCCTACCATTTTAGTGGCCATGTCATAAAACTGGAAGTGCTTACCATGTCAAATAACATACTTACCATGAATATAGGGTGTACATAACTAAACTGGACATTCTTACCATAGATTTTGGAAGGAAAAAATAGTGACTGAAGGTACTTACCATGACAAAGAACATACTTACCACGAATACAGGATGTATATAACTAAAACTGGACATTCTTACCACAGATTTTGGAAGAAAAAAAATAAGGACTCAAGGTACTTACCATGTCAAAGAACATTCTTTCCACGAATGCAAGGTGTTTATAACTAAAAATTGGACATTCTTTCTTTTTTTTCTTTTTTTTTGGGTAATTAAGCTTGAAATTTAAAAAGGTTAAGCGAATGTACAGCCTACAAGAGGCATACCCTAGGAGAAAAAGAAAAGGGAAAAAAACAAAAATGACAAAAGTACGGTAAACCATGCACAACTCGCATGGAGAGTAAGATAAAGTAAATACATAACCAAATGCCATGTGTACTGAGAAATGAAATTGAACTACTACCTGGCACAACCCGCCAAGCTAGGAAATAAAGTAAATATAGTAAATAGTCTCGGCCAGAGATGACCACATGATTACCAACTCTGAGGAGAAAGCCCTCTCCTCCAGAGTTGGGATAAGCCAACCAAGAACCTAATACTTCCAACAAGCCCAGAGCAAGCATAATACCCACTAAAGAGATCAACTACTACAGAGGGACTAGGACCGAGAGAGGCTCGAACTGGAGATGACGACATCCGACAAGGCCTGCTACGTACCCTGCACACCACGCCCATTCCATCCAGACTACTACACCCTCAACCTAATCCCCTAGGCTCGCTAACAACTAAAAGCGGGACAGTAAGAGGATCCATAAGAAGTGGCCACTCGAACCGCAGGTGAACTAGGCTACTCTTTTCGATCAGCGCAAACCGCCAATCTAATCAAAACTGCCTGCGAAGCTACCCCTTTCAATCAGTGAACGACCACCAAACTAATCAGTGACAGCCCCGGCAACTACCTCGCTCAATCAGAATCCGACCACCAATCTAATCAAGGCAGCTGCTACTGCTGCTACAGAGCTACCCCTTTCGATCAGCACAGACTCTAATCTAATCAATGATAGCCACGATTCCAACCATACTACACTCAACATCCGGGCTAAAGAAGTAAAGAAGCTTGGGATATAATGCGGCTCGATAAGGAGCCTGAACACCCGATCTCAGTCCAACAGGTGACTGCCCATCGAGGTTCACAGATAAATATAGTAAACAGTCACAGTAAACTGGCCCAACAGTCCAGCAACAAATTAATTTCAGATTGAAAAAGGATTAAGTAAATTGATACTAAGATTTCCAGCATAACCGGGGCTGGGCTGGCTGGCTGTGCCCGGGCTGCTACTACCTGCTGCTGCTGCAGCCTTCTTGCTGCCGCCTGAGACTCTGCCTTGCCAGCCCAAGGCCGGGCTGGCTGATGGCCAGGGAAAGAAAGGCCGAAGTGACTGCCCGCCCGAGCTGACTGCTAGGCTGGCGGGTTCCCTACCCGAGCAGGCTGCCTCTGCCCGAGCAAGACTCCTCTCCACTGCCCGAGCCTCCATGCCCGGGCTAGCTAAACTTGGCCTGGGTCCAACCGGGTGGCCTGCCCTGGCAGGCCAGGGGTGGCCTTGACAGGGGTGGCCTGGCTAGGCTCACTCCTGCCGGAGTTGACCGCCGAGCCACCGCAGCTCCGACTCAGATCCACCGTCCTCCACTGTGTAACCCACTGCATCTTAGGACCGGATCTGACCGGAGATGTGACCGTCAAGATCTGAGATTCCCGAAATCTGAGCTACCCGGAGTTGTGACCGCCGCAGCTCCCCCTGGAATCTGAGCTACCCGCCGTTCGCAATGGTTGGACCGACGGCTGTTGAGCTCCTCGGTGATGGTTGAAGACCCTCAGCTGTGAGGTTGAAGACCGGCTGGTGGTGGCTGGTTGTGGTTGGCCAGTAGTGGCCGGCTTGATTTCAGATCTGCCCGGTGCAGATCCCAAATGGTACCCGCCGGTTCACGGCGGGGTTGAGGTTGGAAACGAAGCCCACGGCTGTGGAGCTCCGGACTAGAGTGGAGTTTGATCGGACCAGATGAAGGCCAGCCAGGTGGAGTTTGACCGAACCAGATCTGTCCGGAGCGGACCAGAGACCGTCGGATGTAGAGGCGGCTCGAGGGTTGCCGGTTGTGGAGGGCGGTGGAGGAGAGCCTCTCTAAGGAGAGAGGATCCCTTGCCCAGATGGTGGCTGCTGCCCGGCGTGGCTGGGCCTTGTGGTGGCTGCCTTGCCCGGATGATGGCTGCTGCCCGGCGAGGCTGGGCCTTGTGGTGGCTGCCGGGGGCTTTCTCTCTCTCAGGACTATTTCGAGTGTGGTCAAGATGAACATATTGGACATTCTTTCCACGAATACTGGATGTTCTTACGATTACAAATGAAAGACGTTACATGAAACAAAGGTTACGATTACATTTTCGAACTACATACTACATTTTCAAACTGCATACGATTACATTTACCTTTCAGAACCGTTGCCGGGAATTGTTGACCATCCTCCAAAGTTGCTGCCTAGGATCTGGGCCTTAACACTATTTTCAAACTGCATACGATTACATTCTTTCCATGAATACTGGATGTTCTTACGATTACAAATAAGCATTCATTCGATAAGTAGCATCAAATAGTAGCACGTCTCCAAAGCACATGTAGTCTGTTAGAGATGTTGAATCTCTCCAAAACAGATTATTTAATCGGTTTTGCTCATCCACGTCATAAACATCTTCTCCAACCGATAATCGTCAAGTCCGTCATCAACACCATATCCGTCATCATCGCTATGTCCATCATCATCGCTATGTCCGTCGTCATCACTAGCGTCATCTAGTCTATCACTACATTCTTCCCTTTCAAACTGTCATCCATCTCTCTGAATCTGGTAAAATACGACCACAATCGGTGGTAAGTGTTTTCATATATAGTGGTAAAAAATGCAACACATTATGGAAATAATTCTGAATCTGGTCAAATACGATCATAATTTGTGGTAAGTATTTCCATATATCGTGGTAATCAATTGATATACATTATGGTCATTTTTATCTTGACAAATCAACAACAAACCAAAAATATAATCATTGACCTTTTGCTAAAAAAAAAATTATGTTCAATATCTAAGAATCACAACTAAAATAAGACTTCATAATGTGGATAAACTTACTTGGTCAAATTCTTTAATTTATTGTTCTTGAAAGTTAGAGAGGTTCTTCAATATCCATTTCCTAAGACAAGAAAAAATATGTGTGGAAAAGTAAAAAATCAGATGGATAAGTTTGAGGAGTTTAAGGTAGGTAAAGAGGAATTTCGTATCTTCAATAGCATAATGTGGGGTAGGTAAGCATTTATTGCACAAGTTCGAAAGTAAGTGAATCATTTTCGAAAGTAAGTGAATCTTTTTCAAAAGGTAAGTACTAGCAAGAATTGTGGTATGTACACATATACCATGAACAACCGAGTATTGTGATGGTAACAAAAATCAGATGACGTGGTATAGATATCCTGATTTTGTGGTAAGTATGACATTAATGACAGGTAGATACGTATTTATGTAACATAACTAATGCACCATAATGATCAATGAAACTAAATAATATATTGAATGGGTCATTAGAGATCAATAGTTAGTGGTTACTCTTACATTAGCCAATTGTATCAATCACTTATTGATTGTAACTAAGACTACTGTTAACTACTACTTCTACTAATAACATTGATCACTATTAACCTACATTAACCAATTCATTTTAGCCAAGTATATTAATACTCAATCATCACTATATCATCACTTTTTAAATATGATCAATCAATTAAGCTCTCAGTCAAATAATTCTGACTACTATAGTCGATTATAGAGATTAATCGCCACCCTACCACTAATTGAATAGTCTAATGTCAATTATAACTACTAATTGTTATAATATCACGTTAAATGATTGCATACATCATTTCAAATAAATTATTTAAATATAATTAGGAGATTAATTACAATTATATGGTTTATATTTGTTATTTTTAAAAATTTGTTATAAGAAACATATATACACAAAGTAAAAATTTAATGGAATATATTAACAACATTAATTGTAAGTTATTCAAAACAACAAATGAATAAATATTTTCTCAATAATATTTGTAAAATACTTTTTAATTAAAAATAATTTAATGAAATATATTAACTACATGAATCTAAAATCAATGCAATTTTTTGGCTTAAATATTTAGTTTCGAAAATTTGTTATAAAAAATTTGTTTACAAATTAAATATTATTAAATTAAATTTATATTTCACCCAATATTTGATAGTCTATTACACAAATGATTAGGAAAATGACAAAAAGTATGGTGAATATGACAAAAAGTGGTGTGAACTTATAAATTTTCAATAATTAATAAAATTATTGCAAAAAGGTTCATTTTCCGCCAAAAAAATTTATTTTCCCGCCAAACCGGTTACCTAGAGAACAAGTTAGAGAGAGAAATGGCAAAACTGTTGAAATGTAGTCTTTTGTTGTGGTAAGTATACAATATTTTGTTGTAAGTGTCAGCATAAACTGTGGTAAGTAGAGCCAGTGTTCATGGTAAGTATAAAGACGATTTTTTCTGAAAAAAGTAACAAAACCACCATACTTTTGGGGAGTGGTTTTGATCGAAGGGCTGAGATTCATCCAAAACCTGATCTAAAGGCCCAGAATAAATGGGGGCATGATGCCCCAATACCACATTGGGGCATCATAGAAAAATTGGGGGAAATGGGGCCTGAAAGTAGCAAAAAGGACCCGCCCATTGTTTTCTAATGGTTTGTTTGTTATTACTAACAAAAATAAGGATAAGCTTGTAAAATCACCTAAAAGTGCTTATGTGATATCATTGTTCTGGACTTTGCATTGGAAAGAAGGAAAACTCTGCCGAAAGGGGCCCACATATGGAGCGCTATATAGCGCTTTGTAGCATTTGCCTTAATTGAATTTTTCAAAAGTGTTATCATATTTGTCAAACTCTGTTTTATTTTGTTGAGTTGTAAGACAATTAAGTAGTTTTGAATTTTAATATTTGAGATTTTCGCTGCTAAACTGTTTAATAAAATTTCATTTTTTAAATCAGTTATATGAATTATTAAATCCATTAAAAAGAATTTAATTAACGTATCCGAAAATCGGAGTGTTACAAGACAGGTCATCGATATCAAGATTAGGGGTTATACAAGAGATTTAGATATCAAAATTTCTAGGTTTTTAGCATGTATGACAACTAAACGAGGGAAACTTGAGCTTGTAAAAGATCAAATCCAAAAGAACAGCCGTACTGTGTCACGAAGGAAACCAGGTAACTACAGTATACGACACTTGCACTGAAAAGTACTACTACACGGGTGAGAGTAGACAAAAATATTTAAAAAAAAACATCAATCAAACTTTAAAAAACACACATAAAATCCTTTTTTGCCATTCGAAAAAAAATACAATTTATTTGTAATGAATTATTTTGTCTTAATTGAACTTTTTTTAAAAATTACCATAAATTTTTACTTTTTAAATTATTCGTGTCGAGACGAATAAATAGTTTTAAAGACATTGACACACAATTAACCAAATTTAACATAAGACAAACATATTATGCAAAATACCCAATAATAAATTAAAGTTAAGTCAAACCCTTCTAACTAGTTTTTCGTTGCGTCCTTGGCAAAAATGACTGCTGGTATGATGATTAATTCGCTTAATTTTATTATGTTTTGTTTTTGAAACATTTAATATTATTATTAATTTTATGATGTTAATCATCATAATCCTCTTCATATTAAAATTCTTTTTTTTCAGCGGTTTAAGTAATCGAGAGTTACGATTGTATTTCTACTTTCAATGTCCACTTTTGATTTATGTTGTAAGCACAATCTAATCACGAGTATCCAAGTAACCGGTCATTCAAAACGTTGACAAACTTAACGGTGAGGTTTAGCATTTTTCTCAAACTATCCTATTTTGGCTAAATAATCCTACAGGGATTAAAAAACACACAAAATAGCGATAGAAATTCTGGGAGCTTCTCTCTCTAGCCTAGAGAGAGAAAGCTCCCTCCAATCCAGCCGGCTCCTCCTCCGGCCAGCAGTAGCAGCAACATGGAGTCATCCGGGCAAGGGATCCTCTCTCCTTAGAGAGTCTCTCCTCCACCGCCCTCCACAGCCGACAGCCTCGGGCTGTCTCTCCTCCACCGCCCTCCGCCGCTCCGGCCAGATTTCTGGTCTGGTTCGGTCGACCTCACACTGGTCCAGTCGCCGTGGCTCAACAGCCGTAGGCGTGGTCTCCAACCTCAACCTCGCCGTGAACCGGTGGGCAACTTTATTGGGATCTGCACCGGGCAGATCTGAACGTACAACTGCCATTAATGGCCAATCACAGCCAGGGCGATGCAGTCGCCGTGGAACCAGCCCCGCCGCCGCCGTGGGTTCTTCCATTCCCAGCCCGGCCGCCGTGGGGATTAGCCGCCGTGGGGCACAACTCCAAGCCGTGGGTTCTCTCCGACGTGGGAACCCATTCCCAACCCCGCCGCCGCCGTGGGTTCTTCCCAGCCCCGCCGCCGTGGGGCTTCGCCGCCGTGGGGCTTAGCCGTGGGTCTACCAGCCATGGTTTTGCCCCTCGAACGGAGGAGGGTTCGTCCATGGTCGGAGGTGGGTAGCCCCAACAGCCAGGGCCGCCGGTCATGGTCGATCAAAGGTTTCAGATCCACAGGTCGTTGGTCGGTACAGCAGCGACCAGGCACTGTTGGGCTCAACAGCCGCCGGCTGTCGCAGGGGCAGCCACCTCCTGTACGGCTCGGGCACTGGCCCTAGTCATCGGGCCAGTCAGGGCGTCAACAGCCGAGCGAGCCAGCAGCCGCCGATGGCGAGCCACCGGCGAGTAAGCCTGGTGGCCCGGCGATGGGGCATTTTAATATTCATCATGCTATGTACGCTTTTGCATTTATCTTGTTCTTTGGACTTATGGGCCGGTTTATCGATAGTTTTGGCAACCCCGATAGGCGGTCGGTCATCTGTTGGACATCGGGGGTCGGGCTCGTTGTCGAGCCTTTTATATCCCTCTAACCCGCGTTTTGTGCTATGAGGTCGAGTGTAGTATTCTTGTGGTCGTGGCTATTATTGATTAGATTAGACTCTATCCTAGTTAGGGGTAGCCCGCAGTAGCAGCAGCTGTAGGAGCCGATGATTAGATTATGGATGGAGTTTGATTGAGCAAGGTAGTTGCGGAGCTGTCATTGACTAGATTGGTGGATCCTCACTGATCGAAAGGGGTTGCTTTGCAGTCTGTTTCTTATTAGGTTTGGTGGTTGCACTGATCGAAAAGAGCAGATTGGTCCACTTGAGGTTCGAGTGGCTACTTTTGGTGGCCTTTCTTTCTGTTCCGCTTTGAGTCGTTAGCGAGCCTAGGGGATTTGGGCAAGGATGTAGTAGTCTGGGTGGAATGGGCGTGGTGTGCAGGGTACTTAGCAGGGTAGCCTTGTCGGATGCCGTCATCCCCTGGTCGAGCCTCTCTCTGCCCGAGTTCCTCTGTAGTAGTTGACTTCTGTTGAGCGGGTATTATGCTTGCTTTGGGGTGATGGATGTCTCGGGTCTTGATTTTCTTAGCCCAGCCTAGGAGGAGGAGGATCTCTCCTCAGCGTTGGTTTTCATGTGGTCCACGTTGACCATGACTATCTACTTCATTTACTTTATTTCCTAGCCTGGCGGGTTGTGCCAGGAATAGTTCAATTTCATATCAGTACATTTCATGGTTATGTCACTTTATTTTACTCTCCATGCGGGTTGTGCATGGTTACTGTACTTTTATCATTCTTGTTTTTTTTTTCCTTTCTTTTCCTCCTGGGGTATGCCCCTTGTAGGCTGTACATTCGATTAACCTTTTTTAATTTCAAGCTAAATTACCCAAAAAAAAAAATCCTACAGGGATTATTCTTATATTTTTATTCAATATTTTTTTGCATTTGTTAATTTTACGTCAATATTTTGGAAATTATTGGTTTGTCTTGATGAAAGAAATCTATAAAATAAAAAATTATGTATATGAAAAATACTTTTTAAATAAAAACAAAAATAATCCAAAAATCAGTTTGTTTTGGTTTTTTTTTGATAGTCTTGAATATAAATTTTTACTTTTTCAATTCCTCTTATCGAGATGAACTAATAATCCATAAAAGATCAACGCAAAAAAGTAAATGTGAAAAAAATTTGAATAAAAACAAAAAAATAATTCTCTCAGATTATTTTGCCAAAATGCCTGAACGCAAAACCGTCCGCTGGGCAGCCCTAGTTAGTAGGAGTAGTATAGATGTGGCCATGTAGTTTGTACAGTATATTAGTACTTGTATAGAGAAACAAACGCTTCCTTTTGGCTTCTTTTTGGTTTGTTTGGGCAAAATAACTTTTTGCATATTCAAGATCCGGATTGTATGAAGTGGTTCACCGAAAGGAAAGACCACGAAATATATATGATAAGACATTAGATAATATGGATTCTGTTATGCTATGAGCCAAACGCCAATTGTGCAGAGCATGTGTTTACATAGGGCCTATGACGGATTATTATTAGGTTGAGATTAAATTTTTTCTACCTTAATTTGGTGGAAAACCCCAAGTATTAAGGATATATAGTTTTATACTCCCTCCGTCCCTTTTTAAATGTCCTGCTTCGTAACTCCAACTTATTAAAGAGACATCATCATTATACCTTTCACATCAACTTTTTCCTCCACTTTTCCTACTTACCCATCATCATTACACTTTTACTCACTAACTTTTCAAAATGGAATCTACTTTTAGGGACAAAATAGACAATTCACCAACTTTTACCCACTAATTTTACAAAATGGACACTTATTAAGGGACAGCCCAAAATGGAATACTGGACTGTAATAAAGGGACGGAGGGAGTATTGTTTGAGAGTGGAATAAAGTGATCACTTAATAATATGAGAGACTTTCCACTCATGACCAAAGCTAGATTTTCGAAGACTTTTTTCCTCTTTTTTTTGGGGGTAAATTAGCTTGAAATTAAAAAAAGCTTAATCGAATGTACGGCTTACAAGGGGCATACCCCATGAGGAAAAAAAAAGAAAAAAAAAAGATTGAAGAAAGTGCAATAACTGATGCACAACCCGCATGAAGAGTAAAGTAGATTAAGTGCGATAACAAAAGTACCATGTGTGTGGAGATCATACCCCCGTTGCACTATCCATCTAAGCGGAAGGATAGTACAACGGGGTATGATATATAGTGATACGAGTAGACTATCATGAAAGCTAACTGCTACCTGGCACATCCCGCCAGGCTAGGAAATAAAATAAATAGTCACAGTGAGAAATGACCAAATGATAACCATCACTGAAGACTAGCAGCCTCATAGTAAATCGGAATCAAGGGAAGGCTGAACAGCTACTATAGAGGAACAAGGCACCAAGAAGAGATTCAAACCAGAGATGTCAGCATCCGATAGGGGCCCCCACCCTTCACACCACGCCTATTTCATCCGGCCTAAAACTCCCTCATCCAAGCCCAAAGGCTCGCCAGAAAACAACCCGCCCTCAACCAACTACCAAACACCACAGCCTCCAGAGAGATGGGATAAGCAAACAACGATTCTATTACTCCAACCGAACCCAGAGCGACAAGCATAATACCCACTTCTAAAAGAACAGCTACTACAGAAGAACTAGACACTGAGGAGAGGCTCGAACTAGAGATGTTGGCATCCGACAAGACTACCCTCCCAAGTATCCTGCACACTACACCCATTCCATCCAGATTACTACACCCTCAACCTAATCCCCTAGGCTCGCCATAATCTAAAAGAGGGACAGAAAGAGGAACCACAACATGTGGCCACTCAAATCGCAGATGAAATCAAGCTGCCACTTTCAATTAGTGCACCACCCCCAATCTAATCAATGAAAGCCCGCGAGGCTATCCCTTTCGATCAAAGCACGCCACCAATCTACTCGAAGGCAGCCCAAGTCGCACCACACTACGCTAAAGAACTAGGCTAGTGAAACAAAGAATTTAATGAAGCTTTACAACAAGTTGTACAACATTTGAGCCCTGAATTGTGTAAATAGCCTAGTAACTAGACCAGGCCGGTTGTTTTAAAATGCATGGGCCAATAGCAGCCCCATACTTTTTTTTGTTTGGGTAAATAGCAGCCCCATACTTCTACTTTCTCGGTACAGAAATTAAAATGGGTATTGCAAACAATACAGCTCATTGTTTTATAAACCCAGCCGGTATGCAAAACCACCAAAACTCCATTGTTGGAGTTACAACGGCATCCATCCAACCAGATCTGAGAGGATATTCCAGCAGTTAAGACAAGCAGAAAACTCGATTTTAACACTAATCCGAAATACCTCCAACAGAAATGAATGTTGAGCTTGAAGAAATCAGGTAATTTAGTGAACCACCTGATTGAGCTGATACCAGTTCTGAACGACGTGGCTCCGACCTCAGCGAGCCACGGCCCTCCGCCGTGTACCACAGCCGAGCAGATCTAGACCAGTTCGGTTGAGTAAAATTACTCTCCTCCGGCAGCAATGGATACACATTTGCCATACAGTGAAGACAGCCACGGACAATCTTTAGGACTAGATGAAGTATTTGGTTGGGTTTAGCTTCTGGGCCCTCAAATGAGCTCTGATGGCCCTCAAATGGTTGGGTTCACCATCCATTCCCAGTTGCTGCGTGTTTGTGTAGGGCCAATTCACCATGGAAGAGGTGAAAAACGGCATAAGAAAATGATGGGTTTAATTAGTAGATCCTTTCTCCGATTGTGATGGACCGATTCTCCTTGAATGGATTGAAGATCGGCAGAGGAAAGGTGGGTTTAAGATCCCCTTTCTCCGGTGAACATAAATCCTGTAGGAAGTCAGTCCACTTGGTGGCTGAAGAGATAAACAGATTCACAGATGAATCAAGTACTTTGGGTATAGATTGAAGAGAAAATTTTGGTGGGTTTGATCAGGAACAAGGATCATTCCCTTTCTCTCTCTAGAATTTCTAGAGGGAAGGCAGAGCCCCTCGAAAGCTGCCTTTCAAATTTTAATAGTTGGACCTCTTGCTACAGACTTCTTTCCTTTGTTTGTGCAATAGTTGCACTTTGTTTTCGTTATGATCCGAGTGTTACGAATTCTTTGTTGACGTCTCTACATGTGAGTCGGGGGTTGCACTTGATGGGGAGTGTTGAAAATTGTCCTATATCAGTTAATTATTTTCTCCAAAACTATTATATGAGTCTGGGCGGCCTCTCCACATGGTCAATTAATTTTGCAGCAAATTGGTTTAAAGTCCAAAAGAAGAGGTCCCAAAGTAGATTTAGTCCAGCTTAAGTTTCAGTGATGTGTAAAGTCCATTAATGAAAATATTTTGGAGTTTAAGGTCCGTGAAAAGACCAAATTGCCTTTAATGAGACAAGGGCCTTGTTTGGCTAACACAAAATATGTATTTTTTCGTGTTTTTCGATCTTGTTGCACTTTCATAGAGTACCCTAGGCTTTTAGGCACTTTCATTGGGTACCCTAGGCTTTCAGGCACTTTGATAGGATTTTAGGGTGTATTTTCCTATTATAGGGTTTTAGCGGTTTAGGCACTTTCATACGGTACCCTAGGGTTTTAGACACTTTCATATATAGGGTATCCTAAGATTTTAGGCACTTTCATGGGGTACCCTAGGGTTTTAGACACTTTCATATATAGGGTACCCCTAAGATTTTAGGCACTTTCATAGAGTACCCTAGGGTTTTAGGCACTTTCAACGCCGGTCAACCTTGGTCAACGCCGGTCAACTTTAGGAGGGGTTATTTGTAAATTTTTGACAGAATGTCCTTTAGACTTTAGAGGAAAATATTTATGTCCTTATTATAGCAAAAACCCTTATAGTATGCCCTTCTACTCAATTTACCCTTAATTTTAAGATGGATATAAAGTTTTCACCTAGTATCAGAGTAAGACCCACCTGTCCCACATTTTAAAATTTTACAATGTACACGTTGTAATGACCAGCAAAATGGCTACACGATGATAGACCACAAAAAAAGACTACATGTGATAGACGTGGCTGCACTTGAGGGGTGATATTAAGAAAATATAGTCCCACATTATTTGAGAGTGGAATAGATGATCACTTAATAATACGAAGTACTTCTCCACTCATGGTCAATTGGTTTTGAGTTCGATGTTTTACCACCAAGTTTTATTTTTTCGGGCAAATCAGCTTGAAATAAAAAAGAGGAAAACCGAATATACAACCTATAAGGGGCATACCCCAGGAGGGAAAAGAAAAATAAAACAATAACCAAAAGAGAAAGCCTACGCCAAATGGCTACGTAGGACTAGAGCAAATTGAACATTTGTTTCCTATCCATCTAATAGAGGGATATTAAACAAAATGCAAAATGAATACACTTAGGTGGTGTTCCACTTTAAGAAAAAGTGCTTTTTTTTCAAACGGAAGTAATTTCAAGCTCAAAATTTATGTATTTACGTAAATAATTTTTCTACCAATATGGATCTTGTTTGATAGATCTCATTAAGATCTTTTAAACGGTGCAAAAAAATTTAAAAATTATTTTTCATTTTCATTATATTTGAGTTTGAAATTACCTCCGTTTGAAAAAAAAATCATTTTTTCTTAAAGTGGAACACCACCTTAGTGCACCATACTAACAGGAAAAGAGCTAGCACTGGACTTGGAGACAGCCCTTGCAGTATTCAAATAGCAATCAAAACAACATCATGACGTACAGCAGAAAGCTGCTATCAGACAACAGTCAAAAACCACCAAGTTTCCACCACTGCATTTTGTAAACCCGATCGTGGATTTGTTACATTAATCTGAAGCATTCATTTTGTAGGATTCGCAGAGTAGTATATTCACACAAAAAATTATCTTCATTGGACATTGATAGGTATATTAAAAATTAAATTTTAATTTGTTAAATGGACGGTACGATTCTTTAAAGTCAAATTGTCCACGGCCGTCTATATAAACCAAATTCAATTTTTGTACACATATCGATTTTCAATTAAGCTGATTTTTTGCGTGGGTATATACTGCAGATCCTACAAGATGAACAGTTTAGATCTCTATAACAGACTCGCGATGGGGCCAACAATAGGTGGTGGAAATCATGGTTTTTTCACCTAAGGTGGAAAGAATTTAATCTCTATTAGGTATCCCTACTAAATGACATCGCCACGTAATGCTCTGGATAATTGAGAAATTGTAACACAAGCATTGGGGGTGTCTTGTCTTTCAATCACCTAACAAAATTGTGTCATTATGTTTCATTGATCATTAAATTTATCTATGTGAGCAACGCCACATTGTACTCCGAATGGATTGGATAATGACTAGGGCTGCTCGCGGTCCGGTTCGGTTCGGATTTCTAAGAATCTAAGGACCGAACCGCT
The DNA here is from genome assembly GCA_018127125.1 of Rhododendron griersonianum. Classification (NCBI taxonomy): domain Eukaryota; kingdom Viridiplantae; phylum Streptophyta; class Magnoliopsida; order Ericales; family Ericaceae; genus Rhododendron; species Rhododendron griersonianum. The sequence continues at coordinate 16,289,496 of CM030799.1, read as the reverse complement.
AGTCACGGTTTTTATAAAATGAAATCCGTGTCCGAACCAAAAGTCCTACGGTTCGGTTCCAATTCAATCCGTGACTCGCGGATCGGTTACGGTTTTGTCCACGGATTTAGCAAAAATTAAGCTTAAGCATATATTCCACAGTAAAAGGGAAAAAGGTTACATTCAGAATTAAGTTTAACACCACTAGAAAGTACTTGTTACATAAACTATCAAATACCTACTTCAGAAATCAGATTCAAAAGAGTCTAAACACTAGTAAATTGTATCATTGTAGTAAATAACATAAATTTTTTTTAAAAAGACATGAACTACTAAAACTGAACTAGGATTACCCGTAATTTATAAAAAAAAGCTTCGATTTACCCCTATATTTCATATACTTCTACACTATATCCCATTATTAAGATAAAATACTACAATTGGTAGGAAAAAGTTTTAACATTATTAACAATTAATTATATAAATACACACATATATATTTATTATTTATTTATATAAAATAAATATCTCACGGTTCGGTTCGGTTAATCCACGGTTTCGTAATGAAAATCCGTGGACCGAACCGCGAGTCACGGTTTTCTAATTTTTCAATCCGTGTCCGGACCATTAATCCACGGACAAAATCCAAAAGGTACGGATCGGTTCGGTCCGGATTGGTTTCACGGTTCACTGAATTTTTTGAGCAGCCCTAATAATGACATTGCAATACGTACATGGCACTAATCATCATGAACTACAACAATTCTATAAGGTTCAAACTAAAGTGCGCATCTTTCCTACTGGGATTTGGTATATCTCTATTTTTATGCATTTCCAAATGTAGAATGGTTTTTTTTTGAGTCTTTATGCTTTATTTGGATCATTACTTGAAATTTTTTTTCCAACTCAAAAAACACATTATCCTTACTTTCAATCATTATTCTCATTTCTCTCTCCACTCATTACATTTATCTCCAATCATTATTCTCATTTATCTCTCTCCACTTATTACTCCTACCTCGAATTAGGAAAATGATATTGGCACTCCAAAAGTTGATGGAGGCACTCCAAAAAATAAAAGAAAATAGCTTTGGAATTACATTGATTTTGGAGTGCCTGCATCAATTTTTGGAGTACAAATATCATTTTCCCTCGAATTATTACCCTAAAATCTTTTTCCACTCATTACCAAAAAATCAAACCCAAATTTTTTCAAAACATGATCCAAACTAGGCATTATATATGCAAGAATCTGAAGACACGATCTTGCTATTGAAAAAACTTAGGTATAACCAGGGGCGGACCCACCCCACGTGCCCCAGGCCCTTTTTTTAAATTTTTTTTCTAGATTTTGTATATATGTATATATATTATATATGTCCTACATGTGCAAGAAGTGTGCGTGGTGCAGTGGAAAGTGGCACTCTATGAGAGTGAGAGGACACGGGTTTGAGCCCCCGCTTTGAGTTTTTATGGTTTTAGTTGTAATTTGTAGAGTGGAAACTGGTAAGTGGCACAGTGGCACTCTTTGGGAAAGAACTCTTTCTTTTTGTTTTTAGTCAAATTCTACAACTCTTTCACGACCAATGTTTCTCCCATTCTCCAACGTTTTCAATAATTTGTGTAGTATTCAATATGAACCTGCACATTATATTTGTACATTTTGGTTCCCGAAACTTGTACTTGTAGAGTTAATAATAGGAAAATAGATGATGAACATTTGATAATTTTGTTTTAACTCATATAGTCGAGTTGCGCAGTTTGCCCAAGTAGCTTTTATTAAAATACATATATACTTTAAAATTATTACATTATCATGAATGCTAAAATTATTTTGGTGTGAATCTGCTTAACTGTAACTCATATATTACTGCGTTACAAAAAAAATTGGTGTCCCCACTATGTCAAATTTTTGGGTCCACCACTGGGTATAACACCCAAATTCCAGTACGAAGGATCTGGGCCACCTGGCTCCGTTGAAGTACTGTGCCTTAATATGTTTGTTAATTTTCTTTTTTTAAATTAAAGGAATTAAAGGAGAGAAAAAGGAAATAAAAGTAACGAAGATAAACTCCAACCCTCGCCAATAAAAACCCTAGCAACTCTAACCTTATTCTCTCTCTCTCTCTCTCTCTCTCACTTACTTCTGACCTCAGTACTGCTTTTCAAACACAGTCCAAACAGATCTTCTGTATCTTATCATATCTGTGGTAGTATATGGTGACGAAGCTTGATCTTAGTAATTCCTTCCTTAGAGCTCGAATATCTGATCAGTATTAATTATTGTAAGAATAAATCATAGATCATCAATATCTTCCGAAAGCTTGAAGCTAGTTAGGTAGCTTAATTAGAGACTGTATAACATATATAATATAATACTAATAAGGTGGATCGAAGGCATGGAAAGAGATCACTTCCTGTGGAAGCAGCGTCGGAGGAGAAAAAAGAAGAACAACAGGATCTTCTTCACCATGTCTTGGAAGCAGGTGATTATGCATCAGCTGTTGTGGGTGGAAGAGACACGTCCACCAATACCATGGTTACTGGACTCACTCGTATCATCGGAACCTCCACCAGTACAACTCTTGATCATCAAGACTTTGGTAACCCAGCTCATCATCTGGTCCAATCAAGTGCTTCACAATCTGCCACGTCTCATGATCACCTCATGCAAGATCAAGGTACTTCTAACTCCATCAACTGTATGTTGTTGCGCGCTGTCCCATAATTTTAGTACTCTATTACCAAAAATTACGTCATTAATTTTCTAGATACCAAAAAAGAAAAGAAAAAGAAATGCTGGAGCACATAACTTTTTTTGCGAAATTTCGCACCATTTCATAGATCTCAGTGACTTCTTCAAATTGATGAAAGAGAATTTATCAAATTTAGATTTAAATACAGTGTTCTATTTCTTGATTCAACAAATGACACTGTTTTTGTAATCGACAATAATTATGAAATGGAGCCGGGGTGCTATATATATATAGGCGGACCCCCCTTTCCAGATTGAATTTCGGTGATCCGAGCTGCTCAATGTGTTCAGAACGTGATTTTGAAAGTATTCATGAGAAATTGAAAAAAAAATGACCGGAAAGGGTTTCATCCGAACAGTTTTTTATTAAACGATTCAAATAAAAACTACTCAAATCAAGTCCTTTGTGGTCATTTCTTTTGCTAATTTCTCACGGGTACCCTTAAAATCACGTTCTGATCGCATTAAGCGGTTTGGATCATCGAAATTCGATTGAAAAATGAAAGAAATAGGGAGGTCCGTATTTTAACTAAAATGCACCCCCTCACGCGAAACGGGTGAGGGGGTGCATTTTAACCAAGGAGGTCCGTATATATATATATATATATATATATATATAGAGTCCCCTCCTTGTAAGGGAGTTCTTACTTAGTTAAGTAATTAGGACTTCACATTTCTCGATCAAATTTCAATGATCCAAATCGTTGAATGTGTTTAGAACGTGATTTTAAGGGTATTTGCGAGAAATCAGCTAAAAATATGACCGAAAAGTGCTTGATCCAAACGGTTTTTCATAAAAATAGTTACATGCAGACTTTATGAAAAACTATTTGGATGCAAACACTTCTCGGTAATATTTTTAGCTGATTTCTCCCGAGAACCTTTAAAATTAAGTTCTGAACACATTGAACGATTCGGATTATCAAAATTTGATCAGGAAATGTGAAATCCTTACTTAAGCTAAGTAAAGACTTCCTTACAAGAAGTTTGGTGTGTGTATATATATATATACATGCACGGCCCTTCTAAACCGTTCAATGTGTCTAAAATGTTAAATGCAGACCTCATGAGTTTGACATTGTTCCCGATCAAATTTTGATGGTCTGAACCGTTCAATGTGTCTAAACGTGATTTTAAGGGTATCTGCGAAAAATTGGCAAAAAATATGATTGGAAAGGGCTTGATAAAAAAATGCTACAAATGCATTTAAGGTTTACAGATGCTAAAAATGATGGGAAATGATTTTGTCACCCCTTTTTTTGTTAACGCCACTCCCCTACAAGTGTACCAAAAATACATTTGCAGAGGAGTTGCGTTAACAAAAAAGGGAGTGGCAAAATCAGCACCCAAAATGATATATATGCTATGTATATCCTCTATGTCAAATTGATTTGTGGTGGAAAACGGAGAAGTAGTAATTACTTTTCCAAAACCCAAATTATAAGGTCATGTGTTAATTTAAGGTTTTCTGTTAGAGATGAACGGGGACGGATCCGGTTTTAATAGTGCGTTCTAACTAAGACTGTTTAAATTTCAGATTTAGCTACACGACAAATAAGCTTTTCAAACCCTTACTACTAATTTAATTACTTCACGCCAACCCACTTCCTCCCTCCTTTTTTTTTTTTCTTTTCATTTTTGTTCCAATCTGTTATTTTTAGTCAAAAGTTGGGGGTGATGTAATCTCGAAACTGAGAGACTTTCTTCTATGACTTTTGTTCTTATTCAAATCTCTCTCTTCTTTTTCAGTGTTTTTATACACATATATGTGTGTTGATAAGGAAAGAGATAAGCTTTGAGACCATATAGCTTCCGTGTTACATTCAAAGAACACAGGTGGCTGATGTAGATTCATTCAATTTAGTACGAAAACCAAATATTATATGGGTGTATATATATATATATATACGGACGGTTTCAGGGACAACTAATTAGACACTAAAAAAATACCTCATAGTTCCCGATCAAATTTTAATGATCCGAGCCGCTCAATGTGATCAGAACGTGATTTTAAGGGTATTCACAAGAAATCAGCCAAAAAAAATACCGGGAAGGGCTTGATCTGAGCAGTTTTTAACTTAGATTTGAGGTATTTTTTTGATGTTTAATTGGTTGTCCGTGAAACCGCCCATATATATATATGTGTATATATATATATATTATGGGTCCACGGAGTTGGTGGGTGCATATTCCCTACCAATTACTCAGGTAGGTTTCATTTTTTGGGAGAGACTACAAGAAAGTACTTAATTTCTTGTGGATTTCTAATTCTAGCATGAATGAATTGTCCTAGATTAGAATAAAGTGTTTTGTGCGTAAGGGCACAACACATACAGACACTCCTGTTTCCCCGCTAGAGCACGAGGATAATGGTCCCAAGAAATTAATACAAGTGTGCGTGGACCCCAACTGTATGAGTTAATAATACAAGAAGAGGGGAAAAAAAAAAAAAAACCACAGCACACACACTAGTGTTCCCACCGTTGAGTTCAGTGTATATAGCTAGGTTGCTTTCCGTAAAGTGCTTGATCTGGTTCTCTGTCTTAGGCTTCCTCTTGGAAAGAAACGGAGTGTGTGCGCGCGTGTAAATCATGTCTTTTTTTCTAGACATGCTTATTGTTTATGTCCCAATTTCAACTAAGCGTCTGTTCAAAAAATTTCAACTAAGCGACTCTTGTACTTGTCTAGTAGGTGGCAATCCTCTTTTATGGTTCTAAACTTCTAATGTATACTTTTGCCAAATGTCAATCTTCTAGCCGGCCAAATAAGTGTCGGTCCATAGTTTTTTTAGACATGTCTTTAGCGTGCATGCCAAAAGAGTTAGATCAAAAAAAAAAATCTCACAAGATTTATCCTTTCATGACCTACGATTTTGGTCATTTTATAATTTCTCCAACCCCGAGCCAGATCTTTCTTTTTTCTAATTATACCACCTTGGTCAATTAAGAGCATCTTTGATGCCCTTCGATACTGATGCTATCTCAGTTGCCCATAACTCTTACATCTCATTAGGAGCACTACAACAAAAATTGTATAAGGGGACGAATTTTTTTCGCCGGCAAAGAGGCAAAATTCGTTGCCAAAGGAATTGGCTACGAAAAAATTCATCGCCACCATTCGTTGACTTTAGTTTCACGCAAAAAGTCTCCTGACGATGAATTTTGTATTTCGTCGGCTTTTTGGCTTTTGGCGAGGAATTTTTTCATCGGCAATTTTTTTTTTGACAACGAAAAAAAAATTCGTCGTAATGCACATTTTTCCGAAAAACAAGAACACCCTTCTTCTATGGTAGCGCCATTTTCAGCCCCTACCAAGTTTCGAACCCTGTTCCTCTTGCATGCACGACATGAACCCAACCACTACACTAGCACACAACTTGTTAGCAAAGGCATAATATTTATTATAGATACTTTTTACAACTTGTTTTTTTTCCTAACCACCACCACACCCCCAATACAACCGCCACCACTTCGCCACCACTTCACCACCACCAAAGGTGAGACCTCAACCACTGCACCACCACCATCACTCCTCCTCCTCCTCCTCCTCCACCACCACCACCACTACAACACAACCACCACGACCACCCACACCACTCCACCCCTCCTGAGCGTGAAAGTAAGGCTCCATTTGGATGAAAAAGACACTTAATGACTTATTTTGTCATTATTCAAAAAAAAATTGCATTTGTTAATTTTGCGTCAAATTTTTGTGACTTATTGATTCGTCTCGATGAGAGGAATTGAAAAGGTATAAAATTTTAATCAAAACTTTAATTTTTTTTTAAAAAGACAACAATAAGTCAAAAAACTGCGAGTTTTTTTTTTTTGGGTAATTTAGCTTGAAATTAAAAAAGGTTAACCGAATGTACAGCCTACAAGGGGCATACCCCAGGAGGAAAAGAAAAGGGAAAACAACAAGAATGAAAAAAGTACGGTAACCATGCACAACCCGCATGGAGAGTAAAATAAGTGACATAGGCAATACAAATGGGTCTGAGTAGAGCCATGTAGTAAATGAAATGAGGTGAGGCGAAGTGTAAATACTTCCTGGCACAACCCGCCAGGCTAGGAATTAATGTAAGTAAAGTAGATAGTCTTGGTTAACGATGACCACATGATAACCTGCGCTGAGGAGAGATCCTCCTCCTCCAAGGCTGGGATAAGAAATCCAAGAACCGAGAAGCCCCTCACCTCGAAGCTAGCATAATACCCACTCAAAAGAAGTCAACTACTACAGAGGGACTCGGACCGAGAGGTTCGAACTGGAGATGTCGGCATCCGACAAGGCTACCCTGCTAAGCACCCTGCACACCACGCCCATTCCAACCAGACTACTACATCCTCGCCCAAATCCCCTAGGCTCGCTAACCACAATAAGCGGAACAGGAAGAGGACCACCAAAAGTAACCCCCAAACCTCAAGTGGACCAAGCTGCTCTTTTCGATCAGTGCAACCACTAAATCTAATCAGAAACAGACTGCAAAACTACCCCTTTCGATCAGCAAGGATCCACCAATCTAGTCAATGATAGCTCCGGCAACTACCTCTTTCGATCAGACTCATCCATAATCTGATCATCGGCACCCACAGCTGCTGCTACTGCGAGATAGCCCCTTAACTAGGATAATCCAATCTAATCGATAGCAGCCACGACCACAAGAATACTACGCAACTCCTCAGGGCTAAAAGCACTGGCTCAAGGGATACAGAGGGCTCTACGAAGAGCCCGCCCCCGATTTCAGTCCAACAGATGACTGCCTATCGGGGGTTGCAAAATCTAACAGTAAACTGGCCCTTAAGTCCAGCAACAATATGACAATAAATAGATAAGTGCAAAGAGTATGGCTGCATTGCATAATGGTAAAGTAAGGGATACTACCCCCACTGCCCGAGCCACTAGCCCGCTTGCCTGCCCGGGCGGGCTGATGCCTGCCGCTGCCCGAGCCACACAGGATGGCCTGCCCAGGCTGGCTTGCTTGGCTGTTCTGTGGCTGGGTTGTTTGTTGGCCGGGCTGGCCTAAAAAAGCCAGGTGCCCGGGCTGGGCTGACGCCTTCTGCTGCTGCTGCCCGGCTGGCTGGGATTGCCCGGGCTAGCTGGGTGGCCTGGCTTGGCTCACTCCGGCCGGAGTTCACCGCCAAGCAATAAAGCCACGGCTGTGATGGAGGCCACGGCGGCTGGAGGCCACGGCGGTGATGGAGGCCACGGTGGCTGGAGGCCACGGCGGTTGTTCGTGGTGGGAAGAGGAACCCACAGTGGAGTGACCACTGCCGGCGGCCTGTTGAACGGCCGGATCTGAACGGGCCAGATCTGGACGGCGCCGCCCCCAATGGCGATTGCTGTACTGGCCGGGCCTGAGACGGCCGGCCGTGGGTGGAACGGCCTTCGAAGGCCAGTTGTGGACTGCTGCGGCTAGCTGTGGTAGTCGGATGAAGGTCGGCTTCGTGGTGTTGCCGGGTTGAGGTTGATTCAGATCTGCTCAAAGTAGATCTGAGATAGAACCCACCGGTTCACGGCGGGGTTGAGGTAGGACGAAGCCATGGCGATGAGCTTCAGACCGGAGTGGGAGGGCGGTGGAGGAGAGCCCCTGTCGTGCGAGGGGCTCCCTTGCCCGACATGGCTGCTGCTGCTGCCAACGTAGTGGGAGACCGGCGTGGTGGCCAGGCGTACACCCTTAGCCCGTAGCTGCTGCTTCTGATGGCCAGTGGCCTTGGCTGCTGCTGTTGGTGGCCGGCCGGAGGCCTGGCTGCTATGGCTGGGGGCTGCCTGGCCGAAGGGTTGCTTTCTCTCTCTAAGCTAGAGAGAGAAGCTCTCAAAAAAACTGCGAGTTTTTATCATAATGTTTTATTTTTTCGATTTCTCTCATAAAAAAAATTCATAAGTCAAAAATTTGACGCAAAACCAACAAATGCGATTTTTTTTTGACTAAAGACGAAAAAATAAGTCACTTTCTTTTTCATCCAAATGTAGCCAATTCTTAGGCTCCCTAGTGACTAGTCCCCATCATTTTTTTCATTTATCTTTTTATGATCAGGTATTTGAGTTAGAGTTAATTACGCACATTTCAATTAGTTGTAAAAAATAAAATTTAATGTCCACTATTGACGACGAAATTTGAAATTTGTCGCCCGAGGGTACTTATTGCCGACGAAATTTAAAATTCGTCACCTATGGGGGTACTAATTGGCAAGGAATTTTAAAATTCGTCGCCTATGGGTACTTATTGGCGATGAAATTTAAAACTCCTTGCCTATGGGTACCAATTTCGTCGCAAAAAAGTATGAATTTTTTTCCTTGAAAAAAAAATCACTTTTTACGACGAAAATCCAATTTCCTCGCCAAAAGGTGTCATTTGGCGACGAATTTAGATTCTTCACCAGTTTTCGTCACAATAGACCATTTTTGTTGTAGTGGAGGTTAGAAGTTCGAGTCTCTCCCCACCTGCATATAGGTGTTCTTCCCTTACAAATTTTTTCTTTTTTTTCTTTGTTTCTACCATATAATGAGCTTATTTCTTGAATTGGTTGAGTTGTAATTGGACTTGGTTATCTCGAGGACTCTCACAATTAATGATGTCGTGTCCCGAATTTGTACTTTGTATTTTATATCTGATATAAAATAATCTCTTCTATCGATTGAAAAAAGAAGAGCATCTTCGATATATTGATACACTATTTAGGGTATTAGTGGTGTCTTGACAATCAACAAATAAACGTATTTTAGGTACTCCAATAATTACATTATCTTATGTGCTAGAGTGTGTTCGTTTAAGTTTGTATGTGTTACGATGTGAGTCAAGTTTTAAGAGTTTTCGGAATTTGTTGAGAAGAGATACCACACTTTTTAAGTAACCCATTAAAGTACTCACCTAGATAATAAATTAACGATGTCTTAACACACAAACGTGGCACCGTTGTTATCTTAATACACCATTTAACACATTAATTAAAACACACAAACGTAGAGAGACTAATTGAAGATGGTCCAGATTGGTCTAACTAATCCTCTGAACTAGTCTGAACTTTAAAGCAACCGCGAATGACAACCGACACTTTCGCTGACAAAGTTGGAGATGCATGTGGGATTTAGTTCCACCAACTTCTTTCAAGTGTCTTAAGGAGTTACTTTATTTACATAAATTTGGAGGATTTGATCGATATTTTGCACGTGTTGGGTCTATATTTAGGGCGTTCACATGGAGTTAGAATTAGTAGAAAAGTTTTATCGATCTGTTTGTTTAAGAGAAATGGAAGATCGAAACTCTAGGTATTGGTTCTATTAAGAGAAATTTTTAGTGGGTTTATTTAGCAACAAATCCTTTTAGATGGCATTAGCCTTTTATTACCTTGTGAAATAGTAATGATGGAGACATGTACACTATACTTTTTTTTTGAACGGCGAAGAAGAAAATTTTATTAAGAGGAGGAAAGAAAGAAGTACAAAGATACGTGTATATTACAAAGGCTATATAAAATAATTCATATATATGTTCGGAATCATCTGATGCTCGTGGATCTTATCTTTGTCTGGATATCTACACACGAAATTTTTAAAATTTGTGTGCCTATTCCAAAAATGAATATTGAATGCAATAAATAGCCAATATGAAGTACAGTTATTGATCATCATGCAAGATATAAGTACCTGACTACGTTCTTATTGGCTGAATGGCATTACTTACATTGTATATATATGTATATGTAAAGGGAATATAAGGAGAAGCCGGCATTACAGGGGAGTAAGACAAAGACCATGGGGGAAATGGGCCGCTGAAATAAGGGATCCAAAGAGAGCAGCCAGAGTTTGGCTAGGAACGTTTGAGACAGCGGAGGATGCAGCCCTTGCTTACGATGAAGCTGCTCTTAGGTTCAAAGGCACTAAAGCTAAACTCAACTTCCCTGAAAGAGTTCAACTCATGGGTACCAATATTATTACATCTTCTCCTACAAGTGATCAATTCGGCTACTTCCCCACTAGCAGTAGTCACGAGACCAGTAGTACTACTACTCATGGAATCAATAATCCCCCTTCTCCTCATTTTTCATTGATCTCATCGTCGCAACAAGAAACCTATCCGGACCTGTTTCACTACGCACAGCTTCTTTCTGGCAAAGATGTTGAGTTCCCGTGCTTCGGTTCAACTCTCTCTGATGATCAACCAGACTTCGGTAATTTGGAGGCTTCGAGTACTGCACCATCGTCCTCGATTGCTTCCTCAGATCATCAACACCAGCAGCAGCAGCAACAACAACAACGACCACAAGGGAAGCACTTTGGTATTGACAAGTGGCAACCTAAGTGAGTAGCATCTTCGATATTGTGATTAGGATTGTTATGATTACTTTGGAGGTTTCATTTCAATTCTGTAGTCTTTGGAAGCATGCAAAAGGAGAACTTTTGTTCTACTACTTGATGAAGGAGGTCCAGGATTGAGGAGCTTGTGCGCGCACTGAAGATACGTACGTAGCGCCAGATGTTTTAACTTTCAGCTTTTTCCCAAGTATTGGCATCAATGGCATGGTTGCCAAATTTGTTTGTTTTGCTTTGCTTTGCTTTCTATTTAAGTTGCTTGTGACTTTAATTTGAGGTATTTGAGTTGTATCATCCTGCTTGTCCAATGAAATTTTGAATATCTTTAAAAATGTGTTAACTTACTTCTGATAGATTACGGGGTATAGTGTTTCTACTAACCAATAAGTTGTCAACAAAAACTTTTTGGTTTTGTCCTTATTAAACGTGTTTGTTAGTTTTTTGTTTTGGGTAAATCAGCTTGAAATAGAAAAAAAGGCTAACCGAATATACAGTCTACAAGGAGCATACCCCAGGAGAAAAAGAAAAAAAAAAGAAAAAAAAAAAGAACTTTGAAAACGCCTAAGCCAAATGGCTACAAGCCTAGTAGACGAATGTTTCAAGCCCCTCTAGATAGAGGGGAAGGAAACACTCGACAAAAGAATTGGTTTGTCTCGATGAAAGAATTCAGAAAAAATAAAAAATTATGACATTTACACAAGTATATTGGAAAATATCCAAGGAAAAACTCAAAAAGTTAATTTTTTTAGATTTTTTCTTGAATATTTCAAAAAATAATTGTCTAAAATTCATAATTTTAACTTTTCCGATTTCTCTCGTAGAGACGAATCAATATTACATAAAAGTTTAGCGCAACACTAACAAATGCAAAAAAAAAAAAAGATATCAAAAAGTTATGATCCACACGTTATTGGTTATGGGAAACACCCGCCTTTGCAAAGTGCACATGCACCTTTTATGGCTACTACTAGCTTACTTATATTCAAAACAAAGTAAACAAATAATTATGACCGTACATTAGGGGTATCTTTTTTTTTTTTTGTGTGTGTGGGTAAAACAGCTTGAAATAGAAAAAGAGGCTAACCGAATATACAGCCTACATTAGGGGTATCTTCCTTCTTTGGTTTGAGGGTTTCGAATTTAATTCATAGTGCTACCAACTATATTATATGGTCAAGTTCATACAAAAAAATTTAGGTCTTTCACAAATTAGTCCACATGTGCATAAGCTGAATTGAAAATCTTAAGAAATCAAAATCAAAAATTATGACGCTACATTTTAACTATGAAAATATTTCGAAACAAAACCCCAGAAGCTATGATAGAAAGGAAATTCTTTTTAACAGCCTAAAAGAATATTCCATTGATCTCAAAAGAATAAGAAAGAGGTTGTCATTCTGAGGGAATGGCAAGGCAGCTGCTCTTTGTACCTTGTTCAGAGATTTGTAGACACCCCAATTTGGCCTAACGATTATTTCAAGTCCTACCTTGGGGACCATCCCAATGATGAATGGATACAGTGATTGCTGATTGACTTCTCGTGAACCTTAGGACTTTTGGTGAGTACTTTTAGCCACTTAGAGGACCCAATTCAGAGCCAAATAGCCTTTTAGATAGAAATACAGTATCCCAGGAAAATCTATCTTTCGGCCGTAACATTAATCTCACGGTCTCAACATCATTCTTTCACCCGTGAAACATATTGCTTGAAAATCTCCCTGAGAGATTGATTCCTCGGCAACCAGATCGATTCTTTGGCCGCCCAATCCTTTCCTCGGCTGCCAGATCCTTTACTCGGCTGCCAGATCCTTTACTCGGCTGCCAGATCATCTATTTTCCAGATTCTGGAATGTTCAGTCATTCGTTTGATCGACACACCAAACCCTAGCAGCCACAACACGATGCTTAACTGAAACCACATTGAATAAGGCCAACAAACTAGATATCCAATGCTTATATCTCCTCACTCTACTCCTCCCTCGGAGCCTAAATCTCCAACATTCTAAAAGCAATAGTGGGGCCACAACTCCCTCTCCTCTCCCTCACAAGGTACTTCCTAATATTTATTACCTCCTCTCGCAAGAAAATTGGGCTCAATCCCACAACTCACAGGTTCACACATATAGTGGCACACTCAAAAGTCATGAAGCTTATACGAAACCATATGCAGATTCCAATAAGAAACCATATGAGCCGCTGCCACAGAGAACAACTTAAGATTAAGATATTTACCTTGTATATAGAGGTACTAGCAGCCAAGTAGCCCTATTGGTGACCTATTGCGTCCTGCCCAACAGTGTAGCCAGGAGTAATTGCAGTCATAACTCTACACTTGGCATCTTCCTGTCAAATCTGCCCCATTGGACAGAGTATACCCTGCTAAGATAGAAGCCATAACCAAACACCAAGACCAAAACCAGATATCTCATAGTAACAACAATATGATAATTAAGAACCATTAAGATTCCACTCATGTGCAACCCAGTCTGCCCTAGATGGTGGTAATGTGATGAATGATAAAAGCCTTGCCCTCACCATTGAATAGATTTTATGACCAACCACCTCCAAAGTACAAGATTTACCGTGAAATTTCCTCACATTCCTTTCAATCCAAACTTTTTTTTTTGGGTAACTTAGCTTGAAATTAAAAAAAGATTAAGCGAATGTACAGCCTACAAGGGGCATACCCCAGGAGGAAAAGAAAAAGGAAAAAAACAAGAGTGAAAAAATTGCGGTAAACCATGCACAACCTGCATGGAGAGTAATGAAAAGTAATGACATGACAAAGCCATGTGTACTGAGATAAATGAAGTGAAAATGAACTAGAAATTGAACTTCTACTGGCACAACCCGCCAGGCTAGGGAATAAAGTAAGTAACGTAGATAGTCATGGTCAACTGTGACCGCGTGATAACCAGCGCTGAGGAGAGATTCTCCTCCTCCAAGCTGGGCTAAGCAAACCAAGAACCCTGACGCCGTTCACCCCGAAGCAAGCATAATACCCACTCAATAGAAGTCAACTACTACAGAGGGACACGGACCAAGGGAGGACGAACTGGCGATGACGGCATCCGGCAAGGACCCTGCTAAGTACCCTGCACACCACGCCCATTCCAACCAGACTACTACAACCTCGCCATATCCGCTAGGCTCGCTAACGACTCTAAGCGGAACAGAAGGAGAGACCGCAAAAGCAGCCACCCAACCCCAAGCGGACCAATCTGCTCTTTTCGATCAGTGCAGACCACTAACTCTAATCAGAACCAGACTACGAAGCTACCCTTTCAATCAGCGAGAATCCACCAATCTAGTCAAGATAACTCCGGCAACTACCATGCTCAATCAGACTCAATCCATAATCTAATCATCGGAGCCCACAGCTGCTGCTACTGCGAGATAGCCCCTTAACTAGGAGAATCCAATCCAAACAAAAGTTGTCACGACCACAGGAATACTACGCAAAACCTCAGGGCTAAAACCGCAGGGTCAAGGGATAAAAGGCTCAACAAAAAGCCTGGCCCCCGATTTCAGTCCAACAGATGACTGCCTATCGGGGGCAGCAAAACTAACAGTGTACTGGCCCGAAAGTCCAGGAACAAGCTAAAAGCTAGTGGAGTACATTGGTTTACAATACAGAAACTTCCCCCCTGCCCGAGCCCCCCAGCCAACTTACCTGCCATCGGGAGACTGCTGGCTGCTGGTGCTGCCTGCTGCCTGCGGCTTGGCCCGGGCTGGCTGCTCGCCCGGGCTAGCTGGATGGCCTACGCAGCGGCTGGTCGAAGGTTGGCTTGTAACGCCCGGGCTGAAGCTGCTGCCTAGCCTCTGCCCGAGCAGAACAAACACTACTGCCTCCCCCGCCCGAGCCACTTACTGATGGCCTGCCTGGGCTGGCTGGTTGGCTGGTTGCCCAGGCTGTATGCCCGGGCTGGATGCCCAGGCTGGCTGAAAGGAAGCTGGTACGGTGCTAGGCTGGACTCACCAGGCTAGTTATGGCTGACTGCCACGCTGTGGCGATGAGCCATGGCTGTTGAGCCACGGCCCGGGCTGCCTGACAGTGGCGGTTGACGGCGGCTGATGAATGGAGGTCACCTGAGGCAGGCCACCTCACGGCGGCTGGGTTGAGCTGGAGATGGTGGCCATGGCCACGGTGGGTTAGCCACGACCTGCGCCACTGCCCGGGTTGTTTAGATCTGCTCTTCTAGATCTCAGTGGTAGTGAAGCGATGTTGCTGTGCCACTGTACGAGCACAAATTGAAGCAACAGGCCCTCATCTCCGGTGAGGCTTGGTAGAGCAAGAACAAACCGTAGCTTCGATCCAGTGGTTACGGACCAAAGCTACGCCCAAGGCTATGCGGTGACCGGGCAGTAGTGGGGAGCGGGCTAGATCTGCTTGTTGTTGTTGCTGTTGGTGGCCGGCCCGTGGAGCTACCCGGCGACCAGGGGCTGGTAAAGCCACAGCGGTGATGGAGTCGTGGATGGTGGCCGGACCAGAGGGAGGCCGGACAAGATAGAGGATGGTCGAACCCGATCTGGCCGGAGCTTTTGGTACGGCCTGAGGTTGCTGCTTGTGGGTGGCGATGGAGGAGAGCACTCCCTAAGAAGGGTTGTTCCCTTGCCGTCTTGCTGCTACTGCTGCTGGCCGGAGGTGGGAGCCCGGCGGCCTGCTGCTGCCTTGTTGTTGCTGACCCAGATCTAGATCTGGCCTGTACGGGCCAGCCTTGTGGCTGCTGCCGGCTGTCGGTTGGCCGGACGGACCAGAGGTGGCCGGCTGTGGTTTGGCCGGACCAGAGGTGGCCGGAAGTGGAACCTCACAATCGGCTTGGTGTTGAATTTGTGAAACCCAAACCTGGTTTGGGGGTTTTGCAAAAATCTGATGTAAAATAAATCAGGGGAGTGCATTCTCTCTCTATTCGTAGAGAGAGAAGCTCTCAACCCTGTTAGGGTTTTCTCCTTGTTTTAGCTGTTCGTTCAATCCAAACTTGGTAGACAGTAACTGTGAAGATCAGTTTAGAAATTACAGCCTGAAAAGATTTGCCCTTAACGTTGGAGAAAAAGTGATCCACTCAGCCAATGTTCTGGAATGCCAAGAAACATGGATTTTGGAAAGGATGATGTTCCATACCTGTTGAGAGAATGGACAGTTAAAGAAAAGATGGTCATGACTTTCACTTCCCTGGCAAAAACTACACTGAGGGGAGTGAGTGAGGCCAAATAGCATTAGTCTATCCATAGTGGATAGCCTATTCTGAATAGCCAACCACGTGATAAAGCTACATTTGGGAATGTGTCCCGAGAACCACACCAGTTTATGCCACACAACTTTGGGAAAGGGAGAGAGAATTTGTCCCAAAGGGAGGAAATTGAGAATTTACCAGTAGGGGTGAGAGTCCACCTGGGTTTGATCATCCCCAAAACTATAGCAGCCCATTTGTGACAGCAAAATAGCCAAAATAGCAATAACCATGCGATATGAATAAAGCCGTAGCAGGTTCAACCACAAAACAGCAGCAGCAGAGTAATACTTTGGCATAACAGAAGCAGAACTGAGCAGCAGCATGTACATGCATTGTAGAAAATGACAGCCCCTTATGGCATTGTAGAAAACAACAGCATGCAGTGTGACGGGAATTCTTCTTATCTCATTGAGCTCAATAGTTTGTGTGACGGGAAATGCCCAGCTTGAGTTGTGAATAATGTGAGACACAGGAGCATCCTTGGGGATACCAGAATCATAGGCTATTCTGGGACCAAAAGTTGCCATCAACGGGCTAAGGGGATGCCAATTGTCATACCACAAGAAAGTGGACTGACCATCACCTAGCACTCTCAAAAGGTTGAACCAGAGGTCTGAGGTTCAACATTTTCCTCCAAACCCATGTGCAATTCCCAGGAATTCTCAGACTCCAAAAGTTCCTCCCTTTTATTAAGTATGACTTGACCCATTGACACCACATGGACTATTCCCCACCAGAGATAAGGAACTAAATGTGCTTGGCAATGGCAGCCTTGTTCCAAACATGCATGGATTTGAAGCCAAGACCCCCTTCCTCTTTGGGGGAGAAAAGGTGCTCCCAAGAAACCTTAGCACCAGTTTTCTTAAGGTCAGGGCCAGACCAGAGGAAGGCCCTCAGGATAGACTCAACTTCCTTAATCACTTCATTTGGAATTATAATTAAAGAGGACCAGTAAGTTTGGATGGAGAATAGAACATTCCTTATCAACTGCACTCTGCCTGCATAAGTTAGGTCCCTGTTAGTCCAAGACTTAGTTTTAGCAACAATGCTATCCACTAGACGCTAGCAGTCTAAGGCTTTAAGCTTGGTGGAGATCAGTGGCACTCTAGGATATCTAACAGGTAGAGTGCCTTCTTCAAACCCTAAGACATTTAGAATGGCCAGTCTAGAACTTAGGTTAACTCCAGAGAAATAAATGCTACTTTTCCCAGGGCTTGGGGATAAACCTGACAAGGCCTGGAACTCATTGAGTGCATCTTGAATGTGATTGACTGAAGTCAGATCTCCCGTTCAGAAAATCATGAGATCATCAGCAAAGCAGAGATTAATAAGTTTGGTATCACCACATCTCCAATGAAAATGGAAATCTGGAAGAAGGGATTTTTCCCTAAGGAGACAAGTGAGAACCTCCATCACGATAACAAATAGATATGATAACAAGGGGTCTCCTTGTCGAAGCCCTCTCTTCCCAAGGAAAAAACCAGTTACTTCACCGTTAATACTAAGAGAGTAATTAGCAGTGGTGACACAGGCTTGATAAAACCAGTTATTAAAACTAGTTAATCACCGTTAATAAAACCAGTTATTTTTTTATTTTTTTATTTTTTTTGGGTAAATCAGCTTGAAATAAAAAGGGGCTAACCGAATATACAGCCTACAAGGGGCATACCCCAGGAGGAAAAAGGAAAAGGAAAAAGAAAAGGAAAAAACTTAGAGAAAGCCTACGCCAAACGGCCACATAGGACTAGAAGTAAATAAAACATCTATTTCCTATCCATCTAATAGAGGGATACAAAACATATGGCAAAAAGATTACACAAGGTGCAACCTGCCTAATAAAAAGCCAACAAGACAATAGGAGTAACCAATTTACAAGTTACTGTGATACAACCAAACAGAAGCAGAAGCAGAAATAGGGAACAGTGCAGTAGCAGAAGGCTTCAAAATCACAGTTGACTTGAAGCTTCCCCTCACGGCCAAGAGTAGGCCAGCAGGCAGCAGCACAGTTTAGCAAGATAGTAGCAGAAACAGGCCTTGCATTAGCAGACTGGCAAGCAACAAACAGCAGCAGTTGGACTTCACCCACGGATATACCATTCATGGGAATAAGCCCTCTAAGGACAGCCATAACAGAACATCATAACAGCGGCAGCAGACCGATTAGTAGCAGCAGAATAGCCGCTGGTGCAAAAGAACCACACATGCAGCCAAATGATACTAAACATAACAGCATAACAGATCAGCAAACAGCAGTAGATGCCGAAGTATACAGCAGATTGCATATTGCAGGAGCAGTAGAACAGCAAGGACAAGCTAAAAGATGCCAATGAAATCTAGGGACAAGCCCCCTAGGAAGCAAATACTCTCCAAGGGACAACCCTCCACGGATAGGTCCATACCAATTGAAAGCTACTACAAAGCCACGGGACAGCCCCCCAATGATAGGCCAAGATGAGATAGGGATATCAAATAAAGCAGCCAGCAGCTATAACAGGACAGTAGCAAGCAGTTTTTTTGGGTAGCAAGCAGTTGCAGTAGCCATAACAGACAACAGTCAGTAATTAGCAACTGGTTAGTAGAGTACAGAAGCAGAAAACACTAGCAGGAAGCTCCAAAATGTATGAGGACTAATGCAGGAAGCTCCAAATGCCGTGAAATGAAGCCTCACAGCTTAGAACTCACTATAGGACAGCAGCAACAATAGCAGGTGTAGCAAAGGACAAGGTTGAATCCAGGTTCTTGGTGAATACTGCCATGGGAACAGCCATTACTCAACAAGACGCACAGAACTTGTAGATTACAGCCATTACCCAACAGCTCAAGTATAATAGAAAGAGTTAAAGTAACAGAAAAAGACAATATCATTTCCCTTTTGCAGTTTGGTGCTAACACCTCAACACCCTTGAAAGACTCACATCTCCCACTCTACTTTTCACTGGAATACAAAAGGGCCAGGATCCACCAACTCCCTCCACTTGTTCTCACATGATTCCCCCGCTATTTATTACCTCCTCTCTAAAAAAAGGATGGAGCTCAAACACACATCTAACCGGGATGCACACAATATACGAAGGCACTCAACCCATGGAAAGCCTAACCACTCCACACAAGAGATTAAGATATATACCTGTTATATAGAAGTAATAGCAGCAGCAACACAGCAGCCAAAGCAGATTCAGAACAATCAGAAACTGTTCCCAACTGATGCAGCCTTCAACCTTGAAGAACCGTTCAACTTTGAAGAAGCTCCCAACCTTTGAAGGAGAAATAGGAGTCAAGTAACCTCCCTTGAACATCATTTGAACCACACTAGCAGTTAGGTGATCAACCTGCCCAACAGAATCATACAACCAATCAGACATAGCAACTATCAAAGTACATTAGCTTACAACATTGTTCCATTCATTTGCAATCAACTCTACTTGTGAGTGAGGAAAATTGGAAAGTGATAAAAGTCTTGCTCTGACCATGTTGTAAATTTTTTGAACAACTATCTCCCAAGGACAGGATTGATTTTGGAATTTCCTCAAATTTCTCTCAATCCAGATATGATAAACAGTTACTGTAAACCCCAATCTAGTGATTACACTTTTAATAGTTTTGCCCTTAAAGGTTGATAGGAGAGCTACCCAGTCTGCCCAAGATCTAGCAGGCCAAGTAACATGGAGTTTGGCCTGAATGGTATCCCACACCTGGTTGGAAAATGGGCAATTAAATAAGATATGGTCGTGGCTTTCACTCCCTTGACACAAACCACAATGTGGAGGAACATTCAGACCAAATGACACGAGTCTATCAGCAGTGGCTAGCCTATTCTGAATGGCAAGCCATGTGACAAAGTTGCATCTTGGTACATGCGCAGAGAACCACACAGCCTTATGCCACAAGACCTTGGGAAAGGGAGTTCTCAACTTGTCCCATAGGGAGGCAATTGTGAACTGCCCGTTGGAAGTAAGAGTCCACCTTGTTTGATCAGCTCCAGTAAACCTGGATTGACGAGGAATGCAGGAAGGAAAAAGGCCTGGGGAGCTTCTCTCTCTAACCTAGAGAGAGAAAGCTTTCCCACGGTCTGGCCACCATCAGCTCCGGCAGGTTATCGCCGGTAACAGCAGCAAGGACGGCAAGGGAACGTCCCTTCTTAGGGTTAGTTCTCCTCCAGCGCCTCCCACTCTCGTATACACCACATCCGGCCATTCATTGGTCGGAATTTCAGATCTGGTTCAAGGCTCCAGCCGAGAATCCCCAACGGCCAAGCTCACCACAGGCCACGTTCGGTCGTGGGTACAACCGTGGGTCATCCTAACGGCGAAGCCCACAGCCGCAGGTACAGGTTAGCCATGGCCGAAGCGTTAACCCAGTCGCCGCCGCCGGGTACGACTGTGGCGTCCATGGTCGGATTTTAACCCCTCCAACGGAGGAGGGTTCGTCCATGGTCGGAGGTGGGTGCCCCAACAGCCATGGCCGCCGGTCACGGTTTCAGATCCAGATCTGGCAGCCATGGCTACCCACAGCGACCAACCACCCACTGGTCCGGCCAGCCCACGGCTTGCCAACGCTGGTCCGGCCAAACCACAACCGGCCTTCTATAATCCGGTCTCTGCATACTCCTCCATCAACAATCGGGAGCTGCGGTGGTTTCGAGTTCGAGCCACGGTGGCTCGCCGGCTTCGAGGTAGGCTGCCGGAGTCAGTCCGGCCGTCACAGATCATGGCCCGGCACGGGCCTTACGTCATCGGGCAGTCCTTGAAGGTCAAGGCCAGATCATCGCAGCCAGTGTGCTCGTTATTCAATGTGCGATTTGCAATTATCTACTACTGTGCACTGGCTGTTATTGTTATCGTTTATGTTTTCAGTTGTATGATTTGCGAGGACTTCGAGGGCCTCGGATTGTACCCTATACCGACGGGTTGTGTCGGGTATTTACTGCTTTTGCCACTCCCGTGTCTAGGTTCCCTGTTGTACGTTCCATTCCTTGGGATAGATTGTTCGACGGGGGCATGAACACGGGCAACCCATGTAGCCACTTGGCGCTCTTTATATTTTTTGCTTTGTCTTACCTGGGGTATGCCCCTTGTAGGCTGTACATTCGGTTAACCTCTTTTATTTTCAAGCTAACCGCCCTAGGGCTTTACCCAAAAAAAAAAAAACTTGGATTGACCCAGAGATGGTAAAGTGTTTCTCACTTCATTTAGTTCAAATGTTTGGGTAATGGGGAACACCCAATTTGAACCATCCATAATGTGAGAGACAAAGGCATCACGTGGGATGCCAGAGTCATACACAATTCTAGGACCAAATCTATCCAATAAAGGACCGAGAGGATGCCAATTGTCATGCCACAAGGATGTTGAGATCCCATCACCTAGTATACAAAGGACATATGGTTTAACCAAGGGCCTAAGATTCAAAAGCTTCCTCCAAACCCATGTACAGTCACTAGGAATTTTCAGATTCCAGAAACTCCTACCTCTTATTAAGTACGATTTGACCCACTAACACCACATGGATTGTTCTCCCCCAGAGCTAAGGAACCAGATATGTTTTGCAATGGCTGCCTTGTTCCAAATTTGTAAGGATTTGAACCCAAGACCCCCTTCCTCTTTAGGGGAGCACAAATGTTCCCAAGAAACTTTAGCACCAGTTTTCTTTAGATCAGGGCCAGACCAAAGAAAAGCCCTAAGTATAGACTCAATTTCCTTGATTAGCCTCCTGTAAATTCGTTTAGCCTAAAGGGAAATAAAATGAGCGTGTTAGCTGGGGAGCTTCTCTCTCTAACCTAGAGAGAGAAAGCTCCATCCAGCCCTAACCCTCCGGCCGCCGGCCATCCCAGCTCCGTTTAACCCCAGATCAGGCATGGGGATGGCAAGGGAACGTCCCTCCTTAGGGTTAGTTCTCCTCCAACGCCTCCCTCCAGCCCGACCAAAGCCATTTTCGGCCTCCCACGCTGGCCCAGCCACACCTGGCCCAGCCGCACCCCTCCGGCTTCCGATCGACGGTAGCAGCAGCAGCAGACCTCGGGCAAGGGAACCTCTATCGCTATAGAGGATCTCCTCCACCGCCCAAATATCCGGGTATTACAGCGGAGGCACGGGGTACCCTTTGGGATCCGCGCCGTCCAGATCTAATCTCAAGCCGTCCTTCTCGTGGTCCGGCCAAATATCCACCTCTCATCCTCACCGGACCGAAGGGGCTACAGAGGGTCAGCCTGGCCGTAGCTTTGAGCTTCATGGGTCGAGATTCTATGGGTTCGGTTCTGCTCTAACAGTCCTCGCCGGAGAAGATGACCCTGCTGTTCAATATGTGTTCGAACAGTGGCACAGCAGTAGGGCTGACTCACCAAGGAGTTCTAATGTTCAGATCCCCAGCCGTGGCTCAACAGCCGTGGCTAACACCCGTGGCCCACCAGCCGTCGGCCAGCATCTCCAGCCCCAACCCCGCCTCCGGTGGGCTATCAATCCCAAGTCAGCCGTCGCCGTGGCTCACGGTAGTGGCTCGGCCGCCGTGGAGCGAGCGCGCGCTGCCGTCTGGGCCGGCCGAGGCAAGGCGACCTACGTCGGGGTCCACTGCAACCACCCGCGCGAGCTGACCGCGGCGGCGCGCGACGCCTGCGCGCGGCTGCAGGCGGGCAGTCATCACATGGCCAAGAGGCCCAGCCTACAAATTACCCAGTTCCAGCTCGGGCAAGCAGCCAGCTGGCCAGTCAGCCAGCTTCGGGCGGCCATAACCCTTTCATCCAGCCCGGGCAAAACAGCCAGCCCGGGCAAACACCAACCACCACGGCAGTCAGCAGGGATTTTTGGCCCTGCGAGCCTCATCAGCCCGGCCTAGGAGCCGGTCCTACAGCCTAGCAGCCTCGCTAGGTCAGCCCAGCAGCTTGGGCATTTTTTTGCTCGGGCAGTCATGCAGTTTATAGCTTATTGCTCTATTTTCTGCTACTGTATTGAATGCTAAGTGTAGTAGCTGTTGTTTATTCTGATGTAGTATGTCAGACCATGGTCTTGATAGTTTTCTGCTACTGCACACAACCAATGTATGTATTGCGAGGACTTCGAGGGCCTCTGATTGTACGCCGTGTCCAGGTTCCCCGTTGAACTTTCTATTCCTTGGGGTAGTTTGTTCGGCGGGGGCAAGGACACGGGCAACCCATGTAGCCACTTTTTTTTTTTTTTGGGTAATTTAGCTTGAAATTAAAAAAGGTTAAGCGAATGTACAGCCTACAAGGGGCATACCCCAGGAGGAAAAGAAGAGGAAAACAAATAAGAATGAAAAAAAAGTGCAGTAAACCATGCACAACCCGCATGGAGAGTGAGATAGAGTAAATACATAACAAAATGCTATGCGTACTGTAATACGTGAAATGTGAATTTGGATTACTTCCTGGCACAACCCGCCAGGCTAGGAAATAAAGTAAATACGGTAGATAGTCATGGTCAACGGTGACCACATGATGACCAGCGCTGAGGAGAGATTCTCCTCCTCCACGGCTGGGATAAGAAGACCAAGAACCGAGAAGCCCATCACCCTGAAGCTAGCATAATACCCACCCAAAAGAAGTCAACTACTACAGAGGGACTCGGACCGAGAGAGGTTCGAACTGGAGATGACGGCATCCGACAAGGCTACCCTGCTAAGCACCCTGCACACCACGCCCATTCCATCCAGACTACTACAACCTCACCCAATTCCCCTAGGCTCGCTAACAACTATAAGCGGAACAGGAAGAGAGACCACCAAAGTAGCCCCCCAAACCTCAAGTGGACCAAGCTGTACGTTTCGCTCAGTGCATACCACTAAAACTAATCAGAAACAGCCCATGTAGCCACTTGGCGCCTTTATAATTTTCATTTCCTTTTTGTTTTGTCTTACCTGGGGTATGCCCCTTGTAGGCTGTATATTCGGTTAACCCCTTTTATTTTCAAGCTAAACGCCCTAGGGCATTACCCAAAAAAATTCGTTTAGCCTCCTTTTTATTTCAAGCTGAATTACCCAAAAAAAAAAAAAAATTTCCTTGATTACCTTTTTAGGAAGGATAAACAAGGATGACCAATAAGTTTTTTTTGGGTAAAACAGCTTGAAATACAAAAGAGGCTAAGCAAATATACAGCCTACAAGGGGCATACCCCAGGAGGAAAAGAAAAGAAAAGGAAAAGTAAAGAAAATACCTAAGCCAAGTGGGTACATGAGATAACTAATATGCAGTGTTTCCAATCCATCTGGAAGAGGGAAGGGAAACAACGCCAATGCAGAGCAACAAAATACAAGCTTATAAAACTTAGTACAAGATCACAAAACAGAGCACTATACATCTCAACAGGTTCATAACAGCAGGTTCAGAACTTGCACAACATCAGCAGGTTCAGAATTTGCACAACATCAGCAGGTTCAGAATGCAGAGTAAGAATGCATTCTGATACTTGACCAGCAGCAACAGGTCTCTAATACAGCAGCACACCACAACAGGTTCAGAACAGGTCTCTAAAATTGGAAAGGTTCAGATACAGATCAGACAACAGGTTCAAAACAGGACATGCCCTCACAGGTAACAGCAGCAGCAGCTGGGCATAAGGCTTGGAGCTTGCTCCATAGCAGCATCCAACAGAGCTGCTGCTTCAAAACTGCTGCTTCAGAGCTGCTGCTTCAGAACTGCTGTTTCAATCACAGAAACAGCAGCAGCAGAAACAGCAGCAGCAGGCATTGAACTTGGAAGCTAGGTGAACTTGGACAGCCACCAAAACAGAGCAAATCATAACTTGGACAGCCTTCAACCTGGGCAGCAGAACTGGACAGACAACACAGACACCAGCAGGAACTCTAGTAGCTAGAGCTTGAACCAACTAGCACACTTGTTGTAAGCCAATAGCAGCCACAAAGAGGTAAACACTAGTGTGAAACAACCAGCAACAGCAGATCAGCAACAATAGCAGATTATGGACCATCACAGAACAGCAGTAGCCCAAACTTCTGAAGCTCCAAATACCATTCACTCACATTCAATTGAACCAAAACAATATCAAATACCAAATGCAGAGGACGTCCCCCTCTGCGAAGGGAGATCCCAATGACAGCCCCTATTGGTTAGGCAAAAGGTACACATTGGACTTACAAACTTCTATACTAACATCCCTATTCCACTAAGTAATCGGGATACAAAGGGAGATCCCTCAACCTAGCTGTCCAACAGAACAGCAGATTAAGAGATTCAGCATACAGATTCAGAATATGAGTGACAATCCAAATAGCCACGACCCTAACACTGCTCAGCCATCAGACTGAACATCAGAAAATGAGTGACAATAATCATACAAAACACTACTGGACTGCCAAAAGGAGGGCTGCAAGTCAAACATGGTGCACAAGGGTGAGAGTCAGCAACAGCAGCCAACAGGCACAGAACCTCACATGACACCCCACTCCATGGAACACTGGATGGAACCTCACACCATCCAGGGCTCCCTCCACAAACCTCACATGGCACCCACTATTTATTCCCTCCTCTCTCAAGAAATGTAGGGGCTCTAGCACACCACTCACAAGGTCACACACAATAAGTAGGAAATCAGACACCATGTTGCACCAACAAAGATTAAGGTAACTACCTGAATAATAGCAGTAGATAGGACCTGACTGTACTTGTCTATGTTCTGCTGAATCATGTAAAGACCAGAGACCTCTGAATTTGGTGATGGCTGAAGCTATCATGCAATGCAGAGCAACATTGCACAAAGGCAGTCTGCCTGCTGACAAACCTGCAAATAAAGTATCTACAACCATGGCCACAAAATGAATACCCAATAACAATATCATCACAAACTCACAAACACACAAACACCTCATTACCCATTAATGCCCCACACTCTAATAAACCTATTATTTTGTGAGCCTACAGGCAACTTTGGCAACGACAGTAATCTACCCTTAACCATGTTAAAGACTTTATGAACAACCACTTCCCATGTGCTAGTTGTATTTTGAAACTTCCTTAAGTTCCTTTCAATCCAAATATGATATACTGTAGTAGTGAAAATCAACTTAGAGACGATATTCCTTAGAGATTTTCCCCTAACAAAGGAGAAGTGGGTAATCCATGCTGGCCAAGGCCTAGGGGACCAACTCGTATCCATCTTTTCCAACATAGCATTCCAAACCCGTGTGGAAAAACTACAGTTGAAGAACAAATGATCATGGCTCTCACTACCATGGCAAAAACTGCATTGGGAGATTGATTTAATCCCAAAGAGAACTAATCTATCCTCAGTGGAGAGTCTACCCTGGATGGCCAGCCATGTAATGAAGCTACACTTAGGTATATGGCCAGAAAACCACACAGCTTTGTGCCAATTAACCTTGGGGAAAGGAACCCTCAATTCCTCCCATAGAGAGGCTATACTAAACTGACCAGATGCATTCAGAGTCCATCTAACTTGGTCCCTGGAGCCACGCAAAGGTGGGAGATGCTGTCTAACTTCATTCAACTCCCATGTTTGCGTGATTGGGAAAGTCCAACCAGAATTGTGAACTATGAGGGACACTTTGGCATTCAAGGGAAGGCCAGAGTCATAAACAATTCTGAACCAAACTTATCCAACAAAGGGCCTAATGGATGCCAAAGGTCAAACCACATGGATGTGTTCTCCCCATTGCCAATGAAATGACGGATGAAGGGTTGGACTAAATGTCTTAGATTAAGTAATTTACGCCAAACCCAAGAGGGATTAGCTGGCATTTTAAGGCTCCAAAAGTTCCTACCCTTTAATAAGTAGGATTTAACCCATTGGCACCACATGGATTGCTCTCCCCCGGAGATCAAGTACCATATATGCTTGGCCACCGCAGCCTTATTCCACACCTCCATAGATTTGAAACCAAGGCCCCCCTCATCTTTAGGAGCGCATAACTTCTCCCAAGCTATCTTAGCCCCTGATCTTTTAAGGTCAGGGCCAGACCATAAAAAGGCCCTAAGGATAGCTTCAACTTCCTTGATTACCTTTTTTGGTAAAATGAATGACCAATAAGTTTGAATGGAGAAAAGCACATTCTTAATAATTTGAACCCTACCAGCATAGGTGAGGTCCCTATTGGTCCAAGTCTTAGTTCTAGCAACCATGCTCACACCTAAACGTTGGCAATCCGAAGCTTTGAGCTTAGTGGAGAGGAGGGGAACACCGAGATAACGAACTGGGAGGGTGCCCTCCTGGAATCTCAAGACGTCCAAAATGGCTATTCTAGTGGTAATGTTGACCCCAGAGAAATATATGCTACTTTTCTCGGGGCTTGGAGAGAGACCAGACAAGGCTTGGAAACTCGGTGAGGGCTTCTTGAATGAGGGTGATTGACAACAATTCACCCTTACAAAAGATCATAAGGTCATCCGCAAAGCAAAGATTGATGATCTTAGTATTCCCACATCTCCAATGGAAATGAAAATCAGGTAACATGGATTTCTCTCTAAGAAGACAGGTGAGAATTTCCATAACAATGACGAAGAGGTATGATGACAGAGGGTCACCTTGCCTTAGACCTTTTTGCCCAATAATGTAACCAGTGGACTCCCCATTCAAGCTGAAGGTGTAGTTAGCAGTGGTAACACAAGCTTGAAGCCATTTGATCATAGTTGGATGGAAATTCATAGAGGATAGAATATCCCAGAGAAATTCCCATCTAGCATTATCATAAGCTTTCCTAATGTCTACTTTCATCGCACATCTTGGGGATGATGATGATTTATGGTACCCTCTCATTAGTTCTTGAGTGAGGAATATGTTGTCAGCAATTCTCCTCCCTTTAACAAACCCCGATTGAACAGGATCAATTAGAACAGGGAGAACATTCTGGAGTCTTTTGGCAAGTATTCTAGCAATGCATTTGTAAACAGTGTTACAACATGAGATAGGTCTAAAATCCCCAACTTTGGATGGGTTAGGGATCTTTGGGACAAGAGCTACCATGGTAGAGTTGGCTTTCCTAAGCAGCTTACCAGATAAAACCTTGATAAAACCAACCGTTCATTTCTCTTTTATTTTCGAACACCACAATCCCAGCCATCCGGACTAGGGGCTTTGCTGGGGTTGAGGGACCAAAATGTGTCCTTAATCTCTTGATCAGAGACCTCCACAATCATAGCTAACTTTTGAGTATCAGTTAGTTTCCTATTAACTAACTGCTGGATTCTGTTATGACCTTGATAAGCATCATGATGGGCAGAACCTAGCAAGTTAGTGTAAAAGTTGACAAATTGGACTTTATGACCTCAACGTCATGTGTGATGGACCCGTCCTCCAATACCAAACTGGTTATTTTATTTCTATTTCTAGCATTAGTCACAGATTTGAAGAAATAAGAAGTACACTGATCACCCAACTTCAGCCACTAGATCCTAGACTTTTGCTTAGCCAGACTTTCCTCAGCCCTAAGCATTGTGAGGAGCTGTTTGTAAGCTGCTCTTTCCTGGTTAATCAACGAAGGATTGGGATTCTGAGAACTCAAAGAATGCTGCAAGGTATCCAATTGTTGTCTGAGATCAACAACCCTAGCACTGACATCGCTAAAATCTCTATTGTTAATTTGTTTAAATTCACCTTGCAACAACTTGAGCTTCTCACATACACAATACATGGGATTCCCAATAATCACTCTCCTCCAAACTCTCTGAACAACATCCAAAAACTGAGGATGATCCGCTAGGAAATCAAAAAACTTAAAAGGTTTATTTGATCTCCTAGGACAAGGAGGAATAGAAGTAATAGCAGGAGAGTGATCCGAAATCCCAGGAGTAGGGAAATGAGCATAGGAGCATGTATACACCTTCATCCAATTCTCATTGACTAAAACTCGATCCAGTTTTGTACTAACAAAATGTGTAGGGAGCTTGTTGGCCCAGGTGAGAAAGCAACCCGAGAATCTAAGATCATCAAGCCCCAGAGAGTATAAACAACTATTAAATTCATCCATATAAGGAGGCCAAGAAGGAGTTCCCCCAAGCTTTTCCCTAGGGAATCTAATGGCATTAAAATCTCCAAGTACAATCCAGGGGGCTGAAGTAAGCAGATAACTGTTTTCCCCATACACAAAGGTTGCAAAAAAAGGGGGGTCACCACATTTAGGCTGAACCTCACAATGTATAAGTTGGGCAGATTGATCAAGGACCTGAATATGAGCAACATTAGGATCCCAACACACAAAAATCCTGTCAATGGGAGCTTGGGGATAGTTGTTCACAGAACTCCACCGAGGACAGACAAGTTGAATCACTCTAGACGCTTTATCCTCCTTTATTTTGTGTTCTAATAAACCCACAATTGATAGCTTGTTCTTATTTACAAAACACCTAACCTCTTTTTGTTTGATAGGGTCATTGAGACCCCTGATGTTCCAAAAACCAAAATTAAGAGGATTGATAGACATTAACAAATAGTCAAGCACAACTAACCTCTTTGGAATAGGGCAGCTGTAGCCAAGCACATTTGGTTCCTTATCTCGGGTGGGGAGCAATCAATGTGGTGCCAATGGGTTAAGTCATACTTACTTAAGGGTAAAAGTTTTTGGAGTGTTTTGAGTGGGTATTATGCTAGCTTCGGGGTGATGGGCTTCTCGGTTCTTGGTCTTCTTATCCCAGTCTTGGAGGAGGAGGATCTCTCCTTAGCGCTGGTTATCATGTGGTCACCGTTGACCATGACTATCTACCGTATTTACTTTATTTCCTAGCCTGGCGGGTTGTGCCAGGTAGTTGTTCAATTTCACATTGCATTTTGTTATGT
Source organism: Rhododendron griersonianum (assembly GCA_018127125.1). Taxonomy (NCBI): domain Eukaryota; kingdom Viridiplantae; phylum Streptophyta; class Magnoliopsida; order Ericales; family Ericaceae; genus Rhododendron; species Rhododendron griersonianum. Next base: position 16,259,464 of record CM030799.1, on the reverse strand, counting down.
ATTTACTCTATCTCACTCTCCATGCGGGTTGTGCATGGTTTACCGCACTTTTTTCACTCTTATTTGTTTTCCTTTCTTTTCCTCCTGGGGTATGTCCCTTGTAGGCTGTACATTCGCTTAACCTTTTTTAATTTCAAGCTAATTTACCCACAAAAAAAAAAGTTTTTGGAGTGTCAAAACTCCAAGTAACCCCTCATGGGTTTGGAGGAAAATCCTGAACCTTAGACCAATCATTCAACCCCACATTAAGTATAAAATTGGGGATGGCAAGTTAACCTCTTTGTGGTTTGACAACTGGCATCCTCTTGGCCCCTTACTGCAAAAGTTTAGGCCTAGAATTGTCTACGATTCAGGGCTACTCAAGGATGCCACTGTGAAGGATATCATTACGAACAATCAATGGGCCTTCCCAATGTCCCAATCCCCTGACCTCAATGATGTGAGATCTGAATTACAATCTGTCCCCATCAATGATTCCATTGGGATTCCATTGGGGATAGATGTAAGTATGACTTAACCCATTGGCACCACATTGATGGGGACAGATTGTAATTCAGATCTCACATCATTGAGGTCAGGGGATTGGGTCATTGGGAAGGCCCATTGATTGTTCGTAATGATATCCTTCACAGTGGCATCCTTGAGTAGCCCTGAATCGTAGACAATTCTAGGCCCAAACTTTTGCAGTAAGGGGCCAAGAGGATGCCAGTTGTCAAACCACAAAGAGGTTAACTGGCCATCCCCAATTTTATACTTAATGTGGGGTTGAATGATTGGTCTAAGGTTCAGGATTTTCCTCCAAACCCATGAGGGGTTACTTGGAGTTTTAACACTCCAAAAACTTTTACCCTTAAGTAAGTATGACTTAACCTATTGGCAACTAATTGATAGACTTACTTCAGCCCCCTGGATTGTACTTGGAGATTTTAATGCCATTAGATTCCCTAGGGAAAAGGTTGGGGGAACTCCTTCTTGGCCTCCTTATATGGATGAATTTAATAGTTGTTTATACTCTCTGGGGCTTGATGATCTTAGATTCTCGGGTTGCTTTCTCACCTGGGCCAACAAGCTCCCTACACATTTTGTTAGTACAAAACTGGATCGAGTTTTAGTCAATGAGAATTGGATGAAGGTGTATACATGCTTCTATGCTCATTTCCCTACTCCTGGGATTTCGGATCACTCTCCTGCTATTACTTCTATTCCTCCTTGTCCTAGGAGATCAAATAAACCTTTTAAGTTTTTTGATTTCCTAGCGGATCATCCTCAGTTTTTGGATGTTGTTCAGAGAGTTTGGAGGAGAGTGATTATTGGGAATCCCATGTATTGTGTATGTGAGAAGCTCAAGTTGTTTTTTTTGGGTAAATCAGCTTGAAATTAAAAGAGGTTAACCGAATGTACAGCCTACAAGGGGCATACCCCAGGAGGAAAAGAAAACAAAACAAGAAGATTGAGAAAAATGCGTTAACCATGCACAACCGGCATGGAGAGTAGGATATTGTAGATAAAATAACAAAAGTGTCGTAAGTGTAGAAATCATACCCCCGTAGTACTATCCATTTAAGTTGAAGGATAGTACTACGGGGTATGATACAAAGTGGTACGAGTATAAATTACATGATATGAACTGAAATTAAACTACCACCTGGCACAACCCGCCAGGCTAGGAAGTAAAGTACATAGTCACGGCCAGAGATGACCACATGGTAACCAACACTGAGGAGAACGGCAGCAAAGCAACACGGCTTCAAAGCAAGCTGAACGGCTACTACAGAGGAACATGGCACTAAGAGAGGCTCAAACCAGAGATGACGGCATCCGACAAGGCTACCCTGCCAAGCACCCTGCACACCACGCCCAATCCTTCCGGCCTACTACTCCCTCATCCAAACCTAAGGCTCGCCCGAACCACCTGAAGTCAACCAACTACCAACTACCACCTCCACCAAAGTTGGGATAAGCAAACCAAGAACCTACTACATCCAACAGACCCAGAGATCATGCAAAGTACCCACTCAAAGAGATCAGCTACTACAGAGGGACAAGGAACCGAGAAGAGGCTCGAACCGGAGATGTCTGCATCCGACAGGGCTACCCTGCTAAGTACCCTGCTCACCACGCCCATTCCATCTAGACTACTACTCCCTCAACCTAATCCCCTAGGCTCGCTAACGACTAACAGCGGGACAGAAAGATGAACCACACAAAGTGGCCACACGAACCGAAGGAGAGCCAAGCTGCATCTTTCGATCAGCGCCAAACCGCCAACCTAGTCAAAAAACAACCTGCAAAGATGTCCCTTTCAATCAGTGAACGACCACCAATCTAATCATGGACAGCCCCGGCAGCTACCTCGCTCAACCAGAATCCACACCAATCTAATCAGTGGCAGCCGCAAGGCAACCCCTTTCAATCAACACAAACTCTAATCTAATCAATGATAGCTACACCCAACCATACTACGCACAACTTCCGGGCTAAGAAGCAAAGGATCAAGGAATATAACGCGGCTCGACAAAGAGCCCAAACACTCGATCTCAGTCCAACAGGTGACTGCCCGTCGAGGTTCTCAGAAAATCACATTAAACTGGCCCTAATGTCCAGCAACAACAGATGAACCCAAACTCAGTCCAAACAGTGACTGCCCATTGGGTTGCTCAAAATGGAACAACTAATTAGTTCACAGGTTTGCAAAACCACACCCAATTAGTGTTCTAATACGATTCAGTCCAATACCTCCTAATCACTGATTAGAGGGACGTGATTTACCTCTGACTAGCACACCATCTATTTCCGACAAGCAACTGACCTCCGCCGTGCTGCGATGGGAATAATGGCTGCTAAGCTGAACTTCGGAACTAGGATAAGAGTTCCGGTGACTCCATATGCCGTGAAATGACCCACGAACTGGGATTGGTCCGATTACAGCCTCGCCGCCGGTAAACCAGATCGAGGCTGCGAATTGGGATACCTCCGTCGGGCTTTGATTGAAGCAGCCCGAGCTATGACTTTGAGTTACTCAATATGGATCGAAGATCCCCATCTCTGAGGCCGCTGCCGGAGCTGGGAGAAATCTGACCCGTGATTGAAATCAGAGATAACCTGAAATCCCACATGAGACCTCCGATTTTATTTCTTCATCGTGACCCCCAACTGCAGACCCCGCTATTGAAAGGTCCAGCTCTGGAAGAGACGCCCATACCGCCGAACGAAGTTGAACTCTCTAATAGAGGTTGCCCGACGCCGTAAGTCGCCCCACTCCAGTGATTGTGTTCTTGCCTTGAACCGGTTGTTGATATAACCGACCCTTCTCCTTTTCAACAACCCAGATGGGAAGTCTGGTTATGGGTAAATGAACCCCTTGGAAGATCATATACCAGCGCCACTTAGTGGATCTCTCTGTGAATTTGTGGAACCCAAACAATGTTTGGGGATCTTGAAAAAAAAACGGTAGAAAAAAAAACGGTAGAAACCAGATTTTTTTGGACTGAATATCCCTTGGAGAAATGCTTATGAGAGGCCGGCTGTGAATCCCATAACCTGATAAGAATTCAAGTGGCCGGCTGGGCTGGAATTTGGGCGGTGGAGGAGAGCTTCCCTAGAGAGAGAAGCTCCCTTGCCCTTTTTTCAACTACTTTTTAGAAGCTCAAGTTGTTGCAAGGTGAATTTAAACAAATTAACAATAGAGATTTTAACGATGTCAGTGCTAGGGTTGTTGATCTCAGACAACAATTGGATACCTTGCAGCATTCTTTGAGTTCTCAGAATCCCAATCCTTCGTTGATTAACCAGGAAAGAGCAGCTTACAAACAGCTCCTCACAATGCTTAGGGCTGAGGAAATTCACCATTTCATCCCTATGGGATAATTTGAGGACACAATATCCTGCCATCACTTGGTGTAAAGTGATTTGGTTTTCTGGTCATATTCTTAGGTGCAGTGTGATCTCTTGGTTGGCCATTCTTAATAGGTTATCTACAGAGGATAGATTAGTTTTGTTTGCCATGAAATCCTCATCCATATGTAGTCTGTGTTTGGGTGTTGAATCCCGTGATCACCTGTTCTTTGAATGTCCCATGGCTGCACAGATCAGGGGAATCCTGTCCCTTAAGACCCCTCATATGGCTGGCCTGACATCCTGGCAGCAGTGGGTGAGTAGGTTGTCCACTTTGCAGGGTAAATCCTTGGCCATCACAATTGCGAAACTGGTCTTCACAGTCTATGTCCATCAGTTATGGATTGAAAGGAATTATAGGAAATTTCAGAATATTAGCTGCCCCCTGGAGTGGTTGCTAACAAAATTTCAAATATTGTTAGGTGTAGGTTGCTTTCCTTATCCAAGTTCAAGGGACCTTCACTGTTACTCTCTTTGTGGAACATTCATGATTAAAATATTTAGAAAGAAAAGTGGATTCTACTCATATTATTACATTTGCAGGTCATTGGTCAAGGGGTGCAGCCTCAAAGCTATATCCCTTGATATTATGAGTCTCCATGTTCAGCAAGGGCTCCAACAGTTGCTGTCTGTTTCTTCCATGGTGGTTGTCACAATCTTTCAGCAAAGGAAGTCTGCTATTACTCCTACTTACACAGGTAGTTATCTTATCCTTTGGTCTCTACTGGTTATTGATGGTGATCTTGGTTTGAGAGTTTAGTTGTTAACTTTCACTTCAATCTGTGTTTCCCTGTGAGAGTGTGATTGAGCCTCATCATTTTTCTTGAGAGCGGAGGTAATAATTAGTGGGGGCATTATGAGAGGCTAAGTGGAGGGAGTAAGGTGGACCCTTAGTAATTTTAGAGGGAGGAGTGAGTTTTCAGAGGGAGTTGTGGTACTGGTTCTGCTACTGTAATCTGTTATTAGTTGTATCTGCTGCTGTCACTGCTCTGCTTTTATCAATTTATCATTGTACTTATGGGCTGTATCTGCTGCCATGGCAGCTCTGTTTTGTTCTGTATCTGCTGCTGCCATGGCAGTTCTGATGTTCTGAAAGGTTCAGATTTTGATGTTCTGATGTTCTGAAAGGTTCAGATTTTGATGTTCTGATGTTCTGAAAGGTTCAGATTTTAATGTACAGATGTTCTGAACCTTAGCTGTGTTTTGGCTTATGTTCTGAATCTGGTTGATTTCTGTCCAGTTTTGGCTGCTGTACTGTCCTGTTATACCTGTTTAGAACCTGTTTTGGCTGATGTTCTGAACTAGCAGAGTATGATGTACATGAAGAACTGCACTTCTGTTTCAGCAGGGCTGTTGTGAACTGCTCTGATATGTCCCTTTCAATGTCATTGGGATGCACAAGGATGCTGATTCACTTCCATAAGAACCCTTGTGATGTCCATTGTCCAGTTCTATGTCAAGTGTCCATTTTCAGTTCTTGTTTGTACCAATTGCAGTTTGTCCATATTCTGACTGACTGTATATTCAAGTGTCCATTTCCAATTGCAGTTTGTACCAATTGCAGTTAGTGGTTGTTCATTTCTAATAGTCGCCTAACCAATAGGGGCTGTCATTGGGATCTCCCTTCGCAGAGGGGGACGTCCTCTGCATATTGTTTTGTTGTGTGATGGACTGCTGCTGCTGTTCTGTGACAGCAGCAGTTCTGAAGCTGCATCAGTTCTGAAGCTTGGCTGCTCTGCTGCTGGCCAGCCCTGCTGCTGTCCATTGCAGACCTAGGTTATGGACCTGCCCAGGTTACTGCTGCAGTTTTGTATAGCAATATCAGTTGAAGGCTTATTAGATGAAGGCTCAGCAAGCTGCACAACAAGTCCCAACTGCCCAGCTAGCCTTGCTGGCTGTTCTGTGATGTTGTGTCCCATGTCCCAAGTCATGCTAGCTGCTTCAGAAAATACACAAGGCCGAAGCCAGTTGATCATGTTGACTGAGGTTCAGCTCTAGCAGTAACATTTCAGCTTGTGAATCAGTTTTTGAGTGGTTTCCACTGGTTCAAATTCAAGTAATTGAAATATGTAAATGAAACAATTTCTGTAATGTTGACTGAGGTGCTGTTTTCCCTCCCTCTATTAGATGGATTGGAAACAGCGCATCTCATTTACTCCATGTAGCCTCTTGGCGTAACTAATTTTCATTTTCTCTCTTGTTTTCTTTTGTTTTCTTTCCTCCTGGGGTATGCCCCTTGTAGGCTGTATATTCGGTTACTCTCTCTTTTTATTTCAAGCTATTTTACCCAAAAAAAAGAATAAGTATTATGCATACTGCCCTGACAAAAGGAAATGAACGTATTAATTCCTTCCTCTGGATTGAGAACTCAGAAGCATTTCTAAATCAGTTCCAAATCAGGAGATGGGTTAGGCGATTTGTGCGATCTCGGTACTATTCATCATGGGGGATGGTTCAATCTCCATGGCTGATGGACTTGGATTCGTAGCTGTTGATTCTAATGAACTTCGAAGGAAGCAGAAGTCTCTTCGGTCTCCTTCTTCCAATTTCTCCATCAAACCTTTTGATCTACGGTCTGGTTCTCTACCCCCATTCAACCCATCCACTAACCCACTTCATCCCGGCGACTTCAAGAATACTAATCCTTCTCCGAGGTCGCAGCTAGCTTTCGGAGACGAATCAGTAGCAGAGACTGGGAAGGTGCAACAGATATCTTCTGTTAACCCTAAGATTGAACACTCGTTGGAGCTAGAGTTCCCACGGTTGAGCAATCCAATAGAAGTCCAGAGAGGATCCTCCCTCCAAGAGTCTGTTCCTACATCATCTACATCGGAGGTTAGGGTTCACAGCCCTAAATCAACAACATCAAACCTTAGCCCTTCACGCAAACTACAGCAAGTCTTTGAGCAGGAGTTAATTCGGGAAGCAGAGGAGCGAGCCACCCATTTACAGGTACTAATTCCTGTTCCTAACCCTAAAATCTTATACAATACAAGGGGGCAACCTTATGTGGAGGGAGACCCCAATCTGGGTTATCCTATTGAGGATGCTAGACCTAGGCGTCCACCTCAAAGTCTTGAAATATTAGCTCAGATTGATCGTCAACATCGACAGTATCAATCACTCGGTCCGAATCCTCAGCAACATCAGGTAGCTACCCAAATTCGTACTCACACACAAAATTCCAATCCTAAATTCGGAGTGGGTCAAAGTCAGTTTAAACCCAAACCCAAAAATTGGGCTTCTCTCTTGCAATCCCAGAGCCCTTCTCTGGATATGAAATTGGAGTATTTCCCTGATCTACAAAGAGGGAAAGACGCCTTGGTTGAAATAGATGTAGAACTGACCGATGTGGATAAATGGAACAAATATCTAATAGGTCACTTCTTGGATGGTCCAATGGCTTATCCTCTTATAGCTTCCACGGCTAGGAACCAGTGGAAAGAACTCTTTGTGGCTGCCAAGCCTAATGTGGCTGGGTTCTACTTGTTCGAATTCAAAGATGAACAAGCAAAAATGCAAGTTCTTGATGGTGGACCCTATTTTTTCTCTCAAAAGTATCTTGTTCTTAAGGATTGGCATAGAATGATGAAACCGGTCTGAGAACAGCCTTCCAAAATCCCAGCCTGGGTGAAACTGCATGATCTTCCATTGGAGCTTTGGAATCAAGAGTGCTTGAGTAGAGTGGCTAGCACAATCGGGAGGCCCCTACATGTTGACCAAGCCACTGCTAAGACAGCTAAGCAGCCTAGCCTTCTACATACTAAATCTACGAAGGCTAGAATCTGTATTGAGGTGTGTGCTGAACATGTACTTCCTGATGAGATTCAAGTCATTGTAGAAGGTGAATATGTGGTTATCCCTGTGGAATATCAAGTTCTTCCTCCCATGTGTGACGTATGCCATGTGTTTGGCCACCACACATCTAAGTGTGCCAAGGAAACCTTCATCCCTACACCCCCTCCCCAACCTGCGGATCAAGCTTGGACTCAAGTGGGGAATGGGAAACAAAAGGCAGCCTGTGATCAGTCCATACAAGGGCAGGTGGACGATATAACAGCTCCTCACCTTCCTAGCGATTTAATTGGAACATCTGTAATTCAAACCCTTGATGATGAACTCAGTGATGATGAAGATGAGCTGTCGGAAGTGTTAGAAAGTGTAGTAAGTAGCAAGCAGGAGCCAGAGACTTTGTCCAACATTCCAGCTTTTACGTATGTAGGTACCGGGGTCTCCCTTTCTCCGGTAGTGGAAGGAGTCTTAGTCCATTCAGGACTCAAGTTGCCTGAACCTCCTGATAGTATAGATTTCGTGGGCATAGGAAGGGCTGCAGGGAAAGTTCCCATTGGAGGCCTTGTTAGCAACATTTCTCTTTCCAAGTCTGCTCAAAAAAGATTAAGTAAGCAAGCTACTTTGGGATGGGTTAGGCGATTTAGGCGATTCCAGTACTGTTCATAATGGGGGACGGTACGATCTCCATGGCTGATGGAATTGGAATCAGAGCTGTCGATTCCAATGAACTGCGAAGAAAGATCCGTGGTCCAACTTCCACTCACCAAAATCTCAGCAATTCCAAATCCATTTCACTCGAATCCACGCCTGCTCCGATTCAGTCGGACCTGCAAGCCCTAAAACCGAATGTTTCAAGAGGTTTGATCCTCGAGTCTACTATTCGAACCACTATTCCTTCGGCATCTTCAGCTGAGGTTGGGAAGCTCAGTCCTAACTCGGCTGAGAAATCTAGGGCTCACAGTCCCAGGTACAACCAGACGGAACCAGTCCATCAGCCGCAAAAGGTGCCTCAGAAGGAAGGCATGCGTACAGATTCCGAAGCTCGTATGCTTCAAATCGTGGGTCACCTGGAGGACGAGCTCAACTCTTCTGAAGATCCATTTATTCTAGATGTGGTTACAGCCAAGTTACTGAGTATACAGCAGTCATGGAGAGAAGCTGAGAAACAGGTCTCTCCAAACAAGAAATCCAGCCCCTCTAGGAAGATTCAACAGGCGCTCTTTGAGGAGGGTTTGAAATTGGAAGCTGAGGAGCGGGCTCGCAAACAAAAATACGAAGTGATCAATTCTGGAACAGAAGTGATTATTGACCATGGGAGTTCCTCTCAGAATCAACAACAAACCGATCTTCTTCAAAAACAGGTACGTAGCCCTAAAACCACTTCTACGCGTCTGTTTAATGCAAGGGGGAAACCAGAGGCCATGGGGTATAATGAAATTGACACCAAACCCAGGAGGCCATGGACTTCCAATAGACCCCGACAGGCTCAGAATGGTCCCAAACCCAAACCTAAAAACTGGGCAGCCCTACTACAATCGCAAAGTCCGTCTGAGGATGTGAAACTAGACTTTCATCCTGACTTGTTTCAAGGGAAAGAAGCTAGAGTAGAAATTGATGTCGAACTTACTGACGTTGGGTTATGGAACAAGTATCTAGTAGGCCATTTCCTAGATGGGAAAATGGCCTACCCTTTGGTTCACTCCACTGCCAAGAATCAGTGGAAAGAGCTTTTGTGGCTGTTAAACCGGATGTTGCAGGTGCTACCTTTTCGAATTTAGAGACGAACAGGCTAAGCAAATTGTTTTGGATGGGGGCCCTATTTCTTTTCCCAAAGATATCTAGTCCTCAAAGACTGGCATAGAATGATGCAACCAGTCAAAGAACAACCTTCTCATATCCCGGTATGGGTGAGGTTGCACAACCTACCCTTGGAATTATGGAACCAGGAGTGTTTAAGTAGGGTGGCAAGTACCATTGGCAGACCACTACATGTGGACCAGGCCACAGCCAAAACTTCAAGGCAACCAGGCCTTCTACAGACTAAGTCAACTAGTGCAAGAGTTTGCATCGAAATTAGTGCTGAGCATGACCTTCCTGATGATGTGAGTATTACTGTAGGGGACAATTCAGTTGTGGTCCCTATTGAATATCAGGTGTTACCCTCATTGTGTAGGGAATGCAAAGTTTTTGGTCACTCCCAATGTTCTAAGGCACCACCCTTAGGTAATAAAAAACAAGAGCCTGACACAACCTTGAGTACTACTCCAACCAACCCTACTATCCTTCTAGATGTGGCTGCTGTTTCAGAGATTGTTCCAGATGGAGTACTGGCAAGTAGATCATTTGATTTCACCGACAAACCTGTTGACCCTCTGAATTCCGTTAGGGGCAGCCCTGCCCTGCCTCAGAAGCAACATGTAATCAGTCCAGTCGACCCTTTGAATGAGGCAGAATCTGAAGAGGAACTATTAGGAGTTCTTGAGAGAGTGGTCAGTAGCTGTCATGAAGTTCCACAGCCCCAATCCCACTTGGAAAGCATGGGCAGCAGGTCAGATCCAATCCTTTCAACTGTACCAAGGGATGGAATGGTAAACCAAACACTCTCTCCTAAACCACCTGATCCCCAAGGTTCAGAAGTGCGGGATAAAGCCTCAAAAGAAGATCTCAAAGTTAACTTTCAGGAGGTTATATCCAGATCCGCTCAAAAAAAATTGAAGAAGCTTGCAAAGGAGCAGGCTCTGAGATCTAGAGGAAGAACCTAACTCATTCATATCCTTTTTGTCAGGGCAGTATGCTTTATACTTCTATCTTCTGCCATCTTTATTATTAGCTCTGCTTGAATAATTGTTTTATGTCTATACACCCTCTTAACTTTGGTTTTTGGAACATCAGGGGTCTCAATGACCCAGTCAAACAAAAAGAGGTTAAGTGTTTTGTAAATAAGAACAAGTTATCAATTGTGGGTTTAATAGAACATAAAATAAAGGAGGATAAAGCATCTAGAGTGATAAAACATGTATGCTCTCAGTGGAGTTTTGTGAACAACTATCCCCAAGCTCCTTTAGGCAGGATTTTTGTGTGTTGGGATCCCAATGTTGTTCAAATTCAGGTCCTTGATCAATCTGAACAATTTATACACTGTGAGGTACAACCTAAATGTGGTGACCCCCCCTTTTTTGCAACATTTGTGTATGGAGAGAACATCTATCTAAATAGGCAGGCCTTATGGGCTAAACTTCATCACCTAAGCACCACTTCCCCCTGGATTGTGCTTGGTGATTTTAATGTCATTAGGTTCCCCAGGGAGAAGGCTGGAGGAACTGCTTCCTGGCCTCCTTATATGGATGACCTTAATAGTTGTTTGTATACCTTGGGGCTGGATGATCTCCGGTATACTGGTTGCTATCTCACCTGGGCTAACAAGCAGGACCCCTCACATTTTGTTAGTTCAAAGTTGGATCGAGTCTTAGTCAATGAGAATTGGATGAAGGTTTATAACCGCTCTTATGCTCATTTCCCGCCTCCTGGGATCTCTGATCACTCTCCTGCCATTACATATATTCTTCCGAGCCCTAGAAGTTCAAATAAACCATTTAAGTTTTTCAATTTCCTAGCAGACCACCCTCAATTTTTGGCTGTTGTTCAGAGAGTTTGGAGGAGGGTGATTATTGGGAATCCAATGTTTTGTGTCTGTGAGAAGCTCAAATTGTTGCAAGGTGAATTTAAACAAATGAATACTAGAGATTTCAGTGATGTCTCTGCTAGAGTAGTTGATGTCAGACAACAACTAGACTCCTTGCAGCATGCTCTGAGTTCTCATAATCCTAATCCTTCATTGATTAGCCAGGAAAGAACAGTTTACAAACAGCTCCTCATACTGCTTAGGGCTGAGGAAAGTTTAGCTAAGCAAAAGTCTCGAATCCAGTGGCTAAAGTTGGGCGATCAGTGTACCTCCTATTTCTTCAAGTCTGTGACTAATGCAAGAAATAGAAATAAAATAACTAGTCTGGTCTTAGAGGATGGGTCTATCACACATGACATTGAGGTCATTAAGTCAAATTTTGTGAGCTTTTACTCTAATTTGCTTGGTTCTGCCCATCATGATGCCTATCAAGGTCATAGCAGAATCCAGCAGTTAGTAAATAGGAGACTATCTGATAATCAAAAGCTGGAGATGATTGTGGAGGTCACTGATCAAGAGATCAAAGACACACTTTGGTCTCTCAATCCCAACAAAGCCCCTGGTCCGGATGGCTACAATGCTGGGTTCTTCAAAAAGGCGTGGCCGATCATTGGCCATGAGGTCACTGCAGCAGTCAAGACCTTCTTTAGATCCGGTAAACTACTTAGGAAGGCCAACTCTACCATGGTAGCTCTTGTTCCAAAGATCCCTAACTCGTCCAAAGTGGGGGATTTTAGACCTATTTCGTGTTGTAACACTATTTACAAATGCATTGCTAGAATTCTTGCCAAAAGACTCCAGAATGCCCTACCTGCTCTAATTGATCCGGTTCAATCGGGGTTTGTTAAAGGGAGGAGGATTGCTGACAACATCTTTCTCACCCAGGAACTAATGCGGGGTATCATAAATCATCCTCATCCCCAAGATGTGCGATGAAAGTAGACATTAGGAAAGCCTATGATAATGTCAGATGGGAATTTCTCTGGGATATTTTGTCCTCTATGAATTTCCATCCTACAATGATCAAATGGCTTCAAGCTTGTGTTACCACTGCTAACTACACCTTTAGCTTAAATGGGGAGACCTCTGGTTACATTATAGGGCAAAAAGGTCTACGACAAGGTGACCCTCTATCCTCGTACCTCTTTGTCATTGTTATGGAAATTCTCACTTGTCTACTTAGAGAGAAATCCATGCTGCCTGATTTTCACTTCCATTGGAGGTGTGGAAAGACTAAGATCATCAACCTTTGCTTTGCGGACGACCTTATGATTTTTTGCAAGGGTGAATTGTCTTCCATCAACCTTATTCAGGAGGCCCTCACAGAGTTCCATGCTTTGTCTGGTCTCTCTCCTAACCCTGAGAAAAGTAGCGTATACTTCTCTGGGGTCAGCACTGTCACTAGAACTGCCATTATGGACATTCTAAGATTCCAGGAGGGCACCCTTCCTGTCAGATATTTGGGTGTTCCCCTTCTCTCCACTAAGCTTAGGGCTTCGGATTGTCAACGTTTAGTGGAGAGCATGATAGCTAGGACTAAGACTTGGACCAATAGAGACCTCACCTATGCTGGTAGGGTTCAACTTATTAAGAATGTGCTATTCTCCATACAAACATACTGGTCTTCCTTGTTTATCCTCCCCAAAAAGGTAATCAAGGAAATTTAGTCAATTCTTAGGGCTTTTCTTTGGTCTGGCCCTGATCTAAAGAAAATTGGAGCTAAAGTTTCTTGGGAGCATTTGTGCTCCCCTAAAGAGGAAGGGGGTCTTGGTTTCAAATCTTTACAAGTTTGGAACAAGGCTGCCATCGCAAAACATATTTGGTTCCTAATCTCTGGGGGAGAACAATCCATGTGGTGTCAATGGGTCAAATCATTCTTAATAAAAGGTAGGAGTTTTTGGCATCTCAAATTACCTAGTGATTGTACATGGGGCTGGAGGAAGCTTCTGAATCTCAGGCCCTTAGTTAAACCTTATGTCCTTTGCATACTAGGTAATGGGAATTCAATATCTTTGTGGAATGATAATTGGCATCCTCTCGGTCCTTTAACGGATAGATTTGGTCCTAGGATTGTGTATGACTCTGGCATCCCACGTGATGCCTTCGTCTCTCGCATTATAGATGGTTCAAATTGGATTTTTCCCATTTCCCAAACGTTTGAACTAAATGAGGTGAGAAACACTTTGCCACCTCTGGTTCAGTCCAGGTTGAATGGGGCAGATCAGAAAAGGTGGACACTTACTTCCAATGGGCAGTTCACAATTTCCTCCCTATGGGACAAGTTGAGATCCCCCTTTCCTAAGGCCTTGTGGTATAAGATAGTGTGGTTCTCTGCGCATGAACCAAAATGCAGCTTTATCACATGGCTTGCCATTCAAAATAGGCTAGCCACTGCGGATAGACTCGTGTCATTTGGTCTGAATGTTTCCCCACTTTGCGGTTTGTGTCAAGGGAGTGAAAGTCACGATCATCTCCTTTTTAATTGCCCTTTCACTAGTCAGGTGTGGGATACCATTCAGGCCAAGCTCCATGTCACTTGGCCTGCTAGACCTTGGGCAGACTGGGTAACTCTGTTATCAAGTTTTAAGGGCAAAACTCTCAAAAGTGTAGTTACTAGATTGGGGTTTACAGTAACCGTTTATCATATCTGGATTGAAAGAAATTTGAGGAAATTCCAGAATCAATCATGTACTTGGGAGATAATTGTTCATAAAATTTGCAACATGGTGAGAGCACGGCTTTTATCACTTTCTAATCTTCCCCATTCACAAGCAGAGTTGATTGTAAATGAGTGGAATAATGTTGTGAGTTAAGTCTAATGTACCTCGCTAGCTGTATGTTTCAGATGGGCAGGTTCATTTTCTGGACAGACTCATATCAGAGGTGGCTTTCTGGGCAGGAGAGGCTGTCATAGTTCAGCAGTCATAGTCCAAGGGATGATTCAGAAGGGTTAAGCAGTCAGAATCCTATTACTTCTAAGTATTCAGGTGGTTAACTTACCCTTTGACTGCCTTGGAATGTACATCAGTTGTGTGTCCCTACTATATTGTGAGATATCCCAGTGAGTTGTGTGCTAGTACCCCATCATTCCTTGTGAGAGGAGGTAATAATTAGTGGGGGAATCATGAGAGGATTAGTAGAGGGAGAAAGTGGATACCCAGCTCTTGGTTTTGATCTAGAGAGTGAGAGGTGTGTGGTTACTAGGGATTACTTGTGAGTTTCAGATAGCAGCAGCCTGCCTTACTGCTGCTGCACTGCTTTTGTGGTTCTGGGCTGTGTTTGTATTGCCTGATCTTAGTGGCTGTTTAAGTGGCCTCCATTTTTAGTATGGTAAAGTTCAGAATCTGATTGTTCTGAAACTGCTTCAGTTGGAACAAGTGCCCTTTTATGCTTCAGTTCTGTTATAGCTTTCAGTTGTTACAGACTGACTTGTTGGCCATGCTTTCAGCTTTCAGTTGCTACTAGCGGCTAGCTACTAGCTGCCTCAGAAGATACATCTGAATGCATGTCCCTTGCTTTTGGACTGTGAAAGTGCAATAGCAGCTGTTGGTCCAAGTTCATTTCTGCATTTCTGCACTTCTGCACTTCTGCATTTCTGCATTTTATATTGTTTGCCTAACCAATAGGGGCTGTCATTGGGATCTCCCTTCGCAGAGGGGGACGTCCTCTGCATGTTGAATAGTTAGTTCAATAGCAGTCCAATAGTTAGTTCAATAGTTAGTTCAATAGCAGTTGTGCATGGTTTGTAATATGTGGGCTGCTGTTTCTGGGCAGTCCAATATGTGGGCTGCTGTTTCTGGGCAGTCCAAGTTCAGCTGTTGTGCTAAGTCAGAAGTTGGGTTGGTCTTCAGAAGTCTCAAGTTCAGGCTCCATTGAAACTGTCCAGTTTAGGCATTATTTTGGTGAAGAAATCAGTTGTTGTTGTATGGTGAAGCATTCAGCAACATTGGGGACACTTCATGGACAGCAGGCCATTGGGGACACTTAATGAAAGCTGTTGCTGAGAGTTAGCAGACACAGAAGTAACGTGCAGATTGGATCTGCATTTCCATATTGGACTGCACTGTCAGGTGTGATGCAGGACTGTCAGGTGTCCATATTGTGTACAGAAGTTCTCATGTGCAAATCTGGTCACTTTCAGGAATTTGTAATAGGTGTCATGTTTAGTGTAAGTTTTGCAGTGCTACAGTCTGTTATGATTTTGTGGTATCTCCTTGGCGTTGTTTTCCCTCCCTCTTCTAGATGGATTGAAAACAGCGTGTATCTTCTAACCCATGTAGCCACTTGGCAATTGCAATTTTTTCTTTTCGTTTTCTTTTCTTCCTCCTGGGATATGCCCCTTGTAGGCTGTATATTCGTTTAATCTCTTTTTAATTTCAAGCTGTTTTACCCAAAAAAAAAAGTAAGCAAGCTAAGGAGGAGTCAATGAGGGGCATTAAATCCCGCCCCCATGTTCAGAATAATTGATATCCTTTTGGTATCCTTTTGAGTATTTGCAGTGCTTATTCTTCAATCTCTGCATCTTGTTACTTGTGATATTGTTTTTTTTTTTTTTTGGATAAATCAGCTTGAAATAAAAAGGGGGGCTAACCGAATATACAGCCTACAAGGGGCATACCCCAGGAGGAAAAGAAAAGAAAAGGAAAACAAAAAGAAAAGCCTACGCCAATCGGCTACAAAGGACTAGAGGTAAATAGAGCATCTGTTTCCTATCCATCTAACAGAGGGATACAAAACAAATGGCAAAATGATTACAACCAATATACGAGATATATGTTTGATGCAGGATACACCAATTTAAACTTGATCAGGAGCAGGATATAACCACTATACATGATACTAAACTTAAATTTAAACTTGAATCCTACAAGCACTGATATGTCTGATGCAGGATACACCAATTCAGCTAGTACCACCATGGAACTGATGCAATCAGGAGAAAGGAACTAGTACCACCATGGAGAAAGGAACTAGAGCCACCATTGTGCCATAGCAGCAATCAGGTGCAGAGGACGTCTGAGTTAAATCAGGTGCTTGATCAGGTGCAAAACAGCAGCTTGTGATATTGTTTTTATTACTTTGCAAGCTTTCAATCTAGGTTTTTGGAATATGCGTGGTTTGAATGACCCCATTAAACAGAAAGAAGTCAAAATATTTGTGAGCTCTAATAAACTTAATCTAGTTGGCTTTCTTGAGCATAAAGTTAGGGCTGTTGGGGCAGACAGAATCACTAAATACATTTGTCCTTATTGGAGTTTTGTGAATAATTACTCCCAGGCGGCTTTAGGGAGGATTTTTGTGGGTTGGGACCCTGGAGTTTTCTCTCTTACTGTGTTAGGGCAGTCTGATCAATGCATACACTGTGAGGTCCAACCCAAGGATGGGAGTGCACTTCTTTTGGTCACTATGGTTTATGGGGCAAATTCTAATTTGGAGCGTAGGTCTCTTTGGCAATGTCTTAGTCGGTTCAGGACCTCCTTACCTTGGGTGGTCCTGGGTGACTTTAATGCTATTAGACATCCTAGGGAGAAAGTGGGGGGTAATGCTCAGTGGTCTCCACACATGGATGACATCAATCATTGTTTGTTTGCCTCTGAGCTTGATGATCTTAGATTCACTGGGTGCTTTTTCACTTGGTCAAATAAACAGGTCCCTCATCATTTTGTGACCTCTAAAATTGATAGAGTGGTTGTGAACGAGCCATGGATGAAAACATTTACCCAATCCTCCGCTCATTTTTGGTACCTGGAATCTCGGACTATTCTCCAGCTGTGGTATGTGTCCAGCCCAATCCAAGGAAATCAATTAAGCCTTTCAGGTTTTTTGACTTCCTTGCAGATCATCCACAGTTCCTCACAATCGTTCAGAGGGTTTGGAGGTCTATTGTAATTGGTAATCCTATGTTCTGTGTGTGTGAAAAACTTAAATACCTACAACATGAGCTGAAGCAGCTCAATAAAGATGAATTCAGTGGCATTTCTGATAGAGTGTGTGCTGTCAAGCAGGACTTAGAAAACATTCAAGCTATGCTAGGGTCTCATCCTAACAATAGTTCTACTATAGCACAGGAGAGGGTGGTATACAGGCAATATATCACCCTGCTTAGAGCTGAGGAAAGCCTAGCCAAGCAAAAGTCGCGAATACAATGGTTGAAACTTGGTGATCAGTGCACTTCCTATTTCTTTAAAACTGTAAGTAATAGGAGGAATAGGAACAAAATAACAAGTTTAGAGCTTAGGGACAGCTCTATCACTCATGATCCTCAGGTTATCAAGGCAGAGTTTGTTAACTTCTACACAACTCTATTTGGTACTCCTCATCCCACACCTCATCTGGGTTCAAATAGAGTTGAGCAATTAATTAGAAGTAAGCTTAGTGTTGAACAGAGTCATCGGATGGTCTCTCTTGTTACTGATTTGGAGATCAAAGAAACCTTTTGGTCCCTTAGTCCTACCAAGGCCCCGGGCCCTGATGGGTACAATGTAGAGTTTTTTTAGGAAAGCATGGCCTGTCATTGGGAATGAGGTCACCTCGGCTGTCCAGAATTTCTTTAGATCTGGTCAATTACTCACCAAAGCTAACTCCACCATTGTAGCTCTTGTCCCCAAGGTACAAAACCCTTCCAAGGTGGGTGACTTTAGGCCCATTTCATGTTGCAATACCATTTACAAATGCATCTCTAGGATTTTAACTAAGAGATTGCAACCTGTACTTCCTCTTCTCATTGATCCTGTTCAGTCAGGCTTTGTGAGAGGTCAGAGATTAGCAGATAACATATTTCTCACTCAGGAACTCATGAGAGGTTATCACAAGTCATCACCCTCTCCTAGGTGTGCCATGAAAGTGGACATAATGAAAGCTTATGATCATGTTAGATGGGAGTTTCTTTGGGATGTTCTTTCTGCAATGAACTTTCATCCTACAATGATCAAGTGGCTTCAAGCATGTGTAACCACTGCTAATTACTCTCTTTGTATCAATGGAGAAGTTACCGGTTACATTAAAGGTAGGAAGGGTCTGAGGCAGGGAGATCCTCTGACCTCTTATCTCTTTGTTATTGTCATGGAAGTTTTTACGGCTTTGCTTAAGGAGAAATCTCATCTCCCTGATTTCCACTTCCATTGGAGATGTAAAGATAATCGATTGGTTAATCTTTGCTTTGCTGATGATCTAATGATATTCTGTAAAGGGGAGCTTTCATCGATCAAACACATCCGGAATGCATTGGCTGAGTTTGAGTCTCTTTCTGGTCTCTCCCCTAGCCCTGGTAAGAGTAGCATATTCTTTTCAGGGGTCAGTGTGAGGGTTAAGGAAACTATCTTGCAGGGTGCTTAGCAGGGTAGCCTTGTCGGATGCCGACATCTCCAGTTCGAACCTCTCTCGGTCGGAGTCCCTCTGTAGTAGTTGACTTCTTTTGAGTGGGTATTATGCTAGCTTCGGGGTGGGCTTCTCGGTTCTTGGTCTTCTTATCCCAGCCTTGGAGGAGGAGGATCTCTCCTCAGCACTGGTTATCATGTGGTCACCGTTGACCATGACTATCTACCGTATTTACTTTATTTCCTAGCCTGGCGGGTTGTGCCAGGTAGTAGTTCAATTTCATATTACATTTTGTTATGTATTTACTCTATCTCACTCTCCATGCGGGTTGTGCATGGTTTACCGCACTTTTTTTCACTCTTATTTGTTTTCCTTTTCTTTTCCTCCTGGGGTATGCCCCTTGTAGGCTGTATATTCGCTTAACCTTTTTTAATTTCAAGCTAAATTACCCAAAAAAAAAAACTTGGTTTCCAGGAAGGATCCCTCCCTGTGAAATACCTGGGGGTCCCCTTACTATCCACTAAACTCAAGGCTATTGATTGTAAGAGATTGGTAGATAATATTACTGCTAAAACTAAATGTTGGACTAATAAGGATCTTACTTTTGCTGGGAGAATGCAACTTATAAAAAACATTTTGTTCTCAATGCAAACATTTTGGTCCTCCCTGTTTATCTTACCGAAAAAGGTCATTAAGGAAGTTGAGTCTATCCTTAGGGCCTTCTTGTGGTCTGGCCCTGATCTTAAAAGGTCTGGGGCTAAGGTTGCTTGGGAGCATCTTTGTGCCCCCAAGGACGAGGGGGGCCTTGGTTTTAAATCTTTGGCAATTTGGAATAAGGCTGCAGTTGCTAAGCATATTTGGTTCTTGATTTCAGGGGGCGAGCAATCAATGTGGTGTCAATGGGTTAAATCCTATTTATTAAAAGGTAGGAACTTTTGGAGCCTTAAAATGCCATGTAATCCCTCCTGGGTTTGGAGGAAGTTGCTTAATTTGAGAAGGTTAGTTCAACCATTCATACTTCACATTATTGGCAATGGGGACAACACATCCCTGTGGTATGATCATTGGCATCCTTTGGGCCCCTTATTGAACAAGTTTGGTACCAGAATTGTATATGATTCTGGCCTTCCATTGAATGCCAATGTGTCTCGGGTAATTCTCAACTCTGCTTGGACATTCCCAATCACACAAACTTGGGAGCTGAATGAAGTCAGATCTCAGCTACCCATAGTGAGGAATGGTAGGGACCAAATTAAGTGGACTCTTAACTCAAATGGTCAGTTTAGCATTGCCTCTCTTTGGAATGAATTGAGAGAGCCATTTCCCAAAGTAACTTGGCACAAAGCAGTTTGGTTTCCTGGCCATATCCCAAAATGTAGCTTCATTACCTGGATTGCCATCCAAGGTAGACTTTCCACTGAAGATAGGCTTGTTCTTTTTGGGATTAAACCTTCTTCTTAGTGCTGCCTCTGTCCTGGCAGTGAAAGTCATGATCATTTGTTCTTAATTGTGTATTCTCCACTCAAGTTTGGAATGCAATCTTAGCAAGAATTGATGAGAGGTGGCCACCTCGGTCATTTTTTTTTTGGGTAAAAAAATCCAGGCTACCCACCTCGGTCTTGGGTAGCCTGGATTTCTCACTTATCCACTTTTAAAGGAAAATCTCTTAAGAGTGTTGTTATCAGATTGATATTCACTGTAACGGTGTATCACCTTTGGATTGAGAGGAACATGAGGAAGTTTCAAGCTACTACTAGCACCTGGGAGGCAATAGCTCACAAAATTTATCACATGGTTAAGAGTGGACTTCTGTCCCTGCCCAAATTGCCTCCAGGTTCTAATGACACTAGATTTATTAGAGAATGGGGTCTCATTGTGGAATAATCATATATTGCATGGTGTTTGTGTATGTGAATTGTGAATTGGGTTACATGTGTTTTCTTCTTTGAGTTGCATTTGTTTTCCAAGCCTATCTTTCTTGGCATGATGTAAATGGTATCATCAGAGCTTGAACATGAGATCCAAATGTAATCAAAGCTGATCACTGGACTGCTAGGTTACAGTTTCTGACTGTTCTGAAGATGTTTGCCTACTGTTCTGAAGCTGTTACAGTTTCTGAGCTTGGCCATATTACTGCTACGTATCATGGTAGTTACCTTATCCCTTGTTGGTTATCCTGGAAATTTAGAGCAATTGAGCGTTCTTACTATATTGTGTGCAATCCCTGTGAATTGAGTGCTATAGCCCCATCCGTCCTTGTGAGAGGAGGTAATATTTAGCGGGGGCATCTTGTGAGGATTAGTAGAGGGTGTTATGGGATCACTTGTCCTTGGATTTGTTTTGAGAGTGGGAGTTGTGAGGTTTCAAGGTGTAGTAGTGTGAGTACTATATTCTCCTAGATTGATTCAACCTAGTCCTTGGCTACTTGCTTCCATGTTCTGCTGCTACTTTTGTCCCACGGCTGCGGCAGCTCTGTTGATATCTCTGTTATTAGTGGGGCTGCTGCTGCTGTTCTGGTACCTCTCGGCGGTAAGGCTACTGCTGTTTCTGCTACTGTTTTACACTGTTGCTGTTGCTAGTTGCTGTCCTGTTATAGCTACTAATAGTTTTTTTTTTTGGGTAAATCAGCTTGAAATAAAAAAGGGCTAACCGAATATACAGCCTACAAGGGGCATACCCCAGGAGGAAAGAAAGGAAAAGAAAAGAAAAGAAAAGAATATAAAACAAGAGAGCGCCTACGCCAAACGGCTACATAGGACTAGAAGTAAATAGAACGTCTGTTTCGTACCCATCTAAAAGAGGGATACGAAACAGAACACATAATGCTACTGATCTAGTAAATTTCATGCTACTAAATTACATGCTATTCATTCAAACACTTGGGCATCAGAGACCATAGAACACCATAGGAACAATAGCTAACAGAACTGCTGCATCAGAATCTGAACTTGGGCGAAAAACACTATGGAACACCAGATTCTGAACTTGGACTTGAGCAAAAGTTGGAGTGATAACCATGCACAACCAGCTGGACTTGGAACAACAGCTAACAGAATTGACAGCATCAACAGAACTGCTATCGTAGATGACTCTAGAATCTTAGTCCACGGCTGGGGAGCTTCTCTCTCTAACCTAGAGAGAGAAAGCTCCCCCGGTCCAGATCCAACCGGTCGCCGGTCTCCACCTCCGGCCAGCAGCAACATCAACAGCAAGGACGGCAAGGGAGCAACCCTTCTTAGGGCCTGCTCTCCTCCATCGCCTCCAACCTCCAACCGGCCACCTCTATCTCTCCATCGGGCAGCCATAGCTGGCCTTCTCCGGCCCAGGCTCCCTCCGGCCATGGCAGTCACCTTCTGGGCAAGGGATACTCTCTCCTTAGAGAGGCTCTCCTCCACCGCCTTCACAAGCGGCAACCTTGGGCCTGCAACAACTTCTTAGGCCAGATCTGGTTCGGCCATCACTGGGCAGCCACGGCCTGGTCTAGCTCTTGACAGGTCTAGCCCCAATAGATCCTCACTCGACCCAAGCTCCACAGCCGTGGGCCTCGCCTCCAACCTCAACCCCGCCATGCACCGGCGGGTACCTTCATTGGGATCTGCACCGGGCAGATCTGAAAGTTCAACGGCCATTACTGGCCAATCAAGCTCCACCTGGTCCGGCCTCCGTCTGGACCGGTCAAACAACAATCGCCGTGGCTTTGAGTTTGGAATCATGGGTCAAAACTTCATGGGTTACCTTCTGTACCAGGCCTCGCCGGAGATGATGGCCCTTGCTGCTTCAATGAGTGCTCGAACAGTGGCACGGCAGCAGGGCGAACTCACCACTGAGATCTACATGTACGGAGACCCAGCAAGGCCAAACCCCCGAACCTGAACAGCAAAGCCATGGCTGCCGGTCGTTTTCCTTCAGGCGGCCGGTCAACGCCCAGATCTGGGCAAGCTCACATCTCCGACAAGCTCGGCCACATCCAGGTACGGTCACATTTAGGCCACCGTGGCTCACTGTGGCCGCCAGTCAAGGCCGTCATTCAAGGCCCTCTCCGGCCTGCTGCTTGGGCCATCAGCCCGGGCAATCCCAGTCGTGGGGCTCATCAGCCCGGGCAGCAGCAGCAGGAGGCGTCAGCCCAGCCCGGTGTTCATCTCCAGTCAGCCACCGTGGGGCCCAGCCACCGTGGGGCTCACCCACAGCTAGCCTGGCGAGGCCAGCCTAGCACCCTACCTGCCAGCGCCGGCATTCAGCCCGGGCAAGGAGCCACCCAGTTTCCAGCCCGAGCAAGCCACCCGTGCGGGGGGCAGCGGTGGGCTGCCAGTGATTGTTTTGCTCGGGCAGAGGCTAGGCGGCAGGTTTTTGCCCGGGCGATTCGAGTCAATATTCGTCCAGCCACAAGCAGCTTGCCCGGGCAAGCAGCCAGCCCGGGCCAAGCAGCAGGCAGCAGCAAGCTGCGGGCAGAAGCAGAAGCAGGCAGCAGCCACCCGATGGCAGGCCAGCCCGGGCAGGTAAGTTGGCTGGGTGGCTCGGGCAGTGGGGAAGTTTAATTTATGTCAGGCAATGTACTTTTTTGCACTTATATTGTTACTGGACTTTGGGCCAGTTCTCTGTTAGTTTTTGCATCCCCCGATAGGCGGTCATCTGTTGGACTGAAATCGGGGGTCGGGCTCTTCGTCGAGCCCTCCATATCCTTTGAGCCGGCACTTTTAGCTCTGAGGACCTGCGTAGTCTTCTTGTGGTCGTGACTATTATTGATTAGATTGGATTCTCCTAGTTAAGGGGCAGTCTCGCAGTAGCAGCAGCTGTGGGTGCCGATGATTAGATTATGGATGAGTCTGATTGAGCAAGGTAGTTGCCGGAGCTGTCATTGACTAGATTGGTGGATTCTCACTGATCGAAAGGGGTAGCTTCGTAGTCTGTTTTTGATTAGATTTAGTGGTTCACGGATCGAAAGGAGCTGCTTGGTCCACTTGAGGTTTGGGGGGCTACTTTTCGTGGTCCCTCTCCCTGTTCCGCTTATAGTCGTTAGCGAGCCTAGGGGATTTGGGTGAGAATGTAGTAGTCTGGATGGAATGGGCGTGGTGTGCAGGGTGCTTTGCAGGGTAGCCTTGTCGGATGCAGACATCTCCAGTTCGAACCTCTCTCGGTCCGAGTCCCTCTGTAGTAGTTGACTTCTTTTGAGTGGGTACTATGCTATCTTCGGAATGATGGGCGTCTCGGTTCTTGGGTTTCTTTTCCCAGCCTAGGAGGAGGAGGATCTCTCCTCAGCGCTGGTTATCATGTGGTCACCGTTGACCCAGACTATCTACCGTATTTACTTTATTTCCTAGCCTGGCGGGTTGTGCCAGGTAGTAGTTCAAATTTCAAATTTCGAATTTCACATTTTACAGTACGCATAGCATGTTGTTATGTATTTACTCTATCTCACTCTCCATGCGGGTTGTGCATGGTTTACCCCACTTTTTTCACTCTTCTTTGTTTTTTCCTTTCTTTTCCTCCTGGGGTATGCCCCTTGTAGGCTGTACATTCGCTTAACCTTTTTTAATTTCAAGCTAAATTACCCAAAAAAAAAAAAACAGAACTGCTATCAGACTACATAGCAGCTGCTGCACTTGATCATCAGGACACTTGGAATGGTGGACTGATGTTGCAGATTAGAGTAGCATCAGTAGTGGTAGCATAGAATAAAAGTAGTGCAGCTCAGAATCAGTCAACTATGCAACTAACACCACAGAATCAGATTCTGAACTTGAACAATACTATACAAAACTGAAACAGCTGCTATTGACAAGGTACTAGCAGACACAATAGCTATGGAACTAGCTAAAAAACATGCAGAGGACGTCCCCCTCTGCGAAGGGAGATCCCAACGACATCCCCAGTTGGTTAGGCATAAGCATAAACTGACTGCAGAACACTGCTATGGAACTGAATGGAGATCCCAACAACACTTGGGACTGACAAGAGATCCCAACAACATCTGCTATGGAACAACATCTGCTAGCTCTACTTGCTGCACTTGGTATTTGGACCTCATCAGGACACTTAGGACCTCATCAGGGCACTTGGACAGCCTTCAACCTACGCAGGTGACTGTCTAGGTAGCACAAAAGAGCATAAACTGATCATAAACTGGACTGCTATGGAACTAGTACAGAAACACTTGTAAAACTGGGCTAAAAGTAAAACTGAACTGGCACAGATCAGCATCTGAACCTGCTACAACAAAACTTCAATAGCTACTAATAGTTGTCCTATTATAGATGATAACAGTTTGATGTTCTGTTTTTCTGCTACTGATGGGCTGCTGCTTCTGCTGCTGTACCCTAGGTAGTGTTGCTATTCTCTTTATTTTGTTGTCTTGCCTAACCAATAGGGGCTGTCTTTGGGATCTCCCTTCGCAGAGGGGGATGTCCTCTGCATTTCTGCTACTGTTTTGTTTCGTGTACAATGTGTTGTGTTCTACACTTTAGAAGACTGCTATCTGCTGTTATGGTTCAGTTGTATAGTGGTTAGTGTCCAGCTTTGTACAATTCCAGCTAGCTTTGTACATATCAAGCAGCTGCTGATGCCCTGTAATGTCCTGTTTTATCACTGCTGCTGCTACTGGTCCTGTTTTGCCATGGCTGCTGCTGCTGTTATGTCCTGTTTTGCCTACTGTTCAGCTCACACTACGCCAAATTATGCTTTTTCCGGCATTTCATAAACGCCGGTAAAGATGAGATTAATGCCGGTAATAGTATTTCCGGCATTTGTTGACGAAAATAAAAAAAGCCGCTCAAACGAGTGTCGGTAATACAAAAACGGCATTTGTACAGATGCCGGAAATAAAACCGGCGTTTGTTACTAGTTTTCCCGGCATTTGTAAAGTGCCGGAAAAAAAATTGCCGAATATACATTTATTATCGGCGGTTGGTGCAAATGCCGGAAAAGGTAATATTACTGGCATTTTGTAAGTGCCGTATTTTTGATAACTTTTACCGGCATTTTTCAAATGCCCTTTTTATATAACTTTTGCGGCATTTTATAAGTGCCGTATTTTTTTGTAGATTTTACCGGCATTTTCCAAATGGGAAAATGCCATTTTTATATCTTCGTTTTTTCTTTTCATTGGTTTTACCGGCATTTGTAAACCGCCGCTAAAAGTTCTTTTTTTTTTTTTGGGGGGGGCAGCTTTCATTTTTAATACATGATTTTTTCACTAACAAATTATCCTAACCTAGTACCATTTTTGATAACACATTTCCGGCGAACAAAATTGTAACTAACCAAAACAATTTGAAGTTCCACTAGCAAAACCAATGGAACATTGTTTAGTGGTGTACTTCAAGCACTAACATATTATGAGTCTTCCCTTGGTTTTATGAGCTTAACATACTACCACATTTGCAGGTCACTGGTCAAGGGGAAACAGCTTCATGCTCCTCCTTGATCTTAATGAGATCGATGGTCACAGAAACAGAAGCAGAAGCAGGGGAGCAGGGGTACAGATTTGATCCAGAAGAAACAGAAGCCTGCTGTCCAGCCACAGCCACAGATCAACATGGCTTGATCCACATTCAGAGGAGCAGGGGCTATACTTCAGCTCATGTTCTATTTACTTCTATTACTCAGGTAGTTACCTTAATCTTTGTTGGTGCCACATGCTTTCTTTGGATCAGATTCTGAACTTGATTTGCATGGTATTATGGTGCATTTTCTGCTGCATGGTATTATAGCTGCTAGTTCTAGATTCTGAACCTGTTCTGTGGTGCTCTGCTCCTGATTTGCACCTAAATATGCATTGCCTAACCATTAGGGGCTGTCGTGGGATCTCCCTTCGCAGAGGGGGACGTCCCCTACATTGCATCACATTTACACTGTATTCTGCTGCTGCACACTCCACACATGCCTTTCATGGCAGTCTGTTTCATTAATGACTGTTTTCTAGCTAGCTTGGTTCAGTAGTTGTTGTTGACAGCAGCTGTTGTTGTTCAGTTTTGTATTGCCTGATCTTAGTAGCTGTATCAGAACATTAGTGGTTTGTTGTTGTTTCAGAAGTTGTAATGTAGTTTGTTCTATTATTAGCCTAACCAATAGGGGCTGTCATTGGGATCTCCCTTCGTAGAGGGGGACGTCCCTGCATTCTATACGTTCTGCATCAGTTCTGAATGTTGGAATGTTGTCATGGGGAATATTGTAATGCAGCAAATGCCTTGTATTGTTGTACCAGTTCTACATCAGCTCTGCATCATGTGGGAATATTGGAATATCACTCATGACAGTCCAGTTGTGGGAATATTGGACTATCAAATGCCTTGTCATTCAATTGGGACTGATGGCAGCAGTTGCCATTCACTTAGTCTAGAATTGGTTCATGGACACTTTGGGGACACTTCTGGACTGATGAGTCCATGTAACTATTTCAAGCACCTGAATTCTGCACCTGAGCACAAAGTATCAGTTATGGCAGTCCAGCAGTGATCTTTCAGCTCTGAATTTGGAATGGTTTCAAGTTCATGTTCAAGCCTTAACTGAAAACAGAAATCAGAATGCAGTAGCCACAACAAGCAGTCCAATAGAAGCATCAGTTCTGCATTTGTGTATCCTCTACCAGTTGATCATGGGATCAGTTATTGAGTGGATTTAGTTTTCAATATGTTCATTTATTTCAGTATCATGTATAGTGGTTGTAGTGGTTGTATCCTCTACCTATCACATTAATCACGTATATTGGTTGTAATCATTTTGCCATTTGTTTTGTATCCCTCTGTTAGATGGATAGGAAACAGATGCTCTATTTACATCTAGTCTTATGTAGCCGATTGGCGTAGGCTTTCCCTTTTTGTTTTCCTCTTCTTTTCTTTTCCTCCTGGGGTATGCCCCTTGTAGGCTGTATATTCGGTTAGCCCCCCCTTTTTTATTTCAAGCTGTTTTACCCAAAAAAAAAACCAAAATGCAAGTTCCATATATAACCAAAATGCAAGTTCCATATGTAAACAAAAAATAACAATGCAAGGCATAGAATGCCAATATGAAAATCAAACCCAAAGAGCGTCAAAATATAAGTTCCAATTGCATGTGTATCTCCAAAAACAAAAGATCATACTAACCTAAGCAACACAAAGACCCAAAACATGCGTTTGGTTGCGAACTCCAAAACAAAAAGAACAAAAACAATTTTCATTATCAAGAAGAATTTCCGTCATTCCTATTGCATGTCTTCCATGTCCGTCTACGTCCTATCAACCTGCAAATACAAGAAACAATTACACGTTTATACATAGGTGGATTTTGACAACTATGCTGTAGGCACAAAACAAGTTTTCATAAAAATTGATCCAAAAGACTTACTATCTACAAGTCACACAAATACCAATCTAAAGACTAATGACTACCTATTTCAGTTCAGCCAGAACAAAGTTGGAACTATACCTAGAATCTTATCAAGAAATCTTTTTAGTACGCGATACGATCTTACATGGGCAGGAGCAGTAGTCAGATCCAATTTGGTTCCATGTCAAGTCTACCCACCTTATTGAACATTCCAACTAAATACCAGCTATCCACTTCAAGCAACTGCATCTAATCTGACAACAGAAGGCTTCTATACTACATTATGTCATACACGTATGTGATTAATCGAAGATTAGGCAATTGGTATACCTAACACATTTATGTATACAAGTTGCAGAAGTGTAAACAGCTATAAGCTATACTCAGACACATATATTTCATTGTGCTATCTGCCATTACCCTATACAAGGAAATGTCCTGCCATTTCCAACAAGAATACTTTTCCTAACACAAAGGTGACTATTGGTTCAAGTGAGTTGTCAAAAACTCAGCCTACTAACCTCTACGTTGTGGATTTGAGCCTGAGAACAGCCACATGGTGCAGTTAATGTAAAAGGTCAATCTGTACACAGTCTATCGCTCTACAACATTCACTAATGGGTACTAACCGGGTGTATTCTAATCTTCCTCCACAAGTACAAGCTTCAGTTCTGAAGCCTTTAATTCCATAGACCAACTTGAGTGGAAGCAAATGCTATCAATAGTTTGTTGAGCTTATGTCCAATACCTGTTTTCATCAAGTCTTCTCTCCACAAAAATGAAACAAACGGATTTCTACTCTCTTCCATGAAACGAAAGCAAAAAGAAAGGAGGGAACTAAATGAGCTTCACAATGCAATGGCAATATCCTAAGGTATTATGCACGGACACGGACACGGATACGGACACGGATACGGACACGGACACGGGAATTCTAAACTTATCTCCTTCCTATGTCGAGCAGAAGGATTCTTCTTTCCCATGGGCGCCAACTAAACCTATTTCCCTCCAAATGTGAAATATACACCCATTATATTATTATATACAAAAAGCTGTGGGAAAGAATAGAGTATACCAGCCTCCCTCCCTCTCTCTCTCAAAGTTTCAAGCCAATGCACTTTAGTGAATGGTTTGACCCAACACAGCCCCTCTGCACTCTCTCTCGAGCACACATGGGAATTCATGACACACCACCCCCATCAAACCCAACTGAAGATTCATTTACTCATTTCAACACATTCCACAAAAATACATCATTCCCAAACTACACCTGTATTCACCCTTTATGCTATGAATGAAATTACGGTAGTCATTGCCATTAAGTTTTATGCCTTGATTTTGTGCTGCATAACATGGATAGAGTATGTAGGAAATTTGGACAGAGTATGCCAAAAACTGCAGCAAAAATGCAGGTTTCACTACCAAAGTCATTCCAACAGCTTTCATTACTTTGGTTCTGCTTTATGCATAACAGAAACAGAAATGAACTCACAGAAAAAAGAAACTGAACTGAACTACAAAAAATGCAGGTTTCACTACAAAAAATTTGAACCAAAGTGCATCTTTGTATCAATAACAACTAAGCACATATCAATTCACAAACCAGTAATCTCATAAACCAAAAACAAAGGAATGCAACTCCAACTACCCATTGCACTACAACTGGACTTAAATATAGACTAAAAATAGCACTGAAACAGCACTAAATCTGCATTACCAAGCCTAACAATCACATAACTGATCCTTGGCAACAACACTGATCAATCAATATAAGAGGCAGGTGTATTTTCAATCAACTAGTAAAAAAAGGCAGGTGCGATGCACGTGGCATATACTCCACTTTTCTTACCAAAAAAAAAAACATTATGTCTAAGAAACAAAATTTATAGCTTTAGCAAATGCATTGTACATGGTTTTTGGACAGATTTGCTTTAATGCACACTAATCTAACAAACATGTCTACGCAACAAATAGGATCACTAAAATAATAAATGCCTTAAAATTCAAATAACAGCAAAAAATGAATTTGAAAGTTGAGTGATGAACTTCTATTTCCATATGTAACAAATTCTAATTATCAACTCTCTCACCCGGGCAGATAAAGGAGGCTGGGGAGCTTCTCTCTCTAACCTAGAGAGAGAAAGCTCCCTCTGACCCAGCCAAATCAGCCGGCGTGGCCATCTTCGGCCCCATCCAGCCGGCGGCCGGGCATCCTCCGGCCAGCAGCAGTTGCACAATCAAAGGCAAGGGAACCCCTCTCTCGACAGGGGCTCTCCTCCACCGCCGTACCATAACCAACCGGCTACCCACGGGTCCGGCCATCTACCACCATCTCCTATCCAGATCTGGAAGCTAACACCATTTCCGGCAGTAGCAGAGGCAGCAGCTCCGGTGGCTGCCGCCATTAACAGCAGCAGCGGCCGCCGGCCATGGATCGACTCCCAACTGTGGGTCGCCGTGGTCCGGCCGCCGCTGGTCTTCAAAAGTTCCGGCACCTCTCTCCGCCGGCCATTCAACAACCGGCAACCCTCGGGCCGGCCTCCTATCATCCTCCGATCGGAGCTCAATGGGTTCACTAACCCTCGGCTCCGTTCAGATCTTGTAGCCATGGCTACCCAAAGCGGGCGGCCACTGGTCCGGCCAGCCACAGCTGGCCTCCACTTCCGAGCTTCTACGGCACGATCTCTGCAACTCTCTTGTCCGGTCATCTTTCCGGCCAAGCAGCGGCCAGCAGCAGCAGGCCAGTCGGGGCATCAACAGCCATGACTCGCCGTGGCACGGCCTGGCCATAACTTTATCAATGGCCACCGCAACTGGTGGCTCAGGTACCACAGCTCACCGGCGGTGGCTCGGGCAGCCCTTGCGGGCCAGGAGTTTCCAGCCCAGCAACTTAGCCAGGTCGTTGGCCTGCCAACGGGCAGCCCGTCGGGCGCAGCCTGCCTTCAGCCCGTCGGGCACAGCAGGCCTGGGCCAAGCAGCAAGGCCAGGCCAGGGTTCAATCACAGCCTGCCGTAAGCCCGGGCAGCAAGCAGCAAGCTCTCGTATCCATTGCGGACTGAAATCGGGGGTCGGGCTTATGGTCGAGCCTTTTATATCCCTAGAACCAGTTTTTTTGCTCTAAGGTTGAGTGTAGTATTCATGTGGTCGTAGCTATTTTTGATTAGATTGAACTCCTTCCTAGTTAGGGGTAGCTTGCAGTAGCAGCAGCTGCAGGAGCCGATGATTAGATTAGGTTGGAGTTTGATTGAGCAGGGTAGTTGCCGGAGCTGTCATTGACTAGATTGGTGGATCCTCACTGATCGAAAGGGGTTGCTTTGCAATCTGCTTCTGATTAGATTTGGTGGTTTGCATCTGATCGAAAAGAGCAGCTTGGTCCACTTGAGGTTCGAGTGGCTACTTTTGGTGGCCTCTCTTTCTGTTCCGCTTTGAGTCGTTAGCGAGCCTAGGGGATTTGGGCGAGGTTGTAGTAGTCAGGGTGGAATGGGTGTGGTGTGCAGGGTACTTAGTAGGGTAGCCTTGTCGGATGCCGTCATCCCCTGGTCGAGCCTCTCTCAGTCCGAGTTCCTCTGTAGTAGTTGACTTCTGTTGAGCGGATATTATACTTGCTTTGGGGTGATGGAAGCCTCGGGTCTTGGTTTTCTTAGCCTAGCCTCGGAGGAGGAGGATCTCTCCTCAGCGCTGGTTATCATGTGGTCCATGTTGACCATGACTATCTACTTCAATTACCTTATTTCCTAGCCTGGCGGGTTGTGCCAGGAATAGCTCAATTTCATTTCAGTACATTTCATGGTTCTTTTCAGATCCATTTGTATCACATATGTCACTTTATTTTACTCTCCATGCGGGTTGTGCATGGTTACCGTAATTTTATCATTCTTGTTTTTTTTTTTTCCTTTCTTTTCCTCCTGGGGTATGCCCCTTGTAGGCTGTACATTCGATTAACCTTTTTTAATTTCAAGCTAAATTACCCAAAAAAAAAAACTCTCTCACCCCTATTTTGCACCTCTCCCTTGCCAACTCTACCCCTATTCCAGACTCTAGATTATATAATATCACGTTAGCAAGAGACAAATGCATCTTAAGGGCATGCAGTGAAGCTTGATGTGCATTCAAGAGCAAATTATCAGCTCATGTTATGACTGGCGGTTGTGTTGTACATATAATTCGAATGGTAGGAGCCAGGAGGCGTGGTGTCGTTAAGAATCAGTGTCGAATGGGACAGGTTACATACAAACATCCAAACCACATGGAGTAGAATGCGTGCGTCGTTAAAAACCAGTGTTGAATTGGGCAAGTATTTAACTGATTTAGGGAGGGCATTTGTGGCAAAGACAAAAGGAGAAAACATTATATAAGGCTTCGCACTTTTAAAAGAGAAGGTATAGATAAAATGGCCAACTCTATTGTCATTGCCTCAAAAAGTACCATGAAAAAACACAATTTACCTGTCCATTGTGCTCCATTAGTGACGGTGTGTGATCTCCATCTCCATTTCCAGCTCCATTTAGTGATGGAGGCAAAGGGTGTCCTGCACTTTTCATAAAAGTTGCCATGGTTGCATATTGGTTCTTCAATTGAGTGATTTCATCACTTACGTCTCTTAGCACCTCTTGTCGCAACTCTGCACGTAACTCTGCACCCAACTCAGCACGTAACTCTGCACCCAACTCAGCACGCAACTCCGCACGCAACTGATCCTTGACACGTTGCTCCTGAGATCGGGTATATCTAGTCCCAAACACTTGACTCGGACTAGGACCCAGGCCATAGGTACGCACACGTCCATTCCTATCTGGTTTTAGTACGCTAGTGAATAACTCCTCCCGTAAAGCAGGTGACTCTGAGGACTCAGGAATCTGAGAGGCTCCCTCATTAAGACGACGCTGAAATAAATGAAACCTATCTATGGTAAGTAAAAGAACAAAAGCAAAGATTTTATTACGTAAATAGACATAAAAGAAGCATACCATTAAAATGAACCTAAATAGATGCAAAATGAACCAAGTAAATATACATACTATGGCCAAAGCTGATGCTTCATCAACGGGTTGTCCATCTTTCTTTGTATGAGTCTTAATGAATACATGTATACGATCAGGCTCTACTACTACTCCATCCTTAATCTGTGTCAACTTTATTAGCGTAAAAGAAGCTAAAGTATTCAGTAACACATTTGATATATAAATGCATTGAATTAAATTTAGTTATGCACGTTAGTTAGTTAATTACCTCATCCCTTACACGACAATGGCCCTTCCTCCCACTCGTGTGTCCCATTTTTTGTTCGTGTCTGCTGTTACGGTTGGTTTTACTTCGTCCCTATAACAAACAAAATCCAGTATTACTTATCCATGTATATGTGTTCATATTCATTAGAAAGAGGAAGAAGAATTGACATGCATCACCTTGGCTGTTTTAGTGCTTTGACATGCATCACCTTGGCTGTTTTAGTGCCCCAAAATTGAACAAGAACTCTCCATTGATCAGGATCGACCCTATTCGGACAATTTGCCAAACGGTCTTCATCATTATCATATAGGTTATAAATAGTTCTTTTAAGCTCATCTTTCCAATCCTTCCATTTCTTTCCAACGGACATCAGACAATTATGCTTATAAGCATCTGTTGCGGTTGTATTTTCCTGCATATAAGTATATCAACAACATAGCAGCAACAACATTAGCTCAACTGATCACACCAGTAAAATGGTCTATCAACTCTAGAATGCCGGCAAGGGAACTTCTCTCTCTAGAGAAGTTCTCCTCCACCGCCCAACCCATATCCGGCCTCCTGGTCCGGCCAACCTTTATCCAGCTATTCCAGCCATGGGTTTTATCCATCCTCACAGAGAGGAAAGGGGTTTTCACTGTTTTCGTCTGGGTCTATTTATCATTCAACGTATTCAGTCCAAGTCCAAGACCCACTACGCTCGTGGCTGTACTGGGCTGATCCATTGAGGGTACGGCGACGGGAGATAGTCCGTCTCACTTCGTCTTCAAGCTGGGTCCGATTTTGGGTCAAAACGGAGGTGGACAGCTCGTGCTCGGGACGGTCTCCTTCAGATCCGCTCTCATTCTCAGCCCTTTTAGGGGTTTTCTAGCCGGAGTCGTGCTCGGCCGATAGGTGGGTTGAAGGTAGCTCCAGAGCTTACACAAAGGTGGACGGTGACAGAGCTACTATATCCATCGCAGGAAATGGTGGCGTCTATCGGAAGTATCCCAGTTCGTGGGTCAACTCACGTCTTAAGGAGTCACCGGAACTCATTTCCCAGTTCCGACGTTCAGCTTATCGTTATTTCCACCGCAGCACGGCCGAGGTCAGTTGTTTGTTGGAAATTGAAGGTGTACTGGTCAGAGATCAGTTTCTTGTAGATTCATTTTCAGATCCCCGATGGACAGTCACCTGCTTGGACTGAGATCGGGTTAACACTGTTGGGATGCCCATTCTTGGGGCTTTTTTGCCAGCCCAGGCAGGCAGGCCGGCTGGGAAGATCACAGTAGTCTTTACGGGCTGGCTGGTCCAGTCGATACATTGCCCAATTTGGGGCTAAATTTCTTTTAAAAAAAAAAAAAAAGTGGCACGGATTCCAAACATAATTCCAAGTCCAATATTGGACAGAACAAGTCTACAGTCAATTTGTTGCTGAACCTATGGGCCAGTTTACTGTTAGTATCTGCGATCCCCAATAGGCGGTCACCTGTTGGACTGAAATCGGGGGTTGTCGGGCTCTTGGTCGAGCCTTTTATATCCCTAGATCCTGTGCTTTTAGCCCTGAGGTTGTGTGTAGTATTCTTGTGGTCGTGGCTATCGTTGATTAGATTGGGTTCTGTTCTGATTGAAAAGGGTAGCAGCAGCTGTGGGTGCCACTGATTAGATTGGTGGATGGATTCTGATTGAGCGAGTTGCCTGAGCTGTCTTTGATTAGATTGGTGGTTGTTCACCGATCGAAAGGGGTAGCTTTGCGGTCCGTTCTCGAAGCGAGCGGCTTGGTCCACTTGAGGTTTGAGTGGCTATCGTTGATTAGATTAGAATCTATTACTGATTGAAAAGGGTAGTTCGCGTAGCAGCAGCTGTGGGTGCCGTTGATTAGATTGGTGGTTGGATTCTGATTGAGCGAGTGCCGGAGCTGTCTTTGATTAGATTGGTGGTTGTTCACCGATCGAAAGGGGTAGCTTTGCGATCTTTCGATCGAAACGAGCAGCTTGGTCCACTTGAGGTTTGAGTGGCTATCGTTGATTAGATTAGAATCTGTTCTGATTGAAAAGGGTAGTTCGCAGTAGCAGCAGCTGTGGGTGCCACTGATTAGATTGGTGGTTGGATTCTGATTGAGCAAGGTAGCTGCCGGAGCTGTCATTGATTAGGTCGGTGGTTGTTCACTGATCGAAAGGGGCAGCTTGGTCCTCTTTCAGTCGTTAGCGAGCCTAGGGGATGTAGGCGAGGTTGTAGTAGTCTAGATGGAATGGGCGTGGTGTGCAGGGTACTTGGCAGGGTAGCCTTGTCGGATGCCGACATCTCCAGTTCGAGCCTCTCTCAGTCCGTGTCCCTCTGTAGTAGTTGGCTTCTGTTGAGTGGGTATTATACTAGCTTTGGGGTTGATGGAAGTACTAGGTTCTTGGTTCTCTTAACCCAGCCTTGGAGGAGGAGGTTATTAGGTAGTTGGGTTCAGCAGGAGGTTTGGGCGAGCCTTAGGCTTGGATGAGGGAGTAGTAGGCCGGAAGGTTTGAGCGTGGTGAGCAGGGTACTTAGCAGCAGCAGTAGTCTTGTCGGATGCCGTCAACTCTGGTTCGAGCCTCTTGATGCCTTGTTCCTCTGTAGTAGCCGTTCAGCTTGCTTTGTAGCCGTCTTACTTGTTGGCTTCTCCTCAGTGTTGGTTATCATGTGGTCATCTCTGACCTTGATTATTTACTTTATTTACCTTATTTCCTAGCCTGGCGGGTTGTGCCAGGTGGTAGCTTTATGTACTTTACTTACCGTACACATGGCATCTTCATGTATTTACTTTATCTAACTCTCCATGCGGGTTGTGCATGGTTTACCGCACTTTCGTCATTCTTGTTTTTTTCCTTTTCTTTTCCTCCTGGGGTATGCCCCTTGTAGGCTGTACATTCGGTTAACCTTTTTTAATTTCAAGCTAATTTACCCAAAAAAAAAATATTAGCTCAACTGATCAAAATTCAGTCTAAGAAGATAGATTATAAAATAGTAGCAGTAGCAACATTAGCCCATAATATGAATTTTTCCCTGTAATAAATACCTTAACCTCTGCCCATATGCGTTCCTTTTTTTTTTTTGTTTTTTGGATAAACCAGCTTTAAATTAAAAAGAGGATAACCGAATTTACAACCTACAAGGGGCATACTCCGGGAGGAAAAAAAAAAGAAAGAAAAGAAAATAGGCAACGCCAAAAGGCAACAAGGGAGGAATGATAATCACTGTTTCCAATCCATCTAGAAGAGGGAAGGAAAACAGCGCCAAAATGACCTAAAGCTACAAGCAACGTGACTTTACAATAACCAATTACATAACCCTGGAATAACCAAAATAGAACTGTACAGCAGCTTGAACAGGTTCAAATCCCTCTGTTCCTAAACAAACAAGCTCTTCAAAGCATTTTCAGGAGTTAGCCTTCTCAAACATATCAGATAAGCAGCTCTACACTTAACAGCAAAAGTAGATCCTGCTCCACTAGTTCAGAACAGCAGGCAGATCAGACAGCAAAAGTGTCCATGAAGTGTCCATAAGTGGTAACAACTAAATCAGGTGCAGCTGTGTCCATGAAGTGTCCCCAATGGAACCATAACAGACCATAACAACAGCAGAGGACTACAACTTCTGAACTTGTACCTAACTATACAATATTGAACTTCTGATCCCATTGGCTGCCCACGTAGCAGCAACCAACCCTTGCACACACACAGCTTTATAGCAAACTGCAAAACTAGCATAACTAGCACCAGCCTCAACTTCTGAACTTGTCTAACAACTTCTGAACCTGCTACAACTTCTGATCCCATTGGCTGCCCGATACATTACTACAAAATCAAAATGCAGAGGACGTCCCCCTCTGCGAAGGGAGATCCCAATGACAGCCCCAGTTGGTTAGGCACTCAAAAAGAGCTGAAGTCAACTACTAGCCTAAGGTAACATCAGAAGTGGAATGCAGCACTGCTTCAAAATAGGACAGGACAGAATGTGGTACAAAATAGTAGCAGAATAGCTTGCTACAAAATAGCTTTCTACATCAGAACATGTCAGCAGATCAGCAGGTTCAGCAGGACAGACCAAGAGCTGGACACTAGCAGATCAGCAGGTTTCACTCTTTAGTAGATCAGTTTCATGGTGCCATTCTCCAAACTGAACAGCAGGAGCAGACAGCACAGTGGCTGGGATGGCTGCTGCTTACGTGCTGGGATGGGATGGAATAGGAGCAGCAGCAGCAGCCTACACACTTGTTGGGATGGCATAGCACCCAGCATAGCACCCAACAACACCACTTCATAACCTGCTCAATCTATACAATATACAGTCCATAACATCCATAACAGCAGCAAAATGGTTATTCCATAACAGACATAACACCACTATAGTAAGCATAAGAGGCAGCAGGCAGTAGCAGAACATGCAAGCCAAATAGAGATATGGAAATCTCTGTGCACTAGCCACAGCAGCACATGCAAGCCAAAACAGAGCTAAACAGCCACTAAACAATGGTGGCCACTTCTCAAACAGCCACTACATCAGCATGCCACTTCTCAAACAGCCACTAAACAATGGTACTCAATGGAGGTTGCTCCTCACAAAAGATTAAAATATATACCTGCTACATAGAAGTAATAGCAGTAAGTCCCTTTGAATCAAGTAACATAGGAGTAAGTCCCTCATTTGTGTAATGCCCTGAATGGAAAGCCCTAGTAACATAGGAGTAGTAGCAGTGCTAGTAACATTGCACAAAGCAGCCTGCCTGCTGGCCATCCCTGCAAAGAAAGCATCTACAACCATGGCCACAATATCAATAACCAATAGCATATATATCACAAGTTCCGCATTACCCAATGCCCCAACCTCTAATAAACCTATTATTTTGTGAGCCTACTGGCAACTTTGGCAACGACAGCAATCTACCCTTAACCATGTTAAAGATTTTGTGAACAACAACTTCCCAGGTGCTATTTGTATTTTGAAACTTCCTTAAGTTCCTCTCTATCCAAATATGATACACTGTAGTAGTGAATATCAACTTAGAGACAACATTCTTTAGAGATTTTCCCCTAAACGAGGAGAAGTGGGTAATCCATGCTGTCCAAGACTTAGGGGGCCAACTCGTATCCATTTTTTCCAACATAGCATTCCAGACCCGTGTGGAAAAACTACAATTGAAGAACAAATGATCGTGGCTTTCACTACCATGGCAAAAACTGCATTGGGAAATTGGTTTAATCCCAAACAAAACTAATCTATCCTCAGTGGAGAGTCTACCCTGGATGGCCAGCCATGTGATGAAGGTACACTTAGGTATATGGCCAGAAAACCAAACAGCCTTGTACCAATTAACCTTGGGGAAAGGAACCCTCAATTCCTCCCATAGAGAGGCTATGCTAAATTGTCCAGATGCATTCAGAGTCCATCTAACTTGGTCCCTGGAGCCCCGCAACGGTGGGAGATGCCGTCTAACTTCATTCAACTCCCATGTTTGCGTGATTGGGAAAGTCCAACTAGAATTGTGAACTATGTGGGACACTTTGGCATTCAAGGGAAGGCCAGAGTCGTAAACAATTCTGGAGCCAAACTTATCCAACAACGGGCCTAACGGATGCCAAAGGTCATACCACATGGATGTGTTCTCCCCATTGCCAATAACATGACGAATGAAGGGCTGGACTAAGTGTCTTAGATTAAGTAATTTACGCCAAACCCAAGAGGGGTCAGCTGGCATTTTAAGGCTCCAAAAATTTCTACCCTTTAATAAATAGGATTTAACCCATTGGCACCACATGGATTGCTCTCCCCCGGAGATCAAGAACCATATATGCTTGGCAACCGCAGCCTTATTCCATACCTCCATAGATTTGAACCCAAGACCCCCCTCATCTTTAGGAGCACATACCTGCTCCCAAGCTATCTTAGCCCCTGATCTTTTAAGGTCAGGGTCAGACCACAAAAAGGCCCTAAGGATAGATTCAACTTCCTTGATGACCTTTTTTGGTAAAATGAACAAGGAGGACCAATACGTTTGCATTGAGAACAAGATGTTCTTGATAAGCTGGACTCTCCCTGCATAAGTAAGGTCCCTATTGGTCCAACTTCTAGTTTTGGCTGTGATACTATCAACCAGCCTTTGACAGTCCACAGCTTTGAGTTTAGTAGATAACAATGGGACTCCCAAATATCTCACTGGGAGGGAACCCTCCTTAAATCCCAAATCATGCAGAATAGTCTCCTTAACTCCCACACTAACACCAGAGAAGAATATGCTACTCTTACCAGTGCTCGGGGAGAGACCAGAAAGAGCCTCAAACTCAGTCAACGCTTCCTTGATGAGT
The DNA here is from genome assembly GCA_018127125.1 of Rhododendron griersonianum. NCBI lineage: Eukaryota > Viridiplantae > Streptophyta > Magnoliopsida > Ericales > Ericaceae > Rhododendron > Rhododendron griersonianum. Next base: position 16,219,936 of record CM030799.1, on the reverse strand, counting down.
TTGATCGAAGAAAGCTCTCCCTTGCAAAATATCATTAGATCATCAGCAAAGCACAGGTTTATCAATTGATTAGTTTTACATCTCCAGTGAAAATGAAAGCCCGGGAGCTGGGCTTTCTCCTTAAGTAAAATCGTAAGAACTTCCATCACAATAACAAATAGATACGGGGATAAAGGATCCCCCTGTCTCAGCCCCTTCCTCCCTTTAATGTACCCCGTCACTTCCCCATTGATACATAGGGAGTAGTTTGCAGTGGTAACACATGCTTGAAGCCACTTAATCATTGTAGGATGGAAGTTCATGGCGGACAGGACATCCCAAAGAAATTCCCACCTAACATGGTCATATGCTTTCATTATGTCAACTTTCATGGCACACCTAGGGGTAGGAGATGATTTGTGGTACCCTCTCATGAGTTCTTGGGTGAGGAAAATGTTATCAGCGATTCTCCTTCCTTTCACAAATCCTGATTGGACAGGATCTATGAGCAAAGGAAGAGCAGATTGCAATCTCTTGGCTATAATCCTAGAGATGCATTTGTAAATGGTATTGCAGCATGAAATGGGCCTAAAGTCGCCCACCCTAGAAGGGTTTGGTACCTTAGGAACAAGAGCTACAATAGTGGAGTTAGCTTTGGTGAGCAGTTGTCCAGACCTGAAGAAGTTCTGTACAGCTGAAGTGACCTCTCTCCCAATGACTGACCATGCTTTCCTAAAAAACCCTCCATTATACCCATTAGGGCCAGGTGCTTTGGTGGGATTAATAGACCGAATGGTTTCTTTGATCTCCAAATCTGAGACAGGGGAGACCATATTCAGACTTAGCTCAGGGCTGAGTTTATTCCTGATTAATTGACCCACTCTAGTTGATCCCAGATGAGGGGTGAGATGGGACGTGCCAAAAAGAGTTGTGTAGAAGTTAACAAACTCTTCTTTGATAACCATGGGATCATGTGTGGTAGATCCGTCATTTAATTCAAAACATGTTATTTTGCTCCTATTCCTCCTATTGCCCACGGCTTTAAAGAAATAGGACGTACATTGATCTCCAAGTTTCAACCATTGTATTCTAGACTTTTGTTTTGCTAAACTTTCCTCAGCCCTTAGCAATGTGGTGTATTGCTTGTGTACCACTCTCTCTTGTTCTATGGCAGCACTGTTATCTGGGTGAGAGCCTATAATTACCTGTAAGTTTTCTAAGACTTGCTTAGTGGCACTCACCCTCTCTGATATGCCACTAAACTCCTCCCTATTAAGTTGCTTCAAATCATGTTGAAGGTGTTTAAGTTTCATACACACACACAACATGGGGTTCCCCAGTACAATCGTCCTCCAGCTCCTCTGGACAATTGCAAGGAATTGAGGGTGGTCAGCAAGGAAGTCAAAAAACCTGAAGGGTTTAATTGACCTCCTTGGATTGGGCTGGACAAACACTACACCTGGAGAATGGTCTGAAATTCCAGGCACCAAAAATTGAGCCGATGATTGAGAAAAGATTTTCATCCAAGGCTCATTTACTAGAACCCTATCAATTTTGGAAGCCACAAAATGGGGTGGACCTGCTTATTGGACCACGTAAATAAGCACCCTGAAAACCTAAGGTCATCAAGCCCAGAGGAGAACAAACAGTGATTAATGTCATCCATGAGAGGAAACCTCTGTGCATTCACCCCAACTTTCTCCCTAGGATGCCTAATAGCATTAAGATCACCAAGGACCACCCAGGGAGAAGAGGTCCTAAACTGAGAAAGACTAAGCCAAAGAGATCTACGGTCTGGTATAGAGTTTGCCCCATAGACCATAGTGACCAAAAAATATGCACTCCCATCTTTTGGAAGGACTTGACAATGAATAAATTGATCTGCCTGACATAACACTGTAAGAGACAAGACATCAGGGTCCCATCCAACAAAAATCCTCCCTAAAGCAGCTTGAGGGTAATTGTTCACAAAACTCCAGCCAGGACAAATGAATTGGGTGATTCTATCTGCCCAAGTTGCCTTAATTTTATGCTCAAGTAAACCAACAAGACTCAACTTATTGGAGTTTTTTTTTTGGGTAAAATAGCATGAAATAGAAAAAGGATAACCGAATATACAGCCTACAAGGGGCATACCCCAGGAGGAAAGAAAAAGAAAACAAAAAAGATAAAGAAAATTGATAACGCCAAATGGCTACAAGGTTTTGATGAGAAACTATGTTTCCGATCCATCTAGAAGAGGGAAAAGAAACATAGCCAACTGCTTGTTACTGAACAAGCATACCAACTGTGTTTCAGCATACCAACTGGTTACTGAACATGTCTATACAAAAGATTAGATTACACTGAGGTTCACTTGGGACCTTAACACACCCAGATTGGGAGCTTCAGAACTTCAGTACTTAAGCTTGACTTTACTTCTTAACTTCAGAACTTGAGCTTGGACTAACTAGCACTAGGCATATCAGAACTTGGAAACCAGCTTCAATCCATCAGCTACCACATTCTGGAGTTGACACCTGCTGGACTGCCAATACAGTGATGGAGCTTCTGAAATTCTGAAGCTTCCAAACAGCCCATCAACATTACAGTCAGCAGATTCTGATCCTTAGGTAACAACACAGGAATCCATGACAGATAGTATACTATACAATACTAAAACAAATACAAAACTATACAGAGGACGTCCCCCTCTGTGAAGGGAGATCCCATTGACAGCCCCCGATGGTTAGGCATAACTGAAAACAAAACCTGCTCCAACTTCTGAACTTGTCTATCGTCTTCAGAAAATATGCAGGACAGCCAAAACAGGTTCAGATCAAGCTCATTCTCCGTTACAACTTCTGAACCTGTTTTGGAACTAGTTACATAACTAGCACCAGTTACAATGCAGAACATATCAACAGAACAACACCAGCCACAAGGGTACATTGATCAGGCATTCAAAACTGATGCAGCTAGGTTTCTGACTTGGGGATACAACATGGAGTAGCAGTAAGATAGCAGTAACATGCATATGCACATGCATAGCAGTAAGATAGCTACCTCAAGCAGTAAGATAGCAGAGCCCTCACAAAGATTAAAATATACTCACACCTAATCTGGCTGGGCAACAGAACCCCAGCAGAACAGAACAGTTCAGGAATGTAGAGTGTGATGCAATGCAGAGGAAGTCCCCCTCTGCGAAGGGAGATCCCACGACAGCCCCTAATGGTTAGGCCAATGTACTGAGGAGCAACAGAAAATGCACTACACAATAATCCAATGCTCCATCACAACAACTAACAGTTTGCTCTGCAGAACTGAGGAGCAGCAGAAAATGCATCACAAAGATAGCATGAAGGGTTTTCTTAAGGTACCAAGAATTACCTCCTCTCCCTTACACACGTTCAGAAAATAATAGCAGTGCCCTGAATGGAAAGCCTTTTCTGTACAATAACTGAACAAAAACTGAATAATATTGAACTAGTTCTCACAACTGCTAGCTCTCACATAGCACCATGACAAATGCACCATAAATGCAGAACAAATCAGTTCATTAGCCACTAAACACTGATGGTGCATTTGTCAAACACTGATGGTGCATCAGTTCAGTAGCCACTGCTACAACATGTAGTGCCAACCAAGATTAAGGTAACTACCTGAATAATAGAAGTAAATATTGGTGCCTCTTGTTGAAGCATGGTGATCTGCTTCTGTGACTGTCACTGTAATCCCTTGAATGGAAAGTCTTTGCTGAGTTCCTGTGACCTGTCCTCAGGGACAATTCTGGACCAAGTTAGATCAAGGGGAAACCCCTTGATGTTTAAGCTGCATGTGTTATCATGTGAGTATATGGGTAATCTCATTCTAACTTATTACTGAGAATGTTAATCATGAATATTCCACATAGATAATAAATGAGAAGGCCCCTTGAACTTAGACAGTGACAACAACCTACACCTTACTTCATTTGAAATTTTTTGAGCAACCACTCCAGGAGGGCAATTAATGTTCTGGAATTTCCTATGGTTTCTCTCTATCCATAATTGGTGTACATAGGTTGTGAAGACAAGTTTAGCAATTGTAATGGCCAGAGCCTTGCCTTGGACAGAGGACAGCCTGCTCACCCATTGCTGCATGGATGTAAGCCCTGTCATGTGAGGGGTCTTTGGGGATAAGATGCCTCTAATTTGTGTAGCCATGGGGCAATCAAAAAAGAGGTGCTCATGGGACTCTACTCCCAAACAAAGGCTGCATATGGAAGCAGCTTTCATTCCAAACATGACTAGTCTGTCTTCTGTAGATAATCTGTTTAGGATAGCCATCCATGAGATCACACTACATCTAGGGATGTGTCCTGAGAACCATACCACTTTATGCCAAGTGATAGCAGGAAAATGTATCCTTAATTGATCCCACAGGGATGAGATGGTGAACTTACCAGATGCATTGAGATTCCATATGCATCTATCCCCAGTGGAAGCATTGATGGGGACAGCTTGTAATTCTGATCTCACTTCATTGAGATCAGGAGTTTGGGTCAGTGGGAAGGCCCACTGATTGTCTCTGATGACAGACTGCACAGTGGAATCCTTGTGCAGACCAGAATCTAAGGTAATTCTAGGCCCATATTTAGGCAATAAGGGCCCTAGGGGATGCCAGTTATCAAACCACAAAGATGTCAAGTGGCCATCCCCTATTTTATATGTAATGTGTGATTGGATGAGTGGTCTAATGTTAAGAATTTTCCTCCATACCCAAGAGGGATTGCTTGGAGTTTTAACACTCCAAAAGCTCTTACCTTTAAGTAGGTAAGACTTCACCCATTGGCACCACATAGATTGCTCCTCCCGAAATAAGGAACCAAATATGTTTGGCGACTGCTGCCTTGTTCCAGACCTCCATGGATTTAAACCCTAACCCTCCTTCCTTAACAGGAGAACAAAGATGTTCCCAAGAGACTTTTGCCCCCGTCTTCTTAATATCGGGGCCAGACCAAAAGAATGCTCTAAGAATTGATTCCACCTCCTTAATTACCTTCTTAGGGATGATGAAGAGAGATGACCAATAGGTTTGCATTGAGAACAGTATTGACTTTATTAATTGAATCCTCCCAGCATAGGACAAGTACCTATGTGTCCATGATTTAGTCTTGGCCAAAATTCTGTCAACCATTACTTTACAATCAGAGTGTTTTAGTTTGGTGGACAGCAGGGGTACCCCCAAGTACCTAACAGGCAAAGACCCCTCCTGGAAGCCTAGGATACCTAATATGGATGCCTTGGTGGGAGGGCTAACACCAGAGAAAAAGATGCTGCTCTTAGAAGGGCTTGGTGAAAGCCCAGACAACTTCTCAAATTCAGTTAAAGAATTCTGGATATGATTAATGGAGGCAACTTCACCTTTGCAAAAGATCATAAGATCATCTGCAAAGCAAAGATTGACAAGTTTGGTCGTTCCACATTTCCAGTGGAAGTTAAAATCAGGTTGGGAGGATTTCTCCTTAAGAATGCAAGTTAACACCTCCATAGCTATCACAAAAAGGTAAGAAGATAGTGGATCACCTTGTCTTAAACCTTTTTGCCCAGGAATGTACCCTATTGCTTCCCCATTAAAACACAAGGAGTAATTAGCTGTAGACACACAAGCTTTCAACCATTGGATCATCTTAGGGTGGAAATGCATTGAAGCCAGGACATCCCAAAGGAATTCCCACCTGACATTATCATAAGCCTTCATTATGTCCACTTTCATGGCACACCTAGGGGATGAGGAATGTTTGTGATAACCTCTCATCAATTCCTGAGTAAGGAATATGTTATCAGCTATCCTCCTACCCTGGACAAAGCCAGATTGAGCAGGATCAATAAGGAAAGGGAGAACAGGTCTGATTTTGTTGGCTAGTATTTTAGCTATACATTTATATATCACATTACAGCATGAGATGGGCCTGTAGTCTCCTACCTTAGAGGGATTGGGGACTTTAGGCACCAAAGCAACTATGGTAGCATTGGCCTTCTTCAAAAGTTGGCCAGACCTGAAGAACAGTTTGACAGTTGAGGTCACTTCATGGCCTATGACAGGCCAAGCTCTATGGAAGAAGAAGGCATTATAGCCATCTGGCCCAGGAGCTTTTTGAGGATTAAGAGACCAAAAGGTGTCCTTGATCTCTTTATCAGTTACCCCCATCACCATTTGCATACTCTGGGAGGGGGAGAGCTTCCTGGTTATAAGCTGTTGCACCCTAGAGGAACCAGAGTAATCAGTCAAATGTTTGGTGCCTAACAAATTAGTGTAATAGTTGATGAATGTGTGCTTAATCAACTCTAAGTTTTGGGAGACAGACCCATCTTCTAGAACCAAGCTAGAAATTCTATTCCTATTCCTTGAATTGGTAATGGACTTGAAAAAAAAGGAGGAACATTGATCCCCCAACTTTAGCCATTGAATTCTTGATTTTTGTTTAGCAAAATTTTCTTCTGCCCTGGCATACACTAAATACTGCTTGCACAGTTCCTTTTCAATGGCTTGTTTAGTAGAGTCACTAGGGTCAGAGCCTAGTTCTCTTTGGATAACTTCTAATTGTTGTTTACAGGAGGCCACTCTTGAAGAAAGATCACTAAACTCATTTGCGTTTAGTTTTTTAAGGTCCTCCTGCAATTGCTTAAGTTTTTGACAAACACAGAACATTGGATTTCCAATGATTATCCTCCTCCAGACCTGCTAAACAGTGTCAAGGAATTTTGGGTGCTCTGCTAAAAAGTTAAAAAACCTAAAAGGTCTTTTCTTTGTAGGTGAGGCAGTTGTCAAATAAACAACTGCAGGGGAGTGATCAGATACACCAGGGCTGAGAAAATGTGCATTGGACCAGCAGAAATCTTTGACCCAACTCTCATTAACTAGAACCCTATCAAGCTTGGAACTTATATGAGCATCTCCCAGTTGTTTATTAGACCAAGTGTACTGGCAACCAGTATACCTGAGATCAAGTAATTCAGTTGATTGGATACAAGAATTGAATTCCTCCATCCAGGGCAACCAACTTCTGTCCCCACCTACTTTTTCAAGGGGAGACCTCAGAGCATTGAAGTCACCTAACACTACCCAAGGGGTAACTACACAAAGCTGTTGCAATTGAGCCCATAGTTGTTGCCTCTCCAAGTAACTAGTTGCTCCATATATAAATGAAGCATCAAAAGAAAATTGGCCATCACAAGATTGCACCTTACAATGGATAAGCTGATTTGACTGAAACTGAATTTGTACTTTAAACAATAGGGGGTTCCAACAGATCAAAATACGCCCCATAGGAGAGTTGGAATGATTGCTAAAGAAATTCCAATGAGGGAGCATGGTGTTGACTACTCTAGTTACATTGGATTCTTTGATTTTATGCTCAATAAGACCAATTAAGGATAGTTTATTCTTAACAACCCAACTTTTTGCTTCCCTTTGTTTGAGGGGGTCATTAAGGCCCCTCACGTTCCAAAACCCAAAATGTGAAGACTCACAATCCATTAAACACTAAACAGTTACAAACAGAATTGAAAACATAAAATTAAATGTAAATACTGTATTTATCAGACAAGGAAGGAGAGAATGTTACTTCCCTGATTTGTTAGAAGAGCTCTTTGCAAAGTTCTTCTGTTTCCTCTGCTGCCATGCTTTACCAGAACCTCCTCCGGTAAGTTTGATATCTGGAATGAGATCTGGAGGTTCTTTGTCCTTGAGTTTGGCAGCCATTTTGGCAGCTTTTTTTGCTGCTGATTTGGTTATAAATACAGCAGAACTTGGACTTGTAGACTGCTGATTAGGGGGTCCAGCTTCTTCCTTATTGGCCCCCACTGTTTCTAATGTTTCAGTTTGGTTAAAAGGGGCTGTATGCTCTTGCAGAATAAGGGGATTAGGTTCTTTAAGGTTATGAGCAGCCTCCTCAATAGCAATGGCAGAACTGACTGATGTGATCACAGGAGGGTTAGCTTCCGTATTCTGAGTCAGAGTCAACTCTTGAGAGCTGCTCACTATACTCTCAAGAACCTTTTCTAACTCTTCTTCTGAGTCATCATCTGAATTAGTAACCTCTGCTTGAGGTTTATCCTCATGCTTGGTGGAGGAAGGTAGGGTAGCTGATGTAGATGCTGGGAATGTGTAAAGAGGGTTAGCTCTCAGTTTCCCACTACCTACCACTGTCCATTCCTGAAGTGGCTGGCTGGTAATTGGAGGTGGTTTGGAAGTGGTTTCTGGAGGTGGTTTCTTGGAACAGTGGTCTGTTGAGTGGCCAAAGACTTGGCACTCCTTGCAGAGTGAAGGTAATACTTGATATTCAACAAACACCACAACTGACTCTCCCTCCACAGTTATTCTAACTTCATCTGGAAGTTCATTTTCAGCACTGATCTCTATACATATTCTAGCATTTGTTGATTTTGTTTGCAAAAGACCTAGCTGTCTTGAGGTTTTAGATGTGGCTTGGTCCACATGTAGTGGCTTACCAATGGTACTAGCTATCCTACTCAAGCACTCTTGATTCCATAGCTCCAGGGGTAAATTATGAAGTTTAACCCATGCTGGAATATGAGTAGGTTGTTCCTTTACTGGTTTCATCATACGGTGCCAGTCTTTAAGTACCAAGTATTTTTGAGAGAAGAAGTAGGGACCCCCATCCAACACTTGTTGTTTGGCCTGTTCATCCCTAAATTCAAATAGATAGCAGCCTCCAACATCCGGTTTGACTGCCACAAATAACTCCTTCCACTGATATCTAGCAGTGGAGGCTACCAAGGGGTAAGGCATGTTCCCATCGAGGAAATGACCCACTAAGTATTTGGTCCACATTCCTACATCTGTTAGTTCAATATCGATCTCCACCTGGGCTTCTTTCCCTCTCTGTAGGTCAGGAAAAAACTCTAGCTTCATATCCAATGAGGGGCTTTGGGACTGCAGCAGGGAAGCCCAGTTTTTGGGCTTAGCCTGGATATTTTTTTGTTTTGGTTTGAATTGGGGATGTTGACCAGAAATTGAAGAATTACGAAGTGTTGATTGATTACCATAATTCATCGGCCTAGATTGAGGTGCATTCACTGAAGAAACTTTAGGCATTTCTACAGTTTCCATGACAGAGGTTGATGAAGGCTGCTGTGAGTTAGGGTTTAGTTTCCTTACCTCTGATGGAGTACGTTGAAACTGGTAAGTGTTTCCGTGGAGGTGAATCACTCGTGCTTTAGCTTCAGCCTCCTTCATCAGACCATCTTCGAAAATGGCTTATTGGGTTTTGTGTACAGCTTTGGGGCTAAGCTGCGAATTAGGATTATTCTCCCCAGTGCCGTTAGCAGTTGCTGCTCCTGATTTATTCCATTCCTGTTGTATGCTCAGTAGCTTGGCTGTGAGCACATCTAGGATGAATGGGTCCTCCGAGGTGTTGAGTTCGTCCTCCAACTTACCCACGATTTCAAGCATCCGACTTTCAGAATTCGAGCGCATGCCTTCCTTCGGATTAGGGCTATTCTTCCCAGTGCCGTTAGTAGTTGATGTTGAACCCGTATTCTTGTTAGCTGCTTCAGCATCTACCCGCAACCCTTCTTCGAAGAAAACCTGTTGGAGTTTTCTCACCGGGCTTGTGTTCTTGGGCGACTTAGGGCTGTGAACCCCAGCGCCCTTTGGAGACGAAGACTGAGCCGATCTGGTTCTTCTTAGGTCAGAATCGGCTAAGATGCTCGATCCTTGTGGATTTAGAGTGACCGGAATCCCTATTTTGTGGTCTTCCAAGCGCAGTTCTTGATTCCTTCGATGCTCATCTGAGTTCAGAGCTAGGACGGCCTTTCCATCGAGTTGTGTTAGGTTCTTCTGTTTCCGACGAATCTCGTTTGAATCCTGGGCCGTGCTACCCAGCCCTTCCGAGAAAGAGATCGTGCCATCTCCCATGGTGAGATCACAGTAAAGCCATGACCTCACCTGGAATCGCCATACCGTTGTCAGAAATCGCCTCTTGTCAGACGTTAGTTCTGACGCATGCTTTACTTAACTTATTGGAGTTCACAAAAGATCTTGCTTCTTTCTGCTTAATGGGGTCATTCAGACCCCGAATGTTCCAAAAACCTAAATTGAAAGCTTGTAAAGACATTGGAAACAAAATCAGATAGTAACTACACGAAGCATAACTTGAAAGAAATAAAGCTACAACTACTCAAAAGGATACCAAAAAAGGATATCATTTATTCCGTCTTTTGGAGCTGCTACTCCACTTTTTGTTATTGTTTTTTCCACCGGACTTGTTGTTCTGATATTTGGAACCCTTGGAGCTCTGAAAGGAAGCCTTTCCCGTTGCTTCTTCAGCCTTATCATCCGGAGGAAGTGATTTCTCTTGCGGATCTGGTTGAGACGAGATTACCTCAGGAACTAGAACATGAGAAGGTTTACTTGAACCAGCCTCGACACTTGGAATATCCACCATCAGCTCAATAGGAATATCAGTGTTGAAATTCAGCTCCTCCTCTTCTGAATCACTCCCATCTATGTTCTCTTCTGTGACCTTAGGCATTGAAGTATCCACCATTCCTTGTATGGATATAGCTCCGGAGCCCTCCAATCAGTAAAAGTTAATGGTGCCAAAGTTGTATTTCTTGCTATGATGCCAAGTTGACTTTGTAAGGGACCTGCCGTGTTACCTATTGGTTGATCGTCTTTATTCAATTTAACTTCTAATTTCGCACTTGTTCCCCACCCAACAAATGGACGAGCAAAGCCTCTCCCCTTGGCTCTCTGTTGTTGCGAGTTGGGATCTAGTAAAGAATATGGAATAATAAACATAAACAAGTAAATGCAAGTAACTGCATAATTTAATTTCCTTGGCAAATAAAAGGAAGCTCAACCATATAAATTGAATGTACCTGCTCCAACTGAAGTTCTTGACCCTTCATTGCTTTGTTCCAGCGAGTGCAAGTTTGGAGTAGTGTGACTGCTCATAGAATGTTGATGTGATTCTAGCTCCACGACTCTCTCATTTATGTGACCTGCCACTTCAATGATTAACCAATAGAAAGAATTCTATGAATGTATGTATGTATGTGCCTACTGGTATTGGAAATGCCCATGCAAGACTTCTACTAGCATGCATTAAAATCAAGAGAAACTATATGGCACTTCCATTAGACCATTTAGGAGTTAATTTAGGTGGTTGTAAGAACACAAAATTCCACAATAATAAACCTATTAACTGTCAAAGTAATAGGACAATTAGTAAGTTTATTTGAAATTGAAATAAGCTAATAAAACAATTATATACCTTCATCAGATGGTGATTGGAACTCATGATAGTTTGGTGGTGGTTGATTTCCATGCTGGTCTTGACTAATGGTAGGCACAGACTGCAATATAGTACTCATAGGTGCAGCCCGACATCGCACTCGCTTTGCTTGCACTTGCGGCTGCTCCTGCAATTGTACCGGCTGATTGTCATGCTGGTCTTGACTAATGGTTGGCAAAGGCTGCAATGTAGCACTCATTGGTCCAGCTGGCAATTGTACACGCTTTCTTGTAGTAGCCACCTACATTAAAATTAGAATAATATGATGAAAGCAACAAAGTGAAAATTGCTTTTTTTTGGGTAATGCCCTAGGGCGGTTAGCTTGAAATATAAAAGAGGTTAACCGAATGTACAGCCTACAAGGGGCATACCCCAGGTAAGACAAAGCAAAAATATAAAGAGCGCCAAGTGGCTACATGGGTTGCCCGTGTCCTTGCCCCCGCCAAACAAACTATCCCAAGGAATAGAAAGTTCAACGGGGAACCTGGACACGGGCGTGGCAATAGCAGTAAATACCCGACACCAACCGTCGGTAAGGGTACAAGTAGAGGCCCTCGAAGTCCTCGCAATACATACTACGGACAACCTAACAACATAGAGGCCCTCGAAGTCCTCGCAATACAATCTAGTGCACAACCCGCATTGATTAAACTAGAAAATAACAACATAGGATGACCAAATATAATCAGGGCCCGCTGCGGATGGCCTAACGAGCGGCTGGACGAGGAAGACTCGAATCGCCCGGGCTGAAGCTGCTGCCTAGCCTCTGCCCGAGCAAAACACTCACTGGCAGCCAAGCTGCCCCCCGCCCGAGCCACTCACAGATGGTCTGCCCGGGCGATTGGCCGGAAGGTTGACCGCTGCTGCTGGCCTGCTATTGCTGGCCGTTGCTGCTGGCCGCTCCGGACAGAGAGATGAAGGAGGTTGGCCAGTCCAGTGGAGACCGGCTGAGGCTGGCCGGACCAACGGCCGCCCGCTTTGGGTAGCCACGGCTACTAGATCTGAGGGAGCCGAGGGTCAGTGAACCCGTAGAGCTCCGATTGGGGGATGCCGGTTGGGTCAGCGAACCCGTGGAGCCGAGGGTTGCCGGTTGGAAGGCCGGCGAGAGAGGCGCCGGATCCGTTGAAAACCAGCGGCGACCGGAACACGGCGACCCACAGTTGGCCGGTTTGAGAGGTGGGCGGTGGCCGCTGCTGCTGTTAATGGCGGCAGCCACCGGAGCTGTTGCCGCTGCTACCGCCGGAGATGGAGTTAGCTGGGCCGAGGGTTGCTGCTGTACTGGCCGGGCCTGGACGGCCGGCTGTGGGTTGAATATGCCATCGAAGGCCAGATCTGGAATGTAGGAGGGCGGTGGAGGAGAGCCCCTGTCGTGCGAGGGGCTCCCTTGCCCGAGTACTGCTGCTTCTGCCGTAGGAAGACCAGCGTGGCTGGGCTGGGCTGGGCTGGCCAGGCGTGGCTGGCTGCTGGGCTGACCGATTAGAGTCTTGAATGAGCCACCAGAGGAAACGGTGGGATCTGCTCCAAAATCGGTGGGTTTTCCGTGAGAACACCACCATTTCCGGCGAGTATCTGCCTTCCTGTGAAAAGTACCCACGAGCAAGGAGCTCGGGGTTATCTCTGTGAACTTGAAAACCCAAGGCTGTGGGATCGTAATCTCTACGACGGGATTAGAGCACTGATTGATTACCTCTAACCCGTTGTGGAATCGGTCCACGGGGTGGACTTCGGAAGATCCCCTTTCTCTATAGAACCTGTCGCCGGTGTGGGAAACAGTCTAAGAGAAGGATTGAAGAACATACAAAGATTCAAGAGTGAATCTGTTTGGTCCACCAGAAAATCGGTGGATTTTGTACAAAAATCTGGTGTTTGGTAAAGGGGGAGTGCATTCTCTCTCTAGGAAGAGAGAGAAGCTCTCAACCCGAGTGCCTAGTGAAAATTGCTTAATCGGACATAGTGTAACAAGGATAAACATTAACAAAAAAAAAACAACTCTTATTTAATATTTCACACAGACATGCATCACCTTACTCAACCGAGCCCTAGAACATTTTTTTTTGGGGTAATTTAGCATGAAATTAAAAAAAGGTTAAGCGAATGTACAGCCTACAAGGGGCATACCCCAGGAGGAAAAGAAAAGGGAAAACAACAAGAATGAAAAAAGTACGGTAACCATGCACAACCCGCATGGAGGGTAAAATAAAGTGACATAGGCAATACAAATGGGTCTGAGTAGAGCCATGTAGTAAATGAAATGAAGTGAGGCGAAATGTAAATACTTCCTGGCACAACCCGCCAGGCTAGGAATTAATGTAAGTAAAGTAGATAGTCTTGGTCAACGATGACCACATGATAACCTGCGCTGAGGAGAGATCCTCCTCCTCCGAGCCCCAGAACATTCTTCATCTTCCAAGGAACATTCATCATCTTCGAAGCAAGAACTACTCCCATCCTCACCGTATCCCGGTTGCCAATCCTTGTCATCATTAACAGCACAATCCATCTTGTGTCTTCTCTTTCCAGTAGTTGTACTTTTCTTTAAATACGGATTTGCCAATTGCTTACACCCCAGAGCTTCAATCTTTGCATAGTTCTCTTTAATTAACTTATTTCTTTTTTTCCAAGTAGGTTCTCGTCTCTTGGGCCAATTCCCCAGGCTTTAAAACTTTTTTCCCGTCCTTAGCCATCTTTTGCAACAATTATTACAATATATTAAGACATGCACTATCACCAATTCAGAAAGAAATATAGAAATGCATGTGACATTAGGAGCACAACATAGCATAATAAAAAATTAAATAACCCAGTAGCGTAAAAACTAAAGAATAAAAAGGTAGAAGCAACAAGTACTGGATACAAAAAAATAAAGTGCACATAACATATGGTCCCACTTTCTAAGAGTGAAAAAACAAGGAAAACATGGCATCATAAATAAATAAAAAAAAAAAACTAATCATCCTTGTTATGATCTCCATCTTCATCATTTTCCTCAAAATCATCATCATCATCATCAGTACAATCCTCCTCCTCATCACTATAATCAACCTCCTCCTCATCACTATCTTCTGCACCAACATTATCATGATCGTCACCATATATATCGTCATCAACTATTACTCCATCCACATCTGTTCTAACCCAGTTAACATCATTATCAAGAGTATATGTACCATCATCTAACTGTTGACCACTATAAGGCTCAGCTTGGGGACAAGTTATTTCATCTTCTGTAGATTGTTTTCCATTCATGTCATATGAGTCTCTAGGAGTCATTTTAACAACGACATGCCAATCTTCATCAATGGGGTCTTGCACATACCAAACCTGTTGCGCTTGAGATGCAAGGATGAATGGTTCATCTGATGTGCGATTGTGTCTATACAAAAGGTGCCTGAAATTTACGAGTGTGAACTTGAACTCATCTTGCCTCATTCCTACGTTGTTATCCACCCAATCGCATTTGAAGAGCACAAACTTAAAGTCATTAGAATATCTCAATTCAATGATATCCCTTAAAACTCCATAGAAAATGACCTCTCCTGTAACTGGGCGTTTATCTCTTGAGCTTGCATAACTTTGTGTGTCTGCAGTCAACGATACTCCACTGTTTTGAGTTTTCCTCCTCACCTCACGCTCCTTGGTGTGAAATCGAAACCCGTTTATAATGTACCCAGTATACATTCTAGCCCATTTGTCTGGTGCTAAAGCTAACACACTCAGTTCGTTGGATATGTTCGCATTTTTTGTTCGCAGCAAGTCTTGAACCTATATTTTTCCAGCATATATGGTTAGAAAAACTTAATTACTAATATGGTGATTAGAGATATTCGGAATAGTTCTACAAATGTTGACAAGACTTACGTGATCCCTAAACCAATTAGGAAATTGTTCATTGTGCTTCCTCATAAGATCACGCTCACTTAACCGACGACTATCATTTCTAAGAACTTGAATGTGTTTCCTGCAATTAAAACAACTAGTCATTGCATACGCACTACGATACTATTGTTGAAATGTAGTAACAAGTATAATCGATTTCTTACTCCCGGAATGGGGCTACGACATCAGAATTGGCTAGGACATATCTATGTGCCTGCACCCAAGCAACGTTATCAAGCTCAAACAATTTTCCTTTCCCTAAACCACGACCTCCATGCTCACCATCGTAGTTTCGTATTGTTCGACTTAACTTTGTCTCAACATCATGCAAGTATCGTGCGCAAAATGTCAAGCATTGTTCTGTCAAATAACCTTCTGCAATGGATCCCTCTGGATGGCTCATATTACGCACATACTTCTTGAGTGTAAGCAAATACCTACAATTAACATATATTTTTAATTAGTGTTGGAAGTTTATATCTATATTTTTGTTCATAAATATGTCTAGTAGTATATACATACCTCTCAACGGGGTACATCCATCGATAATATACTGGTCCAGCGACACTTGCTTGTTCCGCTAAATGAATGGGTAAATGCTCCATTATATCAAAAAATGAAGGTGGAAAAATCTTTTCGAGACGGCAAAGAGTCAATGCAATTTGCTTTTTGAAGATCCTCAAAGTCATTTGGATCCATTACTTTGGAGCATAACCGTCTAAAAAAAGTGCTCAACTCAATTAAGGCTTCACAAACATGTCTAGGCAATGCCCTCCTAGCAGCCAATGGCAATAGTTGTTGCATAAGAATATGACAATCATGGCTTTTCAACCCTGAAATAGTTGTGTCTTTGAGGTTTACACGGCGTGAAATATTTGAGGAGTAGCCGTCAGGGACTTTAACATTTTTCAACACTTTGCAAAATACATGTTTCTGTTCTTTACTCATTGTAAAAGATGCAGGAGGTAAAAAGACTTTCCCACCAGGCCGTTGTTGAGGATGGAGTGCCGTTCGTATATGCATGACCTTTAGGTCTTGACGAGCCTTTAGATTGTCCTTTGTTTTCCCCAAAATATTGAGTAGTGTCCCAAGTATATTTTCCAAGACATTCTTCTCGGTATGCATCAGGTCAATATTGTGGCGAATCAAAATATCCGGCCAAAACTCTAAGTCAAAAAATATACTTCTCCTTTTCCAATTATGTTCTACTCCTTGCTCCATAGTATTGGCACTTGTTCCCTCATCAACATGTACTCGTCTCTTTTTAGGTGCAGTTCTCCCCCTTTCTTCACCCTTTCCAAAATTATTCTGAATGAATTGAACTTGTTTAAAAATATCAGCACCTGGTAAATGAAGTGGCCTTGGTCTAGTTTCAATAGTTCCATCAAAAGATATGGCATCTTTCCGAAAATTATGTCCTTGATCCAAGAAGCGTCTATGGCCCATATAAGAATACTTCCTAAAGTTCTTCAACCATAGAGATTGGGTTTCCACATTGCAAGAAGGACAAGCTAGTGCTCCTTTTGTGCTCCAACCAGATAGCATTGCTAATGCTGGAAAATCATTTATAGTTCCCATCAATACTGTCGCTCGCATACCAAACATTTGTTGGGTTGATGCATCAAAAGTAAGCACACCTTCAGTCCACAACTCTTTTAGCTCCTCAATCAAAGGCTGCAAGTAGACATCAATATCATTTCCAGGACCATGAGGACCATCAATAAGCAAAGCCAGAATGAAAAACGGTTGTTTCATGCACAACCATGGAGGCAAGTTATACGGCATCAACACAACTGGCCACGTGCTATGACTAATGCTCATTGTTCTAAATGGGTTAAAACCATCAGCTGCTAATCCCAATCTCACATTTCGAATGTCTTCCGCAAATTCAGGGTGTTTTCCGTCGAATGTTTTCCAAGCAGGTGTATCAGCAGGGTGCCTCCATTTACCATCATTGGTCCGTCCCTCTGCATGCCATCTCATATGTTTTGATGTTTCCTCTGACATGAAAAGCTTTTGAAGCGCTGGCTTTAAAGGAAAATGCCTTACTTGTTTCGCAGGAATTTGTGTTAGTTTGGCCGTTCCATCATCTAAAAAGACAGTAGATTCTTTATATCGTGATGTTCCACATTTTTCGTAGTTGCGCAGCCCTTTTTTATCTTTCCAAAACAACATACAATCCTTGGGACACGCATCAATTTTTTCATAACTAAAGCCTAAGGCCTCATTAAATTTCTTTGCTTCAGCAAACGACTTGGGCAAGGTTTCACGAACTGGAAATGCTTTTCTCAATAGCTCAACTAGCATATCATATGAGGAATCAGTCCAACCACCAAGCACTTTTATGTGCAACAAATGAGTTGTAAAAGAGAGAGCTGTGAATGTCTTACAATTGGGGTACAACTCACGCTGTGCATCTTCAAGCAACTTAAAAAATTTCTAAGTCTCCTTATCGGGCCCTAACCCCATACTTCCAAGTCCTGCATTGTCTCTAATCTCACCATCTTGCCTTGGAACTCCAAATGCATCATGCACCATACCAATCATATCATCTTGAAAAGAAGAGCTTTGATTTGCATCTGATTCATTTCTACTAGATGAAGCTAAAGACTCTCCGTGAATTGTCCATCTTGTATAGTTAGTATTGAATCCATTTATAATTAAATGTTCTTTCACGCCAATTCTTGTCCCAAATATAAGGTTCACACATTTCTTGCAAGGACAATATATCTTTGAATCTGGATGCTTTTTATCATAAGCAAAGTCTAGAAACTTTTCAATCCCTTGTATATAGTTAGGGTCTAGCCTATTCCTTATATCAATCCAGCTCTTATCCATAGGAGTTAACTTAAAAAACCTGAAATTAATATCATGTCATAGTATTGGTTATAACTCACAATAAGAATGGAACATGGATGAGAGAGATAAGAATACATTTTGTTGCTGCACAGAAAACATACTAGTCTTATAAAAATACCTAAAAAGAATACGACACTTCAAAGCCTAAAAAGAATACTTGTGTTGGCAGAATAATAACATTAGTTAGTAGACAGTAGGTAAAGATATTTTCTTTTAGCATAATTTCGTGAGGTTTGGTTTTTTGATTTTTCTTGAGGTTAGAGGTTTGAAGTGGAGGCATTGCACTTTCTTTTCCACTGTTTTTTTTTTTGGGTAACTTAGCTTGAAATTAAAAAAGGTTAAGCGAATGTACAGCCTACAAGGGGCATACCCCAGGAGGAAAAGAAAAGGAAAACAAATAAGAATGAAAAAAGTGCGGTAAACCATGCACAACCCGCATGGAGAGTGAGATAGAGTAAATACATAACAAAATGCTATGCGTACTGTAATATGTAAAATGTGAAATTGAGCTACTTCCTGGCACAACCCGCCAGGCTATCTACTTCAATTACCTTATTTTCTAGCCTGGCGGGTTGTGCCAGGAATAGCTCAATTTCATTTCAGTACATTTCATGGTTCTTTTCAGATCCATTTGTATCACATATGTCACTTTATTTTACTCTCCATGCGGGTTGTGCATGGTTACCGTAATTTTATCATTCTTGTTTTTTTTTTTTCCTTTCTTTTCCTCCTGGGGTATGCCCCTTGTAGGCTGTACATTCGATTAACCTTTTTAATTTCAAGCTAAATTACCCAAAAAAAAAACCCGCCAGGCTAGGAAATAAAGTAAATACGGTAGATAGTCATGGTCAACGATGACCACGTGATAACCAGCACTGAGGAGAGATCCTCCTCCTCCATGGCTGGGATAAGTAGACCAAGAACCGAGAAGCCCATCACCCTGAAACTAGCATAATACCCACTCAAAAGAAGTCAACTACTACAGAGGAACTCGGACCGAGAGAGGTTCGACCCGGAGATGTCGGCATCCGACAAGGCTACCCTGCTAAGCACCCTGTACACCACGCCCATTCCATCCAGACTACTACAACCTCACCCAAACCCCCTAGGCTCGCTAACAACTATAAGCGGAACAGAAAGAGAGACCACCAAAAGTAGCCCCCAAATCCTCAAGCGAACCAAGCTGTTCGATTCGATCAGTGCAAACCACTAAAACAAATCAGAAACAGACTACGAAGCTACCCCTTTCAATCAGTGAGAATCCACCAATCTAGTCAAAGACAGCTCCGGCAACTACCTTGCTCATTCAGACTCATCCATAATCTAATCATCGGCTCCCCCAGTTGCTGCTACTGCCAGGCTACCCCTAACTAGGAGAATCCAATCTAATCAATAATAGCCACGACCACAAGAATACTACGCAATTCCTCAGAGCTAAAAGCGGTGGCTCACTGGGTATAGAGGGCTCGACGAAGAGCCCGGCCCCCAATTTCAGTCCAACAGATGACCGCCTATCGGGGGTTGTCAAAACTAACAGTAAACTGGCCCATAAGTCCAGTAACAAGATAAATGCAGATACTAACAGTAAACTGTAACTAAACCATAGCAACGCGCATATTGAATAACGATGAAAGAAATGGATGCTATGATTTGTAGCCTCCACTGCCCGAGCCTTCACTCCGGTAGAAAACCGGCGGCCCAAAATGGCCTGCCTGGCTGGACTGCTTAGCCGACTGGCCTGCCTGGCTGGAGTACCGGCCTGGCCTGGCTGCTGCTTGGCCCCAAAACTACTCCCAGAAGTGCACGACCAGTGCCTGCCTGAGATGGCCTGTCCACGACCTGGTCTGACTGGATATACCTTGACTGGTGGCGTGTAGGTGAGCCACACGGCGGCTGTTGAGTCCCGCGGTGGCGTCCCGGCGGCCGTCTGGTGGACCGACGGCTGTTGAGCTCCTCGGTGATGATTTCAGATCTGCCCGGAGCAGATCCCAAATGGTACCCGCCGGTTCACGGCGGGGATGAGGTTGGAGACGAAGCCCACGGCGGCTATTGAAGACCAGCGGCGGCCGGCGGAAGACCAGCTGCTGCTTGCTCCGAATGGGTGTTTGAAGACCAGCGGCAGCCGCCGCTGGACTGTGGCCGGTTTGAGGTGGGCTGTGGCCGCTGCTAAGGCGGCAGCCACCGGAGCTGTTGCCGGACCAGATCTGGTTGGTTATGGTACGGGCGGTGGAGGAGAGCCCCTGTCGAGAGAGGGGTTCCCTTACCCTTGATGTTGCAAACCGGCCGGAGGGAGCTGCTGCACCGGGGATGACCGTAGATGGCCAGGCCGGTTTGTAAATGGCCGTAAGTGGCCAAGCTGTTTGGCCGGTGGGAGCTTTCTCTCTCTAACCTAGAGAGAGAAGCTCCCAGGCCGTTCTTTTCCACTGTTTTCCTTACTCATATTTCAGGAGGAGGGAGCATGTATCAATACAAATAGGTTTTCTTTCACTCTACTATGTTTATAGTTGATATACTTGAACACAGGTTTTGCAAACGAAGGACAAGATAGAATAAAGAAAAGCTACGCATTCCCATGCCAAAGAAACTAATGATATTCACATACCCAAACCAGATTTGTAACTTCAGTTATTCCACCGACTATCAAAACAACCTTTGTAGAGTCTTATATAGACTCTACTAGTAACTCCTAGAATAAGCATTGCTTTACCGTAATTCCTAGAATCCTAAGATATGCTAAATCCTATGTTACTGACAAGATAAATCTTAAATGAAATGTGATTTTGTTCTATTATTGTAATGTTCACTTTATGTCATTTTAGGGATTTGATAAAAGGATTTTCCAAGATGGAATTTAAACAAAGAAGTTCTACTATTTTTTTCCAGAGGACAATCCAATTTTATAATGATTAATGGTCTATCTTTTTTTTTGTTTTGTTTTTGGGTAAATTAGCTTGAAATTAAAAAAGGTTAACCGAATGTACAGCCTACAAGGGGCATACCCCAGGAGGAAAAGAAAGGAAAAAAAACAAGATTAAAAAAAAGTACGATAACCCATGCACAACCCGCATGGAGAGTGTGGTAAAGTAAATAAGATAATCAAATTGCCATATGTGTTGAGATCATACCCCGGTTGCACTATCCATCGAAGCAGAAGGATAGTACAACGGGGTATGATATGTAGTGATACGAGAATAAATACCATGAAAGAGAACTACTGCCTGACACAACCCGCCAGGCTAGGAAATAAAATACATAGTCTCGATCAGAAATGACCAAATGATAACCTTAACTGAATAACAGCAGCTACAAAGCACCTCGGCATCGGGGGGTTGAACAGCAACAACAGAGGAACTAGGCACCAAGAGGCTCGAACCGGAGATGACGGCATCCGACAGAGGGCCCAACCCTGCACACCACGCCCATTCCATCCAGTCTAAAACACTCTCATCCAAAGTCCAAAGATCGCCAAAACAACCCGCCCTCATCCAAAACCCAAAGCCACTAGTCACCAGAGAAGGATTAAACAGGCCAAGATTCCAATACTCCAACCTAGCACAGAAATAACAAGCATAGCACCCACTTCTAAGGGACAGATATTGCAGAGGACCGGGCTCTGAGAGGCTCGAACCGGAGATGCGACATCCGACAAGGCTACCTCCCCAAGTACCTTGTACACCATGCCCAAACCAACCGATCTAATACTCTCTCGACCTAGTACACAAGGCTCACTCTAACCTAAAAGCGGAACAGTACAAAGGCCTCGAAATAAACTAATGGTCTATCTTTGCCAATCTTTCTTGTTCAAACTCTATATGTATAGAGTAACTATGTTTATATATGCCTCTCTCAGTTCAGGCCAATTAGTTTATGCAACTTTGTCATGAAAATCATCACCAAAGTTATGGCTAATAGGCTCAAGAAAATTCTACCATCAGTTATCTCCTAATCAATCTGCTTTTGTCCCGGGGAGAATGATGCAAGACAGTATCCTCATTGCCCATGCAGCTTTTCATTTTCTTAAAAAAAAGAAAAACAAAGATTGAAAAAAATGAGCTAAGCCAAGTGGCTACATTGATCTAAGCCAAGGGCTAAAAGGAAAATGAACCGATTGGGCCAAAGAGGCAAGCAGCCATCTAACCCAAGTAATATCAACTACACTATATAGCTAGGCCGATTTAAATCCACGTGTTTCAATTCCATCTTAGAGATGGGACGGAAACAGATGCCAAAAGAAGGAATACACAGAAAGGACAGCCATAAAGCTACAACAGCAGACGAGGGAACACAATCATAACAGTTAGCTACATTCAGTACAGACAGCAAGCATTTGAAGTAGCTACACCAAGCAAAACAACAGTAGTAGAGGATGACAAGCAACCACATAGCAGCAGCTGTCTGCTACCAGTAGCAGCAGCAAACAACATCAAACAGAATCAGCAGCAAGCATCAATTACCAAGGATTCAGCTCATTTACAGGAAGCTAGAACTAGCAAAGCTGTCAAGCTACTAAACATCAGCAGTAACAGACCTGTTCAGCTGCTGGACCGTAGATATAGCAACTGAACACCATATGAGCAATCATAACAGTCAGCTATACTCAGGCAACTAGAAGTAGTAATAGGCCTTCAAAAGATAGCTAGGGACATGATTATGGAAGAGATCTCTGCTGGACAGTTGGCAGGTATGTGTATAAATCATCATTGTCCTGTTCTTTCTCATATATTTTTTGTGGATGATGCTTTGTTGTTCCTTAAAGCGGAATTGAAAGATTGTCAAAAGATTAAGAGTATTTTGGATATCTATGGGAGGGCCTCAGGACAACTTATAAATCGTCATTGTCCTATTCTTTCTCATATATCTTTTCGTTGGGTTTCAAGAACAGCCAACTTTCATAGTTCAAAATTGTACTCATATGTTACCGGAAATGGTTTGCGATAATTTTTTTTTGGGTAATGCCCTAGGGCGGTTAGCTTGAAATATAAAAGAGGTTAACCGAATGTACAGCCTACAAGGGGCATACCCCAGGTAAGACAAAGCAAAAATATAAAGAGCGCCAAGTGGCTACATGGGTTGCCCGTGTCCTTGCCCCCGCCAAACAAACTATCCCAAGGAATAGAAAGTTCAACGGGGAACCTGGACACGGGCGTGGCAATAGCAGTAAATACCCGACACCAACCGTCGGTAAGGGTACAAGTAGAGGCCCTCGAAGTCCTCGCAATACATACTACGGACAACCTAACAACATAGAGGCCCTCGAAGTCCTCGCAATACAATCTAGTGCACAACCCGCACTGATTAAACTAGAAAATAACAACATAGGATGACCAAATATAATCAGGGCCCGCTGCGGATGGCCTAACGAGCGGCTGGACGAGGAAGACTCGAATCGCCCGGGCTGAAGCTGCTGCCTAGCCTCTGCCCGAGCAAAACACTCACTGGCAGCCAAGCTGCCCCCCGCCCGAGCCACTCACAGATGGTCTGCCCGGGCGATTGGCCGGAAGGTTGACCGCTGCTGCTGGCCGCTGCTGCTGGCCTGCTATTGCTGGCCGTTGCTGCTGGCCGCTCCGGACAGAGAGATGAAGGAGGTTGGCCAGTCCAGTGGAGACCGGCTGAGGCTGGCCGGACCAACGGCCGCCCGCTTTGGGTAGCCACGGCTACTAGATCTGAGGGAGCCGAGGGTCAGTGAACCCGTAGAGCTCCGATTGGGGGATGCCGGTTGGGTCAGCGAACCCGTGGAGCCGAGGGTTGCCGGTTGGAAGGCCGGCGAGAGAGGCGCCGGATCTGTTGAAAACCAGCGGCGGCCGGAACACGGCGACCTTGAGAGGTGGGCGGTGGCCGCTGCTGCTGTTAATGGCGGCAGCCACCGGAGCTGTTGCCGCTGCTACCGCCGGAGATGGAGTTAGCTGGGCCGAGGGTTGCTGCTGTACTGGCCGGGCCTGGACGGCCGGCTGTGGGTTGAATATGCCATCGAAGGCCAGATCTGGAATGTAGAAGGGCGGTGGAGGAGAGCCCCTGTCGTGCGAGGGGCTCCCTTGCCCGAGTACTGCTGCTTCTGCCGTAGGAAGACCAGCGTGGCTGGGCTGGGCTGGGCTGGCCAGGCGTGGCTGGCTGCTGGGCTGACCGATTAGAGTCTTGAATGAGCCACCAGAGGAAACGGTGGGATCTGCTCCAAAATCGGTGGGTTTTCCGTGAGAACACCACCATTTCCGGCGAGTATCTGCCTTCCTGTGAAAAGTACCCACGAGCAAGGAGCTCGGGGTTATCTCTGTGAACTTGAAAACCCAAGGCTGTGGGATCGTAATCTCTACGACGGGATTAGAGCACTGATTGATTACCTCTAACCCGTTGTGGAATCGGTCCACGGGGTGGACTTCGGAAGATCCCCTTTCTCTATAGAACCTGTCGCCGGTGTGGGAAACAGTCTAAGAGAAGGATTGAAGAACATACAAAGATTCAAGAGTGAATCTGTTTGGTCCACCAGAAAATCGGTGGATTTTGTACAAAAATCTGGTGTTTGGTAAAGGGGGAGTGCATTCTCTCTCTAGGAAGAGAGAGAAGCTCTCAACCCATGCCCCTGGTCTGCGATAATTTAAAAATATGCTCTAACAAAAGATTCTTTTAAGATCATGCACCAACCTGGTAAGGATTCCAACCAGCAAAGGGAACCATTCCTGGAGGAATCAACATGGTACCATATGCCCCTTAGAGATACGAACCTAGAACTAGAGTAGGCCCTGGAAATGGCAAAGTATCAAAGATTTTTTTGTTGGGTAAATCAGCTTTAAAATTAAAAAAAAGAAAACCAGATATACAGCCTACAAGGGGCATACCCCAGGAGGAAAACAAAACAAAGAAATATGGAAACAAAACAAAAGGGGATAACATTCCCTACCTATAGATAACATACTGAATAGATGGAAACAAAACAAAAGGGTATACATTGTTTCCTATCCATCTACAAAAAGGGGAATAACATTCCCTACCACTGTGCAAGAACAGGTTCAGAACAGCAAACTTGTCATGGCCAGCTGCAAGAACAGGTTCAGAACATTCAGCCATGAACTGGCTGTGCTCTCTAATGCAAAACTTGTCACTTCTGAACACAGATTCCATCACATCACATCAGCTGTGGCCCTTCAGAACAGCACAGAACAGCAGAGTATAACAGGAGTACCAACTTGAGACCACCAACTGATCTTGAGGCTTGTACCAACTTGAGACCAACACCAGCAGATTTCAGAACATTCAGCTGGATCAGAACTTGCACAGCTCAAATCTGGTCAATTTCAGAACTTGACCAGCAAACAGGAACAGCTCTAGACTTGACCAATTTGCTGGGGTAGGTTCAGCCTAGGTTCAGCAGCAGCAGCTTAGTGAAGTTCAGAAGGTAGCCATTCTGGTTTACAAAAGACTGATTACATATGGTGATTCCTTTTACTGATTTCCCATGGACAGCCCCCAATGGGTAGGCCAAAACAAAACAGTACAACTGTTCTTAAACAATTACAACACAGTACCCATTCTTTCTCATTTACATCCTGTGAAAGCAGGTGACACATTGCAGAGGAATTCCCCCTCTGCGAAGGGAGATCCCAAAGACAGCCCCTATTGGTTAGGCAGGCAACTAAGTAGCTACACTACTACCCAATGCTGATAATAGAAGCAAAACCAGCTAAGGATCAGAACAACAGGGGTATGCAGCTAGGTATCTGAACTTTAAGTACATTTCAAAACTGTATGCAGCTACATATGGTGATTCCTTTTACTGATATCTGAACCTTAAGTACATTTCAAAACTGTTGCAGCTAGGTTCTGACTTGGGAACATAGAACCAAGCTGCTATGAGATACAGCAATCAACAAGCCAGGTCCAAACTCCCTCCACCCTTGGAAGACTCATACCTCACACCTCCGACAATCAACAAACCAGGTTCAGAAAAGATGCAGGTTAGGCTTACAAAAGTAACACAAATCAGAGATATCATGACAGACTTCTAGCTTTCATGACAGACTTCTAGCTTTCAAAACATAGCAGGTTCAGAACTCAGAAGCAGATCAGAGATATCACCAGCACTTGTTCCATAACAGGTTCAGAACTCAGAAGCAGTGCATAACTAGGAACAGGGCATAAGAACAGGGATAGAACATCAGCCATGAACTGGCTGAGCTCTCTAATGCAAACTTGTAGCAGAACAAAGCAGAACAGTTAAAACAGCTGCTAAAGCAATCTGTAGCACAACTACCAACCGAACCATAATTGCAGAGGAATTCCCCCTCTGCGAAGGGAGATCCCACGACAGCCCCTATGGTTAGGCAATCCACAAAACCAAACACTGTGGTGCTACAGATTGCTTAATGGCACCAAACACTGTGGTGCACAATGGCACCAACACATAAACCACTGAGGTGCAAAAGAAAATGCACTACATAAGAAGTCAGGTTCAGAATGCACTACACAGTGATAAAAAGGCTGTCAAAAGTAACAAAGCACAGTTGTTGCATTGCTTCTATTGATTAACGGTTGCAACCCAACTCCCTCCACTCTCCCTCACAAAGTGCCTCCCACTAAATATTACCTCCACTCTCAAGAAGATTGAGGCTCAAGCACACTTCTCACAGGATCTACATATAGTGGCACACTCAATAACCTTGAAACCTACTAGCCTCCATGTTAGCAGGGGCTGCACCAGCCATCCAAATTTAGAGGCCACTGGAGTACTTTTATTAAGGCAGCCTTGCTGACCAAACCTGCAAATCTACAACCATGGCCACAATATGAATACACAAACACACAATACCTCATTACCCATTGATGCCCCATACTCTATTAAACCTATTATTTTGTGAGCCTATGGGCAACTTTGGCAACGACAGTAATCTACCCTTAACCATGTTAAAGACTTTGTGAACAACCACTTCCCAGGTGCTCGTTGTATTTTGAAACTTCCTTAAGTTCCTTTCAATCCAAATATGGTATACTGTAGTAGTGAAAATCAACTTAGATACGATATTCCTTAGAGATTTCCCCTTAAAAGAGGAGAAGAGGGTGATCCATGCTGGCCAAGGCCTTGGGGACCAACTCGTATCCATCTTTTCCAACATGGCATTCCAAACCCTTGTGGAAAAACTACAGTTGAAGAACAAATGATCATGGTTTTCACTACCATGGCAAAAACTGCATTGGGAGATTGATTTAATCCCAAAGAGGACTAATCTATCCTCCGTGGAGAGTCTACCCTGGATGGCCAGCCATGTAATGAAGCTACACTTAGGTATATGGCCAGAAAACCAAACAGCCTTATGCCAATTAACCTTGGGGAAAGGAGCCCTCAATTTCTCCCATAGAGAGGCTATACTAAACTGACCAGATGCATTCAGAGTCCATCTAACATGGTCCCTGGAGCCACGCAAAGGAGGGAGAAGCCGTCTAACTTCATTCAACTCCCATGTTTGCGTGATTGGGAAAGTCCAGCCAGAATTGTGTACTATAAGGGACACTTTGGCATTCAACGGAAGGCCAGAGTCATAAACAATTCTGGATCAAAACTTCTCCAGCAGAGGACCTAACGGGTGCCAAGGGTCAAACCATATGGATGTGTTCTCCCCATTGCCAATTAAGTGACGTATGAAGGGTTGGACTACATGTCTTAGATTAAGTAATTTACGCCAAACCCAAGAGGGATTAGCAGGCATTTTAAGGCTCCAAAAGCTCCTACCCTTTAATAAGTAGGATTTAACCCATTGGCACCACATGGATTGCTCTCCCCCGGAGATCAAGTACCATATATGCTTGGCCACCGCAGCCTTATTCCACACCTCCATAGATTTGAAGCCAAGACCCCCCTCATCTTTAGGGGCGCATAACTTCTCCCAAGCTATCTTAGCCCCTGATCTGTTAAGGTCAGGGCCAGACCACAAAAAGGCCCTAAGGATAGATTCAACTTCCTTGATGACCTTTTTGGTAAAATGAACAGGGAGGACCAATACGTTTGCATTGAGAACAAGATGTTCTTGATAAGCTGGACTCTTCCCGCATAAGTAAGGTCCCTATTGGTCCAACTTCTAGTTTTGGCAGTGATACTATCAACCAGCCTCTGGCAGTCCACAGCTTTAAGCTTTGTAGATAACAATGGAACTCCCAGATATCTCACTGGCAGGGACCCCTCCTGAAATCCCAAATCCTGCAAAATAGTCTCCTTAACTCCCACACTAACACCAGAGAAGAATATGCTACTCTTACCTGTGCTAGGGGAGAGACCAGAAAGAGCCTCAAACTCATTCAAGGCTTCCTTGATGAGTTTAATCGAAGAAGGCTCTCCCTTGCAGAATATCATTAGATCATCAGCAAAACACAGATTTATCAATTGATTAGTTTTACATCTCCAGTGATAATGAAAGTCCGGGAGCTGGGCTTTCTCCTTAAGTAAACTCGTAAGCACTTCCATCACAATAACAAAGAGATACGGGGATAACGGATCCCCTTGTCTCAGCCCCTTCTTCCCTTTAATGTACCCCGTCACTTCCCCATTGATACATAGGGAATAGTTTGCAGTGGTTACACATGCTTGGAGCCACTTAATCATTGTAGGATGGAAGTTCATGGCGGACAGGACATCCCAAATAAATTCCCACCTAACATGGTCATATGCTTTCATTATGTCAACTTTCATGGCACACCTAGGGGAAGGAGAGGACTTGTGATACCCTCTCATGAGTTCTTGGGTAAGGAAGATGTTATCTGCAATTCTCCTTCCTTTCACAAATCCTGACTGGACCGGATCTATGAGCAAAGGAAGAGCAGATTGCAATCTCTTTGCTAGAATCCGAGAGATGCATTTGTAAATGGTATTGCAGCATGAGATGGGCCTAAAGTCACCCACCCTGGAAGGGTTTGGAACCTTAGGAACAAGAGCTACAATAGTGGAATTAGCTTTAGTGAGCAGTTGTCCAGACCTGAAGAAGTTCTGGACAGCTGAGGTGACCTCTCTCCCAATAACAGACCATGCCTTCCTAAAAAACCCTCCATTATACCCATCAGGGCCAGGGGCTTTGGAGGGGTTAATTGACCAAATGGTCTCTTTGATCTCCAAGTCTGAGACAGGGGAGACCATATTAAGACTATGCTCAGGGCTGAGTTTATTTCTAATTAATTGACACACTCTAGTTGGACCCCGATGGGGTGTGAGATGGGACGTTCCAAAAAGAGTTGTGTAAAAGTTAACAAACTGTTCTTTGATTGCCATGAGATCGTGTGAGGTAGATCCATCATTTAATTCTAAGCTTGTTATTTTGCTCCTATTCCTCCTATTGGTCACAGCTTTAAAGAAATAGGACGTACATTGATCTCCAAGTTTCAACCATTGTATACGAGACTTTTGTTTAGCTAAGCTTTCCTCAGCCCTAAGCAATGTGATGTATTGTTTGTGTACCGCTCTCTCTTGTTCTATAACAGCACTATTATTAGGATGAGAGCCTATAATTACCTGTATGTTTTCTAATGCTTGCTTAGTGGCACTCACCCTCTCAGAGATGCCACTAAACTCTTCCTTATTAAGCTGCTTCAAATCCTTTTGAAGACGTTTAAGTTTCTCACACACACAGAACATGGGGTTCCCAAGTACAATTGTCCTCCAGCTCCTCTGGACAATTGCAAGGAATTGAGGGTGGTCAGCAAGGAAGTCAAAAAACCTGAAGGGTTTAATTGACCTTCTTGGATTGGGCTGGACGAACACCACACCTGGTGAATGATCTGAGATTCCAGGCACCAAAAATTGAGCCGATGATTGAGAATATGTTCTCATCCAAGGTTCATTCACTAATACCCTATCTATTTTGGAAGTCACAAAATGAGGAGGGACCTGCTTATTGGACCACGTAAATAAACACCCTGAAAACCTAAGGTCATCAAGCTCGGAGGAGAATAAACAGTGATTAATGTCATCCATGGAAGGATACCACTGTACATTCCCCCCCACTTTCTCCCTAGGATGCCTAATAGCATTAAAGTCACCAAGGACCACCCAGGGAGAAGAGGACTTAAACTGAGAAAGGCTAAGCCAAAGAGATCTACGGTCTGAGATAGAGTTAGCCCCATAGACCATTGTGACCAAAAATAATGCACTCCCATCTTTTGGATGGACCTGACAATGAATAAATTGATCTGACATAACACTGTAAGAGACAACATACCAGGGTCCCATCCAACAAAAATCCTTCCTAAAGCAGCTTGGGGGTAATTGTTCACAAAGTTCCAACCAGGACAGATGAATTGGGTGATTCTATCTGCCCAAGTTGCCCTTATTTTATGCTCAAGTAATCCAATAAGACTCAACTTATTGGTGTTCACAAAAGATCTTGCTTCTTTCTGTTTAATGGGGTCATTCAGACCACGGATGTTCCAAAAACCTAAATTGAAAGTTTGAAAAGACATTGGAAACTAAATCACAAAGTAACAAAAAGAGCATAGCTTGACAGAATTAAAGCTACCCTCATTCAAAAGGATACCAAAAGGATATCATTTATTCCGTCTTTTGGAGCTGCTACTCCACTTCTTGTTATTGTTTTTTCCACCGGACTTGTTGAGACCCTTGGAACTCTGAAAGGGAGCCTTTCCCTTTATTTCTTTAGACTTATCATCCGGAGGAATTGGTTTCACTTGCGGATCAAGTTGAGCAGGGAATACCTCCGGGTCTAGATCATTAGGAGGATTACTTGGACCGGACTCCACGCTACACTTGAGAGCCCCTGTATCCACCATAACCTCAAAAGGAATATCAGTATTGAAATTCAGCTCCTCCTCTTCTGAGTCACTCCCATCTATGTCCTCTTTTAGGACCTTAGGCATTGACGTATCCACCACAGCCACCACAGGTATTGTAACTGTCTCCAGTGCTACTGAACCCCCTACATTGATAGAGATTCCTTTACTAAAGGCATGCCAATCCTCCTTCGGAACTTCATGACCCTGTGCTTGCTTATTAAGGATGGACTTTGAACATTTAGCGGTTGCATGTCCAAACACCCCACATTCTAAGCAAACAGGAGGCATTAGTTGGTATTCCACCCTAACTGATACACTCTCCCCATCCACTGTGACCTGTATGTCATCTGGTAGTACATCAGCAGCCTCAATTTCCACACACACCCTAGCATATGCAAGCCTAGTCCTCTTTTCTGTAGCTCGATCAACATATTTGGGCTGTCCTATTGCACTAGCCACCCTGCTTAATCCCACTTCTGTCCAACACTCTAGGGGCAAGTTATGAAGCTTAACCCAAGACGGGATAGAGGACGGTGAAATCTTAGTTGGATTCATCATTCTTCTCCATTTCTGCAAAACAAGGAATTTTTGGGAGAAGAACCAAGGCCCCCCTTCTAGGACTGCAAGTTGGCAAGCTTCATCTTTAAATTCAAAATATAAGAATCCTGCATTATCTGACTTAACTGACAGCAGGCCGTAGTTAGTGTTTTTTCCCCACTGTTTATGAGCAGTTGAATTTGCTAGTCGAAAATCCATCCTACCATCTAGGAAATGACCAACCAAACAATGTGACCAACAATTCTCATCCAAGTGAGTAACATCAAGTTCAACTACAGCATTTTTCCCCCTCTTTAATTCTGGATAGAAATCTAACTTCATATTACTTGAGGGCCCTTGAGACCTAAATAGGGAGGCCCAATTCTTATTAGTTTGAGATGTACGATTCATGGCTTTAGGCTGATCAGGATTAGTACTCGTTGATGCATGAGACACTGGGTTTGGTACACCACCCAGCTTATTTCTAGTATCTTTGACAGGAAACAATATTTTGGGATTTGGGTTAGTTTTCCGAACCTGTGCAGGTGTACGCTCGAACTGGTACGTGTTTCCATGCAGATGCGTGACCCTAGCTCTTGCTTCTGCTTCCTTTTCCAGTTTCTCCTCAAAAGTGTTGATTTGAGCACTAGAGCTGTTCACCCCAGGCCCCTTCAGAGACAGGACTGATCCCATGGCAGCTTCAGCTTCAACCCTCAAACCTTCCTCCAAAAACACCTGCTGTAGCTTCCTAGCCGAACCTGGGCTTTTACTCGATTTAGGGCTGTGATCCCCAAATCCATGAGGAGAAGCATGCGGCCCGGATCTTGAGACCGTGGGTCCATCATCAACCTCGCCTGAGGTACCATCAATCGACTTCTTGAGGGTAGGGTTACCTGGTTCGAGGCCCAGATGAAGTGTATCGCCTGAGTGGAGCCTCTGACGATCTTCTTTCCAAGATTGTTGAATGGTCTGTAGTTTAGCTGTCACAACATCAAGAACGAAAGGATCCTCCGAATTGTTGAGCTCATCCTCCAGGTGACCCACAATTTCGAGCATCCGAGCTTCGGATTCCATCTGCTTCCGTTCGTTCTGAAAGGCCTGTTGGAGTTTACGAGCAGGGCTCGTCTTGATGTGTTTTGGACTGTGAGTTCCAAATTTAACTTGGGGATCTGATGTTTCAGTCGATTTGGGTGGGAGTGGGGTTTGCTCGGTGAGGACTGCGGCTTCACCATGTTGTATTGAGTTCTTCTGCCTGCGGCGGAGCTCGTTTGAATCCTGGGCCTTGATGCCCAGCCCTTCGGAGAAGGAGGATGAGCCGTCTGCCATGGTGGGCAGGCTAACACAGGAGTTTGATGACTTCAACGGAGATCGCCCTGCCTTGTCAGAATCGCCCTTGTCGCTTTTGATCGCTTTAGGGCTACCCGCCCCAAACCCAGTTGGAGATGGAGCAGGATTAGCCTTAATGGGGGAGGATCCAAGGTTGGGCTCACCTGAGTTGATCACCCGAGATGTTACCAGAACCGACGAAGGCGGATGAGACAGTTGATCTGAGACATGCTGCTTTCGCCGGGGCTCACTGGAGACGAGAGTCTTGGAACCCAACCCATCTGACATGGGAACTGTTCCGTCGGCCATGATGAATCAGACGGAGGAGATCGCCCAACAAATCGCTTCAGCCTCCTTCATCAGACCATCTTCGAAAATGGCTTAAGTATCAAAGATTGTCCGAGAAGTTTCAGTGTTCGACACTGACACGTGTCGAACATGGACACTTATCCTTCTTTAAGTGTCTGTGGTTAGATTATGAATATTTTGACATGTCCCCATGTCCTTGCGATGCAAAGTAAATGAATCTAACTCACCGCACTTGACTGAGTTCATGTAACAACTTTGTGGCCATTTCAACAAATTTCTCTTCATTTACGCAGGTATTTCATTATGGTACTACACTAACCATCTCCCAAGGGGTGTTAAATAACTAAATTTTTTACTGTGGTATTTCACTATGGTACCTGAAGATGGTATTTTTACTGTTAACTAGTACTTGACGAAGCCACTGCCTCTATCGATAACGCAATAGATTTTGTAATCTAAAAAATAATGAGAACGGAATTTGCAGATTGCACTATAATCACTGTGGGGCTCATAGAATACCCACTGTGATGGACTCCACTATGGTTCTTTCCATTAGTGATGGTAAGTGAGCCTTCATATTCTGATAATGTGAACAATGTTTTTTTTTTGGGTAAATCAGCTTGAAATAAAAAAAGGGGGGGGCTAACCGAATATACAGCCTACAAGGGGCATACCCCAGGAGGAAAGAAAAGAAAAGAAAAGAAAAGAATAAAAACAGGAGTGCGCCTACGCCAAACGGCTACATAGGACTAGAAGTAAATAGAACGTCTGTTTCGAACCCATCTAAAAGAGGGATACGAAACAGAACACAAAATGCTACTGAACTAGTAAATTTCATGCTGCTAAAATACTTGACAAAACACTATGGAACACCATAGGATCAGAACTGGACTGGGCTTGAACTTGGACAAAATCTGAACTTGGACAAAATGCAGGTCTTGAACAGGTTCAGAACTGGACTGGGCTTGAACTTGGACAGAAGATTTGTACAATGTTATCAAAAAGAGAGACGTCACATGAAGATTTGTACTCTTTTTTTTTCCGCTTCTTTGTTTGAATTTACAGGACAAGTAGTAGAGTACGATAGGCCGACAAAGCTCATGAGTAATGAAGACTCATAGAGAGAAGTAGAATATGAAGAGATGATGACAGAAATTGATTCACAGAGCAGAGTAAGGCTACATGATTCTGACCTTCCTTAGTCCACACTTGAAGAGCCTCTTGCACTAAGCTGCCAGCCTGCCAATTTGTATCAAGTTAAGAAGTACGGCTGTGGATGCGGATGCGGACACACTATTTTTTTCCCCTGAAATCAAGGCACGTCAGACACAGAGGTACACATCTAAAATACAGTACATAAATATTTTGGATTGATCTTAAGAATTCATATAAAAGCCGGATGCATTATTTCTATCAAGTTTTTTTTTCTTGATCGGCCATTATTTCTATCAAGTTAAGAGAACAAAACACAAGGGTGTACAAACACCTAACTTCAAGTGATTTTCTCTCCAAATCAACTCACAAAAAGATAATCTCTCATATAAGAGTACAAACAAGGGTGTACAATCCATTTTACAATGAAGATCAAATTAAATAAGAACTCTCGCATAGGCAGGAAGAGGTCTTCGAACAAAAGTGGGTTGAGAGCTTCTCTCTCTAGAATCTAGAGAGAGAAAGCACTCCCCTATCTATCAAATTTTTACAAACAGCCCTAAATCTTACTGATTCAGGGACATCATTCACCACATCTTCCAATCGGTTCTCTCTTCTTCGAGAGATTTAATACACAGCATCTAAAAAAAAGGGGTTCTGAGGAAGTCCAAGTGCTCAGAAACCCATCTTGTTCGTTTGCCACCACTCATATCACGCATTATCCAGTTGGGTTTGCTTGAACACCAGATCCACTCCATTACCACGATGGTCTTGCGGTCTGGTAACCAACAACAGAGGTCCTAGCTTTTCTTTTAGAAGAAGTTGGGTCTCCATTTATATGAAGGTACGGAGGCTGGGAGCTTCTCTCTCTAGCCTAGAGAGAGAAAGCTCCCTTGGCCCGGTCATCCAGCCGGCTGCCAACTCCGGCCAACCACAGCAGCAACATCCGGGAAGTCACAAGGGCAAGGGATCCTCTCTCCTTAGAGAGTCTCTCCTCCACCGCCCTCCACAGCCGGCAGCCTCGGGCCGTATCTCCACCAACGCCCTTCCACAGCCGGCAGCCCTCGGGCCGCCGCTCCGGCCAGATCTGGTTCGGTTGACCTCACTAGCTGGCCTCGATCAGGTCCGCCCTTCACGGGTCCAGTCGCCAGTCGCTGTGGCTCAACAGCCGTAGCTCTGGACCCTCGATCAGGTCGCTGTGGCTCAACAGCTGCAGCCGGCCACCTCTGGTCCGGCCTTCACAGGCGCCCTTCACCGCGGGTCACCACGCCGTTTTGCCGGTCGTCGGTTGGTCCAAACTCAGATCCACTGGTCAACGGTCGGTCAGCAGCGAACAGGCTTTTTTGGGCTCAACAGCCGCTGGCTGCCGGAGTCAGTCCGGCCGTCAGTCCAGCCGCCGGCCTTTTGGGCTCAACGGCACGGGCACCGGCCCTTTCATCGGACTTGGGCCGTAAGCCAGCCACCCATCCGGCTGTCTCAGTCCATGCGGTGGACGGTTCAACCGCCCGGGCTGCCGTCCAAACCCATTCCGGTGGCCACCCCCCTATCCGGTGGCTGCCCCGTTAACAGCAGCAGCAGCCCGGTCTCTGGTCTTCACGCACCAGCCCGGGCAGGCAAGCCGTCGGGCACAGCCTGCCCTCAGCCCGGGCAGCAAGCAGCAAGCAGTCATCGCGCCTATCGTTATTCAATATGCGCTTTGCACTTTTTTGTCTATTGTCAATCTGTTTATTGTTTGTTCGGCGACCCCCGATAAGCGGTCATCTGTTGGACTGAAATCGGGGGTTAGGCTCTTGGTCGAGCCTTTTATGTTTTCCATAGTATGTATTGCCACGCCCGTGTCTAGGTTCCCCGTTGAACTTTCTATTCCTTGGGATAGTTTGTTCGGCGGGGGCAAGAACACGGGCAACCCATGTAGCCACTTGGCGCTCTTTATATTTTTTCTTTGTCTTACCTGGGGTATGCCCCTTGTAGGCTGTACATTCGGTTAACCTCTTTTATATTTCAAGCTAACCGCCCTAGGGCATTACCCAAAAAAAAATAAGAACTCTCGCACAAATGTATAGATATTAAGATAAGAGTATAGTTGAATGAATGATTTTGCAAGTGGTAGCTCACTCTAGTATTTTCTTCAAGAGTTCGTTGTCTTTTTCTTCTTCTTCTTATTGCTCCATCTACAAGTACTAGCAAACAGGTACGTGCGATGCACGTGGAAGATAGCGAAGTAAATGCCATAAAGATCTCAGTAACTAATGTTTTCCTACTACAATTAAACGTTCTTCGATCATCTACAAAAATTTGGAATTTGGGATCCTCCCAATTCAGAGCAAGCTTCATATACAAGTAAGCAAATAGAGATTACAAGTGCAAATACCAAAAGGGAGTCTTTATTTATTTTGTAATTCCTATAACCACAATCATATATTGTGCTTCGGCTAAGTCAACCTACAAGGTTACAATACTGAGCTATTGACCAAGCAATTGAGCTTCATTTTGTCTTCTTTTTTTCTTCTAACATTAATTGGAAAGGAATAACTGTTACCACAGGTCCGCAGCATCTCCATAGCTTAATGGATTATTATACTAACAAAACTTCAACCATATGGCCACTGTGTTCACTCTCTTAACATACATTTCAACAAATAGTTTATATGCATCTTTGAAAGACCCACATCTATCTATACACAAAATCGAGATGGACTCCACCAATTTTGGCCAAAAAAATAAAAAAATAAAGTTTATTGTACCATCAACTACAACATCTATACACAAAATCAAAACCAACAGCTTAGCAAATCCCGCAATCTAAAATGGCAGAAATAGAACACAAGCAGTACATCAATTTTGGAAATATAAGCATGCAATTCTGAAACCCTAAACAAAGAGACGGGATTCAAGGTTCAAAGAGACCGGATTCAAGATTCAGCTTAGTACGGGTCACAGTCAAAGCTCGGCATGTTCTCCCTTTCTCGGTGGCACGGCGGTGGGTTTGTCCACGGCTGTCTTCACCAAACTTCAATCGATTACCCATTGCAACTGGTGGTGGGTCCATTTACTCAATAGATCCAGTTCGGAGCAGTCATCATTCGGAGGTTCGGAGCCTAATGGAGCGGAGCCTGGTTCGGCACTATCGGGCCTCGCCGGTGATGTTGGATGTGCTTGAGCAGTGGTGAATTAGTCAGCAATTTGTTGGACCTCCATTCTGCAGGGCAGGCCAGCCGGCAGCAGTAACTTGTAGCAGACAAGGCCAGCCAGGTCAGCCCGGCCAACAAACAACCTAGCCACATTAACGGCCAAGCAAGCCAGCCCGGGCAGGCCATCCGGGAGTGGCTCGGGCGGAGGGGCAGCCGTGTGCTGCCATGACTGTTCGGCTCGGGCAGAGGTTAGGCAGCAGCTTCTGCCCGGGCGATTCGAGTCTTCCTTCATCCAGCAGGCGGCAGCAGGCAGTTGCAGCGGCAGGCAGTGGCAGCAGGCTGCAGGCAGCAACAGCTGCAGGCATCAGCCCGCCCGATGGCAGGCCAGCTAGGGCAGGCAAGCCGGCTGGTGGCTCGGGCAGTGGGGTGGTATCCCTTCTCTTACCTTTATGCAATGCAACTAAGCTCATTGCACTTATCAATCCATTGTCATATTGTTGCTGGACTTATGGGCCAGTTTACTGTTAGATTTTGCATCCCCCGATAGGCGGTCATCTGTTGGACTGAAATCGGGGGCGGGCTCTTCGTCGAGCCCTCTGTATCCCTTGAGCCAGGGCTTTTATCCCTGAGGAGTTGCGTAGTATTCTTGTGGTCGTGGCTACTATTGATTAGATTGGATTATCCTAGTTAAGGGGCAGTCTCACAGTAGCAGCAGCTGTGGGCGCCGATGATTAGATTATGGATGAGTCTGATCGAGCAAGGTAGTTGCCGGAGCTGTCGTTGACTAGATTGGTGGATTCTCACTGATTGAAAAGGATAGTTTTGCAATCTGTTTCTGATTAGATTTAGTGGTTGCACGGATCGATTAGAGCTGTTTGGTCCACTTGTGGTTTGGGGGGCTACTTTTGGTGGTCCCTCTTCCTGTTCCGCTTATAGCCGTTAGCGAGCCTAGGGGATTGGGCGAGGATGTAGTAGTCTGGATGGAATGGGCGTGGTGTGCAGGGTGCTTAGCAGGGTAGCCTTGTCGGATGCCGACATCTCCAGTTCGAACCTCTCTCGGTCCGAGTCCCTCTGTAGTAGTTGACTTCTTTGAGTGGGTATTATGCTAGCTTCGGGGTGAGGGGCTTCTCGGGTCTTGGATTTCTTATCCCAGCCTTGGAGGAGGAGGATCTCTCCTCAGCGCTGGTTATCATGTGGTCACCGTTGACCATGACTATCTATTTTATTTACATTAACTCCTATCCTGGCGGGTTGTGCCAGGAAGTATTTCCATTTCAGTTCATTTCATTTCATTTACTACATGGTTCTACTCAGACCCATTTGTATCACCTATGTCACTTTATTTACTCTCCATGCGGGTTGTGCATGGTTACCGTACTTTTTCCATTCTTGTTTTTTCCTTTTTCTTTTCCTCCTGGGGTATGCC
This sequence comes from Rhododendron griersonianum, assembly GCA_018127125.1. NCBI lineage: Eukaryota > Viridiplantae > Streptophyta > Magnoliopsida > Ericales > Ericaceae > Rhododendron > Rhododendron griersonianum. The sequence goes on along the minus strand of CM030799.1, from coordinate 16,181,298 downwards.
CCTTGTAGGCTGTACATTCACTTAACCTTTTTTAATTTCAAGCTAAATTACCCCAAAAAAAAATGAAGAAATTTTGTAAACTCAAAACTCTAAATAGAGAGAGGGGATGAGAAGTTCAAACCTAGAACTCAGATCAACTCAAAACTCTAAATATTGTACCTCTGCTTCCTAAGCCTCGCAACAGGTGATGAGAAGAGGTCGTCCAAAGCTTAACGAGGTTACGTCACAAAAAAGATGGGAGGAGGGGACGGGCTTGGCGACCGACCGCGTCACGGCTATTCTTCTGTACTACAGATCGATGGAGGACTCCGTGCTCTAACTCGACATATTCGTTCTTCTAAATCTTCGGTGTGGAATGTGAGAAAAGAAGACTTTTGAGCTCACTTGTACGAAGATTCCCCGCTCTGTCGTCGAAAGCTTTAGTCAACACAGTCCGATCCTGAGCCCAACCAAGAAAAAGCACAGCACCTTCAAGACATCTTAAGCGGAATCATATCATGCACTGAAGATGAGGATTTTTGGGGAATCTTCGATCGAGGTTTTTCCGTTTCGAGGGCTTAGGGTTTTGATTTGGGGATTTTGTTTGCAGTGGTTTGGGGACTGAAAGAAGCTGAGAGATCGATGGAAAAGGAAAAAACAAGAGGGAAAAAGGAAAAAGTAGGAGGAAAATAGTACTAAACGACGTCGTTTTAGGAGGGAGCGAAAAAATTACGCGCGATCGTGGTAATATTGGCGCCCATGACGAAACTAAAAACGGCATTTGCTGCAATAATGCCGTTTTTGAGTAATTTTTACCGGCATTTTATAACTAATGCCGTTTAAAGATAATATTTTCCGGCATTACACTTAATGCCGGGAATAACTAGTATTAACGGCATTTTAACACATGCCGGTAAGAAAAATGCCGTTAATGCCACATTTTCTTGTAGTGTCAGTAGTTGGTTCATGTGGCTGCTAGCTTCACACAGGTTGATGGTGTATAGGAGCTGCTGTTGAGCTCCATAATCTGTTGGTTTCTATCAGCTTCCTGCTGGTACAATGATGATGTTGCTATGACTGCAAAGCTGGTCAGGTTGATGATGTATAGGACCTGCTGCTGTTTTGCTGTTAAGGCTGCTCCTCTACTGTTTGGTTCCAGTTAAACCAGTAGGGGACCTCCTGTTATGGTTACTTTCTGATAGCTTAGTTGTTTCAAGTCAAGTCAAGTTACAAGTTCAAGTCCAGTCCGGATGCAAGAGCATGGAGTTCAGTTGTAATTTTATACTTCTTTTGTCATAATGGCTTTTATTTTACTAGGTTGCTCGTTGGTCAATCCTTTTGCCATCTGTTTTGTTCCCATCTTTTAGATGGGCAGGAAACAGATGTTTCATTGTCTCTTAGGCCTGTGTAGCCGTTTGGCTTAGGTTCTATCTGTCTCTTGTTTTATTTTATTTTCTTTCTTTCCTCCTGGGATATGCCTCTTGTAGGCTGTATATTCGGTTATCCTTTTTTTAATTTCAAGCTGATTTACCCAAAAAAAAAAAAAACTCAGAAGCTTCACCCTTTCCAGCTTCTTCATCTTTCTTTGAGCTGATCTGGATAGTACTTTCTGAAAGTTTTTTTTTTTTTTTTGGGTAAAATAGCTTGAAATAGAAAAAAAAGAATAACCGGATATACAGCCTACAAGGGGCATACCCCAGGAGGAAAAGAAAGGGAAAAAACCAACAAGAGTAAGAAAATTGACAACGCCAAATGGCTACATGGCTAAATGATGATGCGCGTTGTTTTCAATCCATCTATCAAGAGGGAAGGAAAACAACGCCTATTGAAAGCAACAAAATGGACTACACCTATGTGAGGCACTAAGAGTGCAGTCCTGGATAGTTAATACATTACATTTGAGAATAGACTACACACATAACACTGAAATCTGTCTGCATTCCCAAGCATTCCCCAGTGGTGTGTCCATGAAGTGTCCCCCAATGGGCTGCTGCTCTTCTGCCATCTGAGCTGCTCTTCTGCCATCAGGACAGCAGAGAAAGCACAACAGCTGAATGCTTCACCATACAACAACTGATTGCTTCACCAACAACTACTGAATCATAACAGACCAAAATAACTTCTTAGTCATAACTGAAACTTCTGCAATCAACCCTTGCAAATGGGCAACTGCTGCAATCAACATAACAGACCAACAGTAACTGCTGCAATCTGGGCAGCAGCTACTTGGACTACACAGCTACTATGACTTCAACTTCTGATCTTGCACAATACCATACAATACTGAAAACAAATACAATACTATACAGAGGACGTCCCCCTCTGTGAAGGGAGATCCCATTGACAGCCCCCGATGGTTAGGCATAACTGAAAACAAAACCTGCTACAACTTGTCTAGGCAACAGAAAATTAGATCACAACAGAACTTGCTACAAACCAGCAGAACTGATGCATGGCAGCAGTTCTGCTATGCATCAGTTCTGCACTTGCTGATGTCTGCTGCCCAGTTATGTTTGGTTCTGCACTTGGAAGCTCTATCTCCCAGAACTAATAACCAAAACCAGTTCAGAGATCTTCATTTGAGGCAACAGAAAACCAGTTCTCCTTGAGATCTTCATTTGAGGCTATATCCCCCACCTCTGAACCTTGGGGATCAGGTGGCTTAGGAGAGAGTGTTTGGTTAACCATTCCACCCCTTGGTACAGCCGAATGGAATGAATCTGATCTGCTACCCAAGCCTTCCAAAGGAATCTGTGGTTGTGAAGTTTCATGACAGCTTCTGACCACTCCCTCTAGAACCTCTAACAATTCCACTTCAGATTCTGACTCAATCAAAGAGTCAACCGAGCTAACAACAAGCTGCTTCTGAGGCAAGGAATGGCTCTCTATAGAGGAATCCATTTGCGGCTGCATAGGATCCCTTGATGCCTGTTCCAAGACTGCCTTTAGCTTACCATTGCCCGGTTGAGATCCAACTTGAACATGGCCTTCCTTTTGCTTAGAGTTAACAAGTACAGGCAGCTGCTCAGAACTGACCAGAGCATTCATTTACTGATTAGGAGTCTGATTCTGAACCTGGTTCAATGACTCATGAGTACTTACAATTCCTACAAGAACATTCTCTAACTCTACCTCAGAATCAACATGCACGTCTGCTTGGGAACTATCATTGACAGCCTTAGAAGTATTTAGGCTTCCATTGGGCTGTGAGTTAGGAAGGGAAGTTGGCTTCCCATTACCCACTAAAGTCCATTCTTGAGTGGGCTGACTGGGGTTTGGAGGAGCCATTTTAGAGCACTGGGCAGTACCATGGCCAAAAACTTGACAATGTTTGCATAAAAGGGGTAGCACCTGATATTCAATAGGCACTACCACTGAGTTTCCCCCTACAGTTATTCTCACATCTATGGGAAGCTCATGTTCAGCACTAATCTCAATGCAAATTCTAGCGCTGGTTGATTTTTTTTTTTTTTGGGTAAATCAGCTTGAAATTAAAAAGAGGCTAACCGAATATACAGCCTACAAGGGGCATACCCTAGGAGGAAAAGAAAAAGAAAAGAAAAGACAGAGAGAGCCTACGCCAAACGGCTACAAAGGACTAAGATAAAATGAAACATTTGTTTCCTATCCATCTAATCGAGGGATACAAAACAAACGGTAAAAGGGTTGCACAACGTGCAACCATGCAAATGGAATCAGTAGAAGCACTAAGTACAGCACAAATGTAACAAAATAGCACAACTTGAATCAGTAGAACTTGTGCAGCTTGAATGAGGTACAAAACGGCTGCTGACTTGGGGACAATACATGGAGCTAGGCTGCTATGTTGGTGATCAACATAACAGCCAGCACAGTAGCAGTCCATCAGAGACAGCAGCACAACAAAAGCAAATCAGCCAGCACAGCGCTGGTTGATTTTGTTTGAAGTAAGCCTGGTTGTTTTCGAGGTTTTAGCTGTGGCATGGTCCACATGGAGTGGTTTACCAATTGTACTTGCTATTCTGCTAAGGCACTCTTGGTTCCATAACTCAAGAGGTAAGTTATGCAATTTAACCCAAGCCGGAATATGGGAGGGTTGTTCTTTAACTGGTTGCATCATGCGATGCTAATCCTTCAGGACTAGGTATTTTTGTGAGAAGAAATATGGACCACCATCCAATATTTGCTGTTTAGCCTGTTCATCTTTGAATTCAAACAGATAGCAGCCTGCAACATCGGGCTTTACAGCTACAAACAAGTCTTTCCACTGGTATCGGGCAGTGGAAACCACCAAAGCATAAGGCATCTTCCCATCAAGGAAATCACTAAATACCTGTTCCATCTACCAACATCTGTTAGCTCAACGTCTATTTCTACCTCGGCTTATTTTCCTTTAAAAAGATCAGGATGAAAATCGAGTTTCATATCCATAGATGGACTCTGTGATTTTTTTTTTGGGTAAATTAGCTTGAAATTAAAAAAGGTTAACCGAATGTACAGCCTACAAGGGGCATACCCCAGGAGGAAAAGAAAAGGAAAAAAAAACAAGAATGACAAAAGTGCGGTAAACCATGCACAACCCGCATGGAGAGTTAGATAAAGTAAATACATGAAGATGCTATGTGTACGGTAAGTAAAGTACATAGAGCTAAATGAAATATATACTTAGTGTAATAGGTAATGGCCAATCCACCTCCTTGTGGTATGATAATTGGCATCCACTTGGTCCTTTGTTAGCCACATTGGGTCCCAGAATTGCTTATGACTCTGGAATTCCAAAGGAGGCTACTGTGTCTCACATTATCCAAAATTCATGCTGGGCTTTTCCCATCACTAAACTTTGGAGATCAATGAGGTAAGAAGTACTTTACCACCTCTTCTTTCTTCCAGGTTGAGTAGGGATGATCATATTAGGTGGTCTCTCACTTCTAATGGCCAGTTCACAGTTGCTTCCCTTTGGGATAAACTAAGGACTCCCTTTCCAAAAGTTGGTTGGCATAGGTTGGTGTGGTTCTCAGGTCACATTCCGACAATGTAGTTTTATCACTTGGATAGCTATTCAGGATAGGCTCTCCACTGCAGATAGGTTGGTGTCTTTTGGCCTTCCTATTCCTGCCCAATGTAGTTTTTGTCAGGACTGTGAAAGTCACAATCACATATTCTTTAATTGCTCATTTACTAAGCAGGTGTGGGATTCTATTCAAACCAAATTACATGTCTCATGGACATCTAGAACTTGGTCCGAATGGGTCTCTTTTCTCTCTAATTCTAGAGGGAAATCTGTAAGGGCTATTATCACTAAATTGGCCTTTACAGTCACTATTTACTACGTCTGGAATGAAAGGAATGCCAGGAAGTTCCAGGGCATGTCCTGTTCTTTTTTTTTGGGTAATTTAGCTTGAAATTAAAAAAGGTTAATCGAATGTACAGCCTACAAGGGGCATACCCCAGGAGGAAAAGAAAGGAAAAAAAACAAGAATGATAAAAGTACGGTAACCATGCACAACCCGCATGGAGAGTAAAATAAAGTGACATAACCATGAAATGTTCTGAAATGAAATTGAACTATTCCTGGCACAACCCGTCAGGCTAGGAAATAAAGTAAATGAAGTAGATAGTCATGGTCAACGTGGACCACATGAAAACCAGCGCTGAGGAGAGATCCTCCTCCTCCTAGACTGGGCTAAGAAAACCAAGAGCCGAGACATCCATCACCCCAAAGCAAGCATAATACCCGCTCAACAGAAGTCAACTACTACAGAGGAACTCGGACTGAGAGAGGCTCGACCAGGGGATGACGGCATCCGACAAGGCTACCCTGCTAAGCATGTCCTGTTCTTGGGAAGTTGTTGTTCATAAAATACTTTCAATGATGAGAACAAGGATTCTATCTTTACCTAAACTCCAAGCAGAATGGATTGTGAATGACTGGTGTTAAATACTTTATGTTGCTCCTGCTGTGAGTATTTGTAGCATTCTTCTTGTTTTCCTACCCTAACTTGACAGACTATAGCAGGATGTGCTCAAAGGAGGGACAGCAACGGTCAAGGGCTGGCTCCTCTTATTAGCAGTTCAGATTCTTCACAGATTCTGAACCTGATTTTCATGGTGTTATAGTACATTTTCTGCTGCACCTTCACTTGACTGGTTCTGTGGTGCACAGTTGGGTGCATTTTCATGGTGTTAGTTGACTGATGACTGATGGTTCTGCAGTAAGTTGAGATATAGTGTTTGGTTTTGTGGATTGCCTAACCATAGGGGCTGTCGTGGGATCTTCCTTCGCAGAGGGGGAATTCCTCTGCAATTATGGTTCAGTAGGAAGATTGTTTGAGCTTCAGAAGTCTATTACTTCTTCCTAGCAGTCACTATTCTGCTGTTTTGCTTAATTGGGAAAGGTCCCAAGATACACTACTTAGTGGAATGACTGTTGCATGTTGCTTCTATTATCAGCATTGGGTAGTAGTATAGCTGCTAGCTCTGTATTCAGTTATGCCTATCCATAGAAATTGATGTTTTGTTGTAGCAGGTTCAGATGCTGATCTGTGCTAGTTCAGTTTTACTTTTAGCCCAGTTTTGCAAGTGTTTTCTGTGCTAGTTCCATAGCAGTCCAGTTTATGCTCAGTTTATGCTCTTTTGTGCTACCTAGACAGTCACCTGCGTAGGTTGAAGGCTGTCCAAGTGCTCTGATGAGGTCCCAAGTGTCCTGATGAGGTCCAAATACCAAGTGCAGCAAGTAGAGCTAGCAGATGTTGTTCCATAGCAGATGTTGTTGGGATCTCTTGTCAGTCCCAGTGTTCTGCAGTCAGTTTATGCTTATTCCTAACCAACTGGGGATGTCGTTGGGATCTCCCTTCGCAGAGGGGGACGTCCTCTGCATGTTTTTTAGCTATTGTATCTGCTAGTACCTTGTCAATAGCAGCTGTTTCAGTTTTGTATAGTATTGTTCAAGTTCAGAATCTGATTCTGTGGTGTTAGTTGCTAGTTCTGGATTTTGAACCTGATTGCATAGTTGACTGATTCTGAGATGCACTACTTCTATTCTATGCTACCACTACTGATGCTACTCTAATCTGCAACATCAGTCCACCACTAAAGCAACAACAGACGACATGGCGATTTCTGACAAGATTGACCCGATCATCGTTGTTCTGTGAGCGTTCACCATGGCAGAAGGCACTATCTCCTTCGATGAGGGCTTGGGCCTCAAAGCCCTGGACTCAAACGAAATCCGGAGAAAGCGAAGAGAAATGGGCGACCTGTTCATCTCGCAGCCTATATCCTCCCATCAAAATCTGGGCTCCGAACCAGAAAACCCTATTGTCAGAAGACAACAGGTGCCCCAGAAGGAGGGTGTGCGTTCGGCATCCGAAGCTCGAATGCTAGAAATCGTGGGTCATTTGGAGGACGAGCTCAACAATTCGGAAGACCCATTTATTCTGGATGTAGTTACAGCCAAACTGCAAAATATCCAACAGTCATGGAGGGAAGCTGAGAAACAAACTCCTCCCCCCATGGCCGAAGGTACGATCTCCATGGAGGAGGGACCTGGACTCATAGCGATTGATTCCAACGAAATCCGCAGGAAACAGAAGTCTATCTCAGATCCAAATAGCTCTGTTCGCCTACAACAGTCTACATCTACAACGCATATAGCTGGTTTTGGGTCATACAGACATAAGTCAAGTATCAGCCCTGATTCAAGTCCTACAGTCAAGAAATCCTTCATCTCAACGGAAGTCGATCTTTCCTCCCGATTAAGTTCGGGTCTGTCTTCCCCCCCAAATGGATTTGGGGCTCACAGCCCTAAATCGGCCAAGAATATGAATTCAGCGCGGAAGCTACAGCCGGCTTTTTTCGAGGAGGGGTTGAGGGTAGAAGCTGAAGACGCAATGAAGGGCTCGGCTACACCATCATCTTCGAATGGGGTGGGGGCAATTAGCCCAAAGTCGCATGGTCATACTACTGATGCTCAGGAAGTGCAGCAAGCTTCTTTCAAGGAAGGACTGGTAAGGGAAGCAGAAGCAAGAGCAAGGGTGACTCATCTACATGGGAACACCTACCAGTTCCAACGTACTCCCTCAGTGGTTCGGAATTTTAACTCTAATACTAAGATCTTGAATAATCAGTCGGGTGCTGTTCCAAAACCACTGAACCATGCATCCACGAGTACTAACCCTGTATCTCAACCTAAAGCCATGAATCGTCAGGTACAAACTAATAAGAACTGGGCCTCTCTGTTTAGGTCCCAAGGGCCCTCGAGTAATATGAAGTTAGATTTCTACCCAGAATTAAAAAAAGGGAAGAATGCTGTTGTTGAACTTGACATTACTCATTTGGATGAAAATTGTTGGTCACATTGCTTGGTTGGTCATTTCCTAGATGCGAGGATGGACTTTAGACTAGCTAGTTCAACTGCCCATAAGCAGTGGGGAAAGATGACTAAGTATGGACTGTTGTCAGTCAAGTCAGATAATGCAGGGTTCTTATATTTTGAGTTTAAAGATGAAGCATGTCAACTAGCTGTCCTAGAAGGGGGACCTTGGTTCTTCTCTCAAAAATTCCTTGTTCTAAAGAAATGGAGAAGAATGATGACACCATCTAAGATCTCTCCATCTTCTATCCCTACTTGGGTTAAGCTTCATAACCTGCCCCCAGAGTGTTGGACAGAGGAGGGATTAAGTAGGGTAGCTAGTGCAATAGGTCAGCCCAAACATGTGGATCAAGCTACGGAGAAAAAGACTAGGCTGGCTTATGCTAGAGTGTGTGTGGAAATTGAGGCTGCAGATGAGCTTCCAGATGACATACAGGTCACAGTTGATGGGGAGAGTGTATCAGTGAGGGTGGAATACCAATTAATGCCTCCTGTCTGCTCAGAGTGTAAGGTGTTTGGCCATGCTACTACCGGATGTCCGAGAACCATCCCTCATAAACAAACTCGTGACAGTGGTGTACCGAAGAGTGACTGGCAAACTGTAATTAAAGGTTCCATTGTAAGCAATGTAGGGGGTTCAGAAGCACTAGAGGCAGCTACAGTTTCTGTGGTGGCTGTGGTGGACACATCAATGCCCAAGGTCACAGAGGATGACATAGCTGGAAGTGAATCCGAAGGGGAGGAACTGAATGTCAGTACTGATACTCCTGATCAGGTGATTGTGGATACAGGGGTACTAATAGGTAGTGTGGAGGCTGGCTCAATTAATAGTGTCCCAGACTCTGTGGGAGTTCCTTCTCAATCTGTGCCTCTTGTGAAACCAGTACCTCCGGATGATAAGGCTGAAACAGGAAAGGGAGAGGCTTCCTTTCAGAGCTCTAAGGGTTTCAAAGCTCATAATAACAAGGGCAATGGAAAAAACAACAGTAAAAAGTGGAGCAACAGCTCCAAGAAACGGAATAAATGATATCCTTTTGCATATCCTTTTGAAAGGTTGTAGTTTTAATTCTTTCAATATCTACTACCTGTTGTTACCTGTTGATTCTGTTTTCTATGTCTTTACGAGCTTTCAATTTAGGTTTTTGGAACATTCGTGGTCTGAATGACCCCATTAAGCAAAAAGCAGCAAAATCTTTTGTGAACACTAATAAGTTGGGCCTAGTTGGTTTTCTTGAGCATAAGATTAAGGCAGCTTGGGCAGATAGAATCACCCAATTCATTTGTCCTGACTGGAGTTTTGTGAACAATTACACCCACGCTGCGTTGGGGAGGATTTTTGTGGGTTGGGACCCCGGGGTCGTGTCCCTTACAGTGCTATGTCGAGCAGATCAATTCATTCACTGTCAGGCCCAACCAATAGATGGGAGTGCAGTGTTTTTGGTCACTGTAGTCTATGGGGCAAACTCTATTTCAGATCGTAGGTCTCTTTGGCATAGTCTATCTCAGTTTAGGTCCTCTTCTCCCTGGGTGGTCCTTGGTGACTTTAATGTTATGAGGCATCCTAGGGAGAAAGTTGGGGGGAATACCCAGTGGTATTCCCCCATGGATGACATTAACCGTTGTTTGTTCTCCTCTGAGCTGGATGATCTTAGGTTCTCAGGGTGCTTATTTACGTGGTCTAACAAGCAGGAGCCTCCTCACTTTGTGGCAACGAAAATAGATAGAGTATTAGTGAATGAGCCCTGGATGAAAACCTTTTCTCAATCGTCGGCACAATTTTTGGTGCCTGGTATTTCAGATCATTCTCCAGGTGTGGTATTTATCCAGCCCAACCCTAGGAAGTCAATGAAACCCTTCAGGTTCTTTGACTTCCTAGCTGACCATCCTCAATTCCTTGCAATTGTACAGAGGAGTTGGAGGACAATAGTACTCGGGAATCCCATGTTCTGTGTGTGTATGAAGCTTAAGCATCTTCAACATGATTTGAAGCAACTTAATAAGGAGTTTACCAGGCATCAACAAAAAAGGATACAAAAGTGTTAGGGGCAAGGGAGCTTCTCTCTCTAGAGAAGCTCTCCTCCACCGCCCAAATCCATATCCGGCCTTCTTTGGTCCGGACCAACTATCACAACCCCTCTTTCATCCACACTGCATACACGATTGAGGTTCACCGACGCGGGGGGATCTCCCGTTAAACCCACTTTTCTGAAATGGGTCAACTACTGATCTTCCTTGGAGAATCAGTTCATCGGAGGTATGGTGGGTTTTCGCCTCTTCTATCAACAGATTGAAGCCTCCATAGCCGAGGGTTCTCCAGATATGGGCTCTCAACCCCATCTATCACAATACCGGTGCTACTCCACTGAGAGCAGTAGCGAAGGAACCCTGTCGACCTATCATCGGAGCTGGTACCGGCGGTGGCGATTCGTGTCTGGTTGTGGGTCTCGGTCCAACGACTGAGGTAAGACGCGTTCACCCTTGTTCTCCAGTGTCCGGTGGTATGGTTCCGATTGGGTTTCGGAAAATCACCATGTGTTTGGTTCATCACGTTTTGGGCGAGGATGTCCAATTCCATCTCATCATACAGCCCATGGATCTGGGGATGCGTGTTAAAGACTGGGTGCTGCCGTCAGGCTTGTTCTTGTTCATCTGCTACAACCTAGTTCCCTTCCGTTATGTGTCGTTGGTGTCACGGCGGGAGTGGTAATCCCGGTGTCGGTTCTAGCGTTGCGTATGGGTTTCCTGTTTCAAGCTTGTAGCAGTGCTCTCAATCTGGGATTGGGACCAGATCTCCGTCTATGGCTGTCATATAATTAGTTTTGTTCGCCGACCATGAACTCCAGCGCCGGGTCGTCGAACCGCTGACGGCAGGGATTCAGGCAACAAGGCTGCTATCAGGTTTTGGTCCACGGTTTAACGCGTTGTGATTAAGGGCTTTCCACCCCATTATCAGTTCCTAGATTAAGTTTTAATCCTTGTCATGTTTGTTTATATCTGGCGTTGTTGGAATTGAAATCACTGAGAGCAGAGAGGTCCTCCACTGGCCTTGTTTTGCGTTGTTGGAATTGAAGTCACTCATTTGGGATGCAGGTGCGAACATGGATATTTTCAATGGCAACCATATGAGATCCTCCACTGGCCTTGTTCAATAGCAGCCCTGTTTGCTAGCTTGCTCGGTTGTGCTGCTCTTTGGTCATTACTATGTTTTCGTAGTATGTATTGCGAGGACTTCGAGGGCCTCTAATTGTACCTTATACCGACAGTTGGTGTCGGGTATTTACTGCTATTGTCACGCCCGTGTCCAGGTTCCCCGTTGAACTTTCTATTCCTTGGGATAGTTTGTTCGGCGGGGGCAAGGACACGGGCAACAAAAAAAGGAACGGCTGGGAGCTTCTCTCTCTAGCCTAGAGAGAGAAAGCTCCCTTGGCCCGGTCATCCAGCCGGCTGCCAACTCCGGCCAACCACAGCAGCAACATCAGGGAAGTCACAAGGGCAAGGGATCCTCTCTCCATAGAGTCTCTCCTCCACCGCCCTCCACAGCCGGCAGCCTCGGGCCGTATCTCCACCAACGCCCTTCCACAGCCGGCAGCCCTCGGGCCGCCGCTCCGGCCAGATCTGGTTCGGTTGACCTCACTAGCTGGCCTCGATCAGGTCCGCCCTTCACGGGTCCAGTCGCCAGTCGCTGTGGCTCAACAGCCGTAGCTCTGGACCCTCGATCAGGTCGCTGTGGCTCAACAGCTGCAGCCGGCCACCTCTGGTCCGGCCTTCACAGGCGCCCTTCACCGCGGGTCACCACGCCGTTTTGCCGGTCGTCGGTTGGTCCAAACTCAGATCCACTGGTCAACGGTCGGTCAGCAGCGAACAGGCTTTTTTGGGCTCAACAGCCGCTGGCTGCCGGAGTCAGTCCGGCCGTCAGTCCAGCCGCCGGCCTTTTGGGCTCAACGGCACGGGCACCGGCCCTTTCATCGGACAGTCCTTTTCAGCTTGGGCCGTAAGCCAGCCACCCATCCGGCGGTCTCAGTCCATGCGGTGGACGGTTCAACCGCTTGGGCTGCCGTCCAAACCCATTCCGGTGGCCACCCCCCTATCCGGTGGCTGCCGCCGTTAACAGCAGCAGCAGCAGCCCGGTCTCTGGTCTGGCCAGATCTGGGCCGCTCTACGGGCAGGCAAGCCGTCGGGCACAGCCTGCCCTCAGCCCGGGCAGCAAGCAGCAAGCAGTCATCGCGCCTATCGTTATTCAATATGCGCTTTGCACTTTTTTGTCTATTGTCAATCTGTTTATTGTTTGTTCGGCGACCCCCGATAGGCGGTCATCTGTTGGACTGAAATCGGGGGTTAGGCTCTTGGTCGAGCCTGTTATGTTTTCCATAGTATGTATTGCGAGGACTGCGAGGGCCTCTAACTTACCTTATACCGACGGTTGGTGTCGGGTATTTACTGCTATTGCCACGCCCGTGTCTAGGTTCCCCGTTGAACTTTCTATTCCTTGGGATAGTTTGTTCGGCGGGGGCAAGAACACGGGCAACCCATGTAGCCACTTGGCGCTCTTTATATTTTTTTCTTTGTCTTACCTGGGGTATGCCCCTTGTAGGCTGTACATTCGGTTAACCTCTTTTATATTTCAAGCTAACCGCCCTAGGGCATTACCCAAAAAAAAGGACACGGGCAACCCATGTAGCCACTTGGCGCTCTTTATATTTTTGCTTTGTCTTACCTGGGGTATGCCCCTTGTAGGCTGTACATTCGGTTAATCTCTTTTATATTTCAAGCTAACCGCCCTAGGGCATTACCCAAAAAAAACTTAATAAGGAGGAGTTTAGTGGCATCTCTGAGAGGGTGAGTGCCACTAAGCAAGTGTTTTTTTTTTGGGTAAAGCCCTAGGGCGGTTAGCTTGAAATATAAAAGAGGTTAACCGAATGTACAGCCTACAAGGGGCATACCCCAGGTAAGACAAAGAAAAAATCTAAAGAGCGCCAAGTGGCTACATGGGTTACCCGTGTTCTTGCCCCCGCCGAACAAACTATCCCAAGGAATAGAAAGTTCAACTGGGAACCTGGACACGGGCGTGGCAATAGCAGTAAATACCCGACACCAACCGTCGGTATAAGGTACAAGTAGAGGCCCTCGAAGTCCTCGCAATACATACTACGGAAAACATAAAAGGCTCGACCAAGTGTTAGAAAACTTACAAGCAATTATAAGCTCCCACCCAATTAATAGGTCTGCCATAGAACAAGAGAAGGTGGTACATAAACAGTACATCACTTTGCTTAGGGCTGAGGAAAGTTTTGCTAAACAAAAGTCTCGAATCCAATGGTTGAAACTTGGAGACCAGTGTACCTCCTATTTCTTTAAAGCAGTCAGCAACAGAAGGAATAGGAGCAAAATAACAAGTCTAGTGTTGAATGACGGTTCTACCAGTCATGACCTTAAGGTTATCAAGGAGGAGTTTGTTAACTTCTACACAACTCTTCTTGGCACTCCCCATCTCACACCCCATCTGGGACCAACCAGAGTGGGACAACTTATTAGGAATAAACTCAGCCCTGAGCAAAGTCTTAATATGGTCTCCACTGTTTCAGATTTGGAGATCAAAGAGACCATTTGGTCTATTATTCCCACCAAAGCTCCTGGCCCTGATGGGTATAATGGAGGGTTTTTTAGGAAGGCATGGCCTGTTATTGGGAGGGAGGTCACTTCAGCTGTTCAGAACTTTTTCAGGTCTGGACAATTGCTCACCAAAGCTAACTCTACTATTGTAGCACTTGTCCCAAAGGTTCCTAACCCTTCCAGGGTGGGTGACTTTAGGCCCATTTCTTGTTGCAATACCATTTACAAATGCATTTCTCGGATATTAACCAAGAGATTGCAAGTTGCCCTTCCTTTGCTCATAGATCCGGTCCAATCAGGATTTGTGAAAGGAAGGAGAATTGCGGATAACATATTCCTCACCCAAGAACTTATGAGAGGGTATCACAAATCCTCACCTACACCTAGGTGTGCCATGAAAGTTGACATAATGAAAGCATATGACCATGTTAGGTGGGAATTTCTTTGGGATGTCCTGTCCGCAATGAACTTCCACCCTATAATGATTAACTGGCTTAAGGCTTGTGTATCCACTGCAAATTACTCCCTATGTATCAATGGGGAAGTGTCTGGGTACATTAAAGGTAGGAAGGGATTGAGGCAGGGGGACCCTTTGTCCCCTTATCTATTTGTCATAGTGATGGAAGTTTTTACGAGTTTACTTAAGGAGAAAGCCCAGCTTCCTGACTTTCATTTTCACTGGAGATGTAAAACTAATCAAATGGTTAATCTGTGCTTTGCAGATGATCTAATGATATTCTGTAAGGGAGAGCTTTCTTCGATCAAACTCATCAAAGATGCTTTGACTGAGTTTGAGGCTCTTTCTGGTCTCTCCCCTAGCCCAGGCAAGAGTAGCTTATTCTTCTCTGGTGTTAGTGTGGGAGTTAAGGAGACTATTCTGCGTGAGCTGGGATTTCAGGAAGGCTTTCTTCCAGTGAGATACCTGGGAGTTTATTTGTTATCTACTAAGCTTAAAGCAGTGGACTGTCAGAGACTGGTTGATAGTATCACTGCCAAAACTAGGAGTTGGACCAATAGGGACCTTACTTATGCGGGGAGAGTCCAGCTTATCAAGAACATCTTGTTTTCAATGCAAACGTATTGGTCCTCCCTTTTCATCTTACCTAAAAAGGTCATCAAGGAAGTTGAATCTATTCTTAGGGCCTTTTTATGGTCTGGCCCTGACCTTAAAAGATCAGGGGCCAAGGTAGCTTGGGAGCAGCTTTGTGCTCCTAAAGATGAGGGGGGTCTTGGTTTTATGTCTATGGCAATGTGGAATAAGGCTGCGGTTGCCAAGCATATATGGTTCTTGATCTCCGGGGGAGAGCAATCCATGTGGTGCCAATGGGTTAAGTCATATTTATTAAAAGGTAGAAACTTTTGGAGTCTAAAAATGCCTGCTAATCCCTCTTGGGTTTGGCGAAAGTTACTTAACCTAAGACATTTAGTTCAACCCTTCATTCATCATTCTATTGGTAATGGGGAGAATACCTCCCTGTGGTATGACCTGTGGCACCCTTTGGGCCCTTTGTTGGATAAGTTTGGTGCCAGAGTGGTTTATGACTCTGGGTTTCCATTGACTGCCAAAGTGTCCAGCATAGTACATAACTCTGGTTGGGCTTTCCCAATCACGCAAACATGGGAGTTGAATGAGGTTAGACAACTTCTCCCTCCTCTGAGAGGTTCCAGAGACCAAGTAAAATGGACTCTTAATACAACAGGTCAGTTTAGCATAGCCTCTCTATGGGAGAAATTGAGAGTTCCATTCCCCAAAGTAAATTGGCACAAGGCTGTGTGGTTTTCTGGCCATATACCTAAGAGTAGCTTCATTACATGGCTGGCCATCCAGGGTAGACTCTCCACTGAGGATAGATTAGTTCTATTTGGGATCAAATCAATTTCTCAGTGCAGTTTTTGTCATGGTAGCGAAAGCCATGACCATCTGTTTTTTAATTGTGGATTCTCCACAAGGGTTTGGAATGCCATGTTGGAAAAAATTGATACAAGGTGGCCCCCAAAGTCTTGGCCAGCATGGATTACCCATTTCTCCTCTTTTAGGGGAAAAACTCTAAGGAATGTTGTTTCTAAACTCATATTCACTGCCACAGTATATCATCTTTGGATAGAGAGAAACTTGAGGAAGTTCCAAGCTATCACTAGCACCTGGGAAGTTGTTGTTCACAAAACCTTTAACATGGTTAAGGGTAGATTACTGTCGTTGCCTAAGTTGCCCGTAGGCTCACAAAATGATAGGTTTATTAGAGTTTGGGGCATCACTGGGTAATGAGGTACGTGATATTGATTTTGGTGGTTATGATACTTGTGGCCAAGATTAATGGCCTGCTTTCCTGGACATCCTGTTAGATACATTCTGTGCAGGTATAACATTTGTGAGGATACCCAGATTGGACCTCAAGCTCCCACAATGTGCTCTCCTATTACTGCTATGTAACCAGGTAGTTACCTTATTCCTTTGAGGGTTAATTGTTGTGTGTTATCCTTCCATACTGTGTGCTACCCTTGTGAGCTGAGTGCTAAAGCCCCTTCATTCCTTGTGAGAGGAGGTAATATCTAGAGGGGTATTGGGTGAGGTTCGGTGGAGGGTGAAGAGGGTCACCTTATTCTTGGTTTAGTTAAGTGAGTGGGAGGTGTAAGGTTCCGAGGGAGTAGAGGGGTGAGCACTATAACCATTGTACCATGTGGCTGACTGCTCAAGTTCTGTGTTCTTATGTTGCTGACTGCTCTGTTGTTTTGGTCCTCATATTGCATCTACAGCTGTTCTGTTTGTTACTGACCTGCTGTTATGCTGCTGATCTGCTATTTTCAGTTGTGTTACTAGTTTTGTGGTTGGATAGTGCTAATTGGGCAGTCACATCTTGTAGCAGGTTCTGTTGTGTTCTAATTTTCTGTTACCTAGACGAGGTGTAGCAGGTTTTGTGGGCTGTCAATGGGTTTTCCTTCACAGAGGGAGACAGTAGCTGTATTGTATTGTACAAGGTCAGAAGTTGTAGTCATAGTAGCTGTGTAGTCCAAGTAGTTGCTGCCCAGAATGGTTGTTGGTCTGTTGGTATGAACTGTGGTAGCTGTTATGTTCTGAATCTCTGCTACTGTTGGACACCTAAGGTTCAGAATCTGATGTTAGCCGTGGTTCAAAATTTGATTATTGATGTATTTACTTTTGTATACTTATATTTGCCTAACCAATAGGGGCTGTCATTGGGATCTCCCTTCGCAGAGGGGGACGTCCTCTGCATATTGAGTATGTGAGAGCTAGCATGTTGATTAGTTCTGTTAGTTCTGTTGATGTTGTTATGCTGTTTCTGGGCAGTCTTCTCTGCTGTTATGTTTATGGGCAGTCCAACATAAGGGCTGCTGTTACTTTTGGCAGCCATTTTATCCAAGTTGTGACTGCCTGACCTGTTCTGAATTCAGCTTCAGATCTGCCTTGTCAGTTCTGAAGTTGTGTTGATGCTCAAATGAAATCCCATGTTCTAAATAGTCTGCTGCCCTTTGGTAAGACTAGTGTTTGAGGATGCTCATCTGATGCTGCTGTGACCTCAGAAGTCAGGAGTTGTGTTGGTCTTCAGGAGTCTCAAGTCATTGAAGACCCCCATTGAAACTGTTGGTCTTCAGAAGTTTTGCACTCATATTGTTATGTTGGTGAAGCAAAGCTCTGTTGGTGAAGCAATCTGTCTGCTGTGTATTGCTGTCATATTGTTATGTTATGGAGCAAAGCTCCCAAGCAATGTAACTGGGTTTTATATTATGTCATGTTTTGTTGTCATTGCGTTGTTTTCTTCCCCTCTTCTAGATGGGCTGGAAACAGCGTCTATTAGGTTATTCTCTAGCCATGTAGCCATTTGGCATAGTCATTTTCTTACTTGGTTGTTTCTTTTCCTCCTGGGGTATGCCCCTTGTAGGCTGTATATCTGTGACCTTTTTTTTTTTCTATTTAATGCTGTTTTACCCAAAAAAAGTCCACCATTCCAAGTGTCCTGATGATCAAGTGCAGCAGCTGCTGTGTAGTCTGATAGCAGTTCTGTTGATGCTGTCAATTCTGTTAGCTGTTGTTCCAAGTTCAGCTGGTTTCAGAATCTGGTGTTCTGAACCTGTTATCACTACATAGTGTTTTTGCCCAAGTTCAGATTCTGATGCTGATGAGGTCAGTGCAACATCAGCCCTGATGAGTTATCAAGTGCAGCAGTTCTGTTAGCTGTTGTTCCTATGGTGTTCTATGGTCTCTGATGCCCAAGTGTTTTGAATGAATAGCATGTAATTTAGTAGCATGAAATTTGCTAGTTCAGTAGCATTATGTGTTCTGTTTCGTATCCCTCTTTTAGATGGGTACGAAACAGACGTTCTATTTACTTCTAGTCCTATGTAGCCGTTTGGCGTAGGCGCTCTCTTGTTTTATATTCTTTTCTTTTCTTTTCCTTTCTTTCCTCCTGGGGTATGCCCCTTGTAGGCTGTATATTGGGTTAGCCCCCTTTTTATTTCAAGCTGATTTACCCAAAAAAAAATAAATAAAATAGAGCTACCACCTGGCACAACCCGCCAGGCTAGGAAATAAGGTAAGTAAAGTAAATAGTCGAGGTCAGAGATGACCACATGATAACCAACACTGAGGAGAAGCCACCAAGTAAGACGGCTACAAAGCAAGCTGATCGGCTACTACAGAGGAACAAGGCATCAAGAGGCTCGAACCAGAGTAGACGGTATCCGACAAGGCTACTGCTGCTGCTCAGTAACCTGCTCACCACACCCAATCTTCCGGCCTACTACTCCCTCATCCAAGCCTAAGGCTCGCCAAAACCTCCTGCGGAACCCAACTACCTAATAACCTCCTCCTCCAAAGCTGGGCTAAGATAACCAAGAACCTGATACTTCGAACTAGCCCAAAGCAAGCATACTACCCACTCATCAGAGGTCAACTACTACAGAGGGACCGGAACCGAGAAGAGACTCGCACTGGAGAAGACGACTTCCGACAAGGCTACTGCTGCTGCTCAGTACCCTGCACACCACGCCCAATCCAACCAGACTACTACTCTCTCAACCCAATCCCCTAGGCTCACTAACAACTAAAAGAGGAATAGAAGAGAATCCACAAAAGTGGCCCCCCTAACCGCCGGTGGCCAAACTGCTCCTTTCGATCAGTGAAAACCACTAATCTAATCAAAACAATCTGCGAAGCTACCCCTAACGATCAGCGAACGACCACCAATCTAATCAATGACAGCCCAGGCAGTTGGGTTCCGCAGGACGCCCAGTTTTTCGGTTTGGTTCTAGGGATATTTGGATTATGTCTGGGTTTAGTAGAAGTGTGCTGAGGTAAATTTTGCGGCTGTCTAGGTTTAGTGTGAGCTTCACTGTAGCCCATATTGGGATCCCCTTCCAGGTAGGGAATGCCTCTCGCATTGTAAAGAGTTTTTGGATTATGATTAGAGTAAGATACCTCGTGATTCTGACCTTGATGTTGGACTGTAACTCTCCCTTCTGCTTCCATAATCAGACCTTGTTCGAATAATGCTTGTTGATGCGTCCGAGAGGAGCTGGGATTTGCGTGTGATTTTGGGCTGTGAGCCCTAAATCCCGAAGAAGAGGCATTAGGAACAGGCTCTCGGATGGAGGAACCTTGCTTGGTTTCATCTTTGCTCAATCTTAGAAATTCCAGATCCAGCGAGAACCTAGGGTTTTCCGAAAAAAGTTGCTGTTGCCCCGCAACTTCCTTCAGTAATTCCTCCTCGAAGACTTGCTGCAATTTCCGAGAGGGACTTGTTCTCTTGAAGTCGGTTGTAGGAGATGGAAAAAGATCGAACGGTTTGTGGGGGGAGTTGAGAGGAGAGTACCGAGCATTTTTCTGTTGCCTGCGTAGTTCATTAGAGTATAGGGCTTTGAATCCTAGCCCATCTGCAAACGATATTGAACCATCAGCCATGGGGATCAGCTCAGGAATCGCCCAAATCGCCTACATGTCAGAGCATTGTCCCCTTTTACTGTTTTTTACTCGAGTTAATAAAACCAGTTATTCCATAGTCTTTTTGCCAAGTCTAGGAATTCTGAGATGTCCTGCCCCTCATATCCATAGCTTTCAAGTTAGAGAGGACGAACGATAATTCTCATTACTCCGACAAGTGTTCCATAGGTTTGGGCCATCATCTCCGTTGGTCAGGATCTGAATAGTCTGCCCTTAGATTTGTTGCTATCGCCGCAGACGATCGCTGCTCTAACAAATCGTAAATATCCTCTGCCGTGTAGAAACCACAAATTGGGAAGGAGGGTCAAGCCGAGATGATAATGGCTTGACCCATTCATTACTAGTGCCGAGTAGAGCTACGAATTACCTCTGCCTCCGGACCTGTGGTGGATTTGTGGGTGATTTTTGGTAAGGGGAGTGCATTCTCTCTCTATTCCTAGAGAGAGAAGCTCTCAACCCCAAAAAGAGTATTGAAAATATGCTTTGATCTCTTACTACTGTCAATTCCTCAAAAAATGACATACTCATCTTTTGCGAGATCAATACGCAGAGTTAACCAGGCAAGGGATAGAAATTCTGGGAGCTTCTCTCTCTAGCCTAGAGAGAGAAAGCTCCCTCCAATCCAGCCGGCTCCTCCTCCGGCCAGCAGTAGCAGCAACATGGAGTCATCCGGGCAAGGGATCCTCTCTCCTTAGAGAGTCTCTCCTCCACCGCCCTCCATAGCCGACAGCCTCGGGCTGTCTTTCCTCCACCGCCCTCCGCCGCTCCGGCCAGATTTCTGGTCTGGTTCGGTCGACCTCACACTGGTCCAGTCGCCGTGGCTCAACAGCCGTAGGCGTGGTCTCCAACCTCAACCTCGCCGTGAACCGGTGGGCAACTTTATTGGGATCTGCACCGGGCAGATCTGAACGTACAACCGCCATTAATGGCCAATCACAGCCAGGGCGATGCAGTCGCCGTGGTACCAGCCCCGCCGCCGCCGTGGGTTCTTCCATTCCCAGCCCCGCCGCCGTGGGGATTAGCCGCTGTGGGGCACAACTCCAAGCCGTGGGTTCTCTCCGACGTGGGAACCCATTCCCAGCCCCGCCGCCGCCGTGGGTTCTTCCCAGCCCCGCCGCCGTGGGGCTTAGCCGTGGGTCTACCAGCCATGGTTTTGCCCCTCGAACGGAGGAGGGTTCGTCCATGGTCGGAGGTGGGTAGCCCCAACAGCCATGGCCGCCGGTCATGGTCGATCAAAGTTTTCAGATCCATAGGTCGTTGGTCGGTACAGCAGCGACCAGGCACTTTTGGGCTCAACAGCCGCCGGCTGCCGCAGGTGCAGCCACCTCCTGTACGGCTCGGGCACTGGCCCTAGTCATCGGGCCAGTCAGGGCGTCAACAGCCGAGCGAGCCAGGCCGGGCAGGCCATCCGTGAGTGGCAAGCAGCCAGCCCGGGCCAAGCAGCAGCAGCAGCCAGCCGCACCAGCAGGCAGCAGCCGCCCGATGGCAGGCCAGCCCGGGCAGGTAAGCCGGCTGGGTGGCTCGGGCAGTGGGGCAATTTACTATTCAGTCATGCTATGTACTGTTTTTGCATTTATCTTGTTGCTGGACTTATGGGCCAGTTTACTGATAGTTTTGGCAACCCCCGATAGGCGGTCATCTGTTGGACTGAAATCGGGGGTCGGGCTCGTTGTCGAGCCTTTTATATCCTTAGAACCAGCGTTTTTTGCTCTGAGGTCGAGTGTAGTATTCTTGTGGTCGTGGCTATTATTGATTAGATTAGACTCTATCCTAGTTAGGGGTAGCCCGCAGTAGCAGCAGCTGTAGGAGCCGATGATTAGATTATGGATGGAGTTTGATTAAGCAAGGTAGTTGCCGGAGCAGTCATTGACTAGATTGGTGGTTCCTCACTGATCGAAAGGGGTTGCTTTGCAGTCTGTTTCTTATTAGGTTTGGTGGTTGCACTGATCAAAAAGAGCAGATTGGTCCACTTGAGGTTCGAGTGGCTACTTTTGGTGGCCTCTCTTTCTGTTCCGCTTTGAGTCGTTAGCGAGCCTAGGGGATTTGGGCGAGGATGTAGTAGTCAGGGTGGAATGGGCGTGGTGTGCAGGGTACTTAGCAGGGTAGCCTTGTCGGATGCCGTCATCCCCTGGTCGAGCCTCTCTCTGCCCGAGTTCCTCTGTAGTAGTTGACTTCTGTTGAGCGGGTATTATGCTTGCTTTGGGGTGATGGATGTCTCGGGTCTTGGTTTTCTTAGCCCAGCCTAGGAGGAGGAGGATCTCTCCTCAGCGTTGGTTTTCATGTGGTCCACGTTGACCATGACTATCTACTTCATTTACTTTATTTCCTAGCCTGGCTGGTTGTGCCAGGAATAGTTCAATTTCATATCAGTACATTTCATGGTTATGTCACTTTATTTTACTCTCCATGCGGGTTGTGCATGGTTACCGTACTTTTACCATTCTTGTTTTTTTTTTCCTTTCTTTTCCTCTTGGGGTATGCCCCTTGTAGGCTGTACATTCGATTAACCTTTTTTAATTTCAAGCAAAATTACCCAAAAAAATACGCAGAGTTAACCAGACCCATCACTCAGCACAAACCTTTTGACATTTTTCCTTCTCCCCACAAATTTGGGCCGTATCTCAATGAGAGATTGCCTACGTATCCCAATCAGGGAATCAGGCCTTTTACGTAGTTTCAAGTCACAACATTTGAGGTTAGGTTTCCACTCATGGTTTTTTCCTCTCATGCTCTAAATTTTGCCTAGGTTACCTAACGGATGCTGAGATCCTAGCGAGCTTTTAAATGCCTTAACTTTTGCCTTGGCTGCTTTTTTGCAATTTCTTGTCCTAGCAGGCTACGCTCTTACTTTTGCTTGGGTTCTTTGATAACCCAACGAGCATCTCTCAAAAAGGGCTTAACACTTTGGGAGAGGAATCTAGCGGAGACATTTTTCTGAATCTCTTTTGTTTTTGTACTCTCGTAATGGGCAAGCTAACTCTAAGTGCAGTGACCCACCCCAAATATTAATTTATCTTATTTAATGTGGTTGTGTTTAACTATATTTAGTAATTAAGTAAGGCATGGATTTTTTTTATATAGACATGTATATACGTCTATATTTTTTTTGGTTGATCGGGCAGGAGTTTTGTGCTATGGACCGAGTGCGTGGGACCCATATGAGATGAAGTTTTTTTAATATAAGCTTTTAGAGTTAACTATTATTAATTGTTAGCTTTATGGGTGTTAGTGTAATGACTCAATACATTTTAGAAGATGGAGCAATAGCTTGATTCTTTTTTTTTTTTTTTGGGTAATTTAGCTTGAAATTAAAAATGGTTAAGCGAATGTACAGCCTACAAGGGGCATACCCCAGGAGGAAAAGAAAAGGGAAAACAACAAGAATGAAAAAAGTACGGTAACCATGCACAACCCGCATGGAGAGTAAAATAAGTGACATAGGCAATACAAATCTCTCTCTAGCCTAGAGAGAGAAAGCTCCCTCTGACCCAAATCAGCCGGCACTTCCACGGCAGTGGCAGCAGCCACCGCCAAACAAGGCCCAGCCACCGGGCAGCAGCCATCTCCCGGGCAAGGGATACTCTCTTCTTAGAGAGGCTCTCCTCCACCGCCCTCAACAACCGGCGACCACCGCTATCCTCCACCACCCTCCGCTCCGGACAGATCTGGTGCGGTCTCACCACCTGCCTGGCCTTCGTCTGGATCGGTCAAACTTCACTATGGGCCGGAGCTCCACAGCCGTGGGCTTCGCCTCCAACCATATCCCCGCCGTGAACCGGCGGGTACCATTTGGGATCTGTTCCGGCGACCTTCGGTTGCTGTTCAGCCCGTGAACCGGCGAGTTCCACATCGCCGTCGAGCTCAACCGAGGAGCTCAACTACCACATAGAAGACCCAGAGCAGATCTGCTTCTTCGTTCACGCTCAGATCCATCTACAGCAACGGCGACGGCGACGGCGACGGCAACCTTGGGTTGCTGTTCAGTCCGGCGACGGCTACCTTGGGTTGCTGTTCAGTCCGGTTGCTGTTAGCTAGCGGTCTGAACCACAGCCACCAGCTGCCGGTCCTTGTCGGCCTCGACAGCCGTGAACCACGCCATCAGTCAACAGCCGTGGGCCAGTTTGGGCCAGGCCATGCCGGCAGTGGTCACTCCACTGTGGGTTCCTCTTCCCACCACGAACAACCGCCGTGGCCTCCAGCCACCGTGGCCTCCATCACCGCCGTGGCCTCCAGCCGCCGTGGCCTCCAGCCGCCGTGGCCTCCATCACAGCCGTGGCTTTTTTCAGCCCGGGCAAAACAGCCAGCCCGGGCAAACAGCAACCACCACGGCAGTCAGCAGGGATTTTTGGCCCTACGAGCCTCATCAGCCCGGCCAAGGAGCCGGTCCTACAGCCTAGCAGCCCCGCTAGGCCAGCCCAGCAGCTTGGGCATTCTTTTTGCTCGGGCAGTCATGCAGTTATAGCTTATTGCTCTATTTTCTGCTACTGTATTGAATGCTAAGTGTAGTAGCTGTTGTTTATTCTGATGTAGTATGTCAGACCATGGTCTTGATAGTTTTCTGCTACTGCACACAACCAATGTATGTATTGCGAGGACTTTGAGGGCCTCTGATTGTACGCCGTGTCCAGATCCCCCGTTGAACTTTCTATTCCTTGGGATAGTTTGTTCGGCGGGGGCAAGGACACGAGCAACCCATGTAGCCACTTGGCGCCTTTATAATTTTCATTTCCTTTTGTTTTGTCTTACCTGGGGTATGCCCCTTGTAGGCTGTATATTCGGTTAACCCCTTTTATTTTCAAGCTAAACGCCCTAGGGCATTACCCAAAAAAAAATGGGTCTGAGCAAAGCCATGTAGTAAATGAAATGAAGTGAGGCGAAGTGTAAATACTTCCTGGCACAACCCGCCAGGCTCGGAATTAATGAAAGTAAAGTAGATAGTCTTGATAGAAAAGATCTCTCGTGAAATGGGTTAGGCGATTTAGGCGATTCCAGTACTGTTCATAATGGGGGATGGTACGATCTCCATGGCTGATGGAATTGGAATAAGAGCTGTCGATTCCAATGAACTGCGAAGAAAGATCCGTGGTCCAACTTCCACTCACCAAAATCTCAGCAATTCCAAATCCATTTCACACGAATCCACGCCTGCTCCGATTCAGTCGGACCTGCAAGCCCTAAAACCGAATGTTTCAAGAGGTTTGATCCTCGAGTCAACTATTCGAACCACTATTCCTTCGGCATCTTCAGCTGAGGTTGGGAAGCTCAGTCCTAACTCGGCTGAGAAATCTAGGGCTCACAGTCCCAGGTACAACCAGACGGAACCAGTCCATCAGCCGCAAAAGGTGCCTCAGAAGGAAGGCATGCGTACAGATTCCGAAGCTCGTATGCTTCAAATCGTGGGTCACCTGGAGGACGAGCTCAACTCTTCTGAAGATCCATTTATTCTAGATGTGGTTACAGCCAAGTTACTGAGTATACAGCAGTCATGGAGAGACGCTGAGAAACAGGTCTCTCCAAACAAGAAATCCAACCCCTCTAGGAAGATTCAACAGGCGCTCTTTGAGGAGGGTTTGAAATTGGAAGCTGAGGAGCGGGCTCGCAAACAAAAATACGAAGTGATCAATTCTGGAACAGAAGTGATTATTGACCATGGGAGTTCCTCTCAGAATCAACAACAAACCGATCTTCTTCAAAAACAGGTACGTAGCCCTAAAACCACTTCTACGCGTCTGTTTAATGCAAGGGGGAAACCAGAGGCCATGGGGTATGATGAAATTGACACCAAACCCAGGAGGCCATGGACTTCCAATAGACCCCGACAGGCTCAGAATGGTCCCAAACCCAAACCTAAAAACTGGGCAGCCCTACTACAATCGCAAAGTCCGTCTGAGGATGTGAAACTAGACTTTCATCCTGACTTGTTTCAAGGGAAAGAAGCTAGAGTAGAAATTGATGTCGAACTTACTGACGTTGGGTTATGGAACAAGTATCTAGTAGGCCATTTCCTAGATGGGAAAATGGCCTACCCTTTGGTTCACTCCACTGCCAAGAATCAGTGGAAAGAGCTGTTTGTGGCTGTCAAACCGGATGTAGCAGGGTGCTACCTTTTCGAATTTAGAGACGAACAGGCTAAACAAATTGTTTTGGATGGGGGCCCCTATTTCTTTTCCCAAAGATATCTAGTCCTCAAAGACTGGCATAGAATGATGCAACCAGTCAAAGAACAACCTTCTCATATCCCGGTATGGGTGAGGTTGCACAACCTACCCTTGGAATTATGGAACCAGGAGTGTTTAAGTAGGGTGGCAAGTACCATTGGCAGACCACTACATGTGGACCAGGCCACAGCCAAAACTTCAAGGCAACCAGGCCTTCTACAGACTAAGTCAACTAGTGCAAGAGTTTGCATCGAAATTAGTGCTGAGCATGACCTTCCTGATGATGTGAGTATTACTGTAGGGGACAATTCAGTTGTGGTCCCTATTGAATATCAGGTGTTACCCTCATTGTGTAGGGAATGCAAAGTTTTTGGTCACTCCCAATGTTCTAAGGCACCACCCTTAGGTAATAAAAAACAAGAGCCTGACACAACCTTGAGTACTACTCCAACCAACCCTACTATCCTTCTAGATGTGGCTGCTGTTTCAGAGATTGTTCCAGATGGAGTACTGGCAAGTAGATCATTTGATTTCACCGACAAACCTGTTGACCCTCTGAATTCCGTTAGGGGCAGCCCTGCCCTGCCTCAGAAGCAACATGTAATCAGTCCAGTCGACCCTTTGAATGAGGCAGAATCTGAAGAGGAACTATTAGGAGTTCTTGAGAGAGTGGTCAGTAGCTGTCATGAAGTTCCACAGCCCCAATCCCACTTGGAAAGCATGGGCAGCAGGTCAGATCCAATCCTTTCAACTGTACCAAGGGATGGAATGGTAAACCAAACACTCTCTCCTAAACCACCTGATCCCCAAGGTTCAGAAGTGCGGGATAAAGCCTCAAAAGAAGATCTCAAAGTTAACTTTCAGGAGGTTATATCCAGATCCGCTCAAAAAAAATTGAAGAAGCTTGCAAAGGAGCAGGCTCTGAGATCTAGAGGAAGAACCTAACTCATTCATATCCTTTTTGTCAGGGCAGTATGCTTTATACTTCTATCTTCTGCCATCTTTATTATTAGCTCTGCTTGAATAATTGTTTTATGTCTATACACCCTCTTAACTTTGGTTTTTGGAACATCAGGGGTCTCAATGACCCAATCAAACAAAAAGAGGTTAAGTGTTTTGTAAATAAGAACAAGTTATCAATTGTGGGTTTAATAGAACATAAAATAAAGGAGGATAAAGCATCTAGAGTGATAAAACATGTATGCTCTCAGTGGAGTTTTGTGAACAACTATCCCCAAGCTCCTTTAGGCAGGATTTTTGTGTGTTGGGATCCCAATGTTGTTCAAATTCAGGTCCTTGATCAATCTGAACAATTTATACACTGTGAGGTACAACCTAAATGTGGTGACCCCCCCTTTTTTGCAACATTTGTGTATGGAGAGAACAACTATCTAAATAGGCAGGCCTTATGGGCTAAACTTCATCACCTAAGCACCACTTCCCCCTGGATTGTGCTTGGTGATTTTAATGTCATTAGGTTCCCCAGGGAGAAGGCTGGAGGAACTGCTTCCTGGCCTCCTTATATGGATGACCTTAATAGTTGTTTGTATACCTTGGGGCTGGATGATCTCCGGTATACTGGTTGCTATCTCACCTGGGCTAACAAGCAGGACCCCTCACATTTTGTTAGTTCAAAGTTGGATCGAGTCTTAGTCAATGAGAATTGGATGAAGGTTTATAACCGCTCTTATGCTCATTTCCCGCCTCCTGGGATCTCTGATCACTCTCCTGCCATTACATATATTCTTCCGAGCCCTAGAAGTTCAAATAAACCATTTAAGTTTTTCAATTTCCTAGCAGACCACCCTCAATTTTTGGCTGTTGTTCAGAGAGTTTGGAGGAGGGTGATTATTGGGAATCCAATGTTTTGTGTCTGTGAGAAGCTCAAATTGTTGCAAGGTGAATTTAAACAAATGAATACTAGAGATTTCAGTGATGTCTCTGCTAGAGTAGTTGATGTCAGACAACAACTAGACTCCTTGCAGCATGCTCTGAGTTCTCATAATCCTAATCCTTCATTGATTAGCCAGGAAAGAACAGTTTACAAACAGCTCCTCATAATGCTTAGGGCTGAGGAAAGTTTAGCTAAGCAAAAGTCTCGAATCCAGTGGCTAAAGTTGGGCGATCAGTGTACCTCCTATTTCTTCAAGTCTGTGACTAATGCAAGAAATAGAAATAAAATAACTAGTCTGGTCTTAGAGGATGGGTCTATCACACATGACATTGAGGTCATTAAGTCAAATTTTGTGAGCTTTTACTCTAATTTGCTTGGTTCTGCCCATCATGATGCCTATCAAGGTCATAGCAGAATCCAGCAGTTAGTAAATAGGAGACTATCTGATAATCAAAAGCTGGAGATGATTGTGGAGGTCACTGATCAAGAGATCAAAGACACACTTTGGTCTCTCAATCCCAACAAAGCCCCTGGTCCGGATGGTTACAATGCTGGGTTCTTCAAAAAGGCGTGGCCGATCATTGGCCATGAGGTCACTGCAGCAGTCAAGACCTTCTTTAGATCCGGTAAACTACTTAGGAAGGCCAACTCTACCATGGTAGCTCTTGTTCCAAAGATCCCTAACTCGTCCAAAGTGGGGGATTTTAGACCTATTTCGTGTTGTAACACTATTTACAAATGCATTGCTAGAATTCTTGCCAAAAGACTCCAGAATGCCCTACCTGCTCTAATTGATCCGGTTCAATCGGGGTTTGTTAAAGGGAGGAGGATTGCTGACAACATCTTTCTCACCCAGGAACTAATGCGGGGGTATCATAAATCATCCTCATCCCCAAGATGTGCGATGAAAGTAGACATTAGGAAAGCCTATGATAATGTCAGATGGGAATTTCTCTGGGATATACTGTCCTCTATGAATTTCCATCCTACAATGATCAAATGGCTTCAAGCTTGTGTTACCACTGCTAACTACACCTTTAGCTTAAATGGGGAGACCTCTGGTTACATTATAGGGCAAAAAGGTCTACGACAAGGTGACCCTCTATCCTTTTTTTGGGTAATTTAGCTTGAAATTAAAAAAGGTTAATCGAATGTACAGCCTACAAGGGGCATACCCCAGGAGGAAAAGAAAGGAAAAAAACAAGAATGATAAAAGTACGGTAACCATGCACAACCCGCATGGAGAGTAAAATAAAGTGACATAACCGTGAAATGTACTGAAATGAAATTGAACTATTCCTGGCACAACCCGCCAGGCTAGGAAATAAAGTAAATGAAGTAGATAGTCATGGTCAACGTGGACCACATGAAAACCAGCGCTGAGGAGAGATCCTCCTCCTCCTAGGCTGGGCTAAGAAAACCAAGACCCGAGACATTCATCACCCCAAAGCAAGCATAATACCCGCTCAACAGAAGTCAACTACTACAGAGGAACTCGGGTTGAGAGAGGCTCGACCAGGGGATGACGGCATCCGACAAGGCTACCCTGCTAAGTACCCTGCACACCACGCCCATTCCACCCTGACTACTACATCCTCGCCCAAATCCCCTAGGCTCGCTAACGACTCAAAGCGGAACAGAAAGAGAGGCCACCAAAAGTAGCCACTCGAACCTCAAGTGGACCAATCTGCTCTTTTCAATCAGTGCAACCACCAAATCTAATAAGAAACAGACTGCAAAGCAACCCCTTTCGATCAGTGAGGATCCACCAATCTAGTCAATGACTGCTCCGGCAACTACCTTGCTCAATCAAACTCCATCCATAATCTAATCATCGGCTCCTACAGCTGCTGCTACTGCGGGCTACCCCTAACTAGGATAGAGTCTAATCTAATCAATAATAGCCACGACCACAAGAATACTACACTCGACTTCTGAGCAAAAAAAACGCTGGTTCTAGGGATATAAAAGGCTCAACAACGAGCCCGACCCCCGATTTCAGTCCAACAGATGACCGCCTATCGGGGATCGCCAAACTAACAGTAAACTGGCCCGATCGTCCAGCAACAGATAGACAATAAACAAATAAGTGCAAAGCGCAAATTGAAACGATAGGCGCAATGGATACGAGAGCTTGCTGCCGGGGCTGAAGGCAGGCTGTGATTGAGCCCTGGCTTGGCCTGGCTGGCCCGGGCTGGCCTTGCCAGCTGCTGCCTTGCTACTGCCTGCTGCTTGGCCCAGGCCTGCCGTTGGCAGGCCAACGACCTGGCTAAGTTGCTGGGCTGCGGGCCGGAAGCTCCTGGCCCGCAAGGGCTGCCCGAGCCACCGCCGGTAGCCTCAAGCTGTTGAATGGCCGGCGGAGAGAGGCGCCGCCGCTGCTGCTGTTAATGGCGGCAGCCACCAGCTGCCACCGCAGCCCCCATGTGGCCGATGGCTGTAGAGGCCCCGACGAACCTTGGCCGGAAGAAATTTGCCCGGGCCGGCTGATTGCCCGGACGGCTGGACTCCACGGCGGATAGAGGTGACCCTCTATCCTCGTACCTCTTTGTCATTGTTATGGAAATTCTCACTTGTCTACTTAGAGAGAAATCCATGCTGCCTGATTTTCACTTCCATTGGAGGTGTGGAAAGACTAAGATCATCAACCTATGCTTTGCGGACGACCTTATGATTTTTTGCAAGGGTGAATTGTCTTCCATCAACCTTATTCAGGAGGCCCTCACAGAGTTCCATGCTTTGTCTGGTCTCTCTCCTAACCCTGAGAAAAGTAGCGTATACTTCTCTGGGGTCAGCACTGTCACTAGAACTGCCATTATGGACGTTCTAAGATTCCAGGAGGGCACCCTTCCTGTCAGATATTTGGGTGTTCCCCTTCTCTCCACTAAGCTTAGGGCTTCGGATTGTCAACGTTTAGTGGAGAGCATGATAGCTAGGACTAAGACTTGGACCAATAGAGACCTCACCTATGCTGGTAGGGTTCAACTTATTAAGAATGTGCTATTCTCCATACAAACATACTGGTCTTCCTTGTTTATCCTCCCCAAAAAGGTAATCAAGGAAATTGAGTCAATTCTTAGGGCTTTTCTTTGGTCTGGCCCTGATCTAAAGAAAACTGGAGCTAAAGTTTCTTGGGAGCATTTGTGCTCCCCTAAAGAGGAAGGGGGTCTTGGTTTCAAATCTTTACAAGTTTGGAACAAGGCTGCCATCGCAAAACATATTTGGTTCCTAATCTCTGGAGGAGAACAATCCATGTGGTGTCAATGGGTCAAATCATACTTAATAAAAGGTAGGAGTTTTTGGCATCTCAAATTACCTAGTGATTGTACATGGGGCTGGAGGAAGCTTCTGAATCTCAGGCCCTTAGTTAAACCTTATGTCCTTTGCATACTAGGTAATGGGAATTCAATATCTTTGTGGAATGATAATTGGCATCCTCTCGGTCCTTTAACGGATAGATTTGGTCCTAGGATTGTGTATGACTCTGGCATCCCACGTGATGCCTTCGTCTCTCGCATTATAGATGGTTCAAATTGGATTTTTCCCATTACCCAAACGTTTGAACTAAATGAGGTGAGAAACACTTTGCCACCTCTGGTTCAGTCCAGGTTGAATGGGGCAGATCAGAAAAGGTGGACACTTACTTCCAAGGGGCAGTTCACAATTTCCTCCCTATGGGACAAGTTGAGATCCCCCTTTCCTAAGGCCTTGTGGTATAAGATAGTGTGGTTCTCTGCGCATGTACCAAAATGCAGCTTTATCACATGGCTTGCCATTCAAAATAGGCTAGCCACTGCGGATAGACTCGTGTCATTTGGTCTGAATGTTTCCCCACTTTGCGGTTTGTGTCAAGGGAGTGAAAGTCACGATCATCTCCTTTTTAATTGCCCTTTCACTAGTCAGGTGTGGGATACCATTCAGGCCAAGCTCCATGTCACTTGGCCTGCTAGACCTTGGGCAGACTGGGTAACTCTGTTATCAAGTTTTAAGGGCAAAACTCTCAAAAGTGTAGTTACTAGATTGGGGTTTACAGTAACCGTTTATCATATCTGGATTGAAAGAAATTTGAGGAAATTCCAGAATCAATCATGTACTTGGGAGATAATTGTTCATAAAATTTGCAACATGGTGAGAGCACGGCTTTTATCACTTTCTAATCTTCCCCATTCACAAGCAGAGTTGATTGTAAATGAGTGGAATAATGTTGTGAGTTAAGTCTAATGTACCTCGCTAGCTGTATGTTTCAGATGGGCAGGTTCATTTTCTGGACAGACTCATATCAGAGGTGGCTTTCTGGGCAGGAGAGGCTGTCATAGTTCAGCAGTCATAGTCCAAGGGATGATTCAGAAGGGTTAAGCAGTCAGAATCCTATTACTTCTAAGTATTCAGGTGGTTAACTTACCCTTTGACTGCCTTGGAATGTACATCAGTTGTGTGTCCCTACTATATTGTGAGATATCCCAGTGAGTTGTGTGCTAGTACCCCATCATTCCTTGTGAGAGGAGGTAATAATTAGTGGGGGAATCATGAGAGGATTAGTAGAGGGAGAAAGTGGATACCCAGCTCTTGGTTTTGATCTAGAGAGTGAGAGGTGTGTGGTTACTAGGGATTACTTGTGAGTTTCAGATAGCAGCAGCCTGCCTTACTGCTGCTGCACTGCTTTTGTTTTGTGGTTCTGGGCTGTGTTTGTATTGCCTGATCTTAGTGGCTGTTTAAGTGGCCTCCATTTTTAGTATGGTAAAGTTCAGAATCTGATTGTTTTGAAACTGCTTCAGTTGGAACAAGTGCCCTTTTATGCTTCAGTTCTGTTATAGCTTTCAGTTGTTACAGACTGACTTGTTGGCCATGCTTTCAGCTTTCAGTTGCTACTAGCGGCTAGCTACTAGCTGCCTCAGAAGATACATCTGAATGCATGTCCCTTGCTTTTGGACTGTGAAAGTGCAATAGCAGCTGTTGGTCCAAGTTCATTTCTGCATTTCTGCACTTCTGCACTTCTGCATTTCTGCATTTTATATTGTTTGCCTAACCAATAGGGGCTGTCATTGGGATCTCCCTTCGCAGAGGGGGACGTCCTCTGCATGTTGAATAGTTAGTTCAATACCAGTCCAATAGTTAGTTCAATAGTTAGTTCAATAGCAGTTGTGCATGGTTTGTAATATGTGGGCTGCTGTTTCTGGGCAGTCCAATATGTGGGCTGCTGTTTCTGGACAGTCCAAGTTCAGCTGTTGTGCTAAGTCAGAAGTTGGGTTGGTCTTCAGAAGTCTCAAGTCATTGAAGGCTCCATTGAAACTGTCCAGTTTAGGCATTATTTTGGTGAAGAAATCAGTTGTTGTTGTTGTATGGTGAAGCATTCAACAACATTGGGGACACTTCATGGACAGCAGGCCATTGGGGACACTTAATGAAAGCTGTTGCTGAGAGTTAGCAGACACAGAAGTAACGTGCAGATTGGATCTGCATTTCCATATTGGACTGCACTGTCAGGTGTGATGCAGGACTGTCAGGTGTCCATATTGTGTACAGAAGTTCTCATGTGCAAATCTGGTCACTTTCAGGAATTTGTAATAGGTGTCATGTTTAATGTAAGTTTTGCAGTGCTACAGTCTGTTATGATTTTGTGGTATCTCCTTGGCGTTGTTTTCCCTCCCTCTTCTAGATGGATTGAAAACAGCGTGTATCTTCTAACCCATGTAGCCACTTGGCATTTGCAATTTTTTCTTTTGGTTTTCTTTTCTTCCTCCTGGGATATGCCCCTTGTAGGCTGTATATTCGTTTAATCTCTTTTTAATTTCAAGCTGTTTTACCCAAAAAAAAAAGTAGATAGTCTTGGTCAACGATGACCACATGATAACCTGCGCTGAGGAGAGATCCTCCTCCTCTAAGGCTGGGATAAGAAATCCAAGAACCGAGAAGCCCCTCACCCCGAAGCTAGCATAATACCCACTCAAAAGAGGTCAACTACTACAGAGGGACTCGGACCGAGAGGTTCGAACTGGAGATGTCGGCATCCGACAAGGCTACCCTGCTAAGCACCCTGCACACCACGCCCATTCCAACCAGACTACTACATCCTCGCCCAAATCCCCTAGGCTCGCTAACTGCTCTTAGCGGAACAGGAAGAGGGACCACCAAAAGTAGCCCCCCAAACCACAAGTGGACCAAGCTGCTCTTTTCGATCAGTGCAACCACTAAATCTAATCAGAAACAGACTGCAAAACTACCCCTTTCGATCAGCAAGGATCCACCAATCTAGTCAATGATAGCTCCGGTAACTACCTCTTTCGATCAGACTCATCCATAATCTGATCATCGGCGCCCACAGCTGCTGCTACTGCGAGATAGCCCCTTAACTAGCATAATCCAATCTAATCGATAGCAGCCACGACCACAAGAATACTACGCAACTCCTCAGGGCTAAAAGCACTGGCTCAAGGGATACAGAGGGCTCTACGAAGAGCCCGCCCCCGATTTCAGTCCAACAGATGACTGCCTATCGGGGGTTACAAAATCTAACAGTAAACTGGCTCTTAAGTCCAGCAACAATATGACAATAAATAGATAAGTGCAAAGAGTATGGCTGCATTGCATAATGGTAAAGTAAGGGATACTACCCCCACTGCCCGAGCCACTAGCCCGCTTGCCTGCCCGGGCTGGCCTGCCATCGGGCGGGCTGATGCTTGCCGCTGCTGCTGCCTGCTGCCGCCTGCTGGACGAGAGTAAGACTCGAAACGCCCGGGCAGAAGCTGCTGCCTAGCCTCTGCCCGAGCAGAAACACAGGATGGCCTGCCCAGGCTGGCTTGCTTGGCTGTTCTGTGGCTGGGTTGTTTGTTGGCCGGGCTGGGCTGACGCCTTCTGCTGCTGCTGCCCGGGCTGGCTGGGATTGCCCGAGCTAGCTGGGTGGCCTGGCTTGGATCACTCCGGTCGGAGTTCACCGCCAAGCAATAAAGTCACGGCTGTGATGGAGGCCACGGCGGCTGGAGGCCACGGCGGTGATGGAGGCCACGGCGGTTGTTCGTGGTGGGAAGAGGAACCCACAGTGGAGTGACCACTGCCGGCGGCCTGTTGAACGGCTGGATCTGAACGGGCCAGATCTGGACGGCGCCGCCCCCAATGGCGATTGCTGTACTGGCCGGGCCTGAGACGGCCGGCCGTGGGTGGAACGGCCTTCGAAGGCCAGTTGTGGACTGCTGCGGCCAGCTGTGGTAGTCGGATGAAGGCCGGCTTCGTGGTGTTGCCGGGTTGAGGTTGATTCAGATCTGCTCAAAGTAGATCTGAGATAGAACCCACCGGTTCACGGCGGGGTTGAGGTAGGACGAAGCCATGGCGATGAGCTTCAGACCGGAGTGGGAGGGCGGTGGAGGAGAGCCCCTGTCGTGCGAGGGGCTCCCTTGCCCGACATGGCTGCTGCTGCTGCCAACGTAGTGGGAGACCGGCGTGGTGGCCAGGCGTACACCCTTAGCCCGTAGCTGCTGCTTCTGATGGCCAGTGGCCTTGGCTGCTGCTGTTGGTGGCCGGCCGGAGGCCTGGCTGCTATGGCTGGGGGCTGCCTGGCCGAAGGGTTGCTTTCTCTCTCTAAGCTAGAGAGAGAAGCTCCCAAACCTCAGTGTTCCTTAATAGCTTGATTCTTGGAGGGCCATAGTGCAATTTTGCACTTAAAAAGTGGAAGCTACCAAAGAGAGAACTCGTGAGTTCTCAGTTTTCCCTTTTTTTCTTTTCCGTTCACTCCCTCTCTCATTCTCTCTCTCCAACTCTACTCAACAAACCCTCTATGTTCAACCCCAAAATCGGAGACCAAGATTCGCGAAGCTCACAAAAAAGGAAAGAAGAAAACGTACCGTTGTTTACCCAAAAAAAAGAAGAAAACGTACCGTTTTGGGGTGCCACGGTACCGTACAAGTGTTTTAGTTATGTATTGTATCTTATGGGTGCTTTGGTATTTCTGGTATGGCATCGTATCATTTTGGTATCGTATCGTACCGTATGGGTGTTTTTGAACTGTATTGTACCGTATGGGTGCTTTTGAACTTTTTGGTACGGTATCGTACAGTTTTGTTCTGGTATGGAACCGTATGGGTATTTTGGAACGGTAATGTACCGTAAGAGTGCTTTGGTACGTTTTGATACGGTATTGTTCCGTTTTAGTGTGGTATGCTTCCATATCTGTGTTTTGGCACGGTATTGTACCATATGGGTGCTTCTCTACGTTTTGGTACGGTATCGTACCGTTTTGGTGTTGTATGATACCGTATGGGTGCATTGGTAAATTTTGTTACGGTATCGAACCATTTTGGTGCAATATGGTACCATATGGGAGTTTTGGTATGGTATTGTACCGTATGAGTGCTTTAGTACGTTTTGGTATAGTATCGTATCGTTTTGGTGTGGTATGGGGTAGTATGGGTGTTTTGACACAGTATTGTATCGTATGGGTGCTTCGGTACGTTTTGGTACTGTATCGTACCGTTTTGGTGTGCAATGGTACCGTATGGGTGCTTTAGTACATTTTCGTACGGTATTGTACCGTATGGGTGCTTTGGTATGTTTTGGTACGGTATCGCATCGTTTTGGTGTGGTAGGGTATCGTATGGGTGTTTATGAACGGTTTTGCACCATTTGGGTGCTTTGGTACGTTTTGATACGGTATCGTATCGTTTTGGTGTGATAAGATACCTCATGGGAGTTTTGATACGGTATTGTACCGTATGGGTGCTTTGGTACATTTTGTATGGTATCGTACCATTTTCGTGTGGTATGGTACCGTATGAGTGTTTTGGTTCGGTATTGTACCGTATGGGTGCTTTTGTTACGTTTTGGTACAGTATCGTATCGTTTAGGTGTTATTTGGTATCGTATGCGTGTTTTGGTACAGTATTGTACCGTATGGGTGCCTTGGTACGTTTTGGAACGGTATCGTACCGTTTTTGTGTGGTACGGTACCTACGGGTGTTTTGGTACGATATTGTATCGTATGGGTGCTTTGGTATGGTATCATAGCGTTTTGGTGTGGTATGGTACCGTATGGTTGTTTTGGTACGGTATTGTACCGTATGGGTGCTTTGGTACGTTTTGATATGGTATTGTACTATTTTAGTACAACGGGGTATGATAAGTAGTGATACGAGTATTAAGAATATGAAAATGAACTACTGTCGGGCACATTTCGCCAGGCTAGGAAATAAAATCAATAGTCGCGGTCAGAAATGACCAAATGATAACCATCACTGAGGACTAGCAGCAATAAAGCAAATCGGCAACAAGAGAGGCTAAGCAGCTACTACAGAGGAACAAAGCACCAACAAGAGGCTCGAACGAGAGATGACGGCTTTCGACAAGGGGCCCCACCCTGCACACGATGCCCATTTCATCCGGCCAAATACTCCTTCATCCAAGCCTAAGGCTCGCCAAAACAACCACTTACAGCCAACTACCAACGACCACAGACCCCAGAGATGGGATAAGCAATCCAAGACACTAATACTCAAACCAAACCCAGAAAACAAACATAATACGTTGTTATGATCTCTGACACAGCAACTGCTACACTAGGCAGTCTGTTATGAAGGTGGTACTGGGCTTGACCATTCTGCTGCTGTTTTAGTTTACTGATTTGAACATCTGTTTTAGTTTTTTGTGCATCTTATGCACAAGATAGGAGTGTGATAGAAATTCTGGGAGCTTCTCTCTCTAGCCTAGAGAGAGAAAGCTCCCTCCAATCCAGCCGGCTCCTCCTCCGGCCAGCAGTAGCAGCAACATGGAGTCATCCGGGCAAGGGATCCTCTCTCCTTAGAGAGTCTCTCCTCCACCGCCCTCCACAGCCGACAGCCTCGGGCTGTCTCTCCTCCACCGCCCTCCGCCGCTCCGGCCAGATTTCTGGTCTGGTTCGGTCGACCTCACACTGGTCCAGTCGCCGTGGCTCAACAGCCGTAGGCGTGGTCTCCAACCTCAACCTCGCCGTGAACCGGTGGGCAACTTTATTGGGATCTGCACCGGGCAGATCTGAACGTACAACTGCCATTAATGGCCAATCACAGCCAGGGCGATGCAGTCGCCGTGGAACCAGCCCCGCCGCCGCCGTGGGTTCTTCCATTCCCAGCCCGGCCGCCGTGGGGATTAGCCGCCGTGGGGCACAACTCCAAGCCGTGGGTTCTCTCCGACGTGGGAACCCATTCCCAACCCCGCCGCCGCCGTGGGTTCTTCCCAGCCCCGCCGCCGTGGGGCTTCGCCGCCGTGGGGCTTAGCCGTGGGTCTACCAGCCATGGTTTTGCCCCTCGAACGGAGGAGGGTTCGTCCATGGTCGGAGGTGGGTAGCCCCAACAGCCATGGCCGCCGGTCATGGTCGATCAAAGTTTTCAGATCCACAGGTCGTTGGTCGGTACAGCAGCGACCAGGCACTTTTGGGCTCAACAGCCGCCGGCTGTCGCAGGTGCAGCCACCTCCTGTACGGCTCGGGCACTGGCCCTAGTCATCGGGCCAGTCAGGGCGTCAACAGCCGAGCGAGCCAGGCCGGGCAGGCCATCCGTGAGTGGCTCGGGCAAACAGCCAGCCCGGGCCATGCAGCAGGCAGCAGCAGCAGCCGGCCGCGGCAGCAGGCAGCAGCAGGCTGCAGCCGCCCGATGGCAGGCCAGCCCGGGCAGGTAAGCCGGCTGGGTGGCCCGGGCAGTGGGGCATTTTAATATTCAGTCATGCTATGTACAGTTTTTGCATTTATCTTGTTGCTGGACTTATGGGCCAGTTTACTGATAGTTTTGGCAACCCCCGATAGGCGGTCGGTCATCTGTTGGACTGAAATCGGGGGTCGGGCTCGTTGTCGAGCCTTTTATATCCCTAGAACCAGCGTTTTTTGCTCTGAGGTCGAGTGTAGTATTCTTGTGGTCGTGGCTATTATTGATTAGATTAGACTCTATCCTAGTTAGGGGTAGCCCGCAGTAGCAGCAGCTGTAGGAGCCGATGATTAGATTATGGATGGAGTTTGATTGAGCAAGGTAGTTGCCGGAGCAGTCATTGACTAGATTGGTGGTTCCTCACTGATTGAAAGGGGTTGCTTTGCAGTCTGTTTCTTATTAGGTTTGGTGGTTGCACTGATCGAAAAGAGCAGATTGGTCCACTTGAGGTTCGAGTGGCTACTTTTGGTGGCCTTTCTTTCTGTTCCGCTTTGAGTCGTTAGCGAGCCTAGGGGATTTGGGCGAGGATGTAGTAGTCAGGGTGGAATGGGCGTGGTGTGCAGGGTACTTAGCAGGGTAGCCTTGTCGGATGCCGTCATCCCCTGGTCGAGCCTCTCTCTGCCCGAGTTCCTCTGTAGTAGTTGACTTCTGTTGAGCGGGTATTATGCTTGCTTTGGGGTGATGGATGTCTCGGGTCTTGATTTTCTTAGCCCAGCCTAGGAGGAGGAGGATCTCTCCTCAGCGTTGGTTTTCATGTGGTCCACGTTGACCATGACTATCTACTTCATTTACTTTATTTCCTAGCCTGGCGGGTTGTGCCAGGAATAGTTCAATTTCATATCAGTACATTTCATGGTTATGTCACTTTATTTTACTCTCCATGCGGGTTGTGCATGGTTACTGTACTTTTATCATTCTTGTTTTTTTTTTCCTTTCTTTTCCTCCTGGGGTATGCCCCTTGTAGGCTGTACATTCGATTAACCTTTTTTAATTTCAAGCTAAATTACCCAAAAAAAAGATAGGAGTGCATCTTGTACTGCTCAACTGGTGCTTAACTGTTTTACTGTTGACTGTTGATAGACAGGTTCAGCAGTTGGTTACTTCTGCTAGGGCTGTTATAGCTGCTGCTAGGGAGTGCATCTTGTGCTTTCTACTGATTGTAGTAGCTGCAACAGTTCAGAAGTTGTTGGGGATGATTGGTTTTGGACGTCCCCCTCTGCGATATAGCTGCTGGTTTCATTACCAACATAGCAGCTTGGTTCTATGTTTTGAAATGTACTTTTGAGCTGCATCAGTTGTCCAGTTCTTGTTTTGAAATGTACTTACCAACCTAGCTGCATCAGTTTTGAAGTACTTATGAGCTTATAGCAGTTCTGTTGTTGGTTGGGACTGATAGCGTTGATTTGTGTCCTGCTACATGAACATCAGGCAAACTGCAGGTGTAACCATTTGTTGTATTGCAGCCTATTTTTTTTTTGGGTAAAACAGCTTGAAATAAAAAAGGGCTAACCGAATATACAGCCTACAAGGGGCATACCCCAAGAGGAAAAGAAAAGAAAAGAAAAGAAAACGAAAACAAAAGGAGCCTATGCCAAACGGCTACATAGAACTAGAGGTAAACAGAGCATCTGTTTCCTATCCATCTAACAGAGAGGGATACAAAACAAATGGCAAAATGGTTACAACCACTATACATGATACTGAAATAACTAAGCATACTGAATACTAAACTTGAATTTAACTTGAATCCACTCAACCGGTGTATCAGAGGATCCATTGTGGAGTTCTGATTTATACTCCTTTTCTTTTTTTTTGGGTAATTTAGCTTGAAATTAAAAAAGGTTAATCGAATGTACAGCCTACAAGGGGCATACCCCAGGAGGAAAAGAAAGGAAAAAAAACACAAGAATGATAAAAGTACGGTAACCATGCACAACCCGCATGGAGAGTAAAATAAAGTGATATAACCATGATGTACTGAAATGAAATTGAACTATTCCTGGCACAACCCGCCAGGCTAGGAAATAAGGTAAATGAAGTAGATAGTCATGGTCAACGTGGACCACATGAAAACCAGCGCTGAGGAGAGATCCTCCTCCTCCTAGGCTGGGCTAAGAAAACCAAGACCCGAGACATCCATCACCCCAAAGCAAGCATAATACCCGCTCAACAGAAGTCAACTACTACAGAGGAACTTGGACTGAGAGAGGCTCGACCAGGGGATGACGGCATCCGACAAGGCTACCCTGCTAAGTATCCTGCACACCACGCCCATTCCACCCTGACTACTACATCCTCGCCCAAATCCCCTAGGCTCGCTAACGACTCAAAGCGGAACAGAAAGAGTGGCCACCAAAAGTAGCCACTCGAACCTCAAGTGGACCAATCTGCTCCTTTTCTGATCTGTTCTGAACCTTGCTGTGCTGCTGCTTCTGCATGTTCTGAACCTGAACCTTACTAAGCTGCAGCTGCATGTTCTGAACCTTACAAAGCTGCTGTTGCATGTTCTGCTCAATACACCACATGACTTGCAGTCAAAACTTTGTTGCCACATGACAACTACAGCAGTGATAAAGCTTGGGGACACAACCAGCTGCTTCTGACTTGGGGACACAACCATTGTTGCCTTTGTGCCATAGTAGCAGTCAGGTGACAGCCTGTTTTTTGCTGCTCTTTTGCTGTTTTTTGTGTGCCTAACCAACTGGGGATGTCGTTGGGATCTCCCTTCGCAGAGGGGGACATCCTCTGCATGTAGCTTTGTTCTTATAGCTAGTTCTGCTGTTAGTGACTAGTGCTGCTGTGGCACTGTTCTGAATACCTGTTATGGCTGCTGTTCTGAATCCCTGAATCTGAACCTGTTCTGCATTTGTCTATGTGTGAATGGTAATGGGCTGCATCAGTTCTGTTTAGTTCTGCATAGTGTTCTTTAGTGTAGTGTTCTGTACAGTTGTAAGGGTGATTCTGAAGCTTGTTCAAGCTGCCTTACCTAATTTATGGTTCAGTTGTGTAATTGCTGTACCTAATTTCCACTGTACCTAATTGCCTTTCAAGGCAGTCAAGGCCTGCTCCAGTGGCTTGCTATTGCTATTGCTGAACTGATGACTGTGCTCTGCTCAAGGCAGTCAAGGCCATACCATTTTGTGGTAGTCCATACATTGCTCCATTTTGTGTTCAGTTCATGACTGTGCTGAACTGAACTGTTTTGTGGCTTCCTGAATTCAAGTCAAGTACTGAAGCTCAGCAAATCAAGGTTGCTCAGGTTGTCCACCCTGTTGTAGATGGATAGGAAACAATGTATACCCTTTTGTTTTGTTTCCATCTATGTAGTATGTTATCTACTGGTATTCCCCCCCCCTTTGTAGCCATTTGGCCTACCTTTCCATTTTCTCTATCTTCCATTCTTTTCTTTTGTTTTGTTTTCCTCCTGGGGTATGCCCCTTGTAGGCTGTATATCCGGTTAGCCTTTTTTTTATTATTCAAACTGATTTACCCAAAAAAAAACATAATACCCACTTCTAAAGAACAACTACTACATAGGGAAAGGCATCGAGAAGAGGCTCAAACTGGAGATGACGACATCTGACAAGGTTTTTTTTTTTTGGGTAAAATAGCTTGAAATAAAAAAGAGGATAACCGGATGTACAGCCTACAAGGGGCATACCCCAGGAGGAAAGAAAGAGAAAAGAAAAGAAAACAAAAAAGAGTAGAGAAAATTGCTAATGCCAAATGGCTACATGGGCTAAAAGATATGCGTTGTTTTCAATCCATCTAGTAAGAGGGAGGGAAAACAACGCCTAGAAGATACCATCAAAATCATAATGCGACTAAAAATTCACAAGAGAGCTAGAGTGAACTTAGGAATACATCTCACAACAGCATGCACCCTAGCTGTGCTTGAACTGGACAGGACTAGGAGGTCCCCTACTGGGAGGTAACCATCAATGGACAAGTTGCAGCTACAATCAGCAGCTACAACTTCTGAACTCCTGAACTCAATAAGCAGCTACAATCAGCAGCAGTGGCATTTGGGCAGCAGTTACAACACAGCAGAGATTAGTTGCTGCCATCACACAATGTGGACATGCCCCCTTAGAAAAGTATATATGCTCCAAGGGACACCCCCCCAAGGATAGGTCATAATAGAGAATGACTCCTACTGAGCATAACAGTAACAGGAAACTAACTAGCTCTCACATAACATTGAGCTGAATTCTGAGCATAACTAGCAGAAAAAGAAAAACTGGAACTTGACGTCCCCTTACAGGTTCAGAACAGTCAAGTTTAGAACTTGACCAAAACTGGAACTTGACTGCATATCATCAGCCTGCTTGGGATCAGCTGGCTTGAGATCAGCAGTTACATCAATTGCTCTAGGCAAACCTGGCAGCAGCAACACAGCTGCTCAACACATCAACAATCTGGTAGCAGCAACACGACTGGACAGCAGCAGATTGTGTTCTGGGCATCAGAAATGCATACCCCAGCAGAACAGAACAGTTCAGGATGCTATATAGTACTGAAAACATATACAACGCAGAGAACGTCCCCCTCTGCGAAGGGAGATCCCAATGACAGCCCCAATTGGTTAGGCTAAAATTAGAAAAGATAAAACTACTGAACAAGCTACGTTACAGACAAAGTGCAGAAAACAGTTTGATTGGTGTGTTCATAACAGTGAGACTGCCTTGAAAGGCATGTGTGGACTGTTGACTATCACAATGCAACAACAGTTACATGCTACCACCATGACTATCAACTTCTGAATCAACTTTTGAATCTGTCTATCAACAGTCATCAGTAAATGCACTTGTAATCTGTCTATCAACAGTCATCAACTTCTGAATCTTGTGCACAAAATGCACTTGTAATATGGATCCTGTGCATAATAGAGACATCTAATCTGGCTGGGCAACAGAACCCCAGCAGAACAGAACAGTTCAGGATAGCAGCAGAAATGCAGCTAAACATAATGCAATGTAAAATGTGATGCAATGCAGAGGACGTCCCCCTCTGCGAAGGGAGATCCCACGACAGCCCCTAATGGTTAGGCAATCAGTCAATTGGAACAGTGAACTAGCAGTGCAAATCAGGTGCATATTTGGTGCAAATCAGGAGCAGTGCACCACAGAATCAGAACAGCATGAGAATCAGTCCACTATGCTACAGGTTTAGAATCCAGAACTAGCAACTATAATACCATGCAGCAGAAAATGCACCATAATACCATGCAAATCAGGTTCAGAATCAGATCCAAAGAAAGCATGTAGCACCAACAAAGATTAAGGTAACTACCTGAATAATAGAAGTAAATAGAACCTGAGCTGAAGTATAGCCCCTGCTGCTTCATGTCTGACTACAGCCCCCTTTGAATGTGGATCAAGCCTTCTTCTTGTTGAAGCATGTTGATTTGTGGCTGTGGCTGGACAGCAGGCAAGTTGCTGAATCCTGCTCTCCCCTGCTTCTGTTTCTGTTTCTGTGACCATCGATCTCATTAAGATCAAGGAGGAGCATGAAGCTGTATCCCCCTTG
The DNA here is from genome assembly GCA_018127125.1 of Rhododendron griersonianum. Taxonomy (NCBI): domain Eukaryota; kingdom Viridiplantae; phylum Streptophyta; class Magnoliopsida; order Ericales; family Ericaceae; genus Rhododendron; species Rhododendron griersonianum. The sequence continues at coordinate 16,137,164 of CM030799.1, read as the reverse complement.
ACCAATGACCTGCAAATGTGATAGTATGTTAATCTCATAGAACCAAGGGAAGACTCATAATATGTTAGTGCTTGAAGTACACCACTAAACAATGTTCCATTGGATTTTTAGTTGTCTAGAAAGAGGACCACTAGGTAGGTTCGCCAAGGACAAAAGCCTAGATCTTATATCATTGGAGATTTTATGAGCAACTACAATGGGGGAGCAGGAGGAGTTCTGGAACTTTCTGTGGTTCCTTTCCATCCAAATATGATGAACATATACAGTGAAAGCCAGCTTTGCAATAGTGCTGGCCAGAGACTTACCTCTCAAAATAGAGAGGCAATCCACCCAAGTCTGCCAGTTCTGATGTCCTTGCATGTGGGGGACTTTGGGAGACAGGATACTCCTGACTTGGGCAGCCATAGGGCACTCAAAAAATAGGTGGGCATGGTTTTCCATGTCAGGGCACAATATACATTGGGAGGTGGATTTGAGCCCAAACAGGACAAGCCTATCCTCAGTGTTTAATCTTTGAAGAAGGGCCATCCAAGTAATTAGACTACACCTTGGTATATGGCCTGGAAACCATACAACCTTATGCCATGTAACGATGGGAAAGTGAGTTCTAAGGTTGTCCCATAGGGATGAGATGGAGAACTCCCCTGACTTAGTTAGTGCCCAAATGCATGTATCCTTGGTAGCACTATTGACAGTAATTGTATGCAAACCAGTTCTTATTTCATTAAGTTCAAGGGTTTGGGTGACAGGGAAGGCCCACTGGTTGTTATGTATTATATGTTGAACAGAGGCATCCCTAGCTATTCTAGAATCATAGATAATTCTAGGACCAAATCTTGGGAGTAGTGGTCCTAGGGGATGCCAGTTGTCATACCATAAAGAAGTTGACATTCCATCCCCAAACTTGTACAGAATGTGTGGCTGAACAAGGGGTCTCAAGCATAGGATTTTCCTCCACACCCAGGAAGGTTCACTTGGGACCTTAACACACCAAAAGTTCCTACCTCAAAGTAAGTAGGACTTGACCCATTGACACCACATGGATTGTTCCCCGCCGGACACAAGGAACCAAATGTGCTTTGCCACTGCAGATTTATTCCAAGTCTCCAAAGACTTGAATCCATGACCACCTTCTTGGACAGGGGAGCAGAGATGTTCCCAGGAGACTTTAGCTCCAGAGGTTTTGAGATCAGGTCCAGTCCAGAAGAAAGCTCTCAATATGGCTTCCACTTCCTTAATGACTCTTTTAGGAAGGATAAAGAGAGAAGACCAATAGGTCTGCATGGAGAACAGAATGGACTTAATCAACTGAAGTCTCCCAGCATAGGAGAGGTATCTGTTAGTCCAGGACTTTGGTTTTGCAATGATTTTATCCACCAATCTCTTGCAATCAGTATGCTTCAGTTTGGTGGACAGTAGGGGAACACCTAGATATCTAACAGGAAGGGTACCCTCCTGAAAACCAAGAACATGCAATATTGATGCTCTGGTGGAGGAGCTAACACCTGAGAAGAAAATATTGCTTTTGTTTGGACTAGGGGAGAGGCCAGATAAGGGTTCAAACTCTTCCAATGATGACTGGATATGGTTTATAGAACTTAACTCACCCTTGCAAAATATCATGAGATCATCTGCAAAACATAGGTTAACCAATTTGGTTGACCCACATTTCCAATGGAAATTAAAATCAGGCAGTAGGGTTTTCTCCTTGAGAATGCATGTGAGGACTTCCATGGCAATAACAAATAAGTATGAGGAAAGGGGGTCTCCTTGCCTCAATCCCCTTTGACCAGGGATGTACCCAATGGCTTCACCATTGAAGCTTAGGGAGTAATTGGCTGTGGTTACACAAGCCTTTAACCACCTGATCATCTGAGGGTGGAAGTTCATTGAGGCAAGGACATCCCAGAGGAAGTCCCACCTAACATTGTCATAGGCCTTCATTATATCTACTTTCATGGCACATCTGACAAGGTTACCCTCCCAAGCACCCTGCACGCCACGTCCATTCCATCCAGACTACTACACCCTCAACCTAATCCCCTAGGCTCACTAAAACAAGAAGCAGGACAGCTCAAGAACCAATAACAGCACATAACCACCGAAAAGGCCACTCGAACGTAAGATTCGAGGCAATTATCTACTTTATAAAACGGACTGGGTTGAGAGCTTCTCCCTCTAAACCCTAGAGAGAGAATGCACTCCCCTTAAATCTGATGTAGAGGTAATCTCCAAGCTCTCATCGGATTCCCCTTCGTTTACCGTACTCACGAAGTAGGATTAAACTTTCGACTTCGGTTTTATCAAACTACCCAATCTGGGTTTCGTTAAACTTTCAAATGGGGCTTCGTTACCCATCATCAAACCACCCAATCTGGGTTGTCGATTAGGAAGTGGGTTGCCGTTCGATTCTACTCCAAAACTGGCATCGGAACTCAAGGCCCAAACGGTTCGTCAACCATGGGTCTACACATTTCAACAACAGATTTCATTCCATTCTCGCTAAGATGCGACGGTGGCACGGTGGTGGGGGTACGTCCAAGGGAGGATTTCTGATCCTCATGAAGCAATGTCCAAGCTGATGGAGATCTCCATTTCCGTTGGTGTAAAGATTAGGGATGGCAATTTGAACCGAACCGATGGGTAACCGAACCGTAACCGAAAATTTTTCCCGAACCATAACCGAAATTTTCCCTGTGGGTATGGGTTTGGTTGAGACCTTGGATACCCGAACGGGTATCGGTTCGGGTATGGTTTAGCTGTTACCCGAACCGATACCCGAACCAAACCGAACCAAAATAATAAAATTACATAAATGCCCTTTATATATATATATGCACGTGTAGTGTAGGGTTTCTCCACAATCTTACTCTCTTCTCTCGCCGCCTCTAGAACTCTCTCTCTCCTTCTCTCCCTCTCTCTCTAGTCTCCACTCCACACAACATAGACAGTCTTTTAACAAGCCCCCACCGAGATCTCCACCATGATCCTCGAGTTCAACGGCAACGGCGACGGCCACATCGACGTCGACGAGTTCATCGAGCTCAATACCAAGGACGTCCGATTCTGCGTGCGAGCCTTGCCCTGAGAAATTTGCAGTCAATGGGACTCGATTTCCCCAAGGGCGTCAGTGTGCTAGCTGTATGTCCCAAAGAGATGGTATGTTCAAGGGAAGCAAAATGGTGCGGAAATCAATTTGAGTTTTGTAGTCCACCAGATCTCTCTCTCTGTCTCAGTATATGTATGTAATATATATATAGCTTGATATTTTCCAATATTTGATAGAGAGAGTCTGGATCGACAACATATTTTGTGAGATTTTGAGCTACTAAATCAGGGCTTTCTCGATGACTGTATACTTGATGGTTCCTCTCCCTCTCCTTCTCTGTGTTTGGTTCGGTTATCCAATCGGTTCGGGGAATCCCCGAACCCCGTTTGGTTCGGTTATGGTTCACCACTCCCCTACCCGTTTGGGTTTCGGGGCGGATTTGGGCAGCCCTTCGGTTTCGGGGATCGGGTACGGATATGCCAATATCCGCCCCGAATGCCCGAATGCCATCTCTAGTAAAGATATGGGAGAAACCATGTGCTTGTCAATTCCATAGAGGTATTTATTCAGTGAGGCCCAGTCATTGGGCTATTTGGCAAGACCATCCAGTCCGCATTATTTTTATTTTAGCAATAAGTTTTCTCTCCCTCTTTCTAGATGGATAGGAAACATTTGTATCTCACCTAGTCGTATAGCTATTTGGCATAGGCAATCCTAATTTTCTTTCTTTTCTTTTCTTTTCTTTTCCTAGGTATGCCCCTTGTAGGCTGTATATATTTTTTTGGGGTAAAATAGCATGAAATAGAAAAAAGGGTAACCGTATATACAGCCTACAAGGGGCATACCCCAGGAGGAAAAGAAAAAAGAAAACAAAAAAGAAAAAGAAAAAGAAAATTGATAACGTCAAATGGCTACAAGGCATTGATGAGAAGCTATGTTTCCAATCCATCTAGTAAGAGGGAAAGGAAACACAGCCAATTGATAACAACAAAAACTATGCCCAAGGCATCTAGAAGTGCATCTAAAAGAAGTGTTCCCCTTCAGCATTTTGAGCAACATGAACACCTTAGCATCGCAGTGACAATCAACTTAACACATCTTCTGAACTGGACATGCCTATACAACTGCACCTTGACCAGCATCCATGCCTATCCAACTGGACATGCCTATAGAAAGCAGGCACAATACAGCAGTCATCAACCTTACAACGTTACAACATTCCACTTCTGACTATAGGACACTAAACATTACAGCAAGCTTCAGAACTGATGCAGCTTGGATGAGGTATAAAACGGCTTCTAACTTGGGGACACAACATGGAGCAAGGCTGCTATCACAGAACAGCAGCAGTCCATCAACAGCACAGGCAGATCAGAAATGACAACAGGGAGCTTCCAAACTTCTGAAGCTCCCAACACCATCCCAGAACAGCCAAACACAGTAGAGGCAAGAGAATTGAAACACATTCTGGACTAATTCACACATAGTCAAAATGCAGAGGACGTCCCCCTCTGCGAAGGGAGATCCCAATGACAGCCCCTATTTTTTTTTTGGGTAAATCAGCTTGAAATAGAAAAAAGGCTAACCGAATATACAGCCTACAAGGGGCATACCCCAAGAGGAAAAGAAAAGAAAAGAAAATAACAGTAAAGAAAATAGCTTACGCCAAATGGCTACATGGACTAAGTGATGCATTGTTTCCAATCTATATAAAAAGAGAGAAGGAAAACAACGTCAAGATGGTACGAACACAATATAAAATAACATCTAAAAGGCATACTCGCATTTATAGGCTGCCATTACAGCCCCAAAGAAACACAGCAGCTTTGATAGGACCAATACTCGAAAGGTCAGCAAGGCAAACTACTTCTACTTCTACTGAAACATCAGCAGCAGCTACCAGCAGAGAAAGAGAGGCAATAACAGCCTGTAGGATACACCAGCTGTAGCAGCCTGTAGGATACACCAGCAGCAGACATAGGACACTGATATAACAGTCAGGCAGAAAACAGCACTCAGCACTAGCAGATCAGCCTCTTCCATGAGCATGACTTGAACAGCCATCTTGGCTTAAGCAGAAATGATGCAGAAGCAGCTAGCTGGGGACACAACACGCGACCAGCAGTCAGAACTGCAGCAGCAATACGGACTTGGGGACACAACATGGGGACACAACTTCTGACTTGGGGACACAACATGGACACAGCATGGAGCAAGGCTGCTATGTTGGTATCAGCCCTCACAGAACATCAACAGCCCATCAAAACTTCTGAACTTCTGAAGCTTCCAAATAGTCAGCATATCAGAAACAGTCAGCCAAACTTCAGAGGCTAAAAATAAGGAACAAGGGCTGGGAGCTTCTCTCTCTAACCTAGAGAGAGAAAGCTCCCTCTGACCCAGCCAAAACCAGCCCAGCTCTGTTTCCTTCGGCGCCGGCAAGGAATAAAGGACGGCAAGGGATCATCCCTCCTTAGGGAATGATCTCCTCCATCGCCTCCCATTACCAACAGTACTGGAGCACCGTTTTGGTCCACCACGGAGTTGTCTTCCATGGCACAACATCTCACGAAGCTGTACATAGCTTCACCTTCCACGGCTACGATTCAGAGGAAGTCAAGCCGCCGGTCTGAATCAGAGCCACCAAGTGGACTGATTTCTACAAGATTGAAGTTCATCAACCGGCAACCCACAGCTCTCCTCCGCCTCCCTCCGCTCCGGACAGATCTGGTGCGGTCACTCCACCTGGCCGGCCTTCCTGGTCCGGTCAAACTTCACTTCGGAGCTCCACAGCCGTGGGCGCCTCCAACCACATCCCCGCCGTGAACCGGCGGGTACCGTTTGGGATCTGCTCCGGGCAGATCTGAAACCAAACAGAGGACCTCAACCATAGCCGACGAGCTCAACCGAGGACCTCCGGCGACCTTGGGTTGCGACCTTAGGTAACATCGAGCTGCTGGTCTGAATCACAGCCACCAGCTGCCGGACTGAACTTGCTGGAGATGAGGTCAGTTCTGGCAACAGTGGCCACCAGCCACCAGCCACCGTGGGCCACCAGCCACCGTGGGCCAGGCCACCAGTCAACAGCCGCCGTGCAGCCGTGGGCCAGCTGGTAGTGCCAGCCCGTTGGCCTGCCAACGGGCAGCCCGTCGGGCACAGCCTGCCTTCAGCCCGTCGGGCACAGCCTGTCTTCTGCCTGGGCAGCAAGCAGCAAGCCAAGGCCCGGGCAGGCAGCCCAATTAGCAGCCCAGGCCGGTATACCTGGGTCAATTCGTTATCAATATTTGATCAATATGAACTTTGAATTTGGCTATCTACATTTACTTTGTTTTTTTTTGGGTAATTTAGCTTGAAATTAAAAGAGGTTAAGCGAATGTACAGCCTACAAGGGGCATACCCCAGGAGGAAAAGAAAGGAAAAAAACAAGAATGACAAAAGTGCGGTAAACCATGCACAACCCGCATGGAATAAAGTAAATACGTAACCATGCACAACCCGCATGGAAAGTAATATAAAGTGAATACATAACAAGATGCCATGTGAACTGAGATATATGAAATTGAACTACTACCTGGCACAACCCGCCAGGCTAGGAATAAGGTAAATAAGGTAGATAGTCAAGGCCAACGATGACCACGTGATAACCAACGCTGAGGAGAGCAGCTACAAAGTAATACGGCTTCTAGGCAGTCTGAACGGCTACTACAGAGGAACTAGGCATCAAGAGGTTCGAACCAGAGATGACGGCATCCGACAAGGCCCCGCTGCAAGAGCCCTGCTCACCACGCCCAATCCTTCCGGCCTAGTACTCCCTCATCCAAGCCTAAGGCTCGCCAAAACCACCTACTGAGACCAACTACCCAATAACCACCTCCTCCAAAGCTGGGCTAAGAGAGCCAAGAACCTAGTACCTCCATCAAGCCCAAGGCTAGCATAATACCCACTCATCTGAAACCAGCTACTACAGAGGGACACGGACCGAAAGAGGCTCGAACTGGAGATGACGGCATCTGACAAGGCCCCGCTGCAAGAGCCTTGCTCACCATGCCCATTCCATCCAGACTACTACACCCTCAACCTTATCCCCTAGGCTCGCTAACTTCAATAAGCGGCACGGGAAGAGGATCCACCAGAAGTGGCCACTCAAACCCCAAGTGGACCAACTGCTCCTTTCAATCAGTGCAAACCACCAATCTAATCAGAAACAGTCTGCAAAGCTACCTCTTTCGATCAGTGAACAACCACCAATCTAATCAACGACAGCTCCGGCAGCTACCTCGCTCAATCAGAAACCATCCACCAATCTAATCAGTGGCATCCACAGCTGCTGCTACTGCGAAAACCCCTTTCAATCAGAATAGAAACTAATCTAATCAACGATAGCCGCGTCCACAAGAATACTACACCCAACCTCAGAGCTAACAAGTACTGGATCTAGGCATGTAAAGGCTCGACCAAGAGCCCGACCCCAATTTCAGTCCAACAGATGACCGCCTATCGGGATCGCAGAGACTAACAGTAAACTGGCCCGTAAGTCCAGCAACAAATTGACAATGAGTAAATAAGTGCAAAGCGCAAATTGAATAACAAAGGCGCAATGGATACGATGATTTCCGGCCTAGCCGGGCAACCGGGGCTGGGCTAGCTGGCTGTGCCCAGGCTGCTACTGCCTGCTGCTGGGCAGCCGGCGGCTGTTGACTCCGACTGGTTGTGATCCAAACGGAACTTGGTGATAGGATTGTTTCCGATGTGAGCTTAGGACCTCAGGATCGGAATACTGACCTGATGTTGGTAGATGATGGCCGATTCACCACGGAAAGTGAAGAACGGCTAGAGAGAAGGTAGGATATGGCTGTCCAGATCGGAATACCTCAGGATCGTATCTGTTTTGGGTTTCTGAGAAACCCAACCGATGTGAAGAACAGATCTTGAAATCCGAGATGAGACGAGATGAGCGGTGAGATTCCGGCTGGCCGTTTATTAGTCCGGCGAGCCACAGTCGTCTGCCATGACCACAACCGACCAGCTCTGGCTCTGCTCCGAAGCTGGTCCAGTGAGCAACCAGTCGAGATGCCTCTGTGTATAGATCCTCCAAGAAGAAACCTGTTGTTGAAATCAGTCCACAGGGTGGACTTGAACCAGATTCAGTACTGAATCGGTGGGTTTTGTTCAGAAAAAATTCGACCAAGCTTTGGCCGGACATGGAGGATAAAGGATTGAACAAGATAAGGTTGGATAAGAGAGTGGGAGGCGTTGGAGGAGAACTAGCCCTAAGGAGGGAAGTTCCCTTGCCTCTGATCGGGACTCACTTGGGCCTGCCGGAAAATGGCCAGTGCAGGAGAGAGCTTTCTCTCTCTAGGTTAGAGAGAGAAGCTCTCCTCCGTTTAACATTGCTTTGGTTTTTACTTTGTTGCTGGACTAGTGGGCCAGTTTACTGTTTGTTTTGCTACCCCCGATAGGAGGTCATCTGTTGGACTGAAATCGGGGGTCGGGCTCGTTGTCGAGCCTTTTATATCCCTAGAACCAGCGTTTTTTGCTCTGAGGTCGAGTGTAGTATTCTAGTGGTCGTGGCTATTATTGATTAGATTAGACTCTATCCTAGTTAGGGGTAGCCCGCAGTAGCAACAGCTGTAGGAGCCGATGATTAGATTATGGATGGAGTTTGATTGAGCAAGGTAGTTGCCGGAGCAGTCATTGACTAGATTGGTGGATCCTCACTGATCGAAAGGGGTTGCTTTGCAGTCTGTTTCTTATTAGATTTGGTGGTTTGCACTGATCGAAAAGAGCATATTGGTCCACTTGAGGTTCGAGTGGCTACTTTTGGTGGCCTCTCTTTCTGGTCCGCTTTGAGTCGTTAGCGAGCCTAGGGGATGTGGGCGAGGATGTAGTAGTCAGGGTGGAATGGGCGTGGTGTGCAGGGTACTTAGCAGGGTAGCCTTGTCGGATGCCGTCATCCCCTGGTCGAGCCTCTCTCAGTCCGAGTTCCTCTGTAGTAGTTGACTTCTGTTGAGCGGGTATTATGCTTGCTTTGGGGTGATGGATGTCTCGGCTCTTGGTTTTCTTAGCCCAGTCTAGGAGGAGGAGGATCTCTCCTCAGCGCTGGTTTTCATGTGGTCCACGTTGACCATGACTATCTACTTCATTTACTTTATTTCCTTGCCTGGCGGGTTGTGCCAGGAATAGTTCAATTTCATTTCAGAACATTTCATGGTTATGTCACTTTATTTTACTCTCCATGCGGGTTGTGCATGGTTACCGTACTTTTATCATTCTTGTTTTTTTTTCCTTTCTTTTCCTCCTGGGGTATGCCCCTTGTAGGCTGTACATTCGATTAACCTTTTTTAATTTCAAGCTAAATTACCCAAAAAAAAAAAACTTCTGAGGCTCCACATCACAGTCAGCACTTAACACTTAGCAGTCCATCAGTCAATGACTATTGCCAGAACAGTCCCATACCAGAACAGTCAAATACTATACAATACAGAGGACTTCCCCCTCTGTGAAGGGAGATCCCATCGACAGCCCCTGATGGTTAGGCGAAGCAGAACCATAACTTGGCATAAAACAACCATACAACAGAAAACATTTCAGCTATTGCTACAGAGATAACCACTAGTACTTGAGATGCCAATACAACTGAGGCATATTCCTGATATGAAACATTCCAAATCTATACAAACATCCAGGAGCTAGTAGTAGCAGTAAAACACTTGAATCACTTGAGACAACCATAGCAGAAAACACAGTAACATAGGAACATTAGCCAATGAAGGTCCATACCCATGCTACAATAACTGAGACTACACTGCACAGATCCATTAACAGATTCAGAATTGCACAGATCCAACACAGATTGTGGTGGATGCTACTACTAAACTCTCAACAGAATTGTACCCTCAGTCCAGTAGAGAAACTACCAGTGTATAAGATAACTACCTGTGTATGTAGAAGTAATAGCAGAATTGTACCCTCTCCCTTATTTCTGTGACTGTGGCTACCAAGTAAGAGCTGAATGACTGCTGAACCCTTCTCCTCAAGAACAGCCTGCCAATTTGGACAGCCACCACCATGACAATGAACAAACTCTGCACATAGCAGTAGCAGCACCTTACCCCTACATCCAACTGCAAAACAGCAGTACAGCAGCTAAGTTATCAGCTTACTGCAGCATCCTGGCACAGCTGAACCGAGGATTCACCAAAATTATCAGCTTACAAAGAGTAATCCTACAAAGAGTAAGGTAACTCCCTGAGTATTTAGCAGTAATAGGAGGCTCCTTCCTTGAACTGTGAATGAGTTACTGAACTTGTGCTATTTGAGCCACTTGTGCACTGCTCCCTGAATAGGAGACAGCAGCCAACCCCCAGTTGATCCCATGTAGCTCCTGACTTGGCATACAAATGATGATAACATGCTAAAATTCCATGCAAAATTTATTCACATTTCCATGCAAAATGGTGATAACATGCTAAGTAGCTAGAAGAAACAATTAACTTCCAACAAAATTCCATGCATTCACAATCTGATCTGCCTGAGACTGTGGCAGTTTGGGTAAAGTTAGAATCCTTGTTCTCACCATCGAACAAATCTTATTAACAACTACTCCCCAGGTAGAGGAATTCCCTTGGAATTTCCTCACATTTCTTTCGATCCAAATATGGTAAACTGTGAACTCAATTTAGTGAGGACAACTTGAATAGATCTCCCTTTTGTGTTCGTGAGAAGGGAGACCCAATCAGCCCAAGTTCTAGAGGTCCAGGAGACATGGAGTTTGGATTGAATATAGCCCCACACTTGCTTGGAAAATGGGCAGTTAAAGAATAGACGATCATGGCTTTCACTCTCAAGACAGAAACTACACTGAGCTGAAAGGGGAAGACCAAAAGACACAAGCCTATCAGCCGTGGAAAGCCTAACCTGTATAGCCAACCAGGTGATAAAACTACATTTGGGAATGTGCCCAGAGAACCACACCAATTTGTGCCATAACACCTTGGGAAAGGGAGTTCTTAATTTGTCCCAAAGAGAGGTGACTGTGAATTGGCCATTGGAATTGAGGGACCATTTAAATTGCTCATTCTCATTCCTTCTGGATGGCATTAAGCTTGGCAGGGCATTTCTAATCTCATTGAGCGCCAATGTTTGAGTAACTGGAAATGCCCAACTTGAATTGTGGATAATGTGGGACACAGTTGCCTCTCTTGGTATTCCAGAGTCATAAACAACCCTATGGCCAAACTTGGCAGACAAAGGGCCTAAAGGATGCCAATTGTCATACCACAGGGAGGTAGTATGACCATTACCTACTACACTAAGCACATAAGGCTGAACTTTATGTCTAAGTTTCAAAAGTTTTCTCCAAACCCATGTGCAATCACCTGGAATCTTCAAGTTCCAGAAATTGTTGCTCTTTATTAAGTAAGATTTGACCCACTGATACCACATTGACTGTTCTCCCCCTGAGATAATGAACCATATGTGCTTGGCAATAGCTGCCTGATTCCAAATCTGCATGGACTTGAAACCCAATCCCCCCTCTTGTTTGGGGGAACACAAGTGCTCCCAAGAGACCTTGGCCCCCGATTTTTTAAGATCAGGGCCAGTCCAAAGAAAGGCCCTGAGTATTGACTCAACTTCTTTAATGACCTTTTTAGGTATGATAAACAATGATGTCCAATAGTTTTGGATAGAAAAGAGGACATGTTGAACCAGCTGGACCCGTCCAGCATAGGTAAGATCTCTATTGGTCCAGGACTTAGTTTTGGCAATTATGCTGTCTACTAGACACCGACAATCAGAGGCTCTGAGCTTAGTAGAAAGAAGAGGGACTCCAAGATACCTGACAGGCAGACTGCCCTCTTTGAACTTCAAGACATCCAAAATAGCCAGCCTAGTGACTGTATTAACACCCGAGAAGAACATACTACTCTTCCCAGGGCTAGGGGAAAGGCCAGACAGGAGTTGAAACTCAGAAAGTTCATCCTGAATATGATTGACCGAGGTAATTTCTCCCTTGCAGAAAATCATTAGATCATCAGCAAAGCATAGGTTTATAAGTTGAATCCTACCACACCGCCAATGGAAGTGGAAGTTAGGGAGAAGGGATTTCTCCCTAAGAAGGCACGTGAGTACTTCCATCACAATCACAAAAAGATAGGAGGATAGTGGATCACCTTGCCTAAGTCCTTTTTGCCCTACAATGTACCCAGTGACCTCACCATTGATGTTAAGTGAATAATTAGCAGTAGTAACACAAGCTTGAAGCCATGTGATCATTTTAGGATGGAAGTTCATGGAGGACAGAACATCCCACAGGAAATCCCATCTAACATTATCGTACGCCTTCATGATGTCTACTTTCATAGCACACCTGGGAGAAGGGGATGATTTGTGATAACCTCTCATGAGCTCCTGAGTGAGGAAAATATTATCTGCAATCCTCCTTCCTTTGATAAAACCTTATTGAACAGGGTCAATTAACATTGGGAGGACAATTTGCAACCTACCAGCCAGAATCCTAGAGATGCACTTGTAGATAGTATTACAACAAGAAATTGGTCTAAAGTCCCCAACTTTAGATGGATTTGGGACTTTGGGGACCAGGGCCACAATGGTTGAGTTGACCTTCCTAAGCAATTTACCAGACCTAAAAAAGGTCTTAACAGCTGAAGTGACTTCGCGACCAATGATTGGCCAAGCCTTCTTAAAAAACCGAGCATTGTAGCCATCAGGCCCAGGGGCTTTGGAAGGATTAAGAGCCCAAAAGGTGTTCTTGATCTCTTGATTAGTTACTTCAGAAATCATAGCAGACCTTTGACTGTCTGTTAACCTATTCCTGATTACCTGCTGGACTCTAGCATGCCCCCGGTAAGGAGAAGGATGGGCTGTACCTAGCAATTCAGTATAGAAATTAACAAAACTGGCCTTGATAACCTTAATGTCATGAGTGAGGGACCCATCATCCAAGACCAGACTGGTTAGTTTACTTCTATTCCTAGTGTTACTTACGGATTTAAAGAAATAGGAAGTGCATTGATCCCCAAGCTTTAACCACTGGATTCTGAACTTTTGCTTAGCAAGGCTTTCCTCAGCTCTAAGCAAAGTTAAGAGTTGCCTGTAGGCCACCCTCTCCTGGTTTATGATGGAAGGAGTAGTCACCTGAGTACTCATACCTTTCTGCAAAGACTCAAGGGTTTGCCTGGATTCGGCAACCCTCTAGAGACATCACTAAACTCCCGATTATTTATTTGCTTAAACTCAGATTGCAATAACCTAAGCTTTTCACAGACACAGTACATGGGGTTTCCAATAATTACTCTCCTCCAAATTCCTTGGACTGTAGTTAAGAACTGAGGGTGTTCAGCCAGGAAATCAAAAAACTTAAATGGTTTAATAGATTTCTTAGGACCAGGGGTGATGGTCACTATGCCTGGAGAATGATCAGATATCCCGGCAGTGGGGAAATGAGCAGAAGAACAGTTAAATGTTTTCATCCAGTGTTCTTTAACCAGGACTCTATCCAACTTTGAACTGACAAAATGGGAGGGGTCTTGCTTATTAGCCCAAGTGAGAAAGCTGCCCGAATACCTGAGGTCATCGAGCTCTATGCTATAAAGGCATTGGTTAAACTCATTCATATGAGGAGGCCAGAGGGAAGAGCCCCCTACCTTCTCATTTGGAGACCTGATGGCATTAAAATCCCCCAAAATTATCCAAGGGAAGGGAGAGTTCAAATGATGTAGACTAGACCACAAGGCCTGTCTATTCAAATAGTTGTTATCCCCATACACAAAGGTAGCCAAAAAAGGGGGCCCTCCACACTTAGATTGAACTTCACAATGAATAAACTGATCAGATTGATCCAAAACTTGTACAGTGATAATACTGGGGTCCCAACCCACAAAAATTCTACCAATGGGAGCCTGAGGATAGTTGTTCATAAAATTCCAATCAGGGCAGATATATTTAAGGATCCTACTAGCCCAAACTTCCTTTATTTTATGCTCTATTAAACCCACTAAAGAGAGATTGTTCTTATTCACAAAACTTTTAACTTCCTTTTGTTTGATTGGGTCATTAAGGCCCCGGATGTTCCAAAAACCAATTTTTAAAGGATGCAGAGACATAAAAACAGCTAATTAAACAGATCTAGATACAAACATGGCAAGATTTGGAAGTATTAAGGATACTGCCATGACAAAAAGGATACGGATGAGTTAATTCCTTCTTCTAAATAGGGAACTTCGTGACTGCTCCCTTGCTAGCTGTTTTTGCCTCCTTTGGGCTGATTTAGAGATAACTTTATGAAACTTCCCTTTGAGTTCTTCCTCTGTTGGTATATCCTCTTGGGGATCAGGTGGCTTAGGAGAAAGTGTGTGATTCAGATCAGTTTCTGCTCCAGCTTTAAGCACAGTTGAGGAGGAAGGCTCGTTACCACTTCTTGTGGTTTCCAACTTGGAGTGTGACTGTGAGTCAGTCTCATGAGAACTTCTTACCACTCCTTCAAGAACTTCCATTAAATCCTCCTTAGATTCTGACTCCTCCAAAGTGTCCACTGAGTTACATGCTTGGATCACTTCCCTCACGGAAGGACTAGATTTAGAGGAACTCTTAAGCTGCTGTACAGGATCCCTTAAAGCATGCTCCGTATCTACATGTTTATCCCTCCCTATTTGAGTTTGAACTACAGATTTGGAGGGTGAAGTAGGATGGAGTGTTCTGTTAGTACATTGCTCTGTTGAATGTCCAAACACTCGACACTGTTTACACATGACAGCCCCTATTTTGGGTAAAACAGCTTGAAATAAAAAAGGGGGGGGGGGGGGGGGACAGCCTACAAGGGGCATACCCCAGGAGGAAAAGAAAAGAAAAGGAAAACAAAAAAGGAAAGCCTACGCCAATCGGCTACATAGGACTAGATGTAAATAGAGCATCTGTTTCCTATCCATCTAACAGAGGGATACAAAACAAATGGCAAAATGATTACAACCAATATACGTGATTAATGTGATAGGTAGAGGATACAACCACTACAACCACTATACATGATACTGAAATAAATGAACATATTGAAAACTAAATCCACTCAATAACTGATCCCATGATCAACTGGTAGAGGATACACAAATGCAGAACTGATGCTTCTATTGGACTGCTTGTTTTTGGGTAATGCCCTAGGGCGTTTAGCTTGAAAATAAAAGGGGTTAACCGAATATACAGCCTACAAGGGGCATACCCCAGGTAAGACAAAACAAAAGGAAATGAAAATTATAAAGGCGCCAAGTGGCTACATGGGTTGCTCGTGTCCTTGCCCCCGCCGAACAAACTATCCCAAGGAATAGAAAGTTCAACGGGGGATCTGGACACGGCGTACAATCAGAGGCCCTCAAAGTCCTCGCAATACATACATTGGTTGTGTGCAGTAGCAGAAAACTATCAAGACCATGGTCTGACATACTACATCAGAATAAACAACAGCTACTACACTTAGCATTCAATACAGTAGCAGAAAATAGAGCAATAAGCTATAACTGCATGACTGCCCGAGCAAAAAGAATGCCCAAGCTGCTGGGCTGGCCTAGCGGGGCTGCTAGGCTGTAGGACCGGCTCCTTGGCCGGGCTGATGAGGCTCGTAGAGCCAAAAATCCCTGCTGACTGCCGTGGTGGTTGCTGTTTGCCCGGGCTGGCTGTTTTGCCCGGGCTGAAAAAAGCCACGGCTGTGATGGAGGCCACGGCGGCTGGAGGCCACGGCGGTGATGGAGGCCACGGTGGCTGGAGGCCACGGCGGTTGTTCGTGGTGGGAAGAGGAACCCACAGTGGAGTGACCACTGCCGGCATGGCCTGGCCCAAACTGGCCCACGGCTGTTGACTGATGGCGTGGTTCACGGCTGTCGAGGCCGACAAGGACCGGCAGCTGGTGGCTGTGGTTCAGACCGCTAGCTAACAGCAACCGGACTGAACAGCAACCCAAGGTAGCCGTCGCCGGACTGAACAGCAACCCAAGGTTGCCGTCGCCGTCGCCGTTGCTGTAGATGGATCTGAGCGTGAACGAAGAAGCAGATCTGCTCTGGGTCTTCTATGTGGTAGTTGAGCTCCTCGGTTGAGCTCGACGGCGATGTGGAACTCGCCGGTTCACGGGCTGAACAGCAACCGAAGGTCGCCGGAACAGATCCCAAATGGTACCCGCCGGTTCACGGCGGGGATATGGTTGGAGGCGAAGCCCACGGCTGTGGAGCTCCGGCCCATAGTGAAGTTTGACCGATCCAGACGAAGGCCAGGCAGGTGGTGAGACCGCACCAGATCTGTCCGGAGCGGAGGGTGGTGGAGGATAGCGGTGGTCGCCGGTTGTTGAGGGCGGTGGAGGAGAGCCTCTCTAAGAAGAGAGTATCCCTTGCCCGGGAGATGGCTGCTGCCCGGTGGCTGGGCCTTGTTTGGCGGTGGCTGCTGCCACTGCCGTGGAAGTGCCGGCTGATTTGGGTCAGAGGGAGCTTTCTCTCTCTAGGCTAGAGAGAGAAGCTCCCCCAACTATTGGACTGCTTGTTGTGGCTACTGCTTTCTGATTTCTGTTTTCTTTTTTTGGGTAAATCAGCTTTAAAATTAAAAAAAGAAAACCAGATATACAGCCTACAAGGGGCATACCCCAGGAGGAAAACAAAACAAAGAAATATGGAAACAAAACAAAAGGGGATAACATTCCCTACCTATAGATAACATACTGAATAGATGGAAACAAAACAAAAGGGTATACATTGTTTCCTATCCATCTACAAAAAGGGGAATAACATTCCCTACCACTGTGCAAGAACAGGTTCAGAACAGCAAACTTGTCATGGCCAGCTGCAAGAACAGGTTCAGAACATTCAGCCATGAACTGGCTGTGCTCTCTAATGCAAAACTTGTCACTTCTGAACACAGATTCCATCACATCACATCAGCTGTGGCCCTTCAGAACAGCACAGAACAGCAGAGTATAACAGGAGTACCAACTTGAGACCACCAACTGATCTTGAGGCTTGTACCAACTTGAGACCAACACCAGCAGATTTCAGAACATTCAGCTGGATCAGAACTTGCACAGCTCAAATCTGGTCAATTTCAGAACTTGACCAGCAAACAAGAACAGCTCTAGACTTGACCAATTTGCTGGGGTAGGTTCAGCCTAGGTTCAGCAGCAGCAGCTTAGTGAAGTTCAGAAGGTAGCCATTCTGGTTTACAAAAGACTGATTACATATGGTGATTCCTTTTACTGATTTCCCATGGACAGCCCCCAATGGGTAGGACAAAACAAAACAGTACAACTGTTCTTAAACAATTACAACACAGTACCCATTCTTTCTCATTTACATCCTGTGAAAGCAGGTGACACATTGCAGAGGAATTCCCCCTCTGCGAAGGGAGATCCCAAAGACAGCCCCTATTGGTTAGGCAGGCAACTAAGTAGCTACACTACTACCCAATGCTGATAATAGAAGCAAAACCAGCTAAGGATCAGAACAACAGGGGTATGCAGCTAGGTATCTGAACTTTAAGTACATTTCAAAACTGTATGCAGCTACATATGGTGATCCCTTTTACTGATATCTGAACCTTAAGTACATTTCAAAACTGTTGCAGCTAGGTTCTGACTTGGGAACATAGAACCAAGCTGCTATGAGATACAGCAATCAACAAGCCAGGTCCAAGGCTTGAACATGAACTTGAAACCATTCCAAATTCAGAGCTGAAAGATCGCTGCTGGACTGCCATAACTGATGCTTTGTGCTCAGGTGCAGAATTCAGGTGCTTGAAATAGTTACATGGACTCATCAGTCCAGAAGTGTCCCCAAAGTGTCCATGAACCAATTCTAGACTAAGTGAATGGCAACTGCTGCCATCAGTCCCAATTGAATGACAAGGCATTTGATAGTCCAATATTCCCACAACTGGACTGTCATGAGTGATAGTCCAATATTCCCACATGATGCAGAGCTGATGTAGAACTGGTACAACAATACAAGGCATTTGCTGCATTACAATATTCCCCATGACAACATTCCAACATTCAGAACTGATGCAGAACATATAGAATGCAGAGGACGTCCCCCTCTGCGAAGGGAGATCCCAATGACAGCCCCTATTGGTTAGGCTAATAATAGAACAAACTACATTACAACTTCTGAAACAACAACAAACCACTAATGATCTGATACAGTATGCAGTATACTGCCACTTAAACAGCTACTAAGATCAGGCAATACAAAACTGAACAACAACAGCTGCTGTCAACAACAACTACTGAACCAACAACAGTGCAGCAGCATAACAGCAACTGCTACAATGCAGCCCCGATTGGTTAGGCTAAAATTAGAAATGATAAACCACTGATCAAACTAAGGTACCACATCTGATATCACAAAACAGCCACTAAGCTCACAAAACAGCCACTAAGCTCAGGCATTACATAACAGAGCCTGCTATCTGAGATCAGAGAAAGGCATGTGTGGAGTGTGCAGCAGCAGAAAACAGTGTAAATGTGATGCAATGCAGAGGACGTCCCCCTCTGCGAAGGGAGATCCCACGACAGCCCCTAATGGTTAGGCAATGCATATTTAGGTGCAAATCAGGAGCAGAGCACCACAGAACAGGTTCAGAATCCAGAACTAGCAGCTGAGTAATAGAAGTAAATAGAACCTGAGCTGAAGTATAGCCCCTGCTCCTTTGAATGTGGATCAAGCCATGTTGATCAGCTAGCAAGAAAACAGTCATTAATGAAACAGACTGCCATGAAAGGCATGTGTGGAGTGTGCAGCAGCAGAATACAGTGTAAATGTGATGCAATGCAGAGGACGTCCCCCTCTGCGAAGGGAGATCCCACGACAGCACATAATGGTTAGGCAATGCATATTTAGGTGCAAATCAGGAGCAGAGCACCACAGAACAGGTTCAGAATCCAGAACTAGCAGCTATAATACCATGCAGCAGAAAATGCACCATAATACCATGCAAATCAAGTTCAGAATCTAATCCAAAGAAAGCATGTGGCACCAACAAAGATTAAGGTAACTACCTGAGTAATAGAAGTAAATAGAACCTGAGCTGAAGTATAGCCCCTGCTCCTTTGAATGTGGATCAAGCCATGTTGATCTGTGGCTGTGGCTGGACAGCAGGCTTTTGTTTCTTTTGGATCAAATCTGTACCCCTGCTCCCCTGCTTCTGCTTCTGTTTCTGTGACCATCGATCTCATTAAGATCAAGGAGGAGCATGAAGCTGTTTCCCCTTGACCAGTGACCTGCAAATGTGGTAGTATGTTAAGCTCATAAAACCAAGGGAAGACTCATAATATGTTAGTGCTTGAAGTACACCACTAAACAATGTTCCATTGGATTTTTAGTTGTCTAGAAAGAGGACCACCAGGTAGGGCAGCCAAGGACAAAAGCCTAGACCTTATATCATTGGAGATTTTATGAGCAACTACAATGGGGGAGCAGGAGGAGTTCTGGAACTTTCTGTGGTTCCTTTCCATCCAAATATGATGAACATATACAGTGAAAGCCAGCTTTGCAATAGTGTTGGCCAAAGACTTACCTCTCAAAATAGAGAGGCAATCCACCCAAGTCTGCCAGTTCTGATGTCCTTGCATGTGGGGGACTTTGGGAGACAGGATACTCCTGACTTGGGCAGCCATAGGGCACTCAAAAAATAGGTGGGCATGGTTTTCCATGTCAGGGCACAATATACATTGGGATGTGGTTTTGAGCCCAAACAGGACAAGCCTATCCTCAGTGTTTAATCTTTGAAGAAGGGCCATCCAAGTAATTAGACTACACCTCGGTATATGGCCTGGAAACCATACAACCTTATGCCATGTAACGATGGGAAAGTGAGTTCTAAGGTTGTCTCATTGGGATGAGATGGAGAACTCCCCTGACTTAGTTAGTGCCCATATGCATGTATCCTTGGTAGCACTATTTTTTTTTTGTGTGGGTAATTTAGCTTGAAATTAAAAGAGGTTAACCGAATGTACAGCCTACAAGGGGCATACCCCAGGAGGAAAAGAAAAAAGAAAAAAAGAAACAAGATTGACAAAAGTGCGGTAAACCATGCACAACCCGCATGGAGAGTAAGATAAAGTAAATACATGAAGAAGCCATGTGAACGGTAAGTAAAGTAAATAAGACTAAATGAAATAGAGCTACCACCTGGCACAACCCGCCAGGCTAGGAAATAAGGTAAGTAAAGTAAATAGTCGAGGTCAAAGATGACCACAAGATAACCAAAGACACAGGGCGATTTCTGACAAGTCCAATGGCGATTTCTGAGATCCAATTCTTCCAGTGATCTTCTTCAATGGCGGACGGTCTAGGCCTTCAGGCCATGGATTCTACTGAAGTTCGGCGACTACAACAGGTTTCAGAAAATACGAAACCTCAGCAGTCTCATTCGACTTCAACATCAAGGGTCACCATATCAGACGGCACAATCTCTGAAGGGTTGGGCAGCAAGGCCCAGGATTCAAATGAGCTTCGCCGTAGGCAGAAGAGCTCAGTACAGCATGGTGAAGGCACAGTTCTCTCCGAGCAAACCCCACCCCCACCCAAATCGACTGCAACATCAGATCCCCAAATTAAATTTGGAACCCACAGTCCAAAACACATCAAGACGAGCCCTGCTCGTAAACTCCAACAGGCCTATCAGAACGAACAAAAGCAGAGGGAATCCGAAGCTCGGATGCTCGAGATTGTGGGTCACCTGGAGGATGAGCTCAACAATTCGGAGGATCCTTTCGTTCTTGATGTCGTTACAGCTAAACTACAGACCATTCAACAATCATGGAAAGAAGATCGTCAGAGGCTCCATTCAGGTGATACCCTCCATCTGGGCCTCGAACCAGGTAATCCTAATCTCAAGAAGCCTACTGATGGTACCTCAGGAGAGGTTGATGATGGTCCCTCGATCTCAAGAGCTGGGCCGCAAGCTTCTCCTCATAGATTTGGGGAGCTCAGCCCTAAATCGTGTAAAAGCCCCTGGTTCGGCTAGGAAGCTACAACAGGTGTTTTTGGAGGAAGGTTTGAGGGTTGAAGCTGAAGCTGCCATGGGATCAGTCCTGCCTTCGAAGGGGCCTGGGGTTAACACTATTGCTGCACAGAAGGTGCAGCAGGCATTATTTGAGGAGAAACTGGAAAAGGAAGCAGAAGCAAGAGCTCGGGTCACGCATTTGCATGGAAACACTTACCAGTTCGAGCGTACACCTGCACAGGTTCGGAAAACTAACCCTAATCCATATGTAGAAGGAGACCCTAATCTAGGGTTTCCTGTCGAGGATACTAGAACTAAGTTGGGTGTTGTACCTAACCCAGTGTCTCATGCATCAACAAGTACTAATCTTGCTCAGCCTAAAGCTGTGAATCGTACATCTCAAACTAATAAGAATTGGGCCTCCCTATTTAGGTCTCAAGGGCCCTCAAGTAATATGAAGTTAGATTTCTATCCAGAATTATAGAGAGGGAAAAATGCTGTTGTTGAACTTGATGTTACTCACTTGGATGAGAATTGTTGGTCACATTGTTTGGTTGGTCATTTCCTAGATGGTAGGATGGATTTTCGACTGGCAAATTCAACTGCTCATAAACAGTGGGGAAAAAACACTAACTATGGCCTGCTGTCAGTTAAGTCAGATAATGCAGGATTCTTATATTTTGAATTTAAAGATGAAGCTTGCCAACTTGCAGTCCTAGAAGGGGGGCCTTGGTTCTTCTCCCAAAAATTCCTTGTTCTGCAGAAATGGAGAAGAATGATGAATCCAACTAAGATTTCTCCGTCCTCTATCCCGTCTTGGGTTAAGCTTCATAACTTGCCCCTAGAGTGTTGGACAGAAGTGGGACTAAGCAGGGTGGCTAGTGCAATAGGACAGCCCAAATACGTTGATCGAGCTACAGAAAAGAGGTCTAGGCTTGCATATGCTAGGGTGTGTGTGGAAATAGAGGCTGCTGATGTACTACCAGATGACATACAGGTCACAGTGGATGGGGAGAGTGTATCAGTTAGGGTGGAGTACCAGCTAATGCCTCCGGTTTGCTCAGAATGTGGGGTTTTTGGACATGCAACAGCTAAATGTTCAAAGTCCATCCTTAATAAGAAAGCTCAGGGTCATGAAGTTCTGAAGGAGGATTGGCATGCTGTTAGTAAAGGAATCTCTATTGATGTAGGGGGTTCAGTAGCACTGGAGGCAGTTACAATACCTGTGGTGGCTGTGGTGGATACGTCAATGCCTAAGGTCTCAAAAGAGGACATAGATGAAAGTGACCCAGAAGAGGAGGAGCTGAATTTCAATACTGATATTCCTTTTGAGGTGATGATGGATACAGGGGCTCTCAATTGTAGCTTGGAGACAGGTCCAAGTAATACATATAATGATCTAGACCCGGAGGTATTCCCTGCTCAACTTGATCCGCAAGCTAAACCAATTCCTCCGGATGATAAGTCTAAAGAAGTAAAGGGAAAGGCTCCCTTTCAGAGTTCCAAGGGTTTCAACAAGTCCGGTGGAAAAAACAATAACAAAAAGTGGAGTAGCAACTCCAAAAGACGGAATAAATGATATCCTTTTGGTATCCTTTTGAATAACTGTAGCTTTATTTCTGTCAAGCTATGCTTCTTGTTGTTACTTTGTGATTTAGTTTCCAATGTCTTTTCAAACTTTCAATTTAGGTTTTTGGAACATCCGTGGTCTGAATGACCCAATTAAGCAGAAAGAAGCAAGATCTTTTGTGAACACTAATAAGTTGAGTCTTGTTGGTTTACTTGAGCATAAAATAAGGGCAACTTGGGCAGATAGAATCACCCAATTCATCTGCCCTGGTTGGAGCTTTGTGAACAATTACCCCCAAGCTGCTTTAGGAAGGATTTTTGTTGGATGGGACCCTGGTGTCTTGTCTATTACAGTGTTATATCAGACTGATCAATTTATTCACTGTCAGGTCCATCCAAAAGATGGGAGTGCATCATTTTTGGTCACAATGGTCTATGGGGCAAACTCTATCTCAGACCGTAGATCTCTTTGGATTAGCCTTTCTCAGTTTAGGACCTCTTCTCCCTGAGTGGTCCTTGGTGACTTTAATGCTATTAGGCATCCTAGGGAGAAAGTTGGGGGGAATGTACAGTGGTATCCTCCCATGGATGACATTAATCACTGTTTGTTCTCCTCCGAGCTTGATGACCTTAGATTTTCAGGGTGCTTATTTACGTGGTCCAATAAGCGGGTCCCTCCTCATTTTGTGGCTTCCAAAATTGATAGGGTATTAGTGAATGAGCCTTGGATGAGAACATATTCTCAATCATCGGCTCAATTTTTGGTGCCTGGAATCTCAGATCATTCTCCAGGTGTGGTGTTCGTCCAGCCCAACCCAAGAAGGTCAATTAAACCCTTCAGGTTTTTTGACTTCCTTGCTGACCACCCTCAATTCCTTGCAATTGTCCAGAGGAGCTGGAGGACAATTGTACTTGGGAACCCCATGTTCTGTGTGTGTGAGAAGCTTAAACGCCTTCAAAAGGATTTGAAGCAGCTTAATAAGGAAGAGTTTAGTGGCATCTCTGAGAGGGTGAGTGCCACTAAGCAAGCCTTAGAAAACATACAAATAATTATAGGCTCTCATCCTAATAATAGTGCTGCCATAGAACAAGAGAGAGCGGTACACAAACAATACATCACGTTGCTTAGGGCTGAGGAAAGCTTAGCTAAACAAAAGTCTCGAATACAATGGTTGAAACTTGGAGATCAATGTACGTCCTATTTCTTTAAAGCTGTGACCAATAGGAGGAATAGGAGCAAAATAACAAGCTTAGAATTAAATGATGGATCTACCTCACATGATCTTATGGTCATCAAAGAACAGTTTGTTAACTTTTACACAACTCTTTTTGGAACGTCCCATCTCACACCTCATCTGGGTCCAACTAGAGTGTGTCAATTAATCAGAAATAAACTCAGCCCTGAGCATAGTCTTAATATGGTCTCCCCTGTCACAGACTTGGAGATTAAGGAGACCATGTGGTCTATTAACCCCACCAAAGCACCTGGCCCGGATGGGTATAATGGAGGGTTTTTTTTTTGGGGTAATTTAGCTTGAAATTAAAAAAGGTTAATCGAATGTACAGCCTACAAGGGGCATACCCCAGGAGGAAAAGAAAGGAAAAAAAAAAACAAGAATGATAAAAGTACAGTAACCATGCACAACCCGCATGGAGAGTAAAATAAAGTGACATAACCATGAAATGTACTGATATGAAATTGAACTATTCCTGGCACAACCCGCCAGGCTAGGAAATAAAGTAAATGAAGTAGATAGTCATGGTCAACGTGGACCACATGAAAACCAACGCTGAGGAGAGATCCTCCTCCTCCTAGGCTGGGCTAAGAAAATCAAGACCCGAGACATCCATCACCCCAAAGCAAGCATAATACCCGCTCAACAGAAGTCAACTACTACAGAGGAACTCGGGCAGAGAGAGGCTCGACCAGGGGATGACGGCATCCGACAAGGCTACCCTGCTAAGTACCCTGCACACCACGCCCATTCCACCCTGACTACTACATCCTCGCCCAAATCCCCTAGGCTCGCTAATGGAGGGTTTTTTAGGAAGGCATGGTCTGTTATTGGGAGAGAGGTAACCTCAGCTGTCCAGAACTTCTTCAGGTCTGGACAACTGCTCACTAAAGCTAATTCCACTATTGTAGCTCTTGTTCCTAAGGTTCCAAACCCTTCCAGGGTGGGTGACTTTAGGCCCATTTCATGCTGCAATACTATTTACAAATGCATCTCTCGGATTCTAGCCAAGAGATTGCAATCTGCTCTTCCTTTGCTCATAGATCCGGTCCAATCAGGATTTGTGAAAGGAAGGAGAATTGCAGATAACATTTTCCTTACCCAAGAACTCATGAGAGGGTATCACAAGTCCTCTCCTTCCCCTAGGTGTGCCATGAAAGTTGATATTATGAAAGCATATGACCATGTTAGGTGGGAATTTATTTGGGACGTCCTGTCCGCCATGAACTTCCATCCTACAATGATTAAGTGGCTTCAAGCATGTGTAACCACTGCAAACTATTCCCTATGTATCAATGGGGAAGTGACGGGGTACATTAAAGGGAAGAAGGGGCTGAGACAGGGGGATCCGTTATCCCCGTATCTCTTTGTTATTGTGATGGAAGTGCTTACGAGTTTACTTAAGGAGAAAGCCCAGCTCCCGGGCTTTCATTATCACTGGAGATGTAAAACTAATCAATTGATAAATCTGTGCTTTGCTGATGATCTAATGATATTTTGCAAGGGAGAGTCTTCTTCGATTAAACTCATCAAGGAAGCATTGAATGAGTTTGAGGCTCTTTCTGGTCTCTCCCCTAGCACAGGTAAGAGTAGCATATTCTTCTCTGGTGTTAGTGTGGGAGTTAAAGAGAATATTTTGCAGGATTTGGGATTTCAGGAGGGGTCCCTTCCAGTGAGATATCTGGGAGTTCCATTGTTATCTACAAAGCTTAAAGCTGTAGACTGCCAAAGGCTGGTTGATAGTATCACTGCCAAAACTAGAAGTTGGACCAATAGGGACCTTACTTATGCGGGGAGAGTCCAGCTTATCAAGAACATCTTGTTCTCGATGCAAACGTATTGGTCCTCCCTGTTCATTTTACCAAAAAAGGTCATCAAGGAAGTTGAATCTATCCTTAGTTAGGGCCTTTTTATGGTCTGGCCCTGACCTTAAAAGATCAGGGGCTAAGATTGCTTGGGAGAAGTTATGCGCCCCTAAAGATGAGGGGGGTCTTGGCTTCAAATCTATGGAGGTGTGGAATAAGGCTGCGGTGGCCAAGCATATATGGTACTTGATCTCCGGGGGAGAGCAATCCATGTGGTGCCAATGCATTAAATCCTACTTATTAAAGGGTAGGAACTTTTGGAGCCTTAAAATGCCTGCTAATCCCTCTTGGGTTTGGCGGAAATTACTTAATCTAAGACATTTAGTCCAACCCTTCATACGTCACTTAGTTGGTAATGGGGAGAACACATCCATGTGGTTTGACCTTTGGCACCCGTTAGGCCCTCTGTTGGATAAGTTTGGTTCCAGAATTGTTTATGACTCTGGCCTTCCATTGAATGCCAAAGTGTCCCTCATAGTTCACAATTCTGGTTGGACCTTCCCAATCACGCAAACATGGGAGTTGAATGAAGTTAGACGGCATCTTCCACCTTTGCGTGGCTCCAGGGACCAAGTTAGATGGACTCTGAATGCATCTGGACAGTTTAGTATAGCCTCTCTATGGGAGGAATTGAGGGCTCCTTTCCCCAAGGTAAATTGGCATAAGGCTGTTTGGTTTGCTGGGCATATTCCTAAGTGTAGCTTCATTACATGGCTGGCCATCCAGGGTAGACTCTCCACGGAGGATAGATTAGTTCTCTTTGGGATTAAATCAATCTCCCAATGCAGTTTTTGCCAGGGTAGTGAAACCCATGATCATTTGTTCTTCAACTGTAGTTTTTCCACACGGGTTTGGGATGCTATGTTGGAAAAGATGGATACGAGTTGGTCCCCTAGGCCTTGGCCAGCATGGATTACCCACTTCTCCTCTTTTAGGGGAAAATCTCTAAGGAATATCGTCTCTAAGTTGATTTTTACTACTACAGTATATCATATTTGGATTGAAAGGAACTTAAGGAAGTTTCAAAATACAACTAGCACCTGGGAAGTGGTTGTTCACAAAATCTTTAACATGGTTAAGGGTAGATTACTGTCGTTGCCAAAGTTGCCCGTAGGCTCACAAAATAATAGGTTTAATAGAGTGTGGGGCATCAATGGGTAATGGGGTAGTTGTGTGTTAGTGTATTCATATTGTGGCATTAGATGTTGCAGGTTTGGTCAGCAGGATTGGGGTTCAAATGAGAATCCACATCTCTCAAAGGGGGCCTGTTGTGGCTGCAGCCTGTTATGGCTTCTATTACTTCTATTCTAGCAGGTAGTTACCTTAATCCTTGGCATGAGAGGTCACAAAACCTACCTGTTGTTGTTCAGTTCTGAATCTGCCTATTCTAGCAGGTAGTTACTACATTGTGTGTTAACCCTGTGAGTTGTGAGCTAGAGCCCCAACATTCCTTGAGAGAGGAGGTAATATTTAGTGGGGGAGCTATGTGAGGTTCAGAGGAGGGAGTGAGGGTTCTCTTAGTGAGGAAAGTAGATGGTTCTCATAGCTGCTTTTGCTCATGAAGAATTGCATGTTCATTTTGTGCACCAGTAGACTACTTCAGTAGACTGTGCACCACTTTGTTACATATGTTACTATTGGGATCAGCATTCAAACTTTCAGCATTCCTGTTTTGACAGTACTTTTGGATGCTGAACTGTTGCTGAGTGAACTGTAGTGTGCTCTGACATGTGTAGCATACTTTTTTTTTTTTTTTGGGTAATTTAGCTTGAAATTAAAAGAGGTTAAGCGAATGTACAGCCTACAAGGGGCATACCCCAGGAGGAAAAGAAAGGGAAAAAAACAAGAATGACAAAAGTGCGGTAAACCATGCACAACCCGCATGGAGAGTAAGATAAAGTAAATACGTAACCATGCACAACCCGCATGGAGAGTAATATAAAGTGAATACATAACAAGATGCCATGTGAACTGAGATATATGAAATTGAACTACTACCTGGCACAACCCGCCAGGCTAGGAATAAGGTAGGTAAATATGGTAGATAGTCAAGGCCAACGATGACCACATGATAACCAACGCTGAGGAGAGCAGCTACAAAGTAATACGACTTCTAGGCAGTCTGAACGGCTACTACAGAGGAACAAGGCATCAAGAGGTTCGAACCAGAGATGACGGCATCCGACAAGGCCCCGCTGCAAGAGCCCTGCATTTGGTACAGTAATTGACAGATGACTGATGACTGATTTTATTAAGGCCCAGTTCTGATTGTGTTCAGCTCTGAATGTTCTGAACCTGTTTTGGTAGCTGAAATGCTTTCTGTTGTATGGTTGTAGGAGGTTCAGAAGTTGTTTTGTTGCAGTTCTGCATATGTTTTGTTGCAGGAGGTTCAGAAGTTGTTAGACTAGCAGGTTACATTTTCTGCTCAAAGTTTGGGCATTTGAGTACTTGTTAAATGTTCCAATTCAGGACTGCAGTGTACTTCCAGTTATGTTTTGTTGATTGCCTAACCAATAGGGGCTGTCATTGGGATCTCCCTTCGCAGAGGGGGAATTCCTCTGCAACGTGTTACCTGCATTCACAGGTTGTAAATCAGTGGAAGGATGGCTGCATGTTCTGAGCCTCCCTAAGCTGCTGCATGTCTGATCTGTCTACTAAGGGGGAAGTCCTCTGTATTGTTTTGCTTTGTTTTCAGTATTGTTTAGTATGGTGCAAGTTCAGTTGTTGTAGTCCAAGTAACTGTGTAGTCCAGTATTGTAGTTTGCCCTGTGTCAGAGTGAACCTTGGTCCAAGTTTGATATAGTCCAGTATTGTAGTTGGCCCAGTATTGTATTTGTTTGGTCTGCTGCTGCTGTTGCTGTCCAGTATGGCTGAAGCAGCCCAGTTCTGCTGCTGTTTTGTTCAGAATCGTGGGGTGATTCTGAACCAAGCTGCTGTTTTGTATCCATGTTGTGTCCATGTTGTGTGGGGACACAGACTGCTGCTGCCGAGCCTCACTAAGCTGCTGTGGCAGTTCTGAAGCTTGCCTAACTGCTATGGAGCAAGTTTCCCAAGCCTTGTCAGTTGCAGCAGCAGAACTAGAGTTCTTGCTATGATGCTGAATTGAGCAGATGTGTTTTTATGCTGTTTTGATGCTGTTGCTGTCAGAAGTGAGGGCTGAACTTCTGCATGTTCTGAACCTGTTGCTGATTACTGCATGTTCTGAACCTGTGCATGTTTTGAGCTATATTGTTGTCATGCTATGTTTTGGAGCAAAGTATCCCAAGCTATGTTATGTTTTGTTGTCATTGCGTTGTTTTCTTCCCCTCTTCTAGATGGGCTGGAAACAGCGTCTATTAGGTTATTTCCTAGGCATGTAGCCATTTGGTATAGTCATTTCCTCCTGGGGTATGCCCCTTGTAGGCTGTATATACGGTTTGATTCTTTTCTTTCTATTTAAAGCTGTTTTACCCAAAAAAAAGATAACCAAAACTGAGAAGAAGCCACCGAGTAAGACGGCTACAAAGCAAGCTGAACGGCTACTACAGAGGAACAAGGCATCAAGAGGCTCGTACTAGAGTTGACGGCATCCGACAAGGCCCCGCTGCAAGAGCCCTGCACACCACGCCCAATCCTACCAGCCTAACCCTCCCTCATCCTAACCTAAGGCTCGCCAAAACTACCCACTGAACCAACTACCCAGTAACCTCCACCTCCAAAGCTGGGATAAGAAAACCAAGAACCTAGTACTTTCAAGCCCAAGGCTAGCATAATACCCACTCATCAGAAATCAGCTACTACAGAGGGACACGGACCAAGAGAGGCACGACCTAGAAATGTCGGACAAGGCTACCCTGCTACGTAACCTGCACACCACGACTACTCCCCCCCAGCCCAATCCCCTAGGCTCGCCAACCACTACAAGCGGAACAGAAAGAGGAACCACCAGAAGTGGCCACTCAAACCTCAAGTGGACCAAGCTGCACCTAACTAAATAGAGACAGCACCGGTAGCTACCTCGCTCAACCAGAAACCATCCAACAATCTAATCAGTGGCATCCTCAGCTGCTGCTACTGCGAAAACCCTTTTCGATCAGGACAGAATCTAGTCTAATCGATGATAGCTACGCCACAAGAATACTACACCCAACCTCAGAGCTAACAAGCACAGGATCTAGGCATGTAGAGGCTCGCCAAATGCCCGACCCCCGATTTTAGTCCAACAGATGACCGCCTATCGGGGATCACAGAGAGTAACAGTAAGCTGGCCCACAAGTCCAGCAACTAGTTGACAGTAAATAGATAATCGCAATACACATTGCAAAACGATAAGAGAATTAAATATTATGAATCCCCCACTGCCCGAGCCACAGCCGGCTTACCTGCCCGGGCTGGCCTACCAACGGGCCGCTGCTGCCTGCTACTGCCGAAGCTGCAGCCTGCTGCAGCTGCTGCCTCCTGCTGCAGCCTGCTGCTTGGCCCGGGCTGGATGTCAGCTGCTTGGCCCGAGCGGGATTGAACGGTTGCACGGCTGGCCTGCCATACAGCGGCTGTTGATGACCCACGCCTGTACATCAGAATTACAATTGCCAGAACTGGCATCTGCTTTGAACTGGTCTGTGATTAACCGGCCGCTCGCAGTTGAGCTACCCAAGGTCGCCGTCGCTGGACTGAACAACAACCCAAGGTCGCCTTCGCCCACCGCCGGTGACTGAGACCACTGAGCCCGGGTTGAGCACGGTTCAGTGGTAGATAGAATTGACTGAGAACCCATTTCCGGCAGGGGTTTGATCTGAGATCTCCGCCCTAGCTTGCCCCATCTAGGGATACGGTGGATGATACAGCCGGAGGGTTGGACCTCCGGCGCGGCTGCGATGGCCACGAAATCGGTCAGTCAAACTCACCTCAGAGCTGGCCTTTGTGAGATCGTTTGGAGCTCACCTCAACTCCACCGGAGCTGTAGCCGGACCAGATCTGGTGGTGGATGGCCGGACCCGTGGCCGGATGGTTATGGTACGGGCGGTGGAGGAGAGCCCCTGTCGAGAGAGGGGCTCCCTTGCCATCTGTTAGGCCGGAGGGAGCTGCTTCACCGGGGATGACCGAAGGTGGCCAGTCCGGATTGTGTTTGGCCGGAGGTGGCCTGCTGCTACTGTTGCTGTTCCGGAGGGAGCTTTCTCTCTCTAGGTTAGAGAGAGAAGCTCCCAGCCGACTTCATCAAGGGAAGGTTGAACTCTGAAAGTTTTAACAAATGTCTTGGTAGCACTATTGACAGTAATTGTATGCAAACCAGTTCTTATTTCATTAAGTTCTAGGGTTTGGGTGACAGGGAAGGCCCACTTGTTGTTATGTATTATATGTTGAACAGAGGCATCCCTACCTATTCCAAAATCATAGATAATTCTAGGACCAAATCTTGGGAGTAGTGGTCCTAGGGGATGCCAGTTGTCATACCATAAAGAAGTAGACATTCCATCCCCCAACTTGTACAAAATGTGTGGCTGAACAAGGGGTCTCAAGGATAGGATTTTCCTCCACACCCAGGAAGGTTCACTTGGGACCTTAACACACCAAAAGTTCCTACCTCTGAGTAAGTAGGACTTGACCCATTGACACCACATGGATTGTTCCCCGCCGGACACAAGGAACCAAATGTGCTTTGCCACTGCAGATTTGTTCCAAGTCTCCAAAGACTTGAATCCAAGACCACCTTCTTGAACAGGGGAGCAGAGATGTTCCCAGGAGACTTTAGCTCCGGAGGTTTTGAGATCAGGTCCAGTCCAGAAGAAAGCTCTCAATATGGCTTCCACTTCCTTAATGACTCTTTTAGGAAGGATAAAGAGAGAAGACCAATAGGTCTGCATGGAGAACAGAATGGACTTAATCAACTGAAGTCTCCCAGCATAGGAGAGGTATCTGTTAGTCCAGGACTTTGTTTTTGCAATGATTTTATCCACCAAGCTCTTGCAATCAGTATGCTTCAGTTTGGTGGACAGTAGGGGAACACCTAGATATCTAACAGGAAGGGTACCCTCCTGAAAACCAAGAACATGTAATATTGAAGCTCTGGTGGAGGAGCTAACACCTGAGAAGAAAATATTGCTTTTGTTTGGACTAGGGGAGAGGCCAGATAAGGATTCAAACTCTACCAATGATGACTGGATATGGTTTACAGAACTTAACTCACCCTTGCAAAATATCATGAGATCATCTGCAAAACATAAGTTAACCAATTTGGTTGACCCACATTTCCAATGGAAATTAAAATCAGGCAGTAGAGTTTTCTCCTTGAGAATGCATGTGAGGACTTCCATGGCAATAACAAATAGGTATGGGGAAAGGGGGTATCCTTGCCTCAACCCCCTTTGACCAGGGATGTACCCAATGGCTTCACCATTGAAGCTTAGGGAGTAATTGGCTGTGATTACACAAGCCTTTAACCACCTGATCATCTGAGGGTGGAAGTTCATTGAGGCAAGGACATCCCAGAGGAAGTCCCACCTAACATTGTCATATGCCTTCATTATATCTACTTTCATGGCACACCTAGGAGAGGAGGAGTGTTTGTGGTATCCCCTCATCAACTCCTGTGTGAGGAAGATGTTATCCGCAATCCTTCTACCCTGAACAAACCCAGATTGTGCTGGATCAATCAAGTGAGGGAGGGCTGACTTAATTCTATTGGCTAGAATCTTGGCAATGGGTTAGGCGATTTGGGCACTGTTCATCATGGGGGACGGTACAATCTCCATGGCCGATGGAATTGGAATCAAAGCTGTTGATTCTAATGAACTAAGGAGGAAGATCCGTGGTCCAACTCCCACCCACCAAATTCTCAGCAATTCCAAATCCACTCTACTCGATTCAACGATTGTAGATGTTTCTACAACTCCACTCCAAATTCCACCCATGAATTCCGATTCTACTCTAAACCACTCCTCTGAGTATCCATCCATCCTTAAGACCTCTGAGCATTCACAATCCCTACAGTCGGACCTGCAAGCCCTAAAGCTGAACATTGCAGGAGATCTCTTACGCGAATCTACTGTTCGAAGCCCTATTTCGTCTGCATCTCCAGTCGGGTTTGGGGAGTTCAGTCCAAACTCGGCCAAAAAATCTAGCCCATCTCGAAAGATTCAACAAGTCTTTCAACAAGCCCTAATCCGAGAAGCAGAGGAGCGTGCCTCTCAACTACAGGTCAATGCTTCACAGTCCGAGTGCCACCACAAGCAGGTGCCCCAGAAGGAGGGTTTGCGTTCGGATTCCGAAGCCCGGATGCTTGAAATCGTGGGTCATCTGGAGAACGAGCTCAACATTTCGGAAGACCCTTTCATTTTAGATGTAGTTACAGCCAAGTTACAAAGTGTACAGCAGTCATGGAGAAAAGCTGAAACACAGGCTCCTCCATCTCCATCTCAGTTAGGTGGTCAACAAAATCAGGTACAAGTTCCAATTTCTAAACCTAAAGTTATGTACAATCCCAGGGGAAATCCCTACTTGGAAGGAGATCCCAATCTGGGTTATAGTGTAGAGGATACTAGGCCTAGGAACAATGTTGCTGGTTCCACTTCTCACAAATCAGCTATGGAATCAGATACGGACCCTTCAAATAGCTTTCCTGTTCATAAGTCAAGTACTGGTCTGTCCCATTCTCAAAACAAGGATAATTATATATCTAACCAACACCGGCATCAAACCTCACTCCGAAATCAGGTTCACCCAACTCATTTGCATCAATTCAATTCCAAAAAAAGTGCTGGTCAGACTAAGCCTAAACCAAAAAACTGGGCTGCCCTTCTCCAGTCACAAAGCCCATCTCTGGAAATGAAATTGGATCATTTCCCAGACCTTCAGAGAGGGAAGGAGGCTCTGGTAAAAATAGATTTGGAGCTGACTGATGTGGGCAAGTGGAACAAATACTTGGTAGGCCACTTCCTAGATGGACAAATGGCCTATCCTCTCATACTTGCCTTTTTTTTTTTTTGGGTAAATTAGCTTGAAATTAAAAAGAGGTTAAGCGAATGTACAGCCTACAAGGAGCATACCCCAGGAGGAAAAGAAAAGGAAAAAACAAGAATGACAAAAGTGCGGTAACCATGCACAACCCGCATGGAAAGTAAGGTAAAGTAAATACGTAACCATGCACAACCCGCATGGAGAGTAAGGTAAAGTAATTACGTAACCATGCACAACCCGCATGGAGAGTAATATAGAGTGAATACATAACAAAATGCACTACTACCTGGCACAACCCGCCAGGCTAGGAAATAAAGTAAATACGGTGAATATGGTAGATAGTCATGGCCAACAAAGCCGCAAGATAACCAAGAACCTGATACCCCGAACTAGCCTAAAGCAGCATACCACCCACTTATCAGGAGTCAACTACTACAGAGGGACAGGAACAAGAAGAGATTCGCACTGGATAAGACGACATCCGACAAGGCTACTGCTGCTGCTCAGCACCCTGCACACCATGCCCATTCCAACCAGACTACTACTCCCTCAACCCAATCCCCTAGTCTCGCTAACAACTAAAAGAGGAACAGAAGAGAATCCACAAAAGTGGCCCCCTAACCGCCGGTGGACCAAGCTGCTCCTTTCGATCAGCGAAAACCACTAATCTAAACAAAAACAGCCTGCGAAGCTACCCCTATCGATCAATGAGAATCCACCAATCTAATCGATGACAACTCCGGCAGCTACTAAGCTCAATCAGACTCCATTCATAATCTAATCATCGGCAACCACAGCTGCTGCTACTGCGAGTCTACCCCTTAACTAGAACAAAGTCTAACTAATCAACAAGCCGCGACCACTACTACTATGCCCAACCTCCGGGCTAAAAGGTACAGGTTCAAGGGATATAAAAGCCATCAAAGAGCCCAAAACCCCCGATTTCAGTCCAACAGGTGACCGCCTATCGGAGGTCGCAAAAACTAACAGTGAACTGGCCCATAAGTCCAGCAACAAAATGATAGTGCAATATACAGTGCATTGCTTGACCAATATATCAATAAATCAATAAAATTACCCACCGCCCGGGCCATCCAGCCTGCGTACTTGCCCGGGCTGGCCTGCCATCGGGTGGCTGCTGCCTGCTACTGCTGCTGCCGGGAGCTGCTGCCGAGTCCCTGGCAGCACTGCTGCCTCCCCGCCCGAGCCACTCACGGGTGGCCTGCCCAGGCTGGCTTGCTGGCTGGTGCCCGGGCTGGCTGGTAGGGGGTTGGTGGGTTGCTAGGCTGGCCTCGCCAGGCTAGCTGTGGCTGGCCGCCCCACTGCGGCTGGAGATGGTGGCCGATGGCTGCTGATGAAGGCCGACGGCTGACTGGCCGGACAGATCAGGCCGGAGAGGGCCCTGACCGCCCGGGCTATAAGGAGAGCATTGGCCAGGCCTGGCCACTGAGGTACCCGACGCCAGGGCTGAATGAGCCCCACGGCGGCTGTGGGCCATGGCGGTTGCCAAGATGGCTGTGAAGTCCACAGCGGGGATGGGGATGAAAACAAAGACCAGTGGCTGAGCCACGGCGGTTGATTGAGCCACGGCAGTTGGTGTTCCAGAGCTCCATGAACCTTTGCTGTTCAGATCTGAACTTGTAGACCTCAGTGGTGACTTTGCTTTGCGGCCATGCCACTGTACGAGCACAATTGAAGCAGCAAAGTTATCTCCGGCAAGGCCTGGCAGAACAGTAACGAAGTGCTTCGATCCATGGGGTTCCGGACCCAAGGGTTGCCGGATGTAAGATGGGCGGAGGAGGAGAGACGCCCTAGAGAGGGAGGTTCCTTGCCCAAGCTGTAGCTGTGGACTGCTGCGGCTGTCCAGCTGGGTTGGTCGTTGAAGACGATGAACAGTGCCGCCTGACATGGTCAGCGCACTTCCAGATCTGGAATGGCCGGTGGGTGAAGTGGATGGAGATAAGGGCAACTCAGCCACGGCTGAGCTGCTGTACTGGCCAGGCTTGGACGGCCGGCTGTGGGTTGAATCGACCTTCGAAAGCCAGCTAAGGGCTGGCCGAGTGGAAGGGTTGGAGATGTTGATTCCCGATCTGGTATGTAGAGGGGCGGTGGAGGAGAACCCCTTTCGTGCGAGGGGCTCCCTTGCCCGAGGACAGCTGCTGCTGCCATTGGAGAGGGTGGCCGGCGAGGCTGGGTTGGGCTGGGTCAGACGCAGCTGACTGCTGCCGCCTGTAAGTGGCCGGATGGGAGCTTTCTCTCTCTAGGTTAGAGAGAAAAGCTCCCCCGATATTACCTTGCCTCTCATACTTGCCACTGCTAAGAATCAATGGAAAGACCATTTTGTGGCTGTGAAACCTGATGTAGCTGGCTTTTACCTGTTTGAATTCAAAGATGAACAATCCAAGATGCAAGTCCTTGAAGGGGGCCCCTACTTCTTTTCTCAAAAGTACCTAGTACTTAAGGATTGGCACAGAATGATGAAGCCTGCTAGAGAACAGCCTACTAAAATACCTGCCTGGGTGAAATTGCATGATCTACCATTGGAACTATGGAATCAAGAGTGCTTGAGTAGGGTAGCTAGTACTATTGGGAGACCTCTGCACGTTGATCAGGCCACTGCGAAGACTGCTAGACAGCCAGGTTTACAACAAACTAAATCTACAAAGGCTAGAATTTGCATTGAGGTCAGTGCTGAACAAGTACTCTCTGATGAAGTTCAAGTAGTAGTTGAAGGGGAGTCTGTGGTTATTCCTGTGGAGTATCAAGTCCTAACCCCAATGTGTACCATATGCCAGGTCTTTGGGCATCATACAAGTAAATGTGCTAGAGGAGCCTCTACCTCTTCTCCCCCACAACAACCTGCAGCTCAAGATTGGACTAGAGTAGGCAATGGTAAGCAAAAGGTTGGCTGTCAACAATCTGATCCAGAGCAGCTGAATACAATAGCTGTACATGCATCAATTGTGCCTCAACAATTACATAATCCAATTGCATCACCTGTCCTTGAAGAAGAGATTACTGATTCGGAGGAGGAGTTAGTTATAGAAGGAATAGTAAGCAGCAGTCCTCTCAAGCTCCAGAACCAACAAACTACCAAATCTATTGACCTTGTAGAAGTCATGGATAGCAGAATAGACTCATCCCCTCAGCTATTCCTAGGGATACAAGGGTGGCAGAACTGAACCAAACACTCTCCCCTAAGCCACCTGATCCTCATGAATCAGAGGTTCGGGAAAAAGCTCCAATTGAGGATCCCAAGGAGAACTTCCAGAAGGTTCTCTCCAAATCAGCTCAAAAAAAGATGAAGAAACTTGCAAGGGAGCAGCCTCGAAGCTCCCTATTTAGGAGAAGGAATTAGCTCATCCGTATCCTTTTGTCAGGGCAGTACTCTTAATACTTCCATCTTCTGCAGTTTTCATACTTAGTTCTGCTTTAATCTGTTTATGTCTTTGCTTCCTCTAAATATTGGTTTTTGGAATATTCGGGGTCTTAATGACCCAATCAAGCAAAAAGAGGTCAAATGTTTTGTGAATAATAACAATATTTCCCTTTTTGGTTTATTGGAGCATAAAATAAAGGAAGACAAGGCTGCTAGAATTCTGAAATTTATCTGCCCTCATTGGAGTTTTTTGGACAACTACCTCCAGGCTCCCCTTGGTAGAATTTTGGTGTGTTGGGACCCTAGTATACTAACTGTACAGGTTTTAGAACAGTCTGAACAGTTCATTCATTGTGAAGTGCACTCTAAGTGTGGGGGTGCCCCTTTTTTGGCCACGTTTGTGTATGGCGCTACCAACTATCTGAACAGGCAAGCCTTGTGGTCTAGTCTGTATCATTTGAATTCAGCCTTCCCTTGGATAGTTTTGGGGGATTTTAATGCCATTAGGATTCCAAGCGAGAAACATGGGGGCACATCGCTCTGGCCTCCGCATATGAATGAGTTTAACCAATGTCTCTATTCCATTGAGTTGGATGATCTTAGGTATTCAGGCTGTTTCCTCACCTGGACCAATAGACAAGACCCATCTCATTTTGTCAGTTCAAAGTTGGATAGAGTCCTTGTTAATGAACATTGGATGAAAGCATTTACCAGGTCTTCTGCCCATTTTCACACTGCTGGGATCTCTGATCACTCTCCAGCCATTGTGACCATCATTCCTGGACCTAAGAAGGCTATTAAACCCTTCAAGTTTTTTGATTTTCTAGCGGACCATCCTCAGTTCTTAAATATAGTTCAAAGAATCTGGAGGAGAGTGGTTATTGGGAATCCCATGTTCTGTGTGTGTGAAAAGCTCAAGTTGTTGCAATCTGAGTTTAAACAGCTAAACACTAGAGAATATAGTGACATTTCTAGAAGGGTTGCTGAATCCAAGCAAACCCTTGAATCTTTGCAAAAGGATATGAGCTCTCATTGGGCTAATCCTTCTGTCATAAGCCAAGAGAGAGTGGTCCACAGGCTTCTATTATCATTACTTAGAGTTGAGGAAAGTTTAGCTAAGCAAAAGTCCAGGATCTAGTGGCTTAAACTTGGTGATCAGTGCACTACCTTCTTCTTCAAATCAGTGAGTAACACTAGGAATAAAAGTAAACTCAGCAGTCTGGTCTTAGAAAGATGGGACCCTCACTCATGATATTGAGGTTATTAAATCTACTTTTGTTAATTGTTACAATACCCTACTGGGGACAGCCCATTCTTCTCCTTATTTGGGTCAATCAAGAGTCCATCAGGTGGTTCGGAAGAGATTAACAGTCAGCCAGAGGACTGACATGATTTCTGAGGTTACTGATATGGAAATCAGGGATACCTTCTGGGCTCTTAATCCTTCCAAAGCTCCTGGTCCTGATGGCTATAACGCGGGGTTTTTCAAAAAGGCTTGGCCTATCATTGGTCACGAAGTCACATCAGCTGTTAAGTCTTTCTTTAGGTCTGGAAAATTGCTCAAAAAGGTCAATTCCACTATTGTTGCCCTTGTTCCTAAAGTCCCTAATCCGTCAAAGGTTGGGGATTTTAGGCCCATTTCCTGTTGTAATACGGTTTACAAGTGCATATCTAGGATTCTTGCTAGAAGAATACAAGCGGTCCTCCCAATGTTAATTGACCCTGTTCAATCAGGTTTTGTGAAGGGGAGAAGGATCGCTGATAATATTTTCCTCACTCAGGAGCTTATGAGAGGATATCACAAATCTTCTCCATCTCCCAGATGTGCATTGAAAGTAGATATTATGAAGGCTTATGATAATGTAAGATGGGAATTCCTTTGGGATGTTCTGTCCGCCATGAATTTTCATCCTACAATGATCAATTGGTTACATGCATGTGTTACTACTGCTAATTACTCCCTTAGTATAAATGGTGAAGTCACCGGTTTCATTGTAGGGAAGAAGGGTCTCAGACAAGGTGACCCTCTATCCTCCTATCTCTTTGTGATTGTCATGGAAGTTCTCACCTGCCTTCTTAGGGAGAAGTCCCTCCTTCCTGATTTCCACTTTCATTGGAGATGTGGAAGAAATCAGCTTATCAACCTTTGCTTTGCTGATGATTTAATGATTTTTTGTAAAGGGGAAGTGTCCTCTGTTAGCATATACAGGAGGCACTCTCTGAGTTTCAAGCCCTGTCTGGACTTTCTCCTAGCCCTGGGAAGAGTAGCGTTTACTTTTCTGGGGTTAACACGACCACTAGGCTGGCCATTTTAGATGTCCTGAAATTTAACGAAGGTTCTCTCCCTGTTAGATATCTCGGAGTTCCCCTCCTTTCTACCAAACTCAAAGCTGTTGATTGTCAGAGTTTGGTAGATCGGATAACAGCCAAAACTAAGTCCTGGATCAATCGGGATCTTACATATGCTGGAAGGGTCCGATTAATTCAAAATGTTCTCTTCTCCATTCAAACCTATTGGTCATCCTTGTTTATCATCCCCAAAAAGGTGATTAAGGAAGTTGAATCAATTCTTAGGGCATTTCTTTGGACAGGACCTGACCTTAAAAAATCTGGTGCCAAGGTCTCTTGGGAACATCTTTGTTCTCCAAAACAAGAGGGAGGTTTAGGATTCAAGTCCATGCAAATTTGGAATCAGGCAGCCATTGCCAAGCACATTTGGTGCATTATCTATGGAGGAGAGCAGTCTATGTGGTGTCAGTGGGTCAAATCTTACTTAATCAAAGGGAACAATTTCTGGAATCTGAGGATTCCGGGCGACTGCTCTTGGGTTTGGAGGAAGCTGCTGTATCTTAGACCCAAGGTGCAACCTTATTTTTTTAGTGTGATTGGTAATGGTCAATCTACTTCATTGTGGTATGATAACTGGCATCCCTTGGGCCCATTAATGGCCAAATTTGGCTCTAGAATTACCCTTGATTCAGGACTACCAAAAGAGGCTACCGTGTCTCACATAATTCATAATTCTAGGTGGGCCTTCCCCATTACTCAAACTATAGAGCTTAATGAGATTAGGAGTACTCTGCCTATACTTTTACCTTCCAGAGTGAATGAGAATGACCAGTTCAGATGGTCCCTCACCCCAAATGGTCAATTCACGATCTCCTCCCTTTGGGACAAATTAAGATCTCCCTTTCCCAAAGTATTGTGGCACAAATTGGTGTGGTTTTCTGGTCGCATTCCCAAGTGTAGCTTTATCTCCTGGCTGGCTATTCAGAACAGGCTTTCTACAGCAGATAGACTTGTTTCCTTTGGTCTCCCAATTCCAACACAATGTAGTTTTTGCCAGGAAAATGAAAGCCATGACCACCTCTACTTTAATTGCTCATTCTCTAAGCTAGTCTGGGGTTCTATTCAGTCCAAGCTTCATGTTTCTTGGTCCTCTAGACCTTGGGCCGATTGGGTCTCCCTTCTCACAAATGCTAAAGGCAAATCTCTCCAGACTGTTATCACCAAACTGGGTTTTACTAGTACAGTCTATCATGTGTGGATTGAAAGGAATATGAGGAAATTCCAGGGGAGTCCATCTACTTGGGAGGTAGTTGTGCATAAAATTTGTTCAATGGTGAGAGCAAGGATTCTATCCTTAACCAATCTACCTCAAATTCAAGCAGAACAGGTTGTTAATGAATGGCATTATGCTGGAAGTTAACTGTTCATTTTGTTACATATATAACTCATGCTTATTTGTATTCAGAAGGGGGGATTTCTAACCTTCCCCTAGCTACATTAATCCTTCATTTTCAGGAGAGCAGGTATAATCAGAAAGGGTCAGCTGTCACTGTGACTGGTCCATTCAGCTCCTACTTGCAGGCATTCTATTACTTCTATGTATTCAGGTAGTTACCTTACTCCCTGTAGATTGAATTTCTATTTCTTAATCCTTTTTTTTTGGGTAATTTAGCTTGAAATTAAAAAAGGTTAATCGAATGTACAGCCTACAAGGGGCATACCCCAGGAGGAAAAGAAAGGAAAAAAAAAAAAAGAATGATAAAAGTACAGTAACCATGCACAACCCGCATGGAGAGTAAAATAAAGTGACATAACCATGAAATGTACTGATATGAAATTGAACTATTCCTGGCACAACCCGCCAGGCTAGGAAATAAAGTAAATGAAGTAGATAGTCATGGTCAACGTGGACCACATGAAAACCAACGCTGAGGAGAGATCCTCCTCCTCCTAGGTTGGGCTAAGAAAATCAAGACCCGAGACATCCATCACCCCAAAGCAAGCATAATACCCGCTCAACAGAAGTCAACTACTACAGAGGAACTCGGGCAGAGAGAGGCTCGACCAGGGGATGACGGCATCCGACAAGGCTACCCTGCTAAGTACCCTGCACACCACGCCCATTCCACCCTGACTACTACATCCTCGCCCAAATCCCCTAGGCTCGCTAACGACTCAAAGCGGAACAGAAAGAGAGGCCACCAAAAGTAGCCACTCGAACCTCAAGTGGACCAATCTGCTCTTTTCGATCAGTGCAACCACCAAACCTAATAAGAAACAGACTGCAAAGCAACCCCTTTCAATCAGTGAGGAACCACCAATCTAGTCAATGACTGCTCCGGCAACTACCTTGCTCAATCAAACTCCATCCATAATCTAATCATCGGCTCCTACAGCTGCTGCTACTGCGGGCTACCCCTAACTAGGATAGAGTCTAATCTAATCAATAATAGCCACGACCACAAGAATACTACACTCGACCTCAGAGCAAAAACGCTGGTTCTAGGGATATAAAAGGCTCGACAACGAGCCCGACCCCCGATTTCAGTCCAACAGATGACCGCCTATCGGGGGTTGCCAAAACTATCAGTAAACTGGCCCATAAGTCCAGCAACAAGATAAATGCAAAAACTGTACATAGCATGACTGAATATTAAAATGCCCCACTGCCCGGGCCACCCAGCCGGCTTACCTGCCCGGGCTGGCCTGCCATCGGGCGGCTGCTGCCTGCTGCTTGGCCCGGGCTGCTCGCTCGGCTGTTGACGCCCTGACTGGCCCGATGACTAGGGCCAGTGCCCGAGCCGTACAGGAGGTGGCTGCACCTGCGACAGCCGGCGGCTGTTGAGCCCAAAAGTGCCTGGTCGCTGCTGTACCGACCAACGACCTGTGGATCTGAAAACTTTGATCGACCATGACCGGCGGCCATGGCTGTTGGGGCTACCCACCTCCGACCATGGACGAACCCTCCTCCGTTCGAGGGGCAAAACCATGGCTGGTAGACCCACGGCTAAGCCCCACGGCGGCGGGGCTGGGAATGGGTTCCCACGTCGGAGAGAACCCACGGCTTGGAGTTGTGCCCCACGGCGGCTAATCCCCACGGCGGCGGCGGGGCTGGTCCCACGGCGACTGCATCGCCCTGGCTGTGATTGGCCATTAATGGCAGTTGTACGTTCAGATCTGCCCGGTGCAGATCCCAATAAAGTTGCCCACCGGTTCACGGCGAGGTTGAGGTTGGAGACCACGCCTACGGCTGTTGAGCCACGGCGACTGGACCAGTGTGAGGTCGACCGAACCAGACCAGAAATCTGGCCGGAGCGGCGGAGGGCGGTGGAGGAGAGACAGCCCGAGGCTGTCGGCTGTGGAGGGCGGTGGAGGAGAGACTCTCTAAGGAGAGAGGATCCCTTGCCCGGATGACTCCATGTTGCTGCTACTGCTGGCCGGAGGAGGAGCCGGCTGGATTGGAGGGAGCTTTCTCTCTCTAGGCTAGAGAGAGAAGCTCCCAGAATTTCTATCGCTATTTTTCTATTTCTTAATCCTTGAGTGATCTTACCATACTGTGGAAACCTTTGTCAGTTGTGCGCTAGAGCCTCATCCTTCCTTGTGAGTGGAGGTAATAAATAGCGGGGGAATCATGAGAGGTACAGGCGAGGGAGAATAGGGGTCCCTTGCTCTTGGTAGTGGAAAAGAGAGTGGGAGTTGTGAGTTTTCTAGGGAGTAGAAGGGTGAGATCTATACCTACCAAGGGCACTTTCTAGGGAGTAGAAGGGTGAGATTTGCCCAGTCCTGTGATTAAACAGTTCTAGCTACTTGTCTATGAACTGAGTTCTCAATGTGTCTTGGAGCAGTGTGGCTCCATCTGTATTTAGTTGGATGCAGCTGTCCCATGAGGAGCAGCCCAGACATAGCTGCTGGTGGTTCAGTAGCTGTGGTTCAGGAGTTGGTTCAACAGCTTTGATAGTGGCTGAACTGAGTTTGATAGTGGCTGAACTGAACTGTGATGCTGAACTGTGTTGCATAATCAGATTATTCTGAAATTTTTTTGCTTCTGATTTACTAAGGCTCAGTTCTGCTCTGTCATTTCTGGTTCTGAACTATGTGCTGAACTGTGTACTAAACTGTGTTGCACAATCAGATTGTTTTGAATTGTGTTGCACAATCAGTTGGTTCTGTTCTGATTTACTACCTTCTTTTGTATTGTATGTTTGAAGTTTGAAAGGTTGAAAGTTTCATTTGTAATATTCGCCTAACCAATAGGGGCTGTCATTGGGATCTCCCTTCGCAGAGGGGGACGTCCTCTGCTTTTGCTTCATTTTGCTTTGTTCCATGTTGTTTCAAGTAGAAGTTGCTGTTTTCATTTGCTGCTGCTGCTTGCCGTTGCTGTTGCTGTTGGTAGCAGCTGTTGGCTCCTCAATTGGGCTGTTAGCAGCAGCTGTTGTAACCTATGGTTGCTGCTCTGCTGCTTCTGTGGGTGCTGTTGTAACCTATGGTTACCTGTTATTGCTACTACTGCTCTGTCTTCTGTTGCTGCCATCACTGGACTGATAAGTCATGGCAGCAGTCACTGGCCAGTTGCTGCTTTGGAATCTTCACAAATCTAGTGGAGAACAAGTGCAAGATTAGTGCACAAAGTAGTTATACACCTGTTGCTGATTCTGCATGCTGAGTTCTGAACCTGTTTTGATCAAGTTCTGAACCTGTTTTGGACATTGTATTTGGATACTCTGCATATTGATGCTATGCTCAAATGAAGTCCCATACTTGTATTTGGTCAAGTTTTCTTGTAATTAGTCCAGTCATTTTGATTGGTATAAGGTTTATAAACTTTGTAATGTCCTGCATTGGCGTTGTTTTCCTTCCCTCT
The DNA here is from genome assembly GCA_018127125.1 of Rhododendron griersonianum. Taxonomy (NCBI): domain Eukaryota; kingdom Viridiplantae; phylum Streptophyta; class Magnoliopsida; order Ericales; family Ericaceae; genus Rhododendron; species Rhododendron griersonianum. Next base: position 16,092,994 of record CM030799.1, on the reverse strand, counting down.
TCCAGATGGATTGGAAACACTGCATGTTAGTTATCTCATGTAGCCACTTGGCTTAGGTAATTTTTTACTTTCTCTTTTTCTTTTCTTTTCCTCCTGGGGTATGCCCCTTGTAGGCTGTATATTCGTTTAGCCTCTTTTAATTTCAAGCTGTTTTACCCAAAAAAAAAAAAACATGATATTTGCCTATAATCCCCAACCTTTGAAGGATTGGGAACCTTAGGCACAAGAGCAACTAGCGTTGCATTGGCTTTCTTTAGCAATTGGCCAGATCTAAAGAAAGACTTGACAGCAGAGGTGACCTCATGACCAATCACAGGCCAAGCCTTATGAAAGAAGGTAGCATTATTATATCCATCAGGTCCGGGGGCTTTCTGAGGGTTAATGGACCAGAAGATGTCCTTAACTTCTTTGTCAGTGACTCCCACTACCTTATCTAGCCTCTGAGACTCTGACAGTTTCCTAGTGATGAGCTGTTGGACCCTAGATGATCCAGCATAGTTGCTTTGGTGTAGTAATGGATAAAAGATCCCTTGATCAGCTCAATATCCTGTGTGGTATTACCATCTTCCAAGACCAAGCTAGTAATCCTAGTTCTATTTCTGGAATTACTAATTGATTTGAAGAAAAAGGAAGTACATTGGTCCCCCAGTTTCAACCATTGAACTCTTGATTTTTGTCTGGCAAAGCTCTCCTAAGCTCTAGCAAGGATAAGGTATTGTTTGCATAATACCTTTTCAGCAGCTTGATTTGCTATGTCACTAGGGTCTGAGGCAAGGGCATTTTGAATATCATCCAACTGTTGTCTGGTAGAGGCAACTCTGGATGATAGATCACTGAATTCTTTGGTATTCAACTGTTTTAGATCCTTTTGTAGGATCTTCAACTTTTCACAGACACAATACATGGGATTACCTATGATCACCCTCCTCCAGACACTCTGAACAATGTTCATAAAGTTAGGATGGTCTGCTAGAAAATTAAAGAATCTAAAGGGTCTAGATTTGGGAGGGGTGATGGGGGCCAATGCCACGACTGCAGGGGAGTGGTCTGATGCTCCAGGATTTAGGAAATGAGCACTAGAGCAACATAGAGTTTTGATCCAACTCTCATTGACTAGGACCCTGTCCAATTTGGTGCTAATGTGGGATACACCAACTTGTTTATTAGACCAAGTAAACTGATTTCCAGTGTATTTAAGGTCAACTAGCTCTACAGATTGGAGGCAAATATTAATATCATCCATCCAAGGAAGCCAGTGATTATCCCCTCCCACTTTCTCAGATGGTGATCTGATGGCATTGAAGTCACCAAGAACTACCCAAGGGGAGGCAAGAGCAGTTGTTTGCAGGTCACGCCAAAGTGACTGCCTTTCAAGATGGCAATTATCCCCATATACAAATGTAGCTGCAAATGAGTAATTGCCATCACAAGATTGTACATTGCAATGTATGAATTGGTTTGATTGGGAAACTAGTTGGACATTAAAGTAGGAGGGGTTCCAGCATACCAAAATTCTGCCCAAAGGGGAATGGGTATAGTTACTAATAAATCTCCATTGAGGTAAGATAAGACTAACAATTCTAGAGACCTTTGGTTCTTTAACTTTGTGTTCAATTATCCCCACAAGGGACAACTTATTTTTTTTTTGGGGTAAAATAGCATGAAATAGAAAAAGGATAACCGAATATACAGCCTACAAGGGGCATACCCCAGGAGGAAAGAAAAAGAAAACAAAAAAGATAAAGAAAATTGATAACGCCAAATGGCTACAAGGTTTTGATGAGAAACTATGTTTCCGATCCATCTAGAAGAGGGAAAAGAAACATAGCCAACTGCTTGTTAAGATGATAAAAATTTCAGAACTGATAAAACATTTCAGCATACCAACTGGTTACTGAACATGTCTATACAAAAGATTAGATTACACTGAGGTTCACTTGGGACCTTAACACACCCAGATTGGGAGCTTCAGAACTTCAGTACTTAAGCTTGACTTTACTTCTTAACTTCAGAACTTGAGCTTGGACTAACTAGCACTAGGCATATCAGAACTTGGAAACCAGCTTCAATCCATCAGCTACCACATTCTGGAGTTGACACCTGCTGGATTGCCAATACAGTGATGGAGCTTCTGAAATTCTGAAGCTTCCAAACAGCCCATCAACATTACAGTCAGCAGATTCTGATCCTTAGGTGACAACACAGGAATCCATGACAGATAGTATACTATACAATACTAAAACAAATACAAAACTATACAGAGGACGTCCCCCTCTGTGAAGGGAGATCCCATTGACAGCCCCGATGGTTAGGCATAACTGAAAACAAAACCTGCTACAGCCAACTGAACAGCCACAACAGGTTCAGAAAATATGCAGGACAGCCAAAACAGGTTCAGATCAAGCTCATTCTCCATTACAACTTCTGAACCTGTTTTGGAACTAGTTACATAACTAGCACCAGTTACAATGCAGAACATATCAACAGAACAACACCAGCCACAAGGGTACATTGATCAGGCATTCAAAACTGATGCAGCTAGGTTTCTGACTTGGGGATACAACATGGAGTAGCAGTAAGATAGCAGTAACATGCATATGCACATGCATAGCAGTAAGATAGCTACCTCAAGCAGTAAGATAGCAGAGCCCTCACAAAGATTAAAATATACTCACACCTAATCTGGCTGGGCAACAGAACCCCAGCAGAACAGAACAGTTCAGGAATGTAGAGTGTGATGCAATGCAGAGGAAGTCCCCCTCTGCGAAGGGAGATCCCACGACAGCCCCTAATGGTTAGGCCAATGTACTGAGGAGCAACAGAAAATGCACTACACAATAATCCAATGCTCCATCACAACAACTAACAGTTTGCTCTGCAGAACTGAGGAGCAGCAGAAAATGCATCACAAAGATAGCATGAAGGGTTTTCTTAAGGTACCAAGAATTACCTCCTCTCCCTTACACACGTTCAGAAAATAATAGCAGTGCCCTGAATGGAAAGCCTTTTCTGTACAATAACTGAACAAAAACTGAATAATATTGAACTAGTTCTCACAACTGCTAGCTCTCACATAGCACCATGACAAATGCACCATAAATGCAGAACAGATCAGTTCATTAGCCACTAAACACTGATGGTGCATTTGTCAAACACTGATGGTGCATCAGTTCAGTAGCCACTGCTACAACATGTAGTGCCAACCAAGATTAAGGTAACTACCTGAATAATAGAAGTAAATATTGGTGCCTCTTGTTGAAGCATGGTGATCTGCTTCTGTGACTCTCACTGTAATCCCCTGAATGGAAAGTCTTTGCTGAGTTCCTGTGACCTGTCCTCAGGGACAATTCTGGACCAAGTTAGATCAAGGGGAAACCCCTTGATGTTTAAGCTGCATGTGTTATCATGTGAGTATATGGGTAATCTCATTCTAACTTATTACTGAGAATGTTAATCATGAATATTCCACATAGATAATAAATGAGAAGGCCCCTTGAACTTAGACAGTGACAACAACCTACACCTTACTTCATTTGAAATTTTTTGAGCAACCACTCCAGGAGGGCAATTAATGTTCTGGAATTTCCTGTGGTTTCTCTCTATCCATAATTGGTGTACATAGGTTGTGAAGACAAGTTTAGCAATTGTAATGGCCAGAGCCTTGCCTTGGACAGAGGACAGCCTGCTCACCCATTGCTGCATGGATGTAAGCCCTGTCATGTGAGGGGTCTTTGGGGATAAGATGCCTCTAATTTGTGTAGCCATGGGGCAATCAAAAAAGAGGTGCTCATGGGACTCTACTCCCAAACAAAGGCTGCATATGGAAGCAGCTTTCATTCCAAACATGACTAGTCTGTCTTCTGTAGATAATCTGTTTAGGATAGCCATCCATGAGATCACACTACATCTAGGGATGTGTCCTGAGAACCATACCACTTTATGCCAAGTGATAGCAGGAAAATGTATCCTTAATTGATCCCACAGGGATGAGATGGTGAACTTACCAGATGCATTGAGATTCCATATGCATCTATCCCCAGTGGAAGCATTGATGGGGACAGCTTGTAATTCTGATCTCACTTCATTGAGATCAGGAGTTTGGGTCAGTGGGAAGGCCCACTGATTGTCTCTGATGACAGACTGCACAGTGGAATCCTTGTGCAGACCAGAATCTAAGGTAATTCTAGGCCCATATTTAGGCAATAAGGGCCCTAGGGGATGCCAGTTATCAAACCACAAAGATGTCAAGTGGCCATCCCCTATTTTATATGTAATGTGTGATTGGATGAGTGGTCTAATGTTAAGAATTTTCCTCCATACCCAAGAGGGATTGCTTGGAGTTTTAACACTCCAAAAGCTCTTACCTTTAAGTAGGTAAGACTTCACCCATTGGCACCACATAGATTGCTCCCCTCCCGAAATAAGGAACCAAATATGTTTGGCGACTGCTGCCTTGTTCCAGACCTCCATGGATTTAAACCCTAACCCTCCTTCCTTAACAGGAGAACAAAGATGTTCCCAAGAGACTTTTGCCCCCGTCTTCTTAAGATCGGGGCCAGACCAAAAGAATGCTCTAAGAATTGATTCCACCTCCTTAATTACCTTCTTAGGGATGATGAAGAGAGATGACCAATAGGTTTGCATTGAGAACAGTATTGACTTTATTAATTGAATCCTCCCAGCATAGGACAAGTACCTATGTGTCCATGATTTAGTCTTGGCCAAAATTCTGTCAACCATTACTTTACAATCAGAGTGTTTTAGTTTGGTGGACAGCAGGGGTACCCCCAAGTACCTAACAGGCAAAGACCCCTCCTGGAAGCCTAGGATATCTAATATGGATGCCTTGGTGGGAGGGCTAACACCAGAGAAAAAGATGCTGCTCTTAGAAGGGCTTGGTGAAAGCCCAGACAACTTCTCAAATTCAGTTAAAGAATTCTAGATATGATTAATGGAGGCAACTTCACCTTTGCAAAAGATCATAAGATCATCTGCAAAGCAAAGATTGACAAGTTTGGTCGTTCCACATTTCCAGTGGAAGTTAAAATCAGGTTGGGAGGATTTCTCCTTAAGAATGCAAGTTAACACCTCCATAGCTATCACAAAAAGGTAAGAAGATAGTGGATCACCTTGTCTTAAACCTTTTTGCCCAGGAATGTACCCTATTGCTTCCCCATTAAAACACAAGGAGTAATTAGCTGTAGACACACAAGCTTTCAACCATTGGATCATCTTAGGGTGGAAATGCATTGAAGCCAGGACATCCCAAAGGAATTCCCACCTGACATTATCATAAGCCTTCATTATGTCCACTTTCATGGCACACCTAGGGGATGAGGAATGTTTGTGATAACCTCTCATCAATTCCTGAGTAAGGAATATGTTATCAGCTATCCTCCTACCCTAGACAAAGCCAGATTGAGCAGGATCAATAAGGAAAGGGAGAACAGGTCTGATTTTGTTGGCTAGTATTTTAGCTATACATTTATATATCACATTACAGCATGAGATGGGCCTGTAATCTCCTACCTTAGAGGGATTGGGGACTTTAGGCACCAAAGCAACTATGGTAGCATTGGCCTTCTTCAAAAGTTGGCCAGACCTGAAGAACAGTTTGACAGCTGAGGTCACTTCATGGCCTATGACAGGCCAAGCTCTATGGAAGAAGAAGGCATTATAGCCATCTGGCCCAGGAGCTTTTTGAGGATTAAGAGACCAAAAGGTGTCCTTGATCTCTTTATCAGTTACCCCCATCACCATTTGCATACTCTGGGAGGGGGAGAGCTTCCTGGTTATAAGCTGTTGCACCCTAGAGGAACCAGAGTAATCAGTCAAATGTTTGGTGCCTAACAAATTAGTGTAGTAGTTGATGAATGTGTGCTTAATCAACTCTAAGTTTTGGGAGACAGACCCATCTTCTAGAACCAAGCTAGAAATTCTATTCCTATTCCTTGAATTGGTAATGGACTTGAAAAAAAAGGAGGAACATTGATCCCCCAACTTTAGCCATTGAATTCTTGATTTTTGTTTAGCAAAATTTTCTTCTGCCCTGGCATACACTAAATACTGCTTGCACAGTTCCTTTTCAATGGCTTGTTTAGTAGAGTCACTAGGGTCAGAGCCTAGTTCTCTTTGGATAACTTCTAATTGTTGTTTACAGGAGGCCACTCTTGAAGAAAGATCACTAAACTCATTTGTGTTTAGTTTTTTAAGGTCCTCCTGCAATTGCTTAAGTTTTTGACAAACACAGAACATTGGATTTCCAATGATTATCCTCCTCCAGACCTGCTGAACAGTGTCAAGGAATTTTGGGTGCTCTGCTAAAAAGTTAAAAAACCTAAAAGGTCTTTTCTTTGTAGGTGAGGCAGTTGTTAAATAAACAACTGCAGGGGAGTGATCAGATACACCAGGGCTGAGAAAATGTGCATTGGACCAGCAGAAATCTTTGACCCAACTCTCATTAACTAGAACCCTATCAAGCTTGGAACTTATATGAGCATCTCCCAGTTGTTTATTAGACCAAGTGTACTGGCAACCAGTATACCTGAGATCAAGTAATTCAGTTGATTGGATACAAGAATTGAATTCCTCCATCCAGGGCAACCAACTTCTGTCCCCACCTACTTTTTCAAGGGGAGACCTCAGAGCATTGAAGTCACCTAACACTACCCAAGGGGTAACTACACAAAGCTGTTGCAATTAGACAACTTATTGTTCTGTACCCATTTCTTAACCTCTTGTTGCTTCAGAGGGTCATTTAGACCTCTAACATTCCAAATTCCAAAATGCAATGGTTTGCTAATCATTAATACAAAAGAGTAAATATAACCACAATGAGCTGCAACTATTAAGATTAAGAGTGATGCACAAGATGAGCATTATTTATATAATTGTGGACAAAAAGAGGTGGGAAAGTTACTTCCTTTTCTTATGTGAGGAGCCTTTGGATTGACTCCTATTTCTGCCATTGTGACTAGCCTTCTTGGAACCTCCCAACAGCAGCTTGACATCAGGGATACCATGTTTGACATCAGGTGGTTTCCCCTGTTTCTCATCACCAACTGGATGCTGATCATCAGACATGGTGCTAGTATCAGACCTTGCAACCATTGAGTCCTTGTTAGCTGCCTCAATGGACACCACTGAGCTTACCACACTCTCTAGTACTTCCAGAAGTTCTACATCAGGGTCATCAGAATCTTCAGTATCTTCAGTATGCTCCCCTAACTTGGATTGGACAAGAGGAGAGGCTTCTGACAGGACAAGAGGTAGAGGGCTTTGGTGGGGGTGAACATTCTTGACTAGGGAGGATTGTTCTACTGCTTTCTGTTTACCATGTTTTACAACCTGCCATTCCAATTGACTGGGGGGGGGTACAACAGCTTGCTTGCTACATTTGGATGTAGCATGACCAAAAACATGGCATTGATCTCAATTGTGGTATGATAACTGGGCTAGACCTCTGACAATGGTGATTTCTGACTAGACTGAGGCTATTCTCGTTGCACAGTGATCGTTTATTATGGGCGACGGTACTGTCTCCTTCGTGGAGGGTTTGGGCCTCAAAGCCCTGGACTCAAACGAAATCCGGAGGAAGCACAGAGAAATGGGCAACCCATTAATCTCGGATTCAACATCTTCTCAACAAAGTCTGGGCTCCGATCCAGTAAACCCTAATTTCACAAAACAGCGGTCTATGTTCTCAGATAACTCTCAATCAAAGAATCCATTCCCGGGGATCTCTTCTCCTGGGGTTGGAAATTGTAACCCTAAATCGGGTACAGCAAGGAAGAGTCTTGAGGAAGGTCTGTTCATGAAAGCGGAGGATGAAGCCAAGCGTGGCTCTTTGATTCGAGATGCTGCTCCTTCTTCATCTCCAGCAGTGTATGGAGAGTTCAGCCCTAGTTCGTCCAAACATACTAGCCCATCACGTAAACTACAGCAAGTCTTCGAACAGGCGTTAATCCGGGAAGCGGAGGAGCGAGCCAACCATCCACAGGTACCAATTCCTGTTCCTAACCCTAAAATTTTATACAATACCAGGGGGCAACCTTATGTGGAGGGGGACCCCAATCTGGGGTATCCTATTGAGGATACTAGACCTAGGCGTCCACCACAAAGTCTTGAAATCTTAGCCCAAATCGACCGTCAACACCGAGAGCATCAATCTCTCGGACCGATTCCTCAGCAACATCAGTTATCTACCCAAGTTCATACTCATACACAAAATCCCAATCCTAAACTCGGAGTGGGTACCAATTCCTCTCTACGAGAGCCCTCTGTCCCTTCTAAAGCTCACCAGACCAATCCAAAATTGAATAATGGTCAGGGTAAATCTAAGCCTAGGAATTGGGCTTCGTTACTTCAGTCTCAAGGTCCCTCTTTGGACAAGAAGCTCGAATATTTTCCTGATCTTCAGAGAGGTAAGGAGGCTATGGTTGAAATTTTTTTTTTTTGGGTAAATCAGCTTTAAAATTAAAAAAAGAAAACCAGATATACAGCCTACAAGGGGCATACCCCAGGAGGAAAACAAAACAAAGAAATATGGAAACAAAACAAAAGGGGATAACATTCCATACCTATAGATAACATACTGAATAGATGGAAACAAAACAAAAGGGTATACATTGTTTCCTATCCATCTACAAAAAGGGGAATAACATTCCCTACCACTGTGCAAGAACAGGTTCAGAACAGCAAACTTGTCATGGCCAGCTGCAAGAACAGGTTCAGAACATTCAGCCATGAACTGGCTGTGCTCTCTAATGCAAAACTTGTCACTTCTGAACACAGATTCCATCACATCACATCAGCTGTGGCCCTTCAGAACAGCACAGAACAGCAGAGTATAACAGGAGTACCAACTTGAGACCACCAACTGATCTTGAGGCTTGTACCAACTTGAGACCAACACCAGCAGATTTCAGAACATTCAGCTGGATCAGAACTTGCACAGCTCAAATCTGGTCAATTTCAGAACTTGACCAGCAAACAGGAACAGCTCTAGACTTGACCAATTTGCTGGGGTAGGTTCAGCCTAGGTTCAGCAGCAGCAGCTTAGTGAAGTTCAGAAGGTAGCCATTCTGGTTTACAAAAGACTGATTACATATGGTGATTCCTTTTACTGATTTCCCATGGACAGCCCCCAATGGGTAGGACAAAACAAAACAGTACAACTGTTCTTAAACAATTACAACACAGTACCCATTCTTTCTCATTTACATCCTGTGAAAGCAGGTGACACATTGCAGAGGAATTCCCCCTCTGCGAAGGGAGATCCCAAAGACAGCCCCTATTTTTTTTTGGGTAATTTAGCTTGAAATTAAAAAAGGTTAATCGAATGTACAGCCTACAAGGGGCATACCCCAGGAGGAAAAGAAAAGAAAAAAAAACAAGAGTGATAAAAGTACGGTAACCATGCACAACCCGCATGGAGAGTAAAATAAAGTGACATATGTGATACAAATGGATCTGAAAAGAACCATGAAATGTACTGAAATGAAATTGAGCTATTCCTGGCACAACCCGCCAGGCTAGGAAATAAGATAATTGAAGTAGATAGTCATGGTCAACATGGACCACATGATAACCAGCGCTGAGGAGAGATCCTCCTCCTCCTAGGCTGGGCTAAGAAAACCAAGACCCGAGGCTTCCATCACCCCAAAGCAAGTATAATATCCGCTCAACAAAAGTCAACTACTACAGAGGAACTCGGACTGAGAGAGGCTCGACCAGGGGATGACGGCATCCGACAAGGCTACCCTGCTAAGTACCCTGCACACCACACCCATTCCACCCTGACTACTACAACCTCGCCCAAATCCCCTAGGCTCGCTAACGACTCAAAGTGGAACAGAAAGAGAGGCCACCAAAAGTAGCCACTCGAACCTCAAGTGGACCAAGCTGCTCTTTTCGATCAGTGCAAACCACCAAATCTAATCAGAAACAGACTGCAAAGCAACCCCTTTCGATCAGTGAGGATCCACCAATCTAGTCAATGACAGCTCCGGCAACTACCCTGCTCAATAAAACTCCAACCATAATCTAATCATCGGCTCCTGCAGCTGCTGCAACTGCAGGCTACCCCTAACTAGGAAGGAGTTCAATCTAATCAAAAATAGCTACGACCACATGAATACTACACTCAACCTTAGAGCAAAAAAAACTGGTTCTAGGGATATAAAAGGCTCGATCATAAGCCCGACCCCCGATTTCAGTCCAACAGATGACCGCCTATCGGGGGTTAATAACACCATCAGACAGGCCCGTGCGTCCAGCAACAGATTGACAATAAACCAATATTGGACTTGGAATTATGTTTGGAATCCGTATAAACCAATATTGACAATAAACCAAGACAGCCCCTATTGGTTAGGCAGGCAACTAAGTAGCTACACTACTACCCAATGCTGATAATAGAAGCAAAACCAGCTAAGGATCAGAACAACAGGGGTATGCAGCTAGGTATCTGAACTTTAAGTACATTTCAAAACTGTATGCAGCTACATATGGTGATTCCTTTTACTGATATCTGAACCTTAAGTACATTTCAAAACTGTTGCAGCTAGGTTCTGACTTGGGAACATAGAACCAAGCTGCTATGAGATACAGCAATCAACAAGCCAGGTCCAAACTCCCTCCACCCTTGGAAGACTCATACCTCACACCTCCCACAATCAACAAACCAGGTTCAGAAAAGATGCAGGTTAGGCTTACAAAAGTAACACAAATCAGAGATATCATGACAGACTTCTAGCTTTCATGACAGACTTCTAGCTTTCAAAACATAGCAGGTTCAGAACTCAGAAGCAGATCAGAGATATCACCAGCACTTGTTCCATAACAGGTTCAGAACTCAGAAGCAGTGCATAACTAGGAACAGGGCATAAGAACAGGGATAGAACATCAGCCATGAACTGGCTGAGCTCTCTAATGCAAACTTGTAGCAGAACAAAGCAGAACAGTTAAAACAGCTGCTAAAGCAATCTGTAGCACAACTACCAACCGAACCATAATTGCAGAGGAATTCCTCCTCTGCGAAGGGAGATCCCACGACAGCCCCTATGGTTAGGCAATCCACAAAACCAAACACTGTGGTGCTACAGATTGCTTAATGGCACCAAACACTGTGGTGCACAATGGCACCAACACATAAACCACTGAGGTGCAAAAGAAAATGCACTACATAAGAAGTCAGGTTCAGAATGCACTACACAGTGATAAAAAAGGCTGTCAAAAGTAACAAAGCACAGTTGTTGCATTGCTTCTATTGATTAACGGTTGCAACCCAACTCCCTCCACTCTCCCTCACAAAGTGCCTCCCACTAAATATTACCTCCACTCTCAAGAAGATTGAGGCTCAAGCACACTTCTCACAGGATCTACATATAGTGGCACACTCAATAACCTTGAAACCTACTAGCCTCCATGTTAGCAGGGGCTGCACCAGCCATCCAAATTTAGAGGCCACTGGAGTACTTTTATTAAGGCAGCCTTGCTGACCAAACCTGCAAATCTACAACCATGGCCACAATATGAATACACAAACACACAATACCTCATTACCCATTGATGCCCCATACTCTATTAAACCTATTATTTTGTGAGCCTGCGGGCAACTTTGGCAACGACAGTAATCTACCCTTAACCATGTTAAAGACTTTGTGAACAACCACTTCCCAGGTGCTCGTTGTATTTTGAAACTTCCTTAAGTTCCTTTCAATCCAAATATGGTATACTGTAGTAGTGAAAATCAACTTAGATACGATATTCCTTAGAGATTTCCCCTTAAAAGAGGAGAAGAGGGTGATCCATGCTGGCCAAGGCCTTGGGGACCAACTCGTATCCATCTTTTCCAACATGGCATTCCAAACCCTTGTGGAAAAACTACAGTTTTTTTGGGTAAAACAGCTTGAAATTAAAAAGAGATTAAACGAATATACAGCCTACAAGGGGCATACCCCAGGAGGAAGAAAAGAAAACCAAAAGAAAAAATTGCAAATGCCAAGTGGCTACATGGGTTAGAAGATACACGCTGTTTTCAATCCATCTAGAAGAGGGAGGGAAAACAACGCCAAGGAGATACCACAAAATCATAACAGACTGTAGCACTGCAAAACTTACATTAAACATGACACCTATTACAAATTCCTGAAAGTGACCAGATTTGCACATGAGAACTTCTGTACACAATATGGACACCTGACAGTCCTGCATCACACCTGACAGTGCAGTCCAATATGGAAATGCAGATCCAATCTGCACGTTACTTCTGTGTCTGCTAACTCTCAGCAACAGCTTTCATTAAGTGTCCCCAATGGCCTGCTGTCCATGAAGTGTCCCCAATGTTGTTGAATGCTTCACCATACAACAACAACAACTGATTTCTTCACCAAAATAATGCCTAAACTGGACAGTTTCAATGGAGCCTTCAATGACTTGAGACTTCTGAAGACCAACCCAACTTCTGACTTAGCACAACAGCTGAACTTGGACTGTCCAGAAACAGCAGCCCACATATTGGACTGCCCAGAAACAGCAGCCCACATATTACAAACCATGCACAACTGCTATTGAACTAACTATTGAACTAACTATTGGACTGCTATTGAACTAACTATTCAACATGCAGAGGACGTCCCCCTCTGCGAAGGGAGATCCCAATGACAGCCCCTATTGGTTAGGCAAACAATATAAAATGCAGAAATGCAGAAGTGCAGAAGTGCAGAAATGCAGAAATGAACTTGGACCAACAGCTGCTATTGCACTTTCACAGTCCAAAAGCAAGGGACATGCATTCAGATGTATCTTCTGAGGCAGCTAGTAGCTAGCCGCTAGTAGCAACTGAAAGCTGAAAGCATGGCCAACAAGTCAGTCTGTAACAACTGAAAGCTATAACAGAACTGAAGCATAAAAGGGCACTTGTTCCAACTGAAGCAGTTTCAGAACAATCAGATTCTGAACTTTACCATACTAAAAATGGAGGCCACTTAAACAGCCACTAAGATCAGGCAATACAAACACAGCCCAGAACCACAAACAAAAGCAGTGCAGCAGCAGTAAGGCAGGCTGCTGCTATCTGAAACTCACAAGTAATCCCTAGTAACCACACACCTCTCACTCTCTAGATCAAAACCAAGAGCTGGGTATCCACTTTCTCCCTCTACTAATCCTCTCATGATTCCCCCACTAATTATTACCTCCTCTCACAAGGAATGATGGGGTACTAGCACACAACTCACTGGGATATCTCACAATATAGTAGGGACACACAACTGATGTACATTCCAAGGCAGTCAAAGGGTAAGTTAACCACCTGAATACTTAGAAGTAATAGGATTCTGACTGCTTAACCCTTCTGAATCATCCCTTGGACTATGACTGCTGAACTATGACAGCCTCTCCTGCCCAGAAAGCCACCTCTGATATGAGTCTGTCCAGAAAATGAACCTGCCCATCTGAAACATACAGCTAGCGAGGTACATTAGACTTAACTCACAACATTATTCCACTCATTTACAATCAACTCTGCTTGTGAATGGGGAAGATTAGAAAGTGATAAAAGCCGTGCTCTCACCATGTTGCAAATTTTATGAACAATTATCTCCCAAGTACATGATTGATTCTGGAATTTCCTCAAATTTCTTTCAATCCAGATATGATAAACGGTTACTGTAAACCCCAATCTAGTAACTACACTTTTGAGAGTTTTGCCCTTAAAACTTGATAACAGAGTTACCCAGTCTGCCCAAGGTCTAGCAGGCCAAGTGACATGGAGCTTGGCCTGAATGGTATCCCACACCTGACTAGTGAAAGGGCAATTAAAAAGGAGATGATCGTGACTTTCACTCCCTTGACACAAACCGCAAAGTGGGGAAACATTCAGACCAAATGACACGAGTCTATCCGCAGTGGCTAGCCTATTTTGAATGGCAAGCCATGTGATAAAGCTGCATTTTGGTACATGCGCAGAGAACCACACTATCTTATACCACAAGGCCTTAGGAAAGGGGGATCTCAACTTGTCCCATAGGGAGGAAATTGTGAACTGCCCCTTGGAAGTAAGTGTCCACCTTTTCTGATCTGCCCCATTCAACCTGGACTGAACCAGAGGTGGCAAAGTGTTTCTCACCTCATTTAGTTCAAACGTTTGGGTAATGGGAAAAATCCAATTTGAACCATCTATAATGCGAGAGACGAAGGCATCACGTGGGATGCCAGAGTCATACACAATCCTAGGACCAAATCTATCCGTTAAAGGACCGAGAGGATGCCAATTATCATTCCACAAAGATATTGAATTCCCATTACCTAGTATGCAAAGGACATAAGGTTTAACTAAGGGCCTGAGATTCAGAAGCTTCCTCCAGCCCCATGTACAATCACTAGGTAATTTGAGATGCCAAAAACTCCTACCTTTTATTAAGTATGATTTGACCCATTGACACCACATGGATTGTTCTCCTCCAGAGATTAGGAACCAAATATGTTTTGCGATGGCAGCCTTGTTCCAAACTTGTAAAGATTTGAAACCAAGACCCCCTTCCTCTTTAGGGGAGCACAAATGCTCCCAAGAAACTTTAGCTCCAGTTTTCTTTAGATCAGGGCCAGACCAAAGAAAAGCCCTAAGAATTGACTCAATTTCCTTGATTACCTTTTTGGGGAGGATAAACAAGGAAGACCAGTATGTTTGTATGGAGAATAGCACATTCTTAATAAGTTGAACCCTACCAGCATAGGTGAGGTCTCTATTGGTCCAAGTCTTAGTCCTAGCTATCATGCTCTCCACTAAACGTTGACAATCCGAAGCCCTAAGCTTAGTGGAGAGAAGGGGAACACCCAAATATCTGACAGGAAGGGTGCCCTCCTGGAATCTTAGAACGTCCATAATGGCAGTTCTAGTGACAGTGCTGACCCCAGAGAAGTATACGCTACTTTTCTCAGGGTTAGGAGAGAGACCAGACAAAGCATGGAACTCTGTGAGGGCCTCCTGAATAAGGTTGATGGAAGACAATTCACCCTTGCAAAAAATCATAAGGTCGTCCGCAAAGCATAGGTTGATGATCTTAGTCTTTCCACACCTCCAATGGAAGTGAAAATCAGGCAGCATGGATTTCTCTCTAAGTAGACAAGTGAGAATTTCCATAACAATGACAAAGAGGTACGAGGATAGAGGGTCACCTCTATCCGCCGTGGAGTCCAGCCGTCCGGGCAATCAGCCGGCCCGGGCAAATTTCTTCCGGCCAAGGTTCGTCGGGGCCTCTACAGCCATCGGCCACATGGGGGCTGCGGTGGCAGCTGGTGGCTGCCGCCATTAACAGCAGCAGCGGCGGCGCCTCTCTCCGCCGGCCATTCAACAGCTTGAGGCTACCGGCGGTGGCTCGGGCAGCCCTTGCGGGCCAGGAGCTTCCGGCCCGCAGCCCAGCAACTTAGCCAGGTCGTTGGCCTGCCAACGGGCAGCCCGTCGGGCGCAGCCTGCCTGGGCCAAGCAGCAGGCAGTAGCAAGGCAGCAGCTGGCAAGGCCAGCCCGGGCCAGCCAGGCCAAGCCAGGGCTCAATCACAGCCTGCCTTCAGCCCCGGCAGCAAGCTCTCGTATCCATTGCGCCTATCGTTTCAATTTGCGCTTTGCACTTATTTGTTTATTGTCTATCTGTTGCTGGACGATCGGGCCAGTTTACTGTTAGTTTGGCGATCCCCGATAGGCGGTCATCTGTTGGACTGAAATCGGGGGTCGGGCTTATGATCGAGCCTTTTATATCCCTAGAACCAGTTTTTTTTGCTCTAAGGTTGAGTGTAGTATTCATGTGGTCGTAGCTATTTTTGATTAGATTGAACTCCTTCCTAGTTAGGGGTAGCCTGCAGTTGCAGCAGCTGCAGGAGCCGATGATTAGATTATGGATGGAGTTTGATTGAGCAAGGTAGTTGCCGGAGCAGTCATTGACTAGATTGGTGGATCCTCACTGATCGAAAGGGGTTGCTTTGCAGTCTGTTTCTTATTAGATTTGGTGGTTGCACTGATTGAAAAGAGCAGATTGGTCCACTTGAGGTTCGAGTGGCTACTTTTGGTGGCCTCTCTTTCTGTTCCGCTTTGAGTCGTTAGCGAGCCTAGGGGATTTGGGCGAGGATGTAGTAGTCAGGGTGGAATGGGCGTGGTGTGCAGGGTACTTAGCAGGGTAGCCTTGTCGGATGCCGTCATCCCCTGGTCGAGCCTCTCTCAACCCGAGTTCCTCTGTAGTAGTTGACTTCTGTTGAGCGGGTATTATGCTTGCTTTGGGGTGATGAATGTCTCGGGTCTTGGTTTTCTTAGCCCAGCCTAGGAGGAGGAGGATCTCTCCTCAGCGCTGGTTTTCATGTGGTCCACGTTGACCATGACTATCTACTTCATTTACTTTATTTCCTAGCCGGGCGGGTTCATGCCAGGAATAGTTCAATTTCATTTCAGTACATTTCACGGTTATGTCACTTTATTTTACTCTCCATGCGGGTTGTGCATGGTTACCGTACTTTTATCATTCTTGTTTTTTTCCTTTCTTTTCCTCCTGGGGTATGCCCCTTGTAGGCTGTACATTCGATTAACCTTTTTTAATTTCAAGCTAAATTACCCAAAAAAAGGATAGAGGGTCACCTTGTCGTAGACCTTTTTGCCCTATAATGTAACCAGAGGTCTCCCCATTTAAGCTAAAGGTGTAGTTAGCAGTGGTAACACAAGCTTGAAGCCATTTGATCATTGTAGGATGGAAATTCATAGAGGACAAAATATCCCAGAGAAATTCCCATCTGACATTATCATAGGCTTTCCTAATGTCTACTTTCATCGCACATCTTGGGGATGAGGATGATTTATGATACCCCCGCATTAGTTCCTGGGTGAGAAAGATGTTGTCAGCAATCCTCCTCCCTTTAACAAACCCCGATTGAACCGGATCAATTAGAGCAGGTAGGGCATTCTGGAGTCTTTTGGCAAGAATTCTAGCAATGCATTTGTAAATAGTGTTACAACACGAAATAGGTCTAAAATCCCCCACTTTGGACGAGTTAGGGATCTTTGGAACAAGAGCTACCATGGTAGAGTTGGCCTTCCTAAGTAGTTTACCGGATCTAAAGAAGGTCTTGACTGCTGCAGTGACCTCATGGCCAATGATCGGCCACGCCTTTTTGAAGAACCCAGCATTGTAACCATCCGGACCAGGGGCTTTGTTGGGATTGAGAGACCAAAGTGTGTCTTTGATCTCTTGATCAGTGACCTCCACAATCATCTCCAGCTTTTGATTATCAGATAGTCTCCTATTTACTAACTGCTGGATTCTGCTATGACCTTGATAGGCATCATGATGGGCAGAACCAAGCAAATTAGAGTAAAAGCTCACAAAATTTGACTTAATGACCTCAATGTCATGTGTGATAGACCCATCCTCTAAGACCAGACTAGTTATTTTATTTCTATTTCTTGCATTAGTCACAGACTTGAAGAAATAGGAGGTACACTGATCGCCCAACTTTAGCCACTGGATTCGAGACTTTTGCTTAGCTAAACTTTCCTCAGCCCTAAGCAGTATGAGGAGCTGTTTGTAAACTGTTCTTTCCTGGCTAATCAATGAAGGATTAGGATTATGAGAACTCAGAGCATGCTGCAAGGAGTCTAGTTGTTGTCTGACATCAACTACTCTAGCAGAGACATCACTGAAATCTCTAGTATTCATTTGTTTAAATTCACCTTGCAACAATTTGAGCTTCTCACAGACACAAAACATTGGATTCCCAATAATCACCCTCCTCCAAACTCTCTGAACAACAGCCAAAAATTGAGGGTGGTCTGCTAGGAAATTGAAAAACTTAAATGGTTTATTTGAACTTCTAGGGCTCGGAAGAATATATGTAATGGCAGGAGAGTGATCAGAGATCCCAGGAGGCGGGAAATGAGCATAAGAGCGGTTATAAACCTTCATCCAATTCTCATTGACTAAGACTCGATCCAACTTTGAACTAACAAAATGTGAGGGGTCCTGCTTGTTAGCCCAGGTGAGATAGCAACCAGTATACCGGAGATCATCCAGCCCCAAGGTATACAAACAACTATTAAGGTCATCCATATAAGGAGGCCAGGAAGCAGTTCCTCCAGCCTTCTCCCTGGGGAACCTAATGACATTAAAATCACCAAGCACAATCCAGGGGGAAGTGGTGCTTAGGTGATGAAGTTTAGCCCATAAGGCCTGCCTATTTAGATAGTTGTTCTCTCCATACACAAATGTTGCAAAAAAGGGGGGGTCACCACATTTAGGTTGTACCTCACAGTGTATAAATTGTTCAGATTGATCAAGGACCTGAATTTGAACAACATTGGGATCCCAACACACAAAAATCCTGCCTAAAGGAGCTTGGGGATAGTTGTTCACAAAACTCCACTGAGAGCATACATGTTTTATCACTCTAGATGCTTTATCCTCCTTTATTTTATGTTCTATTAAACCCACAATTGATAACTTGTTCTTATTTACAAAACACTTAACCTCTTTTTGTTTGACTGGGTCATTGAGACCCCTGATGTTCCAAAAACCAAAGTTAAGAGGGTGTATAGACATAAAACAATTATTCAAGCAGAGCTAATAATAAAGATGGCAGAAGATAGAAGTATAAAGCATACTGCCCTGACAAAAAGGATATGAATGAGTTAGGTTCTTCCTCTAGATCTCAGAGCCTGCTCCTTTGCAAGCTTCTTCAATTTTTTTTGAGCGGATCTGGATATAACCTCCTGAAAGTTAACTTTGAGATCTTCTTTTGAGGCTTTATCCCGCACTTCTGAACCTTGGGGATCAGGTGGTTTAGGAGAGAGTGTTTGGTTTACCATTCCATCCCTTGGTACAGTTGAAAGGATTGGATCTGACCTGCTGCCCATGCTTTCCAAGTGGGATTGGGGCTGTGGAACTTCATGACAGCTACTGACCACTCTCTCAAGAACTCCTAATAGTTCCTCTTCAGATTCTGCCTCATTCAAAGGGTCGACTGGACTGATTACATGTTGCTTCTGAGGCAGGGCAGGGCTGCCCCTAACGGAATTCAGAGGGTCAACAGGTTTGTCGGTGAAATCAAATGATCTACTTGCCAGTACTCCATCTGGAACAATCTCTGAAACAGCAGCCACATCTAGAAGGATAGTAGGGTT
The DNA here is from genome assembly GCA_018127125.1 of Rhododendron griersonianum. Classification (NCBI taxonomy): domain Eukaryota; kingdom Viridiplantae; phylum Streptophyta; class Magnoliopsida; order Ericales; family Ericaceae; genus Rhododendron; species Rhododendron griersonianum. Next base: position 16,073,835 of record CM030799.1, on the reverse strand, counting down.
GGTTGGAGTAGTACTCAAGGTTGTGTCAGGCTCTTGTTTTTTATTACCTAAGGGTGGTGCCTTAGAACATTGGGAGTGACCAAAAACTTTGCATTCCCTACACAATGAGGGTAACACCTGATATTCAATAGGGACCACAACTGAATTGTCCCCTACAGTAATACTCACATCATCAGGAAGGTCATGCTCAGCACTAATTTCGATGCAAACTCTTGCACTAGTTGACTTAGTCTGTAGAAGGCCTGGTTGCCTTGAAGTTTTGGCTGTGGCCTGGTCCACATGTAGTGGTCTGCCAATGGTACTTGCCACCCTACTTAAACACTCCTGGTTCCATAATTCCAAGGGTAGGTTGTGCAACCTCACCCATACCGGGATATGAGAAGGTTGTTCTTTGACTGGTTGCATCATTCTATGCCAGTCTTTGAGGACTAGATATCTTTGGGAAAAGAAATAGGGGCCCCCATCCAAAACAATTTGTTTAGCCTGTTCGTCTCTAAATTCGAAAAGGTAGCACCCTGCTACATCCGGTTTGACAGCCACAAACAGCTCTTTCCACTGATTCTTGGCAGTGGAGTGAACCAAAGGGTAGGCCATTTTCCCATCTAGGAAATGGCCTACTAGATACTTGTTCCATAACCCAACGTCAGTAAGTTCGACATCAATTTCTACTCTAGCTTCTTTCCCTTGAAACAAGTCAGGATGAAAGTCTAGTTTCACATCCTCAGACGGACTTTGCGATTGTAGTAGGGCTGCCCAGTTTTTAGGTTTGGGTTTGGGACCATTCTGAGCCTGTCGGGGTCTATTGGAAGTCCATGGCCTCCTGGGTTTGGTGTCAATTTCATCATACCCCATGGCCTCTGGTTTCCCCCTTGCATTAAACAGACGCGTAGAAGTGGTTTTAGGGCTACGTACCTGTTTTTGAAGAAGATCGGTTTGTTGTTGATTCTGAGAGGAACTCCCATGGTCAATAATCACTTCTGTTCCAGAATTGATCACTTCGTATTTTTGTTTGCGAGCCCGCTCCTCAGCTTCCAATTTCAAACCCTCCTCAAAGAGCGCCTGTTGAATCTTCCTAGAGGGGTTGGATTTCTTGTTTGGAGAGACCTGTTTCTCAGCGTCTCTCCATGACTGCTGTATACTCAGTAACTTGGCTGTAACCACATCTAGAATAAATGGATCTTCAGAAGAGTTGAGCTCGTCCTCCAGGTGACCCACGATTTGAAGCATACGAGCTTCGGAATCTGTACGCATGCCTTCCTTCTGAGGCACCTTTTGCGGCTGATGGACTGGTTCCGTCTGGTTGTACCTGGGACTGTGAGCCCTAGATTTCTCAGCCGAGTTAGGACTGAGCTTCCCAACCTCAGCTGAAGATGCCGAAGGAATAGTGGTTCGAATAGTTGACTCGAGGATCAAACCTCTTGAAACATTCGGTTTTAGGGCTTGCAGGTCCGACTGAATCGGAGCAGGCGTGGATTCGTGTGAAATGGATTTGGAATTGCTGAGATTTTGGTGAGTGGAAGTTGGACCACGGATCTTTCTTCGCAGTTCATTGGAATCGACAGCTCTTATTCCAATTCCATCAGCCATGGAGATCGTACCATCCCCCATTATGAACAGTACTGGAATCGCCTAAATCGCCTAACCCATTTCACGAGAGATACAGTTGAAGAACAAATGATCATGGTTTTCACTACCATGGCAAAAACTGCATTGGGAGATTGATTTAATCCCAAAGAGGACTAATCTATCCTCCGTGGAGAGTCTACCCTGGATGGCCAGCCATGTAATGAAGCTACACTTAGGTATATGGCCAGAAAACCAAACAGCCTTATGCCAATTAACCTTGGGGAAAGGAGCCCTCAATTTCTCCCATAGAGAGGCTATACTAAACTGACCAGATGCATTCAGAGTCCATCTAACATGGTCCCTGGAGCCACGCAAAGGAGGGAGAAGCCGTCTAACTTCATTCAACTCCCATGTTTGCGTGATTGGGAAAGTCCAGCCAGAATTGTGTACTATAAGGGACACTTTGGCATTCAACGGAAGGCCAGAGTCATAAACAATTCTGGATCCAAACTTCTCCAGCAGAGGACCTAACGGGTGCCAAGGGTCAAACCATATGGATGTGTTCTCCCCATTGCCAATTAAGTGACGTATGAAGGGTTGGACTACATGTCTTAGATTAAGTAATTTACGCCAAACCCAAGAGGGATTAGCAGGCATTTTAAGGCTCCAAAAGCTCCTACCCTTTAATAAGTAGGATTTAACCCATTGGCACCACATGGATTGCTCTCCCCCGGAGATCAAGTACCATATATGCTTGGCCACCGCAGCCTTATTCCACACCTCCATAGATTTGAAGCCAAGACCCCCCTCATCTTTAGGGGCGCATAACTTCTCCCAAGCTATCTTAGCCCCTGATCTTTTTAGGTCAGGGCCAGACCATAAAAAGGCCCTAAGGATAGATTCAACTTCCTTGATGACCTTTTTTTGGTAAAATGAACAGGGAGGACCAACAAGTTCTGAACCTTAGTATCAGACTACACAACAGAACTGCAGAACTATCTGACAAGCACTCTTGTCCAGCATCCAAAGCTCTCAAGAACCCAGTAGCATAACTGACAAGTAGCTACAGATTGCTTGTCAGATCAGTCGAAGAACTACTTTAACAGTAATAATAATAATGTACATAATGTTGTTGGAAAACAACCAATACAGGTCAGTGCAACATCAGGACAGTGTACAACTAATACAGGAGTGCAGTTGCCATTCAACACCAAGACAGAAAAGTAATGAAGCAACTGGGTTGCAACACCAAGTCAGAAATGCCAAGCACTATAGTGCTATGGCTTAAAAGAACAATATCCTTGGAAAGTATAGTGCTCACTCCTTTACTCCCTCGGAACCTCACAACTCCTACTCTCTTATCCCTCTTCTCCCTCCACTGAACCTCACAAGATTCCCCCTCTAATTATTACCTCCTCTCACAAGGAATGATGGGGATTTAGCACTGAGCTCACAAGGGATGCACACACGTTCTGAACCTTACTAAGCTGCTGCTGCATGTTCTGCTCAATACACCTACCAGCTGCATGTTCTGAACCTGATGCCCTACAATGTCCTGTTTTATCACTGCTGCTACTATTGGTCCTGTTTTGCCAAGGCAGCTACTGCTATTACGTCCTGTTTTGCCATGGCAGCTGCTGATACCAAATCTGTTGTAGTTGGTTCATGTGGCTGCAAAGCTATGCCCTGCTATCTGCTGTAGTTGATGATGGTTACTCCTGTTATGGTTACTCTCAACACAAGTCAAGTCAAGTCAAGTTACAAGTTCAAGCCCAGTCCAGGTGCAAGAGCATGGAGTTCAGTTGTAATTTTATACTTATTTTGTCAGAATGGCTTTTATTTTACTAGGTTGCTCGTTGGGCAATCCTTTTGCCACCTGTTTTGTTCCCATCTTTTAGATGGGCAGGAAACAGATGTTTCATTGTCTCTTAGGCCTGTGTAGCCTCTGTCTCTTGTTTTATTTTATTTTCTTTCTTTCCTCCTGGGGTATGCCCCTTGTAGGCTGTATATCCTCCCCCCCCCCCCCCCCCTTTTTTTAATTTCAAGCTGATTTACCCAAAAAAAAAAAAGGGTAAGACTTCACCCATTGGCACCACATAGATTGCTCTCCCCCCGAACCAAATATGCTTAGCAACTGCTGCCTTGTTCCAGACCTCCATAGATTTAAAACCTAATCCTCCTTCCTTAACAGGAGAACAAAGATGTTCCCAAGAGACTTTTGCCCCTGTTTTCTTAAGGTCGGGGCCAGACCAAAAGAAAGCTCTAAGGATAGATTCTACTTCCTTAATTACCTTCTTAGGGATGATGAAGAGAGATGACCAATAGGTTTGCATTGAAAACAGAATTGATTTTATTAATTGAATCCTCCCAGCATAGGACAGGTACCTATGTGTCCATGATTTAGTCTTGGCCAAAATCCTGTCAACCATTACTTTACAGTCAGAGTGCTTGAGTTTGGTGGACAGTAGAGGTACCCCCAAATACCTAACAGGCAAAGACCCCTCTTGGAAACCTAGAATACTTAAAATGGATGCTTTGGTGGAAGAGGGTTAACACCAGAGAAGAAAATGCTACTCTTGGCAGGGCTTGGGGAAAGCCCAGACAACTTCTCAAATTCAGTCAAAGAATTCTGAATGTGATTAATGGAGCTCACTTCACCTTTGCAAAAAATCATAAGATCATCTGCAAAGCAATGATTGACAAGTTTGGTGGTTCAGCATGAGAGATGAGAGATGTCGGATATGGAGCAAGGGAGCATCTCTCTCTAGAGACTGCTCTCCTCCACCGCCCCTCACCCTTATCCCAGCCGGCCTTTCACTTGGTCCGGAGCTAATCTTTTACGGTCAGCTCTGATCGAAACATGGGTTAGCCAACCCATTAACTCCACTCCCATCTGTGATTCCACCTCACTAAGGAGGGATCTCAAGAACCCAGCTGACCGACGGCTGGACCCACCATTCTAGGTCTTCGGTGGCAACAGCAGTGACGGTCGGAGATGATAGCCCAGGTCTGATAGTCGGAGATGGTAGCCCAGGTCGTGGGTCTCTCCCATTATAGATCTGGTTCAAATATTAGGGGCGGTTCTTCACTCTCCAAGGTGAATCGGCCATCCACAAGTACACAGCCGCCGGTCTCTCGATTCCGGTGGAAGCAGCAGCAGGCATAGCCACCGGTCTCTCAATTCCGGTTACGGATCGACATCAACTCCGGCCAACTCTGGCCGGCCACCCATATCTGGGTTTTGGTTCAACCTCGACATCAAGATCCATCCACCGCCGAGAGCTGAGGACTGGTTGGCTTCCGGTTGGCTTCTGGCCACGGAGGGCCGGTCATCGTTCCCGTCAGCCACCCATGGCCGCCGGTCGTTGGTTGGTCTAGGTCAGTCTCAAACCCGCCTGGGTCCTCCGGCGGGAGCTGAATCCAGCCTGGGTTGTTTCACCGCCGTCCACGCAGTGGACGGTTCAACAGCCCGGGCTGCCGTCCAAACCCATTCCGGTGGCCTCGACAGCCGTGGGCCAGTTTGGGGCCAGGCCATCACCAGGGGCCAGCCAGCTGGTAGCAGCCAGTCCGTTGGCAGGCCAGCCCGGGCAGGCAAGCCGTCGGGCATAGCCTGCCTTCAGCCCTGGCAGCAAGCACCAAGCAGTCATCCCGGTACCCCGGATAGGCTGAAAATCTCGTATCCATTGCGACTATCGTTATTCAATATGCGCTTTGCACTTATTTGTTTATTGTCAATCTGTTGCTGGACGAACGGGCCAGTTTACTGTTTGTTCGGCGATCCCCGATAGGCGGTCATCTATTGGACTGAAATCGGGGGTTAGGCTCTTGGTCGAGCCTCATATCCCTAGTTCCTGTTCTTTTAGCCTGCAGTTTGTGTAGTTTCTTGTGGTCGTGGCTATCTTTGATTAGATTAGATTCTGTTCTGGTTGAAAGGGGTAGTCTTGCAGTAGCAGCAGCTGCGGGTGCTCTGATTAGATCTGTGGATGGTTCTGGTTGAGCAGGGTAGCTGCCTGAGCTGTCTTTGATTAGATTCTGTTCTGGTTGAAAGGGGTAGTTTTGCAGTAGCAGCAGCTGCGGGTGCTCTGATTAGATCTGTGGATGGTTTCTGATTGAGCGAGGGGCAGCTTGGACCGCTTGGGGTTTGAGTGGCCTCTTCTGGGGTTTTTTTTTTTGGTATGAGTAGAATATCATAAAAGTTAACTACTACCTGGCACATCCCGCCAGGCTAGGAAATAAAATAAATAGTCACAATCAGAAATGACCAAATGATAACCATCACAGAGAACTAGCAGCAGCAAAGTAAATCGGCTTCTGGGGTTCCTCTTGCTTTCCGCTTTTAGTCGTTGGCGAGCCTAGGGGATTAGGGTCAGGGGGGAGTAGTCGTGGTGTGTAGGGTGCTTAGCCAGGTAGCCTTGTCCGACATTTCCAGGTCGTGCCTCTCTCGGTCCGTGTCCCTCTGTAGTAGCTGATCTCTTTGAGTGGGTATTATACTAGGCTTGAGGCTGGAAGATCTAGGTTCTTGGTTTTCTTAGCCCAGACTTGGAGGAGGAGGTTCTAGGTAGTTGGTTTCAGTGGGTGGTTTTGGTGAGCCTTAGGTTAGGATGAGGGAGTGTTAGGCCAGAAGGATTGGGCGTGGTGTGCAGGGTTCTTAGCAAGGGACCTTGTCGGATGCCGTCAACTCTGGTTCGAGCCTCTTGATGCCTGTTCCTCTGTTGTAGCCGTTCAGACTGCCTGGAAGCCGTTCTACTTGTAGCTGTTCTCCTAAGTGCTGGTTATCTTGTGGTCATCACTGACCGTAACTGTTTACTTTATTTCCTAACCTGGCGGGTTGTGCCAGGAAGTAGTTCATTTTCATTTTCATTTCATTTCACCACATGTTTGTACTCTTATCCATCCATATCATATCCCGTTATGCTATCATTAGTACAACGGGGCTATTATCTCTACCCATATGTCATTTACCTTACTCTCCATGCGGGTTGTGCATGGTTTACCGCACTTTTATCATTCTTGTTTTTTTCTTCTTTTTTTTTTCCTCCTGGGGTATGCCCCTTGTAGGCTGTACATTCGCTTAACCTCTTTTAATTTCAAGCTAATTTACCCAAAAAAAAAAAAAGTTTGGTGGTTCCACATTTCCAATGGAACTTAAAATCAGGTTGGAGAGATTTCTCCTTAAGTATGCAAGTTAACACCTCCATAGCTATCACAAAAAGATAAGAAGATAAAGGATCACCTTGTCTTAAACCTTTTTGCCCAGGAATGTACCCTATTGCCTCCCCATTAAAACACAAGGAGTAATTAGCACAATTGGCAGCAGGCCCCTCGAGGGGGCTCTGCCTTCTCTCTAGAACTTTTAGAGAGAGAAATGGGGATATCCCTTATTACAACCAGGATATACTTGCTTCGGTGAAATCATCAAGCAAATTTCAATTGGGAAATCAAGTAGCTCATCCGTACTCCGTTCAATCCAACATCAGAGGGGTTAGTTTCTATGGGTTTCGAGTGGATCCATCCGCCTGGAACCGGGAACCAGAAATCCCACTGATTCACCTCTGAATCTGGTACCAAGTCCAACCCATGGACTGATCTCACTTACAAATTCCTTCTCGGAGGGTCTCTATTCACAGGTTTTCCACTGGATGCCCAATCGATCAGCACCGGAGCTCCGCCTGAGCTGCATGGTCGTGGTTATGGGCATCGCTTGGAAAATGGTACCAGTCACCTACGGCCTGAACTGGTTCAGGCTCCGACGACTGGAGGATGACCAGAGGACCGGAGTACTGGTTCAAGGTCATGGCTAACATTCCAGTTCTAATCGGTTGTACCGATTGAAGGTACAGCGATGGGAGGATTTCCCTCGAGGAGTTTCTCTAGAAATTTTGGTCGACGGACGGTATCGGCCACCATCAACCCACGACACCTGTCCACACCCAGCCGGATGGGATGGAACGGACGGTGACATGGAACAAGGGCAAGCACGGGTCAGGGCTGAGATTCACCGATGGCACGGCGCTGGGGCGTAATCGACCATGGCTGTCTTCATCGATTTGCAACCGAGTGTCCATTGCTACTGCAGTGGGTACCGGATTTTACAAGCTCAACCCGTAGCCGGAACCTGGTGCTTGGCACTGCCGGCGGTAGCTCGGGCAGCCTGGGCCATCGGCCTGGGCCATCAGCCAACCCAGCAACCTAGCCAGGCCAGCCAAGCACTGGCTGCCTGGCATCCTAGCAGGCAGCCCGGGCAGCCAGCCAGCCGGCCAAGTAGCCAGCTCGGGCGGGCAGTCAGCACGGCCAAGAAGGCCAATCTCAGGGCAGTCTGGCATCCTAGCAGTCAGCCCGGGCAAACAGCCAGCCCAGCCAAGCATTGATCGAAAGGGAAATTACTGTATCCGTTCACTTAATTTTTTAATATGAGCTTGGCAATTGTTTAGTTACTATCATTTTGTTGCTAGACAATAGGGCCAGTTCCTGTGATTATCTGAGAACCTCGATGGGCAGTCATCTGTTGGACTGAGATCGGGTGTTCGGGCTCTTTGTTGAGCCCCGTTATATCTCTAGTTCCTTTGCTTCTGTGCCCCAGAGGTTGTGCGTTGTATAGTTGTGGGCGTGGCTATCGTTGATTAGATTAGAGTCTGTGCTGATTGAAAGGGGTAGCTTTGCAGTAGCAGCAGCTGCAGCTGCCACTGATTAGATTGGTGGTTGGATTCTGATTGAGAGAGGTAGCTGCCGGAGCTGTCATTGATTAGATTGGTGGTCGTTCACTGATTGAAAGGGGTAGCTTCGCAGGCTGTTCTGATTAGTTTGGTGGTTTGCACTGATCGTAAGGAGCAGCTTGGTTCACTTGTGGTTTGAGTGGCCACTTCGTGTGGTTCCTCTTGTTGTTCCGCTTTTAGTTGTTAGCGAGCCTAGGGGATTAGGTTGAGGGTGTAGTAGTCTGGATGGAATGGGCGTGGTGTGCAGGGTACGTAGCATGGTAGCCTTGTCGGATGCCGACATCTCCAGTTCGAGCCTCTCTCGGTCCTAGTCCCTCTGTATTAGTTGATCTCTTTATAGTGGGTATTATGCTTGCTCTCTGGGTTTGTTGGAAGTATTAGGTTCTGGGTTTGCTTATCCCAACTCTGGAGGAAAGGGTTTTTGGTAGTTGGTTGACAGCAGGTGGTTTTGGCGAGCCTTAGGCTTGGATGAGGGAGTATTAGGCCGGAAGGATTGGACGTGGTGAGCAGGGTACTTGGCAGGGTAGCCTTGTCGGATGCCGTCATCTCTGGTTCGAGCCTCTTGATGCCTTGTTCCTCTGTAGTAGCCGTTCAGCTTGCTTTGAAGATGTATTACTCTGTAGCTGTTCTCCTCAGTGTTGGTTATCATGTGGTCATCTCTGGCCGTGACTATTTACTTTATTTCCTAGCCTGGCTGGTTGTGCCAGGTAGTAGTTCAATTTCATTTCATTTCATGTTATTTCTACTCGTATCACTTCATATCATACCCCGTTGTACTATCCTTCTTCTTAAGTGGATAGTACAACGGGGCTATGATCTCTACACATATGACACTTTTGTTATTTTATTTCCATTACCCTACTCTCCATGCGGGTTGTGCATGGTTATCGCACTTTTCTCAATCTTCTTGTTTTATTTTCTTTTATTTCCTCCTGGTGTATGCCCCTTGTAGGCTGTACATTTGGTTAACCTCTTTTAATTTCAACCTGATTTACCCAAAAAAAAGAAGGAGTAATTAGCTGTAGAGACACAAGCTTTCAACCATTGGATCATCTTAGGATGGAAATTCATTGAGGCAAGGACATCCCAAAGGAAGTCCCATCTGACATTATCATAGGCCTTCATAATATCCACCTTCATGACACACCTAGGGGATGAGGAATGTTTGTGGTAACCTCTCATCAATTCCTGAGTAAGGAATATGTTATCAGCTATCCTCCTACCCTGGACAAAGCCAGATTGGGCAGGATCAATGAGGGAAGGCAGGACAGGTCTGATTTTATTCGCTAGTATTTTAGCTATACATTTATATATCACATTACAGCATGAGATGGGTCTGTAGTCCCCTACCTTAGAGGGGTTGGGGACTTTAGGCACCAAAGCAACTAGGGTAGCATTGGCCTTCTTCAAAAGTTGACCAGACTTGAAAAACAGTTTAACAGCTGAGGTCACCTCATGGCCTATAACAGGCCAAGCTCTATGGAAGAAAGTAGCATTGTAGCCATCTGGCCCAGGAGCTTTTTGAGGATTAAGAGACCAAAAAGTGTCCTTGATCTCTTTATCACTCACCCCCAACACCATTTCCAAACTCTGGGAGGGGGAGAGTTTCCTAGTAATAAGCTGTTGCACTCTAGAGGATCCAGAGTAAGTAGTTATATGTTTGGTGCCTAACTAGTGTAGTAGTTGATGAATGTGTGCTTAATCAACTCTATGTTTTGGGAAACAGACCCATCCCCTTGTGATGTCCATTGTCCAGTTCTATGTCAAGTGTATGGATCAGTTCAGATGTTGAATGTAGTTGTTGACTGCTGTATATTCAGAAGCTGTATTAAGTTTATTTAGTGGTTGTTCATTTATAATAGTCGCCTAACCAATAGGGGCTGTCATTGGGATCTCCCTTCGCAGAGGGGGACGTCCTCTGCATTTTGTTTTGTTTTGTGTGATGGACTGCTGCTGCTGTTCTGTGACAGCAGCAGTTCTGAAGCTGCATCAGTTTGAAGCTTGACTGTTCTGCTGCTAGCAATATCAGTTGAAGGCTTATTAGATGAAGGCTCAGTTGGGACTTGTTTTTTTTTGGGTAATTTAGCTTGAAATTAAAAAAGGTTAACCGAATGTACAGCCTACAAGGGGCATACCCCAGGAGGAAAATAAAAGGAAAAAAACAAGAACGACAAAAGTGCGTTAAACCATGCACAACCCGCATGGAGAGTAGATAAAGTAGATACATGAAGATGCCATGTGTACGGTAAGTAAAGTACATAGAGCTACATGAAATAGTACTACCGCCTGGCACAACCCGCCAGGCTAGGAAATAATGTAAGTAAAGTAAATAATCGAGGTCAGAGATGACCACATGGTAACCAACACTGGGGAGAAGCCACCGAGTAAGACGGCTACAAAGCAAGCTGAATGGCTACTACAGAGGAACAAGGCATCGAGAGGCTCGAACCAGAGTTGACGGCATCCGACAAGGCTACTGCTGCTGCTCAGTACCCTGCTCAACACGCACAATCCTTCCGGCCTACTACTCCCTCATCCAAGCCTAAGGCTCGCCAAAACCTCCTGCTGAAACCAACTACCTAATAACCTCCTCCTCCAAGGCTGGGTTAAGAGAACCAAGAACCTAGTACTTCCATCAACCCCAAAGCTAGCATAATACCCACTCAACAGAAGTCAACTACTACAGAGGGACACGGACTGAGAGAGGCTCGAACTGGAGATGTTGGCATCCGACAAGGCTACCCTGCCAAGTACCCTGCACACCACGCCCATTCCATCCAGACTACTACAAACTCGCCTACATCCCCTAGGCTCGCTAACGACTGAAAGAGGACCAAGCTGCCCCTTTCGATCAGTGAACAACCACCAACCTAGTCAATGACAGCTCCGGCAGCTACCTCGCTCAATCGGAATCCATCCACCAATCTAATCAGTGGCACCCACAGCTGCTGCTACTGCGAACTACCCTTTTCAATCAGAACAGATTCTAATCTAATCAACGATAGCCACACAAACCTCAAGTGGACCGAACTGCTCCTTACGATTAGCGAAGCCACCAATCTAATCAGAAACAGACCGCAAAGCTACCCATTTCGATCAGTGAACAACCACCAATCTAATCAATGACAGCTCCGGCAGCTACCTCGCTATCGTTGATTAGATTTGTATCTGTTCTGATTGAAAAGGGTAGTTCGCAGTAGCAGCAGCTGTGAACAGATCCCAATCTAATCAACGATAGCCACGACCACAAGAATACTACACACAACCTCAGGGCTAAAAGCACAGGATCTAGGGATATAAAAGGCTCGACCAAGAGCCCGACAACCCCCGATTTCAGTCCAACAGGTGACCGCCTATCGGGGATCGCAGATACTAACAGTAAACTGGCCCATAGGACCAGCAACAAATGACTGTAGGCTTGTTCTATCCAATATTGGACTTGGAATTATGTTTGGAATCCGTGCCACTTTTTTTTTTTTTTTGAAAGAAATTTAGCCCCAACAATGTTAACCCATGGGCATTCCAACAGTGTTAACCCGATCTCAGTCCAAGCAGGTGACTGTCCCATCGGGGATCTGACTAGACCATTGCAAAGCGCATATCGAATGACGATAAGAGAAGTGGATACCTCCACTGCCCGAGCCACCCAGCCGGTTTACCTGCCCGGGCTGGCCTGCCATCGGGCGGGCTGCTGCTGGTGGCTGCCGCTGCCTGCTGCTGCCTACTGCTTGGCCCGGGCTGAAGCTGACTCGAATTGCCCGGGCTGAAGCTGCTGCCTAGCCTCTGCCCGAGCAAAACAATCACTGGCAGCCCACTGCTGCCTCAGGCCCGAGCCACTGACGGAAGGCCTGCCCGGGCTGGCGTGCTAAAACTGGGCCGTAAAAGCCCTATGTGGTTTGGCCGGTCCAATGGTGGCCAGCCGTGGCTGGCCGGAAAAATGGCCGACGTGAACTGAACTGAACCCACCGGCGATGGCAGATCCGGACTCCCCAGATCAAAGCCCCTTGAGGGCCCTCAAATTAGAACAGAAACATGAGTACCCACCTCAGCGTCGGCCATGGCTGACCTTAACCCGCAGCTGTGGATCCTCGCCGTAAGGATGGCTCCCGGTTGTACCCACGACTGAAATGCGGCCTGTGGTGGGCTTGGCCTTTGAAGATGATCTCACGGCTGGAATCTTGAACCAGATCTATAGGTCCGACCAAAACTTGGCCGGACATGGTGGATAACGGAGAGAACGAGGTAAGATTGGAGGCGTTGGAGGAGAACTAACCCTAAGGAGGGACGTTCCCTTGCCTGGCTTTTCCCATTACAGTGTTGCTGTTCACCGGAGATGGGGTTGAACGGCCAGAGGGGGGGCTTTCTCTCTCTAGGCTAGAGAGAGAAGCGAAGCTCCCCACCTTGACCCTGAGCAGACAGACCGTATGGATTGGTCTCCCTTGGAGATTGATTTTGGGACTTGTTGTGCAGTTCTGCTGCTGTTTTATATGCAGTCCAGTAGTAGATACCTTAGTAGATTCTTTTGTTCTGATCTGCTAGTGATACATTGTACCACCTAGTTTGTATGCAGCATAACAAGCTATTGGATTTACATTGTAATTGCTGTGTTGGATTTGTGTTCCTTCAGTTGTGTATTGCTTTGCTAGGAGGAGAACAAATCACATCACAGATTGTTTCACCTATCAAGCTTCAGCATATGTGAAGGGCAGATAACAGATTGGGGGCAGACTGTTCTGCTATATACGATGAGTGCAAGTGTGCAAGTGTCCTGCTTTCTGGAATCGTCCAGTTCAAGTGCTTGTCAGGAAACAATACTATTAGAAACCATGTGCTTGTCAAGTGTGTAAGTGTCCAGTTCAAGTGCTCTAAGGAAACAACACTATTAGATGCCTTTAATAGCACTTTTAGATGCCTTGGGCGTAATCTTTTTGTTGGTAACAATTGGCAGTGTTTCCGTTCCCTCTTACTAGATGGATTGGAAACATAGCTCCTCATCAATGTCTTGTAGCCATTTGGCGTGATCAATTTTCTTACTCTTTTTTGTTTTCTTTTCTTTTCCTCCTGGGGTATGCCCCTTGTAGGCTGTATATCCGGTTACCCTTTTTTCTATTTCATGCTATTTTACCCACAAAAAAAAAAAAAACAGACCCATCCTCTAAAACCAAGCTAGAAATTCTGTTCCTATTCCTTGAATTGGTAATGGTTTTGAAAAAGGAGGAACATTGATCCCCCAACTTTAACCATTGAATTCTTGACTTTTGCTTGGCAAAACTTTCTTCTGCCCTGGCATAAACTAGATACTGCTTGCACAGTTCCTTTTCAATGGCTTTTTAGAAGGGTCACTTGGGTCAGAGCCTAGCTCTCTTTGGATAATTTCCAGTTGTTGTTTATAGGAGGCCACTCTTGAAGAAAGATCACTAAACTCATTTGTATTTAGCTTTTTAAGGTCCTCCTGCAATTGCTTGAGCTTCTCACAAACACAGAACATTGGGTTTCCAATGATTATCTTCCTCCACACCTGCTGAACAGTGTCAAGGAATTAGGGGTGCTCAGCTAAAAAGTTGAAGAACCTAAAATGCCTTTTCCTAGTAGGTGAGGCAGCTGTCAAATACACAACAGCAGGGGAATTATCAGACACTCCAGGGCTGAGGAAATGTGCATTGGACCAACATAAATCTTTGACCCAACTCTCATTAACTAGAACCCTATCAATCTTGGTACTAATATGGGCATCTCCCAGTTGCTTATTAGACCAAGTGTACTGGCAACCAGAGTACCTGAGATCAAGTAATTCAGTTGATTGGATGCAAGAGTTGAATTCCTTCATCCAGGGCAACCAAGTTCTGTCCCCACTTACTTTTTCTAAGGGAGACCTCAAGGCATTGAAGTCACCTAACACTACCCAAGGGGTAACTACACAAAGTTGCTGTAATTGAGCCCATAATTGTTGCCTCTCCAGATAACAAATGGCTCCATAGATAAAGGTGGCATCAAAAGAAAACTGGCCATTACAAGATTGCACCTTACAATGAATAAGCTGACTGGACTGAAACTGAACTTGTACATTAAACAGTAGGGGGTTCCAACAGATCAAAATACGCCCCATAGTCGCTGTGGCTCAACAGCTGCAGCCGGCCACCTCTGGTCCGGCCTTCACAGGCGCCCTTCACCGCGGGTCACCACGCCGTTTTGCCGGTCGTCGGTTGGTCCAAACTCAGATCCACTGGTCAACGGTCGGTCAGCAGCGAACAGGCTTTTTTGGGCTCAACAGCCGCTGGCTGCCGGAGTCAGTCCGGCCGTCAGTCCAGCCGCCGGCCTTTTGGGCTCAACGGCACGGGCACCGGCCCTTTCATCGGACAGTCCTTTTCAGCTTGGGCCGTAAGCCAGCCACCCATCCGGCTGTCTCAGTCCATGCGGTGGACGGTTCAACCGCCCGGGCTGCCGTCCAAACCCATTCCGGTGGCCACCCCCCCTATCCGGTGGCTGCCCCGTTAACAGCAGCAGCAGCAGCCCGGTCTCTGGTCTGGACAGATCTGGGCCACTCTAAGGCCGTCGGGCACAGCCTGCCTTCAGCCCGGGCAGCAAGCAGCAAGCAGTCATCGCGCCTATCGTTATTCAATATGCGCTTTGCACTTTTTTGTCTATTGTCAATCTGTTTATTGTTTGTTCGGCGACCCCCGATAGGCGGTCATCTGTTGGACTGAAATCGGGGGTTAGGCTCTTGGTCGAGCCTTTTATGTTTTCCATAGTATGTATTGCGAGGACTGCGAGGGCCTCTAACTTACCTTATACCGACTGTTGGTGTCGGGTATTTACTGCTATTGCCACGCCCGTGTCTAGGTTCCCCGTTGAACTTTCTATTCCTTGGGATAGTTTGTTCGGCGGGGGCAAGAACACGGGCAACCCATGTAGCCACTTGGCGCTCTTTATATTTTTTCTTTGTCTTACCTGGGGTATGCCCCTTGTAGGCTGTACATTCGGTTAACCTCTTTTATATTTCAAGCTAACCGCCCTAGGGCATTACCCAAAAAAAAAATACGCCCCATAGGAGAGCAGGAATGATTGCTAACAAAATTCCAATGAGGGAGCATAGTGTTGACTACTCTAGAGACATTGGGTTCTTTGATTTTATGTTCAATAAGTCCAACTAAGGAAAGTTTATTCTTAAAAACCCAATTTTTTGCCTCCCTTTGTTTGAGAGGGTCATTAAGGCCCCTCAAATTCCAAAACCCAAAATGTGAAGACCAGCAATCCATTAATCACTACACAGCTTCAAACAGTATTGATTAAATTAAATAGTAAGGTACTGAATCAACAAAACAAAGGTAGGAAAGAAAGTTACTTCCCTGATTTCTGAGAAGAGCTTTTTGCAAAGTTCTTCTGTTTCCTCTGCTGCCATGCTTTATTAGAACCTCCTCTGGTTAGTTTGATGTCTGAAATGAAATCTAGAGGTTCTTTGTCTTTTAGTTTGGCAACTATTTTGGCAGCTTTCTTAGCTGCTGATCTGGATATTGACGCAGCAGGACTTGGAAATGTAATCTGCTGACTAAGGGATCCTGCTTCTTCCTTATTGGCCCCCACCCCTTCTAATGTGCCAGTATGGTCAGAAGGAGTTGTAAGCTCTTGCAGAGACAAGGGATTTGGTCCTTTAAGGGTATGGGCAGCCTCCTCAATGGCATAGGAGGAACTGACTATTGGGATCAGTGGAGGGTTCAATTCTGTACTTTGTGACAGGGTCAACTTCTCTTGAGAACTGCTCACTATACTCTCAAGGACCTTTTCTAATTCTTCCTCTGAGTCATCATCTGAATCAGTAAGCTCTGCTTGAGGGTTACCTTCATGCTTGATGGAGGCAGGTAGGGCAGTTGATGTAGAACCTGGGTTTGTATAAGGAGGGTCAGCCCTTAGTTTCCCACTACCTACTACTGTCCATTCCTGATGTGGCTGGCTGGTTATTGGAGGTGGTTTCTTAGAACATTGGTCAGTTGAGTGGCCAAAAACTTGGCACTCCTTGCAAAGTAATGGTAAGACTTGGTATTCAACAGACACCACAACTGATTCTCCCTCCACAGTAATTCTAACTTCATCTGGAAGTTCATGTTCAGCACTGATCTCTATACATATTCTAGCATTGGTTGATTTTGTGTACAGAAGACCTGGTTGTCTAAAAAGAACAGTGGGCTGGGGAGCTTCTCTCTCTAGCCTAGAGAGAGAAAGCTTCCTCCCGGCCAAACCAGGCAGCAGCAGCCACGCCTGGTCCTGCCCAGCCCAGCCACGCCGGCCTTCCTACGGCAGAAGCAGCAGTACTCGGGCAAGGGAGCCCCTCGCACGACAGGGGCTCTCCTCCACCGCCCCTTCTACATCTCAGATCTGGAATCAAGCAAGCTCCAGCCGACGGCCTTCCAACCGGCCAGTCCACAGCTGGCCTTCGATGGCCATTCAACTCACAGCCGGCTGTCCAGGCCAGGCCAGTACAGCAGCTCAACCCCGCCGTGCACTGGCGGCTTTATTGGGATCTGCACCGGGCAGATCTGAAAGTCTATGGCTATTATTGGCCAATCACAGCCCGGGCGCGACAGTCGTGGTGACCTGCCCGCCGTGGAGACCATCATCAGCAGCCAGCCTCCTCTGGTCCAACAGCAGTGGCTTAACAGCCACTGGCCATCATCCTTCACCGCTCATCCTCACCGCACCGAAGGGGCTGCAGAGGGACAGCCATGGCTGCAGCTTTCATGGGTCGAGATGCTATGGGTCCGGTTCTGTCTACCAGTCCTCGCCGGAGAAGATGACCTTGCTGCTTCAATTTGTGCTCGAACAGTGGCACAGCAGCAGGGCTGAATCACCACTGAGCTCTACAAGTATAGTTACCCCAGCCGTGGCTCAACACCCGTGGATCAATACCCGTGGTTCAATAGCCGTCGGCCTTCTCCTCCAGCCCCAACCCCGCCTCCGGTGAGCTATCAATCCAAATTCAACCCGTCGCCGGTGATGGCTCTTTTCAGCCAGGCATCGGGCAATCAAAGCCTCTACGGCCAAATCTACCAAGACACCCGTCGGCCTTCATCCGCCGTGGCTCAACAGCCATGGCTCATTCACAATCGTGGGAGGGTGATTCACCTCCTCCGGTGGCCATCAACATCAAGCCATTCAGCTAGCCTGGCGTGGCCAGCCTAGCGCCCTACCAGCCCCTTCCAGCCAGCCAGCCAGCCTGGGCAGGCCATCCTTGAATGGCTCGGGCGGGGGGCAGCCGTGGCTGTCAATGCTTGTTTTGCTCGGGCGGAGGCTAGGCAGCAGCTTATGCCCGGGCAACTCGAGTCAATCCCCGTCCAGCAGCAGCTAGCCCGGGCAAGCAGCATGCCCGGGCCAAGCAGCAGGCAGCAGTAGGCGGCAGCAGCTCCCGGTAGCAGCAGCGGGCAGCGGCATCAGCAGGCAGAAGCCACCCGATGGGAGGCCAGCCCGGGCAGGTAAGCCGGCAGGATGGCCCGGGCAGTGGGGAAGGTTTATGTTTGTCAAGCAAAATTTCTTTAAAAAAAAAAAAAAAAAAAAAGTGGCACGGATTCCAAAAAAAAGTGGCACGGATTCCAAGTCCAATATTGTTTGTTGCTGGACCTATGGGCCAGTTTACTGTTAGACTCTGCGATCCCCGATAGGCGGTCATCTGTTAGACTAAAATCGGGGGTCTGGCTCTTCGTCGAGCCATTATATCCCTTGAGCCTGCGTTTTTAGCCCTGAGGTGTTGCGTAGTATTCTTGTGGTTGTGGCTAATTTGAGTAGATTAGATTCTGTTCTAGTTAAGGGGTAGTCTCGCAATAGCAGCAACTGTGGATATCGATGATTAGATTATGAATGGAGTCTGATTGAGCAAGGTAGTTGCCGAAGATATCATTGACTAGATTGGCGGATTCTCTCTGATCCAAAGGGGTAGCTTTGCAGTCTGTTTCTGACTAGATTGGTGGTTTGCACTGACCGAAAGGAGCAGCTTGGTCCACTTGAGGTTCGAGTGACTACTTTTGGTGGCCTCTCGTTCTGTTCCGCTTTTAGTCGTTAGCGAGCCTAGGGGATTTGGGCGAGGTTGTAGTAGTCTGGTTGGATTGGGCGTGGTGTGCAGGGTGCTTAGCAGGGCAGCCCTGTCGGATGCAGACATCGCCAGGACGAGCCTCTCTCAGTCTGAGTCCCTCTGTAGTAGTTGACTTCTGTTGAGTGGGTATTATGCTAGCTTTGGGGTGAAGGAAGACATGGCTCTTGGATTTCTTAGCCCAGCCTACGAGGAGGAAGATCTCTCCTCAGCGCTGGTTATCATGTGGTCATCATTGACCA
This sequence comes from Rhododendron griersonianum, assembly GCA_018127125.1. Taxonomy (NCBI): domain Eukaryota; kingdom Viridiplantae; phylum Streptophyta; class Magnoliopsida; order Ericales; family Ericaceae; genus Rhododendron; species Rhododendron griersonianum. The sequence goes on along the minus strand of CM030799.1, from coordinate 16,055,239 downwards.
TGACTATCTACCTTATTTACTTTATTTCCTAATCTGGCGGGTTGTGCCAGTACGTACTTCATTTTTACCTCATTTATTTCATGGTTCTATTCAGATCCATTTGTATTTCATATGTCACTTTATCTCACTCTCCATGCGGGTTGTGCATGGTTACCGTACTTTTTTCAATCTTGTTTTTTCTTTTTCTTTTCCTCCTGGGGTATGCCCCTTGTAGGCTGTACATTCGCTTAACATTTTTTAATTTCAAGCTAATTTACCCAAAAAAAAAGACCTGGTTGTCTTGAGGTTTTAGTTGTGGCTTGGTCCACATGTAGTGGCTTACCAATGGTACTAGCCACCCTGCTCAAACACTTCTGATTCCATAACTCTAGGGGTAGGTTATGCAGCTTGACCCATGCTGGAATATGAGAAGGTTGTTCCCTGACTGGTTTCATCATACGGTGCCAATCTTTAAGTACTAAGTATTTTTGAGAGAAAAAGTAGGGACCACCATCCAACACTTGTTGTTTGGCCTGTTCATCCCTAAATTCAAAGAGATAATAGCCTCCAACATCTGGCTTAATAGCCACAAATAACTCCTTCCACTAATATCTAGCAGTGGAGGCAACCAAAGGGTAAGGCATTTTCCCATCAAGGAAATGGCCCACCAAGTATTTGGTCCACTTACCTACATCAGTAAGTTCAATATCAATCTCCACCTGGGCTTCTTTCCCTCTCAATAGGTCAGGATAAAACTCAAGCTTCATATCCATTGAGGGGCTTTGGGACTGCAGCAAGGAAGCCCAGTTTTTGGGTTTAGCCGGACCATTATTCAATTTTGGCTTGACTTGGTGATATTGAGTAGGAATAGAAGAATTTCGGGATGTTGATTGGTTACCATTATGCAGCGACCTAGAGTTAGGTGCAGTTACTGAAGATACATGAGGCATTTCTGCAGTTTTAAGAACAGTGACTGGTGGGAACTGCTGTGAGGTATATCTAGGTCGAAGGTCCTCTGAACTATATCCCATGTTAGGATCCCCCTCTACGTAAGGATTTCCCCTAGCATTAATCAAAATCTTTGAATTAGGGTTCAGTTTCCTTACCTCTGATGGGGTACGCTGAAATTGGTAGGTGTTTCCGTGGAGGTGAATCACCCGAGCCCTAGCTTCAGCTTCCTTCGTCAGACCATCTTCGAATAAAGCTTGTTAGGTTTTCTGCGCAGCTTTTGGGTCTGTGTTGCGAATTAGGGCTATTCGCCCCAGTGCCATTAGCAGATGATGTTGGACCCGAGCTCTTGATAGCGGCTTCAGCGTCTACCCTCAACCCTTCTTCGAAGAAAACCTGTTGAAGTTTTCTCGCCGGACTCGTGTTCTTGGGCGATTTAGGGCTGTGAGCCCCAACTCCATTTGGAGATGATGACTGAACCGACCTGGTTCTGCTTGATCGTAGATCAGAATCACCTGAGATGCTCGGTCCCTGAGGATTTAGAGTAAACGGAATCCCTGTTTTGGGGTCTTCCATGTGCAGTACTTGTTTTTTTTTTTGGGTAAAACAGCTTTAAATAGAAAAAAGGGGGTAACCGGATATACAGCCTACAAGGGGCATACCCCAGGAGGAAAATGACTACGCCAATTGGCTACATGCGTAGAGAATAACATAAGAGACGCTGTTTCCAGCCCATCTAGAAGAGGGGAAGAAAACAACGCCAAATGACAATAACAAGATAGTATTCGAAACATAAAACCCAATTACATTGCATGTGCATTTATACTATTTCCACTATAGCATATGAGCAGCAAAGACAGCAGCACACTGGGCAGCAAACAAGCTTCAGAACTGCTGCTTCAGATGCTATCACATAGCTGCTTCAGAGCTGCTAAATGTTATGATGTTATCACAGACCATCAGCTATCCAACAGGCCATTGATACTGTACCGTCAGCCATGGATTTCACTGTTTCTCCGCGGCCATGTCAGGGATCGCCCTAATCGCCTCACATGTCAGATGTTTTCCTTTCTCTGTATCAATCAATTGTTGTTCCTCGGTTTGTGTCTTGCCAGATGATTTGGTGGTAATGCACTGTTAATGGCGGCTAGATTCGAGGCCCTTGTACCGTCCCACTTTTAGGTTATAGTGAGCCTTGTGTACTAGGTCGAGATAGGGCTGTCCATGGATCCGACCCGCCGGACCGAACCCGACCCGAAAATGAGACAATGGACAGATCTGATCAGCCATTCGGGTCGGATTTGGGTTGATTTGGTCGGATTTTGCATTTAGTCGGTCGGGTGTCGAATGCACCAAATAATTTTTCGGGTGGCCCGAACCCGACTGACAAAAAAAAGTAAAAAAACCCAAATCGGCAAATCCCCCTTCATTATCCAGTGTCTGTCCCTCACCAGTCAACCACCCGCCTCCCTCTGTCCCTCACCAGTCACCTCATGCACGAACCCCTCTCTCTACCTCGATCCCACCTCTACACCTCTCTCTCTCTCTCTAATGGAGTCCTCTTACAGTTACAGGAGGACGAAGACCAAACTCCCCCACGGCCCAACCACACCCTCCGCCTGCTTCTCCACTACTCCTCCTCTGGCTACACCGGCGGCTCCACCTCGTCCTCAACGACGTCCTCAAAGTCGATGCGATCATTCCCAGCTGTTGATTTCGAGCTCACCTCCAGCCCGTGTTCACCTCGCTCGATTCCTCCTCCGCCTGCCGCCACCTCCATCACCGCCTCTGGGCCACTGTATTTTGGGAATAAAATTTTCATATTCAAGAAAAAGGTGTGTAGATCTATGATTGTGAATGGCTATTTTGTAATATTATGATTCACTTTGTAATATTATGCTGTGAATCTTGATCTGTGATTGTTTCCTGATCTGAATTTTTATGGGTTCCTCGATTTTTTTTTTTTTTTTTTTTTTTTTTTTTTGGGTAACTTAGCTTGAAATTAAAATAGGTTAAGGATTTTGCTAAAAAAGGATAACCGGATTTGAAGGGCAAGGGAACTTCTCTCTCTAGAGAAGTTCTCCTCCACCGCCCAACCCATATCCGGCCAATCCTGGTCCGGCCAACCTATATCCGGCCACCTCTGGTCCGGCCATCTATCACTGCTTCGTTCAGGGGTTGATCCTTTCTCGATCAAACTCTTCTTCGGAGGTTTCTATACACCCAAGTTTCGGATGGGTTTCCTTCAAACCAGCACCGGAGTGCTCCCATGGCTGCCGGTGAAGGTGCTGTACCAGGTTAGAGTATCTCTGAACCAGGTATCTCGGTTTGGGTACTCTCATATTCCAAGGGACAAACCCACCGATTCACTCTTGAATCTGGACCAAAGTCCACCCCGTGGACCGATTTCAACAAGTTTCCTCTCGGAGCCACCGATTCACTCCTGAATCAGTGGACTGATTTCAACAACAGGGTCTTCTCGGAGGTTCTCTACTCACAGGTATCCTGAGCTGGGATCCAGACACAAACTCAGCACAGCTCTGGTACCCACAGTCCACAGTCCGGCGGTCTCAGTCCACGCGGTGTCCACGCGGTGGACTGGTTCAACAACATGGGCATGCGGAGGAGGTTTCGGCCCGTCCAAACCCATTCCGGTGGCCCCCCCCTTTCCGGTGGGTGCCGCCGTTAACAGCAGCAGCAGCAGCTCGGCCACCCCCTTTCCGGTGGCTCCGCCCATTCCACATCCGGCTAACCCTTGGGCCAGCCTTCTACCACCTTCTGGCCAGATCTGGCCCGCTCAAAGGCGTCGGCCAGTCAACAGCCCGGGCTTTTGCCCGGGTTCAACTGGGCCAGCCAACATCCTGGCAGGCACAGATCATGGCCCGGCACGGGCCCTTACGTCATCGGGCAGTCCTTGCAGGTCAGGGCCAGTCAACCAGCCCAGGCCAGTCAATCCCAAGCAGCCAGCCCGGTATCCCGGCTAGACTGAAAATCATCGTATCCATTGCGCTCATCGTTATTCAATTTGCGATTTGCAATTTCTATTATTGTTATGCTGCTCTATGAGTTGCGAGGACTTCGAGGGCCTCTGATTGTACCCTATACCGACGGGTTGTGTCGGGTATTTACTGCTTTTGCCACGCCCGTGTCTACGTTCCCCGTTGTACTTTCTATTCCTTGGGATAGATTGTTCGACGGGGGCATGGACACGGGCAACCCATGTAGCCACTTGGCGCTCTTTATTATTTTCGTTTTCTTTTTGCTTTGTCTTATCTGGGGTATGCCCCTTATAGGCTGTACATTCGGTTAACCTCTTTTATTTTCAAGCTAACCGCCCTAGGGCATTACCCAAAAAAAAAAAAAAGGTTAAGCGAATGTACAGCCTACAAGGGGCATACCCCAGGAGGAAAAGAAAAGGAAAACAAATAAGAGTGACAAAAGTGCGGTAAACCATGCACAACCCGCATGGAGAGTAGGATAAAGTAGATACATAACAAAATGCTATGTGTACTGAAATACGTGAAATGTGAAATTGAGCTAGTACCTGGCACAACCCGCCAGGCTAGGAAATAAAGTAAATAAAGTAGATAGTCATGGTCAATGGTGACCACATGATAACCGGCGCTGAGGTGAGATCCTCCTCCTCCAAGGCTGGGATAAGAAGACCAAGAACCTAGATGCCCACCACCCCGAAGCTAGCATAATACCCACTCAACAGAAGTCAACTACTACAGAGGGACTCGGACCGAGAGAGGCTCGAACTGGAGATGTCGGCATCCGGCAGGGCTACCCTGCTAAGCACCCTGCACACCATTCCCATTCCATCCAGACTACTACATCCTCGCCCAAATCCCCTAGGCTCGCTAACGACTATAAGCGGAACAGGAAGAGGGACCACCAAAAGTAGCCACTCAAACCACAAGTGGACCACGCTGCTCTTTTCGATCAGTGCAAACCACTAAATCTAATCAGAAATAGACTACGAAGCTACCCCTTTCAATCAGTGAGAATCCACCAATCTAGTCAATGACAGCTCCGGCAACTACCTTGCTCAATCAGACTCCATCCATAATATAATCATCGGCATCCACAGCTGCTGCTACTGCGAGACTGCCCCTTAACTAGGAGAATCCAATCTAATCAATAATAGCCACGACCACTAGAATACTACGCAAATCCTCAGAGCTAAAAGCGCAGGCTCAAGGGATATAGAGGGCTCGACAAAGAGCCTGACCCCCGATTTCAGTCCAACAGATGACCGCCTATCGGGGGTTGCAAAACTAACAGTGAACTGGCCCAAAGTCCAGCAACAATATAAATGCAAAAACAGTACATTGCATGACAGAATAGTAAATTTTCCCACTGCTCAAAAAACCTTCCCCACTGCCCGGGCCACCCAGCCGGCTTACCTGCCCGGGATGGCCTGCCATCGGGCGGCAGCTGCCTGCTGCTTCTGCCTACTGCTTGGCCCGGGCTGGCTGCTTGCCCGGGCAAGCTGCGGATGGCTTTCCCAGCGGCTGGACGCAGGTGGACTAGTATCGCTCCGGGCTGAAGCTGCTGCCTAGCCTCTGCCCGAGCAAACAGTCACTAGCACTGCTGCCCCCGGCCCGAGCCACTCACGGATGGCCTGCCCGGGCTGAAAACCGGCTGGCTGGCTGGGTATTGCCCGGGCTGTTTACCCGGCTGGCTGGAAGGGAGCTGGGAGGATGCTAGGCTGGCCTCGCTAGGCTAGCTGTGGTTGGGCCCCCTGCCCAAGCTGGCTTTGGACCACTTGCCCGGGCTGGACTGACGGCGGCTGTGAGGTGGCTAACTATGAGTTGGCCGGACCAGTAGCCGGCGGCTGTGGCTAGCCATGGCTGGTAGATCTGAATGGCACCAAGGGTTGGAGTTGTGCCCCACGGCGGCTAAGCCCCACGGCGGCGGGGTTGGGAATGGAGAGAACCCAGGTGTTGGCTGGATCTGAGATGTACCGAGCCAGAGGTGGCTGGATGTTGATGAGGGTCACCACAGCGGGGCTGGTCACCACGGCGGAGCCGGAGCTGGTCACCACGGCGACTGCAGCGCCCTGGCTGTGATTGGCCAGTAATGGCCGTTGTACTTTCAGATCTACCCGGTGCAGATCCCAATAAAGGTACCCGCCGGCTCACGGCGGGGTTGAGGTTGGATACCATGCCTACGGTTGTTGAGCCACGGCGACTGGACCAGTGAAGTTGGATCGGACCTGATAGAGGCTGGCTAGAGTGAGGTCGACCGAACCAGATCTGGCCGTAGCGGCGGCCCGAGGGCTGCCAGCTGAGGAGGGCGGTGGAGGAGAGACGGCCCTAGGGCTGCCGGCGGTGGAGGAGAGACTCTCTAAGGAGAGAGGATCCCTTGCCCGGATGACTTCCTTGTTGTTGCTGCTGCGGCTGGCCGGAGGTGGCAGCCGGCTGGATTTTGATCGGGCTAAGGGAGCTTTCTCTCTCTAGGCTAGAGAGAGAAGCTCCCAGCCGTATGCCTCCTTATGGGTTCCTCGATCTCTCTCTTGATTTTTGAATGAACTGTGTAGTTTTTTTTTTTTTTCAGTCCAACGACCAGATCGAATCCGACAACTACAACCCGATAACATTTCGGTCGGAGCCCGACCAGTGGTTCGATCGGGTTTGGGTGGCACTTATTCAATCCGACAACAGTCGGGTCGGGTTGACCCGACCCGAACCCGAAAAAAATCCGACCGTGGCCAACCCTAGGTCGAGAGAGTTTTAGACCGGATGGAATGGGCGTGGTGTGCAAGGTGCTCGGGGAGGTAGCCTTGTCGGATGTCGTCATCTCTGGTTCGACCCTCTCTCGGAGCCCGGTCCTCTGCAGTAACTGTTCCTTAGAAGTGGGTGCTATACTTGATACTTCTGTGCTAGGTTGGAGCATTAGAAACGGACAAGGAGCAGGTCCGGGAGCTTCTCTCTCTAGGTTAGAGAGAGAAAGCTCCCTCCGGCCAAACAGCTAGGCCACCTCCGGCCAAACACAATCCGGCCTGGCCACCTTCGGTCATCCCCGATGAAGCAGCTCCCTCCGGCCTAATAGAGGGCAAGGGAGCCCCTCTCTCGACAGGGGCTCTCCTCCACCACCCGTACCATAACCATCCGGCCACGGGTCCGGCCATCCACCACCAGATCTGGTCCGGCTATAGCTCCGGTGGAGCTGAGGTGAGCTCCAAACGATCTCACAAAGACCAGCTCTAAGGTGAGTTTGACTGACCGATTTCGTGGCCATCGCAGCCGCGCCGGAGGTCCTACCCTCCGGCTGTATCATCCACCGTATCCCTAGATGGGGCAAGCTAGGGCGGAGATCTCAGATTAAACCCCTGCCGGAAATGGGTTCTCAGTCGGTTCTATCTACCACTGAACCGTGCTCAACCCGGGCTCAGTGGTCTCAGTCACCGGCGGTGGGCGAAGGCGACCTTGGGTTGTTGTTCAGTCCGGCGACGGCGACCTTGGGTAGCTCAACTGCGAGCGGCCGGTTAATCACAGACCAGTTCAAAGCAGATGCCAGTTCTGGCAATTGCAAATTCTGATGTACAGGCGTGGGCCATCAGTAGTCGCTGTATGGCAGGCCAGCCGTGCAACCGTTCAACCCCGCTCGGGCCAAGCAGCTGACATCCAGCCCGGGCAAACAGCCAGCCCGGGCCAAGCAGTAGGAGGCAGCAGCGGTCCGTTGGTAGGCCAGCCTGGGCAGGTAAGCCGGCTGTGGCTCGGGCAGTGGGGGATTCATAATATTTAATTCTCTTATCGTTTTGCAATGTGTATTGCGATTATCTATTTACCGTCAACTAGTTGCTGGACTTGTGGGCCAGCTTACTGTTACTCTCTGTGATCCCTGATAGGCGGTCATCTGTTGGACTGAAATCGGGGGTCGGGCTCTTGGCGAGCCTCTATATGCCTAGATCCTGTGCTTGTTAGCTCTGAGGTTGGGTGTAGTATTCTTGTGGCGTAGCTATCATTGATTAGACTAGATTCTGTCCTGATCGAAAAGGGTTTTCGCAGTAGCAGCAGCTGAGGATGCCACTGATTAGATTGTTGGATGGTTTCTGGTTGAGCGAGGTAGCTACCGGTGCTGTCTCTATTTAGTTAGGTGCAGCTTGGTCCACTTGAGGTTTGAGTGGCCACTTCTAGGGGATTGGGTTGGGGGGGGAGTAGTCGTGGTGTGCAGGGTACGTAGCAGGGTAGCCTTGTCCGACATTTCTAGGTCGTGCCTCTCTTGGTCCGTGTCCCTCTATAGTAGCTGATTTCTGATGAGTGGGTATTATGCTAGCCTTGGGCTTGGAAGTACTAGGTTATTGGTTTTCTTATCCCAGCTTTGGAGGAGGAGGTTACTGGGTAGTTGGTCAAGTGGGTAGTTTTGGCGAGCCTTAGGTTAGGATGAGGGAGGGTTAGGCTGGAAGGATTGGGCGTGGTGTGCAGGGCTCTTGCAGCGGGGCCTTGTCGGATGCCGTCAACTCTGGTACGAGCCTCTTGATGCCTTGTTCCTCTGTAGTAGCTGTTCAGCTTGCTTTGTAGCCGTCTTACTCGGTGGCTTCTTCTCAGTGTTGGTTATCTTGTGGTCATCTTTGACCTCGATTATTTACTTTACTTACCTTATTTCTTAGCCTGGCGGGTTGTGCCAGGTGGTAGCTCTATTTCATTTAGTCTTATTTACTTTACTTACCGTTCACATGGCTTCTTCATGTATTTACTTTATCTTACTCTCCATGCGGGTTGTGCATGATTTACCGCACTTTTGTCAATCTTGTTTCTTTTTTTCTTTTTCTTTTCCTCCTGGGGTATGCCCCTTGTAGGCTGTACATTCGGTTAACCTCTTTTAATTTCAAGCTAAATTACCCAAAAAAAAAAAATTTAAAGAGGTTAATCGAATGTACAGCCTACAAGGGGCATACCCCAAGAGGAAAGAAAAAAGAAAAAAAGAAGAATGAAAAAAGTGCGATAACCCATGCATAACCCGCATGGAAAGTAGGATAAAGTACGGAATGCAACAAGCGTGCAATGTGATTTGATATCATATCCCATTGCACTATCCATCTGTAAGGAAGGATAGCAAAGCATTCCGTACTTTTGTCTGTTTTGTTTTGCTTATTTTGTTATCCTCCTGGGGTATGCCCCTTGTAGCCTGTAAATTCAGTTAGCCTCTTTTTTATTTCAAGCTGTTTTACCCACACAAAAAAAAAGGATAGCAAAGCGGGGTATGATATGAATGAAGCGAAATGAACCGAAATGAAATAACAAGAAACTAACTATAACCTGGCACATCCCGCCAGACTAGGAAATAAGATAAATAGCTAATGACGAATATTCCAATGCATAATAAGTTGACCAAGATTCCAATGATCCAATCTAGCACAGAAGTAACAAGTATAGCACCCACTTCTAAGGAACAGATATTGCAGAGGACCGGGCTCCGAGAGAGGGTCGAACCGGAGATGACAACATCCGACAAGGCTACCTCCCCAAGTACCTTGCACACCACGCCCATTCCATCCGATCTAAAACTCTTTCGACCTAGTACACAAGGCTCACTAGAACCTAAAAGTAGGACAGTACCAGGGCCACGAATCCAGCCACCATTAACAGTGCATTACCACCGAATCATCTGGCAAGACACAAAAAGAGGACACAAGATACTGCAGGAGGACCAAAGCTGCCTCGTTTAATCAGCGATCAACCTCCAATCTAATCAAAGACAGCCCAGAAGCTACCTCTTTCAAACAGAGAACAACCACCAACCTAATCAACAACAGCCTCGAAAACTACCCCTTTCGATCAGAACCCAACCACCGACCTAATCAGTGACAGCCGCGAAAGCTATCCCTTTCAATCAGAGCAAGACCCCAATCTAATCAATGATAGCCCCGATCACAACCATACTACGCACGACCTCCGGGCTAATGAGGCATAGAAAGTAGGAATTTAAAGAAGCTCAACAAAGAGCTTGTAGAGCTCCACAACAAGTTGCACAGCATTTGAGCCCCAAATTGGGCAATATGTGCCCAATAACTAAACTGGGCATAAAATTTTTTTTTTACTGCATTTACCCATCATCCGGCAACACACCGGGGATGTCAATTAAATCCAGAAGATAACTCGATCTCAGTCCAACAAATGACAGCCCATCGAGGTTCTCAAAATGATCTACAAGTCTATGGAACCATTCGAGTTTCCCAAGTTGGATATACAAGTCAAAGACATTTCAAAGCCAGTTTGTACTAAACTGGCATGAGGAAATTGGGCATAAACAAAAGTAGCCACAAAAGAGTAATGGCCATTACAAGTAATAACCTTACAATGGATAAACTGGTTGGACTGACTCAGAACCTGAACTTTTTTTTTTGGGTAAAATAGCATGAAATAGAAAAAAGGGTAACCGGATATACAGCCTACAAGGGGCATACCCCAGGAGGAAAAGAAAAGAAAACAAAAAAGAGTAAGAAAATTGATCACGCCAAATGGCTACAAGACATTGATGAGGAGCTATGTTTCCAATCCATCTAGTAAGAGGGAACGGAAACACTGCCAATTGTTACCAACAAAAAGATTACGCCCAAGGCATCTAAAAGTGCTATTAAAGGCATCTAATAGTATTGTTTCCTTAGAGCACTTGAACTGGACACTTACACACTTTACAAGCACATTGTTTCTAATAGTATTGTTTCCTGACAAGCACTTGAACTGGACGATTCCAGAAAGCAGGACACTTGCACACTTGCACTCATCGTATATAGCAGAACAGTCTGCCCCCAATCTGTGATCTGCCCTTCACATATGCTGAAGCTTGATAGGTGAAACAATCTGTGATGTGATTTGTTCTCCTCCTAGCAAAGCAATACACGCTCCAAGGGACAACCCCCCGAGGATAGGTGAAACTGAAGGAACACAAATCCAACACCGCAATTACAATGTAAAACCAATAGCTTGTTATGCTGCATGCAAACTAGGTGGTACAATGTATCACTAGCAGATCAGAACAAAAGAATCTACTAAGGTATCTACTACTGGACTGCATATAAAACAGCAGCAGAACTGCACAACAAGTCCCAACTGAGCCTTCATCTAATAAGCCTTCAACTGATATTGCTAGCAGCAGAACAGTCAAGCTTCAAACTGATGCAGCTTCAGAACTGCTGCTGTCACAGAACAGCAGCAGCAGTCCATCACACAAAACAAAACAAAATGCAGAGGACGTCCCCCTCTGCGAAGGGAGATCCCAATGACAGCCCCTATTGGTTAGGCGACTAGTATAATTGAACAACCACTAAATAAACTTAATACAGCTTCTGAATATACAGCAGTCAACAACTACATTCAACATCTGAACTGAAAATGGACACTTGACATAGAACTGGACAATGGACATCACAAGGGTTCTTATCAGCATCCTTGTGCATCCCAATGATATTGAAAGGGTGCAGTTCTTAAGCCAAAACAGTACATCAGATTCAGAACAGCAGCCAAAACAGGACCTATCAGAACATCATAACATCAGAACTGCCATGGCAGCAGCAGATCAGAGCTGCCATGGCAAAACTCACTCCATCAGCAAAACAGGAGGTATAACAAAACTATGCAGTTACAGCAGCAGGTATAGCAAACCTTAGCAGCAGTAACTTAATGCATAAATGAACTCCACCAATCCAACTAACTACTGAACGAACCATCAGTCAACAGTAAATAACTACTGAACCATAACAACAGTAGACAACAGGTGCAGTATAAATGATCACCGTGAAATTACCCTGAAATTACAAAGCCAAAACTCCCAACTCCCACTCTCTATACAATGCCAAAACAGGGAAACCTTATTCTCCCTCAACTAAACCTCACATAATGCCCCCGCTAAATATTACCTCCTCTCACAAAGACGGAAGGGGCTAGAACACTCAGCTCACAAGGATTGCACTCAATATAGTAGGAACTCTCAAAGCACCAAGGAACCTAAAAGAGATAAGGTAACTACCTGAGTACTTAGTAGTAATAGAAGGCCAAGCAGGCAGGTTGCTGCAATCTCCAAGTTTCAACCATTGTATTCGAGACTTTTGTTTAGCTAAGCTTTCCTCAGCCCTAAGCAACGTGATGTATTGTTTGTGTACCGCTCTCTCTTGTTCTATGGCAGCACTATTATTAGGATGAGAGCCTATAATTATTTGTATGTTTTCTAAGGCTTGCTTAGTGGCACTCACCCTCTCAGAGATGCCACTAAACTCTTCCTTATTAAGCTGCTTCAAATCCTTTTGAAGGCGTTTAAGCTTCTCACACACACAGAACATGGGGTTCCCAAGTACAATTGTCCTCCAGCTCCTCTGGACAATTGTAAGGAATTGAGGGTGGTCAGCAAGGAAGTCAAAAAACCTGAAGGGTTTAATTGACCTTCTTGGGTTGGGCTGGACGAACACCACACCTGGAGAATGATCTGAGATTCCAGGCACCAAAAATTGAGCCGATGATTGAGAATATGTTCTCATCCAAGGCTCATTCACTAATACCCTATCAATTTTGGAAGCCACAAAATGAGGAGGGACCCGCTTATTGGACCACGTAAATAAGCACCCTGAAAATCTAAGGTCATCAAGCTCGGAGGAGAACAAACAGTGATTAATGTCATCCATGGGAGGATACCACTGTACATTCCCCCCAACTTTCTCCCTAGGATACCTAATAGCATTAAAGTCACCAAGGACCACCCAGGGAGAAGAGGTCCTAAACTGAGAAAGGCTAATCCAAAGAGATCTACGGTCTGAGATAGAGTTTGCCCCATAGACCATTGTGACCAAAAATGATGCACTCCCATCTTTTAGATGGACCTGACAGTGAATAAATTGATCAGTCTGATATAACACTGTAATAGACAAGACACCAGGGTCCCATCCAACAAAAATCCTTCCTAAAGCAGCATGGGGGTAATTGTTCACAAAGCTCCAACCAGGGCAGATGAATTGGGTGATTCTATCTGCCCAAGTTGCCCTTATTTTATGCTCAAGTAAACCAACAAGACTCAACTTATTAGTGTTCACAAAAGATCTTGCTTCTTTCTGCTTAATTGGGTCATTCAGACCACGGATGTTCCAAAAACCTAAATTGAAAGTTTGAAAAGACATTGGAAACTAAATCACAAAGTAACAACAAGAAGCATAGCTTGACAGAAATAAAGCTACAGTTATTCAAAAGGATACCAAAAGGATATCATTTATTCCGTCTTTTGGAGTTGCTACTCCACTTTTTGTTATTGTTTTTTCCACCGGACTTGTTGAAACCCTTGGAACTCTGAAAGGGAGCCTTTCCCTTTACTTCTTTAGACTTATCATCCGGAGGAATTGGTTTAGCTTGCGGATCAAGTTGAGCAGGGAATACCTCCGGGTCTAGATCATTATATGTATTACTTGGACCTGTCTCCAAGCTACACTTGAGAGCCCCTGTATCCATCATCACCTCAAAAGGAATATCAGTATTGAAATTCAGCTCCTCCTCTTCTGGGTCACTTTCATCTATGTCCTCTTTTGAGACCTTAGGCATTGACGTATCCACCACAGCCACCACAGGTATTGTAACTGCCTCCAGTGCTACTGAACCCCCTACATCGATAGAGATTCCTTTACTAACAGCATGCCAATCCTCCTTCAGAACTTCATGACCCTGAGCTTTCTTATTAAGGATGGACTTTGAACATTTAGCGGTTGCATGTCCAAAAACCCCACATTCTGAGCAAACCGGAGGCATTAGCTGGTACTCCACCCTAACTGATACACTCTCCCCATCCACTGTGACCTGTATGTCATCTGGTAGTACATCAGCAGCCTCTATTTCCACACACACCCTAGCATATGCAAGCCTAGACCTCTTTTCTGTAGCTCGATCAACGTATTTGGGCTGTCCTATTGCACTAGCCACCCTGCTTAGTCCCACTTCTGTCCAACACTCTAGGGGCAAGTTATGAAGCTTAACCCAAGACGGGATAGAGGACGGAGAAATCTTAGTTGGATTCATCATTCTTCTCCATTTCTGCAGAACAAGGAATTTTTGGGAGAAGAACCAAGGCCCCCCTTCTAGGACTGCAAGTTGGCAAGCTTCATCTTTAAATTCAAAATATAAGAATCCTGCATTATCTGACTTAACTGACAGCAGGCCATAGTTAGTGTTTTTTCCCCACTGTTTATGAGCAGTTGAATTTGCCAGTCGAAAATCCATCCTACCATCTAGGAAATGACCAACCAAACAATGTGACCAACAATTCTCATCCAAGTGAGTAACATCAAGTTCAACAACAGCATTTTTCCCTCTCTTTAATTCTGGATAGAAATCTAACTTCATATTACTTGAGGGCCCTTGAGACCTAAATAGGGAGGCCCAATTCTTATTAGTTTGAGATGTACGATTCACAGCTTTAGGCTGAGCAGGATTAGTACTTGTTGATGCATGAGACACTGGGTTAGGTACAACACCCAACTTAGTTCTAGTATCCTCGACAGGAAACCCTAGATTAGGGTCTCCTTCTACATATGGATTAGGGTTAGTTTTCCGAACCTGTGCAGGTGTACGCTCGAACTGGTAAGTGTTTCCATGCAAATGCGTGACTCGAGCTCTTGCTTCTGCTTCCTTTTCCAGTTTCTCCTCAAATAATGCCTGCTGCACCTTCTGTGCAGCAATAGTGTTAACCCCAGGCCCCTTCGAAGGCAGGACTGATCCCATGGCAGCTTCAGCTTCAACCCTCAAACCTTCCTCCAAAAACACCTGTTGTAGCTTCCTAGCCGAACCAGGGCTTTTACACGATTTAGGGCTGAGCTCCCCAAATCTATGAGGAGAAGCTTGCGGCCCAGCTCTTGAGATCGAGGGACCATCATCAACCTCTCCTGAGGTACCATCAGTAGGCTTCTTGAGATTAGGATTACCTGGTTCGAGGCCCAGATGGAGGGTATCACCTGAATGGAGCCTCTGACGATCTTCTTTCCATGATTGTTGAATGGTCTGTAGTTTAGCTGTAACGACATCAAGAACGAAAGGATCCTCCGAATTGTTGAGCTCATCCTCCAGGTGACCCACAATCTCGAGCATCCGAGCTTCGGATTCCCTCTGCTTTTGTTCGTTCTGATAGGCCTGTTGGAGTTTACGAGCAGGGCTCGTCTTGATGTGTTTTGGACTGTGGGTTCCAAATTTAATTTGGGGATCTGATGTTGCAGTCGATTTGGGTGGGGGTGGGGTTTGCTCGGAGAGAACTGTGCCTTCACCATGCTGTACTGAGCTCTTCTGCCTACGGCGAAGCTCATTTGAATCCTGGGCCTTGCTGCCCAACCCTTCAGAGATTGTGCCGTCTGATATGGTGACCCTTGATGTTGAAGTCGAATGAGACTGCTGAGGTTTCGTATTTTCTGAAACCTGTTGTAGTCGCCGAACTTCAGTAGAATCCATGGCCTGAAGGCCCAGACCGTCCGCCATTGAAGAAGATCACTGGAAGAATTGGATCTCAGAAATCGCCATTGGACTTGTCAGAAATCGCCCTGTGTAGGTGTTTAGACTACTAGTCATGCACTCAGAACCTGAACTTGGAAAACCAAAGGGTTCCAACAAATCAAAAGTCTCCCCATTATAGAACTGGAGTGATTGCTAACAAAGTTCCAATGAGGGAGCATAGTGTTGACAATACTAGACACTTTGGGTTCTTTGACTTTATGTTCAATGAGTCCAACTAGAGATAATTTATTCTTACAAACCCAATTTTTTGCCTCCGTTTGCTTGAGGGGATCATTAAGGCCCCTCAAATTCCAAAAACCAAAATTTCTAACTGAGCAATCCATAAAGTAAACTAGGTACAACTGCACTATACAGATAAGAGATATAACTGAAATAGGTCAGCTAGCTCCCTTTGTGTTTTGTGGCTGCTACCAGTTCCTGACAAAATAGAAGTTACTATAGCAGGGCAGTCCAGTTTATGCTCTGTCGTGCTATCCAGAAACAGTAGTTCAGTCCAGATCTGCTACTGTCAATCACCTGCCTAGGTTGAAGGCTATCCAAGTGTTTTGATGAGGTTCCAAATGCAACAAGTAAAGGTTCCAATTGCAACAAGTATATTCTTAATCAACTTGATATGAACTGTTGTGTTCTTGTAATTAGTCTAGTCAATTTGATATGCTTCCAAGCTCAATTGAGTTCTTGTAATTAGTCCAGTCAGCATGATTGGCATAAGTTTTTATAAGCTTTGTAATGTCATGCAATGGCGTTGTTTTCCTTCCCTCTTCTAGATGGATTGGAAACACCGCATGATAGTTATCTCATGTAGCCACTTGGCTTAGGTAATTTTATTTACATTTTTTTCTTTTCTTTTGTTTTCCTCCTGGGGTATGCCCCTTGTAGGCTGTAAATTCGTTTAGCCTCCTTTTTATTTCAAGCTGATTTACCCCAAAAAAAATAAAAATTTGGGCATAGTTGCGCGTCCCTCCTCCAGCACACGCCACCAGGAGCTAGCTCAACTGCCCAATACCAGCAAAAGATTTTGTAAAACCACAAATTAACATTCAAAACCAGTAAACACAGGAACATAGCATCCGAACAGGAGCATTGGAATCTTGGTCAGCTTATTATGCATTGGAATCTTTGATATTAGCTATTTATCTTATTTCCTAGTCTGGCGGGATGTGCCAGGATATATATATTTTTTTTTTTGGGTAAAATAGCTTGAAATAGAAAAAGGAATAACCGGATATACAGCCTACAAGGGGCATACCCCAGGAGGAAAAAGAAAAAAAAGAAAAACAACAAAAGTAAGAAAATTGACAACGCCAAACGGCTATATGGCTAAATAGACTATTGAGAGCAACAAAATAGACTACATCTATGTAAGGCACTAAGAAGTGCAGTCCTGGAGAGTTAATGCATTACACTTGAAAAAACTAACTTGCTGTACAAGCAACTCACTGCAGCAACAAAACTGCAGTGCTTCTACAGAACTGAGCTACAAAACTTCTACAGAACTTCCTCTGATGCAGCTTCAGAACTGCTCTGCTTCCATCTCTAAACAGTTGCTGCCAAACACAGCAGCAACCTCCAAACATGTGAGTGTGCCACCAGCAGCAGCCACATAACAGTCAAATACAGCAGCAACATCAGATCAATTCAGAGCTACAGCTGCAGCTTGCTGAGCCTTGGGCAGGCTTCAGAACTGTTGCTATCACAGAACAGCAACAGCAGTCCATCACACAAAACAAAACAATATGCAGAGGACGTCCCCCTCTGCGAAGGGAGATCCCAATGACAGCCCCTATTGGTTAGGCGACTATTAGAAATGAACATCCACTAAATAAACTTCTTACAACTTCTGAATATACAGCAGTCAACAGCAGTCGACAACTAGCCCATGCTTTTGCATAACAAGAAACTGTTAGAGAGAGATTTTCTGAACACTGATAATCAAGAACACAAATGAATCATCCATCTAAATTTACGGCACGACTAGATGGAAAGTTAAATGAACCAGAATAATATGTCCAATAGGAGAACAAGTTAACTGAAAGTAGATGGTCATCTCTAGGGACATATCAGAGCAGTTGACTGCAACAGAGAAACTGTTGGAGGAAGCTGCTGAATCTTAGGCCCAAGGTGAAGCTGCTGAATCTTAGGCCCAAGGTGCAACCTTATATTTTTAGTGTGATTGGTAATGGTCACTCTACTTCTTGTGGTATGATAACTGGCATCCCATGGGCCCATTAATTGACAAATTCGGCCCTAGAGTTACCTTTGATTCAGGAATACCAAAAGAGGCTACTGTGTCTCACATCATTCATAATTCTAGGTGGGCTTTCCCTATTCCCCAAACTATAGAGCTTAATGAGATTAGGAGGGCTCTACCTATACTGTTACCCTCTAGGGTGAATGAGAATGACCAGTTCAGATGGTCCCTCACCCCTAATGGTCAATTCACAATCTACTCTCTTTGGGACAAATTAAGATCTCCCTTTCCCAAAGTGTTGTGGCACAAAGTGGTGTGGTTTTCTGGTCACATTCCCAAGTGTAGCTTTATCACCTGGCTGGCTATTCAGAACAGGCTTTCTACAGCAGATAGACTAGTGTCTTTTGGTCTCCCACTTCCAACTCAATGTAGTTTTTGCCAGGAAAATGAAAGCCATGACCACCTTTACTTTAATTGCACATTTTCTAAGTTAGTCTGGGGTTCTATTCAGTCCAAGCTTCATGTTTCTTGGCCCTCTAGAACTTGGGCTGATTGGGTCTCCCTTCTCACAAATTCTAAAGGTAAATCCCTCCAAACTGTTATCACCAAGCTAGGTTTTGCAAGTACAGTTTATCATGTGTGGATTGAAAGGAATGTGAGGAAATTCCAAGGGAATCCATCTACTTGGGAGGTAGTTGTGCATAAAATTTGTTCAATGGTGAGAGCAAGGATTCTATCCTTACCCAATCTTCCCCAAATTCAGGCAGAACAGGTTATTAATGAATGGCATTATACTGGAAGTTAACTATTCATTTTGTTACATATTTTACATCATGCTTCATTGTTAACTCTGTAGTGCACAAGTGGCTCAAATAGCACAAGTTCAGTAACTCAGGGAGTTACCTATTACTGCTAAATACTCAGGGAGTTACCTTACTCTTTGTAGGATTACTCCGTGTGAGCTGAGTGTTTTATCCCCATCATTACTTAAGAGAGGAGATAATAATTAGTGGGGCATTCATGTGAGTTCTAGCGGAGGGAGTTGGTGGAGCTCTTTTACCTATGCTTGTGCGAAAAAAAGAAGAGTGGGAGGTCAGATTTCAAGGGTGTAATAAGTCGGTGAGTCCTCATATTGAGCATGGGTATTCCTGGTCTGTTGCTATAAGTATCCAGTCACTTGGATGAGCAGCTCAAGTGATTCATTCTGTTATATGGTAGCTGATAATTTTGATGAAGTCTAGTTTGGCCAAGTGAGTCTGTTTTGGCCAGTTTCATGCTGCAGTCTAGTTTGTTTAACTTTAGATTGCTACCCTGTTTTGTTCAACCTATTTTGCTGCAGTCCAGTTTCATGCTGCAGTCTAGTCTGTTTCGCCCTCTGTATAGTATTGGGATTGCTCTCTGATGATATGAAATGCAGCAACAGGCAGCCACAGGCACAGAAGCAGGGGTACCAAATATGCTGCTACTGCTTTGCTGTTTTCTGTTGTTCTCTGATTTCATATCTGGTTGTTAGCATGCTAGGGCTATGTTATTTTGCTGTTATGATCTGTTTCTGCTATGTGCAGTGTAGTGGCTGTTATTACTCTAGGCTGCTGTTTTCAAACTGTCGGTATAGTGGCTGTTATTACTCTAAGCTGCTGAACTGTTTTGTGATTTGCTGAAATGTGGTCTATGTGCAGTGATAGACCATGTTGATAGACTATTTTCTTGTGGTGGGGCCAATTCTGTGGTAGCTTTATTTAGATTATGCCTAACCATCGGGGGCTGTCAATGGGATCTCCCTTCACAGAGGGGGACGTCCTCTGTATAGTATTGTATAGGTTCTACTTAACGAATGTGTTTGTCAATTATGATATGGTGTTGGGATTGAAATGAGAGCAGATGGTTTTGTCTGTCCATGGTGTTGGCTAGTTGCTGTGACTGCTATGAACTGTCCAAGTTGGCTAGTTGCTGTCCAAGTTGGACTGCTTTCAAGTTCTGAAGTTGCAGCTTTAGGACTGTTCTGAGACCAGGTTCAGTTTCTAAAGCTGCTGATAGACCAGGTTCTGAAGCTACCGTCCACCATTCCAAGTGTCCTGATGATTTGTTAGCTGTTGTTCCAAGTTCAGCTGGTTGTGCATGGTTATCACTTCAAGTTTTGCTGATGTCCAAGTTCAGAATCTGGTGTTCTGAACCTGTTGAAGACCTGCATGAAATTTGTGTTTATTCTGGTGTTCCATAGTGCAACATCAGTCCACCATTCCAAGTGTCCTGATGAGGTCCAATTATCAAGTGCAGCAGTTCTGTTAGCTGTTGTTCCAAGTTCAGCTGTTAGCTGTTTGCTGATGTCCAAGTTCAGATTCTGGTGTTCTGAACCTGTTGAAGACCTGCATTGTTCTGGTGTTCCATAGTGTTTTGTCCAAGTTCAGATTCTGATGCCCAAGTGTTTTGACTGCTGTTGATGTGTGGCTACTGCCCAGTCATGGCTGGATGAATAGCATGTAATTTAGTAGCATGAAATTTAGTAGTTCAGTAGCATTATGTGTTCTGTTTCGTATCCCTCTTTTAGATGGGTTTGAAACAGACATTCTATTTACTTCTAGTCCTATGTAGCCGTTTGGCGTAGGCGCTCTATTGTTTTATATTCTTTTCTTTTCTTTTCTTTTCTTTCCTCCTGGGGTATGCCCCTTGTAGGCTGTATATTCGGTTAGCCCCCCTTTTTATTTCAAACTGGTTTACCCAAAAAAAAACAGAGAACAACAGAGCAGCTAGCCTATTGTACTGCTAGGCTAGCTAACAACTAAACTACTGAACTATAATGGCAGCAGCAGTACTGAACCATAACAGATTACAGTACTGATCTACAACTTCTGATTCGATCAGCAGCTACAATACACACAAAATGCAGAGGACGTCCCCCTCTGCGAAGGGAGATCCCAATGACAGCCCCTATTGGTTAGGCAATGGGACATGCAGAAAAGGACATGCAGAAACTGGGCACATGCACATGCAGATCAGAAAAGGATAGCTATTCTCTATGCACTAGCAACAGCAGCACATGCAGATCCAAGACAGAACTAAATCGTACACTGAGAAGCACACACAGGGCGATTTCTGACAAGTCCAATGGCGATTTCTGAGATCCAATTCTTCCAGTGATCTTCTTCAATGGCGGACGGTCTGGGCCTTCAGGCCATGGATTCTACGGAAGTTCGGCGACTACAACAGGTTTCAGAAAATACGAAACCTCAGCAGTCTCATTCGACTTCAACATCAAGGGTCACCATATCAGACGGCACAATCTCTGAAGGGTTGGGCAGCAAGGCCCAGGATTCAAATGAGCTTCGCCGTAGGCAGAAGAGCTCAGTACAGCATGGTGAAGGCACAGTTCTCTCCGAGCAAACCCCACCCCCACCCAAATCGACTGCAACATCAGATCCCCAAATTAAATTTGGAACCCACAGTCCAAAACACATCAAGACGAGCCCTGCTCGTAAACTCCAACAGGCCTATCAGAACGAACAAAAGCAGAAGGAATCCGAAGCTCGGATGCTCGAGATTGTGGGTCACCTGGAGGATGAGCTCAACAATTCGGAGGATCCTTTCGTTCTTGATGTCGTTACAGCTAAACTACAGACCATTCAACAATCATGGAAAGAAGATCGTCAGAGGCTCCATTCAGGTGATACCCTCCATCTGGGCCTCGAACCAGGTAATCCTAATCTCAAGAAGCCTACTGATGGTACCTCAGGAGAGGTTGATGATGGTCCCTCGATCTCAAGAGCTGGGCCGCAAGCTTCTCCTCATAGATTTGGGGAGCTCAGCCCTAAATCGTGTAAAAGCCCTGGTTCGGCTAGGAAGCTACAACAGGTGTTTTTGGAGGAAGGTTTGAGGGTTGAAGCTGAAGCTGCCATGGGATCAGTCCTGCCTTCCAAGGGGCCTGGGGTTAACACTATTGCTGCACAGAAGGTGCAGCAGGCATTATTTGAGGAGAAACTGGAAAAGGAAGCAGAAGCAAGAGCTCGAGTCACGCATTTGCATGGAAACACTTACCAGTTCGAGCGTACACCTGCACAGGTTCGGAAAACTAACCCTAATCCATATGTAGAAGGAGACCCTAATCTAGGGTTTCCTGTCGAGGATACTAGAACTAAGTTGGGTGTTGTACCTAACCCAGTGTCTCATGCATCAACAAGTACTAATCCTGCTCAGCCTAAAGCTGTGAATCGTACATCTCAAACTAATAAGAATTGGGCCTCCCTATTTAGGTCTCAAGGGCCCTCAAGTAATATGAAGTTAGATTTCTATCCAGAATTAAAGAGAGGGAAAAATGCTGTTGTTGAACTTGATGTTACTCACTTGGATGAGAATTGTTGGTCACATTGTTTGGTTGGTCATTTCCTAGATGGTAGGATGGATTTTCGACTGGCAAATTCAACTGCTCATAAACAGTGGGGAAAAAACACTAACTATGGCCTGCTGTCAGTTAAGTCAGATAATGCAGGATTCTTATATTTTGAATTTAAAGATGAAGCTTGCCAACTTGCAGTCCTAGAAGGGGGGCCTTGGTTCTTCTCCCAAAAATTCCTTGTTCTGCAGAAATGGAGAAGAATGATGAATCCAACTAAGATTTCTCCGTCCTCTATCCCGTCTTGGGTTAAGCTTCATAACTTGCCCCTAGAGTGTTGGACAGAAGTGGGACTAAGCAGGGTGGCTAGTGCAATAGGACAGCCCAAATACGTTGATCGAGCTACAGAAAAGAGGTCTAGGCTTGCATATGCTAGGGTGTGTGTGGAAATAGAGGCTGCTGATGTACTACCAGATGACATACAGGTCACAGTGGATGGGGAGAGTGTATCAGTTAGGGTGGAGTACCAGCTAATGCCTCCGGTTTGCTCAGAATGTGGGGTTTTTGGACATGCAACCGCTAAATGTTCAAAGTCCATCCTTAATAAGAAAGCTCAGGGTCATGAAGTTCTGAAGGAGGATTGGCATGCTGTTAGTAAAGGAATCTCTATCGATGTAGGGGGTTCAGTAGCACTGGAGGCAGTTACAATACCTGTGGTGGCTGTGGTGGATACGTCAATGCCTAAGGTCTCAAAAGAGGACATAGATGAAAGTGACCCAGAAGAGGAGGAGCTAAATTTCAATACTGATATTCCTTTTGAGGTGATGATGGATACAGGGGCTCTCAATTGTAGCTTGGAGACAGGTCCAAGTAATACATATAATGATCTAGACCCGGAGGTATTCCCTGCTCAACTTGATCCGCAAGCTAAACCAATTCCTCCGGATGATAAGTCTAAAGAAGTAAAGGGAAAGGCTCCCTTTCAGAGTTCCAAGGGTTTCAACAAGTCCGGTGGAAAAAACAATAACAAAAAGTGGAGTAGCAACTCCAAAAGACGGAATAAATGATATCCTTTTGGTATCCTTTTGAATAACTGTAGCTTTATTTCTGTCAAGCTATGCTTCTTGTTGTTACTTTGTGATTTAGTTTCCAATGTCTTTTCAAACTTTCAATTTAGGTTTTTGGAACATCCGTGGTCTGAATGACCCAATTAAGCAGAAAGAAGCAAGATCTTTTGTGAACACTAATAAGTTGAGTCTTGTTGGTTTACTTGAGCATAAAATAAGGGCAACTTGGGCAGATAGAATCACCCAATTCATCTGCCCTGGTTGGAGCTTTGTGAACAATTACCCCCATGCTGCTTTAGGAAGGATTTTTGTTGGATGGGACCCTGGTGTCTTGTCTATTACAGTGTTATATCAGACTGATCAATTTATTCACTGTCAGGTCCATCCAAAAGATGGGAGTGCATCATTTTTGGTCACAATGGTCTATGGGGCAAACTCTATCTCAGACCGTAGATCTCTTTGGATTAGCCTTTCTCAGTTTAGGACCTCTTCTCCCTGGGTGGTCCTTGGTGACTTTAATGCTATTAGGTATCCTAGGGAGAAAGTTGGGGGGAATGTACAGTGGTATCCTCCCATGGATGACATTAATCACTGTTTGTTCTCCTCCGAGCTTGATGACCTTAGATTTTCAGGGTGCTTATTTACGTGGTCCAATAAGCGGGTCCCTCCTCATTTTGTGGCTTCCAAAATTGATAGGGTATTAGTGAATGAGCCTTGGATGAGAACATATTCTCAATCATCGGCTCAATTTTTGGTGCCTGGAATCTCAGATCATTCTCCAGGTGTGGTGTTCGTCCAGCCCAACCCAAGAAGGTCAATTAAACCCTTCAGGTTTTTTGACTTCCTTGCTGACCACCCTCAATTCCTTACAATTGTCCAGAGGAGCTGGAGGACAATTGTACTTGGGAACCCCATGTTCTGTGTGTGTGAGAAGCTTAAACGCCTTCAAAAGGATTTGAAGCAGCTTAATAAGGAAGAGTTTAGTGGCATCTCTGAGAGGGTGAGTGCCACTAAGCAAGCCTTAGAAAACATACAAATAATTATAGGCTCTCATCCTAATAATAGTGCTGCCATAGAACAAGAGAGAGCGGTACACAAACAATACATCACGTTGCTTAGGGCTGAGGAAAGCTTAGCTAAACAAAAGTCTCGAATACAATGGTTGAAACTTGGAGATCAATGTACGTCCTATTTCTTTAAAGCTGTGACCAATAGGAGGAATAGGAGCAAAATAACAAGCTTAGAATTAAATGATGGATCTACCTCACATGATCTTATGGTCATCAAAGAACAGTTTGTTAACTTTTACACAACTCTTTTTGGAACGTCCCATCTCACACCTCATCTGGGTCCAACTAGAGTGTGTCAATTAATCAGAAATAAACTCAGCCCTGAGCATAGTCTTAATATGGTCTCCCCTGTCACAGACTTGGAGATTAAGGAGACCATGTGGTCTATTAACCCCACCAAAGCACCTGGCCCGGATGGGTATAATGGAGGGTTTTTTAGGAAGGCATGGTCTGTTATTGGGAGAGAGGTAACCTCAGCTGTCCAGAACTTCTTCAGGTCTGGACAACTGCTCACTAAAGCTAATTCCACTATTGTAGCTCTTGTTCCTAAGGTTCCAAACCCTTCCAGGGTGGGTGACTTTAGGCCCATTTCATGCTGCAATACTATTTACAAATGCATCTCTCGGATTCTAGCCAAGAGATTGCAATCTGCTCTTCCTTTGCTCATAGATCCGGTCCAATCAGGATTTGTGAAAGGAAGGAGAATTGCAGATAACATTTTCCTTACCCAAGAACTCATGAGAGGGTATCACAAGTCCTCTCCTTCCCCTAGGTGTGCCATGAAAGTTGATATTATGAAAGCATATGACCATGTTAGGTGGGAATTTATTTGGGACGTCCTGTCCGCCATGAACTTCCATCCTACAATGATTAAGTGGCTTCAAGCATGTGTAACCACTGCAAACTAAAGGCTCCAAGGAGAGGGAGCTTCTCTCTCTACCCTAGAGAGAGAAAGCTCCCCAACGGCATCTAGCCTCGTCGGCCTCCCAGCCTCCTGGCCCAGCCACGCCGGCCTCCCACCTAGACGGCAGCAGCAGCGGACCTCACCGGGCAAGGGAGCCCCTCGCACGACAGGGGCTCTCCTCCACCGCCCTCCATACCCGGCCTCCCGGAGCTCAACTCCACCTGGTCCGGCCCAACCTCAACCCCGCCGTGAACCGGCGGGTACCATTCCGGATCTACCAGACCGGATCTACTCCGGCCAAGCTATGGTCGGCCCCAGCCGAGGGTTCATCTTCTACGGCCAAGCCCACCTCAGGCCGCATCTCAGCCGTGGGTGGTTCGGCCTCCTACCATCCTACGACTGGAGCTCCGAGTCATATGAAGCTCCAGACCTCACACCAGGCATTTCAAATGGGGCAAGTGGGTTTCACTGTCCAACCGTGGGACCTGTGCAGATCCGATCGTGGTGCCTCGATTCCAGATCCAACCCCGCCGTGGACCGGCGGCTACCTCTTGGGATCTGCACCGGGCAGACCTGAAATCAAGCCACGGCCGTAGCTTTGTGTTCGGAACCTCATGGGTCAAGCTTTATGGGTTCCTTCTGTACTAGACCTCGCCGGAGATGTGTCCTTTCCTGCTTCAATTTGTGCTCGTACAGTGGCACGGCAGCTAGGCGGATTCACCACTGAGATCTACATGTGCAGAGTCCCAGCAAGGCCACACCTCCGAACCCTGTGCAGCAACGGTAATAACGGCCGTCGGCCATCATCAAGCATCAACGGTGACCGGGGTCAAGCCCAGCCGCCCACCTTTTACAGCTCCGTGGGGCTTAGCCAGCCACGGCGGCTCGCCGGGGTTCTCCAGGCGCCGGGCCATCCAGACCAGGTAGGGGCTTCACAGCCATTGGCCTTCACCAGGCCTCCATATCCCTGCGTGGGCCAAGCAGCCAGGCCAAGCTGCTGGCGTCAGCCCAGCCCGGGCTCCTGGCTTTTTAGGCCAGCCGGCCAACAAACAACCCAAACACAGATACCAAGCAAGCCGGCCGGGCAGCCATCCCTGTGTGGCTCAAGTGAGGGGGTAGCAGCAGTCTGTCCGTGACTGCTCGCCGGGCAGAGGCTAGGCGCAGCTTTTGCCCGGCTGAGTCTTACTTTCGCCAAAGAAAAGAAAGAATAAGGCAGCAGAGCAGCAGCAGCAGTGCAAGCGCAGCATCACCGCCCGATGGCAAAGCCACCGGAAGGCAAGTCGGCTGGTGGCTCGGGCAGAGTGGGGGTAGTATCCCATACTTTACCATTATGCAATGCAGCCATACTCTTTGCACTTATCTATTTATTGTCATATTGTTGCTGGACTTAAGGGCCAGTTTACTGTTAGATTTTGCAACCCCCCGATAGGCAGTCATCTGTTGGACTGAAATCGGGGGCGGGCTCTTCGTAGAGCCCTCTATATCCCTTGAGCCAGTGCTTTTAGCCCTGAGGAGTTGCGTAGTATTCTTGTGGTCGTGGCTGCTATCGATTAGATTGGATTATCCTAGTTAAGGGGCTATCCCGCAGTAGCAGCAGCTGTGGGCGCCGATGATCAGATTATGGATGAGTCTGATCGAAAGAGGTAGTTGCCGGAGCTATCATTGACTAGATTGGTGGATCCTTGCTGATCGAAAGGGGTAGTTTTGCAGTCTGTTTCTGATTAGATTTAGTGGTTGCACTGATCGAAAAGAGCAGCTTGGTCCACTTGTGGTTTGGGGGGCTACTTTTGGTGGTCCCTCTTCCTGTTCCGCTAAGAGCAGTTAGCGAGCCTAGGGGATTTGGGCGAGGACGTAGTAGTCTGGTTGAAATGGGCGTGGTGTGCAGGGTGCTTAGCAGGGTAGCCTTGTCGGATGCCGACATCTCCAGTTCGAACCTCTCGGTCCGAGTCCCTCTGTAGTAGTTGACTTCTTTTGAGTGGGTATTATGCTAGCCTCGGGGTGAGGGGCTTCTCGGTTCTTGGATTTCTTATCCCAGCCTTGGAGGAGGAGGATCTCTCCTCAGCGCAGGTTATCATGTGGTCATCGTTGACCAAGACTATCTACTTTACTTACATTCATTCCTAACCTGGCGGGTTGTGCCAGGAAGTATTTACATTTCGCCTCACTTCATTTCATTTACTACATGGCTCTACTCAGACCCATTTGTATTGCCTATGTCACTCTATTTTTTTTTTTTGGGTAATTTAGCTTGAAATTAAAAAAGGTTAATCGAATGTACAGCCTACAAGGGGCATACCCCAGGAGGAAAAAGAAAAGAAAAAAACAAGAATGATAAAAGTACGGTAACCATGCACAACCCGCATGGAGAGTAAAATAAAATGACATATGTGATACAAATGGATCTGAAAAGAACCATGAAATGTACTGAAATGAAATTGAGCTATTCCTGGCACAACCCGCCAGGCTAGGAAATAAGATAATTGAAGTAGATAGTCATGGTCAACATGGACCACATGATAACCAGCGCTGAGGAGAGATCCTCCTCCTCCTAGGCTGGGCTAAGAAAACCAAGACCCGAGGCTTCCATCACCCCAAAGCAAGTATAATATCCGCTCAACAGAAGTCAACTACTACAGAGGAACTCGGACTGAGAGAGGCTCGACCAGGGGATGACGGCATCCGACAAGGCTACCCTGCTAAGTACCCTGCACACCACACCCATTCCACCCTGACTACTACAACCTCGCCCAAATCCCCTAGGCTCGCTAACGACTCAAAGCGGAACAGAAAGAGAGGCCACCAAAAGTAGCCACTCGAACCTCAAGTGGACCAAGCTGCTCTTTTCGATCAGTGCAAACCACTAAATCTAATCAGAAACAGACTGCAAAGCAACCCCTTTCGATCATTGAGGATCCACCAATCTAGTCAATGACAGCTCCGGCAACTACCCTGCTCAATCAAACTCCAACCATAATCTAATCATCGGCTCCTGCAGCTGCTGCTACTGCAGGCTACCCCTAACTAGGAAGGAGTTCAATCTAATCAAAAATAGCTACGACCACATGAATACTACACTCAACCTTAGAGCAAAAAAACTGGTTCTAGGGATATAAAAGGCTCGACCATAAGCCCGACCCCCGATTTCAGTCCAACAGATGACCGCCTATCGGGGGTTAATAACACCATCAGACTGGCCCGTTCGTCCAGCAACAGATTGACAATAAACCAATATTGGACTTGGAATTATGTTTGGAATCCGTGCCACTTTTTTTTTTTTTTTTTTTTTGAAAGAAATTTAGGCCCAACCTGCCATCGGGCGGGCTGCTGCCGGAAAAAACACGACGGCTGGGTTGAGCTGGAGATGGTGGCCATGGCCACGGTGGGTTAGCCACGACCTGCGCCACTGCCCGGGCTGTTTAGATCTGCTCTTCTAGACCTCAGTGGTAGTGAAGCGATGTTGCTGTGCCACTGTACGAGCACAAATTGAAGCAACATGCCATCATCTCCGGCGAGGCTTGGTAGAGCAAGAACAAATCGTAGCTTCGATCCATGGTTACGGACCAAAGCTACGCCCAAGGCTAGGCGGTGACCGGGCAGTAGTGGGGAGCGGGCTAGATCTGCCCGTTGTTGTTGCTGTTGGTGGCCGGCCCATGGAGCTACCCGGCGGCCAGGGCTGGTAAAGCCACGGCGGTGTTGGAGTCGTGGATGGTGGCCGGACCAGAGGGAGGCCGGACCATACTGCTCGAGGAGAGCCGGCCCTGTGGTGGCTGCTCAAACAGATCTAGCTTGCCCGTAGCTGCTGCTGCTGTTGGCCGGTGGTGCATGGTTACTCTCCATGCGGGTTGTGCATGGTTACCGTACTTTTTTCATTCTTGTTGTTTTCCCTTTTCTTTTCCTCCTGGGGTATGCCCCTTGTAGGCTGTACATTCGCTTAACCTTTTTTAATTTCAAGCTAATTTACCCAAAAAAAAAAAAACCACTGCAAACTATTCCCTATGTATCAATGGGGAAGTGACGGGGTACATTAAAGGGAAGAAGGGGCTGAGACAGGGGGATCCGTTATCCCCGTATCTCTTTGTTATTGTGATGGAAGTGCTTACGAGTTTACTTAAGGAGAAAGCCCAGCTCCCGGGCTTTCATTATCACTGGAGATGTAAAACTAATCAATTGATAAATCTGTGCTTTGCTGATGATCTAATGATATTTTGCAAGGGAGAGTCTTCTTCGATTAAACTCATCAAGGAAGCATTGAATGAGTTTGAGGCTCTTTCTGGTCTCTCCCCTAGCACAGGTAAGAGTAGCATATTCTTCTCTGGTGTTAGTGTGGGAGTTAAGGAGAATATTTTGCAGGATTTGGGATTTCAGGAGGGGTCCCTTCCAGTGAGATATCTGGGAGTTCCATTGTTATCTACAAAGCTTAAAGCTGTAGACTGCCAAAGGCTGGTTGATAGTATCACTGCCAAAACTAGAAGTTGGACCAATAGGGACCTTACTTATGCGGGAAGAGTCCAGCTTATCAAGAACATCTTGTTCTCAATGCAAACGTATTGGTCCTCCCTGTTCATTTTACCAAAAAGGTCATCAAGGAAGTTGAATCTATCCTTAGGGCCTTTTTATGGTCTGGCCCTGACCTTAAAAGATCAGGGGCTAAGATTGCTTGGGAGAAGTTATGCGCCCCTAAAGATGAGGGGGGTCTTGGCTTCAAATCTATGGAGGTGTGGAATAAGGCTGCGGTGGCCAAGCATATATGGTACTTGATCTCCGGGGGAGAGCAATCCATGTGGTGCCAATGGGTTAAATCCTACTTATTAAAGGGTAGGAACTTTTGGAGCCTTAAAATGCCTGCTAATCCCTCTTGGGTTTGGCAGAAATTACTTAATCTAAGACATTTAGTCCAACCCTTCATACGTCACTTAGTTGGTAATGGGGAGAACACATCCATGTGGTTTGACCTTTGGCACCCGTTAGGCCCTCTGTTGGATAAGTTTGGTTCCAGAATTGTTTATGACTCTGGCCTTCCATTGAATGCCAAAGTGTCCCTCATAGTTCACAATTCTGGTTGGACCTTCCCAATCACGCAAACATGGGAGTTGAATGAAGTTAGACGGCATCTTCCACCTTTGCGTGGCTCCAGGGACCAAGTTAGATGGACTCTGAATGCATCTGGACAGTTTAGTATAGCCTCTCTTTGGGAGGAATTGAGGGCTCCTTTCCCCAAGGTAAATTGGCATAAGGCTGTTTGGTTTGCTGGGCATATTCCTAAGTGTAGCTTCATTACATGGCTGGCCATCCAGGGTAGACTCTCCACGGAGGATAGATTAGTTCTCTTTGGGATTAAATCAATCTCCCAATGCAGTTTTTGCCAGGGTAGTGAAACCCATGATCATTTGTTCTTCAACTGTAGTTTTTCCACACGGGTTTGGAATGCTATGTTGGAAAAGATGGATACGAGTTGGTCCCCTAGGCCTTGGCCAGCATGGATTACCCACTTCTCCTCTTTTAGGGGAAAATCTCTAAGGAATATCGTCTCTAAGTTGATTTTTACTACTACAGTATATCATATTTGGATTGAAAGGAACTTAAGGAAGTTTCAAAATACAACTAGCACGTGGGAAGTGGTTGTTCATAAAATCTTTAACATGGCTAAGGGTAGATTATTGTCGTTGCCAAAGTTGCCCGTAGGCTCACAAAATAATAGGTTTAATAGAGTGTGGGGCATCAATGGGTAATGGGGTAGTTGTGTGTTAGTGCATTCATATTGTGGCATTAGATGTTGCAGGTTTGGTCAGCAGGATTGGGGTTCAAATGAGAATCCACATCACTCAAAGGGGGCCTGTTGTGGCTGCAGCCTGTTATGGCTTCTATTACTTCTATTCTAGCAGGTAGTTACCTTAATCCTTGGCATGAGAGGTCACAAAACCTACCTGTTGTTGTTCAGTTCTGAATCTGCCTATTCTAGCAGGTAGTTACTACATTGTGTGTTAACCCTGTGAGTTGTGAGCTAGAGCCCCAACATTCCTTGAGAGAGGAGGTAATATTTAGTGGGGGAGCTATGTGAGGTTCAGAGGAGGGAGTGAGGGTTCTCTTAGTGAGGAATGTAGATGGTTCTCATAGCTGCTTTTGCTCATGAAGAATTGCATGTTCATTTTGTGCACCAGTAGACTACTTCAGTAGACTGTGCACCACTTTGTTACATATGTTACTATTGGGATCAGCATTCAAACTTTCAGCATTCCTGTTTTGACAGTACTTTTGGATGCTGAACTGTTGCTGAGTGAACTGTAGTGTGCTCTGACATATGTAGCATACTTGTGACCTTGTAATACCAAAGTGTTGCTACAATTCTGCATTTGGTACAGTAATTGACAGATGACTGATGACTGATTTTACTAAGGCCCAGTTCTGATTGTGTTCAGCTCTGAATGTTCTGAACCTGTTTTGGTAGCTGAAATGCTTTCTGTTGTATGGTTGTAGGAGGTTCAGAAGTTGTTTTGTTGCAGTTCTGCATATGTTTTGTTGCAGGAGGTTCAGAAGTTGTTAGACTAGCAGGTTACATTTTCTGCTCAAAGTTTGGGCATTTGAGTACTTGTTAAATGTTCCAATTCAGGACTGAAGTGTACTTCCAGTTATGTTTTGTTGATTGCCTAACCAATAGGGGCTGTCATTGGGATCTCCCTTCGCATAGGGGGAATTCCTCTGCAACGTGTTACCTGCATTCACAGGTTGTAAATCAGTGGAAGGATGGCTGCATGTTCTGAGCCTCCCTAAGCTGCTGCATGTCTGATCTGTCTACTAAGGGGGAAGTCCTCTGTATTGTTTTGCTTTGTTTTCAGTATTGTTTAGTATGGTGCAAGTTCAGTTGTTGTAGTCCAAGTAACTGTGTAGTCCAGTATTGTAGTTTGCCCTGTGTCAGAGTGAACCTTGGTCCAAGTTTGATATAGTCCAGTATTGTAGTTGGCCCAGTATTGTATTTGTTTGGTCTGCCGCTGCTGTTGCTGTCCAGTATGGCTGAAGCAGCCCAGTTCTGCTGCTGTTTTGTACAGAATCGTGGGGTGATTCTGAACCAAGCTGCTGTTTTGTATCCATGTTGTGTCCATGTTGTGTGGGGACACAGACTGTTGCTGCCGAGCCTCACTAAGCTGCTGTGGCAGTTCTGAAGCTTGCCTAACTGCTATGGAGCAAGTTTACCAAGCCTTGTCAGTTGCAGCAGCAGAACTAGAGTTCCTGCTATGATGCTGAATTGAGCAGATGTGTTTTTATGCTGTTTTGATGCTGTTGCTGTCAGAAGTGAGGGCTGAACTTCTGCATGTTCTGAACCTGTTGCTGATTACTGCATGTTCTGAACCTGTGCATGTTTTGAGCTATATTGTTGTCATGCTATGTTTTGGAGCAAAGTATCCCAAGCTATGTACTTGGGTTTTATGTTATGTTATGTTTTGTTGTCATTGCGTTGTTTTCTTCCCCTCTTCTAGATGGGCTGGAAACAGCGTCTATTAGGTTATTTCCTAGGCATGTAGCCATTTGGTATAGTCATTTCCTCCTGGGGTATGCCCCTTGTAGGCTGTATATACGGTTCGATTCTTTTCTTTCTATTTAAAGCTGTTTTACCCAAAAAAAAAAAAAGACAGAACTATCACATGATTCCAAAACAGAACTATCAGCTTACTAAAATCACAATCAGCCTTAGCCATGAGTCTTAGAATACATTTACACTATTATGGAAAAATGTGCTAACAGGTACCTTAGCTACATCAGATTAAAATTCAGAACACTAGATTCTATCACACAGAATATCACACTTCCCTTGGTAGCACACATCAGAAAACAGCTTGTGGATAGCCATATCAGAAACCAGGAACTGGATAGCTATAACTGGACAGCCAAGTCATAAACAGACAGCTAGAAGTTGGACTGCCCATCAGTCAAGTGGACTGAAATGGACATCAACTAGGTAGCACAAAATGTGCACTTCCCTTGGCAGCACAAAATGTGGACTATGCCAACAGCACAAAATCACACCTCATCTGTAATTGCATGGGAGTTGCTCCTCACAAAAGATTAAGATATATACCTGCTACATAGAAGTAATAGCAGTAGCAGCACATCAGTTCTTGACCAACACCTTCAGAAATTTTTGGCAGCTGAACTGCTGAACCCTTCTGAAACTCCCTTGGGAAAAGGGAGCTCAATGTGGATACTCATTTGGACTCCAACTTCTTTGAATGGAGGTTCAAGGGGTCAAAGCTTTGAAGCTGAACCCCTTGAATCTGGACCTGCAAATGAAATGATATGAGTAGGGTTTTATCCCAATATAACAAATCTATTTAGTTCAAGCATGAATATTCCACAAAGATAGTAAATGAGAGGGTCCTTTAACAGACAAAGACAACAATCTGCATCGAACCTCATGTGAAATTTTGTTAGCAACCACTCCCGGGGGGCTACTAAGATTCTGGAACTTTCTACGATTCCTCTCGAGCCACAATTGGTGCACATAGACTGTAAATACTAACTTGGCAACTGTGACAGCCATGGATTTACCTTTTAAATTGGACAATTTACTTACCCACTGCTGCCAAGAAGACAACCCTACTATAGAAGGGCATTGAGAGGAAAGAACACCCCTAATCTGTGTAGCTATGGGGCACTCAAAAAATAGGTGATCATGGGATTCTACACCTGTACAGAAACTACAAATGGATGTGGATTTTATGCCAAACAGAACAAGTCCATCCTCAGTAGATAATCTATTCTGAATGGCCAACCAAGTTATCACACTACACTTTGGGATGTGCCCTGAAAACCAAACCACTGTAGTCCAGGAGATAATTGGGAAATGAGGCCTCAAATGCTCCCAAAGAGAGGATATAGTAAATTTCTCAGAGGTAGTGAGAGTCCAAATGCATCTATCTTCTATGGCAGCACTAATTAGGACAGATTGTAGTTCAGCTCTCACTTCATTAAGATCAGGAGACTGAGTCATAGGTAAGGCCCACTGATTATCCCTAATAATTGCCTGCACAGTGACATCCTTTGTAAGCCCAGAATCATAGGCAATCCTAGGACCAAATCTTGGTAAGAGGGGCCCAAGGGGGTGCCAATTGTCATACCACAGAGAGGTTAGTTGGCCATTCCCAATTTTGTATTTAATGTGAGGCTGAACATATGGTCTAAGGTTGAGGATTTTCCTGCAAACCCAAGATGGGGTCACTTGGAACTTTAACACTCCAGAGACTCCTGCCCTTAAGTAAATAAGATTTGACCCATTGGCACCACATAGATTGTTCCCCCCCAGAGATAAGGAACCAAATGTGTTTGGCCACGGCAGCCTTATTCCAGATCTCCATAGACTTAAAGCCTAATCCACCTTCCTTGACAGGGGAGCAAAGGTGTTCCCATGAGACTTTGGCACCAGACCTCCTAAGGTCAGGACCAGTCCAGAAGAAGCCTCGAAGGATTGATTCAAGTTCCTTTTTTTTTTTTTTTTGGGTAAAATAGCATGAAATAGAAAAAAGAGTAACCGGATATACAGCCTACAAGGGGCATACCCCAGGAGGAAAGAAAAAAGAAAACAAAAAAGATAAAGATAAAGAAATTGATAACGCCAAATGGCTACAATGCAATGATGTGAAGCTATGTTTCCAATCCATCTAGTAAGAGGGACAAGAAACACAGACAATTGATAACATAAAACTATGCCCAAGGCATCTAGAAGTGCATCTAAGGGAATTGTTCCCTTTCTGAACGAAGCACCACAAAAGACAGTATGAATAAGTTAAACAAAAACTGGGGTGTGTAGCAGCTGGGCTGCGTAGCAACTAGCAACATAATCTGGGCAGAGGACATCAGCAGCTGACTATCAGAAATGAAGCTACGGAGCATTAATGGTAGCTGCCACCATGAGTTGCTAGACTGCAGAACATGAGTTGCAGCTGCCACCATAAGCCATAACAAGAGCATCAGTGGTATCAAATAAGAGCTAAGGTTCAGAACCATAGTACCACAGCCATCAACAGGTTCAGAACATCAGAATTGAGGATATACAGTAGCTGCCCATCAGAAATGAGGATATATAGTAGTCAATAACCACAGTCAACTTCTGAATCATAACAGTCATAGTCACAGCAGCAACAGCAATTCAGAACTGATGCAGCTTGGATGAAGTGTAATACAGCTTAGACAAACACATTTACTAAGTAGAACATATACAAAACTAAACTATACAGGGGACGTCCCCCTCTGTGAAGGGAGATCCCATTGACAGCCCCCGATGGTTAGGCATAATCTAAGTAAATGTACCATAGATTGGCACCATATGAAAACAGGACCTGCTCCTAAAGCAGCAGCTGCAGCAGCTTCAGAACTGGACAGCAGCTTCAGAACTTGACTTGAATTGAAGTAGGGACACAAAGGCCACCCCACAGTTCAGCAACAGTCATCACAACAGGTCACACCACAGTTCAGCAGCACAAATGCTGATCAGTAACAGCAGCACATTATGATGACTATAACTGAACTAAAATGAAACCAATAGAACAGCAGCCAAGGGAATAACAGCCACTAAACTGAAAGTTTGAAACTTGTTTGATTCAGAAGGTTGTGCACAGTTTGAAACCTCATCTCACAAGGTTGTGCACAGTTTAAACCTTACACCACCCACTCTCACAAGGGTCACTTACTCCCTCCTCTGAACCTCACAAGACTCCCCCACTAAATATTACCTCCTCTCTCAAGGAAGGATGGGGCTTTAGCACACAACTCACAAGGTCAACTTTCCATATAGTAAGGACACTCAAAATCTGCCTGATACCACAACTATCAATGTAGTAAGGAGTAAGGTAACTACCTGCTAGAATAGAAGTAATAGCAGCAATGAGTCCAATTTTATGCTGACTGCTCCTGTTAGCTCTTACTGAATGATGGCAATGAATGCTTAAAGGATCAAGGAGGAGCATGAAGCTGTATCCCCCTTGAACTGTGACCTTGTTTCTGAGCTTGATAACCCATCCCTTTTTGCTGCTACAGAGCAGTAAACATGATTATACTGATATGGGGAGACTATGAAAGCCCCCCCCTTGATCTCTGACCTGCAAATGTTAGCATATGAGTAAGAGTGCCTTACAGACTCCCATTATACTTACTTCAGACATGAATGTTCCACATTGAAAGTAAATGAGATGGCCCCTTGAATGAGAGGGATAACAACCTACATCTAACTTCATTTGAAATCTTGTTTGCAACCACTCCTGGGGGGCAACTAATATTTTGGAACTTTCTATGATTTCTTTCAAGCCACAATTGGTACACATAGACTGTGAATACCAGTTTTGCAATTGTGATAGGCAATGATTTCCCTTTTAAAGTGGATAGTGAACTTACCCACTGCTGCCAAGTAAATACTCCTACCATATAAGGAGTCTTAGGGGCTAGAATTCCCCTAACCTGAGAAGCCCAAGGGCATTCAAAAAATAAATGGGTATGTGATTCCACACCCATGCACAGACTACAAACAGAGGACGATTTCATTCCAAACATGACTAACCTATCCTCAGTAGATAACTTCTTAAGAATGGCCATCCAAGAGATCACGCTGCACTTAGGGATGTGTCCTGAAAACCATATTACTTTGTGCCAGGTGATATCAGGGTAGTGTGTTCTCATCTGATCATAAAGGGAGGAGATGGTAAATTTCCCCGAGGTATTAAGAGTCCAAGAACATCTATCCCCAGTGGCGGTGTTAAGGGGAACACTCTGAAGATTTGCTCTAACTTCATTCAGATCAGGAGATTGAGTAATTGGAAAGGCCCACTGGTTGTTCGTAATAATAGTCTGCACAGTGCTATCCTTAGGAATTCCTGAGTCGTATATAATTCTAGGTCCAAATTTAGGCCCAAGGGGTCCAAGGGGATGCCAGTTGTCATACCATAAAGAAGTTAACTGACCATCCCCAATTTTGTGCACTATGTGAGGCTGGATGATAGGTCTAAGTTTAAGCAGTTTCCTCCAGACCCAGGAGGGATCACTAGGAACCCTAACACTCCAGAAACTATTGCCCTTAAGTAAGTAAGATTTGACCCACTGGCACCACATAGATTGTTCCCCCCCCGAGAGAAGGAACCAAATATGTTTTGCCACAGCTGCTTGATTCCAGACTTCCATAGATTTAAAACCTAAACCACCTTCCTTGAATGGGGAGCAAAGGTGTTCCCATGAGACTTTGGCACCAGTCCGTCTAAGATCAGGACCAGACCAGAAAAAAGCTCTTAGAATTGATTCAATCTCCTTAATTACCTTTTTAGGGATAATAAAGAGAGATGACCAATAATTTTGCATGGAGAAGAGTATTGACTTAATTAATTGTATTCTCCCAGCATAAGATAGATACCTATGAGTCCATGATTTGGTTTTGGATACTATCCTTTCTACCATACTCTTGCAGTCAGAGTGTTTGAGCTTGGTGGATAGGAGAGGTACCCCTAAATACCTGACAGGTAAAGACCCCTCCCGGAAACCCAAAATATTGAGAATGGATGATTTGGTGGAGGAATTGACCCCCGAAAAGAAAATATCACTCTTGGTAGGACTTGGTGAGAGGCCAGACATAGCCTCAAACTCATTCAATGATTGTTTAATATGGTTAACTGAGCTTACTTTTTTTTTTTTGGGTAACTTAGCTTGAAATTAAAAAAGGTTAAGCGAATGTACAGCCTACAAGGGGCATACCCCAGGAGGAAAAGAAAAGAAAAACAAATAAGAATGAAAAAAGTGCGGTAAACCATGCACAACCCGCATGGAGAGTGAGATAGAGTAAATACATAACAGAATGCTATGCATACTGTAATACGTGAAATGTGAA
This sequence comes from Rhododendron griersonianum, assembly GCA_018127125.1. Lineage (NCBI taxonomy): Eukaryota > Viridiplantae > Streptophyta > Magnoliopsida > Ericales > Ericaceae > Rhododendron > Rhododendron griersonianum. Next base: position 16,017,414 of record CM030799.1, on the reverse strand, counting down.
TTTGGACTACTTCCTGGCACAACCCGCCAGGCTAGGAAATAAAGTAAATACGGTAGATAGTCATGGTCGACGGCGACCACATGATAACCAGCGCTGAGGAGAGATCCTCCTCCTCCAAGGCTGGGATAAAAACCAAGAACCGAGAAGCCCATCACCCCGAAGCTCGCATAATACCCACTCAACAGAAGTCAACTACTACAGAGGGACTCGGACCGAGAGAGATTCGAACTGGAGATGTCGGCATCCGACAAGGCTACCCTGCTAAGCACCCTGCACACCACGCCCATTCCATCCAGACTACTACAACCTCACCCAATTCCCCTAGGCTCGCTAACAACTATAAGCGGAACAGGAAGAGAGACCACCAAAGTAGCCCCCCAAACCTCAAGTGGACCAAGCTGTTCGATTCGCTCAGTGCAAACCACTAAAACTAATCAGAAACAGCCTACGAAGCTACCCCTTTCAATCAGTGAGAATCCACCAATCTATTCAAAGACAGCTCCGGCAACTACATTGCTCAATCAGACTCATCCATAATCTAATCATCGGCTCCCCCAGTTGCTGCTACTGCGAGGCTACCCCTAACTAGGAGAATCCAATCTAATCAATAATAGCCACGACCACAAGAATACTACGCAAATCCTCAGAGCTAAAAGCGCTGGCTCAAGGGATATAGATGGCTCGACGAAGAGCCCGGCCCCCGATTTCAGTCCAACAGATGACCGCCTATCGGGGCTTGCAAAACTAACAGAAAACTGGCCCACTAGTCCAGCAACAATGTAAATGTAGATAGCCATATTCCAGGCTCATATTGCACAAACATTTAATAAAGAATTGACCCAGGTATACCGGCCTGGGCTACTGGTTGGGCTGCCTGCCCGGGCCCCACTACTACCCGCTGGCTGGCCCCTGTTGAGGGCCTGGCCCAAGCTGGCCCTCGGCTGCACGGCGGCTGTTGATGGTGGCCTAGCCCACGGTGGCTGGTGGCCCACGGTGGTTGGTGGCCATGGTGGCTGGTGGCCACGGTGGCTGGTGGCTGGTGGCCACTGTTGATGCCCAAAGTTGCCAAACCTACCCTCGTCTCCGGCAAGTTCAGACCGGCAGCTGGAGGCTGAGATTCAGACCAGCAGCTCAATGTTACCCAAGGTCGCAACCCAAGGTCGCCGTCGCCGGACTGAACAGCGACCCAAGGTCCCCATCGCCGTTGCCGATGTAATGAGGTCTTCGATTGAGCTCGCCGGACTGAACAGTTTGGTTTCAGATCTGCCCGGAGCAGATCCCAAATGGTACCCGCCGGTTCACGGCGGGGATGTGGTTGGAGGCGCCCACGGCTGTGGAGCTCCGTAGTGACGTTTGACCGGACCAGATGAAGGCCGGCCAGGTGGAGTGACCGCACCACGGAGGCCGGGCTAGATGGAGGCCGTACCAGGAGGTGGGTGGCCGGTATTGGCTGGGTTGATTTCAGATCTGCCCATAGCAGATCCCAAAAAGGTAGCCGCCGGACCACGGCGAGATGGAGTTGGATCCAGACCTGGTTGAAGTCCAGACCTGGCCTCTGCTCGAGCCGTGACCGGCTGGTGGTGGTTGCTGGCTGTGGCTGGCCGGAATCGAGAGACCCACGACTTGGGCTATCTTCTCCGACTATCTTCTCTGAAGTTGGGAACCCACTGTTGTGGGTTTGTAAGATCTCACGGGGTAAGAACCACCGAGTGATGATGGATGTAGAAGCTGGAGTTGTTGAACCAGGCTTCAATGGCCGGACCAGAGGTGGCCGGATAGAGGTGGCCAGAGGGAGTTTTGCTCCATAGCTGTTGAAGACTGATGGAGGCGATGGAGGAGAGCACTCCCTAAGGAGGGTTGCTCCCTTGCCGTCCTTACTGTTGCCGCTGCCGCTGGCCGGAGGTGGGAGCCCGGGGCCGGCTGGATCTGGACCGGGAGGGAGCTTTCTCTCTCTAGGTTAGAGAGAGAAGCTCCCCAGCGACAACTTCCTTAGTCTGTTGCTCCCCACCTAGAACCTTAACTGAGCTTACTTCTCCTTTGCAAAAGATCATAAGATCATCTGCGAAACATAGGTTGACAAGCTTGGTGGATCCACATCTCCAATGAAATTTAAAGTCGGGGAGTAGGGACTTTTCGTTAAGAATGCAGGTTAAAACCTCCATGACAATCACAAACAGGTATGAAGACAAGGGGTCACCTTGCCTAAGACCCTTTTGCCTAGGAATGTATCCTATAGCTTCACCATTGAAGCACAAGGAATAATTTGCTGTGGAAACACAGGCTTTCAACCATTGAATCATTTTAGGATGGAAATTCATGGAGGCTAGAACATCCCAGAGGAAGTCCCATCTGACGTTGTCATAAGCCTTCATGATATCCACTTTCATGGCACATCTAGGGGAAGAGGAGTGTTTGTGGTAACCCCTCATCAATTCCTGGGTGAGGAAAATATTGTCCGCAATTCTCCTACCCTGTACAAAACCTGATTGGGCTGAATCAATGAGATATGGTAACACTGGTTTGATTTTATTAGCAATGATTTTTGCAATGCACTTATATATTACATTGCAGCATGAGATTGGTCTGTAATCCCCCACCTTGGAGGGATTGGGTATTTTAGGTACCAAAGCCACTGAGGTAGCATTAGCCTTCTTTAGGAGTTGACCTGACCTAAAAAAAAGCTTAACTGCTGATGTCACTTCATGGCCTATCACAGGCCATGCTTTATGAAAGAAGGCTGCATTGTAGCCATCAGGGCCTGGTGCTTTTTGAGGATTGAGAGACCAGAAGGTATCTTTGATCTCTTTATCAGTTACCTCCATCACCATTTCCATACTTTGAGCAGGTGAAAGTCTTATAGTAATAAGTTGGTCTACTCTGGAAGAGCCAGAGTAATTGGTGAGATGCTTGGTACCTAGCAATTTAGTGTAGTAATTGATGAAGGATTGCTTCACCAACTCAATGTTTTGTGTGACAGTGCCATCCTCCAGGACCAAGCTAGAAATTCTGTTCCTATTCCTAGAGTTGGTGATAGTTTTGAAGAAGAAAGAAGTACAATGATCCCCCAACTTTAGCCACTGGATCCTTGATTTTTGTTTGGCAAGACTTTCTTCGGCTCTAGCATAAATAAGATACTGTTTACACAGTTCTCTTTCAGTGGCCTGTTTAGAGGGATCATTGGGATGAGAACCAAGGTCCCTTTGAACAGCTTCCAATTGTTGTTTAAAGGAGGCCACCCTAGCTGACAAATCACTAAATTCATTAGTGTTCAACTGTTTGAGGCCCTCCTGAAGGTGTTTCAGTTTCTCACAGACACAGTACATTGGATTACCCAAGATAACCTTTCTCCAGACATGTTGAACAGTTTCAATGAATTTAGGATGATCAGCCAAAAAATTAAAGAATCTAAAAGGCTTTTTCCTTGGAGGAGTAATTGCTGTCAGATATACAACAGCAGATGAGTGATCAGACACTCCAGGGTTGAGGAAGTGGGCACTGGACCAACAGAAAGCTTTGATCCACCTGTCATTGACTAAAACCCTATCAATCGTAGTGCTAATGTGAGCATCTCCCAGTTGTTTATTAGACCAGGTGAATTGGCAACCAGAGTATCTAAGGTCAACTAACTCTGTTTTTTTTTTTTTGGGTAAATCAGCTTTAAAATTTAAAAAAAGGAACCAGAGATACAGCCTACAAGGGGCATACCCCAGGAGGAAAACAAAACAAAGAAAGAATGGAAGATAGAGAAAATGGAAAGGTAGGCCAAATGGCTACATGAGGAGGGATACTGAATAGATGGAAACAAAACAAAAGGGTATACATTGTTTCCTATCCATCTACAAAAGGGGGGATAACATTGGCATAACAAGGCAGATTTCAACACAGGTTTCTGAACAGCAGCAGCAGCATGAACTGATGCAGATGAGCTGATGCAGACCATAGCTAACAACACAATACACTTGGAGAAACATAGAGAACTGATGCAGAACTAAGGCAGAACTGCAACATTACATATCCAACTACAAAAGGCTACATTACACTACACTGTTGCATAACTGATGCATAATGCAGAACTGGGCCACAGGTTGTGTAATAACAGCCTCTTGCCTAACACAGAACTGCTATCACTGAAGACAGGCCACCATGCAAAGACAGGCCACCATGTAACAGGTTGTAACAGGTAGTAACATTCAGCAGCAGAACTTCTAAACTTCCAAATCAGAACTGCAGCAGCAAACTGTGTCCCCACATAACATGGACACAACATGGACACAACAAAAGCATGCTGAACTTCTGAACTTCTGAAGCTTCCAATTCAGGAGCCAATTGTCTCATACCAGAACAATCAAATACTAAAGTAAACAGAGGACTTCCCCCTCTGTGAAGGGAGATCCCATCGACAGCCCCTGATGGTTAGGCATAACAGAAAATGAGATGCCAATAGAAAATGACTATACAGCTCCAACACAGCTGGAGACAATGCAATACAAACAATTGACAATGCACAAACAGAACATAAAAGGTTCAGAGCACAGGTGCAAAACAGCCTGCACTTTCATAATCTTCAAAACAGGCCGCACTTATCATAACAGCAAGAACAGAACAGAACAGCAGATGCAGATGCATGCAGCAGCAGCAGACTGTACTTTCATAATGGTGATTCCTTTTACTGGTAGGACAAAACAGGGACAACACAGAATCTGAGCAGAAGTGACCGCAGTCCAGTATAATTGAACCATAATTGAACCAGAATAACGATTCCTTCCACTACCAACTGAACCATAATTGCAGAGGAATTCCCCTCTGCGAAGGGAGATCCCACGACAGCCCCTATGGTTAGGCAATCCACAAAACCAAACACTGTATCTCATCTTACTGCAGATCAATCTAATAGACTCAGAACGGTCAGCGACTAAGAGATCCTCGTTTGTAGGTGGCATGGGATCAGCACCCAAAACTTCAAACAATACACAACCTACATTTGGTGCCATTGAAACTTCTGCAACCATACACAACTACAGCTAGAAGTTTCACCATACACAACTACTGAAACTTCTGCAACCAACACAACAACAGCTACAAAGCAGTTCACAAAACAGTCATAAAACAACTCAACTTACTGCATCTGAACTGGACAGCCACTACAACAGTCATAAAACAACTAACCTAATAGGTTATCAGATCAGAGACTGGGCACATGCAAATGCAGATCAGAAAAGGATAGCTACTCTCAGATTCTATCACACTTCCCTTGGTAGCACAAAATGTGAACTATGCCAACAGCACAAAAGATTAAGATATATACCTGCTGCTACATAGAAGTAATAGCCGTAGCAACACATCAGTCAAAACAGTTTTAGCACAATGCCCAACTCATGCAATTCTTGACCAACACCTTCAGCCTTCTGAAAGGACTCCAACTTCTTTGAATGGACGTAGTAGTAATAGGAACCACATGGACTGATGGATTTGGGGTTGACATCCTCCAGACCAAGTCTGATGGTGCTCTAAGGATGCCATACCAATCTGCTTGCTAGCTAGCTAGCTCATCACACTTGTTATACCTGCAATTAACACAGCAACCATAACAGGAAGCATAACAGCTGCCACCATAATTTATAAAACAAATTGCCAAGGTATGCTCCATAGTATGATAAAGAGATGCTAATGCCAGGTGAAACTACCTAGTGATGCCCCATACTCTAATAAACCTTTCATTTTGAGAACCTACGGGCAACTTTGGCAGCGACATCAATCTACCCTTAACCATGTTAAAGATTTTGTGAACGACAACTTCCCAGGTGCTAGTTGTAGCTTGGAACTTCCTCAAATTTCTCTCAATCCAAAGATGATACACTGTGGCAGTGAATATCAGTTTAGTGACAACATTTCTAAGAGATTTTCCCCTAAAAGAGGAGAAATGGGTAATCCATGCTGGCCAAGACTTAGGGGACCAGCATGTATCTATTCTTGCCAACATAGAATTCCAAACTCGTGTGGAGAAACCACAATTGAAGAACAAATGATCATGGCTTTCACTACCTTGACAGAAGCTGCACTGGGAAATTGATTTAATCCCAAATAGCACTAACCTATCCTCAGTGGAGAGTCTACCCTGGATAGCCAGCCATGTAATGAAGCTACACTTAGGTATATGGCCAGAAAACCAAACAGTCTTATGCCAAATTACTTTGGGGTAAGGGACTCTCAATTCCTCCCATAGAGAGGCTATGCTAAACTGCCCATTAGCATTAAGAGTCCATCTAACTTGGTCCCTGGGACCACTCAGGGGGGGAAGATGCTGCCTAACCTCATTCAATTCCCATGTTTGCGTGATTGGGAAAGTCCAAACTGAATTTTGAACTATGAGGGACACTTTGGGAGTCAAAGGGAGCCCAGAGTCATAAACGATTCTGGCACCAAACTTATCCCACAGAGGCCCCAAAGGGTGCCAAAGGTCATACCACAGTGATGTGTTCTCCCCATTGCCAATAAAATGACGAATGAAGGGATGGACTAAAGGTCTTAGATTAAGTAGCTTACGCCAAACCCAAGAGGGGTTAGCAGGCATTTTAAGTCTCCAAAAGTTTCTACCTTTTAATAAATAAGATTTTACCCATTGGCACCACATGGATTGCTCTCCCCCGGAGATCAAGAACCATATATGCTTTGCAACCGCAGCCTTATTCCACACCTCCATAGATTTGAAACCAAGACCCCCCTCATCTTTAGGGGCACATAGCTGCTCCCATGCTACCTTAGCCCCTGATTTCTTTTTTTTTTTTTTTTTTTTTTTGGGTAATTTAGCTTGAAATTAAAAAAGGTTAAGCGAATGTACAGCCTACAAGGGGCATACCCCAGGAGGAAAGAAAAGAAAAACAAATAAGAGTGAAAAAGTGCGGTAAACCATGCACAACCCGCATGGAGAGTGAGATAGAGTAAATACATAACAAAATGCTATGCGTACTGTAATACATGAAATATGAAATTGAACTACTACCTGGCACAACCCGCCAGGCTAGGAAATAAAGTAAATACGGTAGATAGTCATGGTCGACGGTGACCACATGATAACCAGCGCTGAGGAGAGATCCTCCTCCTCCAAGGCTGGGATAAAAACCAAGAACCGAGAAGCCCATCACCCCGAAGCTCGCATAATACCCACTCAACAGAAGTCAACTACTACAGAGGGACTCGGACCGAGAGAGGCTCGAACTGGAGATGACGGCATCTGACAAGGCTGCCCTGCTAAGCACCCTGCACACCAAGCCCATTCCATCCAGACTACTACATCCTCGCCCAAATCCCCTAGGCTCGCTAACAACAATAAGCGGAACAGGAAGAGGACCACCAAAAGTAACCCCCAAACCTCAAGTGGACCAAGCTGTACTTTTCGATTAGTGCAAACCACTAATCTAATCTGAAACAGACTACGAAGCTACCCTTTTCAATCAGTGAGAATCCACCAATCTAGTCAATGACAGCTCCGGCAACTACCTTGCTCAACCAGACTCTCCATAATCTAATCATCGACACCCACAGCTGCTGCTACTGCGAGACTGCCCCTTAACTAGGAGAATCCAATCTAATCAATAATAGCCACAGCCACAAGAATACTACGCAACTCGTCAGAGCTAAAAGCGCTGGCGCAATGGATATAGAGGGCTCGACGAAGAGCCCGGCCCCGATTTCAGTCCAACAGATGACCGCCTATCGGGGGATGCCAAAACTAACAGTAAACTGGCCCATAAGTCCAGCAACAAGATAAATGCACAAACCATACATAGCATGACTGAAAATTAAAATGTAAATTGCCCCACTGCCCGAGCCACCCAGCCGGCTTACCTGCCCGGGCAGGCCTGCCATCGGGCGCCTGCTGCTGCTGCTGTCGGCTGCCTCGACTGCTGCTGCTGCCAACTACTTGGCCCGGGCTGGCTGCTTGCCCGGGCTAGCTGTGGATAGGCTTCCAAGCGGCTAGACGAAGGACGGCCCGGGCAGAAGCTGCTGCCTAGCCTCTACCCGAGCAGACCCCGCCCGAGCCACTCACGGACGGCCTGCCCAGGCTGGCTTGCTGGCTGGTTGCCCGGGCAGAATGCCCGGGCTGGCTGGAAGGAGGCTGGTGGGGAGCTAGGCTGGCCTCGCCAGGCTAACTGTGAAGGGGAGCCATGGCTGTTGAGCCACGGCGGATGAAGGCCGGAGGCCTTGACTGCTCGAGAAAGGAGGCTGTGAAATCCACAGCGACGGATGCCTGGTTGAGCCATCGCCGGCGACGTCTGACTTGGGGTTGATAGCCCACCGGAGGCGGGGTTGGGCTGAGCCACTGTTGTTGAGCCCACCGGAGGCGGTGTTGAGCCACGGCTGGGGTGGAGATCTGGCCGGACCCATCGCCGGACCACGAGCTGGAGCCATGGCTGTTGACCCACGGGTGTTGAGCCGCGGCTGAGGTGGAGATCTGGCCGGACCACGAGCTGGACAAACCTGGCCGGTTTGAGTTTAGATCTGGCCGGACCTCGAGCTGTAATACCCGGACCATAGATGGCCCGTAGATGCTTGACTGGACCAGAGAAGGCCAGATATGGGCTGGTCGACGCCGGTTGACCGGACCAGTGGTGGGTGGAAGAAGGTCGTTGGCCGGACCCATGGGGATCCGATTGTGAAATGGGCGGTGGAGGAGAGCCTCTATAGCGATAGAGGTTCCCTTGCCCCTGAGCTACTGGTTGCCCACTGTTGCTGCTGCCGTTGGCCAGTGGCCAGCCGAAGGGGGGGCTTCCTCTCTCTAGGTTAGAGAGAGAAGCTCCCCAGCTAGATGTGGAAATGTCCCAAAATCTCCCCTGATTTCTTAAGGTCAGGGCCCGACCATAAAAAGGCCCGAAGAATGGATTCAACTTCCTTGACGACCTTTTTTGGTAAAATGAAGAGGGACGACCAATACGTTTGCATTGAAAACAAGATGTTCTTGATAAGTTGGACTCTACCCGCGTAAGTAAGGTCCCTATTGGTCCAACTCCTAGTTTTGGCAGTGATACTATCTACCAGCCTCTGACAGTCCACTGCTTTAAGCTTAGTAGATAACAAAGGGACTCCCAAATATCTCACTGGGAGGGAACCCTCCTGAAATCCCAGTTCAAGCAAAATAATCTCTTTAACTTGAGTGTAGACACAAGGTAACTACCTAATAGGGTTTGTGCTGTGGGAGCTTCTCTCTCTAGGATAGAGAGAGAAAGCTCCCTCCGGCAACCGGCTGTCACCTCCGGCTGGCAGCAGCAGCAGCAACATCCGGCAGGGCAAGGGAGCCCCCTCTCGACAGGGGCTCTCCTCCATCGCCCGTTCCCCAACTGGCTACCCACTGGTCCAGCCATCCATTGATAAGATCTGGCCTCAATCGACCAGCTCCAGCTCCGGTGCAACAGCTCCGGCCGTGGTCAACACTTCCTCCATCGCCCTCCACATCCGGCAGTCGACGGCCATCACCTGGTACAGTCCGACCAACGCTGGACCGGGGCTTCACACTCGGGCAAACTACAACAGGTACGGTCTAGATCTGGTTCGTTCTAGATCTGGTCCGGCCTCCAACCACGACCTCGCCGTGAGGCTCAACATCCGCCGTGGTGTCCAGCTCCGGCGACAGCAGCGGCAGGCCTACTACGGTCTGGCCATCACTAGTGGGCAGCTTCCGGCCACGGAGCGACCCAACCCAGATCTGTTGGTCGCAGGACTGCTCCTCCTGTACAAATCGGGCTCCGGCCCTAACCTCATCGATGCACAGCCCTGCACCCCCTGTACACTCGTTCTTCGCGCAGGTGCTTCCAGAGCTTGGGTCCTTTCTCTGACCTCTCCACAAATCAGTTTCCTCCCGTTATGTGTCAAGATGTCACGGCGGGTGGAGTAATACCATGTCGGTTCTGGATCGGTTGGGTCATCTATATGGAGTTGGTCTCAAACTCAAAAGTACCAGATGCACAAGGAAGAAGATGAACAGTTCCGGCCAGCCATAGCTGGCCATCACTGGACGGGCCCCGGGCTCTACAGCCCGGTCTCTGCAATGGGTACCAGTCGGCTCGATCTGGTCCAATGAAATGCCGTAGATGGCGTCTAAGCAGCCCGGGCAGCGGTGCTTTCAAGGCCACGCAGCGGCCCGGTGAGGCTGTGCCATCCAGCAAGGCCGGCCGGCAATCCAGACAGACAGACTGGGCAGTCGGTAAGGCGATCCAGGCCAGCTTGGCCTTCGGCCCGGCCAAGATCAAGCATCCTCATCGGCTGGCCGCCACCGGCAATCAAGGCCCTCTCTGCCACTTCAACCGTGGTTTTTGGCCCGGCCTTCATCATCGGCCGCGGGTCGGTTGGCCGGCGCAGGCCGGGCACATGCCACCAGCCGGGCCTCGCGCGGCGGCGGCGACAAGGCCAAGGCCGCCAAGGCCAAGGCCACCAAGGCCAGGCTTGGCCAACAAATTTTTGCCATCCCGGGCAGTGTGGCTCGGGCATTTATCTATCATATAGTCTACTACTGTTTACTTTTAGTATTACTGGTTGCTTCTGGTAGCAGTAGCTGACTTACTTACTTATTTCTGTGCTTGCGAGGACTTCGAGGGCCTCTAATTTACCCCTATCCCGACGGGTTGTGTCGTGGATTTTCTGCTATTACCATGCCCGTGTCCAGGTTTCCCGTTGAACCCTCTATTCCTTGGGATAGTTTGTTTGACGGGGCTTGGACACGGTCAACCCATGTAGCCACTTGGCTTTTTATATTTTTGTCGTTTTCTTTTTGCTTTGTCTTACCTGGGGTATGCCCCTTGTAGGCTGTATATTCGCTTAACCTCTTTTAATTTCAAGCTAATTTACCCAAAAAAAATCTCTTTAACTCCCACACTAACACCAGAGAAGAATACGCTACTCTTGCCTGTGCTAGGAGAGAGACCAGAAAGAGCCTCAAACTCAGTCAAAGCTTCCTTGATGAGTTTTATCGAAGAATGCTCTCCCTTGCAAAATATCATTAGATCATCAGCAAAACACAGATTTACCAATTGATTAGTTTTACATCTCCAGTGAAAGTGGAAGTCAGGGAGCTGGGCTTTCTCCTTAAGTAAGGTCGTAAGCACTTCCATCACAATAACAAAAAGATATGGGGACAGGGGATCCCCCTGTCTCAGTCCCTTCCTCCCTTTAATATACCCAGTCACCTCACCATTGATACATAGTGAGTAATTTGCAGTGGTTACACATGCCTGAAGCCACTTAATCATTGTAGGATGGAAGTTCATGGCGGACAGTACATCCCACAGAAATTCCCACCTAACATGGTCATATGCTTTCATTATGTCCACTTTCATGGCACACCTAGGGGTAGAAGAGGATTTGTGATACCCTCTCATGAGTTCCTGAGTGAGGAAAATGTTATCAGCAATTCTCCTACCTTTCACAAATCCTGATTGGACCTGATCTATGAGCAACGGGAGAGCAGATTGCAATCTCTTGGCTAATATCCGAGAGATACATTTGTAGATGGTATTGCAGCATGAAATGGGCCTAAAGTCACCCACCCTGGAAGGGTTTGGTACTTTAGGAACAAGTGCTACTATAGTGGAATTAGCCTTGGTGAGCAATTGTCCAGACCTGAAGAAGTTCCGGACAGCTGAAGTGACCTCTCTCCCAATAACAGACCATGCTTTCCTAAAAAACCCTCCATTATACCCATCCGGGCCAGGTGCTTTGGTGGGATTAATAGACCAAAAGGTCTCTTTGATCTCCAGATCAGAGACAAGGGAGACCATATTAAGACTTTGCTCAGGGCTGAGTTTATTCCTGATTAATTGTCCCACTCTATTAGGTCCCAGATGGGGAGTGAGATGGGCTGTGCCATAAAGAGTTGTGTAAAAGTTAACAAACTCTTCTTTGATGACCTTGGGGTCATGTGTGGTAGAACTATCAATTAATTCTAAACTTGTTATTTTGCTCCTATTCCTCCTATTACTCACAGCTTTAAAGAAATAGGAGGTACACTGATCTCCAAGTCTCAACCATTGTATTCGAGATTTTTGTTTAGCGAAACTTTCCTCAGCCCTAAGCAATGAGATGTATTGTTTGTGTACCACCTTCTCTTGTTCTAAAGCAACTCTATTATTTGGGTGGGAGCCTATGTTTACTTGCAAATTTTCTAAGACTTGCCTAGTGGCACTTACCCTCTCGGAAATGCCACTAAACTCCTCCTTATTAAGTCGCTTCAAATCATGTTGAAGGTGTTTAAGCTTCTCACACACACAGAACATGGGGTTTCCAATTACAATTGTCCTCCAACTCCTCTGGACAATTGCAATGAATTGAGGATGGTCAGCAAGGAAATCAAAAAACCTGAAGGGCTTGGCTGACTTCCTTGGATTAGGCTGGACAAACACCACTCCTGGAGAATGATCTGAAATTCCAGGCACCAAAAATTGAGCCGATGATTGAGAAAAGGTTTTCATCCATTGCTCATTCACTAAGACCCTATCAATTTTGGAGGCCACAAAATGAGGAGGGACCTGCCTATTGGTCCACGTAAATAAGCACCCTGAAAACCTAAGATCATCAAGCTCAGAGGAGAACAAACAGTGGTTAATGTCATCCATGGGAGGGTACCATTGTGCATTCCCCCCAACTTTCTCCCTAGGATGTCGAATAGCATTAAGGTCACCAAGGACCACCCAGGGAGAAGAGGACCTAAACTGAGATAGACTATGCCAAAGGAGTCTACGTTCTAAAATAGAGTTTGCCCCATATACCATAGTTACCAAAAATAATGCACTCCCATCTTTTGGTTGAACCTGACAATGAATAAATTGATCTGCCTGACATAATACTATAAGAGACATGACTCCAGGGTCCCATCCTACAAAAATCCTCCCTAAAGCAGCTTGGGGGTAATTGTTCACAAAACTCCAACCCGGACATATATATTGGGTGATTCTATCTGCCCAAGTTGCCCTTATTTTATGCTCAAGCAAACCAACAAGACACAATTTATTGGTGCTCACAAAAGCTTTTGCTGCTTTCTGCTTAATGGGGTCATTTAGACCCCGGATGTTCCAAAAACCTAGATTGAACGATTGTAAAGACATTGGAAACAAAAAAAACAAAATAACAACAATATGAATAGCTTAAAAGGAATACAGCTACACCACTCAAAAGGATACCAAAAAGGATATCATTTATTCTTTCTCTTGGAGCTACCACTCCACTTTTTGTTGTTGTTCTTTCCTCTGCCCTTGTTCTTCTGTGCTTTGAAATCCTTAACGTTCTGAAAGGATGCCTTTCCCTTTACTGTTTCACTCTCATCATCCGGAGGGACTGGTTTCCCTTGCGGAACAGGTTGAGAAGGGAATACCTCAGGTTGTAGATCATGAGAAGGTTTACTTGAGCCGGCCTCCACACTTCCCATGAGAACCCCCGTATCCACAGTCACCTCACAAGGAATATCAGAATAGCAATTCATTTCCTCACCTTCTGATTCACTCCCATCTATTACATCTACGGGGACCTTAGGCATTGAGGTTTCCACCACAGCCACCACAGGAATTGAAACTGCATCCAGAGCTGCTGACCCCCCAACGTTGCTTACAACGGTTCTATTAATAACAGTATGCCAATCCTCATTCGGAACTCCATGGTCTTGAGTTTGTTTATGCGGGATGGACTTTGAACATCTTGATGTAGCATGGCCAAAAACCTTACACTCTGAGCAGATAGGCGGCATAAATTGGTATTCCACTCTAACTGATACACTCTCCCCATCCACTGTGACCTGTATGTCATCTGGAAGTTCATCCGCCGCCTCAATTTCCACACACACTCTAGCATATGCAAGCCTAGTCCTCTTTTCTGTAGCTCGGTCAACATGTTTTGGCTGACCAATAGCACTAGCCACCCTGCTCAGTCCCTCTTCTGTCCAACACTCAGGGGGCAAGTTATGCAACTTAACCCAAGAAGGGATAGAGGACGGCGAGATCTTAGTTGGGGTCATCATTCTTCTCCATTTCTTTAGAACAAGGAATTTTTGAGAGAAGAACCAAGGCCCCCCTTCTAATACTGCAAGTTGAGACGCTTCATCTTTAAACTCAAAATATAAGAACCCTGCATTATCTGACTTGACTGACAACAGGCCATACTTAGTATTTTTTCCCCATTGCTTATGGGCAGTTGAGTTTGCTAGTCTAAAGTCCATCCTCCCATCTAGGAAATGACCAACCAAGCAATGTGACCAGCAGTTCTCATCTAAGTGAGTAATATCTAGCTCAACAACAGCATTTTTCCCTCTCTGTAATTCTGGATAAAAATCTAATTTCATATTACTTGATGGTCCTTGGGACCTAAACAGGGAGGCCCAATTCTTATTAGGTTGCACCGTACGATTCAGAGCTTTAGGCTGAGATACAGGGTTAGTACTCGTGGAAGGTACGTCACCTGACTTTGATCCTTGTACAGTAGTTGGATTAGTGTTAGATTTCCAAACCTGTGCAGGAGTACGTTGGAACTGATAAGTGTTTCCATGAAGATGCGTGACCCGTGCTCTTGCTTCTGCTTTCCTTTCCAGTCCCTCCTCAAGTAAAGCTTGCTGCACTTTCTGAGCAGGGGTATGCGCACCGGGCCCATTCGTAGATGATGGTGGAACCGAGCCCCTCTTCTCAGGATAAGCTTCTACCCTCAAACCTTCTTCAAGAAATACCTGTTGGAGTTTCCTTGCTGAAATTGGATTTATGCCCGACTTCGGGCTGTGAGCCCCAAACCGTATCGGAGATGATTTCGGCCCAGAGGTTGAAGTCGTGGTTCCGAGTTCTACCTCCTCTGAGAGACCAGATATCAGCTTCACCTGACCTTTATTGTTCTGCAACCAGGTAGCTCGCTCCTCCGCTTCCCGGATTAACTCTTGTTCAAACACCTGTTGGAGCTTCCTTGACGGGCTTGAATATTTGGCCGATTTAGGGCTTGAATATTTGGCCGATTTAGGGCTAGAATCCCCAAACTCGGCTGTACAGTACGGAGGAACAGGACCTCCTAGCGTGGATCCAAGGTTGAGGTCGCCAGATGAATTCCTTTGCCTCCTTCTCATTTCGTTAGAGTCTATGGCCTTGCACCCTAGACCTTCCATCATCGAACTGGATTCACCTGGATTGCCCCCTTGTTGATTTTCTTCCTTCCATGATTGTTGAATGCTCAGTAGTTTAGCAGTTACGACATCAAGCACGAAGGGGTCTGCCGAATTGTTGAGCTCCTCCTCTAGCTTACCCACTATTTCAAGCATCCTAGATTCGGATTCGCTCAGACGCTTCTGATGCAGCTCAAGATCGGGGGCACCTGGGTCGCCCATTCCTCTTTGCTCTCTTCGGGATACGCTTGGGTCCAAGCCTTTGAGGCCCAAACCCTCATCGAAGGTGATAGAGCCGTCAGCCATGGTGGACGCTCACTGTTCAACGAAGATCGGCTCGGACCTGTCAGAAATCGCCATTGTCAGAGCCCTACCTTTGCATGAATTTTGAACGGCTCTTTTTTCAACTAACTCTGTTGAATGGAGACATGCATTGAAATCCTCCATCCATGGCAGCCAATTCCTATCCCCTCCCACTTTTTCATTAGGTGATTTTATGGCATTGAAATCCCCTAGAACTACCCAAGGGGATGTAACACAGAGTTGTTGTAGTTCTACCCAAAGCCTTTGTCTCTCTAGGTAGCAATTAGCCCCATAAATAAATGAAGCCTCAAATGAGTATTGGCCATCACAAGTGTTCACCTTACAATGCATATACTGACTGGACTGGCAAAGGACCTGAACTTGAAAAACCAAAGGGTTCCAACATATCAAGAGCCTTCCCATTGAAGTGCTGGAGTGATTGCTAACAAAGCTCCAAAGAGGAAACATGGCATTAACAATTCTAGGAAGCTTGGGTTCTTTTAGTTTATGTTCAATGAGACCCACCAAAGATAGTTTATTTTTTAGGACCCAAGATTTAGCCTCCTTTTGTTTGAGAGGGTCATTAAGACCCCTCAAGTTCCAAAAGGCAAAAGAAAAAGATGTACAAGACATAAAATAAAACTAATAGCACTAGACAAAACAGGTAAGGAAAGTTACTTCCCTGATTTATGAGAGCTCTTTGCAGAGCCCTTTGATCCTCCCATCTGTAGCTTATTTTCTGACAGTGTACTAGGATCCAGAGCTTCTTGAGATTTGAGTTTTGCAGCTATCTTTGCAGCTTTCTTGGCTGCTGATTTGGTTACTGCATTGTTCTGCTGGCTAGGAGTTTTCAGAAGCTCACCACAATCAGTCACCTCTTCCGAAAGAGGCTTAGGTTGGTGGACTTGGTGAGACAATGATTGAGCCTTCTGCTCACTGCTTACAGATTGGTGCAGATCCTACTGTAGTTCATTCCTGATCAAAATGTGCTGCTGCTGAGTAGGGGTCTGATTCTGAATCTGATTCAAGGTCTCATGGGTACTACTTACAACTTCTACAAGAACCTGCTCTAGCTCTGCCTCTGATACTGAATCAACAGTCAAATCTGTTTGGAGGCTAGGAATGGTAGACTTGGAAATATTTGATGCTTCACTGGGCTTTGAGTGAGGAATGGAAGATGGTTTCCCTTTACCCACTACAGTCCATTCTTGAGTGGGCTGACTTGGGTTTGGGGGAGTTTTCTTGAGGCACAGAGCTGTATCGTGGCCAAATACTTGACATTGTTTGCATAAAGATGGTAACACCTGGTACTCAATAGGCACAACCACTGAATTCCCCCTACAGTTATTCTAACATCATCGGGAAGGTCATGTTCAGCACTAATCTCTATGCAGATTCTAGCACTGGTTGATTTGGTTTGAAGTAAGCCAGGTTGCTTTGAGGTTTTTGCAGTGGCATGATCCACATGGAGTGGTTTACCAATTGTACTAGCAATTCTGCTTAGACACTCTTGGTTCCATAACTCAAGGGGTAAATTGTGCAACTTAATCCATGCTGGAATGTGTGAGGGTTGTTCCTTTACTGGTTGCATCATAGGATGCCAATCTTTAAGGACTAAATATTTCTTCGAGAAGAAATATGGGCCACCATCCAATATCTGTTGTTTAGCCTCTTCATCTTTGAATTCGAACAGATAGCAACCAGCCACATCTGGCTTTACAGCTACAAACAAATCTTTCCACTGATATCTTGCTGTGGACGCTACCAGAGCATACGGCATCTTTCCATCAAGGAAATGACCCACTAAATACCTATTCCATCTACCAACATCTGTTAACTCAATGTCTAATTCAACCTGGGCTTCTTTTCCTTTAAAAAGATCAGGATGAAAATCAAGTTTCATGTCCATAGATGGGCTCTGAGATTGCAACAGGGCAGCCCAATTCTTAGGTTTAGCTTTTTGGTTATGTGGGTTCAGTCTGGGTCTAATAAAACCATGCTGAGGTACAGTTTGTGGTTGTCGAGGGATAGCACTTGCTTCACTTTGAAAAGTTTTTGGATTAAGATTAGAGGAGGATACCTCATGAGGGTGTTGTAGTAGGTGGGCCGCAGCTCGCCCTTCTGCTTCTAGGATCAGACTTTGCTGGAATGGCGTACGAGAGGTGCTGGGATGGGAGGTAGAAGAAGGCTCTCGGGGGGGGGCTGCCTTGCTCAAACTCGGGAACTCCGGATCTTTAGGGTTCCCCGAATAGAGTAGTTGTTGGTCCTCAGTTCGTTTCCATTCCTGTTGGATGCTCAGTAATTTGGCTGTAACAACATCCAGTATGAAAGGATCCTCCGAATTATTGAGCTCATCTTGAAGATGACCCACAATTTTGAGCATACGAGCTTCAGAGTTCAATCTTGCACCTTCAGCCTCGAACGCCTGTTGCAATTTACGAGATGGGCTCGATTTGTTGTGTTTGGGACTGGGAGCCCCAGAACTGGATTGGGGATCTGGAACTTTTGAACCATTAGGGTTTACAGGGCGTGGCTGCTGTTGTCTTTCGAAGTTCTTCCTCAGGATTTCGTTTGAGTCCAGGGCTTTGAGGCCCAAGCCCTCAACGAAGGAGATAGTCCCGTCGGCCATGGTGAATGCTCACTGAACAACGAAGAAAATCGACATGTTGTCTGAAATCGCCTCCGTATTCCCTCCAACCAATGGCCTTCCCTGTCACTCAAACTCTTGAGCTCGATTCAAGTTCCTTTATTACCTTTTTAGGGATAATAAAGAGAGATGACCAATAAGTTTGCATAGAAAAGAGGATTGACTTGATCAATTGTATCCTACCAGCATAAGACAGAAATTTAAGGGTCCATGATTTTGTTTTGGCAACTATCCTATCCACCATGACTTTACAGTCTGTGTGTTTGAGTTTGTTAGATAGAAGTGGTACACCTAAGTATCTTACAGGTAAAGACCCTTCCTGAAAGCCCAATATATTGAGAATGGAGGTTTTGGTGGTAGAGTTGACACCAGCGAAGAATATGTTACTTTTGGTAGGACTGGGAGAGAGGCCAGACAGGGCCTCAAACTCAATTAAGGATTGCTTAATATGACTGACAGAGTTGACTTCACCTTTGCAGAAAATCATAAGATCGTCTGCAAAGCAGAGGTTGACAAGTTTGGTGGAGCTACATTTCCAATGGAACTTAAAGTCAGGAAGAAGAGACTTCTCCTTTAGGATGCAAGTCAAAACCTCCATTACAATCACAAACAAGTATGAAGACAACGGGTCACCTTGTCTTAGACCTTTCTGCCCAGGTATGTATCCTATAGCTTCCCCATTGAAGCATAAAGAGTAATTGGCAGTGGACACACAGGTTTTCAACCAATGGATCATCTTAGGATGGAAATTCATGGAGGCTAAGACATCCCAGAGGAAATCCCATCTGACATTATCGTAAGCCTTCATGATATCCACCTTCATAGCACAGCTAGGGGATGAGGAATGTTTGTGATATCCCCTCATTAATTCCTGGGTAAGGAATATGTTATCAGCTATCCTCCTACCTTGTACAAAGCCAGATTGGGCAGGGTCAATGAGGAATGGTAAGACAGGTTTTATTTTGCTGGCGAGGATTTTAGCAATACACTTATATACCACATTACAACATGAGATTGGTCTGTAATCCCCAACCTTGGAGGGATTGGGGATTTTAGGCACTAACGCTACCGAGGTAGCATTAGCCTTTTTCAAGAGTTGACCAGATCTAAAGAATAGTTTAACTGCTGAAGTCACTTCATGGCCAACTACAGGCCAAGCTTTTTGGAAGAAAGCTGCATTGTAGCCATCTGGACCAGGTGCTTTCTGAGGGTTGAGGGACCAAAAGGTGTCCTTGATCTCTTTATCTGTTACCTCAATCACCATATCCAAACTTTGAGAATGGGATAGTCTCCTAGTAATAAGTTGGTCCACTCTGGATGATCCAGAATAGTCAGTCAAATGCTTGGTTCCCAATAGGTTAGTGTAGTAATTTATGAAGGTGTGCTTCACCAAGTCAATGTCTTGCGTGACAGATCCATCCTCCAACACCAAACTAGAAATTCTGTTTCTATTCCTAGAATTATGGATAGTCTTGAAGAAAAATGAAGTACATTGGTCCCCCAATTTTAACCACTGAATTCTTGACTTTTGCTTGGCAAAACTTTCTTCAGCCCTAGCAAAAACAAGGTACTGCTTACACAGTTCTCTTTCAATGGCCTGTTTAGAGGGGTCATTAGGGTGAGAACCAAGCTCTCTTTGGATGGCTTCCAGTTGTATCCTAATAATGGCCACCCTTGTTGACAAGTCACTATACTCTTCAGTGTTCAATTTTTTGAGGCCCTCCTGCAAGTGCTTAAGCTTCTCACAGACACAGTACATAGGATTACCAAGGATTACCCTCCTCCAGACCTGCTGGACTGTTTCTATGAATTTAGGGTGTTCAGCCAAGAAATTAAAGAACCTAAAAGGTATTTTCCTTGGAGGAGTGGTAGCTGACAAATACACAATAGCAGGGGAGTGATCAGACACTCCGGGGTTGAGAAAATGAGCATTGGACCAACAAAAGTCTTTGATCCAACGCTCATTGACTAGAACTCTATCAAATAAACAGGTCCCTCATCATTTTGTAGCCTCTAAACTTGATAGAGTGTTAGTAAATGAGCCATGGATGAAGACTTTTACCCAATCATCCGCTCATTTTTTGGTCCCTGGTATCTCAGACCATTCCCCAGCAGTGGTATGTGTACAGCCTAACCCAAGGAAGTCCATTAAACCCTTCAGGTTTTTTGATTTCCTTGCAGACCATCCACAATTCCTTGCAATTGTGCAGAGGGTTTGGAGGTCAATCGTAATTGGAAATCCTATGTTCTGCGTGTGTGAGAAACTTAAACACCTACAACAGGAGCTGAAGCAACTTAATAAAGTTGAATTTAGTGGCATCTCTGAGAGGGTATGTGCCATTAAGCAGGACTTAGAAACCATTCAAGCTATTATTGGATCTCATCCAAATAATAGTCCTGCCATAGAACAGGAAAGAGTGGTACACAGGCAATACATCATGTTGCTTAGAGCTGAGGAAAGCTTAGCCAAGCAAAAGTCGCGGATACAATGGTTGAAACTTGGAGATCACTGCACTTCCTACTTCTTTAAAGCTGTTAGTAATAGGAGAAATAGGAGCAAAACAACAAGCTTAGTTCTTAGTGACAGCACTATCACTCATGATCTTCAGGTTATCAAAACGGAGTTCGTTAACTTTTACGCGACATTATTTGGCACTCCGCACCCCACACCTCATTTGGGTCCAAATAGGGTTGTGCAATTAATCAGAAATAAACTCAGTTTTGAACAAAGTCTTCGGATGGTCTCTCCGGTGTCAGATTTGGAGATCAGGGAAACCTTTTGGTCTCTTAATCCAACCAAGGCCCCGGGCCCTGATGGGTACAATGCAGGGTTTTTTAGGAAAGCTTGGCCTATCATTGGGTATGAGGTCACGTCAGCTGTCCAGAATTTCTTCAGGTCTGGACAATTGCTCACCAAAGTTAACTCCACCATTGTAGCTCTTGTCCCTAAGGTACAAAACCCTTCCAAGGTAGGTGACTTTAGGCCCATATCATGCTGCAATACCATCTACAAATGCATCTCTAGGATTCTAGCCAAGAGATTGCAATCCGCTCTTCCTCTTCTCATAGATCCGGTTCAGTCAGGCTTTGTGAAAGGTCGGAGAATAGCGGATAACATATTCCTCACTCAAGAACTCATGAGAGGTTATCACAAGTCATCACCTACTTCTAGGTGTGCCATGAAAGTTGACATAATGAAAGCTTATGATCACGTTAGGTGGGAGTTCTGTGGGATGTTCTTTCTGCAATGAACTTCCATCCTACCATGATCAAGTGGCTTCAAGCATGTGTAACCACTACTAATTACTCTCTTTCTATCAATGGAGAAGTGACTGGTTACATTAAGGGTAGGAAGGGTCTGAGGCAGGGGATCCTCTGTCCTCATATCTCTTTGTTATTGTGATGGAAGTTTTTACAGCTCTACTTAAGGAGAAATCTCATCTCCCGGATTTTCACTTTCACTGGAGATGTAAAGATAATCAGTTGATTAACCTTTGCTTTGCCGATGACCTAATGATATTTTGCAAAGGGGAGCTTCCATCTGTCAAACACATTCGGGATGCGTTGACTGAGTTTGAGGCTCTTTCTGGCCTCTCCCCTAGCCCGGGGAAGAGTAGTATATTCTTTTCGGGTGTTAGTGTGAGGGTTAAGGAAACTATTTTACAGGAGCTTGGATTCCAGGAAGGTTCCCTCCCGGTGAGATACCTGGGGGTCCCTTTACTATCTACTAAGCTCAAGGCTATTGATTGTCAGAGATTGGTAGATAGTATCACTGCCAAAACTAGATGTTGGACTAATAGGGACCTTACGTATGCTGGGAGAATGCAACTTATAAAGAACATATTGTTCTCAATGCAAACATTTTGGTCCTCCCTGTTCATTTTACCAAAAAAGGTCATCAAGGATGTTGAGTCTATACTTAGGGCCTTTTTGTGGTCTGGCCCTGACCTCAAAAGAACTGGGGCTAAGGTAGCTTGGGAGCATCTCTGTGCTCCCAAGAATGAGGGGGGCCTTGGCTTTAAATCTATGGCTATTTGGAATAAGGCTGCGGTTGCTAAGCACATTTGGTTCTTAATTTCAGGGGGAGAGCAATCTATGTGGTGTCAATGGGTTAAATCCTATTTATTAAAGGGTAGGAACTTCTGGAGTCTTAGGATGCCTAGTGATCCCTCTTGGGTTTGGAGAAAGTTGCTTAATTTGAGAAATTTCGTTCAACCATTCATTCGTCATACTATAGGCAATGGGGACATCACATCCCTGTGGTATGATCATTGGCATCCTTTAGGCCCATTGTTGAATACGTTTGGTTCCAGAATTGTGTATGATTCTGGCATTACCTTGAATGCCAAACTGTCCCAAATAATTCTCAACTCTGCCTAGGCATTCCCAGTCACACAAACTTGGGAATTGAATGAAGTCAGGCGTCAGCTTCCCCCTTTGAGGAATGGAAGGGATCAAATAAGATGGACCCTTAACTCAAATGGACAATTTAGCATAGCCTCTCTATGGGAGGAGTTGAGAGAGCCTTTTCCCAAAGTAACTTGGCATAAAACTATTTGGTTTGCTGGTCATATCCCAAAGTGCAGCTTCATTACCTGGATGGCCATACATGGAAGACTTTCCACTGAGGATAGGCTTGTTCTTTTTGGACTTAAGCCGTCTTCTCAGTGCAGCCTCTGCCCTGGTTGTGAGAGTCATGACCATTTGTTCTTTAATTGTGTATTCTCCACGCAAGTCTGGAATGCAATTTTAGCAAGAGTTGATGAGAGGTGGCCCCCCCAATCTTGGGCAGCCTGGATCTCTCACATCTCTGCTTTTACCGGAAAATCCCTCAAGAGTGTTGTCATCAGGTTGATATTCACTGTTACAGTGTATCACCTTTGGATTGAGAGGAATATGAGGAAGTTTCAAGCTACTGCTAGCACATGGGAGGCAATAGTTCACAAAATCTATAATATGGTTAGAGGAAAACTTCTGTCCCTGCCCAAACTGCCTGGCTCTCAAGATACTAGATTTATTAGAGAATGGGGTATAACCTTGGAATAATCATATATGTGGCTTGGTTTGGAGTGTGCATGTGTGATTGTGAATTGGGTGGCATGAGATCTGATATTAAGTTGCATTTGTTTTCCAGAGACCTTCCTTATTGGCAGGTTGAGAGGGGCAGATGCTGGAGACTTGCATGTACTTTGATTTCAAATCTGGATATTAATTATCTCCTACTTTGTAGCCATGTATTACTTTGTTCTAGGAGGTTTACATGGTTTCCATTGCATTTGAGTGATCTTACCATATTGTGTGCATCCCTTGTGAGCTCAGTGCTAAATCCCCATCATTCCTTGTGAGAGGAGGTAATAATTAGAGGGGGAATCTTGTGAGGTTCAGTGGAGGGAGAAGAGGGATAAGAGAGTAGGAGTTGTGAGGTTCCGAGGGAGTAAAGGAGTGAGCACTATACTTTCCAAGGATATTGTTCTTTTAAGCCATAGCACTATAGTGCTTGGCATTTCTGACTTGGTGTTGCAACCCAGTTGCTTCATTACTTTTCTGTCTTGGTGTTGAATGGCAACTGCACTCCTGTATTAGTTGTACACTGTCCTGATGTTTTTTTTGGGTAAAGCCCTAGGGCGGTTAGCTTGAAATATAAAAGAGGTTAACCGAATGTACAGCCTACAAGGGGCATACCCCAGGTAAGACAAAGAAAAAATCTAAAGAGCGCCAAGTGGCTACATGGGTTACCCGTGTTCTTGCCCCCGCCGAACAAACTATCCCAAGTAATAGAAAGTTCAACTGGGAACCTGGACACGGGCGTGGCAATAGCAGTAGATACCCGACACCAACCGTCGGTATAAGGTACAAGTAGAGGCCCTCGAAGTCCTCGCAATACATACTACGGAAAACATAAAAGGCTCGACCAAGAGCCGAACCCCCGATTTCAGTCCAACAGATGACCGCCTATCGGGGGTCGCCGAACATACAATAAACAGATTGACAATAAACAAATAAGTGCACAGGCAGGCTGTGCTTGCTGCCCGGGCTAAAGGCAGGCTGTGCCCGACGGCTTGCCTGCCCGGGCTGGTGCGTGACTGGCCTGGCTGGCCTCTTGGCTGGCCTGCCAGGATGTTGGCTGGCCCAGTTGAACCCGGGCTGTTGACTGGCCGATGGCCTAAGAGCGGCCCAGATCTGGCAAGACCAGGGACCAGGCTGCTGCTGCTGCTGTTTTACGGCGGCAGCCACCGAGGCCGACGGGTGAGCCACGGTGGATCAAGGCCGGCGGTCAAGGCGATGATGCCCGGCGACGGCTGACTTGGATTGTTAGCCCACCGGAGGCGGGTTGGGCATGGAGATGATGGCCGGCGGCTGAGCCACGGGTATTGATGCCCGGCGACGGGCTGACCCACGGCTGGGGTAAAAGCCATGGCCGCCAGATCTGTACGGCGCCGTTCCCAAGCCATGGCTGCCCGATCTGTTGACCCACGGCTGTCGAACTCTTGAGATGTCTACAGTGGTGGTGGAGCCTGGCTGTGAACACCAGAGATGGCCGGCCGGTGGAGCCTGGTTGTGGTTCAGACTTGCACGGCCTAGATCTCAAACAGTGGCCTCCGTGCTGTGGTATGCTGGCCGGCTGTGGTTTGCTGGACCAGAGGAGATCAGTTGTGGGCTGGCCGGCGACTATAGAGTGGCCGGACCAGAGGTAGCTGGAGAGTGATACATGGCCGGACCCAAGGGGTTGCCGGTTGTGATTGGGCGGTGGAGGAGAGCCTCTCTAAGGAGAGAGGCTCCCTTGCCCTGTTGGGGTTGGCCGGCCGGAGAAGACGCCCGCCACAGCTGCTGCTCCCGTACGCCTATTGCTGGCCGGGGGGGAGCTTTCTCTCTCTAGGCTAGAGAGAGAAGCTCTCCCTTGTGGCAATTGGATACTGTCCTGATGTTGCACTGACCTGTATTGGTTGTTTTCCAACAACATTATGTACATTATTATTATTACTGTTAAAGTAGTTCTTCGACTGATCTGACAAGCAATCTGTAGCTACTTGTCAGTTATGCTACTGGGTTCTTGAGAGCTTTGGATGCTGGACAAGAGTGCTTGTCAGATAGTTCTGCAGTTCTGTTGTGTAGTCTGATACTAAGGTTCAGAACTTGTTGTTGCTCCATTAAGGCCAGCTAGTGAAGTGAACTTGTTGGGCTGTAACGTAGCTTGTTCAGTAGCAAGTAGACATATTCTGTTGCTAAGTGAAGTTCTGGCATG
Source organism: Rhododendron griersonianum (assembly GCA_018127125.1). Classification (NCBI taxonomy): domain Eukaryota; kingdom Viridiplantae; phylum Streptophyta; class Magnoliopsida; order Ericales; family Ericaceae; genus Rhododendron; species Rhododendron griersonianum. The sequence goes on along the minus strand of CM030799.1, from coordinate 15,992,106 downwards.
AAGTTCTGTGTTCCACAAGGTTCTGAATCTGTTATGTCTGCTGTTCAGATTCTCTGAATCAGCAGTTCTGTTGGACAGCTAATCTGTTATGCTTCCTGTTATGGTTCGGAAGTTGTTGGTTCTAGTAGTGACATGTATGGTGAAGCATTCAGTTGTTGTGCTTCCTTTTACTACGGCCTTCCTTTTTGTTTTGCCTAACCAATAGGGGCTGTCGTGGGATCTCCCTTAGCAGAGGGGGAATTCCTCTGCATTGTGTTTTGCTAATTATGTTCAGGGGTGCGGACTGTTATCAAACACCTGTTAGTAGACTTTGAAGCAGTCCAGACTTTGTAAAGCTATTTTGTTATGTAAAGTTTGAGTTGTAAAGGGTCAGCTGCCTGCTGTCAGTGACTTCTGGCTGCTGTTTTGATCTGATCTGAAGCTGCTGTCCAGTTCTGAAGCTAGGTTCTGAATTTCTGTAAACCAACAACATTTTTTTTTTTTTTGGGTAATTTAGCTTGAAATTAAAAAAGGTTAATCGAATGTACAGCCTACAAGGGGCATACCCCAGGAGGAAAAGAAAGGAAAAAAAAAACAAGAATGATAAAAGTACAGTAACCATGCACAACCCGCATGGAGAGTAAAATAAAGTGACATAACCATGAAATGTACTGATATGAAATTGAACTATTCCTGGCACAACCCGCCAGGCTAGGAAATAAAGTAAATGAAGTAGATAGTCATGGTCAACGTGGACCACATGAAAACCAACGCTGAGGAGAGATCCTCCTCCTCCTAGGCTGGGCTAAGAAAATCAAGACCCGAGACATCCATCACCCCAAAGCAAGCATAATACCCGCTCAACAGAAGTCAACTACTACAGAGGAACTCGGGCAGAGAGAGGCTCGACCAGGGGATGACGGCATCCGACAAGGCTACCCTGCTAAGTACCCTGCACACCACGCCCATTCCACCCTGACTACTACATCCTCGCCCAAATCCCCTAGGCTCGCTAACGACTCAAAGCGGAACAGAAAGAGAGGCCACCAAAAGTAGCCACTCGAACCTCAAGTGGACCAAGCTGCTCTAATCAGAAACAGACTGCAAAGCCACCCCTTTCGATCAGTGAGGATCCACCAATCTAGTCAATGACAGCTCCGCAACTACCTTGCTCAATCAAACTCCATCCATAATCTAATCATCGGCTCCTACAGCTGCTGCTACTGCGGGCTACCCCTAACTAGGATAGAGTCTAATCTAATCAATAATAGCCACGACCACAAGAATACTACACTCGACCTCAGAGCAAAAAACGCCGGTTCTAGGGATATAAAGGCTCGACAACGAGCCCGACCCCCGATTTCAGTCCAACAGATGACCGCCTATCGGGGGTTGCCAAAACTATCAGTAAACTGGCCCATAAGTCCAGCAACAAGATAAATGCAAAAACTGTACATAGCATGACTGAATATTAAAATGCCCCACTGCCAGGCGCGATGACTGCTTGCTGCCCGGGCTGAAGGCAGGCTGTGCCCGACGGCTTGCCTGCCCGGGCTGGTGCGTGACTGGCCTGGCTGGCCTCTTGGCTAGCCTGCCAGGATGTTGGCTGGCCCAGTTGAACCCGGGCTATTGACTGGCCGACGGCCTTAGAGCGTCCCAGATCTGGCCAGCTAGGGCCATGAACTGCGATGGCCGGACTGACTCCGGCAGCCGTCGGCTGTTGAGCCCAAAAGGGCCTGATCGTTGCTGGACCGACCATGACCGGCGGCCATGGTTGTTGGGGCTACCCACCTCCGACCATGGACGAACCCTCCTCCGTTCGAGGGGCAAAAGCCATGGCTGGTAGACCCACGGCTAAGCCCCACGGCGGCGGGGCTGGGAAGAACCCACGGCGGCGGCGGGGTTGGGAATGGGTTCCCACGTCGGAGAGAACCCACGGCTTGGAGTTGTGCCCCACGGCGGCTAATCCCCACGGCGGCCGGGCTGGGAATGGAAGAACCCACGGCGGCGGCGGGGCTGGTTCCACGGCGACTGCATCGCCCTGGCTGTGATTGGCCATTAAGCGCTTGTGACGTTCAGATCCGCCGGTGCAGATCCCAATAAAGTGCCCACCGGTTCACGGCGAGGTTGAGGTTGGAGACCACGCCTACGGCTGTTGAGCCACGGTGGTCGTCACGGCGCGGTCGAGCGAGACCGGCCCCCGCACGGAGATGCGCCCGGAGGCGGTGGAGGACACCGCCCGCCTCGTGGACCTCGCCGGGGGACGGGGCGGAGAGAGGATCCCTTGCCCGGATGACTCCATGTTGCTGCTACTGCTGGCCGGAGGAGGAGCCGGCTGGATTGGAGGGAGCTTTCTCTCTCTAGGCTAGAGAGAGAAGCTCCCAGAATTTCTATCGCTATTTTTAAACCAACAACATGCCCAGCTTGGTGTGCTAAGTCACTTCTGGCTGCTGTTTTGAAGAAGCTGCAGTCCTTTGTAATATAGTACCATGGAATTTATTAGCTCAGTAGCATTTTGTGTTCTGTTTCGTATCCCTCTTGTAGATGGGTACAAAACAGACGTTCTACTTACTTTTAGTCCTATGTAACCGTTTGGCGTAGGCGCTCTTTTTATTCTTTCTTTTCTTTTCTTTTCTTTCCTCCTGGGGTATGCCCCTTGTAGGCTGTATATTCGGTTAGCCCCTTTTTATTTCAAGCTGTTTTACCCAAAAAAAAAAAAAACAGCTAGCCCCATAGATAAACGTGGCCTCAAAAGAGTACTGTCCATCACAAGTGAGTACTTTACAATGGACATACTGACTTGACTGACACAACACCTGAACATGGAAGATTAAAGGGTTCCAACATATCAAAAGTCTACCCATTGCAGAGCTGGGGTGATTGCTAACAAAATTCCACAGAGGGAGCATAGATTTGACAATGCTAGAGACTTTGGGTTCTTTGACTTTATGTTCGATGAGTCCTACTAGAGATAATTTATTCTTAACCACCCAATTTTTTGCTTCCCTCTGTTTGAGAGGATCATTAAGACCTCTCAAGTTCCAAAAACCAAAATTTTTAGGTGAGCAATCCATAAAACAATACTAAGTACAACCACAAAGTTACAATCAGTAAAATAAGAGTGAATAGCAAAACACTAAACAACCACCACAATGAGCTACAACTAATAGGTGAAGAGTGAGACACAAGTTGAGCATTATTTAGATAATTGTGGACAAAAGGTAAGAAGGTAGAGTTACTTCCTTTTTTTCTTGGAGCCTTTGGAGTGACTCCTTTGATTGTTATTGTGACCAGCCTTAGAGGAACCTCCCAGCCACACTTTAATATCAGGTTGGTGCAATAAGTCAGGAGGTTCTTTTTTTTTGGGTAATGCCCTAGGGCGGTTAGCTTGAAAATAAAAGAGGTTAACCGAATTTACAGCCTACAAGGGGCATACCCCAGGTAAGACAAAACAAAAAAGAAATGAAAAATATAAAGAGCGCCAAGTGGCTACATGGGTTGCCCGTGTCCTTGCCCCCGCCAAACAAACTATCCCAAGGAATAGAAAGTTCAACGGGGAGGCTGGACACGGGCGTGGCAAAACAGTAAATACCCGACTCCAACCGTCGGTACAAGGTACAATAAGAGGCCCTCGAAGTCCCCGCAATACAAACTACGGAAACCATAAAATATAATGGCCAGTGCACAACCCGCACTGATTAAATTAAAAACCCATTGGGCAGGCTGCTGCCTGCTGCGTGGCCAAGTAGGCCGTTTGCTGATTGCCCGGGCGGCCAAAAGCCCGTGGCTGGCGTGTTGTTGGCTGGCTGGGCAGGTCTGCTGGCCTGCTACAGATCTGCCCGTTGCTGTTGCTGTTGGTGGCCGGCCCGAGGCTGAGCTACCTGGCGGCCGGGATTGGTATTGAGCCCCACGGACCAGATGGCCGGTAGTGGCTTCAGATCTGCCCGGAGCAGATCCAAAAACGTAGCCGCCGGTCCTCGTCCGGGTTGACTGTGGAGACTAAGCACTACGGCTATTTGAGCCACGGTGGTAGCTGTTGACTGGACCAGTTGGAGGCCGGGCCAGGTGGAGCTTGCTCGAACCAGATCTGGCCTGACCGAAATGGCCTTGTGGTGGCCGGAGGTTGCTGCTACCGGTTGTGGAGGGCGGTGGAGGAGAGTCTCTCTAAGGAGAGAGCCTCCCTTGCCCGTTGCTGCTGCTGCTGGTGGCCGGCCGGTGGCCAGACCTTGTGGTGGCTGCCATGGCTGGATATGGGTTGGGCGGTGTAGATGGCCCATAGATGGTTGACTGAACCAGAGAGGTCCAGATATGGTTGAACAACCGGACCAGAGGAGGCCGGCCCAGTGATGGCTGGCTTTCCCAGATCTATTACTGACCAGCGGAGGCCGGACCAGTGGTGGCTGGTTTGAGTCTTGGGCGGTGGAGGAGAGCCCCTGTCGTGCGAGGGGCTCCCTTGCCCGAGGTGTACTGCTGCTGCTCCTGCTTAGCTCCGAATGCCAGCGGATTGGATGGATAGATGGCCGGAATGGGCTTGGCCAGGCCGGAGATGGTGGTTGCCGAGCTGGAGGGGGGCTTTCTCTCTCTAGGTTAGAGAGAGAAGCTCCCCCAGCTCTTTTGTTTCAGGAGGTTCTTTTTCATCACCATCTGGATGACTGATGTTCTTGTCAGACTTTGCTGCTATTGAATCCTCAATTGCTGCTGTTCTGAACTGCTTAGGATCTGAATTCTCAGGTGGAATGTTATTATTGCTAGTAGGTAGAATAGCAGATTCAGAATTGCTTCAGTTGGAAGTAAAATGCCTTGGCAGCAATCAGCATGTGGCAGCAATCAGTTCTTTTGGAAGTCTGTTTTGACAAAGGGACGGCATCAGTTCAGCATGTGGTTCAATGTTCTGCAATCAGCATGTGGTTCAATGTTCTTTTGGAAGCTCGTGGCTGTCCAGATCTGATGGGTTATCAAGCTCAGAAACAAGGTCTTACTCATCCAAGCTGCATCAGTCTGATTAGCTGTTGCTGCTGTGATTGTATTGAAGTTTTAATGACTGTAAATGGTCGATTAGTGGTTCATAGTATTGTGGACATGTGCAATGTGGTATTAGTGGTTGATCCCCTTTACTATTAGTGGTAGATACCTTAAGCATAGTTTTGTTGCTATCAGTTGCCTATGTTTCCTTTCCCTCTTACTAGATGGATTGTAAACATAGCCTCACATCACTGCCTTGTAGCCACTTGGCGTTATCAATTTTCCTTATCAATTTACCAGACCTAACGGAGGGAGCTTCTCTCTCTAGAGAAGCTCTTCTCCAGCCCTCACCCCTCCGGCCGCCGGCCGTCTCAGCTCCGGTTAACCATAGATCCGGCATAGGGATGGCAAGGGAACGTCCCTTCTTAGGGTTAGTTCTCCTCCAACGCCTCCCACTCTCTTATCCAACCTTACATCGGTCAAATGGGTGCTCAACAGCCGCATCCGACTGGCCATCGGCAGCCACCACAAGGCCGGCCACGTCGTGCAGCAGCCACCTCCGGGTAAGGGATCCTCTCTCCTTAGACGAGGCTCTCCTCCACCGCCCTCCACTATCGGCAAATCTCGGGCCTCCATCCGGTCCTGTTAACCTACACTCTGGTCCGGTCTTCCATCCGGCTAAGGAAACAACAACCGCCGTGGCTCAACAGCCGTGGTGCTTCGTCTACAACTCCAACCCCGCCGTGGACCGGCGGCTAACTCTTGGGATCTGCACTGGGCAGATCTGAAATCAAGCCCTCTAATACCGGCCAACCACCACCAGCCGCCACCACCTGGTTCAGTCTACACTTTGGTTCGGCTTTCCATCCGGCCAAGGATTCACCAAGGCCTTCAACCTCACGGCATAGCTTGAGTTCGGAACCTCCTGGGTCGAAGTGTTATGGGTGCTTTTCTGTTCAATCAGGCCTCGCCGGAGATGATGTCCTATGTTGCTACAATTTGTGCTCGTACAGTGGCACGGCGGCAAGGCTCATTCACCAATGAGATCTACATGTGCAGAGGCCCCAGCAAGGCCAAACCTCCGAACCATCTACCACCGTGGGGCTCAACAACCGCCGTGGGCTTAGCCAACCACGGTGGCTCACTGGTCTTCTTCATTCGCCTGGGCCAGCTAGGCCAGGCGGAGGCTTCACAGCCGTAGGCTATCAGCCAGGCCATCACATCCCTGCACGGGCCAAGCAGCCAGGCCAAGCTGCTAGCCCGGGCGGGTAGTCACCAATCAGCTCTAAGCAACAAGCTGGGCAGGCAGCCAGCTCGGGCAGTCACCTAGCAGTGTGCTGCCGTGACTGTTCTGCTCGGGCAGAGGTTAGGCAGCAGCTTCTGCCCGGGCGATTCGAGTCTTCCTTCATCCAGCAGGCGGCAGCAGGCAGTAGCAGCGGCAGGCAGTGGCAGCAGGCATCAGCCCGCCCGATGGCAGGCCAGCTCGGGCAGGCAAGCCGGCTGGTGGCTCGGGCAGTGGGGTAGTATCCCTTTCTTACCTTTATGCAATGCAACTAAGCTCATTGCACTTATCAATCTATTGTCATATTGTTGCTGGACTTATGGGCCAGTATACTGTTAGTTTTTTGCATCCCCCGATAGGCGGTCATCTGTTGGACTGAAATCGGGGGCGGGCTCTTCGTCGAGCCCTCTGTATCCCTTGAGCCAGTGCTTTTAGCCCTGAGGAGTTGCGTAGTATTCTCGTGGTCGTGGCTACTATTGATTAGATTGGATTATCCTAGTTAAGGGGCAGTCTCGCAGTAGCAGCAGCTGTGGGCGCCGATGATTAGATTATGGATGAGTCTGATTGAGCAAGGTAGTTGCCGGAGCTGTCATTGACTAGATTGGTGGATTCTCACTGATCGTTAGGGATAGTTTTGCAGTCAGTTTCTGATTAGATTTAGTGGTTGCACGGATCGTATAGAGCAGCTTGGTCCACTTGTGGTTTGGGGGGCTACTTTTGGTGGTCCCTCTTCCTGTTCCGCTTATAACAGTTAGCGAGCCTAGGGGATATGGGCGAGGATGTAGTAGTCTGGATGGAATGGGCGTGGTGTGCAGGGTGCTTAGCAGGGTAGCCTTGTCGGACATCTCCAGTTCGAACCTCTCTCGGTCCGAGTCCCTCTGTAGTAATTGACTTCTTTGAGTGGGTATTATGCTAGCTTCGGGGTGAGGGGCTTCTCGGTTCTTGGATTTCTTATCCCAGCCTTGGAGGAGGAGGATCTCTCCTCAGTGCTGGTTATCATGTGGTCACCGTTGACCATGACTATCTATTTTATTTACATTAACTCCTAGCCTGGCGGGTTGTGCCAGGAAATATTTCCATTTCAGTTCATTTCATTTCATTTACTACATGGTTCTACTCAGACCCATTTGTATCACCTATGTCACTTTATTTACTCTCCATGCGGGTTGTGCATGGTTACCGTACTTTTTCCATTCTTGTTTTTTCCATTTTCTTTTCCTCCTGGGGTATGCCCCTTATAGGCTGTACATTCGCTTAACCTTTTTTACCTTGTAGCCACTTGGCGTTATCAATTTTCCTTATCCTTTGTTTTCTTTTTTCTTTTCCTCCTGGGGTATGCCCCTTGTAGGCTGTATATCCAGTTACCCTTTTTTCTATTTCATGCTATTTTACCCAAAAAAAAAACATCTTCTTCAACTTCTGGTGTGATTCTGAATCATCAGAATTCTTCTGTAAGACATTTTGCAAGGCAGGGGAGGGAGGATCCTGAAGGCCTAGGGCCTGTTTTCCCATCTTTTGTTTCCCATGGGACACCAACTGCCACTCCGATTCTTTAGCTACAGGCTTGATGGGGGGAGGAGTAACAGGGTGTTTGACACAGCTGGAAGTGCTATGCCCAAAAACCTGACAGTGAGAACACATAGGAGGGAGGACATGGTATTCAATTGGAACCACAACTGTTTCTCCTTGAACAGTCACTGCTACCTCATCAGGAAGGTCTTGCTTTGCACTAATTTCAATACAAACCCTTGCTTTAGTGGTCTTGGTTTGTAGAAGCCCTGGTTGTTTGGATGTCCTAGCAGTAGCTTGATCTACATGGATAGGTCTACCTACTGTGCTAGCAACCCTGCCAAGGCAATCTTGATTCCACAGCTCAAGGGGTAGGTCATGGAACTTCACCCAAACTGGTATTTTGGTAGGTTGTTCTTGGAGAGGCTTCATCATTCTGTGCCACTCTTTAAGAACTAAATATTTCTGAGAAAAGAAATAGGGTCCGCCCTCTAAAACTTGCAACTTGGCTTTTTTTTTTTGGGTAAAGCCCTAGGGCGGTTAGCTTGAAAATAAAAGAGGTTAACCGAATGTACAGCCTACAAGGGGCATACCCCAGGTAAGACAAGCAAAAAATATAAAGAGCGCCAAGTGGCTACATGGGTTGCCCGTGTTCATGCCCCCGTCGAACAATCTATCCCAAGGAATGGAACGTACAACAGGGAACCTAGACACGGGCGTGGCAAAAGCAGTAAATACCCGACACAACCCGTCGGTATAGGGTACAATCCGAGGCCCTCGAAGTCCTCGCAACTCATACAACTGAAAACATAAACGATAACAATAACAGCCAGTGCACAATAGTAGATAATTGCAAATTGCAAATTGAATAACGATGAGCGCACTGGCTGGCTGCTTGGGGTTGACTGGCCTGGGCTGGTGGACTGGCCCTGACCTGCAAGGACTGCCTGATGACGTAAGGGCCCGTGCCGGGCCATGATCTGTGACGGCCGGACTGACTCCGGCAGCCGACCTCGAAACCGGCGAGCCACCGTGGCTCGAACTCGAAACCACTGCAACTCCTGATTGTTGATGGAGGAGTATGCAGAGACCGGATTATAGATGGCCGGTTGTGGTTTGGCCGGACCAGCGTAGGCAGATCTGGCCGGAGAAGTCAATGACTGGCGCCGTGGAGGCCAGTTGAAGGTGGTCGCCACGCTGAGTTGGTCACCACAGTGGCGCCTGCTGCACCCACGGCGAGGCAACGGGAAGAGCTTGGCCGGACCAGATGGAGGCCGGACTAGATCTAACCGTATCTGGAGAAACTTGCCCGCCTGTGAAGGCCCGCTCTAGCGGTGGCCGAGCCAGATCAGACCAGAGCAGGGCTGGAACTTGGCCGGAGGAACTCCGGTTGGATTGTGTTAGATGGCCGGACCCAAGGGTAGCCGGATATGGAACGGGCGGTGGAGGAGAGCCCCTGTCGAGAGAGGGGCTCCCTTGCCCTTGACGTTGCTACTATTGCTGGCCGGAGATGGGATGCCCGGCAGCCGGCTGGAGCTTGCCACTCTTTAAGAACTAAATATTTTTGAGAAAAAAAGTAGGGACCGCCCTCTACAACCTGCAGCTTGGCTTGCTCATCTCTAAACTCAAATAAATAGAAACCTGAGACATCTGGTTTCACAGCTACAAATAACTCCTTCCATTGGTATTTTGCAGTGGAGACCAAGAGGGGATAAGCCATTTTTCCGTCCAGGAAGTGGCCTATCAGATATCTATTCCAATTCCCCACCTCAGTCAGTTCCACATCTATTTCTACCTGAGCTTCCTTCCCTTTTTGAAGGTCTGGGAAATAGTCAAGTTTCATGTCCAGAGATGGACTTTGGGATTGGAGAAGAGCAACCCAGTTTCTAGGTTTAGGCCTGTTCTGTCCTGTGTTGTGTTTGGGATTGGTATTGGTTTTAGAGTTAAAGTGAGAAGTGGTTTGTCCAGGTTTAGAGGCCTCAGCTCCTGGATTTGAAGGGAAATGAGAAGGGGGTCGTCTTGGTAAAGTATCCTCTATCGGAAACCCCATGTTTGGGTCTCCCTGTACATATGGGATTCCACGAGCATTAATCAAAATCTTAGGGTTAGGGTTACAGTTTTGTACCTCTGATGGAGTACGCTGAAACTGGTAAGTATTACCATGGAGATGAGTCACTTCTGATGGAGTACGCTCAATACGTTGATTTACATGCTGGTTCGCGTTGCTATGGAGAAGTGCAGTTCCTGAGCTTGATGGTGGAACCGAACCCTTCAACTCGACTTCAGAGCTACATGAGTGCAAGCTGAACGATTGCTCTCTCCTCCGCTTCTCTTGCCAAGGCCTCCTCGAAGACCTGCTGTAACTTCCTTGAGGGACTTGAGTGCTTAGCCGTTTTAGGGCTGAAAACCCCAAACCCACCTGAATAGGAAGCGTGAACATCATTTCCGAGATTGAGTCCCGAACTGGAGTCGCTTGAATTGCCCCCCTGAATTGCCCCAAACTCAGTTGATGTTGAAGTTGACAATGATGTGGGATCTGCACCTTCACTATTGAATCGAGTATTGGATGCATTTGGGTCGAGCATGTGCGGACCAGAGGTCTGTTTCTGCTGCCTAAGTTCGTTGGAGTCTAGGGCTGTGAGACCCGACTGTAACAGTTGAGGTTGAGAGGTTTTGGAATGATCTGAGATCTGTTGTTTCCTCCGAAGCTCATTGGAGTCTAGGGCTTTGAACCCCAATCCATCAGCAAATGAGATCGTACCGTCGGCCATAGTAGTAACTACGTTAGCAGATGCGAGAGAAGAGAATCTTCAAATCGCCCCAAATCTTCAGATCGCCCCAAATCGCCATGCCCCTCCACTCTTGTTAAGTCATCCTCTATAGTTTCACATGTTCTAATATTTTTTTTTTTGGGTAAATTAGCTTGAAATTAAAAAAGGTTAAGCGAATATACAGCCTACAAGGGGCATACCCCAGGAGGAAAAGAAAAAGAAAAAAAAACAAGATTGAAAAAGTACGGTAACCATGCACAACCCGCATGTAGAGTGAGATAACGTGACATATGAAATACAAATGGATCTGAATAGAACCATGAAATAAATGAGGTGAAAATGAAGTACGTACTGGCACAACCCGCCAGATTAGGAAATAAAGTAAATAAGGTAGATAGTCATGGTCAATGATGACCACATGATAACCAGCGCTGAGGAGAGATCTTCCTCCTCGTAGGCTGGACTAAGAAATCCAAGAGCCATGTCTTCCTTCACCCCAAAGCTAGCATAATACCCACTCAACAGAAGTCAACTACTACAGAGGGACTCGGACCGAGAGAGGCTCGACCTGGCGATGTCTGCATCCGACAGGGCTGCCCTGCTAAGCACCCTGCACACCACGCCCAATCCAACCAGACTACTACAACCTCGCCCAAATCCCCTAGGCTCGCTAACGACTAAAAGCGGAACAGAACGAGAGGCCACCAAAAGTAGTCACTCGAACCTCAAGTGGACCAAGTTGCTCCTTTCGGTCAGTGCAAACCACCAAACTAGTCAGAAACAGACTGCAAAGCTACCCCTTTCGATCAGAGAGAATCCACCAATCTAGATATCTTCGGCAACTACCTTGCTCAATCAGACTCCATTCATAATCTAATCATCGATATCCACAGTTGCTGCTACTGCGAGACTACCCCTTAACTAGAACAGAATCTAATCTACTCAAAATAGCCACAACCACAAGAATACTACGCAACACCTCAGGGCTAAAAACGCAGGCTCAAGGGATATAATGGCTCGACGAAGAGCCAGACCCGATTTTAGTCCAACAGATGACCGCCTATCGGGATCGCAGAGACTAACAGTAAACTGGCCCGTAAGTCCAGCAACAAATTGACAATGAGTAAATAAGTGCAAAGCGCAAATTGAATAACAAAGGCGCAATGGATACGATGATTTCCGGCCTAGCCGGGCAACCGGGGCTGGGCTAGCTGGCTGTGCCCAGGCTGCTACTGCCTGCTGCTGCCTGCTGCAGCTGCTGCCTGCCTGCTGCCGCCTGAGACTCTGCCTTGCCAGCCCAAGGCCGGCTGGCTTGGCCTGCCTTTGCCCGAGCAAGCCCCCCTCCTCTGCCCGAGCACCAATCAAGGATGGCCTGCCCAGGCTGGCTGTTGCCCGGGCTGGCTGGAAGGGGCTGGTAGGGCGCTAGGCTGGCCACGCCAGGCTAGCTGACTGGCTTGATGTTGATGGCCACCGTAGGAGGTGAATCACCCTCCCTCGATTGTGAATGAGCCATGGCTATTGAACCACGGCGGATGAAGGCCGAGGCGACGGCTGGGTCCGGCCATGGCAGTCCCTGCCATTGAGTTGGTCGTTGAAGAAGATGAACAGTGTCGCCGACATGGCGCACTTCCATCGGAAATGGCCGGGTCTCCGTGAGAAGGCAGTGCCGTGGATTGAAGGTGGCCGAGCAGGAGGCCGGACACGCAGTAGGGAGGGACCGCAGGAGGCCGGAACGAGAGATTAAGCCACGACTTGCCAATAAGAGGCTGGCCGGACCAGCAGTAGTGGTAGTCGTCGTGGTGTTGCCGGGTTGAGGTTGATTCAGATCTGCTCAAAGTAGATCTCGAGATAGAACCCACCGGTTCACGGCGGGGTTGAGGACGAAGCCATGGCGATGAGCTTCAGACCGAAGTGGGAGGGCGGTGGAGGAGAGCGTGCTCCCTTGCCCGACATGGCTGCTGCTGCTGCCATCGTAGTGGGAGACCGGTGGCCGGGCGTACCTAGCCGTAGCTCTGCTCGATGGCGGTGGCCTTGTGGCCGGCCGGAGGCCTGGCTGCCATGGCTGGGGGGCTGCCTGGGCCGAAGGGTTGCTTTCTCTCTCTAAGCTAGAGAGAGAAGCTCCCCAACCACTAGGGTCCAGCAGCTCATCACATTAATTGAGCTAATATGTTCTAATATTGCAGGCCAAGTTTCTTGTTATTTCTTTTCGCTTCATTTCTCTTCATTCATATCATACCCCGTTGTGCTATCCTTCCTTACAGATGGATAGTGCAATGGGGTATGTTATCAAATCACATTGCACGCTTGTTGCATTCTTTTTTTGGGTAATGCCCTAGGGCGGTTAGCTTGAAATATAAAAGAGGTTAACCGAATGTACAGCCTACAAGGGGCATACCCCAGATACATGGGTTGCCGGTGTCCTTGCCCCCGCCAAACAAACTATCCCAAGGAATAGAAAGTTCAACGGGGAACCTGGACACGGGCGTGGCAATAGCAGTAAATACCCGACACCAACCGTCGGTAAAGGTACAAATAGAGGCCCTCGAAGTCCTCGCAATACAATCCAGTGCACAACCCGCACTGATTAAACTAGAAAATAACAACATAGGATGACCAAATATAATCAGGGCCCGCTGCGGATGGCCTAACGAGCGGTTGGCGGGTCACCACTCACAGATGCTTTGCCGGCGATTGGCAAGGTTGGCCGTGCTGCTGGCGCCGTTATTCTTGGCGCTCCGGACAGAGAGATGGAAGAGGTTGGGTCAGTGGAGACCCCGAGGCTTGCCGACCAATGGCCGCTGGTAGCCACGCTACCCACAACCCGTGGAGCTCGATTGGGGATGCGGTTGGGTCGGGCCGAACCCGTGGAGCCAGTGGTCAGAGGGTTACTGTTGAAAGGCCGGCGAGAGAGGCGCCGGATCTGTTGAAAACCAGCGGCAGCCAGCACAGGTGGGAGTCGTTCCATGGCCGGAATGGCTGGACCTTAGGAAGCCGGGCGAGATAGGCGGTTGGAGGTGGCGTGGCTGGCCGCTGAATGGCGGCCCACCGATAGCTTGCCGCTACCGAGATGGTGTTAGCCCGAGGATTTCTTTGTCAGATTTGACGGGCCTGACGCCGATGGGTTGAATAAGCCATCGAAGGCTAGATCTGGGATGTAGAAGGGGCGGTGGAGAGAGCCCCCCGTGCGAGGCTCCCTTGCCCGAGTATCCGCCGCGTAGGAGGGGTGAGGGGCAGGCGTGGCTGGCTGCTGCTGCCTGGTTATGGCCGGGAGGGAGCTTTCTCTCTCTAGCTTAGAGAGAGAAACTCCCAGGCCTCTGTTTCCATACGGTGTTCTCACGCTTGTTGCATTCCTTACTTTATCCTACTCTCCATGCGGGTTGTGCATGGGTATCGCACTTTTTTCTCTCTTCTTTCTTTTTCTTTTTTCTTTCCTCCTGGGGTATGCCCCTTGTAGGCTGTACATTCGATTAACCTCTTTTAATTTCAAGCTAAATTACCCAAAAAAAAAAAAAACACTCGACAAAACGAACAAATGAGAACTAATATTCTCCATGGTGAGGTCACGACTTTTATCATTACCAACCTTGCCTCCATTTACGGGTGGGTGGATTGCACATGAATGGAATATCAATAGGTCTTAATCCTCTCATTGATTGCTGCCATTGATGTCAAAGCCTTTTGGTTGTTGTCATCTAGTTTTCTGGTTGGTATTTGTTTAGCTCAGGGCTGTACTACCTAGTCCTTAGTTTTGTCATGACTGTTACTGTTCTGTTCTGCTCTGTCATAACAGGGCAGTCCTGTTTTGGTGCCTTTTGCTGTTAATTCTGCCTAGCTAGCTGTTTTCTGATCTCTGATAGTGGTATCAGCTAGTTGTTGCATTTTGATAAACCATTTCCACTTCACTAATGACTGTTGTTGAACTGATAGGGGGCTGTTATGTTCTGTTATGTTTTCACCTGCTAGTTGGTTCCAGCTAGCTGTTATGTTCTGTTAGCAGGTTCTGTTTTCAGTTGGCTTGGTTCTGTGTCCAAGTTGGCTTGGTTGTCCAGTTTTGTGGCTGTTGTACACATGGGGTTGCTGTGATGGCTGGTACTGTTACTGCTCTGATCTGCTGCTGATAGCTTACAACAGAACTGTTACTGTTATGTTCTGGTATGCATGATCATTTCTGCATTTCTGCATTTGGTTCAGTAGTTGACTGATGACAACTGTTCAGTAGTTAGTTGACTGGTGACTGATGGTTCAGTAGTTAGCTGTTTTTCTGTTATTGCTGTAATGGCTCTGACTGTAATGGCTGCTCTGTTGCACCTGTTATTGCTGTAATGGCTCTGTTGATCATGCCTCAGTTTTTCTGCACTTTTCTGCACTTTGTCTCTTTTGTTGTTTCAGTAGTTGTATTGAAGCTTACCTATCCTCGGGGGGTTGTCCCTTGGAATGTTTAATGCTTTTGCTAGGGGGCATGTCCCTAGTGGTGGCCGCTAATGTTTTGTGGCTGCCTCAACCTGGAAGCAGTTTCCTTAGCCTCCTGCTGTCCAGTTTGGAGAATAGCAGCATGGAATCTGATCTACTAAGGCTGCTGTCCAGTTTGGAGTCCAGTTTGGAGAATGTGGTTGTGCTAGTTCTGATGCTACTTGGTTGTGCTAGTGCTGATGATACTCAAATCTGCTGTTATGTATTGACCTGTACATGGCAGTCCAGTTTATGCTGATGAGGTCAGTGCAACATCAGTCCACCATTCCAAGTGTCCTGATGAGGTCCAATTATCAAGTACAGCAAGTGGACTGCCATGTACAGGTCAGTACATAACAGCAGATTTGAGTATCATCAGCACTAGCACAACCAAGTAGCATCAGAACTAGCACAACCACATTCTCCAAACTGGACTCCAAACTGGAAGAGGTTCCAAGTATTCTAAAGTCAAGTACTGCTCTGATCTGCTGCTGATAGCTTCTGCTAACAGAACTGGCATAACCCTGTTGTTCCTACCCATCTGTATATGCTGCTGCTGCTGTTTTGACTGTTATGCTTCTTCCTACAAGATGAAAGGAGCCAGCTACTAAATGGTGTTTTAGAATTCGCAGCATCCGAAATTACCTTCAGGGATATGTAATTTGTTATGCACAGGTTATTATGTAGATGGGTAGGAAACAAATCAGTTGTTGTAGTTTGTTTTGTCTCCATCTAGATTACAACATATCCAATCCATGTAGCCATTTGGCTTAGATTTCAATTTTCTCAATCTTTTTTTCTTTTCTTTTCTTTTCCTCCTGGGGTATGCCCCTTGTAGGCTGTATATTCGGTTAGCCTCTTTTTAATTTCAAGCTGATTTACCCAAAAAAAAAAAAAAGAGAACTAATACAACTGGAAGACAGCAAAGAGTCGGCTGAGAGCTTCTCTCTCCTGCATCGACCAACCCCATTTCCGGCATTGGGACAGCAAGGGAACGTCTCTCCTTAGAGTTAGTTCTCCTCCAACGCCTCCCACTCTTATCCAACCTTATCTCGTCCTCTCCAATATCCACCATGGCCGGCCAAAATTTGGTCGGACTTATAGATCTGTTTCAAGCTCGTAGCAGTGCTCTCAATCTGGGTTTGGGACCAGATCTCCATCTATGGCTGTCATATAATTAGTTTTGTTCGCCGACCATGAACTCCGGTGCCGGGTCGTGGAACCGCTGACGGCAATGGATTCAGGCAACAAGCTACTATCAGGTTTTGGTCCACGGTTTAACGCGTGGTTTGTGTGGTTTTGCGTTGTGATTAAGGGCTTTCCACCCCATTATCAGTTCCTAGATTAACATGGGTATTTTCAATGGCAACCATATAAGATCCTCCACTGACTTGTTCAATAGCAGCCCTGCTTGCTAGCTTGCTTGGTTGTGCTGCTCTTTGGTCATTACTGTGTTGTTATTTTCTAGTTTAATCAGTGCGGGTGTGCACTTGCCATTATCTTGTATGTTTTCTGTAGTATGTATTGCGAGGACTTCGAGGGCCTCTAATTGTACCTTATACCGACGGTTGGTGTCGAGTATTTACTGCTATTGCCACGCCCATGTCCAGGTTCCCCGTTGAACTTTCTATTCCTTGGGATAGTTTGTTCGGCGGGGGCAAGGACACGGGCAACCCATGTAGCCACTTGGCGCTCTTTATATTTTTGCTTTGTCTTACCTGGGGTATGCCCCTTGTAGGCTGTACATTCGGTTAACCTCTTTTATATTTCAAGCTAACCGCCCTAGGGCATTACCCAAAAAAAAAGCACCAATACGATACAATACCGTACCAAAACTATCATATGGTACCGTAACGCACCAAAACTGAAAGATACCATACCAAAGCACCCATACGCCATTTTATTGGCAATGGGGAGAACACATCCATGTGGTTTGACCTTTGGCATCCGTTAGGCCCTTTGTTGGATAAGTTCGGTTCCAGAATGGTTTATGACTCTGGCCTCCCCTTGAATGCCAAGGTGTCCCTCATAATTAACAATTCTGCTTGGACTTTCCCAATCACGCAAACATGGGAGTTGAATGAAGTTAGACGGCATCTCCCACTTTTGCGTGGCTCCAGGGACCAAGTTAGATGGATCCTGAATGCAAATGGACAGTTTAGCATAGCCTCTCTATGGGAGGAATTGAGAGTTCCTTTCCCCAAAGTTAGTTGGCACAAGGCTGTTTGGTTTTCTGGCCATATACCTAAGTGTAGCTTCATTACATGGCTGGCCATCCAGGGAAGACTCTCCACTGAGGATAGATTAGTCCTTTTTGGGATCAAATCAATTTCCCAATGCAGTTTTTGCCATGGTAGTGAAAGCCATGATCATTTGTTTTTTAACTGTAGTTTTTCCACACGGGTTTGGAATGCCATGTTGGCAAAAATGGATACGAGTTGGTCCCCTAAGTCTTGGACAGCATGGATCACCCACTTCTCCTCTTTTAGGGGAAAATCTCTAATAAATGTTGTCACTAAATTGATATTCACTGCTATAGTGTATCATATTTGGATTGAGAGGAACTTAAGGAAGTTTCAAGCTACAACTAGCACTTGGGAAGTTGTCGTTCACAAAATCTTTAACATGGTTAAGGGTAGATTACTGTCGTTGCCAAAGTTGCCCGTAGGCTCACAAAATAATAGGTTTATTAGAGTTTGGGGCATCACTGGGTAATGAGGTACTTGTGTGTTTGTGATGATATATGTTATTGGTTATTGAAAGTTTGTGGCCATGGTTGTAGCTATCTCATCACTGGGTAATGAGGTACTGTAGCTATCTCATCACCAGCATAAGTGATGAGATAGCTGTTGCTGCTGTTTTCTATGGTGTGATCTACTAAGGCTCAGTTGCTAATTGTTCTGAACCTGTTTTGCCTACTGTGTTGCTGCTGCTAGGGATAGCAGCTGTCCTGTTATAGATGCTAGCTCTGCTATCCTCAGCTGTCCTGTTCTGAACCTGTTTTACCTGCTAGTTCTGCTTTCTGCTGCTGTCCTATTATATGGCTGGTCATAGAACAGTTAATGCTAGTTCCCTGTTAATGCTAGTTTCTGCTGCTGTTATACCTGCTTTTGTCCATTTTCGATTGGACACCTCAGCCTGCTATCCCTCTCCCAGCTATATGGCTGGCCATTGAGCATCTATTGTTGTTGACTGCTGTATCCTAATGTAAGGGGCTGTATATTCAGAAGCTGAATGTATATTCTGAAGGGATTATTCTGCTGTCTGTTGTGTTGACTGCTGTATATTCAGAAGTTGTATGAAGTTTGTTTAGTGGTTGTTCATTCCTATTCAGAAGTTGTATGAAGTTTGTTTAGTGTTGCATGGTAGTATATGCCTAACCAACAAGGGATGTCGTTGGGATCTCCTTTCGCAGAGGGGGATGTCCTCTGCATGATGTATAATTCTTTTGCCCTGCTGCTGCTTTATTAGAGCTGCACATGGAATCCTCACAAATCTAGTGGAGAACAAGTGCAAGGAGACTGCAACATCCTGGCTAAGCCTCTCTCTCTCTAACCTAGAGAGAGAGAGCTCTCCCCGACCCAACCTCGCTGGCCCAACCACGCCGGCTCCCACTCGGCGGCAGCAACAGCAGCAGACCTCGGGCAAGGGAACCTCTATCGCTCGGTCCGGCCAACGGCCATCATCTGGCCTTCTCTGGTCCGGCGATCCACACCAGCTCCGGCGACCCAGCCACGGTGAAAGATCCGTTTCGCAAACCGACGGGGGTTCAATCACGACCCCAATGGGGGTTCAATCACGTCAATCAGCCGTTCAAATCCACATCCGGCGAGTCATCTGTACCTCGGCTGTCCTCACTCGGTTGTGATACACCGCAGAGGGCGGCGGCTCGCCGAACGGGATGGTTGTCACTCCGTTAAGATCATCGGTGGGCCTTGTTGAGGTACGGCCCAACCAAACCTGTTATCCACCACACCACACAACATTGTCTTGGGATTGTCCACTACTTAATTTGTAACGACTCTAATTTTTTAACGAATAAAAATTGCTCAACCATCACCGAGCTCAACCACCACCAGCCGGTCTTCAACCTCACGGTTGAGGGTCTTCACCGAGGTGCTCAACAGCCGTCGGTCCACCAGCCGGCCGCCGGACAACACCGCGCGACTCAAGAGACGTCGTGTGGCTCACCTTCACGCCGCCAGTCAAGGACCTCTCTGGCCAGATCTGTCCTGTCAGACCAGGTAGTGGTCATGCCATCTCGGGCAGTGCGGGTTGTGCACTGGCCAATATCTTTTATGTTTTCTGTAGTATGTATTGCGAGGACTTCGAGGGCCTCTAATTGTACCTTATACCGACGGTTGGTGTCGGGTATTTACTGCTATTGCCACGCCCGTGTCGAGGTTCCCCGTTGGGATAGTTTGTTCGGCGGGGCAAGGTCACGAGCAACCCATGTAGCCACTTGGCTCTATTTATATTTTTTGCTTTGTCTTACCTGGGGTATGCCCCTTGTAGGCTGTACATTCGGTTAACCTCTTTTATATTTCAAGCTAACCGCCCTAGGGCTTTACCCAAAAAAAAACAAGTGCAAGATTAGTGCACAAAGTATTTATGCACCTATTGCTGAGCCTGCATGTTCTGAACCTGTTGCTGATTCTGCAAGTTCTGAACCTTTTTTTGGGTAATTTAGCTTGAAATTAAAAAAGGTTAAGCTAATGTACAGCCTACAAGGGGCATACCCCAGGAGGAAAAGAAAGGAAAAAAACAAGAATGACAAAAGTGCGGTAAACCATGCACAACCCGCATGGAGAGTAAGATGAAGTAAAAACGTAACCATGCACAACCCGCATGGGGAGTAATATAAAGTGAATACATAACAAAATGCCATGTGTACTGAGATATATAAAAGTGATCTACTACTACCGGGCACAACCCGCCAGGCTAGGAAATAAGGTAAATAAGGTAGATAGTCATGGCCAAATGACCACATGATAACCAACACTGAGGAGAGCAGCTACGAAGTAAGACGGCTTCTAGGCAATCTGAATGGCTACTACAGAGGAACAAGGCATCAAGAGGTTCGAACCAGAGACAACGGCATCCGACAAGGCCCCGCTGCAAGAGCCCTGCTCACCACGCCCAATCCTTCCGGCCTAACCCTCCCTCATCCTAACCTAAGGCTCGCCAAAACTACCCACTGAACCAACTACCCAGTAACCTCCTCCTCCAAAGCTGGGATAAGAAAACAAAGAACCTAGTACTTCCAAACCCAAGGCTAGCATAATACCCACTCATCAGAGATCAGCTACTACAGAGGGACACGGACCGAGAGAGGCACGACCTGGAAATATCGGACAAGGCTACCCTGCTAAGTACCCTGCACACCACGCTCATCCATCAACCTAATCCCCTAGGCTCGCCAACGACTATAAGCGGAACAGAAATAGGAACCACCAGAAGTGGCCACTCAAACCTCAAGTGGACCAAGCTGCTCCTTTCGATCAGTGCAAACCACCCATCTAATCGGCAACAGATTGCGAAGCTACCCCTTTCGATCAGAGAACAACCACCAATCTAATCAATGAATGCCTGGTGGCTACCTCGCTCAATCAGAAACCATCCAACAATCTAATCAGTGGCATCCACAGCTGCTGCTACTGCGAAAACCCTTTTCAATTAGAACAGAATCTAATCTAATCAACGATAGCCGCGACCACAAGAATACTACACCCAACCTCAGAGCTAACAAGTACAGGATCTAGGCATGTAAAGGCTCGACCAAGAGCCCGACCCCGATTCCAGTCCAACAGATGACCGCCTATCGGGATCGCAAAGACAAACAGTAAACTGGCCCGTAAGTCCAGCAACAAATTGACAATAAATAAGTATTGTTCAAGTTCAGAATCTGATTCTGTGGTGTTAGTTGCTAGTTCTGGATTTTGAACCTGATTGCATAGTTGACTGATTCTGAGATGCACTACTTCTATTCTATGCTACCACTACTGATGCTACTCTAATCTGCAACATCAGTCCACCATTCCAAGTGTCCTGATGAGGTCCTCATATAGTTAGTCTAGAATTTTGAAGGTGCTATGTTGACGTTTATGCCTAACCAACTGGTTTCAGAATCTGGTGTTCTGAACCTGTTCTAAACCTGTTATCACTACATAGTGTTTTTGCCCAAGTTCAGATTCTGATGCTGATGAGGTCAGTGCAACATCAGGCCTGATGAGTTATCAAGTGCAGCAGTTCTGTTAGCTGTTGTTCCTATGGTGTTCTATGGTCTCTGATGCCCAAGTGTTTTGAATGAATAGCATGTAATTTAGTAGCATGAAATTTACTAGTTCAGTAGCATTATGTGTTCTGTTTCGTATCCCTCTTTTAGATGGGTACGAAACAGACGTTTTATTTACTTCTAGTCCTATGTAGCCGTTTGGCGTAGGCGCTCTCTTGTTTTATATTCTTTTCTTTTCTTTCCTCCTGGGGTATGCCCCTTGTAGGCTGTATATTCGGTTAGCCCCCTTTTTATTTCAAGCTGATTTACCCAAAAAAAAATAAATAAATAAGTGCAAAGCGCATATTGAATGACGATAGGCAATATAATACCCACTGCCCGAGCCACCCAGCCGGCATACCTGCCCGTAGCTCCAACAAGGACCGTAGCTCCGCTCCGCTACCCAGCACAGTGGAGAACCTACACAGAACCAGCACTCACATGGGTAGGAATCCTGCCGCCGCTACCGAGCACTGAATCTGAATCGTAAGGACGTCACAGCCGAGTACGCGAGGAGAGGAAGAGAGACCATATCGAAGCACACCCAGATTACTGTTTTGATTTTGAATTGCTTTTGAAATCGTTCGAAACCATTCAAAACCCCAGCTTTCAGCCATCGCTCTGATTCACCTCAAGCTGGTTCTTCCGAGAGATGAACCGACTGGATCTTTTTCCAAGTGGCTCCACACCGTCACACCGACGAGATGTAGATCACCGAGGACTTCGGTTGCTGCACTCGCATTGAACCTGTGTGCTAGTAGAAATTCACCCATGGACGAGATGCAAATTACGGTAGGTTTGGATAACCCACAGCCGCACCAGAGCTTTCCAATTTGTTGTATCTCCATCACCGAACCCAGCGATGTGATTCGTAAATGAGGAAAAAGGGAAAAACAGATCTGTGTTCCGAGAAATCCCCCTTCGCTGTACCTCCGATTCAGAAGATGAATAGGGAAATCTCCCTTTGCTGTATACTCTGTAACTTCGTGGACCTGCTCCATGCCTCGTCAAAGGACTGGAGAATGGGGATGCTGACTTGCAAGATCACGCCATCACTGGTCTTGAGAGCACTCAATCCGAGATACCGCCGATTCTGAGCTTTGTTTACCTCAATCCGAGTTGTATTTCTTGACTGAAGATCTGCTGTTGACAGATTAGGTTGGGACAGAAATTATCCCATGTTTGTGAGTGTTGATACATCTGACCAAAGCTTAAATTACCTCCGGATCAGACTGATTTTGAGAAAATTGGATGGGGAGTGCATTCTCTCTCTATAATGTAGAGAGAGAAGCCCTCAACCCATCTGCAAGTTCTGAACCTGTTTGGTCAAGTTCTGAACTTGACAGAGTTGGACATTGCAAGTTCTGAACCTGCTGTCCAGTGGTGTCCAGAGTTGGACATTGTTTTTTGGATACTCTGCATTTTGATGCTCAAAGGAAATGAACCTGTCCAGATTTTATGCCCTGCTGCTGTTGCTGTTACCTGTTGCTGACTCTGCAAGCTCTGAACCTGTTTGGTCAAGTTCTGAACTTGACAAGAGTTGGACATTACAAGTTCTGAACCTGCTATCCAGTGGTGTCCAGAGTTGGTCATTGTTTTTTTTGGATACTCTGCATTTTGATGCTCAAATGAAGTTCCATACTCTGTATTTTGATTGCTCATGCTACTTGTTGCTCTGTATTGTGTTCTTTTTTTTTTTGGATAAACCAGCTTGAAGTAAAAAGAGGCTAACCGAATATACAGCCTACAAGGGGCATACCCCAGGAGGAAAAGAAAAGAAAACAAAACAAAACAAAACAAAAGAAAATAGGCAACGCCAAATGGCTACATGGGAACTGTATTGTGTTCTTGTAATTAGCCCAGTCAGTTTGATTGGTATAAGTTTTAAAAGCTTTGTTTTCCTTCCCTCTTCCAGATGGATTGGAAACACTGCATGTTAGTTATCTCATGTAGCCACTTGGCTTAGGAAACTTCCTTTTCTTTTTCTTTTCCTCCTGGGGTATGCCCCTTGTAGGCTGTATATTCGCTTAGCCTCTTTTTATATTTCAAGCTGTTTTACCCCAAAAAAAAAAGCACCCATACGGTACAATATCGTACCAAAATAGCTACAGTTACCGTACCACACCAAAACGGTACGATACGATAGCATAACATACTAAAGCACCCACACGGTACAATACCTTAACAAAACAACCATACGGTACTGTACCACACTAAAATGGTAAAATACCTTACCAAAACGTACCAAAGCACTCATACGGTATCATACCACACTAAACAAAACACAGGGCAAGGGAGCTTCTCTCTCTAGAGAAGCTCTCCTCCACCGCCCAAATCCATATCCGGCCATCTTTGGTCCGGACCAACTATCACAACCCCATGGGTTTTGTTTACCCATCATCGAACCTCTCAAAGTGGGTTCGGTGGCCAATCAGACATGGGTTTTGTTACACATCAACAGCTGGGTTTCATCACTCACCAGTATTGGGGGGTCAGTCTTCCCAGCGACGGCGACGCCGTCACCGCCACTCTGCAAGGCGATGGGGTCACAGATCTCAGATTCAATCCGACCGGAAGTGGGTTCTTAATTTGGGTTCTTAAACCCAGTTACCGGCGGAAGAGGGTTCTCAAAGTGGGTTCTTACCGGTGGTCTCAGTTACCGGCGGTCTCAGTTCACTGAGTAGACCCAAAGCTTCACACTCATGGGTCCTTTTCACGGCAAGATAATGATGCATCGGCGACCTATCTACCTCGGGTTGCTGGCCGAACATGGTCGTGTTCTATTCGGGCTGGCCCTAGTTCCCAGGTTGGAGCTACACAGGGTCAGACCATTATTCACAGGGGCAGTTCATCATTCACAGGTCAGTTCACCAGTTGGACGAAATCTGTGTTCATTGACAGTCAGTTTGGCTGAATTCCATTCTAAACTATAGATTCATATTGTGAAACTCGTTGGGCAGTCATCTGATTGGACTGAGATCGGGTTAATAAGTTTGGCAGTCATCTGTCTGGATTTTTGCGACTGAGGTCCATAGATAGTTTCATAGTTGGCCAGAATTTTGGACAGTTTTTGCCCAATTTCGGGCTGGTACTGTTGGGACCCCTCGAGGGGGCAGGTACCATTCTCTAGACCTCATGTTCCATATTAAGAAACCCAATGGGCAGTCACTGTTTGGACTGAGTTTGGGTTCATTTGTTGGATTTTGTTAAGCCTGGGTTCGGGCTGGTACTGTTGGGATGCCCAATTTCGGGGCTTTGGCTGTAGCAACTATGCTAGGTCTATTTATAATCCATTTTTCCTTGCTCCTCTGGGCCGTTTGTTATAGCGTAGTTTGACTGTGACTGTTATAGTTCTTATTAGATTGGTGGTAATGCACTGGTTGAAAAGGATGGTTATGGTCTTTTCTGCAGTTTTGTGTGCCTCCTTTGTGATGCCAGATGATTCGGTGGTAACGCTCTGTTAATGGCGGATTTTCGAGGCCCTTGTACTGTTCCGCTTTTAGGTTAGAGTGAGCTTTGTGTACTAGGTCGAGAGAGTATTAGACCGGTTGGAATGGGCATGGTGTACAAGGTACTTGGGGAGGTAGCCTTGTCGGATGTCGCATCTCCAGATCGAGCCTCTTCTCGGAGCTCGGTCCTCTGCAATATCTGTTCCTTAGAAGTGGGTACTATGCTTGTTCATTCTGTGCTAGGTTGGAGTATTGGAATCTTGGTCTGGTTTAATCCTTATCTGGAGACTAGTGGCTTTGGGTTTTGGATGAGGACGGGTTGTTTTTGGTGATCTTTGGACTTTGGATGAGAGTGTATTAGACTGGATGGAATGGGCGTGGTGTGCAGGGTTGGGCCCTCTGTCGGATGCCGTCATCTCCGGTTCGAGCCTCTTGGTGCCTAGGTCCTCTGTTGTTGCTGTTCAACCCCCCCGATGCCGAGGTGCTTTGTAGCTGCTATTATTCAGTAAAGGTTATCATTTGGTCATTTCCGATCGAGACTTTTATTTTATTTCCTAGCTTGGCAGGTTGTGTCAGGCAGTAGTTTGCTTTCATGTTATTTATACTTGTATCACTACATATCATACCCCGTTGTACTATCCTTCCGCTTAGATAGATAGTGCAACCGGGGTATGATCTCAACACATGGCAATTCTATTATCTTATTTACTTTACCACACTCTCCATGCGGGTTGTGCATGGGTTATCGCACCTTTTTCAATCTTGTTTTTTTCCTTTTCTTTTCTTCCTGGGGTATGCCCCTTGTAGGCTGTACATTCGGTTAACCTTTTTTAATTTCAAGCTAATTTACCCAAAAAAAAAAAAAACACTACGATACCGTACTAAAACAACCATACGGTACCATACAACATCAAAACGGTACGATACCATACCAATACATAACAAAGCACCAATTAGATAACAGCATAGCGAGCTGCAGCGGCCTGTTGGCAGGACGGGCAAGAAGCAGGCTGGCAGCCCGGGCAAACAGCCAGCCCGGGCCAGCAGCAAGCAGCAGCAGCAGGCAGAAGCAGCTGTAGCAGCAGGCAGCAGCAGATGCAGGCAGCTGCAGCGGGTAGCAGCCAGCCTGTGGGCAGCCCAGCCCGGGCAGGCTTTCGGCTGGGTGGCTCGGGCAAAAGGGAACGCATAGTATCCATTCTCACTTCTATTCATTATGCGCTTTGCCATTGTCTAGTTACTGTCAAGTTGTTGCTGGACTTATGGGCCAGTTTACTGTTAGAATCTGCGACTCCCGATAGGCGGTCATCTGTTGGACTGAAATCGGGGGTCAGGCTCTTCGTCGGGCCTTTATATCCCTTGAGCCTGCATTTTAGCCCTGAGGTGTTGTGTAGTATTCTTGTGGTTGTGGCTATTTTGAGTAGATTAGATTCTGTTCTAGTTAAGGGGTAGTCTCGCAGTAGCAGCAGCTGTGGATATCGATGATTAGATTATGAATGGAGTCTGATTGAGCAAGGTAGTTGCTGAAGATATCATTGACTAGATTGGTGGATTCTCACTGATCGAAAGGGGTAGCTTTGCAGTTTGTTTCTGACTAGATTGGTTTGCACTGATCGTAAGGAGCAGCTTGGTCCACTTGAGGTTTGAGTGGCTACTTTGGTGGCCTTTCTTTCTGTTCTGCTTATAGTCGTTAGCGAGCCTAGGGGATTTGGGCGAGGTTGTAGTAGTCTGGTTGGAATGGGCATGGTATGCAGGGTGCTTAGCAGGGCAGCCTTGTCGGATGCAGACATCGCCAGGACGAGCCTCTCTCAGTCTGAGTCCCTCTGTAGTAGTTGACTTCTGTTGAGTGGGTATTATGCTAGCTTTGGGGTGAAGGACGATTTGGCTCTTGGATTTCTTAGCCCAGCCTACGAGGAGGAGGATCTCTCCTCAGCGCTGGTTATCATGTGGTCATCATTGACCATGACTATCTACCTTATTTACATTATTTCCTAGCCTGGCGGGTTGTGCCTGTACGTACTTCATTTTCATCTCATATCTTTCATGATTCTATTCAGATCCATTTGTATTACATGTCACTTTATCTTACTCTCCATGCGGGTTGTGCATGGTTACAGTACTTTTTTCATTCTTGTTTTATTTCCTTTTCTTTTCCTCTTGGGGTATGCCCCTTGTAGGCTGTACATTCGCTTAACTTTTTTTTAATTTCAAGCTAAATTACCCAAAAAAAAATAGGGGACACCATAGAAATTGCTCCAAGGCATCATCAGGGTTGAGAGCTTTTCTCTCTAGGAATAGAGAGAGAATGCACTCCCCTGATTTATTTTACATCATATTTTTGCAAAACCCCCAAACCAGGTTTGGGTTTCACAAATTCAACACCAAGCCGATTGTGAGGTTCCAAACTCAAATTGGTATTCTCTGATTTTACCAAACTCTGAGATGAAGATCCTGGTTTCGATCTGGTGCAGCTAAGTCTTCAAAAATGGAGCTGAGATCCTAGTAACAACAAGCAGCAGCCAAACCCATTCCGGCGGCAGCTGCGGCCGGCCACCTCTGGTCCGGCCATCACAGGCGGACGACAACCGGGCAAGGGAGCCTCTCTCTCTAGAGAGGCTCTCCTCCACCGCCCACCACAAAAGCAGGTCCATCAATCAACCCACCGGCGTTCGAAGCTGGGTTCCCTTCACCGGCATTCAAAGCTCAAGGCTGCCGTTAATGGAGGATTCAGATCCCATCGGGCCGGTGGAAACCAAGGTGACTCGTGGTCCTATTCACGGCAACAGTGGGTGAGTCTCAACCAGATCTCTCACCGCCGTTCACCACTGTTCTGCGTCGGAGCTCCTTCACCGCCGTTCTGCTTTAACCACAGTCCGGCAGTCTCAGTCCACGCGGTGGACGGTTCAACAACAGGGGTACGCGGAGGAGTTTTCGGTCGTCCAAACCCATTCCGGTGGCCACCCCTTTCCGGTGGCTGCCGTCGTTAAAAGTAGCAGCAGCAGCCCGGTCTCTGGTCTGGCCAGATCTGGCCCGCTCAAAGGCCGTCGGCCAGTCAACAGCCCGGGCTCAACCGGGCCAGCCAAGAGGCCAGCCAGGCCAGTCACTCACGGGGCAACCAGGCAGCCAGGTCAGGCATCCAAGCAAAGCCAGCCGGCAGTCAAGGAGCCAGCCCAGCCCGGGCAGATAGCCTAATCAGCAGCCTAGGCTGGTATACCTGGGTCAAATCATTATCAATATTTGCTCAATATGAGCTTTGAATATGGTTATCTACAATTACATTGTTGCTAGACTAGTGGGCCAGTTTACTGTTAGTTTTGCAACCCCTGATAGGCAGTCAACTGTTGGACTAAAATCGGGGGTCAGGCTCTTCGTCGAGCCCTCTATATATCCCTTGAGCCTGCGCTTTTAGCTCTGAGAATTTACGTAGTATTCTAGTGGTCGTGGCTATTATTGATTAGATTGGATTCTCCTAGTTAAGGGGCAGTCTCGCAGTAGCAGCAGCTGTGGGTGTCGATGATTAGATTATGGATGGAGTCTGATTGAGCAAGGTAGTTGCCGGAGCTGTCATTGACTAGATTGGTGGATTCTCACTGATTGAAAGGGGTAGCTTTGTAGTCTGTTTCTGATTAGATTTAGTGGTTTGCACTGATCGAAAAGAGCAGCTTGGTCCACTTGTGGTTTGAGTGACTACTTTGGTGGTCCCTCTTCCTTTTCGCTTATAGTCGTTAGCGAGCCTAGAGGATTTAGTCGAGGTTGTAGTAGTCTGGATGGAATGGGCGTGGTGTGCAGGGTGCTTAGCAGGGTAGCCTTGTCGGATGCCGACATCTCCAGTTCGAGCCTCTCTCGGTCCGAGTCCCTCTGTAGTAGTTGACTTCTGTTGAGTGGGTATTATGCTAGCTTCGGGGTGGTGGGCATCTAGGTTCTTGGTCTTCTCATCCCAGCCTAGGGGAGGAGGATCTCTCCTCAGCGCCGGTTATCATGTGGTCACCGTTGACCGTGACTATCTACTTTATTTACTTTATTTCCTAGCCTGGCGGGTTGTGCCAGGTACTAGTCCAATCTCACATTTCGCGTATTTCAGTACACATAGCATTTTGATATGTATCTACTTTATCCTACTCTCCATGCAGGTTGTGCATGGTTTACCGCACTTTTGTCACTCTTATTTGTTTTCCTTTTCTTTTCCTCCTGGGGTATGCCCCATGTAGGCTGTACATTCGCTTAACCTTTTTTAATTTCAAGCTAAGTTACCCAAAAAAAGAAGCACCAATTAGGTACAATACCGTACAAAAACACCCTTACGGAACATTACCACACCAAAACGGTACGATACCGTACCAAATTTGCCAAAGCGCCCATAACGTACAATACCATACCAAAACTCCCAAACATTATACGATGCCATTCCAAAATATACCAAAGCACCCATACGGTACAATGCCGTACTAAAACTCCCATAAGGTTCCTTACCAAACCAAAACGGTACAATACTGTACCCAAAAAAGTACCCATATGGTACAAGACTGAACCTTAATACTCAAACGTTATCCTACCACACGAAAACGGTACAATACGGCACCGAAACGTACCATAGAACCCATACGGTACAATGCCGTACCAAAGCAACCATACAATACCGTTTCACACCAAAACGGTATGATAAAGTACCAGCCGGCTCCTTCCAATCCAGCCGGCTCCTCCTCCGGCCAGCAGTAGCAGCAACATGGAGTCATCCGGGCAAGGGATCCTCTCTCCTTAGAGAGTCTCTCCTCCACCGCCCTCCACAGCCGACAGCCTCGGGCTGTCTCTCCTCCACCGCCCTCCGCCGCTCCGGCCAGATTTCTGGTCTGGTTCGGTCGACCTCACACTGGTCCAGTCACCGTGGCTCAACAGCCGTAGGCGTGGTCTCCAACCTCAACCTCGCCGTGAACCGGTGGGCAACTTTATTGAGATCTGCACCGGGCAGATCTGAACTTACAACCGCCATTAATGGCCAATCACAGCCAGGGCGATGCAGTCGCCGTGGGACCAGCCCCGCCGCCGCCGTGGGACCAGCCCCGCCGCCGCCGTGGGTTCTTCCATTCCCAGCCCCGCCGCCGTGGGGATTAGCCGCCGTGGGGCACAACTCCAAGCCGTGGGTTCTCTTCGACGTGGGAACCCATTCCCAACCCCGCCGCCGCCGTGGGTTCTTCCCAGCCCCGCCGCCGTGGGGCTTAGCCGTGGGTCTACCAGCCATGGTTTTGCCCCTCGAACGGAGGAGGGTTCGTCCATGGTCGGAGGTGGGTAGCCCCAACAGCCATGGCCGCCGGTCATGGTCGATCAAAGTTTTCAGATCCGCAGGTCGTTGGTCGGGCGGCCGACCGGGCACTTTGGGCTCAACACCCGCCGCCGCCCGCAGTGCGGCCACCTCTGTGCGGCTCGGGCACGCCTAGTCATCGGGCGATCGGGCCAACAGCAGCGAGCGAGCGGCGGGCGAGCCCGTGTGGCTCGGGCAAGCAGCGGCCGGAGCCATGCGTGCAAAGAATAGCGAGCGGCGGCCGGCCTCGGCAGCGGCGAAGCGGCCGGCCTCAGCGAAGAAAGAAGAGGCAGCTACGGCCGCCCGATAGCAGCCCGGCGTAAGCCATTTAGGTAGCCCATGGGGCATTTTAATATTCAGTCATGCTATGTACAATTTTTTGCATTTATCTTGTTGCTGGACTTATGGGCCAGTTTACTGATAGTTTTGGCAACCCCCGATAGGCGGTCATCTGTTGGACTGAAATCGGGGGTCGGGCTCATTGTCGAGCCTTTTATATCCCTAGAACCAGCGTTTTTTGCTCTGAGGTCGAGTGTAGTATTCTTGTGGTCGTGGCTATTATTGATTAGATTAGACTCTATCCTAGTTAGGGGTAGCCCGCAGTAGCAGCAACTGTAGGAGCCGATGATTAGATTATGGATGGAGTTTGATTGAGCAAGGTAGTTGCCGGAGCAGTCATTGACTAGAGGGGAATTTCTTTGGGAAGAGAGAGAAAGCTCCCTCTGACCCAGCCAAATCAGCCGGCAGCCACCACAAGATTGCAGCCACGCCGGGCAGCAGCCACCATCCGGGCAAGGGATCCTCTCTCCTTAGAGAGGCTCTCCTCCACCGCCCTCCTCCACCGGCCTCCTCCACCGCCCTCCGCGCCGGACGGATCTGGCTCGGTTACACCACCTGGCCGGCCTTCAGCTGGTCCGGTCAAGCTTCACAACGGTCCGGAGCTCCACAGCCGTGGGCTTCGTCTCCAACCTCATCCCCGCCGTGAACCGGCGGGTACCATTTGGGATCTGCTCCGGGCAGATCTGAAATCAAACCGACGCCGTCATCCATCACTGACGAGCTCAACGGAGGAGCTCAACCACCACCAGACGGTCTTCAACCTCATCCGACGAGCTCAACCGAGGGTCTTCAACAGTCGTCGGTTCACCAGCCGGCCGATGGAACCCCACCGCGGGACTCACCTTCACGCCGCCTGTCAAGGTGGCTCAGCCAGAACACAGCCTGGCTGCTCGTTGGTAATCCATCGTGGCTCAGCAGCCGTGTCTTCCATCCCCGCCGTGGACCCACTATCTGCCGTGGAGTCCAGCCGTCCGGGCAATCAGCCGGCCCGGGCAAATTTCTTCCGGCCAAGGTTCGTCGGGGCCTCTACAGCCATCGGCCACATGGGGGCTGCGGTGGCAGCTGGTGGCTGCCGCCATTAACAGCAGCAGCGGCGACGCCTTTCTCCGCCGGCCATTCAAAGGCCAGCCCAGGCAGGCAAGCCGTCGGGCACAGCCTGCCTTCAGCCCGGGCAGCAAGCAACTAGCACCTCCATAATTCGTATCCATTGCGCTTTTCGATATTCAATATGCGCTTTGCACTTATTTGTTTATGTCAATTTGTTACTGGACGAACGGGCCAGTTTACTGTTTGTTCGGCGATCCCCGATAGGCGGTCATCTGTTGGACTGAAATCGGGGGTTAGGCTCTTGGTCGAGCCTCATATCCCTAGTACCTGTTCTTTTACCCTGCGGTTGTGTAGTTTCTTGTGGTCGTGGCTATCTTTGATTAGATTAAATTCTGTTCTGGTTGAAAGGGGTAGTCTTGCAGTAGCAGCAGCTGCGGATTAGATCTGTGGATGGTTCTGGTTGAGCAGGATAGCTGCCTGAGTTGTCTTTGATTAGATTCTGTTCTGGTTGAAAGGGGTAGTTTTGCAGTAGCAGCAGCTGCGGGTGCTCTGATTAGATCTGTGGATGGTTTCTGGTTGAGCGTGGGGCAGCTTGGACCGCTTGGGGTTTGAGTGGCCTCTTCTGGGGTTCCTCTTACTTTTCGCTTTTAGTCGTTAGCGAGCCTAGGGGATTAGGGTCAGGGGGGAGTCATGCCTCTCTCGGTTCGTGTCCCTCTGTAGTAGCTGATCTCTTTGAGTGATTATTATGCTAGCCTTGGGTTTGGAAGTACTAGGTTCTTGGTTTTCTTATCCCAGCTTTGGTGGTGGAGGTTACTGGGTAGTTGGTTCAGTGGGTAGTTTTGGCGAGCCTTAGGTTAGGATGAGGGAGGGTTAGGCTGGAAGGATTGGGCGTGGTGTGCAGGGCTCTTGCAGCGGGGCCTTGTCGGATGCCGTCAACTCTGGTACGAGCCTCTTGATGCCTTGTTCCTCTGTAGTAGCCGTTCAGCTTGCTTGGTAGCCGTCTTACTTGGTGGCTTCTCCTCAGTGTTGGTTATCATGTGGTCATCTATGACCTCGACTATTTATTTTACTTACCTTATTTCCTAGCCTGGCGGGTTGTGCCAGGTGGTAGCTCTATTTCATTTAGCTTTATTTACTTTACTTACCGTTCACATGGCTTCTCCATGTATTTACTTTATCTAACTCTCCATGCGGGTTGTGCATGGTTACCGCACTTTTGTCATTCTTGTTTTTTTTTTCATTTTCTTTTCCTCCTGGAGTATGCCCCTTGTAGGCTGTACATTCGGTTAAACTTTTTTAATTTCAAGCTAATTTACCCAAAAAAAAGGTAGTTGCCGGAGCAGTCATTGACTAGATTGGTGGTTCCTCACTGATCGAAAGGGGTTGCTTTGCAGTCTGTTTCTTATTAGGTTTGGTGGTTGCATTGATCGAAAAGAGCAGATTGGTCCACTTGAGGTTCGAGTGGCTACTTTTGGTGGCCTCTCTTTCTGTTCCGCTTTGATTCGTTAGCGAGCCTAGGGGATTTGGGCGAGGATGTAGTAGTCAGGGTGGAATGGGCGTGGTGTACAGGGTACTTAGCAGGGTAGCCTTGTCGGATGCCGTCATCCCCTGGTCGAGCCTCTCTCTGCCCGAGTTCCTCTGTAGTAGTTGACTTCTGTTGAGCGGGTATTATGCTTGCTTTGGGGTGATGGATGTCTCGGGTCTTGGTTTTCTTAGCCCAGCCTAGGAGGAGGAGGATCTCTCCTCAGCGTTGGTTTTCATGAGGTCCACGTTGACCATGACTATCTACTTCATTTACTTTATTTCCTAGCCTGGCGGGTTGTGCCAGGAATAGTTCAATTTCAAATCAGTACATTTTTTTTTTTGGGTAAATTAGCTTGAAATTAAAAAAGGTTAACCGAATGTACAGCCTACAAGGGGCATACCCCAGGAGGAAAAGAAAAGGAAAAAAAACAAGATTGAAAAAAGTGCGATAACCCATGCACAACCCGCATGGAGAGTGTGGTGAAGTAAATAAGTATGATATGTAGTGATACGAGTAGAAATAACATGAAAGCGAACTACTGCCTGACACAACCCACCAGGCTAGGAAATAAAATAAATAGTCACGATCAGAAATGACCAAATGATAACCTTTACTGAATAATAGCAGCTACAAAGCACCTCGGCATCAGGGGGTTGAACAGCAACAACAGAGGAACTAGGCACCGAGAAGAGGCTCGAACCGGAGATGACGGCATCCGACAGAGGGCCCAACCCTGCACACCACGCCCATTCCATCCAGTCTAGTACACTCTCATCCAAAGTCCAAAGATCGCCAACAACAACCCACCCTCATCCAAAACCCAAAGCTAAATTACAAGCTAAACAGGGTCAGACCATTATTCACAAGGGCAGTTCATCATTCACAGGTCAGTTCACCTGTTGGACGAAATCTGTGTTCATTGACAGTTTGAATTGGCTGCATTACCATTCTAAACTATAGATTCATAGTGTGAAACTCGTTGGGCAGTCATCTGATTGGACTGAGATCGGGTTAATATGTTTGGCAGTCATCTGTCTGGATCTTTGCGACTGAGGTCCATAATTAGTTTCATAGTTGGCCAGAATTTTGGACAGTTTTTTTGCCCAATTTCGGGCTGGTACTGTTGGGACCCCTCGAGGGGGCAGGTACCATTCTCTAGACCTGTCTGTTTATAATCCAAGTTTCCTTGCTCCTCTGGGCCGTTTGTTATAGCGTAGTATGACTGTGACTGTGATAGCTCTTATTAGATTGGTGGTAATGCACTGGTTGAAAAGGATGGTTATGGTTCTTTCTGCAGTTTTGTGTGCCTCATTTGTGATGCCAGATGATTCGGAGATAATGCTCTGTTAATGGCGGACTTTTTCGAGGTTACATTTCATGGTTATGTCACTTTATTTTACTCTCCATGCGGGTTGTGCATGGTTACCGTACTTTTATCATTCTTGTTTTTTTTTTCCTTTCTTTTCCTCCTGGGGTATGCCCCTTGTAGGCTGTACATTCGATTAACCTTTTTTAATTTCAAGCTAAATTACCCCAAAAAAAAAACCGTACCAAAAAAGCAATATGGTACCGTTCCTCAGCAAAATGGTACGATATCGTACCAAAATGTACCAAACCACCCAAAAAGTACAATACCACTGGTAGGGTGAAGGGCAAGGGAGCTTCTCTCTCTAGAGAAGCTCTCCTCCACCGCCCAAATCCATATCCGGCCATCTTTGGTCCGGACCAACTATCACAATCCCAAGCTGTTCATAGCTTCACCCCAAGCTGTTCATTACCGCCAAGTGGACTGATTTCTTCAAGATAGAAGTTCATAAGAGAAAGGGGTCTCAAACCCACTTCTCCTCTGCCGATCTTCATCTCTTCCAAGGAGAATCGGTCCAACACCATCTCTCCAACTTCTGATTTCCGAGCATCAACGTTGAGTCGGAGATGACCATCTTCCACAGTCGTGGTTCCACTTCAACTTCACAGTTATGCATCTTCTCAGAGATGACCCAGAGTGTTTGGCTCGTGGGTATTATTCACGGCAAAGGAATCACCGGCGTTCAAAGCTGGGTTCCCTTCCTCCGGTGTTCAGAATTGCTTGGTGTTGTACTGTAGACCTGGTGTATCTCCAGTCCACCCGTGGACCGAATTCCACACCAGGTGAGAGTCAATCTACGCTTTGGTTCATCTGGTGTTTGGAAAATCACCATTTGTTTGATTCATCACGTTTTGGGCGAGGATGTCCAATTCCATCTCATCATACAGCCCATGGATCTGGGGATGCGCGTTAGAGACAGGGTGCTGCCGTCAGGCTTGTTCTTGTTCATCTGCTACAACCTAGTTCCCTTTCGTTATGTGTCGCTGGTGTCACGGCGGGAGGGGTAATCCCGGTGTCGGTTCTAGCGTTGCGTATGGGTTTCCGTTTCAAGCTCGTAGCAGTGCTCTCAATCTGGGTTTGGGACCAGATCTCCGTCTATGGCTGTCATATAATTAGTTTTGTTCGCCGACCATGAACTCCGGCGCCGGGTCGTGGAACCGCTGACGGCAATGGATTCAGGCAACAAGGCTGCTATCAGGTTTTGGTCCACGGTTTAACGCGTGGTTTGTGTGGTTTTGCGTTGTGATTAAGGGCTTTCCACCCCATTATCAGTTCCTAGATTAACATGGATATTTTCAATGGCAACCATATGAGATCCTCCACTGGCTTGTTCAATAGCAGCCCTGCTTGCTAGCTTGCTCGGTTGTACTGCTCTTTGGTCATTACTGTGTTGTTATTTTCTAGTTTAATCAGTGTGGGTGTGCACTTGCCATTATCTTGTATGTTTTCTGTAGATGTATTGCGAGGA
The DNA here is from genome assembly GCA_018127125.1 of Rhododendron griersonianum. Classification (NCBI taxonomy): domain Eukaryota; kingdom Viridiplantae; phylum Streptophyta; class Magnoliopsida; order Ericales; family Ericaceae; genus Rhododendron; species Rhododendron griersonianum. The sequence continues at coordinate 15,956,393 of CM030799.1, read as the reverse complement.
CTTCGAGGGCCTCTAATTGTACCTTATACCGACGGTTGGTGTCGGGTATTTACTGCTATTGCCACGCCCGTGTCCAGGTTCCCCGTTGAACTTTCTATTCCTTGGGATAGTTTGTTCGGCGGGGGCAAGGACACGGGCAACCCATGTAGCCACTTGGCGCTCTTTATATTTTTGCTTTGTCTTACCTGGGGTATGCCCCTTGTAGGCTGTACATTCGGTTAACCTCTTTTATATTTCAAGCTAACCGCCCTAGGGCATTACCCAAAAAAAAAGTACAATACCGCACCAAAACACCCATACGGTACCGTACCACACCAAAACGGTACGATACCATACCGAAACGTACTAATGCACCCATACGGTACCATACCACACAAAAATGGCCCGATACCGTTCCAAAACGTACCAAATCACCCATAAGGTACAATACCAAACCAAAACACCCATGCGGCTCCATATCACACCAAAACGGTATGGGTCATTTGGTTACGTACCTTACCACACCAAAACATAAGGTACCTTACCACACCAAAACAGAACGTTAACGAACCCAAACATACCAAAGCACAAATACGATACTATACCGGACCATAACACCTATTCGGTACCATAAAATGCTAAAACAGTACGATACTGTACCAAAGCTCCCATACGAAACAATACCGTACCAAAACTACCATACGGTACCGTAACGCACCAAAACGGTACGATACCATACCAAAGAACCCATATGGTACAATATCGTATCAAAAAACCCGTAGTTACCGTACCGAAGGAAAACAGTATGATACCGCACCAAAACGTACAAAAGCACCCATACGGTGCAATATCGTACCAAAACATACTAAAGCAACCATACGGTACGGTACGGTACCACACCAAAATGGTACGATACCTTACCAAAACCTACCGAAGCACCCATACGGTATCTTACCACAGTAAGCGCAACGATACCGTACCAAAACAACCGTACGTTACCATACGACATCAAAATGTAACAAAGCACCAATTAGGTACAATACCGTTCCAAATCACTCATACTGTACCATATCGCACGAAAACAGTTCGATACCGTTCCAAAACGTACCGAAGCACCCGTAGGTTACAATACCCAACCAAAACAACCAAACAGTACCATAGCACACCAAAACGGTATGATACCGTTCCAAAACGTATGAAAACAAACAAACGGCACAATACCGTGTCAAAACACCAATACGGTTCCATACCAAACCTAAACGGTACGATACCGTACCAAAAAACCAATACGGTTCCATAGCACACCTAAACGGTACGATACCGTGTCAAAACACCAGTACGATACCATAGCACACCTAAACGTTACGGTATAATACAGAACGAAACTCCCATACGGTACCATAGCACACCAAAATGGCACGATACCGTACCAAACCGAACCAAAGCTCCCATACGGTACAATACCATGTCAAAACACCCAAACGGTACCAAACCACACCAACACGGTACGATACCAATCTAAAACGTACAAAAGCACCCGTACGGTACCATATCACACCAAAACGGTATGATACAACACCTGAACGTACCAAAGCAGCCTTAAGGTACATTACCAAACCAAAACTCCCAAACAATACCTTACCGAAACCTACCAAAGCACTCATACGGCACAATATCTTACCCAAAAAACCATACAGTACCATAGCACACAAAAACGGTACGATACCGTATCAAACTGTACCAAACCACCCATACGGAACCATACCACCCCAAAACGGTACGGTACTTTACCAAAACGTACGAAAACACCCAAACGGTACCATAGCTCACCAAAACAGTATGATACCGTACCAATACGTACCAAAGCACCCATATGAGACAATACCGAAATAAAAAGTACCATAGCAACCATTCGGCACCATACCACCGCAAAACGGTACGATACCATACCAAAAAAGCAACCATTCGGCACCATACACGTTTTCTGCTATAGCAGGGCAGTCCTGTTTTGGTGCTTTTTGCTGTTATTTATGCCTAACCAACTGGGGATGTCATTGGGATCTCCCTTCGCAAAGGGGGACGTCCTCTGCATGATGATGTTCAGATACTTTGGTATCAGTTTTGTACCTACTTATGAATCTGTACCTGTTCTGAATCTGCTGTTCTGTTGCTGCTTCGGCCAGTTGGACTGCTAAGGTTCAGAATCTGATGTTCAGAATCTGTTTTGGCTCCTGTTATACCTGCTAGCTGCTACGTACCTGTGATGTCCTGCTAGCTGTTGTCCTGTTTCATTAAGGCCAGCTAGTGAAGTGACTAGTGCTGCTGTGTGCTGCTGTTAGTTGCTGTGGGTTTGGAAAGTTCTGTCATGATAGCAGCTCTGTGTGATAGAATCTGATGTTCTGAATCTGTTCACTACCTGTTATGTCTGCTGTTCTGAATCTGTTCTGAATCTGCTGTTCAGATTCTGATGTTCTGAATATGGTTTGGCTACCTGCTACCTGCTGTCCTGTTTCATTAAGGCCAGCTAGTGAAGTGACTAGTGCTGCCCAGGTATTGTGTAGTCCCAGTGTAATGGCCTTTGGCATATTCATGTGTAATAGATTTTGTATAGGCTTGTGGCATACTACTTTCAGTTGTTCTCGACCTGTTTTGCCTGTGGTTTTCTCCTCCATCTTGTAGATGGACTAGAAATCCATGGATAGGTCTTTCTTTTCCCTCTAGCTCTTTGTAGCCATTTGGCACAGGCTTCTCTCATTTTCCCTCCTTCTTTGTTTCTTTTCTTTTCTTTTCTTTTCCTCCTGAGGTATGCCCCTTGTAGGCTGTACATTCGGTTTAACCAAAAAAAATAACATCCATTCGGTACAATACCGTTACAAAACACTCATACGGTACCATACCACACCAAAACGGTACGATTCCGTACCCAAATGTCCCAAAGCAGCCATACGGTGTAATACCGTATCGAAACTACCATACGGTACCAAAGCTCACCAAAATGGTACGATACCGTACTAATACGTACCAAAGCATCCATATTAGACATTACCGTAGTAAAACGTACCAAAGCAACCATACGGCACCACACCACTGCAAAACACAGTGCGATACCATACCAAAAAAGTAATACTGTACTGAATCTCACCAAACGGTGCAATACCGTACCAAAATGTACCAAAGCACCTATACGGTACAATACAGTACCAAAACACCCATACGGAACCTTACATCACCAAAATGGTACGATACCGTACCAAAATATACCAATCCACCGATATGGTACAATACCGTACAAAAACACCTATACGGAACCTTACCATACCGAAACGGTACGATACCGTACCAAATTTGCCAAAGCGCCCATAACGTACAATACCGTACCAAAACACCCAAACATTAGCATCGGCTAGGAGCTTCCTCTCTCTAGGCTAGAGAGAGAGAGGAAGCTCCCCCCGTCCGGCCAACCCCCTTTCTGGTGATCTCAGCCAGCCATCATCACTTCCGGCAGCTGCAGCACCGGAGCAGCAAGGGCAGGGGAGCCTCTCTCTCGACAGAGGCTCTCCTCCACCGCCCATTCCACATTCGGCAACCCCTAGGGTCCGGCCATCTTTCACCTTCCGGCGGCCTTTGGTCCGCCCAGTTCTAGCCCGCTCAACAGCCGTCGGCCAGCATCCAACTTCAATAGGTCACCGCTCATCCTCTCAGGACCGGAGGGGCTGGGCATGGAGATCTCCTCTCTACACGGCTGCCGAAGTCAATTCCAGCTGCCGGGTAACTCCAACTCTGGTCCGGCCATCACTGGTACGCCAGATCTAGTCACCGCTGGTCCGGCCACCGTTGGCCCGGCCAACCCACAGTCGGCCATCTACGATCCGGCCTCTACTTCAGTTGGCGATTGTGGCTATGGCATCGGGAGGATCTCCCTCGGGGATTTCACCGGGGTCCGGCCACGGATCGGCAGCAACTTCGTTCTTGGGCAACAACCGCCGTGGGCCTCAACAGCCGTTGGCCAGATTGGAGCCGCGGTGGTTCTGAGTTAGAGCCGCGGAGGCTCGCCGGTCAACAACCGTAGGGCAGTCCAGCCGGCTGGAGCCAAGCCAGCCATTTTTGGGCCAAGCAGCAAGCAGCAGCAGCAGCTGCAGCTGCAGATAGCAGCAGCTGGTTGCAGCCAGCCCGATGGCAGGCCAGGCCGGACATGCAAGCTGGCTGGGTGGCTCGAGCAGTGTGGGATAAGTATCCATGTCTCTCATCGTTTTACAATATGCACTTTGCATTTGTCTAGTTACTGTCAAATTGTTGCTGGACTTATGGGCCAGTTTACTGTTAGTATCTGCGATCCCCGATAGGCGGTCACCTGTTGGACTGAAATCGGGTGTTCAGGCTCTTGGTTGAGCATTTTTATATCCCTAGATCCTGTGCTTATTTAGACCTGAGGTTGTGCGTAGTATACTTGTGGTCGTGGCTATCATTGATTAGATTAGAGTCTATTCTGGTTGAAAGGGGTAGCTTGCAGTAGCAGCAGCTGCGGCTGCCGCTGATTAGATTGGTGGATGGATTCTGATTGAGAGAGGTAGCCGCCGGAGCTGTCATTGATTAGATTGGTGGTTGTTCACTGATTGAAAGGGGTAGCTTCGCAGTCTGTTTCTGATTAGATTGGTGGTTTGCAATGATCGAAAGGAGCAGCTTGGTTCACTTGTGGTCTGAGTGGCCACTTCTGGTGGATCCTCTTACTGTTCCGCTTATAGTCGTTAGCGAGCCTAGGGGATTAGGTTGAGGATGTAGTAGTCTGGATGGAATGGGCGTGGTGTGCAGGGTACTTAGCAGTGTAGCCTTGTCAGATGCCGACATCTCCAGTTCGAGCCTCTCTCGGTCCGAGTCCCTCTGTAGTAGTTGATCTCTGTTGAGTGGGTATTATGCTTGCTTTGGGCTTGTTGGAAGTATTAGGTTCTTGGTTCTCTTAGCCCAGCTATGGATAGGAGGTTATTGGGTAGTTGGTTACAACAGGTGGTTTTGGCGAGCCTTAGGCTTGGATGAGGGAGTAGTAGGCCGGAAGGATTGGGCGTGGTGAGCAGGGTACTTGGCAGGGTAGCCCTATCGGATGCCGTCAACTCTGGTTTGAGCCTCTTGATGCCTTGTTCCTCTGTAGTAGCCGTTCGGCTTGCTTTGAAGCCATATTACTCGGTAGCTGTTCTCCTCAGTGTTGGTTATCATGTGGTCATCTCTGGCCGTGACTATTTACATTATTTACTTTATTTCCTAGCCTGGCGGGTTGTGCCGGGTAGTAGTTCTATTTCATTTATCTCAATACACATGGCATTTTGTTATGTATTTACTTTATCTTTATCTCTTTTTTTTGGGTAAATCAGCTTGAAATAAAAAGGGGGGGGCTAACCGAATATACAGCCTACAAGGGGCATATCCCAGGAGGAAAACAAAATAAAACAAAATTGAAAACTAAGCCAAGTGGCTACAAGGATTGGGTTGTTGTAAACTAGATGGAGACAAAACTAACTACAAAACATTTGTTTCCTACCCATCTACAAAAGGGAACTAGTTACAACATCCATTTGTAATACCATTTGTACATTGTACCTTATAACAATACTCAAATGCAGCCTACCCAATACTGACAGGCCAGACCAAAATTTGATTATATCCAAAGGAGATCAAAACAAAATTCCTTGTGTATCTTCTGAAGCAGCTAGCTACTGGGCAGCTGGACTTGCGGACTTGGGGACACAACAAGGACACATGAAAGTTGTGTGTTAGCTTCTAGCTGGGCTGCTGAGTGCAGAACTGGTGCTGAACTGATGCATCACAAAATGCACTAAACTGAACCTTGTAGCTTGAACCTTGCATACTCTCCTCTCATACCTTGAACCTTGTGGCTCTCAGCAGACGCAATGGTCCACCAGATCAGACTTCTGAAGCTCTAACTTCTGAGCAGAAGTGACAGCAGTCCAGCATAACAGAATATCTGAACTGCTGAACTGCACAAACTACCAACTGAACCAAAATTGCAGAGGAATTCCCCCTCTGCGAAGGGAGATCCCACGACAGCCCCTATGGTTAGGCAATCAAAACAGGAAGCATTGGACAGCAGAAATAACATTTACTGAACCAAAATCCACAACAACTAACCATTGACACTGTATCTAACAACTGACACTGTATGTCATCAGTCAACTAACAACTGAACCAAATGCAGAAAATGCAGAAACAGTGACACCAACACCTAATCCACTGAGGTGCAACAGAAAATGCACCATAACACCATGCAAATCAAGTTCAGAATCTGATCCAAAGATAGCATGAAGGGTGTTCTTAACATAATGGAGCAACAAGGCTGCTCTTAACAGTCCACACAACACAGAACAGATTAGCCAGCACAAATGCCCAAACATTGTAGTCAAGCTTAACAAGCTGCTGCTGTCCAAAACAGTGCAGCAGCAGACAACTAATTCAGTATAACAGAATTACAATAGTGAATCTTGTAACTCTATTCCCAAAACTGCAACAACAATCAACAGAAAAGCAGAATAGCAGAACTAAAGCAGAGCAGAACTGAAGCTCATAACTACTCCCTAGTACCACACACCTCTCACTCTCAAGAACAGAACCAAGAGCTGGGTAACCCCTTCTCCCTCTACTAAATCTCACATGACTCCCCCACTAATTATTACCTCCTCTCACAAGGATTGATGGGGAACTAGCACACAACTCACTGGGATAACTCACAATATAGTAGGGACACACACCTGCTGTACATTCCAAGGCAGCCAAAGGGAGTAAGTTAACTACCTGAATACTTAGAAGTAATAAGAGCCCAATAACTGCTTAGCCCTTCTGAATCCCCCCTTGAACTCTGAACTGCTGACAAGAGGAGCCAGCCCTTGACCCTTGCTGTCCCTCCTTTGAGCACATCCTGCTATAGCCTGTCATGTCAGGGTAGGAAAACAAGAAGAATGCTTACAAATACTCACAGCAGAAACAACATAAAGTATTTAACACCAGTAATTCACAATCCATTCTGCTTGGAGTTTAGGTAGAGATAGAATCCTTGTTCTCATCATTGAAAGTATTTTATGAACAACTACTTCCCAAGAACAGCACATGCCCTGGAACTTCCTGGCATTCCTTTCATTCCGGACGTAGTAAATAGTGACTGTAAAGGCCAATTTAGTAAGAATAGTAAATTGCAAAAAGGCTCTGACACAGGGCGATTTCTGACAAGTCCAATGGCGATTTCTGAGATCCAATTCTTCCAGTGATCTTCTTCAATGGCGGACGGTCTGGGCCTTCAGGCCATGGATTCTACTGAAGTTCGGCGACTACAACAGGTTTCAGAAAATACGAAACCTCAGCAGTCGTAAATTGCAAAAAGGCTCTGACACAGGGCGATTTCTGACAAGTCCAATGGCGATTTCTGAGATCCAATTCTTCCAGTGATCTTCTTCAATGGCGGACGGTCTGGGCCTTCAGGCCATGGATTCTACTGAAGTTCGGCGACTACAACAGGTTTCAGAAAATACGAAACCTCAGCAGTCTCATTCGACTTCAACATCAAGGGTCACCATATTAGACGGCACAATCTCTGAAGGGTTGGGCAGCAAGGCCCAGGATTCAAATGAGCTTCGCCGTAGGCAGAAGAGCTCAGTACAGCATGGTGAAGGCACAGTTCTCTCCGAGCAAACCCCACCCCCACCCAAATCGACTGCAACATCAGATCCCCAAATTAAATTTGGAACCCACAGTCCAAAACACATCAAAAGCTGAAGTAACTAGTTTTGCTAAAGGCCTGGGGAGCTTCTCTCTCTAACCTAGAGAGAGAAAGCTTTCCCACGGTCTGGCCACCATCAGCTCCGGCAGGTTATCGCCGGTAACAGCAGCAAGGACGGCAAGGGAACGTCCCTTCTTAGGGTTAGTTCTCCTCCAGCGCCTCCCACTCTCGTATACACCACATCCGGCCATTCATTGGTCGGAATTTCAGATCTGGTTCAAGGCTCCAGCCGAGAATCCCCAACGGCCAAGCTCACCACAGGCCACGTTCGGTCGTGGGTACAACCGTGGGTCATCCTAACGGCGAAGCCCACAGCCGCAGGTACAGGTTAGCCATGGCCGAAGCGTTAACCCAGTCGCCGCCGCCGGGTACGACTGTGGCGTCCATGGTCGGATTTTAACCCCTCCAACGGAGGAGGGTTCGTCCATGGTCGGAGGTGGGTGCCCCAACAGCCATGGCCGCCGGTCACGGTTTCAGATCCAGATCTGGCAGCCATGGCTACCCACAGCGACCAACCACCCACTGGTCCGGCCAGCCCACGGCTTGCCAACGCTGGTCCGGCCAAACCACAACCGGCCTTCTATAATCCGGTCTCTGCATACTCCTCCATCAACAATCGGGAGCTGCGGTGGTTTCGAGTTCGAGCCACGGTGGCTCGCAGGCTTCGAGGTAGGCTGCCGGAGTCAGTCCGGCCGTCACAGATCATGGCCCGGCACGGGCCTTACGTCATCGGGCAGTCCTTGCAGGTCAAGGCCAGTCAACCGGCCCAAGCCAGTCAACCCGGTATCCCGGCTAGGCTGAAAATCATCGCAGCCAGTGTGCTCGTTATTCAATGTGCGATTTGCAATTATCTACTACTGTGCACTGGCTGTTATTGTTATCGTTTATGTTTTCAGTTGTATGATTTGCGAGGACTTCGAGGGCCTCGGATTGTACCCTATACCGACGGGTTGTGTCGGGTATTTACTGCTTTTGCCACGCCCGTGTCTAGGTTCCCTGTTGTACGTTCCATTCCTTGGGATAGATTGTTCGACGGGGGCATGAACACGGGCAACCCATGTAGCCACTTGGCGCTCTTTATATTTTTTGCTTTGTCTTACCTGGGGTATGCCCCTTGTAGGCTGTACATTCGGTTAACTTCTTTTATTTTCAAGCTAACCGCCCTAGGGCTTTACCCAAAAAAACACATCAAGACGAGCCCTGCTCGTAAACTCCAACAGGCCTATCAGAACGAACAAAAGCAGAGGGAATCCGAAGCTCGGATGCTCGAGATTGTGGGTCACCTGGAGGATGAGCTCAACAATTCGGAGGATCCTTTCTTTCTTGATGTCGTTACAGCTAAACTACAGACCATTCAACAATCATGGAAAGAAGATCGTCAGAGGCTCCATTCAGGTGATACCCTCCATCTGGGCCTCGAACCAGGTAATCCTAATCTCAAGAAGCCTACTGATGGTACCTCAGGAGAGGTTGATGATGGTCCCTCGATCTCAAGAGCTGGGCCGCAAGCTTCTCCTCATAGATTTGGGGAGCTCAGCCCTAAATCGTGTAAAAGCCCTGGTTCGGCTAGGAAGCTACAACAGGTGTTTTTGGAGGAAGGTTTGAGGGTTGAAGCTGAAGCTGCCATGGGATCAGTCCTGCCTTCGAAGGGGCCTGGGGTTAACACTATTGCTGCACAGAAGGTGCAGCAGGCATTATTTGAGGAGAAACTGGAAAAGGAAGCAGAAGCAAGAGCTCGAGTCACGCATTTGCATGGAAACACTTACCAGTTCGAGCGTACACCTGCACAGGTTCGGAAAACTAACCCTAATCCATATGTAGAAGGAGACCCTAATCTAGGGTTTCCTGTCGAGGATACTAGAACTAAGTTGGGTGTTGTACCTAACCCAGTGTCTCATGCATCAACAAGTACTAATCCTGCTCAGCCTAACGCGGTGAAGCGTACATCTCAAACTAATAAGAATTGGGCCTCCCTATTTAGGTCTCAAGGGCCCTCAAGTAATATGAAGTTAGATTTCTATCCAGAATTAAAGAGAGGGAAAAATGCTGTTGTTGAACTTGATGTTACTCACTTGGATGAGAATTGTTGGTCACATTGTTTGGTTGGTCATTTCCTAGATGGTAGGATGGATTTTCGACTGGCAAATTCAACTGCTCATAAACAGTGGGGAAAAAACACTAACTATGGCCTGCTGTCAGTTAAGTCAGATAATGCAGGATTCTTATATTTTGAATTTAAAGATGAAGCTTGCCAACTTGCAGTCCTAGAAGGGGGGCCTTGGTTCTTCTCCCAAAAATTCCTTGTTCTGCAGAAATGGAGAAGAATGATGAATCCAACTAAGATTTCTCCGTCCTCTATCCCGTCTTGGGTTAAGCTTCATAACTTGCCCCTAGAGTGTTGGACAGAAGTGGGACTAAGCAGGGTGGCTAGTGCAATAGGACAGCCCAAATACGTTGATCGAGCTACAGAAAAGAGGTCTAGGCTTGCATATGCTAGGGTGTGTGTGGAAATAGAGGCTGCTGATGTACTACCAGATGACATACAGGTCACAGTGGATGGGGAGAGTGTATCAGTTAGGGTGGAGTACCAGCTAATGCCTCCGGTTTGCTCAGAATGTGGGGTTTTTGGACATGCAACCGCTAAATGTTCAAAGTCCATCCTTAATAAGAAAGCTCAGGGTCATGAAGTTCTGAAGGAGGAGGATCTCTCCTCAGCGCTGGTTATCATGTGGTCACCGTCGACCATGACTATCTACCGTATTTACTTTATTTCCTAGCCTGGCGGGTTGTGCCAGGTAGTAGTTCAATTTCATATTTCATGTATTACAGTACGCATAGCATTTTGTTATGTATTTACTCTATCTCACTCTCCATGCGGGTTGTGCATGGTTTACCGCACTTTTTCACTCTTATTTGTTTTTCTTTTCTTTCCTCCTGGGGTATGCCCCTTGTAGGCTGTACATTCGCTTAACCTTTTTTTAATTTCAAGCTAAATTACCCAAAAAAAAAAAGTTCTGAAGGAGGATTGGCATGCTGTTAGTAAAGGAATCTCTATCGATGTAGGGGGTTCAGTAGCACTGGAGGCAGTTACAATACCTGTGGTGGCTGTGGTGGATACGTCAATGCCTAAGGTCTCAAAAGAGGACATAGATGAAAGTGACCCAGAAGAGGAGGAGCTGAATTTCAATACTGATATTCCTTTTGAGGTGATGATGGATACAGGGGCTCTCAATTGTAGCTTGGAGACAGGTCCAAGTAATACATATAATGATCTAGACCCGGAGGTATTCCCTGCTCAACTTGATCCGCAAGCTAAACCAATTCCTCCGGATGATAAGTCTAAAGAAGTAAAGGGAAAGGCTCCCTTTCAGAGTTCCAAGGGTTTCAACAAGTCCGGTGGAAAAAACAATAACAAAAAGTGGAGTAGCAACTCCAAAAGACGGAATAAATGATATCCTTTTGGTATCCTTTTGAATAACTGTAGCTTTATTTCTGTCAAGCTATGCTTCTTGTTGTTACTTTGTGATTTAGTTTCCAATGTCTTTTCAAACTTTCAATTTAGGTTTTTGGAACATCCGTGGTCTGAATGACCCAATTAAGCAGAAAGAAGCAAGATCTTTTGTGAACACTAATAAGTTGAGTCTTGTTGGTTTACTTGAGCATAAAATAAGGGCAACTTGGGCAGATAGAATCACCCAATTCATCTGCCCTGGTTGGAGCTTTGTGAACAATTACCCCCATGCTGCTTTAGGAAGGATTTTTGTTGGATGGGACCCTGGTGTCTTGTCTATTACAGTGTTATATCAGACTGATCAATTTATTCACTGTCAGGTCCATCCAAAAGATGGGAGTGCATCATTTTTGGTCACAATGGTCTATGGGGCAAACTCTATCTCAGACCGTAGATCTCTTTGGATTAGCCTTTCTCAGTTTAGGACCTCTTCTCCCTGGGTGGTCCTTGGTGACTTTAATGCTATTAGGTATCCTAGGGAGAAAGTTGGGGGGAATGTACAGTGGTATCCTCCCATGGATGACATTAATCACTGTTTGTTCTCCTCCGAGCTTGATGACCTTAGATTTTCAGGGTGCTTATTTACGTGGTCCAATAAGCGGGTCCCTCCTCATTTTGTGGCTTCCAAAATTGATAGGGTATTAGTGAATGAGCCTTGGATGAGAACATATTCTCAATCATCGGCTCAATTTTTGGTGCCTGGAATCTCAGATCATTCTCCAGGTGTGGTGTTCGTCCAGCCCAACCCAAGAAGGTCAATTAAACCCTTCAGGTTTTTTGACTTCCTTGCTGACCACCCTCAATTCCTTACAATTGTCCAGAGGAGCTGGAGGACAATTGTACTTGGGAACCCCATGTTCTGTGTGTGTGAGAAGCTTAAACGCCTTCAAAAGGATTTGAAGCAGCTTAATAAGGAAGAGTTTAGTGGCATCTCTGAGAGGGTGAGTGCCACTAAGCAAGCCTTAGAAAACATACAAATAATTATAGGCTCTCATCCTAATAATAGTGCTGCCATAGAACAAGAGAGAGCGGTACACAAACAATACATCACGTTGCTTAGGGCTGAGGAAAGCTTAGCTAAACAAAAGTCTCTAATACAATGGTTGAAACTTGGAGATCAATGTACGTCCTATTTCTTTAAAGCTGTGACCAATAGGAGGAATAGGAGCAAAATAACAAGCTTAGAATTAAATGATGGATCTACCTCACATGATCTTATGGTCATCAAAGAACAGTTTGTTAACTTTTACACAACTCTTTTTGGAACGTCCCATCTCACACCTCATCTGGGTCCAACTAGAGTGTGTCAATTAATCAGAAATAAACTCAGCCCTGAGCATAGTCTTAATATGGTCTCCCCTGTCACAGACTTGGAGATTAAGGAGACCATGTGGTCTATTAACCCCACCAAAGCACCTGGCCCGGATGGGTATAATGGAGGGTTTTTTAGGAAGGCATGGTCTGTTATTGGGAGAGAGGTAACCTCAGCTGTCCAGAACTTCTTCAGGTCTGGACAACTGCTCACTAAAGCTAATTCCACTATTGTAGCTCTTGTTCCTAAGGTTCCAAACCCTTCCAGGGTGGGTGACTTTAGGCCCATTTCATGCTGCAATACTATTTACAAATGCATCTCTCGGATTCTAGCCAAGAGATTGCAATCTGCTCTTCCTTTGCTCATAGATCCGGTCCAATCAGGATTTGTGAAAGGAAGGAGAATTGCAGATAACATTTTCCTTACCCAAGAACTCATGAGAGGGTATCACAAGTCCTCTCCTTCCCCTAGGTGTGCCATGAAAGTTGATATTATGAAAGCATATGACCATGTTAGGTGGGAATTTATTTGGGACGTCCTGTCCGCCATGAACTTCCATCCTACAATGATTAAGTGGCTTCAAGCATGTGTAACCACTGCAAACTATTCCCTATGTATCAATGGGGAAGTGACGGGGTACATTAAAGGGAAGAAGGGGCTGAGACAGAGGGATCCGTTATCCCCGTATCTCTTTGTTATTGTGATGGAAGTGCTTACGAGTTTACTTAAGGAGAAAGCCCAGCTCCCGGGCTTTCATTATCACTGGAGATGTAAAACTAATCAATTGATAAATCTGTGCTTTGCTGATGATCTAATGATATTTTGCAAGGGAGAGTCTTCTTCGATTAAACTCATCAAGGAAGCATTGAATGAGTTTGAGGCTCTTTCTGGTCTCTCCCCTAGCACAGGTAAGAGTAGCATATTCTTCTCTGGTGTTAGTGTGGGAGTTAAGGAGAATATTTTGCAGGATTTGGGATTTCAGGAGGGGTCCCTTCCAGTGAGATATCTGGGAGTTCCATTGTTATCTACAAAGCTTAAAGCTGTAGACTGCCAAAGGCTGGTTGATAGTATCACTGCCAAAACTAGAAGTTGGACCAATAGGGACCTTACTTATGCGGGGAGAGTCCAGCTTATCAAGAACATCTTGTTCTCGATGCAAACGTATTGGTCCTCCATGTTCATTTTACCAAAAAGGTCATCAAGGAAGTTGAATCTATCCTTAGGGCCTTTTTATGGTCTGGCCCTGACCTTAAAAGATCAGGGGCTAAGATTGCTTGGGAGAAGTTATGCGCCCCTAAAGATGAGGGGGGTCTTGGCTTCAAATCTATGGAGGTGTGGAATAAGGCTGCGGTGGCCAAGCATATATGGTACTTGATCTCCGGGGGAGAGCAATCCATGTGGTGCCAATGGGTTAAATCCTACTTATTAAAGGGTAGGAACTTTTGGAGCCTTAAAATGCCTGCTAATCCCTCTTGGGTTTGGCGGAAATTACTTAATCTAAGACATTTAGTCCAACCCTTCATACGTCACTTAGTTGGTAATGGGGAGAACACATCCATGTGGTTTGACCTTTGGCACCCGTTAGGCCCTCTGTTGGATAAGTTTGGTTCCAGAATTGTTTATGACTCTGGCCTTCCATTGAATGCCAAAGTGTCCCTCATAGTTCACAATTCTGGTTGGACCTTCCCAATCACGCAAACATGGGAGTTGAATGAAGTTAGACGGCATCTTCCACCTTTGCGTGGCTCCAGGGACCAAGTTAGATGGACTCTGAATGCATCTGGACAGTTTAGTATAGCCTCTCTTTGGGAGGAATTGAGGGCTCCTTTCCCCAAGGTAAATTGGCATAAGGCTGTTTGGTTTGCTGGGCATATTCCTAAGTGTAGCTTCATTACATGGCTGGCCATCCAGGGTAGACTCTCCACGGAGGATAGATTAGTTCTCTTTGGGATTAAATCAATCTCCCAATGCAGTTTTTGCCAGGGTAGTGAAACCCATGATCATTTGTTCTTCAACTGTAGTTTTTCCACACGGGTTTGGAATGCTATGTTGGAAAAGATGGATACGAGTTGGTCCCCTAGGCCTTGGCCAGCATGGATTACCCACTTCTCCTCTTTTAGGGGAAAATCTCTAAGGAATATCGTCTCTAAGTTGATTTTTACTACTACAGTATATCATATTTGGATTGAAAGGAACTTAAGGAAGTTTCAAAATACAACTAGCACTTGGGAAGTGGTTGTTCATAAAATCTTTAACATGGTTAAGGGTAGATTGTTGTCGTTGCCAAAGTTGCCCGTAGGCTCACAAAATAATAGGTTTAATAGAGTGTGGGGCATCAATGGGTAATGGGGTAGTTGTGTGTTAGTGTATTCATATTGTGGCATTAGATGTTGCAGGTTTGGTCAGCAGGATTGGGGTTCAAATGAGAATCCACATCACTCAAAGGGGGCCTGTTGTGGCTGCAGCCTGTTATGGCTTCTATTACTTCTATTCTAGCAGGTAAATCTCAAGGGGTTTCCCCTTGATCTAACTTGATCCAGAGTTGTCTCTGAGGCTGCATCAGAAGCACTCAGGTGGTTGTACAGCAAGTCATTGGTCAAGGGGGATACAGCTTCATGCTCCTCCTTGGTCACAGAAACAGAAGCAGAAGCAGGGGAGTGCAGCAACCTGCCTGCTTGGCCTTCTATTACTACTAAGTACTCAGGTAGTTACCTTATCTCTTTTAGGTTCCTTGGTGCTTTGAGAGTTCCTACTATATTGAGTGCAATCCTTGTGAGCTGAGTGTTCTAGCCCCTTCCGTCTTTGTGAGAGGAGGTAATATTTAGCGGGGGCATTATGTGAGGTTTAGTTGAGGGAGAATAAGGTTTCCCTGTTTTGGCATTGTATAGAGAGTGGGAGTTGGGAGTTTTGGCTTTGTAATTTCAGGGTAATTTCACGGTGATCATTTATACTGCACCTGTTGTCTACTGTTGTTATGGTTCAGTAGTTATTTACTGTTGACTGATGGTTCGTTCAGTAGTTAGTTGGATTGGTGGAGTTCATTTATGCATTAAGTTACTGCTGCTAAGGTTTGCTATACCTGCTGCTGTAACTGCATAGTTTTGTTATACCTCCTGTTTTGCTGATGGAGTGAGTTTTGCCATGGCAGCTCTGTGTTCTGTATCTGCTGCTGCCATGGCAGTTCTGATGTTATGATGTTATGATGTTCTGATAGGTCCTGTTTTGGCTGCTGTTCTGAATCTGATGTACTGTTTTGGCTTAAGAACTGCACCCTTTCAATATCATTGGGATGCACAAGGATGCTGATAAGAACCCTTGTGATGTCCATTGTCCAGTTCTATGTCAAGTGTCCATTTTCGGTTCAGATGTTGAATGTAGTTGTTGACTGCTGTATATTCAGAAGCTGTATTAAGTTTATTTAGTGGTTGTTCATTTATACTAGTCGCCTAACCAATAGGGGCTGTCATTGGGATCTCCCTTCGCAGAGGGGGACGTCCTCTGCATTTTGTTTTGTTTTGTGTGATGGACTGCTGCTGCTGTTCTGTGATAGCAGCAGTTCTGAAGCTGCATCAGATTGAAGCTTGTCTGTTCTGCTGCTAGCAATATCAGTTGAAGGCTTATTAGATGAAGGCTCAGTTGGGACTTGTTGTGCAGTTCTGCTGCTGTTTTATATGCAGTCCAGTAGTAGATACCTTAGTAGATTCTTTTGTTCTGATCTGCTAGTGATACATTGTACCACCTAGTTTGTATGCAGCATAACAAGCTATTGGTTTTACATTGTAATTGCTGTGTTGGATTTGTGTTCCTTCAGTTTCACCTATCCTCTGGGGTTGTCCCTTGGAGCGTGTATTGCTTTGCTAGGAGGAGAACAAATCACATCACAGATTGTTTCACCTATCAAGCTTCAGCATATGTGAAGGGCAGATCACAGATTGGGGGCAGACTGTTCTGCTATATACGATGAGTGCAAGTGTGCAAGTGTCCTGCTTTCTGGAATCGTCCAGTTCAAGTGCTTGTCAGGAAACAATACTATTAGAAACCATGTGCTTGTAAAGTGTGTAAGTGTCCAGTTCAAGTGCTCTAAGGAAACAATACTATTAGATGCCTTTAATAGCACTTTTAGATGCCTTGGGCGTAATCTTTTTGTTGGTAACAATTGGCAGTGTTTCCGTTCCCTCTTACTAGATGGATTGGAAACATAGCTCCTCATCAATGTCTTGTAGCCATTTGGCGTGATCAATTTTCTTACTCTTTTTTGTTTTCTTTTCTTTTCCTCCTGGGGTATGCCCCTTGTAGGCTGTATATCCGGTTACCCTTTTTTTTTTTTTTTTTTTTTTTTTTTTTTCTATTTCATGCTATTTTACCCAAAAAAAAAAAGGCCAATTTAGTGATAATAGCCTTTATAGATTTCCCTCTAGAATTAGAGAGAAAAGAGACCCATTCAGACCAAGTTCTAGATGTCCATGAGACATGTAATTTGGTTTGAATAGAATCCCACACCTGCTTAGTAAATAAGCAATTAAAGAATATGTGATTTTGACTTTCACAGTCCTGACAAAAACTACATTGGGCAGGAATAGGAAGGCCAAAAGACACCAACCTATCTGCAGTGGAGAGCCTATCCTGAATAGCTATCCAAGTGATAAAACTACATTTCGGAATGTGACCTAAGAACCACACCAACCTATGCCATCCAACTTTTGGAAAGGGAGTCCTTAGTTTATCCCAAAGGGAAGCAACTGTGAACTGACCATTAGGAGTGAGAGACCACTTAATATGATCATCCCTACTCAACCTTGAAGAAATAAGAGGTGGTAAAGTACTTCTTGCCTCATTGATCTCCAAAGTTTGAGTGATGGGAAAAGCCCAGCATGAATTTTGGATAATGTGAGACACAGTAGCCTCCTTTGGAATTCCAGAATCATAAGCAATTCTGGGACCAAATTTGGCTAACAAAGGACCAAGTGGATGCCAATTATCATACCACAAAATCTACAAAACTGCTTCCTTCGGCTGGGAGCTTCTCTCTCTAGCCTAGAGAGAGAAAGCTCCCTTGGCCCGGTCATCCAGCCGGCTGCCAACTCCGGCCAACCACAGCAGCAACATCAGGGAAGTCACAAGGGCAAGGGATCCTCTCTCCTTAGAGAGTCTCTCCTCCACCGCCCTCCACAGCCGGCAGCCTCGGGCCGTATCTCCACCAACGCCCTTCCACAGCCGGCAGCCCTCGGGCCGCCGCTCCGGCCAGATCTGGTTCGGTTGACCTCACTAGCTGGCCTCGATCAGGTCCGCCCTTCACGGGTCCAGTCGCCAGTCGCTGTGGCTCAACAGCCGTAGCTCTGGACCCTCGATCAGGTCGCTGTGGCTCAACAGCTGCAGCCGGCCACCTCTAGTCCGGCCTTCACAGGCGCCCTTCACCGCGGGTCACCACGCCGTTTTGCCGGTCGTCGGTTGGTCCAAACTCAGATCCACTGGTCAACGGTCGGTCAGCAGCGAACAGACTTTTTTGGGCTCAACAGCCGCTGGCTGCCGGAGTCAGTCCGGCCGTCAGTCCAGCCGCCGGCCTTTTGGGCTCAACGGCACGGGCACCGGCCCTTTCATCGGACAGTCCTTTTCAGCTTGGGCCGTAAGCCAGCCACCCATCCGGCTGTCTCAGTCCATGCGGTGGACGGTTCAACCGCCCGGGCTGCCGTCCAAACCCATTCCGGTGGCCACCCCCCTATCCGGTGGCTGCCCCGTTAACAGCAGCAGCAGCAGCCCGGTCTCTGGTCTGGACAGATCTGGGCCGCTCTAAGGCCGTCGGCCAGTCAACAGCCGCCAACATCCTGGCAGGCCAGCCAGGCCAGTCACGCACCAGCCCGGGCAGGCAAGCCGTCGGGCACAGCCTGCCCTCAGCCCGGGCAGCAAGCAGCAAGCAGTCATCGCGCCTATCGTTATTCAATATGCGCTTTGCACTTTTTTGTCTATTGTCAATCTGTTTATTGTTTGTTCGGCGACCCCCGATAGGCGGTCATCTGTTGGACTGAAATCGGGGGTTAGGCTCTTGGTCGAGCCTTTTATGTTTTCCATAGTATGTATTGCGAGGACTGCGAGGGCCTCTAACTTACCTTATACCGACGGTTGGTGTCGGGTATTTACTGCTATTGCCACGCCCGTGTCTAGGTTCCCCGTTGAACTTTCTATTCCTTGGGATAGTTTGTTCGGCGGGGGCAAGAACACGGGCAACCCATGTAGCCACTTGGCGCTCTTTATATTTTTTCTTTGTCTTACCTGGGGTATGCCCCTTGTAGGCTGTACATTCGGTTAACCTCTTTTATATTTCAAGCTAACCGCCCTAGGGCATTACCCAAAAAAATTATCATACCACAAGGAGGTGGATTGCCCATTACCTATTACACTAAGTATATATGGCCTCACCAATGGTCTGAGATGCAGAAGTTTCCTCCAAACCCATGTGCAATCCCCAGAGAGAGAAAGCTCCCTTGGAAGATTTAACCCACTGACACCACATTGATTGTTCCCCCCCAGAAATAAGGAACCAAATGTGTTTGGCAATGGCCGCCTTATTCCAAACCTGCATGGATTTGAAACCAAGGCCTCCCTCTTGTTTCGGAGAACACAGATGCTCCCAAGATACCTTAGCCCCCGTTTTCCTAAGGTCGGGACCAGACCATAGAAACGCTCTAAGTATTGACTCAACCTCCTTGATCACCTTTTTGGGGATGATAAACAAGGAGGACCAATAAGTTTGAATGGAGAACAATACGTTCTTAATCAACTGGACCCTGCCAGCATACGTGAGGTCTCTATTAGTCCATGACTTAGTTTTAGCAGTTATGCTATCCACTAAGGACTGACAATCAGAGGCTTTAAGTTTTGTAGAGAGGAGAGGCACCCCAAGATATCTGATAGGCAGTGAGCCCTCCTTGAACTTAAGGACATCCAAAATGGCCATTCTAGTGGTTAAACTAACCCCAGAAAAGTAGATGCTATTTTTTCCAGGGCTAGGTGAGAGACCCGACAGGCTTTGGAATTCAGAGAGGGCATCCTGGATATGACTGATAGAGGTTAGATCCCCTTTGCAAAAGATCATAACATCATCAGCAAAGCATAGATTTATAAGCTTGGTACGTCCACATCTCCAATGAAAATGAAAATCTGGAAGGAGGGATTTCTCTCTTAGGAGACAAGTGAGAATCTCCATCACAATCACAAATAGGTATGAAGACAAAGGATCTCCCTACCTAAGTCCTTTTTGTCCTACAATGTAGCCTGTGACCTCCCCATTGATGCTACTTTCCATGCGGGTTGTGCATGGTTTACCGCACTTTTGTCATTCTTGTTTTTTTCTTTTTCTTTTCCTCCTGGGGTATGCCCCTTGTAGGCTGTACATTCGCTTAACCTTTCTTAATTTAAAGCTAAATTACCCCAAAAAAAAAACACCCAAACATTATACGATACCGTTCCAAAATATAACAAAGCACCCTTACGGTACAATGCCGTACTAAAACTCCCATAAAGTACCATATCACACCAAAACGGTACAATAACATACCCAATTAAAGCACCCATATGGTACAGAACTGAACCTAAATACTCAAATGTTATCCTAACACACGAAAACGGTACAATACCGCACCGAAACATACCATAGAACCCATATGGTACAATGCCGTACCAAAGCAACCGTATGACACCGTTCCACACCAAAACGGTACGATAAAGTATCAACCGTACCAAAAGAGCAATATGGTACCGTTCCTCACCAAAACGGTACGATATCGTACCACAGCACCCAAACTGTACAATACCGTACCAAAACACCCAAACTGTACCGTACCACACCAAAACGCACTAATGCACCCATACGGTATCAAAGCACCCATACGGTACCATACCACACAAAAATGGCCCGATACCGTTTCAAAACGTACCAAAGCACCCATAAGGTACAATACCTAACCAAAACACCCACACGGTACCATATCACACCCAAACGGTTTGGGTGATTTGGTGAGGTAGCTTACCACACCAAAACAGTACGATACCGAACCAAAACATACGAAAGCACAAATACGATACAATACCGTACCATAAAGCCCATACGGTATCATACAAAGCCAAAACAGTACGATACCGTATCAAAACGTACCAAAGCACCAATACGATACAATACCGTACCAAAACTATCATATGGTACCGTAACGCACCAAAACTGAAAGATACCATACCAAAGCACCCATACGCCATTTTATTGGCAATGGGGAGAACACATCCATGTGGTTTGACCTTTGGCATCCGTTAGGCCCTTTGTTGGATAAGTTCGGTTCCAGAATGGTTTATGACTCTGGCCTCCCCTTGAATGCCAAGGTGTCCCTCATAGTTAACAATTCTGCTTGGACTTTCCCAATCACGCAAACATGGGAGTTGAATGAAGTTAAACGGCATCTCCCACTTTTGCGTGGCTCCAGGGACCAAGTTAGATGGACCCTGAATGCAAATGGACAGTTTAGCATAGCCTCTCTATGGGAGGAATTGAGAGTTCCTTTCCCCAAAGTTAGTTGGCACAAGGCTGTTTGGTTTTCTGGCCATATACCTAAGTGTAGCTTCATTACATGGCTGGCCATCCAGGGAAGACTCTCCACTGAGGATAGATTAGTCCTTTTTGGGATCAAATCAATTTCCCAATGCAGTTTTTGCCATGGTAGTGAAAGCCATGATCATTTGTTTTTTAACTGTAGTTTTTCCACACGGGTTTGGAATGCCATGTTGGCAAAAATGGATACGAGTTGGTCCCCTAAGTCTTGGACAGCATGGATCACCCACTTCTCCTCTTTTAGGGGAAAATCTCTAAGAAATGTTGTCACTAAATTGATATTCACTGCTACAGTGTATCATATTTGGATTGAGAGGAACTTAAGGAAGTTTCAAGCTACAACTAGCACTTGGGAAGTTGTCGTTCACAAAATCTTTAACATGGTTAAGGGTAGATTACTGTCGTTGCCAAAGTTGCCCGTAGGCTCACAAAATAATAGGTTTATTAGAGTTTGGGGCATCACTGGGTAATGAGGTACTTGTGTGTTTGTGATGATATATGTTATTGGATATTGAAAGTTTGTGGCCATGGTTGTAGATACATTCTTTGCAGGTATGATCAAGGGCTGCATTAGTTGTGCTTGTTCTGAAACTGTTCTGATGCTGCTATTACTCCTATATAGCAGGTTTATACCTTATTCTCATGTGTGGAGTGGTTTGGCTTCTGTCCTAGTGTTGAGTGCCTGCTTATATTGTGTGTTTCCCGGTTAGTTGTGGGCTTGAGCTTCATCCTTTTTTTGGGAGAGGAGGTAATAAATAGCGGGGGAATCACGTGAGGGATAGTGGAGGGAGTAGATGGATCACGGCCTGTTGCTTTTGAGTGACTAGTATTGTGGGAGGTGTGAGTCTTCCAAGGGTGTTGAGGTGTGAGCACCATAGGCATAAGTGATGAGATGAGTGGTGTTGTGAAATTTTGTGATGAGATAGTGGGTGTCTTATCACCAGCATAAGTGATGAGATAGCTGCTGTTGCTGTTTTCTATGGTGTGATCTACTGAGGCTCAGTTGCTTATTGTTCTGAACCTGTTTTGCCTACTGTGTTGCTGCTACTAGGGATAGCAGTTGTCCTGTTATAGATGCTAGCTCTGCTATCCTCAGCTATCCTGTTCTGAACCTGTTTTACCTGCTAGTTTCTGCTTTCTGCAGCTAGTTTCTGCTGATAGTTCTGCTACTGTCCTGTTATATGGCTGGCCCTAGAACAGTTATGCTAGTTCCCTGTTAATGCTAGTTTCTGCTGCTGTTATACCTGCTTTTGTCCATTTTCTGTTGGACACCTCAGCCTGCTATCCCTCTCCCAGCTATATGGCTGGCCATTGAGCATCTGTTGTTGTTGACTGCTGTATCCTAATGTAAGGGGCTGCATATTCAGAAGTTGAATGTATATTCTAAAGGGATTATTCTGCTGTCTGTTGTGTTTTTTTTTTTGGGTAATTTAGCTTGAAATTAAAAAAGGTTAACCGAATGTACAGCCTACAAGGGGCATACCCCAGGAGGAAAAGAAAAGAAAAGAATAAGAATGACAAAAGTGCGGTAAACCATGCACAACCCGCATGAAGAGTTAGATAAAGTAAATACATGAAGATGCCATGTGTACGGTAAGTAAAGTACATAGAGCTAGATGAAATAGAGCTACCACCTGGCACAACCCGCCAGGCTAGGAAATAAGGTAAGTAAAGTAAATAATCGAGGTCAGAGATGACCACATGATAACCAACACTGAGGAAAAGCCACCGGGTAAGACGGCTACAAAGCAAGCTGAACGGCTACTACAGAGGAACAAGGCATCAAGAGGCTCGAACCAGAGTCGATGGCATCCGACAAGGCTACTGCTGCTGCTCAGTACCCAGCTCACCACGCTCAATCCTTCCGGCCTACTACTCCCTCATCCAAGCCTAAGGCCTAAGGCTCGCCAAAACCTCCTGCTGAACCCAACTACCTAATAACCTCCTCCTTGAATGCTGGGTTAAGAGAACCAAGAACCTAGTACTTCCATCAACCCCAAAGCTAGTATAATACCCACTCAACAGAAGCCAACTACTACAGAGGGACACGGACTGAGAGAGGCTCGAACTGGAGATGTCGGCATCCGACAAGGCTACCCTGCCAAGTACCCTGCACACCACGCCCATTCCATCCAGACTACTACAACCTCGCCTACATCCCCTAGGCTCGCTAACGAGTGAAAGAGGACCAAGCTGCCCCTTTCGATCAGTGAACAACCACCAACCTAATCAATGACAGCTCCGGCAGCTACCTCGCTCAATCAGAATCCATCCACCAATCTAATCAGTGGCACCCACAGCTGCTGCTACTGCGAACTACCCTTTTCAATCAGAACAGATCCCAATCTAATCAACGATAGCCACGACCACAAGAATACTACACACAACCTCAGGGCTAAAAGCACAGAATCTAGGGATATAAAAGGCTCGACCAAAACCCCGACAACCCCCGATTTCAGTC
The DNA here is from genome assembly GCA_018127125.1 of Rhododendron griersonianum. Classification (NCBI taxonomy): domain Eukaryota; kingdom Viridiplantae; phylum Streptophyta; class Magnoliopsida; order Ericales; family Ericaceae; genus Rhododendron; species Rhododendron griersonianum. The sequence continues at coordinate 15,932,760 of CM030799.1, read as the reverse complement.
CAACAGGTGACCGCCTATCGGGGATCGCAGATACTAACAGTAAACTGGCCCATAGGTCCAGCAACAAATTGACTGCAGGCTTGTTCTGTCTAATATTGAACTTGGAATTATGTTTGGAATCCGTGCCACTTTTTTTTTTTTTTTGAAAGAAATTGTAGCGATTCCTTGTGGCTGGACGAAGATTGACTCGAATCGCCCGGCAAAAGCCGCCAAGCCTCTCGCCCTAGCAAAACAATCACCATCACCGCCGCTTCGCCCGAGAAAAATCGCCCGGCCGAGGCAGTGCCCGACGGCTTGCTCGCCTGGCCGGGCTCGCAACGGCCGGGCCGCTACCACCGGGCAGTTCTTTTGATGGCTCGCCCGAATCGCCCACGGCTTGAAGTTACCGGCCGGGCAGGCCGCCGCCTACTTGGCCCGAAGCTTGATTGCGGGCTGGACCCCACGCTCATTGGGTCCACGGGGTTCAGGGTTGAAAATGATGGCCGATGGCTGTAAAGCCACGGTGATCCGGAAGGAAGACCGGACCAGGGCCTGCCCGAGATGGCCTGACCACGACCTGGTCTGACTGAACAGATCTGGCCGGAAAGGTCCTTGACTGGCGGCGTGAAGGTGAGCCACGGTGAGCCACACGACGGCTGGGCCCCATGGCGGCTGTTGAGTCCCACGGCGAGGTCCCGGCGGCCGGGAGACCGGCTAATGGTGGCTGGTTGTGATTGGCCAGTAATGGCTGGTGTGATTTCAGATCTGCCGGTACAGATCCCAAATGGTACCCGCCGGTTCACGGCGGGGTTGAGGTTGGGGACGAAGCCCACGGCTGTGGAGCTCCGGACCAGATGAAGGCCGGCCAGGAGGAGGAGAGCCAGAGACCGTCGGATGTAGAGGCGGTTCGGGGGGTTCCGATTGTGGAGGGCGGTGGAGGAGAGCCTCTCTAAGGAGAGAGGATCCCTTGCCCGGATGGTGGCTGCTGCCCGGCGTGGCTGGGCCTAGTGCTGACCTGCGAGGCCGGGCCTTGTTGTTGCTGCTGCGGCTGGCCGGAGGTGGCAGCCGGCTGGATTTTGACCGGTCCAAGGGAGCTTTCTCTCTCTAGGCTAGAGAGAGAAGCTCCCAAGTCGGCTGTTTTTGATGGACTAAGGTTGAACTTCACAATGAATAAATTGATCCGACTGATCTAAAACCTGAATATTCAAAACACTAGAATCCCAACATACACAAATTCTACCATTGGGAGCTTGGGGGTAGTTGTTCACAAAGCACCAATTAGGACAAACGAATTTTAAGATTCTACCAGCCCAAACTTCCTTTATCTTTATGTTCTAATAAACCAAAAAGCGATAGACCGTTTTTATTCACAAAACATTTGACCTCTTAGAATGAGGAAGATTGATGACAAGCCGTGACCTCAGCAATCATGGCAGTATAGCGAAAAGAATGGCGATTTCTGACAGGGCCGAGTTCCTCCCTGTTCAGTGAGTCATGGTAGACGGCACTGTCTCCATCGCGGATGGTCTAGGTCTCAAGGCCTTGGACTCAAATGAAATTCGCAGGAAAATCAAAGGGGCTGTTGCTTCACTCATCTCGAAACCAAGCGAGACTTCACCATTTCTGGACCTCGGACCAGAAAACCCTAACTACAAAGGCTTGATGTCTGACTCTAATTCTCAGATCCGGCCATCAATACCAGAGAAACCTTCTTCCTCTTCTCCTATGGGGGTTCAAAGTGGCAGCCCTAGCCCAGGAACTGCAACAAATGTACAGCAAATATTATTCGAGGAAGGTTTGCTAATGGAAGCTCAGGAGCGTGCACGATTTGCTCACCAACAACGAGAGTCAGCTCTCGTCTCTTCTGCAAATGGGTTTGGGGTTCATAGCCCAAAATCATCCAAAACCTCCCCTTCTCGGAAGCTTCAGCAGGTTTTTCTTGAGGAAAGCAAGAAGCTGGAAGCTGAGGAACGAGCTCCTCTTCTCCAGGGCAGAGAGAACCAATCTGCAAGTCAGTGTATTGAGGTACAACGCCCCAACCCTAGTACTACACGAGTAACGCATCTCCATGGAAACACGTACGAATTTCAGCGTACTCCATCAGAGGTACAAAACTGTAACCCTAACCCTGCGATTTTGATTAATGCTCGTGGGATTCCATACGTACAGGGTGACCCATATATGGGGTTTCCGATTGAGGACACTAAACCCAGACGACCCCCTTCTCATTTTTCTTCAAATCCAGGGGCCGAGACCTCTAAACCTGGACAAGCCCCTTCTCACTTTAATTCTAAAACCTATACCAATCCTCCTAAAAATCACCAGTCAAACCCCAAACCCAACACTGGACAGACCAGACCTAAACCTAAAAACTGGGCTGCTCTTCTCCAGTCCCAAAGTCCATCTCTGGACTTGAAACTTGACTACTTCCCAGACCTTCGGAAAGGGAAGGAAGCTCAGGTTGAAATAGATGTGGAACTCACTGAGGTGGGGAAGTGGAATAGATATCTGATAGGCCACTTCCTGGACGGAAAAATGGCCTATCCCCTCTTGGTCTCCACTGCAAAATACCAATGGAAGGAGTTATTTGTAGCTGTTAAACCAGATGTCTCAGGATTCTATTTATTTGAATTTAAAGACGAGCAGGCCAAGCTGCAGGTTTTAGAGGGTGGTTCCTACTTTTTTTCTCAGAAATATTTAGTTCTTAAAGATTGGCATAGAATGATAAAGCCTCTTCAAGAACAACCTACCAAAATACCTGTGTGGGTGAAGTTCCACGACCTGCCTCTTGAGCTGTGGAATCAAGATTGCCTTAGCAGGGTTGCTAGCACAGTAGGTAGACCTATCCATGTGGATCAAGCTACTGCTAGGACTTCTAAGCAACCAGGGCTTCTACAAACCAAGACCACTAAAGCTAGGGTTTGTATTGAAATTAGTGCAGACCTAGACCTTCCCGATGAGGTGGCAGTCACTGTTCAAGGGGAGACAGTTGTGGTTCCAATAGAATACCAAGTCCTCCCTCCTTTGTGTTCTCAGTGTCAGGTTTTTGGGCATAGCTCTTCCAGCTGTGTCAAACACCCTATTACTCCTCCTATCAAACCTGTAGCTAAAGAATCAGAGTGGTAGTTGGTGTCTCATGGGAAACGGAAGATGGGAGAACAAGTCCTAGGCCTTCAGACTCCTCCCTCCCCTGTCTTGCAACATGTTCTGGAGGAGGATTCTGAATCTGATTTATTGGGGGTTCTAGAGAATGTTGCGAGCTCTGTGGTTACTAACCCTACTAATCCCCAAAAGGTCATCACTCCAACTACCAGCAATACTGCCAATCGAACTGAAATTTCACCTTCTGAACAGTTCAGCACAGCAGCAAATGAGGAACCAATTACAGCATGGTCTGACAGGAACATCAGTCATCAAATTCAAAGGGCAGATGGTGATGAAAAAGAACCTCCTGACTTGGTGCATCAGTCTAATCATAAGCTGTTCTTGGGAGGTTCCTCTAAGGCTAGTCACAATAGCAATCAAAGGAGTCACCCCAAGGGCTCCAAGAAAAAAAGGAAGTAACTCTACTTTCTTACTTTTGTCCACAATTATTTAAATAATGCTCAACTTGTGCATCACTCTTACACTTATTAGTTGTAGCTCATTGTGGTGGTTATTTTGTGTAAATATCTAAATGGACAGTACACCTTTGCATTTTGGTTGTTGGAATATAAGAGGTCTCAATGATCCTATTAAACAGAAGGAGGTCAAAAAATGGGTTCATAATAATAAATTGTCCCTTGTTGGACTCATTGAACATAAAATCAAAGAGCCCAAGGCCACTAGGATTGTTAGTCTTATCCTGCCTCATTGGAGTTTTATTAACAACTTTGTTCACTCCCCCATGGGTAGAATTTTGGTATGCTCCCAACCCATCTGTTTTTACTGTTAAGCTTCTCTCTCAATCAGACCAATTCATACACTGTGATGTGCAGTCTAATGGAGGCAAATACTCCTTTGCATCTACCTTTGTTTATGGAGCTAATTGCTATTTTGAAAGACAGGCACTGTGGTCTGATATGCAATCCCTGGCTCTTGCTTCCCCTTGGGTAGTCCTTGGTGACCTTAATGCTATTAGGTCTCCATCTGAGAAAGTGGGAGGTGTTAAGCACTGGCTCCCTTGGATGGATGACCTTAATGTATGTCTTCAATCTGTAGAACTGGTCGACCTTAGGTACTCTGGCTGCCAATTCACTTGGTCCAACAAGCAAGTTGGGGATTCCCATGTTAGCTCCAAATTGGATAGAGTCCTAGTCAATGAGAGTTGGATTAAAACTCTCTGCTGGTCCAATGCCCATTTCTTCAATCCTGGAGCCTCTGATCACTCTCCAGCATTTGTGTCTCTGGCCCCTACTTTTTTTTTTGGTAAATCAGCTTGAAATAAAAAGGGGGGGGGGGGGGGGCTAACCGAATATACAGCCTACAAGGGGCATACCCCAGGAGGAAAGAAAGGAAAAGAAAAGGAAAAAATATAAAACAAGAGATCGCCTACGCCAAACGGCTACATAGGACTAGAAGTAAATAGAACGTCTGTTTCGTACCCATCTAAAAGAGGGATACGAAACAGAACACATAATGCTACTGAACTAGTAAATTTCATGCTAATAAATTACATGCTATTCATTCAAAACACTTGGACAACAGCTAATAGAACTGCTGCACTTGATAATTGGACCTCATCAGGGCTGGTCTTGAACAGGTTTAGAACAGGTTCAGAACACCAGTTCTGTTGTTCTGAACTTGGACATGAACAACAGAACTGCTATTAGAACTACACAGCAGCTGCTGCACTTGATCATCAGGACACTTGGAAGGAATGGTGAACCACTTACAAAAGGGGAACAACAATAGTAGCTCCAAAAACAGAACTGATAGCACTAGACTTGAACTTGGAATTCTGAACATGCCTATACAAAAGAAGTGTTCCCCTTGACTTGCTTCAGAACTGATGGCTTCAACAATAGCTTCAGAATGCAATCCATCAGGTTCTAATTCTGCTAGCTCTCATGTAGCACAAAGCGGTTCATAACAGCTCATTACAGGGGTAGCTCCCTTAGGTGGCAAACACAGGTATCCATGACAATCAACATCATGCACAGGAAACTGAACAAGGCTGACTATACAAGACTGAAAACATATACAAAACTATACAGAGGACGTCCCCCTCTGTGAAGGGAGATCCCATTGACAGCCCCCGATGGTTAGGCATAACTGAAAACAAAACCTGCTACAGCTCAGAACATAACTGAAAACAGAACAGCCAAAACAGGTTCAGAACATTTTAAGGAACTGAGGATAGAGTGCAGTTGTGACCTTAGCTGAGGATAGGAACTGAACATTCTACATTACAACTTCTGACCTTTAAACAAACTTCATTACAATCAGAACAATAGAGTGCAGTAGTGTTTATGAAGTGTCCCCAATGTGTTCATGAACCATTTCTAGACTAACTGAATGGCAACTGCTGCCATCAGTCCAGAAGTAACAACTGAAAAAACAGATGCATCCCAAAAGGTGCCCTCTAACAAAAGGTAACTCCAAGCAAAACAGAAACAGTCTGAACTTGAACATATACTTCTGAAAACAGTCTGAAAACAGATGCATCCCAAATACTGAAAACAGTCTGAACTTGAACATAAACTTCTGAACCTGCTACAACAAAATCAGAACCGAATAGGTTCAGAACCGTCCAAACAGGTTCAGAACAATGCAGAGGAATTCCCCCTCTGCGAAGGGAGATCCCACGACAGCCCCTAATGGTTAGGCAATGAAAACAGGAAGCATTGGACTAAAACTGTTACTTAATTTACTGAACCAACAGTAAACTAAATCAGGTGCAGCAAGTCAGGCTGCTCTTGACAGTACAAATCTTAACAGTCCGCACTACAACTAGGACAGATTCGCTTACTTGCTATTCCCCTCAGATACAGCAGAATTTGAATCATGTAGCACCAACAAAGATTAAGGTAACTCCCTGAATAATAGAAGTAAATATATCTTGACTGCACTAGTCTATGCTCTGCTGACTCATGTAAAGACCATTGAGCATAGCCCCTGGTGCTTCATTTCTGGCTACAGGCCCCTTTGAATGTGGATCCAGTCTACTAGTTGGTGCCTCTTGTTGAAGCATGTTGATCTCATTAAGATCAAGGAGGAGCATGAAGCTGTATCCCCCTTGACCAATGACCTGCAAATGTGATAGGATGTTAGTATCATAAAACCAAGGGAAGACCCATAATATGTTAGTGCTTGAAGTACACCACTAAACAATGTTTCATTGGATTTTTAATTGTCTAGAAAGAGGACCACTAGGTAAGTTAGCCAAGGGCAAAAGCCTAGACCTTATATCATTGGAGATTTTATGAGCAATTACAATGGGGGAGCAGGAAGAGTTCTGGAACTTTCTGTGGTTCCTTTCCATCCAGATATGATGAACATATATAGTGAAAGCCAGCTTTGCAATGGTGTTGGCCAAAGACTTACCTCTCAAACTAGAGAGGCAATCCACCCAAGTCTGCCAGTTCTGATGTCCTTGCAAGTGGGGGACTTTGGGAGACAAGATACCCCTGACTTGGGTAGCCATAGGGCACTCAAAAAATAGATGGGCATGGTTTTCTATGTCAGGGCACAATATACATTGGGAGGTGGATTTGAGCCCAAACAGGACAAGCCTATCCTCAGTGTTTAATCTTTGAAGAAGGGCCATCCAAGTAATTAGACTACACCTCGGTATATGGCCTGGAAACCATACAACCTTATGCCATGTAACAATGGGAAAGTGAGTTCTAAGGTTGTCCCATAGGGATGAGATGGAGAACTCCCCTAACTTAGTTAGTGCCCAAATGCATTTATCCTTAGTAGCTGTATTGACAGTAATTGTATGCAAACCAGTTCTTATTTCATTAAGTTCAAGGGTTTGGGTGACAGGGAAGGCCCACTGGTTGTTATGGATTATTTGTTGAACAGTGGCATCCCTTACTATTCCAGAATCATAGATAATTCTAGGATCAAATCTTGGGAGTAGTGGTCCTAGGGGATGCCAGTTGTCGTACCATAATGAGGTAGACATTCCATCCCCTAACTTGTACAGAATGTGTGGCTGAACAAGGGGTCTCAAGGATAGGATTTTCCTCCACACCCAGGAAGGTTCACTCTGGCCCCTACTTCCACCCCTAGATGTAGGCCTTTCAGATTTTTTAACTTCCTGGCTGATCACCCCAATTTTATGAACATTGTGCAGCAAGTGTGGAGGAGAGTTATCATTGGTAACCCTTTTTTTGGGTAAAATAGCTTGAAATTAAAAAAGAGGATAACCGGATGTACAGCCTACAAGGGGCATACCCCAGGAGGAAAGAAAGAGAAAATCAAAGATAGAAAAGATTGTCCTAAGCCAAGCGGCTACATTGACTAAGTAATGAGATCCACATGTTTCAATGCCATCTAAGAGATGGGAGAAAAACACATGCCAAAATAAGGGGTTACAAAAGTTGAGTCTAGGCATTCTAAGTTGAGTCAGGCATTCAATGCCATTCTTTACATTCTTTACTTTCACAAATTCAGAACCTATCTTAGCCATTCAGAACAGCAGCAGCAGGACCTGCTCCTAACGCAGCAGCTGCAACAGCTTCAGAATGTCCAATATGTTGTATCAGATCAGCCATATCAGAATGTCCAAAACAGCAGCCACAATAATGTTGTATCATTTCAAAACAGCAGCCACTGGGCATGGTGTTGGTTTACAGAAATTCAGAAAGGCAGCAACTGAATCAGAACAGCAGCAGCAGCTGACCTTTTACAGCTCAATCGAACTTTACAGAACTGCTATTTACAAAATAGCTTTACAAAAACTTTTTGCAGAGGACGTCCCCCTCTGCGAAGGGAGATCCCAACGACATCCCCTGTTGGTTAGGCACACAAACTGAACTGGACTGTTACAACTGAACTGGACTGCTACAAAGTCTACTACTAATGATGGCACCAGATTTTATAACAGCATCAGATTTCATAACAGACAGCACATATGATCTTGGTAGTTGATAACAGTCAGCACTTCTGAACTTGTCCATCAACTTCTGAATCTGCTACAACAGTCAGAATCTGGGCAGAAAATTATAACAAGACAGATGTGGCATAACTAGCATAACCAGCTACAACTTTATAGCAGTAGCATAACTAGCATAACCGGCTACAACTTCTGAAGTTGATAGACAAGTTGGACACTCAGCTGGACTGTCATGAGTGATAGTCCAATATTCCCACATGATGCAGAACTGATGCAGAACTGATACAACAATACAAGGCATTTGCTGCACCAATATTCCCACATGACAACATTCCAACATTCAGAACTAATGCAAAACATGACAACTGATGCAGAAATGCAAAAATGCAGAGGACGTCCCCCTCCGCGAAGGGAGATCCCAATGACAGCCCCAATTGGTTAGGCCAATATTAGAAATGAAAAAAAAAAAAACCACTGAACAAGATTCATTACAACTGAATCAACAACAAACCACTACTGGGCAGCAACTACATGAGCTACTGAGGCATGTGTAGAATGTGGAATGTGCAGTAACAGAAAAACAACTGGTGATAAAGCCCTTAACAGTCAGAATGCAGACTCAAAATTGACAAGAATTAAGATAACTACATGCTAGAGTAGAAGTAATAGCAGCTTTGGTAGTTCTTGCTGAACATGAAGGCTGCACCCCCTTAACCAATGTCTGACTACAGCCCCCTTTGAATGTGGATCTAGCCTTCTACTTGGTGCCTCTTGTTGAAGCATGTTGATCTGCTCTCCCCTGCTTCTGTGACTGTCACTGTGACCATCGATCTCATTAAGATCAAGGAGGAGCATGTATCCCCCTTGACCAATGACTGATGCAGGACTGATCTGATGGAGCTTTTGAACTTCTGAACTTCTGAAACTTCCAAAGAACTTGGACTGCTCTGACAGCAGCTAAACCAGAATTCATGGCATCTGGCATCAGATTCACACAGTCAATATCAAAATCAAAACAATACAGAGGACGTCCCCCTCTGTGAAGGGAGATCCCATTGACAGCCCCCGATGGTTAGGCATAACTGAATACAGAATCTGCTACGTCTATCAACTTCTGAACCTACTACAACACTAGCGGTTCAGAACATTAGAACAACATCATAACAGTAGGTTCAGAACATCACTAAAGCTACTACAGATTGGCACCACAGATTGGTACGTAACTGAAAACAGAAGTGTCCCCAAAGTGTCCATGATCCAATACTAGACTAACTGAATGGCAACTGCTAGAACATGAGTGATAGTCCAATACACTCCAATTACAGCATGCCTATCCAACTGGACACTCAACTGGACTGTCATGAGTGGTAGTCCAATATTCCCACATGATGCAGAACTGATGCAGAACATGACAACTGATGCAGAACATGACAAAAATGCAAAAATGCAGAGGACGTCCCCCTCCGCGAAGGGAGATCCCTCATTGGTAACCCCATGTTTTGTGTCTGTGAAAAGTTGAAGATTCTGCAAAAGGATCTAAAACAGTTAAACACCAATGAGTTTAGCGACTTATCATCTAGAGTTGCTTCTTCCAAGCAACACCTAGATGATATTCAGAGTGCTCTGGGAGCAAACCCTAGTGATGTGGCAAATCAAGCTACTGAAAAAGTATTGTGTAAGCAATACCTTACTCTTGCAAGAGCTGAGGAGAGCTTTGCAAAACAAAAGTCTAGAGTTCAATGGTTAAAGTTGGGAGACCAATGTACCTCATTCTTTTTCAAATCAATTAGTAACTCTAGAAATAGAAATAGGATTACTAGCTTGGTTTTGGATGATGGCTCTGTCACACAAGATATTGAATTGGTAAAATCTTCTTTTATCAATTACTACTCTAAGCTACTTGGTTCCCCCCATCAAAGCAGCTATGCTGGTGCATCTAGAGTCCAACAGCTCATCACTGAAACTGTCTGACTCTCAGAGAATGGATATGGTTATGGATGTATCTGACAAAGAAATTAAGGACACCTTTTGGTCTCTTAATCCACAAAAAGCCCCTGGGCCTGATGGGTATAGTGCTTCATTCTTTCATAAGGCATGGCCTGTGATTGGCCATGAGGTCACCTCTGCTATCAAATCATTTTTTAGGTCTGGCCAACTGCTAAAGAAAGCCAATGCAACATTGGTTGCTCTTGTGCCTAAAGTTCCTAATCCTTCAAAAGTGGGGGACTATAGGCCAATATCATGTTGCAATCTCATCTACAAGTGTATTGCCAAGATCCTGACTAATAGGATTAAACCTACTCTTCCTCACCTGATTGATCCTGCACAATCTGGCTTTGTGCAGGGTAAGAGGATTGCAGATAACATCTTCCTCACACAGGAATTGATGAGGGGATATCACAAGCAATCCACATCTCCCAGGTGTGCTATGAAAGTAGACATAATGAAGGCCTATGATAATGTTAGGTGGGATTTCCTCTGGGATGTCCTTACTTCTATGAATTTTCACCCACAGATGATTAGGTGGTTAAAGGCCTGTGTAACCACTGCCAACTATTCCCTTAGCTTCAATGGGGAAGCCATTGGGTACATTCCTGGGCAAAAGGGTTTGAGGCAGGGTGACCCACTTTCCTCATACTTACTTGTTATAGTCATGGAGGTCCTTACTTGTATTCTAAAGGAGAAAACCCTATTGCCTGATTTCAATTTCCACTGGAAATGTGGGTCCACAAAACTGGTGAATCTGTGTTTTGCAGATGATCTCATGATTTTTTGCAAGGGAGAGGTAAGCTCTGTATCACATGTCCAATCCTCTTTAGAAGAGTTTGAGTCATTATCTGGGCTCTCCTCTAGTCCAAGCAAGAGTAATATCTTCTTCTCAGGTGTCAACTCATCCACCAAAGCATCAATCATTCAAATTCTTGGTTTTCAGGAGGGATCTTTTTTTTTTGGGTAATGCCCTAGGGCGTTTAGCTTGAAAATAAAAGGGGTTAACCGAATATACAGCCTACAAGGGGCATACCCCAGGTAAGACAAAACAAAAAGGAAATGAAAATTATAAAGGCGCCAAGTGGCTACATGGGTTGCCCGTGTCCTTGCCCCCGCCGAACAAACTATCCCAAGGAATAGAAAGTTCAACGGGGAACCTGGACACGGCGTACAATCAGAGGCCCTCGAAGTCCTCGCAATACATACATTGGTTGTGTGCAGTAGCAGAAAACTATCAAGACCATGGTCTGACATACTACATCAGAATAAACAACAGCTACTACACTTAGCATTCAATACAGTAGCAGAAAATAGAGCAATAAGCTATAAACTGCATGACTGCCCGAGCAAAAAAATGCCCAAGCTGCTGGGCTGACCTAGCGGGGCTGCTAGGCTGTAGGACCGGCTCCTAGGCCGGGCTGATGAGGCTCGCAGGGCCAAAAATCCCTGCTGACTGCCGTGGTGGTTGCTGTTAGCCCGGGCTGGCTGTTTTGCCCGGGCTGGATGAAAGGGTTATGGCCGCCCGAAGCTGGCTGCTTGCCCGAGCTGGAACTGGGTAATTTGTACGCTGGGCCTCTTGGCCATGTGATGACTGCCCGCCCGAGCTAGCCGCTTGGCCGAGTGGCTGCCTGCCCCGCCCGGACTAGCAGCTTGGCCCGCGTAGGGATGTGGTGACTTGGCTGAAAGTCAACGACTGTGAAGCCTCCGCCTGGCCTGGCTGGCCCAGACGGCTTGAAGCGCCGCCTGCTCCACGGCGGCTGAGCCACTACTGTGAGCCACGACGACGGGCTGACTTGGGATTGATAGCCCACCGGAGGCGGGGTTGGGGCTGGAGATGCTGGCCGACGGCTGGTGGGCCACGGGTATTGAGCCACGGGTGTTAGCCACGGCTGTTGAGCCATGGCTGGGGATCTGAACATTAGAACTCCTTGGTGAGTCAGCCCTACTGCTGTGCCACTGTTCGAACACATATTGAACAGCAGGGTCATCTTCTCCGGCGAGGACTGTTAGAGCAGAACCGAACCCATAGAATCTCGACCCATGAAGCTCAAAGCTACGGCCAGGCTGACCCTCTGTAGCCCCTTCGGTCCGGTGAGGATGAGAGGTGGATATTTGGCCGGACCACGAGAAGGACGGCTTGAGATTAGATTTGGACGGCGCGGATCCCAAAGGGTACCCCGTGCCTCCGCTGTAATACCCGGATATTTGGGCGGTGGAGGAGATCCTCTATAGCGATAGAGGTTCCCTTGCCCGAGGTCTGCTGCTGCTGCTACCGTCGATCGGAAGCCGGAGGGGTGCGGCTGGGCCAGGTGTGGCTGGGCCAGCGTGGGAGGCCGAAAATGGCTTTGGTCGGGCTGGAGGGAGGCGTTGGAGGAGAACTAACCCTAAGGAGGGACGTTCCCTTGCCATCCCCATGCCGGATCTGGGGTTAAACGGAGCTGGGATGGCCGGCGGCCGGAGGGTTAGGGCTGGATGGAGCTTTCTCTCTCTAGGTTAGAGAGAGAAGCTCCCCAGCTAACACAGAAGAGTTGTACGTATTACTCATTTCAGGAGGGATCTTTGCCTGTTAGGTATCTAGGTGTGCCTCTTTTGTCCACTAAACTCAAGCACTCTGATTGTAAGATCATGGTGGATAAAATCACTGCAAAAACAAAAACATGGACCCATAGATACCTCTCCTATGCTGGGAGAATTCAGTTAATCAAGTCCATTTTGTTCTTTATGCAGACATACTGGTCCTCTCTCTTCATCCTCCCTAAGAAAGTCATTAAGGAGGTGGAAGCCATTTTTTGAGCCTTCTTTTGGACCGGACCTGACCTCAAAACGGCTGGAGCCAAAATCTCTTGGGAGCATCTTTGCTCCCCTGTTAAGGAAGGGGGTCTTGGTTTTAAATCATTGGAAATTTGGAACAAAGCTGCTGTTGCTAAGCACATTTGGTTCCTTGTTTCTGGAGGAGAACAGTTCATGTGGTGTCAATGGATTAAATCCTATTTACTCAGAGGCGGAAACTTTTGGAGTGTCAAAACCCCTAGTGATCCATCTTGGGTATGGAGGAAAATTCTATCTTTAAGACCTCTTGTCCAACCTTTTATTACATACAAGCTGGGTGATGGAATGTCTACCTCTTTATGGTATGACAATTGGCATCCCTTAGGCCCCTTGCTCCTTAGGTTTGGCCAGAGGGTTGTATATGACTCTGGGCTCACTAAGGATGCCTCTGTTCAAGATATAACTCACCACAACCGTTGGTCTTTCCCTGTCACTCAAACTCTTGAGCTCAATGAGATTAGAGCCTTTTTTTTTGTTTGGGTAAAATAGCTTGAAATAGAAAAAGGAATAACCGGATATACAGCCTACAAGGGGCATACCCCAGGAGGAAAAAGAAAAAAAAAGAAAAACAACAAAAGTAAGAAAATTGACAACGCCAAACGGCTATATGGCTAAATGGACTATTGAGAGCAACAAAATAGACTACATCTATGTAAGGCACTAAGAAGTGCAGTCCTGGAGAGTTAATGCATTACACTTGAAAAAACTAACTTGCTGTACAAGCAACTCACTGCAGCAACAAAACTGCAGTGCTTCTACAGAACTGAGCTACAGAACTTCTACAGAACTTCCTCTGATGCAGCTTCAGAACTGCTCTGCTTCCATCTCTAAACAGTTGCTGCCAAACACAGCAGCAGCCAACAGCAGCAGATCAGAGCTTCAGCTGATTATAAACTTCAGAACCTCCAAACAAGTGAGTGTGCCACCAGCAGCAGCCACATAACAGTCAAATACAGCAGCAACATCAGATCAATTCAGAGCTACAGCTGCAGCTTGCTGAGCCTTGGGCAGGCTTCAAAACTGTTGCTATCACAGAACAGCAACAGCAGTCCATAACACAAAACAAAACAATATGCAGAGGACGTCCCCCTCTGCGAAGGGAGATCCCAATGACAGCCCCTATTGGTTAGGCGACTATTAGAAATGAACATCCACTAAATAAACTTCTTACAACTTCTGAATATACAGCAGTCAACAGCAGTCGACAACTAGCCCATGCTTTTGCATAACAAGAAACTGTTAGAGAGAGATTTTCTGAACACTGATAATCAAGAACACAAATGAATCATCCATCTAAATTTACGGCACGACTAGATGGAAAGTTAAATGAACCAGAATAATATGTCCAATAGGAGAACAAGTTAACTGAAAGTAGATGGTCATCTCTAGGGACATATCAGAGCAGTTGACTGCAACAGAGAACAACAGAGCAGCTAGCCTATTGTACTGCTAGGCTAGCTAACAACTAAACTAATGAACTATAATGGCAGCAGCAGTACTGAACCATAACAGATTACAGTACTGATCTACAACTTCTGATTCGCTCAATAGCTACAATACACACAAAATGCAGAGGACGTCCCCCTCTGCGAAGGGAGATCCCAATGACAGCCCCTATTGGTTAGGCAATGGGACATGCAGAAAAGGACATGCAGAAACTGGGCACATGCAGATCAGATCAGAGACTGGGCACATGCAGATCAGAAAAGGATAGCTATTCTCTATGCACTAGCAACAGCAGCACATGCAGATCCAAGACAGAGCTATCACATGATTCCAAAACAGAACTATCAGCTTACTAAAATCACAATCAGCCTTAGCCATGAGTCTTAGCATACATTTACACTATTATGGAAAAATGTGCTAACAGGTACCTTAGCTACATCAGATTAAAGTTCAGAACACTAGATTCTATCACACAGAATATCACACTTCCCTTGGTAGCACACATCAGAAAACAGCTTGTGGATAGCCATATCAGAAACCAGGAACTGGATAGCTATAACTGGACAGCCAAGTCATAAACAGACAGCTAGAAGTTGGACTGCCCATCAGTCAAGTGGACTGAAATGGACATCAACTAGGTAGCACAAAATGTGCACTTCCCTTGGCAGCACAAAATGTGGACTATGCCAACAGCACAAAATCACACCTCATCTGTAATTGCATGGGAGTTGCTCCTCACAAAAGATTAAGATATATACCTGCTACATAGAAGTAATAGCAGTAGCAGCACATCAGTTCTTGACCAACACCTTCAGAAATTTTTGGCAGTTGAACTGCTGAACCCTTCTGAAACTCCCTTGGGAAAAGGGAGCTCAATGTGGATACTCATTTGGACTCCAACTTCTTTGAATGGAGGTTCAAGGGGTCAAAGCTTTGAAGCTGAACCCCTTGAATCTGGACCTGTAAATGAAATGATATGAGTAGGGTTTTGTCCCAATATAACAAATCTATTTAGTTCAAGCATGAATATTCCACAAAGATAGTAAATGAGAGGGTCCTTTAACAGACAAAGACAACAATCTGCATCGAACCTCATGTGAAATTTTGTTAGCAACCACTCCCGGGGGGCTACTAAGATTCTGGAACTTTCTACGATTCCTCTCGAGCCACAATTGGTGCACATAGACTGTAAATACTAACTTGGCAACTGTGACAGCCATGGATTTACCTTTTAAATTGGACAATTTACTTACCCACTGCTGCCAAGAAGACAACCCTACTATAGAAGGGCATTGAGAGGAAAGAACACCCCTAATCTGTGTAGCTATGGGGCACTCAAAAAATAGGTGATCATGGGATTCTACACCTGTACAGAAACTACAAATGGATGTGGATTTTATGCCAAACAGAACAAGTCTATCCTCAGTAGATAATCTATTCTGAATGGCCAACCAAGTTATCACACTACACTTTGGGATGTGCCCTGAAAACCAAACCACTGTAGTCCAGGAGATAATTGGGAAATGAGGCCTCAAATGCTCCCAAAGAGAGGATATAGTAAATTTCTCAGAGGTAGTGAGAGTCCAAATGCATCTATCTTCTATGGCAGCACTAATTAGGACAGATTGTAGTTCAGCTCTCACTTCATTAAGATCAGGAGACTGAGTCATAGGTAAGGCCCACTGATTATCCCTAATAATTGCCTGCACAGTGACATCCTTTGTAAGCCCAGAATCATAGGCAATCCTAGGACCAAATCTTGGTAAGAGGGGCCCAAGGGGGTGCCAATTGTCATACCACAGAGAGGTTAGTTGGCCATTCCCAATTTTGTATTTAATGTGAGGCTGAACATATGGTCTAAGGTTGAGGATTTTCCTCCAAACCCAAGATGGGTCACTTGGAACTTTAACACTCCAGAGACTCCTGCCCTTAAGTAAATAAGATTTGACCCATTGGCACCACATAGATTGTTCCCCCCCAGAGATAAGGAACCAAATGTGTTTGGCCACGGCAGCCTTATTCCAGATCTCCATAGACTTAAAGCCTAATCCACCTTCCTTGACAGGGGAGCAAAGGTGTTCCCATGATACTTTGGCACCAGACCTCCTAAGGTCAGGACCAGTCCAGAAGAAGCCTCGAAGGATTGATTCAACTTCCTTTATTACCTTTTTAGGGATAATAAAGAGAGATGACCAATAAGTTTGCATAGAAAAGAGGATTGACTTGATCAATTGTATTCTACCAGCATAAGACAGAAATTTAAGGGTCCATGATTTTGTTTTGGCAACTATCCTATCCACCATGACTTTACAGTCTGTGTGTTTGAGTTTGGTAGATAGAAGTGGTACACCTAAGTATCTTACAGTAAAGACCCTTCCTGAAAGCCCAATATATTGAGAATGGAGGTTTTGGTGGTAGAGTTGACACCAGAGAAGAATATGTTACTTTTGGTAGGACTGGGAGAGAGGCCAGACAGGGCCTCAAACTCAATTAAGGATTGCTTAATATGACTGACAGAGTTAACTTCACCTTTGCAGAAAATCATAAGATCGTTTGCAAAGCAGAGGTTGACAAGTTTGCTGGAGCTACATTTCCAATGGAACTTAAAGTCAGGTAGAAGAGACTTCTCCTTTAGGATGCAAGTCAAAACCTGATTTGCATAAGGTTGCTTTCAATTCCACTGTCCAGGATTCATGCACGTGGGCTCTCAATACTTCAAGGAAATTCACTATCTCATCCCTTTGGGACAAACTTAGAACTCACTTTCCCATAGCTGCATGGCATAAAGTTGTTTGGTTCCCTGGTCATATTCCAAGATGCAGCCTTATTACTTGGATGGCCCTATGGAATAGGTTAAACACTGAGGATAGGCTTGTTCAGTTTGGTATCAAGTCCTCATCCCACTGCACATTTTGCACAGCTGTAGAGAACCATGGCTATCTCTTCTTTGAATGCCCCCTGGCTTCCCAAATCAGGAATATCCTATCCTCTAAGACACCCTTCATGAGTGGACATCAGGGTTGGCAGCCTTGGGTGGAGTGCCTCTCTAACCTGAGAGGTAAGTCTCTGGCCATCACCATAGCAAAATTGGCATTCACAGTGTATGTCCATCATATTTGGCTTGAAAGGAACTATAGAAAGTTCCAGAACTCTTGCTGCCCCCCCACTGAAGTTGCTTATAAAATCTCCAATGATATCAGGAATAGACTTTTGTCCATTACTAATTTCCCTAGTGGTTTAAATGCTGGTCAACTAAAAGTGCAATGCAACATTGTTTAGTGTTAGTCATGGTACCATACTATTGTATCATTTCAATCACCTCTTCCAAATTTCATGCTGCTTTGCAGAGTTGAGGAACTCAGCATTCATGTGTTGGTGTGGCTCACTGTTTTCAGGACAAGTGCTACCCATTGGGGAAAGCCTTGTTTGGTGTGGCTCACTGTATTCAACATTCAGGACAAGTACTAGCAACAGCTATGGAACTCCTATTTAATACTAGTATTCAGGTAGTTAACTTACCCCTTGTTGAAACGGAAAAGTATTGACAATGGGTTAGGCGATTTGGGTACTGTTCATCATGGGGGACGGTTCAATCTCCATGGGAGATGGACTTGGAATCAAAGCTATTGATTCCAATGAACTACGAAGAAAGATCCGTGGTCCAAATCCCACTAACCAGAATCTCGGCAACCCCAAATCCATTTCACTCGCGTCCACGGTTCGTGATGTTGCTGTGACTCCACCCCAAATCCTGCCCACGAATTTTGATCCCAAACTGAACTACTCCTCTGAGTTCCCACTCATTCCGCAGTCCTCAGAGCACTCACAATCCCTCCAAACACATCCGAATCAGTCAGAAATGCAAGCCCTAAAGATGACCGTTTCAGGAGACCCCAAAATCGAAGCTACTGTTCGAGGCACTGTTCATTCGACATCTCCAGTCGAGTTTGGGGAGGACAACCCTAACTCGATCAACAAATCTAGGGCTCAAAGTCCCAGGTACAACCAGTCGAGACAAGCTCATCAGCTACAACAGGCGCCTCGGAAGGAAGGTTTGCGTTCGGATTCCGAAGCTCGAATGCTTGAAATCGTGGGTCATCTGGAGGATGAGCTCAACACTTCGGAAGATCCATTCATTCTGGATGTAGTTACGGCCAAGTTACAAAGCATACAGCAGTCATGGAGACAAGCTGAGAAGCAAGCTCCTCCAAACAAGAAGTCCAGTCCGTCTAGGAAGATTCAACAGGCGCTCTTTGAGGAGGGTCTGAAATTGGAAGCGGAGG
Organism: Rhododendron griersonianum; assembly: GCA_018127125.1. NCBI lineage: Eukaryota > Viridiplantae > Streptophyta > Magnoliopsida > Ericales > Ericaceae > Rhododendron > Rhododendron griersonianum. Next base: position 15,914,190 of record CM030799.1, on the reverse strand, counting down.
AACGGGCTCGCAAACAACAGTACGAGGTACTGAATCCTGGAGTGGGAGTGACTCTTGTCCACGGGAGTACCTCTCAGACTCACCGTAGTCCTACAGAGGTACAGAGCGTTCCTGTCCAACAACGAGGCGACCCTCTTCAACAGCGGCAGCGTAATCAGGTATCATCAGTTCCTGCACCTAAAACCCTTATAAATCCTAGAGGAATCCCATACCTGGAGGGGGATCCCAATATGGGATATGATGAAGTTGATACCAAACCTAGGCGGCCATGGACTTCCATGGGTCAGCCAAATGGTAATCGAGTCCCCAATAAACCCCGACAGGCTCTGAATGGCCCCAAACCCAAACCTAAAAACTGGGCAGCCTTACTACAATCGCAAAGTCCCTCTGTTGATGTAAAACTAGATTTTCATCCTGACTTATTTCGAGGGAAGGAAGCTCAGGTGGAAATTGATGTTGAGCTTACTGACATTGGAATGTGGAACAAGTATTTAGTAGGTCATTTCCTAGATGGCAAAATGGCCTACCCTTTGGTTCTCTCTACTGCCAGGAATCAATGGAAAGAATTGTTTGTGGCTGTTAAACCGGATGTTGCAGGGTGTTACCTTTTCGAATTTAGAGATGAACAGGCTAAGCAACTTGTCTTGGATGGGGGCCCCTATTTCTTTTCCCAAAGATATCTTGTCCTCAAAGACTGGCATACAATGATGCAACCAGTCAAAGAACAACCTTCTCATATTCCGGTCTGGGTGAGGCTACATAACCTACCCTTGGAATTATGGAACCAGGAGTGTCTAAGTAGGGTGGCAAGTACCATTGGCAGACCACTATATGTGGACCAGGCCACTGCCAAAACTTCTAGACAACCTGGTCTTCTCCAAACTAAGTCAACCAGTGCTAGGGTATGCATTGAAATTAGGGCTGAGCATGACCTTCCCGAAGATGTGAGAATTACTGTAGAGGACAATTCAGTAGTGATTCCTATTGAATATCAGGTGTTACCCTCTTCGTGCAAGGAATGCAAGGTTTTTGGCCATTCTACTGCCCAATGTTCTAAGGCACCGTCCTCAACCTCTAACCTCAATGGAAAGCAAGAGGCTGACACAAATTTGAATGCTACATCAACCAACTCAAACAACCCTACCAACCCTACTGTTCCTCTAGTTGTGACTCCTGTGTCAGAGATAGAAGCAGCCAGCCTTTCCAATGACAAACCTGTTGAGCCACTGGATTCCTCTAGAGATAACCCTTCCTTACCTCAAAATCAGCTTCTCAACAGCCCAGTTGTACTCTCGGATGAGTCAGATTCGGAAGATGAGTTGTTAGGAGTCCTTGAAGGAGTGGTCAGAAGCTGCCATGAAGTGGGAGGCATGGGCAGCAGTTCAGATCCCCTCCTCTTAGTTGTACCAAAGGGTGAAGTAGTAAACCCAGCACTCTCTCATAAACCACCAGATCCCCAAGGTTCAGAAGTACGGGATAATGCCTCAAAAGAAGATCTCAAGGAGAACTTTCAGAAGGTTATATCCAGATCAACTCAAAGGAAAATGAAGAAGCTTGCAAGGGAACAGCTTCTGAGATCACAATCCAGAAGAAGAACATAGCTCAATCGTATCCTTTTTGTCAGGGCAGTACGCTTTATATTTCTACTTTCTGCCATTTTTATTATTAGTTCTGCTTGAATAGTTGTTTTATGTCTATACACCCGCTTAACTTTGGATTTTGGAACATCAGGGGTCTCAATGACTCAATCAAACAAAAAGAGGTTAAGTGTTTTGTAAATAAAAACAAGTTAGCTATTGTGGGATTAATAGAACATAAAATAAAGGAGGATAAAGCATCTAGAGTGATAAAACATGTGTGCTCCCAGTGGAGTTTTGTGAACAATTATCCCCAAGCTCCCTTAGGTAGAATTTTTGTGTGTTGGGATCCTAACGTTGTTCAAATTCAGGTCCTTGAACAATCTGAACAATTTATCCATTGTGAGGTGCAACCTATTTGTGGTGCCCCCCCCTTTTTTGCAACCTTTGTATATGGGGACAATAATTATCTGAATAGACAAGCTTTGTGGGCTAGTCTTCATCGCCTGAGCACCTCTTCCCCCTGGATAGTGCTCGGAGACTTTAATATCATTAGGTTTCCTAGGGAGAAGGTTGGGGGAACTACTTCTTGGCCTCCATATATGGATGACTTTAATAGTTGTTTGTATATGTTGGGGCTCGATGATCTTCGGTACACTGGTTGCTTTCTCACCTGGGCCAACAAACAGGACCCTTCACATTTTATTAGTTCAAAATTGGATCGAGTTTTAGTTAATGAAGATTGGATGAAGGTCTATAATTGTTCTTATGCTCATTTCCCTCCTCCTGGGATCTCTGATCACTCTCCGGCCATTACATATGTTCTTCCTGTCCTAGGAGATCCAATAAACCTTTTAAATTTTTTAACTTCCTAGCAGACCACCCTCATTTTCTGGCTGTAGTTCAGAGAGTCTGGAGGAGGGTGATTATTGGGAATCCAATGTATTGTGTCTGTGAGAAGCTCAAGTTGTTGCAAGGTGAATTTAAGCAAATCAATACTAGAGACTTTAGTGATATCTCTGCTAGAGTTGTTGATTTCAGGCAACAACTTGACACCTTGCAACAAGCCCTGAGTTCTCATAACCCTAACCCTTCCTTGATTAGCCAGGAAAGAGTTGTCTATAAACAACTCCTCATATTGCTTAAGGCTGAGGAAAGTCTTGCTAAGCAAAAGTCCCGAATTCAGTGGCTAAAGTTGGGTGATCAGTGTACTTCATATTTTTTCAAGTCAGTGACTAATTCAAGGAATAGAAATAAAATAACCAGTCTGGTCTTAGAGGATGGGTCCATAACACATAACATTGAAGACATTAAGGCAAATTTTGTCAACTTTTACTCTAATTTGCTTGGCTCTGCACATCATGATGCTTACCAAGGTCGTAGTAGAATCCAGCAATTAATAAATACGAGACTAACTGATACTCAAAAGCTGGCAATGATTGTGGAGGTCTCTGACCAAGAGATTAAAGACACATTTTGGTCTCTCAACCCCAACAAAGCCCCTGGTCCGGATGGTTACAATGCTGGCTTTTTCAAAAAGGCTTGGCCGATCATTGGCCATGAGGTCACTGCTGCAGTCAAGACCTTCTTTAGATCTGGTAAACTACTTAGGAAGGCCAACTCTACCATGGTAGCTCTTGTTCCAAAGATCCCTAACCCGTCCAAAGTTGGGGATTTTAGACCTATATCATGTTGTAATACCATTTACAAATGCATTGCTAAAATACTTGCCAAAAGACTCCAGAATGCCCTCCCTGGTTTAATTGATCCTGCTCAATCGGGATTTGTTAAAGGGAGAAGGATTGCTGACAACATTTTCCTCACTCAGGAACTTATGCGAGGGTATCATAAATCATCCTCATCCCCAAGATGTGCAATGAAAGTGGACATTAGGAAGGCCTATGATAATGTAAGGTGGGAATTTCTCTGGGATATCCTGTACTCCATGAATTTCCACCCTACGATGATCAAATGGCTTCAAGCATGTGTTACTACTGCTAACTACACCTTTAACTTAAATGGGGAGACCACTGGTTACATTTTAGGGCAAAAAGGGCTTCGACAAGGTGACCCTTTGTCATCGTACCTCTTTGTCATTGTTATGGAGGTTCTCACCTGTCTACTTAGAGAGAAATCCGTGTTGCCTGACTTTCATTTCCATTGGAGATGTGGGAAGACTAAGATTATCAACCTCTGTTTTGCCGACGACCTTATGATTTTTTGTAAGGGTGAATTGTCTTCCGTCACCCTTATTCAGGAGGCTCTCACTGAGTTCCGAGCTTTGTCTGGCCTCTCTCCTAGCCCCGAGAAAAGTAACATATATTTCTCTGGGGTTAACAATACCACTAGAATTGCCATTATGGAGGTTCTAGGTTTCCAGGAAGGCTCCCTTCCTGTAAGATATTTGGGTGTTCCCCTCCTCTCCACTAAGCTTAAGGCTTCGGATTGTCAACGTTTAGTGGAGAGCATTATTGCTAGGACTAAGACGTGGACCAATAGAGACCTCACCTATGCTGGCAGGGTTCAGCTTATTAAGAATGTGCTCTTCTCCATTCAAACTTATTGGTCTTCCTTGTTTATCCTGCCAAAGAAGGTAATCAAGGAAATTGAGTCAATTCTTAGGGCTTTTCTTTGGTCTGGCCCTGATCTAAAGAAAACGGGGGCGAAAGTCTCTTGGGAGCATCTGTGCTCCCCTAAAGAGGAGGGGGGTCTTGGTTTTAAGTCTTTGCAAATTTGGAACAAGGCTGCCATTGCAAAACATATTTGGTATCTAATCTCTGGGGGTGAACAATCCATGTGGTGTCAATGGGTCAAATCGTACTTAATAAAAGGTAGGAGTTTCTGGCATCTTAAAATACCTAGTGATTGTACGTGGGGGTGGAGAAAGCTTTTGAATATCAGGCCCTTGGTTAAACCACATGTTCTTTGTAGACTAGGTAATGGAAATTCAACATCCCTGTGGAATGATAATTGGCATCCTCTCGGTCCCTTAGTGGACCGATTTGGACCCAGGATTGTATATGACTCTGGCATCTCACGTGATGCCCCTGTATCTCACATAATAGATGGTTCAAATTGGATGTTCCCCATCACCCAAACATTTGAGCTAAACGAGGTCAGAAACACTATGCCACCTCTGGTTCAGTCCAGGTTGAATGAGGCAGATCAAATAAGGTGGACTCTTGCTTCCAATGGGCAATTCACAATCTCCTCCCTATGGGACAAATTGAGAACTCCCTTTCCTAAGGCCTTGTGGCATAAGGTAGTGTGGTTTTCAGCGCATGTACCAAAATGCAGCTTTGTCACATGGCTTGCCATTCAGAATAGGCTAGCCACTGCTGATAGACTCGTGTCATTTGGTCTGAATGTCTCTCCACATTGTGATTTGTGCCAAGGGAGTGAAAGCCACGACCATCTCTTTTTTAATTGCCCTTTCGCTAATCAGGTGTGGGATACCATTCAGGCCAAACTCCATGTTACATGGCCTGCTAGACCTTGGGCAGACTGGGTAACTTTGTTATCAAGTTTTAAGGGCAAAACTCTCAAAAGTGTAATCACTAGATTGGGATTTACAGTAACTGTCTACCATATTTGGATTGAAAGGAATTTGAGGAAATTTCAGAATCAATCATGTGCTTGGGAGATAATTGTTCAAAAAATTTGCAACATGGTGAGAGCAAGGCTTTTATCACTTTCTATCTTCCCTCATTCACAAGCAGCGAGTTGATTGTAAATGAGTGGAACAATATTGTGAGTTAAATTATTTTGATAGATGCTGTCTCTAAGTGATCAGTTGACTGTTTCAGATGCTAATACCTCTACAGGGGATCAGCAACTTCTGCTCAAGGTTACTCAGGAAGGCTGAATTCAATCCACAGCAGTGATTGGCCGTCTATTACTGCTAAGTACTCAGGTAGTTACCTTACCTCGTTTAGGTATCTTGGTATTCCATTGCATTGAGCGTTCCTACCATATTGAGGGCAATCCTTGTGAGATGAGTGCTCTAGCCCCATCCGTCATTGTGAGAGGAGGTAATATTTAGCGGGGGCATTATGTGAGGTTTAGTTGAGGGAGTACATGGTTTCCCTGTTTTGGTATTGTTTGGAGAGTGGGAGTTACTTTAGTTGTTATTACCAGATTTCTGCTATAGTACAGATCATGCTGTATAGATGTCCAGTTCCTCTTTCTGTTTTGGCTGTACTATGATAGGGATTACTTTCTGCGTAACTGCTGTGTCCAGCTCTGAGTCTAGCAGGTTTCAGCTAGTTCAGATGTCCAGTATGTTGCTCTGAGTCTAACTGTTCTGTTCTGCTGGGGTATGCATTTCTGCTGTGTTGCTGCTGTGTTGAGCGAGCTGATCCCAAGCAGGCTGATGTTATGAGATCTTTACTGCTATCTTAGTGACTGATGGTTCAGTAGATAGTTGCTCTCAGTGGTTTCTGCATTTTTTTGTTGCTCTCACTGATGTCTGATGCTTTGAGATGCAGATTCAGTAGTTGGTTGTTATACTGCAATTGCTTCCTTTTATTCGTCCTCTTTTGTTGTTTTGCCTAACCATCTGGGGCTGTCGTGGGATCTCCCTTCGCAGAGGGGGATGTCCTCTGCATTTTGCATTTTGTTTGTATTGTATTGTGTGTGCATGGTTTTGGGAGGTTCAGAAGTTTGGATCCCTGCTGCTCATCTGCCCAGCTAGCAGCTAACACACAACATGTGAAGTTGCTGTCTGCTGCTGCTAACACTTTTGGACAGCAGCAGCCTATTGCTTCTAGTGCCTGCAAGTTGGTTTGTTATGCTTGCAAGTTCACTTGTGGCAGTTACTCAATGCAGGCATATCAGAACTTGGAAACCAGGTGAACTTGGAACAATGCAGCTCTTCAATAATGCACTACACACACTGTGGTTCACTTTCAATTGTGGCAAGCTTCTCTGTGGTACACCAGGCTGTTATAGCTGTTCAAGTCAAGTTATTGCTCCTGTTATACCTACCTTATTGATCCTGTTATTGGTCCTGGAACACCATGTGGCTGCAAGCTATGATTGCAAATCAAGTAGCAGTTGATGATTCTGTCCAAGTTCAAGCCCAGTCCAGTTCTGAACCTGTTCAAGACCTGCATTTTGTCCAAGTTCAGATTTTGTCCAAGTTCAAGCCCAGTCCAGTTCTGATCCTATGGTGTTCCATAGTGTTTTGTCAAGTATTTTAGCAGCATGAAATTTACTAGTTCAGTAGCATTTTGTGTTCTGTTTCGTATCCCTCTTTTAGATGGGTTCGAAACAGACGTTCTATTTACTTCTAGTCCTATGTAGCCGTTTGGCGTAGGCGCACTCCTGTTTTTATTCTTTTCTTTTCTTTTCTTTTCTTTCCTCCTGGGGTATGCCCCTTGTAGGCTGTATATTCGGTTAGCCCCCCCCCCTTTTTTTATTTCAAGCTGATTTACCCAAAAAAAAAAAAACTTACCCCTTGTTGTCTGTTGAGGTGAAATACAGATTGTGAGTGTCTTACTATATTGTGTTTTGACCTTGTGAGTTGTGTGCTAGAGACCCAACATTTCTTGAGAGAGGAGGTAATAATTAGTGGGGGAGTCATGTGAGGTTCAGTGGAGGGAGAGAGTAGTACAGTTTTGTCATTTGTTTTGTGTGATGGCTTGTCAGTCCAGTTTTACTGTATCTGATGCTGTAACTATCTGACCTGCTATCTGAACTGCTGCTGCTGCTATTTACCTAGAATTCAGTAGTTCTGAACCTTACCTGTTTGTATAGAGTTACATGGGAAGGTACCAAGTTACACTATTTTGAAATCTAGTAGTTTTGCTATCTGTCATTGCTACTATTATGCTGTTATCTGTCAAGTTACACTATTCAGTAGTTTTACATGTTACTGCTGCTGCTGCACTGTTTTGGACAGCGGCAGCCTGTTGACTACAAAGTTTGGGCATTTGTGTACTTGTGAAATGTTCCAATACAGGACTGCATTGTACTTCCATTTATGTTTTGTTGCTTGCCTAACCAATAGGGGCTGTCATTGGGATCTCCCTTCGCAGAGGGGGAATTCCTTTGCAATGTGTTACCTGCAATGTTGCCTTTGTGGAGCTTGTCCTACCCATTGGGGGCTGTCCATGGGGAATCAGTAAAAGAAATCAGTTATGTTTCTTTCTTTTGTAAATCAGTGGAAGGATGGCTGCATGTTCTGAGCCTCACTAAGCTGCTGCATGTCTGATCTGTCTACTAAGGTTCAGTTCTGATTGTGCTCAGTTCTGAATGTTCTGAACCTGTTTTGGTTATTGTTTTGTTGCTGCTAGGGATTGTTATACCTGCTGCTGTAACTGATATTAAGGCTCAGTTCTGATTGTGTTCAGTTCTGAATGTTCTGAACCTGTTTTGGTTACTGTTTTGCTGTTGCTAGGGATAGTTATACCTGCTGCTGTAACTGCATTTTGTGTGCTACTACTTGATTTGTGATTTGAGCAGCTACTGCTATACCAGCTACTGCTGCTGCTGTTTTGACTGTTATGCTTCTTCCTACAAGTTGAAAGGAGCAGTTTGTTATGCGTTGGGAGCAGTTTGCAAGTTCACTTGTGAAAGGAACAGTTTGCAAGTTCACTTGTGGGAGCTACTCAAGCACAGAAGTTCAGGGAGATGTGCAAGTTTCAGAATTCCAAGTTCAAGTCTAGTGGGACTTTTCTGTTTTACGAGCTACTATTGTTGGAATGATGGCGTTTTCCCCCTTTTGTAGATGGGTAGGAAACAAATCAGTTGTTGTAGTTTGTTTTGTCTCCATCTAGATTACAATTTATCCAATCCATGTAGCCATTCGGCTTAGATTTCAATTTTCTCAATCTTTTTTTTTCTTTTCTTTTCCTCTTGGGGTATGCCCCTTGTAGGCTGTATATTCGGTTAGCCTCTTTTTTAATTTCAAGCTGATTTACCCAAAAAAAAAAAACATTTGACCTCTTTTTGCTTGATTGGGTCATTAATACCCCGAATGTTCCAAAAACCAATGTTAAGAGATTTTATAGACATAAGAAACAACTTCAAGCAGAACTAATTATGAAAATAGCAAAATGAAAGTACGAGAAACTGTCCTAACAAAAGGATACGGAGGGATTAATTCCTTCCCCTAGATAGGGAGCTTCGAGACTGCTCCCTAGCAAGCTTTTGCCATCGTCATTGCGCTGATCTGGATAGAACCTTTTGAAAGCTTCCCTTTAGATCTTCTTTTGGTGCTTCATCTCTTACCTCTGCACCTCGGGGATCAGGAGGTTTAGGAGTGGGAGTTTGATTCAAATCTGAAACCAGTTCGTTCCTTGGACCAGCTGAGTGGCATGAGTCTGTTTTACCACCCATGACTCCCATTTTAAGCTGCTGCTATGGAACCTCATGAGAGCTGCTGACCACACCTTCTAGAACTTCCAAGAGCTCCTTTTCAGATTCTGACTCACTCCCAGAGGCCACAGAGTTGATAGCTTGCTGCTCCTGCAGTATGGGAGGGCTACTTTTAGAGGAACCTCCTTGAAGCAGTATAGGACCTGCTGTTGGCTGTTCTAGATCAGCTTTTTGCTTGCCATTGCCTGATGGAGAATCAACCTTAACTTCAAATAAGAGATGGGAGGAGGAGTGGATTGCACTCTTTGCACACCGCTCCGTGGAATGTCCAAATACATGACATAGTTTACAAATGGGGGGGAGGACTTGGTATTCAATAGGTACAACCACAGATTCCCTTTCCACCACCACTGTGACCTCATCAGGGAGATCCTGCTCAGCACTAACCTCTATACAAATCCTAGCTGTTGTGGACTTAGTATTAAGAAGCCCAGGTTGTTTGGCAGTCTTGGCCGTAGCCTGATCAACATGTATAGGTCTCCCAATTGTGCTAGCTACTCGGCTCAGGCATTCTTGGTTCCATAGTTCTAATGGTAATTCATGAAACTTAACCCAAGCAGGTACCTTGACAGGTTGCTCCTGTGCCGGTTTCATCATCCTATGCCAATCCTTGAGAACCAGATATTTCTGTGAGAAGAAGTAAGGACCTCCTTCAAGAACAGTCATCTTAGACTGTTCATCCTTAAATTCAAATAGATAAAACCCTGCTACATTTGATTTAACAGCCACAAAAAGATCCCTCCATTGGTTCCGAGCAGTGGCAGCCAGTAAAGGATAAGCCATCTTGCCATCTAAAAAATGACCTACCAAGTATCTATTCCATTTCCCTATGTCAGTCAGTTTTATGTCAATCTCGATCATAGCTTCCTTACCTCTCTGAAGATCAGGAAAATAATCAAGTTTCATATCCAGAGACGGACTCTGAGATTGGAGGAGAGAGGCCCAGTTCTTCGGTTTAGGTTTATACTGACCATTATTCAGTTTGGGATTGATTTGATGATATTGCTGACTATTATTCAAAGGCTTAGAGTGAGGTGCAGGTTCAGTAGTTACACGAGGTACATTTACAGAATTCAGAACAGTAGCTGGCAGGACTTGCTGTGAGGTATAGCGAGGTTGAAGATCCTCAAAACTATACCCCATATCAGGATCCCCTTCCACATAAAGATTTCCCCGAGCATTCATCAAAACCTTTGGATTAGGGTTTGACATTCGTACCTCTGATGGTGTGCGTTGGAACTAGTATGTGTTACCATGGAGGTGAGTCACTCGTGCTCGTGCTTCAGCTTCCTTCTTCAATCCATCCTCGAATAATGCTTGCTGAGTTTTCCGGGCAGCCATGGGGCTACTATGTGATTTAGGGCTAATCGCCCCAGAGCCAGTCGAAGTTGATGGAGGAACCGAGCTCTTCAAGGTGGCGTAAGCTTCTTCCCTCAACCCCTCCTCGAAAAAAACTTGTTGCAATTTGCGTGCTGAACCTATACCCTTGAACGAACTAGGGCTGTGTGCTCCAGATCCATTAGGTGGTGAAGAGTGTACCGAACTGATTATGGTGGATTGAGAAATGAGATCTCCTGAAGAGCTAATCGGAATCCCACTTTTAGGGCTTTCCAAGCGTGAACCTTGTTTCCTTCGTAGCTCAATTGAGTCTAGAGTTTTGAATCCCAGCCCTTCCGCCATTGAGACCTTACCGTCCGCCATGGATCTCCCTGTCTCTCTACGATGAACAGTACCGAAATCGCCCGAATCGCCTAACCCATGTTTTGCTGAGTCTGGTCTAGTTTTGGTACGTTATTGTATCGTATAAGTGCTTTGGTACGTTTTGTTACGGTATCGTACTGTTTTGGCTTTGTATTATACTGTATGGGCTTTATGGTACGGTATTGTATCGTATTTGTGCTTTGGTATGTTTTGGTTTGATATCGTACTGTTTTGGTGTGGAAAGGTAACTTATGTTTTGGTGTGGTAAGGTACCTCACCAAATCACCCAAACCGTTTGGGTGTGATATGGAACCGTGTGGGTGTTTTGGTTAGGTATTGTACCTTATGGGTGCTTTGGTACTTTTTGAAACGGTATCGGGCCATTTTTGTGTGGTATGGTACCGTATGGGTGCTTTGATACCGTATTGGTGCATTAGTACGTTTTGGTGTGGTACGGTACAGTTTGAGTGTTTGGGTACGGTATTGTACGGTTTGGGTGCTGTGGTACGACATCGTACCGTTTTGGTGAGGAACGGTACCATATTGCTCTTTTGGTACGGTTGGTACTTTATCGTACCGTTTTGGTGTGGAACGGTGTCATACGGTTGCTTTGGTACGGCATTGTACCGTATGGGTCCTATGGTACGTTTCGGTGCGGTATTGTACCGTTTTCGTGTGGTAGGATAACATTTGAATATTTAGGTTCGGTTCTGTACCATATGGGTGCTTTGTTTGGGTATGTTATTGTACCGTTTTGGTGTGATATGGTACTTTATGGGAGTTTTAGTAAGGCATTGTACCGTAAGGGTGCTTTGTTATATTTTGGAACGGTATCGTATAATGTTTGGGTGTTTTGGTACGGTATTATACGTTATGGGCGCTTTGGCAAATTTGGTACGGTATCGTACTGTTTTGGTATGGTAAGGTTCCGTATAGGTGTTTTTGTACGGTATTGTACCATATGGGTGGTTTGGTATATTTTGGTACGGTATCGTACCGTTTTGATGTTGTAAGGTTCCGAATGGGTGTTTTGATACTGTATTATACCGTATAGGTGCTTTGGTACATTTTGGTACGGTATTGCACCAGTTTGGTGAGATTCAGTACCGTATTGCTTTTTTGGTATGGTATCGCACTGTTTTGCAGTGGTGTGGTGCCGTATGGTCGCTTAGGTACGTTTTACTACGGTAAAGTCTAATATGGGTGCTTTGGTACGTATTAGTACGGTATCGTACCGTTTTGGTGAGCTTTGGTACCGTATGGCTGCTTTGGGACATTTGGGTACGGAATCGTACCGTTTTGGTGTGGTATGGTACCGTATGAGTGTTTTGTAACGGTATTGTACCGAATGGATGTTTTGGTACAATATCATACCGTTTTGGGCTGCTTTGGTACTGTATGGTTGTTTTGTTCACGTGTTGTACCCCTTTTTTTGGGTAAAAACACGTGTTGTACCCTATGGGTGCTTTGGTACGTTATGGTACGGTATTGCACCGTTTTGGTGTGGTACAGTATCGTATTGCATTTTTGGTACTGTATCGTACCGTTTTGCAGTGGTATGGTGCCGTATGGTTGCTTTGGTACAGTATTGTACCATATGGGTGCTTTGCTACGTCTTTGTTCGTTATCGTACCGTTTCGGTGTGTTATGTTACCGTATGGTAGTTTCGGGTTGATATTATACCGTATGGGTGCTTTGGTACGTTTTGGTACGGTATTGTTAGGCACCAAACATTTGACTGATTACTCTGGTTCCTCTAGGGTGCAACAGTTTATAACTTGGAAGCTCTCCCCCTCCCAGAGTTTGTAAATGGTGATGGGGGTAACTGATAAAGAGATCAAAGACACCTTTTGGTCTCTTAATCCTCAAAAAACTCCTGGGCCGGATGGCTATAATGCTTCCTTCTTCCATAGAGCTTGGCCTGTCATAGGCCATGAAGTGACCTCAGCTGTCAAACTGTTTTTCAGGTCTGGTCAACTTTTGAAGAAGGCCAATGCTACCCTAGTTGCTTTGGTGCCTAAAGTCCCCAATCCCTCTAAGGTAGGAGACTACAGGCCCATCTCATGCTGTAATGTGATATATAAATGTATAGCTAAAATACTAGCCAATAAAATCAGACCTGTTCTGCCTTCCCTTATTGATCCTGCTCAATCTGGCTTTGTCCAGGGTAGGAGGATAGCTGATAACATATTCCTTACTCAGGAATTGATGAGAGGTTACCACAAACATTCCTCATCCCCTAGGTGTGCCATGAAAGTGGACATAATGAAGGCCTATGATAATGTCAGGTGGGAATTCCTTTGGGATGTCCTGGCTTCAATGAACTTCCACCCTAAGATGATCCAATGGTTGAAAGCTTGTGTGTCTACGGCTAATTACTCCTTGTGTTTTAATGGGGAAGCAATAGGGTACATTCCTGGGCAAAAAGGTTTAAGACAAGGTGATCCACTATCTTCTTACCTTTTTGTGATAGCTATGGAGGTGTTAACTTGCATTCTTAAGGAGACCCTCTGTCCTCATATCTTTTTGTCATTGTAATGGAGGTTCTCACCTGCTTACTCAGAGAGAAATCCATGCTACCTGGTTTTCACTTCCACTGGAGATGTCGGAATACTAAGATCGTCAATCTTTGCTTTGCCGATGACCTCATGATTTTTTGTAAGGGTGAGTTGTCATCAATCTTCCGCATTCAGGAAGCCCTCACCGAGTTCCAAGCCTTGTCTGGTCTCTCTCCTAGCCCGGAGAAAAGTAGCATCTATTTCTCTGGAGTCAACAGCACCACTAGATTGGCTATTCTGGATGTCTTAGGATTTCAGGAGGGCACACTTCCTGTCAAATATCTTGGTGTGCCCCTCCTTTCTACTAAACTCAAGGCCTCTGATTGCCAACGGTTGGTGGAGAGCATCACTGCCAGGACTAAGACTTGGACTAATAGAGACCTAACCTATGCTGGAAGGGTTCAGTTAATTAAGAATGTTCTCTTTTCCATTCAAACGTATTGGTCTTCCCTGTTTATCCTCCCCAAAAAGGTAATCAAGGAGGTTGAGTCAATTCTTAGGGCTTTCTTGTGGTCCGGACCTGACCTTAAAAAAACTGGGGCTAAAGTTTCGTGGGAGCATCTGTGTTCCCCTAAAGAGGAAGGGGGTCTAGGTTTCAAATCGTTGCAAGTTTGGAACAAAGCAGCTATTGCAAAACATATCTGGTTTCTCATCTCTGGGGGTGAGCAGTCCATGTGGTGTCAATGGGTCAAGTCGTACTTGTTAAAAGGTAGGAGTTTTTGGACCTTGAAAATACCTGGTGATTGTACATGGGTTTGGAGGAAACTTTTGAATCTCAGACTTTTGGTTAAACCATATGTGCTTAATATACTTGGGAATGGGAATTCCACGTACTTGTGGCATGACAACTGGCACCCCCTCGGTCCTTTAATGGATAGATTTGGTCCTCGAATTGCATATGACGCTGGTATTCCACAGGATGCATTCGTGTCTCACATTATTAATAACTCAAATTGGGTGTTTCCCATTACTCAAACTTTTGATCTAAATGAGGTGAGAAGCACTCTACCTCCTCTTGTTCAAGCAAGGTTGAATGGGGCTGATCAAACAAGGTGGACTCTTAATTCCAATGGTCAGTTCACAGTTGCATCTCTATGGGACAAAAAATTAGAACCCCCTTTCCTAGGGTATTGTGGCATAGGGTAGTTTGGTTCTCGGCTCACATCCCAAAATGTAGTTTTCTCACATGGCTTGCCATTCAAAACAGGCTATCCACCACAGATAGACTTGTGTCATTTGGTCTTAACATCTCCCCTCAGTGTGGTTTGTGTCAGGGGAGTGAAAGCCATGACCATCTTTTCTTTAATTGTCCATTTACCAACCAGGTGTGGAATTCCATTCAGGCTAAACTCCGAGTCTTTTGGCCTGCTAGACCTTGGGCAGACTGGGTGACCTTGTTGTTAGGTGTTAAGGGTAAATCCCTTAAAAGTGTGATCACTCGATTGGCCTTTACTGTAACTGTTTACCATATTTGGATTGAAAGGAATTTGAGGAAGTACCAAAATCAATCCTGTTCCCGAGAGGTAGTTGTTCACAAAATTTCCATGATGGTAAGAGCTAGGATTTTATCACTTTCTAATTTGCCGCACTCTCAAGCAGATTGGATTGTACGTGTGTGGAACACTGTTTAAGCCTACTCATATCAATTACTGATTCATTACTGTATCTATTGGACCTGATTCTAATTTTTCTCCAGTGGTTCTGTGACTCATAAGGCAGGTTGAGTGGTATTGGCTGCTAGTACTTTTCAAGTGCAAGTTCCATCAGTTTGGTGGGACTCACTGCTGGTCTACTATTATATCTTTATACAAGGTAATTATCTTAAGCTCATATTAGTGTTCTGGTGCAACAGCTGCTTTTGTTTGAGGGGTAGATTTTGCCCTCGGATCTCTTGAGCGTTCCAGTATATGTAGCAGCTGTGAGAAGAGTGTTTGAGCCTCATTTTTCTTGTGAGTGGAGGTAATATTTAGTGGGAGTCTCTTTGTGAGGGAGAGTGGAGGGAGTTTGGACCCTAGAGTAGTAGTGTGAGCAGTTAAGTTCTTGGCTTTCCTGGGGGGCCTGTTCTTGGCTTTAAGTTCTTGGGGGGCCTGTTCTACTTATTTTGAAATAGATTGCTGTGTTGTTAGAGCACAGAGAGCACAGCCAGTTCATGGCTTCATTACCATCATAGCAGCTTGGTTCTATGTTCCCAAGTCAGAACCTAGCTGCATCAGTTCTGAAATGTACTTAAGGTTCAGATACCCCCAAGTCAGCTAAGGTTCAGATTCTGATTCTGTTGTTCTGAACCTGCTGTTCTGTTTCTGCATGTTCTGAACCAGCAGCTGCTAGCAGCAGCTGCAGCCCGATGTTCATTTTCAATGGCAAGGCATATCTTGTTCTTCACTTGATCGAGATCACCTGTTGAAACTTGTAAATATTTCTTCAATTTCTCATGTGCACCTTCTACCCTCGAAGAAACACGATTTCCAAACTAAGCACAATTTTCAGTCCATGCACGCACAAATCGCTCTTTGAATGGAAGCCATGTCTTTTGAATATAGCAGAGCACTTTTTCCTTATCCTTGTATAGTAGCTCAACTAATTTCCAAGCTTCATTGAATGCCTCCTCATCTTGAGAATTTATAACTTCGTTCCAAGTAGACAAAATTGTGGTCCAATCATCTTGAGTGTCAAATTAAGGCTTGCAATTTGCTAAAAATATTTTTCTCAATATGCCACACACACAAAAGATTTGTAGTTGAAGGGAAAACAACTTTTATGGCATTCATCAAGGCCAATTCTCTATCTGATACAATAACAGAAGGATGGCAAGTGGGACCCAAAATCTTGCTAAAATTGTGCAAAGCCCAAATGTAATCTTTTTTTTTTTTTTTTTTTTTTTTTTGGGGTAAAATAGCATGAAAAAGAAAAAAGGGTAACCGGATATACAGCTTACAAGGGGCATACCCCAGGAGGAAAGAAGAAGAAAACAAAAAAAGATAAAGAAAATTGATAACGCCAAATGGCTACAAGATATTGATGAGAAGCTATGTTTCCAATCCATCTAGAAGAGGGAAAGGAAACACAGCCAAAAGAAGTGTTCCCCTTGACTAGCCTCAAAACTGATAACATAACTTCAGAACTGATAGAACATTACAGCATACCAACTGCTTGTTCAACTGAACTGAACATGTCTATACAAAAGATTACACTGAAAACAGATGATTACTCTAGCTTAGAGAGAGAAAGCAACCCTTCGGCCAGGCAGCCCCCAGCCATAGCAGCCAGGCCTCCGGCCGGCCACCAACAGCAGCAGCCAAGGCCACTGGCCATCAGAAGCAGCAGCTACGGGCTAAGGGTGTACGCCTGGCCACCACGCCGGTCTCCCACTACGTTGGCAGCAGCAGCAGCCATGTCGGGCAAGGGAGCCCCTCGCACGACAGGGGCTCTCCTCCACCGCCCTCCCACTCCGGTCTGAAGCTCATCGCCATGGCTTCGTCCTACCTCAACCCCGCCGTGAACCGGTGGGTTCTATCTCAGATCTACTTTGAGCAGATCTGAATCAACCTCAACCCGGCAACACCACGAAGCCGGCCTTCATCCGACTACCACAGCTGGCCGCAGCAGTCCACAACTGGCCTTCGAAGGCCGTTCCACCCACGGCCGGCCGTCTCAAGCCCGGCCAGTACAGCAAACGCCATCAGTCAACAGCCGTGGGCCAGTTTGGGCCAGGCCATGCCGGCAGTGGTCACTCCACTGTGGGTTCCTCTTCCCACCACGAACAACCGCCGTGGCCTCCAGCCACCGTGGCCTCCATCACCGCCGTGGCCTCCAGCCGCCGTGGCCTCCATCACAGCCGTGACTTTATTGCTTGGCGGTGAACTCCGACCGGAGTGATCCAAGCCAGGCCACCCAGCTAGCTCGGGCAATCCCAGCCAGCCCGGGCAGCAGCAGCAGAAGGCGTCAGCCCAGCCCGGCCAACAAACAACCCAGCCACAGAACAGCCAAGCAAGCCAGCCTGGGCAGGCCATCCGGTGTGGCTCGCAGCAGGCAGCAGCTGCGGCAGGCAGTAGCAGCAGGCTGCAGGCAGCAGCAGCGGCAGGCATCAGCCCGCCCGATGGCAGGCCAGCCCGGGCAGGCAAGCGGGCTAGTGGCTCGGGCAGTGGGGGTAGTATCCCTTACTTTACCATTATGCAATGCAGCCATACTCTTTGCACTTATCTATTTATTGTCATATTGTTGCTGGACTTAAGAGCCAGTTTACTGTTAGATTTTGTAACCCCCGATAGGCAGTCATCTGTTGGACTGAAATCGGGGGCGGGCTCTTCGTAGAGCCCTCTGTATCCCTTGAGCCAGTGCTTTTAGCCCTGAGGAGTTGCGTAGTATTCTTGTGGTCGTGGCTGCTATCGATTAGATTGGATTATGCTAGTTAAGGGGCTATCTCGCAGTAGCAGCAGCTGTGGGCGCCGATGATCAGATTATGGATGAGTCTGATCGAAAGAGGTAGTTACCGGAGCTATCATTGACTAGATTGGTGGATCCTTGATTGAAAGGGGTAGCTTCGTAGTCTGTTTCAGATTAGATTAGTGGTTTGCACTGATCGAAAAGTACAGCTTGGTCCACTTGAGGTTTGGGGGTTACTTTTGGTGGTCCTCTTCCTGTTCCGCTTATTGTGGTTAGCGAGCCTAGGGGATTTGGGCGAGGATGTAGTAGTCTGGTTGGAATGGGCGTGGTGTGCAGGGTGCTTAGCAGGGTAGCCTTGTCGGATGCCGACATCTCCAGTTCGAACCTCTCGGTCCGAGTCCCTCTGTAGTAGTTGACCTCTTTTGAGTGGGTATTATGCTAGCTTCGGGGTGAGGGGCTTCTCGGTTCTTGGATTTCTTATCCCAGCCTTAGAGGAGGAGGATCTCTCCTCAGCGCAGGTTATCATGTGGTCATCGTTGACCAAGACTATCTACTTTACTTTCATTAATTCCGAGCCTGGCGGGTTGTGCCAGGAAGTATTTACACTTCGCCTCACTTCATTTCATTTACTACATGGCTCTGCTCAGACCCATTTGTATTGCCTATGTCACTTATTTTACTCTCCATGCGGGTTGTGCATGGTTACCGTACTTTTTTCATTCTTGTTGTTTTCCCTTTTCTTTTCCTCCTGGGGTATGCCCCTTGTAGGCTGTACATTCGCTTAACCATTTTTAATTTCAAGCTAAATTACCCAAAAAAAAAAAAAAAAAAAAACAGATGATTACACTGAAAACACATTTGAGTGGCACCATTCGAACTTCAGAACTTGAACTTGACTTGACTTCTTAACTTCAGAACTTGACTTGATTCAATTCTGCAGCTTTAGTAGCAGACAGAACTATGGTGGACAGGCCTCAGCTCCAGGCATATCAGAACAAAACAGAACTTGATTACACTGAAGACAGAACTTGATGGCTGAACTTGGAACAATGCAGCTCTTCAATCCATCACTTCCAATCTATCAGCTTCCACATTCTGGACACACAATAGGTTCAAATTCTGCTAGCTCTCACATAGCACAAGCAGTTCATAACAGCTCTTAACAGGGCTAGCTCATACTGCTTGGTTAACATCAGATTCTGAACCTTAGGTGACAAACACAGGAAGCCCCCTTGTGATGATACTTGAGCAATACTATACAATACTGAAAACATATACAAAACTATACAGAGGACGTCCCCCTCTGTGAAGGGAGATCCCATTGACAGCCCCCGATGGTTAGGCATAACTGAAAACAAAACCTGCTACAGCTCAGAACATAACTGAAAACAGAACAGCCAAAACAGGTTCAAGGCAATGTGTTTATGAAGTGTCCCCAATGTGTCCATGAACCATTTCTAGACTAACTGAATGGTAACTGCTGCCATCAGTCCAGATGCAACCCAATGACAGGAAAATTACAGTAATTAATGCAAGGCATTTGCTGCACCAGTATTCCCACATGACAACATTCCAACATTCAGAACTGGTGCAGAATATGACAACTGATGCAGAAATGCCAAAAATGCAGAGGACGTCCCCCTCCGCGAAGGGAGATCCCAATGACAGCCCCTATTGGTTAGGCTTATAGAGCAGAAAGATAGCTACTCTCTGTGCACTAGCCACAGCAGCACATGCAAGTCCAAAACAGAGCAATTACAGAGCTATCACAATCAATCTGTGCACTAGAGTGCATGCAATTACATGACTATTACAACCTCACACCTCATGTACTGACACCTTGCTCCTTACAAAAGATTAAGATATATACCTGCTACATAGAAGTAATAACAGTAAATTTCTGAGTTCTCTGATTTCTTGTGTAATGCCCTGAATGGAAAGCCTTTGCTGATTCCCTTTGACTAATTGAACTTTGGCAGCTGAACTGCTATGAATCCTGCCCTCAGGGACAATTCTGAACCAAGTTAGATCAAGGGGAAACCCTTTGAGATTTAACCTGCATGTGTTATCATGTGAGTATATGGGTAATTTCATTCTAACTTATTACTGAGAATGTTAATCATGAATATTCCACATAGATAATAATTGAGAAGGCCCCTTGAACTTGGACAATGACAACAACCTCCACCTTACTTCATTTGAAATTTTGTGAGCAACCACTCCAGGAGGGCAAGTAAGATTCTGGAATTTCCTGTGATTCCTCTCAATCCATAATTGGTGCACATAGGTTGTAAAGACAAGTTTAGCTATTGTAGTGGCCAGAACCTTGCCTTGGACAGAGGACAGCCTGCTCACCCACTGCTGCATGGATGTCAATCCTGTCATGTGAGGGGTCTTTGGGGATAAGATGCCCCTAATTTGTGTAGCCATGGGGCAATCAAAAAAGAGGTGCTCATGGGACTCTACTCCCAAACAAAGGCTGCATATGGAAGCAGCTTTCATTCCAATCATGACTAGTCTGTCTTCTGTAGATAATCTATTAAGGATAGCCATCCATGAGATCACACTACATCTAGGGATGTACCCTGGGAACCATACCACTTTATGCCAAGTGATAGCAGGAAAATGTGTCCTTAAATGATCCCATAGGGATGAGATGGTGAACTTACCAGATGCATTGAGATTCCATAGGCATCTATCCCCAGTGGAAGCATTGATGGGGACAGCTTGTAATTCTGATCTCACTTCATTGAGATCAGGAGTTTGGGTCAGTGGGAAGGCCCACTGATTGTCTCTGATGATAGACTGCACAGTGGAATCCTTGTGCAGTCCAGAATCTAAGGTAATTCTAAGCCCATATTTAGGCAATAAGGGCCCCTGGGGATGCCAGTTATCAAACCACAAGGAGGTCAAATGGCCATCCCCTATTTTATACGTAATGTCTGATTGGATGAGTGGTCTAATGTTAAGAATTTTCTTCCATACCCATGAGGGATTGCTTGGAGTTTTAACACTCCAAAAGCTCTTACCTTTAAGTAGGTAAGACTTCACCCAATGGCACCACATAGATTGCTCCCCTCCCGAGATAAGGAACCAAATATGTTTGGCGACTGCTGCCTTGTTCCAGACCTCCATGGATTTAAACCCTAACCCTCCTTCCTTAACAGAGAACAAAGATGTTCCCAAGAGACTTTTGCCCCAGTTTTCTTAAGGTCGGGGCCAGACCAAAAGAAGGCTCTAGGGATAGATTCCACCTCCTTAATTACCTTCTTAGGGATAATGAAGAGAGATGACCAATAGGTTTGCATTGAGAACAGTATTGATTTTATTAATTGAATCCTCCCAGCATAGGACAAGTACCTATGTGTCCATGATTTAGTCTTGGCCAAAATTCTGTCAACCATTACTTTACAATCAGAGTGTTTTAGTTTGGTGGACAGTAGGGGTACCCCCAAGTACCTAACAGGCAAAGACCCCTCCTGGAAGCCTAGGATACCTAATATGGATGCCTTGGTGGGTGGGCTAACACCAGAGAAAAAGATGCTGCTCTTGGAAGGGCTTGGTGAAAGCCCAGACAACTTTTCAAATTCAGTTAAGGAATTCTGGATATGATTAATGGAGGCAACTTCACCTTTGCAAAAGATCATAAGATCATCTGCAAAGCAAAGATTGACAAGTTTGGTAGCTCCACATTTCCAGTGGAAGTTAAAATCAGGTTGGAAGGATTTCTCCTTAAGAATGCAAGTTAACACCTCCATAGCTATCACAAAAAGGTAGGAAGATAGTGGATCACCTTGTCTTAAACCTTTTTGCCCAGGAATGTACCCTATTGCTTCCCCATTAAAACACAAGGAGTAATTAGCTGTAGACACACAAGCTTTCAACCATTGGATCATCTTAGGGTGGAAGTTCATTGAAGCTAGGACATCCCAAAGGAATTCCCACCTGACATTATCATAGGCCTTCATTATGTCCACTTTCATGGCACACCTAGGGGATGAGGAATGTTTGTGGTAACCTCTCATCAATTCCTGAGTAAGGAATATGTTATCAGCTATCCTCCTACCCTGGACAAAGCCAGATTGAGCAGGATCAATAAGGGAAGGCAGAACAGGTCTGATTTTATTGGCTAGTATTTGAGCTATACATTTATATATCACATTACAGCATGAGATGGGCCTGTAGTCTCCTACCTTAGAGGGATTGGGGACTTTAGGCACCAAAGCAACTAGGGTAGCATTGGCCTTCTTCAAGAGTTGACCAGACCTGAAAAACAGTTTGACAGCTGAGGTCACTTCATGGCCTATGACAGGCCAAGCCCTATGGAAGAAGGAAGCGTTATAGCCATCTGGCCCAGGTGCTTTTTGAGGATTAAGAGACCAAAAGGTGTCTTTGATCTCTTTATCAGTTACCCCCATCACCATTTGCAAGCTCTGGGAGGGGGTGAGCTTCCTAGTTATAAGCTGTTGCACCCTAGAGGAACCAGAGTAATCAGTCAAATGTTTGGTACCTAACAAGTTAGTGTAGTAGTTGATGAATGTGTGCTTAATCAACTCTAAGTTTTGGGAAACAGACCCATCTTCTAGAACCAAGCTAGAGATTCTGTTCCTATTCCTTGAATTGGTAATGGACTTGAAAAAAAAGGAGGAACATTGATTGAAAGGAGCAGTTGGTCCACTTGGGGTTTGAGTGGCCACTTCTGGTGGATCCTCTTCCCGTGCCGCTTATTGAAGTTAGCGAGCCTAGGGGATAAGGTTGAGGGTGTAGTAGTCTGGATGGAATGGGCGTGGTGAGCAAGGCTCTTGCAGCGGGGCCTTGTCAGATGCCGTCATCTCCAGTTTGAGCCTCTTTCGGTCCGTGTCCCTCTGTAGTAGCTGGTTTCAGATGAGTGGGTATTATGCTAGCCTTGGGCTTGATGGAGGTACTAGGTTCTTGGCTCTCTTAGCCCAGCTTTGGAGGAGGTGGTTATTGGGTAGTTGGTCTCAGTAGGTGGTTTTGGCGAGCCTTAGGCTTGGATGAGGGAGTACTAGGCCGGAAGGATTGGGCGTGGTGAGCAGGGCTCTTGCAGCGGGGCCTTGTCGGATGCCGTCATCTCTGGTTCGAACCTCTTGATGCCTTGTTCCTCTGTAGTAGCCGTTCAGACTGCCTAGAAGCCGTATTACTTTGTAGCTGCTCTCCTCAGCGTTGGTTATCACGTGGTCATCGTTGGCCTTGACTATCTACCTTATTTACCTTATTCCTAGCCTGGCGGGTTGTGCCAGGTAGTAGTTCAATTTCATATATCTCAGTTCACATGGCATCTTGTTATGTATTCACTTTATATTACTTTCCATGCGGGTTGTGCATGGTTACGTATTTACTTTATTCCATGCGGGTTGTGCATGGTTTACCGCACTTTTGTCATTCTTGTTTTTTTCCTTTCTTTTCCTCCTGGGGTATGCCCCTTGTAGGCTGTACATTCGCTTAACCTCTTTTAATTTCAAGCTAAATTACCCCAAAAAAAAAAACATTGATCCCCCAACTTTAGCCATTGAATTCTTGATTTTTGCTTGGCAAAATTTTCTTCTGCCCTGGCATAAACTAGATACTGCTTGCACAGTTCCTTTTCAATGGCTTGTTTAGAAGGGTCACTAGGGTCAGAGCCTAGTTCTCTTTGGATAACTTCTAATTGTTGTTTACAGGAGGCCACTCTTTAAGAAAGATCACTAAACTCATTTGTGTTTAGTTTTTTAAGATCCTCCTGCAATTGCTTAAGCTTTTGACAAACACAGAACATTGGATTTCCAATGATTATCTTCCTCCACACCTGCTGAACAGTGTCAAGGAATTTAGGGTGCTCAGCTAAAAAGTTGAAGAACCTAAAAGGTCTTTTCTTTGTAGGTGAGGCAGTTGTCAAATATACAACTGCAGGGGAATGATCAGACACACCAGGGCTGAGAAAATGTGCATTGGACCAGCAGAAATCTTTGACCCAACTCTCATTAACTAGAACCCTATCAATCTTGGAACTTATATGAGCATCTCCCAGTTGTTTATTAGACCAAGTGTACTGGCACCCAGTATACCTGAGATCAAGTAATTCAGTTGACTGGATACAAGAATTGAATTCCTCCATCCAGGGCAACCAATTTCTGTCCCCACCTACTTTTTCAAGGGGAGATCTCAATGCATTGAAGTCACCTAACACTACCCAAGGGGTAACTACACAAAGCTACTGTAGTTGAGCCCATAGTTGTTGCCTCTCCAAGTAACTAGTAGCTCCATATATAAAGGAGGCATCAAAAGAAAACTGGCCATTACAAGATTGCACCTTACAATGGATAAGCTGATTGGACTGAAACTGAATTTGTACATTAAACAATAGGGGGTTCCAACAAATCAAAATACGCCCCATAGGAGAGCAGGGATGATTGCTAACAAAATTCCAATGAGGGAGCATGGTGTTGACTACTCTAGTTACATTGGATTCTTTGATTTTATGCTCAATAAGACCAATTAAGGATAGTTTATTCTTAACAACCCAATTTTTTGCCTCCCTTTGTTTGAGAGGGTCATTAAGGCCCCTCAAATTCCAAAACCCAAAATGTGAAGACTCACAATCCATTAAACACTAGACAGTTACAAACAGAATTGAAAACATAAAATTAAAGGTAAATACTGTATTAATCAGACAAAGGTAGGAAAGAATGTTACTTCCCTGATTTGTTAGAAGAGCTCTTTGCAAAGTTCTTCTGTTTCCTCTGCTGCCATGCTTTACCAGAACCTCCTCCGGTAAGTTTGATATCTGGAATGAGATCTGGAGGTTCTTTGTCCTTGAGTTTGGCAGCCATTTTGGCAGCTTTTTTTGCTGCTGATTTGGTAATAAATATAGCAGAGTTTGGGCTTGTAGTCTGCTGATTAGGGGTTCCAGCTTCTTCCTTATTGGCCCCCACTGTTTTTAATGTTTCAGTTTGGTTAGAAGGATCTGTAAGCTCTTGCAGAGACAGGGGATTAGGTTCTTTAAGGTTATGAGCAGCCTCCTCAATAGCAAAGGCAGAATTGACTGTTGGGATCATAGGAGGGTTAGCTTCTGTACTCTGAGACAGAGTCAACTTCTCTTGAGAGCTGCTCACTATACTCTCAAGAACCTTTTCTAATTCTTCTTCTGAGTCATCATCTGAATCAGCAAGCTCTGCTTGAGGTTTACCCTCAAGCTTGGTGGAGGATGGTAGGGTAGTTGATGTAGTACCTGAGAATTTGTAAGGAGGGTTAGCTCTCAGTTTCCCACTACCTACCACTGTCCATTCCTGAAATGGCTGGCTGGTAATTGGAGGTGGTTTCTTGGAACAATGGTCAGTTGAGTGGCCAAAGACTTGGCACTCCTTGCAGAGTGAAGGTAAGACTTGATATTCAACAAACACCACAACTGATTCTCCCTCCACAGTTATTCTAACTTCATCTGGAAGTTCATTTTCAGCACTGATCTCTATACATATTCTAGCATTTGTTGATTTTGTTTGCAAAAGACCTGGCTGTCTTGAGGTTTTGGCTGTGGCTTGGTCGACATGTAGTGGCTTACCAATGGTACTAGCTATCCTACTCAAGCACTCTTGATTCCATAGCTCTAGGGGTAAATTGTGAAGTTTAACCCAAGCTGGAATATGAGTAGGTTGTTCCTTAACTGGTTTCATCATACGGTGCCAGTCTTTAAGTACCAAGTATTTTTGAGAGAAGAAGTAGGGACCCCCATCCAACACTTGTTGTTTGGCCTGTTCATCCCTAAATTCAAATAGATAGCAGCCTCCAACATCCGGCTTGACTGCCACAAACAACTTTTTTTTTTTTTTTGGGTTAAATTAGCTTGAAATTAAAAAAAGGTTAAGCGAATGTACAGCCTACAAGGGGCATACCCCAGGAGGAAAAGAAAAAGAAAAAACAAGATTGAAAAAAGTACGGTAACCATGCACAACCCGCATGGAGAGTGAGATAAAGTGACATATGAAATACAAATGGATCTGAATAGAACCATGAAATAAATGAGGTGAAAATGAAGTACGTACTGGCACAACCCGCCAGATTAGGAAATAAAGTAAATAAGGTAGATAGTCATGGTCAATGTTGACCACATGATAACCAGCGCTGAGGAGAGATCTTCCTCCTCGTAGGCTGGGCTAAGAAATCCAAGAGCCATGTCTTCCTTCACCCCAAAGCTAGCATAATACCCACTCAACAGAAGTCAACTACTACAGAGGGACTCAGACTGAGAGAGGCTCGTCCTGGCGATGTCTGCATCCGACAGGGCTGCCCTGCTAAGCACCCTGCACACCACGCCCAATCCAACCAGACTACTACAACCTCGCCCAAATCCCCTAGGCTCGCTAACGACTAAAAGCGGAACAACGAGAGGCCACCAAAAGTAGTCACTCGAACCTCAAGTGGACCAAGCTGCTCCTTTCGGTCAGTGCAAACCACCAATCTAGTCAGAAACAGACTGCAAAGCTACCCCTTTCGATCAGAGAGAATCCGCCAATCTAGTCAATGATATCTTCGGCAACTACCTTGCTCAATCAGACTCCATTCATAATCTAATCATCGATATCCACAGTTGCTGCTACTGCGAGACTACCCCTTAACTAGAACAGAATCTAATCTACTCAAATTAGCCACAACCACAAGAATACTACGCAACACCTTAGGGCTAAAAACGCAGGCTCAAGGGATATAATGGCTCGACGAAGAACCAGACCCCCGATTTTAGTCTAACAGATGACCGCCTATCGGGGATCGCAGAGTCTAACAGTAAACTGGCCCATAGGTCCAGCAACAAACAATATTGGACTTGGAATCCGTGCCACTTTTTTTTTTTTTTTTTTAAAGAAATTTTGCTTGACAAACATAAACCTTCCCCACTGCCCGGGCCATCCTGCCGGCTTACCTGCCCGGGCTGGCCTCCCATCGGGGGGCTGCTGCCGCCTCCCCGCTGCTGCCGCTAGCCCGCTGCTGCTAGCTGCTGCTGGACGGGGATTGACTCGAGTTGCCCGGGCATAAGCTGCTGCCTAGCCTCCGCCCGAGCAAAACAAGCATTGACAGCCACGGCTGCCCCCCGCCCGAGCCATTCAAGGATGGCCTGCCCAGGCTGGCTGGCTGGAAGGGGCTGGTAGGGCGCTAGGCTGGCCACGCCAGGCTAGCTGAATGGCTTGATGTTGATGGCCACCGGAGGAGGTGAATCACCCTCCCACGATTGTGAATGAGCCATGGCTGTTGAGCCACGGCGGATGAAGGCCGACGGGTGTCTTGGTAGATTTGGCCGTAGAGGCTTTGATTGCCCAATGCCTGACTGAAAAGAGCCATCACCGGCGACGGGTTGAATTTGGATTGATAGCTCACCGGAGGCGGGGTTGGGGCTGGAGGAGAAGGCCGACGGCTATTGAACCACGGGTATTGATCCACGGGTGTTGAGCCACGGCTGGGGTAACTGTACTTGCAGAGCTCAGTGGTGATTCAGCCCTGCTGCTGTGCCACTGTTCGAGCACAAATTGAAGCAGCAAGGTCATCTTCTCCGGCGAGGACTGGTACACAGAACCGGACCCATAGCATCTCGACCCATGAAAGCTGCAGCCATGGCTGTCCCTCTGCAGCCCCTTCGGTGCGGTGAGGATGAGCGGTGAAGGATGATGGCTGCTGATGATGGTCTCCACGGCGGGCAGGTCACCACGACTGTCGCGCCCGGGCTGTGATTGGCCAATAATAGCCATAGACTTTCAGATCTGCCCGGTGCAGATCCCAATAAAGCCGCCGGTGCACGGCGGGGTTGAGCTGCTGTGAGTTGAATGGCCATCGAAGGCCAGCTGTGGACTGGCCGGTTGGAAGGCCGCCGGCTGGAGCTTGCTTGATTCCAGATCTGAGATGTAGAAGGGGCGGTGGAGGAGAGCCCCTGTCGTGCGAGGGGCTCCCTTGCCCGAGTACTGCTGCTTCTGCCGTAGGAAGGCCGGCGTGGCTGGGCTGGGCAGGGCCAGGCGTGGCTGCTGCTGCCTGGTTTGGCCGGGAGGAAGCTTTCTCTCTCTAGGCTAGAGAGAGAAGCTCCCCTGTATACACAGTTATATACATACGCCACAAACAACTCCTTCCACTGATATGTAGCAGTGGAGGCTACCAAGGGGTAAGGCATGTTCCCATCGAGGAAGTGACCCACTAAGTATTTGGTCCACATTCCTACATCTGTTAGTTCAATATCGATCTCCACCTGGGCTTCTTTCCCTCTCAGTAAGTCAGGAAAAAACTCAAGCTTCATATTCAATGAGGGGCTTTGGGACTGCAGCAGGGAAGCCCAGTTTTTGGGCTTAGCCTGGTCATTT
This sequence comes from Rhododendron griersonianum, assembly GCA_018127125.1. Taxonomy (NCBI): domain Eukaryota; kingdom Viridiplantae; phylum Streptophyta; class Magnoliopsida; order Ericales; family Ericaceae; genus Rhododendron; species Rhododendron griersonianum. The sequence goes on along the minus strand of CM030799.1, from coordinate 15,886,257 downwards.
TTTTGTTTTGGTTTGAATTCGGGATGTTGTCCAGAAATAGAAGAATTTCGAAGTGTTGATTGATTACCATTATTCAACGGCCTAGATTGAGGTGCATTTACTGAAGAAACTTTAGGCATTTCTGCAGTTTTAATGACAGAGGTTGATGGAAGCTGCTGTGAGTTAGGGTTCAGTTTCCTTACCTCTGATGGAGTACGTTGAAACTGGTAAGTGTTTCTGTGGAGGTGAATCACTCGTGCCTTAGCTTCAGCCTCCTTCATCAGACCGTCTTCGAAAATGGCTTGTTGGTTTTTCTGCATAGCTTTAGAACTCTGGTTGCGTAGAGGAGGGATTTGCTCCTCCGCTTGTTTGCCAAATTTATTCCATTCCTGTTGTATGCTCAGTAGCTTGGCTGTGAGCACATCTAGGATGAATGGATCTTCCGAGGTGTTGAGTTCGTCCTCCAAATTACCTACGATTTCTAGCATCCGAGCTTCAGAATCCGAGTGCGTGCCTTCCTTTGGAGACCCCTGATTAAGCACTGAACTCGGCTGATTGTCAGGTTTCTGAGAGAGGCCCTGAGTTTTTGCCGATTTGGGGCTACGGGCCCCAAACCCTATTGTTGTTGTTGAAATCGCCAATTTAGGGCTACTTGGGTTTTGCTCCTCAGACCCATTTGAAGAAGATGGTGGAACCGAGCTCTTCGTTGCAGCTTCGGCTTGTACCCTCAACCCCTCCTCGAAGAAGACTTGTTGCAACTTCCGAGATGGACTTGTATTCTTGGACGATTTAGGGCTGTGCGCCCCTAATCCCTTTGAAGAATGATCCGATCTGGTCCTGGTGGATTGAGGCTCATAGTCCCCTGAAAAGCTAGCTCCCAGAGGGTTTAGAGCAAACGGAATCCCACTTTTAGGGCTTTCCATGTGCGGTACTTGCTTCCTTCGGAGCTCATTTGAATCCAGAGCTTTGATCCCTAAACCTTCCGCCATTGATATTGTTCCGTCAGCCATGGCCTCACTGTTTCTCCATGGCCTTGTCAGAAGTTGCCCTAATCGCCTCACATGTCAGAGCTCAGAATTCTCTCTCTAGATCGTGTTCGACAATGCATTCGTATACCGTATGGGTGTTTTGTAAGGGTGTTGTATTTTATGGGTGTTTTGTTATGTTTTCGTACCGTTTTGGTGTTATTTGGTACTGTAAGGTTGTTTTGATTAGGTATTGTACCCTACGGGTTCTTTGGTATGTTATGGTACGGTATTGCACCGTTTTGGTGTGGTAGAGTATCATATTGCATTTTTGGTACTGTATCGTACCGTTTTGCAGTGGTATGGTGCCGTATGGTTGCTTTGGTACAGTATTGTACCATATGGGTGCTTTGCTACGTCTTTGTTCATTATCGTACCGTTTCGGTGTGTTTTTTTTTTGGGTAATTTAGCTTGAAATTAAAAAAAGGTTAAGCGAAAGTACAGCCTACAAGGGGCATACCCCAGGAGGAAAAGAAAAGGGAAAACAACAAGAATGAAAAAAGTACGGTAACCAAGCACAACCCGCATGGAGAGTAAAATAAAGTGACATAGGCAATACAAATGGGTCTGAGTAGAGCCATGTAGTAAATGAAATGAAGTGAGGCGAAATGTAAATACTTCCTGGCACAACCCGCCAGGCTAGGAATTAATGTAAGTAAAGTAGATAGTCTTGGTCAACGATGACCACATGATAACCTGCGCTGAGGAGAGATCCTCCTCCTCCAAGGCTGGGATAAGAAATCCAAGAACCGAGAAGCCCCTCACCCCGAAGCTAGCATAATACCCACTCAAAAGAAGTCAACTACTACAGAGGGACTCGGACCGAGAGGTTCGAACTGGAGATGTCGGCACACCACGCCCGTTTCGGTGTGTTATGTTACCGTATGGTAGTTTCGGGTTGGTATTATACCGTATGGGTGCTTTGGTACGTTTTGGTACGGTATCGTTACGTTTTAGTGTGGTATGGTACCCTATGGGTGTTTTGTAACGGTGTTGTACTTTATGGGTGTTTTGTTACGTTTTTTTTTTGGGTAATTTAGGTTGAAATTAAAAAAGGTTAAGCGAATGTACAGCCTACAAGGGGCATACCCCAGGAGGAAAAGAAAAGGAAAACAAATAAGAGTGAAAAAAGTGCGGTAAACCATGCACAACCCGCATGGAGAGTGAGATAGAGTAAATACATAACAAAATGCAATGTGAAATTGAACTACTACCTGGCACAACCCGCCAGGCTAGGAAATAAAGTAAATACGGTAGATAGTCATGGTCAACGGTGACCACATGATAACCAGCGCTGAGGAGAGATCCTCCTCCTCCAAGGCTGGGATAAGAAGACCAAGAACCGAGAAGCCCATCACCCCGAAGCTAGCATAATACCCACTCAAAAGAAGTCAACTACTACAGAGGGACTCGGACCGAGAGAGGTTCGAACTGGAGATGTCGGCATCTTACGTTTTCGTACCGTTTTGGTGTTATTTGGTACTGTAAGGTTGTTTTGATTAGGTATTGTACCCTACGGGTTCTTTGGTACGTTTTGGTACTGTATTGCACCGTTTTGGTGTGCTAAGGTAACGTATGGGTGTTTTCGAACGGTATTGTACTGCATGGGTACTTTGGTACGTTTTGGTTATGTTTCGTACCGTTTTGGAGTGGTACGGATCTGTATGGGTGTTTTGGAACGGTATTGTACCGTATGGTTGCTATGGTATGTATCATACCGTTTTGGTATGTTACAGTACCGTATGTTCGTTTGATACAATATTATACAGTATGGGTGCTTTGGTTCGTTTTGATACGGTATCATAAAGTTTTGGCGTGGAATGGTACCTTATGGGTGTTTTGGTACATTAGGGATGTTTAGGTACGGTACCTACGTGCGCTTTGGCATGTTTTGGTACGGTATCGAACCGTTTTGGTTTGGTATGGTACTGTACGGGTGTTTTGGTTAGGCATTGTACCTTATTGGTTCTTTTGTACTTTTTGGTATGTTATCATTCTGTTTTGGTGTGCTATGGTACCGTTTGGGTGTTTTCGTACGTTTTGGGAAATTACCGTACCGTTTTGGTGTGGTATGATTCCGTATGGGTTCTTTGGTACATTTTGATGCGGTATCGTACCGTTTTTATGTGGTATGGTACTGTATGGTTTTTTCGGTAAGATATTGTGCCATATGAGTGCTTTAATACGTTTCGGTAAGATATTGTTTCAGGTTAGGTAATGTACCTTAAGGCTGCTTTGGTACATTCTGGTATTGTATCATACCGTTTTGGTGTGATATGGTACCGTAAGGGTGCTTTTGTACGTTTTGGAATGGTATCGAACCGTTTTGATGTGGTATGATACAGTTTGGGTGTTTTGATACGGTATTGTACTATATGGGAGCTTTGGTTCGGTTTGGTACGGTATCGTGCCGTTTTGGTGTGCTATGGTACCGTATGGGAGTTTCGATACTGTATTATACCGTATGGGTCCTTGGGTACATTTTGGCACAGTATCGTACCGTTTTGGTGGGGTATGGTACCGTATTGGTGTTTTGACACGGTACTGTGCCTTATGGTCGTTTTGGTATGTTTTGGAACGGTATCATACCGTTTTGGTGTTCTATGGTACTGTTTTGTTGTTTTGGTTAGGTATTATAACCTACGGGTGCTTTGGTACGTTTTGGAACGGTATCGTACTGTGTTTGTGCGATATGGAACAGACGAACAGTATGGGTGATTTGGAACGGTATTGTACCTAATTGGTGCATTGTTACGTTTTGATGTTGTATGGTAACATACAGTTGTTTTGGTTCGGTATCGTAGCGTTTTACCATGGTAAGATACCGTATGGGTGCTTCGGTACGTTTTGGTAAGGTTTCGTACCATTTCGGTGTGGTATCGTACCGTATGGTTGTTTGGGTATGGTATTGTACCGTATGGGTGCTTTAGTATGTTTTGCTATGGTTTCGTACGGTTTTGGTGTCATACGGTACCTGTGAGTATTCCGGTACACTATTGTACCGTATGGGAGCTTTGGTATAGTATCGTACTGTTTTGGTGTGGTATAGTATCGTATGGTTGTTTTGGTATGGTATTGTAACTTATGGGAGCTTTGGTATGTTTTGATACATTATCGTACTATTTCGGTGAGGTATGGTACCGTATGGGTGCTTTGGTGTGTTTTTGTACCGTATCGTACCGTTTCGGTGTGGTAAGGTACCTTATGGGTGTTTTGGTAGGGTTTTGTACCGAATGGGTGCTTTGGTACAATTCGGTCCGGTATCGTAATGTTTTGGCGACGAACAGTACCGTATTACTTTTTTTTTTTGGGTAATGCCCTAGGGCGTTTAGCTTGAAAATAAAAGGGGTTAACCGAATATACAGCCTACAAGGGGCATACCCCAGGTAAGACAAAACAAAAAGGAAATGAAAATTATAAAGGCGCCAAGTGGCTACATGGGTTGCCCGTGTCCTTGCCCCCGCCGAACAAACTATCCCAAGGAATAGAAAGTTCAACGGGGAACCTGGACACGGCGTACAATCAGAGGCCCTCGAAGTCCTCGCAATACATACATTGGTTGTGTGCAGTAGCAGAAAACTATCAAGACCATGGTCTGACATACTACATCAGAATAAACAACAGCTACTACACTTAGCATTCAATACAGTAGCAGAAAATAGAGCAATAAGCTATAAACTGCATGACTGCCCGAGCAAAAAAATGCCCAAGCTGCTGGGCTGACCTAGCGGGGCTGCTAGGCTGTAGGACCGACTCCTAGGCCGGGCTGATGAGGCTCGCAGGGCCAAAAATCCCTGCTGACTGCCGTGGTGGTTGCTGTTTGCCCGGGCTGGCTGTTTTGCCCGGGCTGGATGAAAGGGTTATGGCCGCCCGAAGCTGGTTGGTTGGCCAGCTGGCTGCTTACCCAAGCTGGAACTGGGTAATTTGTAGGCTGGGCCTCTTGGCCATGTGATGACTGCCCACCCGAGCTAGCCGCTTGGCCGAGTGGCTGCCTGCCCCGCCCGGACTAGCAGCTTGGCCCGCGCAGGGATGTGGTGACCTGACTGAAAGCCAACGATGAAGCCTCCGCCTGGCCTGGTTGGCCCAGACGGCTTGAAGTGCCGCCTGCTCCACGGCGGCTGAGCCACTACTGTGAGCCACGGCGACGGGCTGACTTGGGATTGATAGCCCACCGGAGGCGGGGTTGGGGCTGGAGATGCTGGCCGACGGCTGGTGGGCCACGGGTATTGAGCCACTGGTGTTAGCCACGGATGTTGAGCCACGGCTGGGGATCTGAACATTAGAACTCCTTGGTGAGTCAGCCCTACTGCTGTGCCACTGTTCGAACACATATTGAACAGCAGGGTCATCTTCTCCGGCGAGGACTGTTAGAGCAGAACCGAACCCATAGAATCTAGACCCATGAATCTCAAAGCTACGGCCAGGCTGACCCTCTGTAGCCCCTTCGGTCCGGTGAGGATGAGAGGTGGATATTTGGCCGGACCACGAGAAGGACGGCTTGAGATTAGATCTGGACGGCGCGGATCCCAAAGGGTACCCCGTGCCTCCGCTGTAATACCCGGATATTTGGGCGATGGAGGAGATCCTCTATAGCGATAGAGGTTCCCTTGCCCGAGGTCTGCTGCTGCTGCTACCGTCGATCGGAAGCCGGAGGGGTGCGGCTGGGCCAGGTGCGGCTGGGCCAGCGTGGGAGGCCGAAAATGGCTTTGGTCGGGCTGGAGGGAGGCGTTGGAGGAGAACTAACCCTAAGGAGGGACGTTCCCTTGCCATCCCCATGCCGGATCTGGGGTTAAACGGAGCTGGGATGGCCGGCGGCCGGAGGGTTAGGGCTTGAGGGAGCTTTCTCTCTCTCTCTAGGTTAGAGAGAGAAGCTCCCCAGCGTGGATGCATTCCGCAACGGCCTTTCGTATTGCTTTTTTGGTATGGCATTGTACCGTTTTGGTGTGGTACAGTTCCGTATGATTTCTTTGGTACGTTTTTGTTACGGTATATTATCGTATGGGTGCTATGGTACGTTTCAGGTACGATATCGTACTGTTTCGGTAAGGAACGGTAACATATTGCTTTTTTGGTACGGTTGATACTCTATCGTACCGTTTTGGTGTGGTACGGTACCGTATGGTTGCTTTGGTACTTTTTGGAGCGGTATTGTACCGTACGGGGGCTATGGTACGTATAGGTATTGAATCGTACCGTTTTCATGTGGTAGGATAACGTTCGAGTAATTAGGTTTGATTTTTTACCATATGGGTGCTTTGGTACGTTTTGGAACGATAGTGTACCGTTTTAGTGTGATGAGGTACCTTATGGGTTTTTTAGTACGGCATTGTACCGTATGGGTGCTTTGGTATATTTTGGAACGGCATCGTATAATGTTTGGGAGTTTTGGTATGGTATTGTACGTTATGGGCGCTTTGGCAAATTTGGTACGGTATCGTACCGTTTTGGTGTGGTAATGTTCCGTAAGGGTGTTTTTGTACGGTATTGTACCTAATTGGTGCTTTGTTATGTATTGGTACGGTATCGTACCATTTTGATGTTGTATGGTACCGTATGGTTGTTTTGGTACAGTATCGTAGTGTTTTAGTGTGGTATGATACCGTATGAGTGCTTTGGTACGTTTTGGTAATGTATTGTACCATTTTGGTGTGGTACAGTACCGTATGGTTGTTTTGTTATGGTATTGTACCGTGTGGGTGCTTTAGTATGTTATGCTATGGTATCGTACCGTTTTGGTGTGGTATGGTAACTGTGGCTATTTTGGTACGATATTGTACCGTATGGGTGCTTTGGTATGGTATCTTTCAGTTTTGGTGCGTTACGGTACCGTATGATAGTTTTGGTACGTTATTGTATCGTATAGGTGCTTTGGTACGTTTTGATACGGTATCGTACTGTTTTGGCTTTGTATTATACCGTATGGGCTTTATGGTACGGTATTGTATCGTATTTGTGCTTTGGTATGTTTTGGTTCGATATCGTACTGTTTTGGTGTGGAAAGGTACCTTATGTTTTGGTGTGGTAAGGTACCTCACCAAATCACCCAAACCGTTTGGGTGTGATATGGTACCGTGTGGGTGTTTTGGTTAGGTATTGTACCTTATGGGTGCTTTGGTACGTTTTGAAACGGTATCGGGCCATTTTTGTGTGGTATGGTACCGTACGGGTGCTTTGATACCGTATGGGTGCATTAGTACGTTTTGGTGTGGTACGGTACAGTTTGGGTGTTTTGGTACAGTATTGTACAGTTTGGGTGCTGTGGTACGATATCGTACCGTTTTGGTGAGGTACGGTACCATATTGCTCTTTTGGTACGGTTGGTACTTTATCGTACCGCTTTGGTGTGGAACGGTGTCATATGGTTGCTTTGGTACGGCATTGTACCGTATGGGTTCTATGGTACGTTTCGGTGCGGTATTGTACCGTTTTCGTGTGGTAGGATAACATTTGAGTATTTAGGTTCGGTTCTGTACCGTATGGGTGCTTTGTTTGGGTATGTTATTGTACCGTTTTGGTGTGATATGGTACTTTATGGGAGTTTTAGTACGGCATTGTACCGTAAGGGTGCTTTGTTATATTTTGGAACGGTATCGTATAATGTTTGGGTGTTTTGGTACGGTATTGTACGTTATGGGCACTTTGGCAAATTTGGTACGGTATCGTACCGTTTTGGTATGGTAAGGTTCCGTATAGGTGTTTTTGTACGGTATTGTACCATATGGGTGGTTTGGTATATTTTGGTACAGTATCGTACCGTTTTGGTGTTGTAAGGTTCCGTATGGGTGTTTTGGTACTGTATTGTACCGTATAGGTGCTTTGGTACATTTTGGTACGGTATTGCACCGGTTTGGTGAGATTCAGTACCGTATTGCTTTTTTGGTATGGTATCGCACTGTTTTGCAGTGGTATGGTGCCGTGTGGTCGCTTTGGTACGTTTTACTACGGTAAAGTCTAATATGGGTGCTTTGGTACGTATTAGTACGGTATCGTACTGTTTTGGTGAGCTTTGGTACCGTATGGCTGCTTTGGGACATTTGGGTACGGAATCGTACCGTTTTGGTGCGGTATGGTACCGTATGAGTGTTTTGTAACGGTATTGTACCGAATGGATGTTTTGGTACAATATCATACCGTTTTGGGCTGCTTTGGTACTGTATGGTTGTTTTGTTCACGTGTTGTACCCTATGTGTGCTTTGGTACGTTTTGGTACGGTATTGCACCGTTTTGGTGTGGTACAGTATCGTATTGCATTTTTGGTACTGTATCGTACCGTTTTGCGGTGGTATGGTGCCGTATGGTTGCTTTGGTACAGTATTATACCATATGGGTGCTTTGCTACGTCTTTGTTCGTTATCGTACCGTTTCGGTGTGTTATGTTACCGTATGGTAGTTTTGGGTTGGTATTATACCGTATGGGTGCTTTGGTACGTTTTGGTACGGTATCGTTACGTTTTGGTGTGGTATGGTACCGTATGGGTGTTTTGTAACGGTGTTGTACTTTATGGGTGTTTTGTTACGTTTTCGTACCGTTTTGGTGTGATTTGGTACTGTAAGGTTGTTTTGATTAGGTTTTGTTCCCTACGGGTTCTTTTTTTTTTTTTTTGGATAAACCAGCTTGAAATTGAAAAGAGATTAAACGAATATACAGCCTACAAGTGGCATACCCCAGGAGGAAAAGAAAAGAAAACAAAAAAAAGGAGTGAAAATTGCTATTGCCAAATGGCTACATGGAAAAAGACCTGGCTGTTCCACGAGGTAAAGGGCCGGTTGAGAGCTTCTCTCTCTTGGTCTAGAGAGAGAATGCACTCCCCCCCTTTACCAAATCAGATTTTTGAACAAGACCCACCGATTCACCTCTGAATCTGGTGCATAGTCCACTATGTGGACTGATTTGAACCACAAATTCCTTCTTGGAGGTTCGACACTGGTATTTCGACTGGATGCCCAATAGACCAGCACCGGAGCTGAGTCAGACCTGCTCAGTCCCGCTCGTCGGAATGGTGCTGGCCGGGCTAAGATCCACCTATGCCGGTGGAGTAGTTTGGCAGCAAGTTCATTTTCCTCGCCGGACCTTGTACGTTCATGGAGAGGTCTATGTTCAGATCTACAATCATGTCGGTTGGTCGGTTTACCTCAACAACCGATTCCATTGCAAGCTACGGGGCAGAATTGCTGGAGTGGGTTTGGGCTGGTCAGACTTGTCTCCGGTTCATTTCAGTCAGATCTGCTCACCCCCGCTCCTCATCATCGCAGTAAGGCGGCGGTTTCACGGCAGTTCGCCGGAAATGGTAACACATTCAAGCCGTAGGAATCTGAAGTGGAGATGGCAGTTCGCCGTACCATTTCATTCCAACGGCAGGTTTCAGCAAACAACATTAGAGGAGCAACCTCTGGGCCGTTTGTTATAGCGTAGTTTGACTGTGATTGTGATAGTTCTTATTAGATTGGTGGTTATGCACTGGTTGAAAAGGATGGTTATGGTTCTTTCTGCAGTTTTGTGTGCCTCTTTTGTGATGCCAGATGATTCGGAGGTAATGCTCTGTTAATGGCAGATTTTTCGAGGCCCTTGTACTGTCCCGCTTTTAGGTTAGAGTGTGCCTTGTGTACTAGGTCGAGTGAGTATTAGACCGGTTGGTATGGGCATGGTGTACAAGGTACTTGGGGAGGTAGCCTTGTCGGATGTCGCATATCCGGTTCGAGCCTCTTCTCGGAGCCCGGTCCTCTGCAATATCTGTTCCTTAGAAGTGGGTGCTATGCTTGTTCATTCTGTGCTAGGTTGGAGTATTGGAATCTGGGTCTGTTTTAATCCTTCTCTGGAGACTAGTGGCTTTAGGTTTTGGATGAGGGTGGGTTGTTTTGGCGATCTTTGGACATTGGATGAGAGTGTTTACACTGGATGGAATGGGCGTGGTGTACAGGGTTGGGCCCTCTGTCGGATGCCGTCATCTCCTGTTCGAGCCTCTTGGTGCCTAGTTCTTCTGTTGTTGCTGTTCAATCCCCCGATGCCGAGGTGTTTTGTAGCTGCTATTATTCAGTAAAGGTTATCTTTTGGTCATTTCTGATCGAGACTATTTATTTTATTTCCTAGCCTGGTGGGTTGTGTCAGGCAATAGTTCGCTTTCATGTTATTTATACTCGTATCACTACATATCATACCCCGTTGTTCTATCCTTCAGCTTAGATGGATAGCGCAACCAGGGTATGATCTCAACACATATGGCAATTCTATTATCTTTTTACTCTTCCACACTCTCCATGCTGGTTGTGCATGGGTTATCGCACTTTTTTCAATCTTGTTTTTTTCTTTTCTTTTCTTTTCCTCCTGGGGTATGCCCCTTGTAGGCTGTACATTCGGTTAACCTTTTTTAATTTCAAGCTAATTTATCCAAAAAAAAAAAACATTAAAGGAGCAAGAGATCACGGCTGTTCATCTTCGCCGGCCACTTGAGATCACGTACGGTGGTTCGCCGGCCACTTGTGGCTGGGTTGCGGGGTTCTCTTTGCGGCTGGGTTGCGGGGTACTCGGTTGGTCAGAGCTGTTGGCGGTGGCTCGCCGGACTTCCGGGTCGGAGATTGGTTCTGCAGTACATGAACCCCTTGAGGGGGCAGGTACCATCTAGACCTCATGTTCCTTATTGAGAAACCCAATGGGCAGTCATTGTTTGGACTGAGATTGGGTTCATCTGTTGGATCTTGTTCAGCCTGGGTTCGGGCTGGTACTGTTGGGTTACCCATTTTCGGGGCTTTGGCTGTAGCATCTTTGCTGAGCCTGTTTATAATCCAAGTTTCCTTGCTCCTCTGGGCCGTTTGTTATAGCGTAGTTTGATTGTAATTGTGATAGTTCTTATTAGATTGGTGGTAATGCACTGGTTGATAAGGATGGTTATGGTTCTTTCTGCAGTTTTGTGTGCCTCATTTGTGATGCCAGATGATTCGGAGGTAATGCTCTGTTAATGGCGGATTTTCGAGGCCCTTGTACTGTTCCGCTTTTAGGTTAGAGTGAGCCTTGTGTACTAGGTCGAGAGAGTATTAGACCGGTTGGTTTGGGCATGGTGTGCAAGGTACTTGGGGAGGTAGCCTTGTCGGATGTCGCATCTTCGGTTCGAGCCTCTCGGAGTCCGGTCCTTTGCAATATCTGTTCCTTAAAAGTGGGTGCTATGCTTGTTATTTCTGTGCTAGGTTGGAGTTTTGGAATCTTGGCCTGTTTAACCCTTCTCTGGTGACTACTGGCTTTGGGTTTTGGATTAGGGCGGGTTGTTTTGGCGATCTTTGGGTTTGGATGAGAGTGTTTTAGACTGGATGGAATGGGCGTGGTGTGCAGGGTTGGGCCCTCTGTCGGATGCCGTCTTCTCCGGTTCGAGCCTCTTGGTGCCTAGTTCCTCTGTTGTTGCTGTTCAATCCCCCGATGCCGAGGTGCTTTGTAGCTGCTGTTATTCAGTTAAGGTTATCAATTGGTCATTTCTGATCGAGACTATGTATTTTACTTCCTAGCCTGGCGGGTTGTGTCAGGCAGTAGTTCGTTTTCATGTTATTTATACTCGTATCACTACATATCCATACCCCGTTGTACTATCCTTCCGCTTCGATGGATAGTGCAACCGGGGTATGATCTCAACACATATGGCAATTTGATTATCTTATTTACTTTACCACACTCTCCATGCGGGTTGTGCATGGGTTATCGCACTTTTTTCAATCTTGTTTTTTTCCTTTCTTTTCCTCCTGGGGTATGCCCCTTGTAGGCTGTACATTCGGTTAACCTTTTTTATTTTCAAGCTAATTTACCCCAAAAAAAAAATGGCTACATGGGCTAGAAGATACACGCTGTTTTCAATCCATCTAGTAAGAGGGAGGGAAAACAACGCCTAGGAGATACCACCAAAATCATAACAGACTGTAGCTACACTAGCTGGTAGGAATACAGCTCTGCAAAATCCTACACTAAACATGACACCAATTACAAATTCCTGAAAGTAACCAAATAATTGCACATGCGGTGGATTGAACTTGGACTGCTGGGCCTGAACTGGACAACTTCTGAAACTCTGAAAATTCTGAAACTTCTGAACTTCTGTGCCTGACCTCTGTAAATCCAAAATCCATCTGGGATTGATGATTGGCCCTAATCTGAGCCCTTGCAAGCACACAGAGCAGGTATTGTAACTGAAAATACCACCAAATCTTGGGCAGCCTGGATCTCTCACATCTCTGCTTTTACGGGAAAATCCCTTAAGAGTGTTGTCATCAGATTGATATTTACTGTTACAATGTATCACCTATGGATTGAGAGGAATATGAGGAAGTTTCAAGCTACTGCTAGCACATGGGAGGCAATAGTTCACAAAATCTATAACATGGTTAGAGGAAAACTTCTGTCCCTGCCCAAACTGCCTGGCTCTCATGATACTAGATTTATTAGAGAATGGGGTATAACCTTGGAATAATCATTTATGGGGCATGGTTTGGAGTGTGCATGTGTGATTTTTTTTTTTTTTGGGGTAAAATAGCATGAAATAGAAAAAGGATAACCGAATATACAGCCTACAAGGGGCATACCCCAGGAGGAAAGAAAAAGAAAACAAAAAAGATAAAGAAAATTGATAACGCCAAATGGCTACAAGGTTTTGATGAGAAACTATGTTTCCGATCCATCTAGAAGAGGGAAAAGAAACATAGCCAACTGCTTGTTAAGATGATAAAAATTTCAGAACTGATAAAACATTTCAGCATACCAACTGGTTACTGAACATGTCTATACAAAAGATTAGATTACACTGAGGTTCACTTGGGACCTTAACACACCCAGATTGGGAGCTTCAGAACTTCAGTACTTAAGCTTGACTTTACTTCTTAACTTCAGAACTTGAGCTTGGACTAACTAGCACTAGGCATATCAGAACTTGGAAACCAGCTTCAATCCATCAGCTACCACATTCTGGAGTTGACACCTGCTGGACTGCCAATACAGTGATGGAGCTTCTGAAATCCTGAAGCTTCCAAACAGCCCATCAACATTACAGTCAGCAGATTCTGATCCTTAGGTGACAACACAGGAATCCATGACAGATAGTATACTATACAATACTAAAACAAATACAAAACTATACAGAGGACGTCCCCCTCTGTGAAGGGAGATCCCATTGACAGCCCCCGATGGTTAGGCATAACTGAAAACAAAACCTGCTACAGCCAACTGAACAGCCACAACAGGTTCAGAAAATATGCAGGACAGCCAAAACAGGTTCAGATCAAGCTCATTCTCCATTACAACTTCTGAACCTGTTTTGGAACTAGTTACATAACTAGCACCAGTTACAATGCAGAACATATCAACAGAACAACACCAGCATTAAGTTGCATTTGTTTTCCAAAGACTTTCTTTCTTTGCAGGTTGAGATGGGCAGATTCTGGGAGACTTGCATGTACTTTGATTTCAAATCTGGAAATTAGTTATCTCCTACTTTGTAGTCATGTTTTACTTTGCTATAGGAGGTTTACATTGCATTTGAGTGATCTTACCATATTGTGTGCATCCCTTGTGAGCTCAGTGCTAAATCCCCATCATTCCTTGTGAGAGGAGGTAATAATTAGCGGGGGAATCTTGTGAGGATCAGTGGAGGGAGAAGAGGGAAAAGAGAGTAGGAGTTGTGAGGTTCCGAGGGAGTAAAGGTGTGAGCACTATACTTTCCAAGGACATTGTTCTTTTAAAGCCAGGGCACTTTAGTGCTTGGCATTTCTGATTTGGTGTGGCAATTCAGTTGCTTCATTACTTTTCTGTCTTGGTGTTGTATTGCAACTGCACTCCTGTCTTGGTGGTGCACTGTCCTGATGTTGCATTGTCCTGTCTTGGTTGTTTTCCAACAACATTATGTACATTATTATTATTACTGTTTTGGTAGTTCTTCGACTGATCTGACAAGCACTCTGTAGCTACTGTTTTACTGTCAGTTATGCTGCGGTGTTCTTGAAAGCTTTTGATGCTGGACAAGAGATGCTGTCCAGTTTTGCAAGAGATACTCTCCAGTTTTGCAAGTGTTTTCTGTGCTAGTTCCATTGCAGTCCATAGCAGTCCAGTTTTGCAAGTGTTTTCTGTGCTCTGTTATACCTGTTCTGACTCTGTTATACCTTACACCTGATGTTGTAATGGTAGGATTTGTAATGAGCTGCATCAGTTGTTTTGTGTGCCTAACCAACTGGGGATGTCGTTGGGATCTCCCTTCGCAGAGGGGGACGTCCTCTGCATGTAGCTTTGTTCTTATAGCTAGTTCTGAATCCCTGCTAAGGTTCAGATTTTGCTGATGTTCAAGTTCAAATTCTGACGTTCTGAATCTGTTGTCTAAGGTTCACAACTTGTTGTTCTGAATCTGTTCTGGTTCCTGTTCTGTTTCATGTACAAAGTGTTGTGTTCTACAATTCAGATAGCACTTTGGTTCAGTTGTAAAGTGTTGTATAGCACTTTGGTTTGTACATATCAAGTAGTTGCTGATGCCCTGCAATGTCCTGTTTTATCACTGCTGCTGCTACTGGTCCTGTTTTGCCATGGCAGTCAAGTCAAGTTACAAGTTCAAGCCCAGTCCAGGTGCAAGAGCATGATGAGTCCCTACTTCAATTCAAGTCAAGTTCTGAAGCTGCTGTTCGGTTCTGAAACTGCTGCAGCTGCTGCTTTATAGCAGGTCCTGAAGCTACCCCCTTTTTGTAGATGGATAGGAAACAATGTATACCCTTTTGTTTTTTTTTTGGGTAATTTAGCTTGAAATTAAAAAAGGTTAATCGAATGTACAGCCTACAAGGGGCATACCCCAGGAGGAAAAGAAAGGAAAAAAACAAGAATGATAAAAGTACGGTAACCATGCACAACCCGCATGGAGAGTAAAATAAAGTGACATAACCGTGAAATGTACTGAAATGAAATTGAACTATTCCTGGCACAACCCGCCAGGCTAGGAAATAAAGTAAATGAAGTAGATAGTCATGGTCAACGTGGACCACATGAAAACCAGCGCTGAGGAGAGATCCTCCTCCTCCTAGGCTGGGCTAAGAAAACCAAGACCCGAGACATTCATCACCCCAAAGCAAGCATAATACCCGCTCAACAGAAGTCAACTACTACAGAGGAACTCGGGCTGAGAGAGGCTCGACCAGGGGATGACGGCATCCGACAAGGCTACCCTGCTAAGTACCCTGCACACCACGCCCATTCCACCCTGACTACTACATCCTCGCCCAAATCCCCTAGGCTCGCTAACGACTCAAAGCGGAACAGAAAGAGAGGCCACCAAAAGTAGCCACTCGAACCTCAAGTGGACCAATCTGCTCTTTTCAATCAGTGCAACCACCAAATCTAATAAGAAACAGACTGCAAAGCAACCCCTTTCGATCAGTGAGGATCCACCAATCTAGTCAATGACTGCTCCGGCAACTACCTTGCTCAATCAAACTCCATCCATAATCTAATCATCGGCTCCTACAGCTGCTGCTACTGCGGGCTACCCCTAACTAGGATAGAGTCTAATCTAATCAATAATAGCCACGACCACAAGAATACTACACTCGACTTCTGAGCAAAAAAACGCTGGTTCTAGGGATATAAAAGGCTCAACAACGAGCCCGACCCCCGATTTCAGTCCAACAGATGACCGCCTATCGGGGATCGCCAAACTAACAGTAAACTGGCCCGATCGTCCAGCAACAGATAGACAATAAACAAATAAGTGCAAAGCGCAAATTGAAACGATAGGCGCAATGGATACGAGAGCTTGCTGCCGGGGCTGAAGGCAGGCTGTGATTGAGCCCTGGCTTGGCCTGGCTGGCCCGGGCTGGCCTTGCCAGCTGCTGCCTTGCTACTGCCTGCTGCTTGGCCCAGGCAGGCTGCGCCCGACGGGCTGCCCGTTGGCAGGCCAACGACCTGGCTAAGTTGCTGGGCTGCGGGCCGGAAGCTCCTGGCCCGCAAGGGCTGCCCGAGCCACCGCCGGTAGCCTCAAGCTGTTGAATGGCCGGCGGAGAGAGGCGCCGCCGCTGCTGCTGTTAATGGCGGCAGCCACCAGCTGCCACCGCAGCCCCCATGTGGCCGATGGCTGTAGAGGCCCCGACGAACCTTGGCCGGAAGAAATTTGCCCGGGCCGGCTGATTGCCCGGACGGCTGGACTCCACGGCGGATAGTGGGTCCACGGCGGGGATGGAAGACACGGCTGCTGAGCCACGATGGATTTCCAACGAGCAGCCAGGCTGTGTTCTGGCTGAGCCACCTTGACAGGCGGCGTGAAGGTGAGTCCCGCGGTGGGGTTCCAGCGGCCGGCTGGTGAACCGACGGCTGTTGAAGACCCTCGGTTGAGCTCGTCGGATGAGGTTGAAGACCGTCTGGTGGTGGTTGAGCTCCTCCGTTGAGCTCGTCAGTGATGGTTGATGGCGTCGGTTTGATTTCAGATCTGCCCGGAGCAGATCCCAAATGGTACCCGCCGGTTCACGGCGGGGATGAGGTTGGAGACGAAGCCCACGGCTGTGGAGCTCCGGACTGTTGTGAAGCTTGACCGGACCAGCTGAAGGTCGGCCAGGTGGTGTAACCGAGCCAGATCCGTCCGGCGCGGAGGGCGGTGGAGGAGGGCGGTGGAGGAGGGCGGTGGAGGAGAGCCTCTCTAAGGAGAGAGGATCCCTTGCCCGGATGGTGGCTGCTGCCCGGCGTGGCTGCAATCTTGTGGTGGCTGCCGGCTGATTTGGCTGGGTCAGAGGGAGCTTTCTCTCTCTAGGTTAGAGAGAGAAGCTCCCACGCCCTGCTTCAGTATTCTCACCTGTCTTCTTAGTGAGAAATCTAGATTACTAGATTTTCATTTCCATTGGAGATGTGGGAATACTAAGGTCTATACCCTTTTGTTTTGTTTCCATCTATTTAGTATGTTATCTACTGGTATTACCCTCCCCATGTAGCCATTTGGCCAACCTTTCCATTTACTCTAATTTTCATTCTTTTCTTTGTTTTGTTTTCCTCCTGAGGTATGCCCCTTGTAGGCTGTATATCCGGTTACTCTTTTTTTAATTTTCAAGCTGATTTACCCAAAAAAAGAAAATACCACCAGCCCTTGCAAGCACAGAGCAGCTACAATCAGCAGCAGCAGCAGTGCTAGCTCTCACAATGCACAAAGCAGTTCAAAACAGGTCATAACATATCATAGCAGAACAAACACTGCTAGCTCTCACACTCAAAAAGCAGAGGACGTCCCCCTCTACGAAGGGAGATCCCAATGACAGCCCCTATTGGTTAGGCGAAAATAAAAGACAGCCCCTTACAGAAGCAAATACAAAAGCAGCTATACATAATAGAACAGAACAGCAGCTATACATAATTGAACAGAACAGCAGCTATACATAATAGAACAGAACAGCAGCTATACATACAGAACAGCAGCTATATCAGAACAGCAGCAATAACACCAGATCAGAACACCAACATCTGGAAAAACAGCAGCTGCCATGAACTGTTCTACATAACCGTACAGAAAACAGTAAAACAGAACATAGAACAGGACAGAATGTGGTACAGAATAGTAGCAGAATAGCTTGCTAATATATTCGTCTGACATGTAAGGCGATTTTGGGGATCTCTGACAAGGGCATGGAACTCTTGTGATTTCTACCATGGCTGACGGTACTGTCTCCTTCTCGAAAGGGCTGGCTTGCAAAGCCCAGGATACAAATGAGATTCGAAGGAAGCAGATGAACTCTACACAACACGTTCAAAGCTCAGCCGTTATCGAGCAAACCCCACTCCCAACTTCTCACAACACGTTCAAGACGAGCCCCGCTCTTGAACGGCAACAGGCGTGTCTGAGCGATTCCGAAGCTCGGATGCCTGAAATTGTGGGTAAACTAGAGGAGGAGCTCAACAATTCGGCAGATCCCTTCGTGCTTGACGTCGTAACTGCTAAACTACTAAGCATTCAGCAATCATGGAAGGAAGAAACTCAACAAGGGGGCATTCCAGGTGATGTTCACGCATCCTATTCAGATGGGCTAGGTCTCAAAGCACTCGACTCCAATGAAATTCGTCGCAAGCAGAGATCAACGATTGAGCCCTCAGCAGAAGGCACGTCCCATTCAGACGCTATATCCCATCTGGGTCTCGAATCAGGTTACCCTAACCTCAAGAATCCGATGAATGGTCTCTCAGAAGAGGCTGATGATGGACACACGATCTCAAGATCTGGGCCGCAATCATCTCCGCATAGGTATGGGGAACACAGCCCTGAATCGTGCAAAAGTCCAGGTTCGGCTAGGAAGCTACAACAGGTGTTTTTGGAGGAAGGCTTGAGGGTAGAAGCTGAAGCTGCCATGAAGGGCCTGCCGCTTCCTCCGAATGGGTCTGGGGCATAGAAAATGAAGCAAGCATTATTCGAGGAGGAACTGGAAAGGGAGGCAGAAGCAAGAGCCCGGGTCATGCTTCTGCATGGAAACACCTACCAGTTCCAGCGTACCCCTGCTCAGGTTAGGAAATCTAACCCTACTCCAATTTCGGAAATCTCAACTCTAGTACAAGGCTCTAAAGGGCAATTTACCTCTAGGTCCAAAAAATAGAAAGTAATTCCCACCAAGTCTTCTCTAATTAATGAAACACTAAAACCCTATGAAAGTGCCTAAAACCCTAAATATTGAAAGTGCCTAACCCCTAGGGCACCCT
The DNA here is from genome assembly GCA_018127125.1 of Rhododendron griersonianum. NCBI lineage: Eukaryota > Viridiplantae > Streptophyta > Magnoliopsida > Ericales > Ericaceae > Rhododendron > Rhododendron griersonianum. The sequence continues at coordinate 15,867,585 of CM030799.1, read as the reverse complement.
ATGAAAGTGCCTAAACCTTAGGGTACCCTATAAAAGTGCCTAAAATCCTAGGGTACCCAATGAAAGTGCCTAAACCGTTAAAACCCAATAATAGGAAAGTGCACCCTAAAACTCCTATGAAAGTGCCTAAATCTAAACCCTAGGGCTCTATAAAAGCGCCTAAACCTAAACCCTAGGGTACCTTAAACCCTAGGGTATCCTAAAACCTAAAATCTTAAAGTGTCCTAAAACCCTAGGGTACCCTAAAACTCTAAAATCCTAGGGTATCCTAGGATTTTAGGGTACCCAAGGGTACTAGGGTACCCATTAGGGTACCATTATACCCTAGCATACCCTAAAACCCTAAGGTGACACTTCCATTAATGTTAAATGTATTTTTGTAAAAGTGGACTTCGTGGTAATTAAGTATTTCATCTCTCTTTAATGGGAATTAAGTGTCACTTTTCTGTACTTACAGGTAATTTTCTGGGATCTAAATTGGGTGTTGTACCAAATCCTGTGTCTCATGCATCCACGAGTACTAACCCTGTATCCCAGCCTAAAGCCATGAATCGTACAGCGCAACCTAATAAGAATTGGGCCTCCCTATTTAGGTCTCAAGGGCCCTCAAGTAATATGAAATTAGATTTCTTTCCAGAATTAAAGAGAGGAAAGAATGCTGTTGTTGAACTGGATGTTACTCACTTGGATGAGAATTGTTGGTCACATTGCTTGGTTGGTCATTTCCTAGATGAGAGGATGGATTTTCGACTAGCAAATTCAACTGCCCATAAGCAGTGGGGAAAAAATACTAAGTATGGCCTGTTGTCAGTCAAGTCAGATAATGCAGGGTTCTTATATTTTGAATTTAAGGATGAAGCCTGTCAACTAGCAGTCCTAGAAGGGGGGCCATGGTTCTTCTCTCAAAAATTTCTTGTTCTTCAGAAATGGAGAAGAATGATGACCCCAACTAAGATTTCTCCGTCCTCTATTCCTTCTTGGGTGAAGCTTCATAACTTGCCCCTAGAGTGTTGGACAGAAGTGGGTTTAAGTAGGGTGGCTAGTGCTATAGGTCAGCCCAAATATGTTGATCGAGCTACAGAAAAGAGGACTAGACTTGCATATGCTAGGGTGTGTGTGGAAATTGAGGCTGCTGATGAACTGCCAAATGACATTCAGGTCACAGTGGATGGGGAAAGTGTATCAGTTAGGGTGGAATACCAAGTTATGCCTCCTGTTTGCTCAGAATGTAGGGTTTTTGGACATGCTACCTCCAGGTGTTCAAAGTCCATCCCTCATAAACAAACTCAGGATAATGAAGTTCCAAGTGAGGTTTGGCGTACTGTTAGTAAAGGAACATCTATAGGCAATGTAGGGGTTCAGTAGCACTGGAGGCAGTTTCAATTCCTGTGGTGGCAGTGGTGGATACTTCAATGCCTAAGGTCACAGAAGAGAACATAGATGGGAGTGATTCAGAAGAGGAGGAGCTGAATTTCAACACTGATATTCCTATTGAGCTGATGGTGGATATTCCAAGTGTGGAGGCTGGTTCAAGTAAACCTTCTCATGTTCTAGTTCCTGAGGTAATCTCGTCTCAACCAGATCCGCAAGAGAAACCATTTCCTCCGGATGATAAGGCTGAAGAAGCAACGGGAAAGGCTTCCTTTCAGAGCTCCAAGGGTTCCAAATATCAGAACAACAAGTCCGGTGGAAAAAAAAATAACAAAAAGTGGAGTAGCAGCTCCAAAAGACGGAATAAATGATATCCTTTTTTGGTATCCTTTTGAGTAGTTGTAGCTTTATTTCTTTCAAGTTATGCTTCGTGTAGTTACTATCTGATTTTGTTTCCAATGTCTTTACAAGCTTTCAATTTAGGTTTTTGGAACATTCGGGGTCTGAATGACCCCATTAAGCAGAAAGAAGCAAGATCTTTTGTGAACTCCAATAAGTTGAGTCTTGTTGGTTTACTTGAGCATAAAATTAAGGCAACTTGGGCAGATAGAATCACCCAATTCATTTGTCCTGGCTGGAGTTTTGTGAACAATTACCCTCAAGCTGCTTTAGGGAGGATTTTTGTTGGATGGGACCCTGATGTCTTGTCTCTTACAGTGTTATGTCAGGCAGATCAATTTATTCATTGTCAAGTCCTTCCAAAAGATGGGAGTGCATTATTTTTGGTCACTATGGTCTATGGGGCAAACTCTATCCCAGACCGTAGATCTCTTTGGCTTAGTCTTTCTCAGTTTAGGACCTCTTCTCCCTGGGTGGTCCTTGGTGATCTTAATGCTATTAGGCATCCTAGGGAGAAAGTTGGGGGGAATGCACAGAGGTTTCCTCCCATGGATGACATTAATCATTGTTTGTTCTCCTCTGGGCTTGATGACCTTAGGTTTTCAGGGTGCTTATTTACGTGGTCCAATAAGCAGGTCCACCCCCATTTTGTGGCTTCCAAAATTGATAGGGTTCTAGTAAATGAGCCTTGGATGAAAATCTTTTCTCAATCATCGGCTCAATTTTTGGTGCCTGGAATTTCAGACCATTCTCCAAGTGTAGTGTTTGTCCAGCCCAATCCAAGGAGGTCAATTAAACCCTTCAGGTTTTTTGACTTCCTTGCTGACCACCCTCAATTCCTTGCAATTGTCCAGAGGAGCTGGAGGACGATTGTACTGGGGAACCCCATGTTCTGTGTGTGTATGAAACTTAAACACCTTCAACATGATTTGAAGCAACTTAATAGGGAGGAGTTTAGTGGCATATCAGAGAGGGTGAGTGCCACTAAGCAAGTCTTAGAAAACTTACATGTAATTATAGGCTCTCATTTTACCCAAAAAAAATTATAGGCTCTCACCCAGATAACAGTGCAGCCATAGAACAAGAGAGAGTGGTACACAAGCAATACACCTCATTGCTAAGGGCTGAGGATAGTTTAGCAAAACAAAAGTCTAGAATACAATGGTTGAAACTTGGAGATCAATGTACGTCCTATTTCTTTAAAGCCGTGAGCAATAGGAGGAATAGGAGCAAAATAACATGTTTAGAATTAAATGACGGATCTACCACACATGATCCCATGGTTATCAAAGAAGAGTTTGTTAACTTCTACACAACTCTTTTTGGCACGTCCCATCTCACCCCTCATCTGGGATCAACTAGAGTGGGTCAATTAATCAGGAATAAACTCAGCCCTGAGCTAAGTCTGAATATGGTCTCCCCTGTCTCAGATTTGGAGATCAAAGAGACCATTTGGTCTATTAATCCCACCAAAGCACCTGGCCCTAATGGGTATAATGGAGGGTTTTTTAGGAAAGCATGGTCAGTCATTGGGAGAGAAGTCACTTCAGCTGTACAGAACTTCTTCAGGTCTGGACAACTGCTCACCAAAGCTAACTCCACTATTGTAGCTCTTGTTCCTAAGGTACCAAACCCTTCTAGGGTGGGCGACTTTAGGCCCATTTCATGCTGCAATACCATTTACAAATGCATCTCTAGGATTTTAGCCAAGAGATTGCAATCTGCTCTTCCTTTGCTCATAGATCCTGTCCAATCAGGATTTGTGAAAGGAAGGAGAATCGCTGATAACATTTTCCTCACCCAAGAACTCATGAGAGGGTACCACAAATCATCTCCTACCCCTAGGTGTGCCATGAAAGTTGACATAATGAAAGCATATGACCATGTTAGGTGGGAATTTCTTTGGGATGTCCTGTCCGCCATGAACTTCCATCCTACAATGATTAAGTGGCTTCAAGCATGTGTTACCACTGCAAACTACTCCCTATGTATCAATGGGGAAGTGACGGGGTACATTAAAGGGAGGAAGGGGCTGAGACAGGGGGATCCTTTATCCCCGTATCTATTTGTTATTGTGATGGAAGTTCTTACGATTTTACTTAAGGAGAAAGCCCAGCTCCCGGGCTTTCATTTTCACTGGAGATGTAAAACTAATCAATTGATAAACCTGTGCTTTGCTGATGATCTAATGATATTTTGCAAGGGAGAGCTTTCTTCGATCAAACTCATCAAGGAAGCGTTGACTGAGTTTGAGGCTCTTTCTGGTCTCTCCCCGAGCACTGGTAAGAGTAGCATATTCTTCTCTGGTGTTAGTGTGGGAGTTAAGGAGACTATTCTGCATGATTTGGGATTTAAGGAGGGTTCCCTCCCAGTGAGATATTTGGGAGTCCCATTGTTATCTACTAAACTCAAAGCTGTGGACTGTCAAAGGCTGGTTGATAGTATCACAGCCAAAACTAGAAGTTGGACTAATAAGGACCTTACTTATGCGGGGAGAGTCCAGCTTATCAGGAACATCTTGTTCTCAATGCAAACGTATTGGTCCTCCCTGTTCATTTTACCAAAAAAGGTCATCAAGGAAGTTGAATCTATCCTTAGGGCCTTTTTGTGGTCTGGCCCTGACCTTAAAAGATCAGGGGCTAAGATAGCTTGGGAGCAGGTATGTGCTCCTAAAGATGAGGGGGGTCTTGGGTTCAAATCTATGGAGGTATGGAATAAGGCTGCGGTTGCCAAGCATATATGGTTCTTGATCTCCGGGGGAGAGCAATCCATGTGGTGCCAATGGGTTAAATCCTATTTATTAAAGGGTAGAAATTTTTGGAGCCTTAAAATGCCAGCTGACCCCTCTTGGGTTTGGCGTAAATTACTTAATCTAAGACACTTAGTCCAGCCCTTCATTCGTCATGTTATTGGCAATGGGGAGAACACATCCATGTGGTATGACCTTTGGCATCCGTTAGGCCCGTTGTTGGATAAGTTTGGCTCCATAATTGTTTACGACTCTGGCCTTCCCTTGAATGCCAAAGTGTCCCACATAGTTCACAATTCTAGTTGGACTTTCCCAATCACTCAAACATGGGAGTTGAATGAAGTTAGACGGCATCTCCCACCGTTGCGGGGCTCCAGGGACCAAGTTAGATGGACTCTGAATGCATCTGGACAATTTAGCATAGCCTCTCTATGGGAGGAATTGAGGGTTCCTTTCCCCAAGGTTAATTGGTACAAGGCTGTTTGGTTTTCTGGCCATATACCTAAGTGTACCTTCATCACATGCCTGGCCATCCAGGGTAGACTCTCCACTGAGGATAGATTAGTTTTGTTTGGGATTAAACCAATTTCCCAATGCAGTTTTTGCCATGGTAGTGAAAGCCATGATCATTTGTTCTTCAATTGTAGTTTTTCCACACAGGTCTGGAATGCTATGTTGGAAAAAATGGATACGAGTTGGCCCCCTAAGTCTTGGACAGCATGGATTACCCACTTCTCCTCGTTTAGGGGAAAATCTCTAAAGAATGTTGTCTCTAAGTTGATATTCACTACTACAGTGTATCATATTTGGATAGAGAGGAACTTAAGGAAGTTTCAAAATACAAATAGCACCTGGGAAGTTGTTGTTCACAAAATCTTTAACATGGTTAAGGGTAGATTACTGTCGATGCCAAAGTTGCCAGTAGGCTCACAAAATAATAGGTTTATTAGAGGTTGGGGCATTGGGTAATGCGGAACTTGTGATATATATGCTTTTGGTTATTGATATTGTGGCCATGGTTGTAGATGCTTTCTTTGCAGGGATGGCCAGCAGGCAGGCTGCTTTGTGCAATGTTACTAGCACTGCTACTACTCCTATGTTACTAGGGCTTTCCATTCAGGGCATTACACAAATGAGGGACTTACTCCTATGTTACTTGATTCAAAGGGACTTACTGCTATTACTTCTATGTAGCAGGTATATATTTTAAGTGTGTGACCTTGTGAGTGGAGTGCTAGAGCCCCAACATTTCTTGAGAGAGGAGGGAATAAATAGGGGGGTGTCTTGTGAGGTTTAGTGGAGGGAGTCCTGGATGATGTGAGGTTCCAATCCACCAGCAAAGTTGTGTAGTGGAGGGAGTCCTTGTTCTTGGCAGAGTATAAGAGAGTCCTTGTCCTTGTTCCATGTTGTGATCCCAAGTCAGAAACCTAGCTGCATCAGTTTGGGGCTGTTGTTCCTCATTTGGTGTTGTTGACGGTTATGATAGTTAAGTTTCAGATTTCATCAGCCAGCCCGGGCCTCGCAGCGGGCAGCAGCAGCAGGCGACAAGGCCAAGGCCAGCCAGCCAAGGCCAAGGCCAGCCAACCACAGGCTTGGCCAACAAATTTTTGCCATCCCGGGCAGTGTGGCTCGGGCATTTATCTATCATATAGTCTACTACTGTTTACTTTTAGTATTACTGGTTGCTTCTGGTAGCAGTAGCTGACTTACTTACTTATTTCTGTGCTTGCGAGGACTTCGAGGGCCTCTAATTTACCCCTATCCCGACGGGTTGTGTCGTGGATTTTCTGCTATTACCATGCCCGTGTCCAGGTTTCCCGTTGAACCCTCTATTCCTTGGGATAGTTTGTTTGACGGGGCTTGGACACGGGCAACCCATGTAGCCACTTGGCTTTTTATATTTTTGTCGTTTTCTTTTTGCTTTGTCTTACCTGGGGTATGCCCCTTGTAGGCTGTATATTCGCTTAACCTCTTTTAATTTCAAGCTAATTTACCCAAAAAAAAAACAAACAAAAAAAACAAAAAAAAAAAAAGTTTCAGATTTCTGATGTTCTGATCCTTATCTGTCCTGTTATACCTGTTCTGAACCTGTTGTTCTGAACCTTAGCTACTGCCACAGTGGTTCTTCTAGCAACTCATGGTGGCAGCTACCACTTAGCTTCTTTGCTACTACAGGTGCAGCTTGCATGGCAATGGTGTGTTGCTACCCCATATTATGTTGTTGTTGGTAAGCTAAGTAGATGTTTGTATAGAATGGTGAATCTCTGAATCTGCTGTTCTGAATCTGCTGTTTGTAAGTAGATACTAATTAGGATGTTTGTATAGAAGATTGTAGGTCCAATTTGTACCTTTTGCTTAACCAATTGGGGCTGTCATTGGGATCTCCCTTCGCAGAGGGGGACGTCCTCTGCATGTTCTAAGGTTGCTGCATTTTCTGTTATGGTGAAGCTGCATATTTGTTATGGAGATCAAGTGCAATTAATGCACAAAGTGATCTCCCTGCATATTTTCTGTTATGGTGAAGCTGCATATTCTGAACCTGTTGCTGCATGCCTGTTTTGGAGCATGGTGGATATTCAGAATCTGTTACATTTCTGTTTTGGAGCAACCAGTCTGCTATTCAGAATCTGATGATGTAGTGTAGCTAGTCCTTGTGTTTTTTTTTTGGGTAAAACAGCTTTAAATAGAAAGAAAAGAATCGAACCGTATATACAGCCTACAAGGGGCATACCCCAGGAGGAAATGACTATACCAAATGGCTACATGCCTAGGAAATAACCTAATAGACGCTGTTTCCAGCCCATCTAGAAGAGGGGAAGAAAACAACGCAATGACAACAAAACATAACATAACATAAAACCCAAGTACATAGCTTGGGATACTTTGCTCCAAAACATAGCATGACAACAATATAGCTCAAAACATGCACAGGTTCAGAACATGCAGAAGTTCAGCCCTCACTTCTGACAGCAACAGCATCAAAACAGCATAAAAACACATCTGCTCAATTCAGCATCATAGCAGGAACTCTAGTTCTGCTGCTGCAACTGACAAGGCTTGGTAAACTTGCTCCATAGCAGTTAGGCAAGCTTCAGAACTGCCACAGCAGCTTAGTGAGGCTCGGCAGCAACAGTCTGTGTCCCCACACAACATGGACACAACATGGATACAAAACAGCAGCTTGGTTCAGAATCACCCCACGATTCTGTACAAAACAGCAGCAGAACTGGGCTGCTTCAGCCATACTGGACAGCAACAGCAGCGGCAGACCAAACAAATACAATACTGGGCCAACTACAATACTGGACTATATCAAACTTGGACCAAGGTTCACTCTGACACAGGGCAAACTACAATACTGGACTACACAGTTACTTGGACTACAACAACTGAACTTGCACCATACTAAACAATACTGAAAACAAAGCAAAACAATACAGAGGACTTCCCCCTTAGTAGACAGATCAGACATGCAGCAGCTTAGGGAGGCTCAGAACATGCAGCCATCCTTCCACTGATTTACAACCTGTGAATGCAGGTAACACGTTGCAGAGGAATTCCCCTCTGCGAAGGGAGATCCCAATGACAGCCCCTATTGGTTAGGCAATCAACAAAACATAACTGGAAGTACACTGCAGTCCTGAATTGGAACATTTAACAAGTACTCAAATGCCCAAACTTTGAGCAGAAAATGTAACCTGCTAGTCTAACAACTTCTGAACCTCCTGCAACAAAACATATGCAGAACTGCAACAAAACAACTTCTGAACCTCCTACAACCATACAACAGAAAGCATTTCAGCTACCAAAACAGGTTCAGAACATTCAGAGCTGAACACAATCAGAACTGGGCCTTAGTAAAATCAGTCATCAGTCATCTGTCAATTACTGTACCAAATGCAGAATTGTAGCAACACTTTGGTATTACAAGGTCACAAGTATGCTACACATGTCAGAGCACACTACAGTTCACTCAGCAACAGTTCAGCATCCAAAAGTACTGTCAAAACAGGAATGCTGAAAGTTTGAATGCTGATCCCAATAGTAACATATGTAACAAAGTGGTGCACAGTCTACTGAAGTAGTCTACTGGTGCACAAAATGAACATGCAATTCTTCATGAGCAAAAGCAGCTATGAGAACCATCTACATTCCTCACTAAGAGAACCCTCACTCCCTCCTCTACATTCCGCTTATAGTCGTTAGCGAGCCTAGGGGATTTGGGTGAGATTGTAGTAGTCTGGATGGAATGGGCGTGGTGTGCAGGGTGCTTAGCAGGGTAGCCTTGTCGGATGCAGACATCTCCAGTTCGAACCTCTCTCGGTCCGAGTCCCTCTGTAGTAGTTGGCTTCTTTTGAGTGGGTATCATGCTATCTTTGGAATGATGGGTGTCTCGGTTCTTGGGTTTCTTTTCCCAGCCTAGGAGGAGGAGGATCTCTCCTCAGCGCTGGTTATCATGTGGTCACCGTTGACCCAGACTATCTACCGTATTTACTTTATTTCCTAGCCTGGCGGGTTGTGCCAGGTATTAGTTCAAATTTCACATTTTCCAGTACGCATAGCATGTTGTTATGTATTTACTTTATCTCACTCTCCATGCGGGTTGTGCATGGTTTACCGTACTTTTTTCACTCTTCTTTGTTTTTTTCCTTTCTTTTCCTCCTGGGGGATGCCCCTTGTAGGCTGTACATTCGCTTAACCTTTTTTAATTTCAAGCTAAATTACCCAAAAAAAAAAAAAAAAACTCACAGGGTTAACACACAATGTAGTAACTACCTGCTAGAATAGGCAGATTCAGAACTGAACAACAACAGGTAGGTTTTGTGACCTCTCATGCCAAGGATTAAGGTAACTACCTGCTAGAATAGAAGTAATAGAAGCCATAACAGGCTGCAGCCACAACAGGCCCCCTTTGAGTGATGTGGATTCTCATTTGAACCCCAATCCTGCTGACCAAACCTGCAACATCTAATGCCACAATATGAATGCACTAACACACAACTACCCCATTACCCATTGATGCCCCACACTCTATTAAACCTATTATTTTGTGAGCCTACGGGCAACTTTGGCAACGACAGTAATCTACCCTTAACCATGTTAAAGATTTTGTGAACAACCACTTCCCAGGTGCTAGTTGTATTTTGAAACTTCCTTAAGTTCCTTTCAATCCAAATATGATATACTGTAGTAGTAAAAATCAACTTAGAGACGATATTCCTTAGAGATTTTCCCCTAAAAGAGGAGAAGTGGGTAATCCATGCTGGCCAAGGCCTAGGGGACCAACTCGTATCCATCTTTTCCAACATAGCATTCCAAACCCGTGTGGAAAAACTACAGTTGAAGAACAAATGATCATGGGTTTCACTACCCTGGCAAAAACTGCATTGGGAGATTGATTTAATCCCAAAGAGAACTAATCTATCCTCCGTGGAGAGTCTACCCTGGATGGCCAGCCATGTAATGAAGCTACACTTAGGAATATGCCCAGCAAACCAAACAGCCTTATGCCAATTTACCTTGGGGAAAGGAGCCCTCAATTCCTCCCAAAGAGAGGCTATACTAAACTGTCCAGATGCATTCAGAGTCCATCTAACTTGGTCCCTGGAGCCACGCAAAGGTGGAAGATGCCGTCTAACTTCATTCAACTCCCATGTTTGCGTGATTGGGAAGGTCCAACCAGAATTGTGAACTATGAGGGACACTTTGGCATTCAATGGAAGGCCAGAGTCATAAACAATTCTGGAACCAAACTTATCCAACAGAGGGCCTAACGGGTGCCAAAGGTCAAACCACATGGATGTGTTCTCCCCATTACCAACTAAGTGACGTATGAAGGGTTGGACTAAATGTCTTAGATTAAGTAATTTCCGCCAAACCCAAGAGGGATTAGCAGGCATTTTAAGGCTCCAAAAGTTCCTACCCTTTAATAAGTAGGATTTAACCCATTGGCACCACATGGATTGCTCTCCCCCGGAGATCAAGTACCATATATGCTTGGCCACCGCAGCCTTATTCCACACCTCCATAGATTTGAAGCCAAGACCCCCCTCATCTTTAGGGGCGCATAACTTCTCCCAAGCAATCTTAGCCCCTGATCTTTTAAGGTCAGGGCCAGACCATAAAAAGGCCCTAAGGATAGATTCAACTTCCTTGATGACCTTTTTGGTAAAATGAACAGGGAGGACCAATACGTTTGCATTGAGAACAAGATGTTCTTGATAAGCTGGACTCTCCCCGCATAAGTAAGGTCCCTATTGGTCCAACTTCTAGTTTTGGCAGTGATACTATCAACCAGCCTTTGGCAGTCTACAGCTTTAAGCTTTGTAGATAACAATGGAACTCCCAGATATCTCACTTGAAGGGACCCCTCCTGAAATCCCAAATCCTGCAAAATATTCTCCTTAACTCCCACACTAACACCAGAGAAGAATATGCTACTCTTACCTGTGCTAGGGGAGAGACCAGAAAGAGCCTCAAACTCATTCAATGCTTCCTTGATGAGTTTAATCGAAGAAGACTCTCCCTTGCAAAATATCATTAGATCATCAGCAAAGCACAGATTTATCAATTGATTAGTTTTACATCTCCAGTGATAATGAAAGCCCGGGAGCTGGGCTTTCTCCTTAAGTAAACTCGTAAGCACTTCCATCACAATAACAAAGAGATACGGGGATAACGGATCCCCTGTCTCAGCCCCTTCTTCCCTTTAATGTACCCCGTCACTTCCCCATTGATACATAGGGAATAGTTTGCAGTGGTTACACATGCTTGAAGCCACTTAATCATTGTAGGATGGAAGTTCATGGCGGACAGGACGTCCCAAATAAATTCCCACCTAACATGGTCATATGCTTTCATAATATCAACTTTCATGGCACACCTAGGGGAAGGAGAGGACTTGTGATACCCTCTCATGAGTTCTTGGGTAAGGAAAATGTTATCTGCAATTCTCCTTCCTTTCACAAATCCTGATTGGACCGGATCTATGAGCAAAGGAAGAGCAGATTGCAATCTCTTGGCTAGAATCCGAGAGATGCATTTGTAAATAGTATTGCAGCATGAAATGGGCCTAAAGTCACCCACCCTGGAAGGGTTTGGAACCTTAGGAACAAGAGCTACAATAGTGGAATTAGCTTTAGTGAGCAGTTGTCCAGACCTGAAGAAGTTCTGGACAGCTGAGGTTACCTCTCTCCCAATAACAGACCATGCCTTCCTAAAAAACCCTCCATTATACCCATCCGGGCCAGGTGCTTTGGTGGGGTTAATAGACCACATGGTCTCCTTAATCTCCAAGTCTGTGACAGGGGAGACCATATTAAGACTATGCTCAGGGCTGAGTTTATTTCTGATTAATTGACACACTCTAGTTGGACCCAGATGAGGTGTGAGATGGGACGTTCCAAAAAGAGTTGTGTAAAAGTTAACAAACTGTTCTTTGATGACCATAAGATCATGTGAGGTAGATCCATCATTTAATTCTAAGCTTGTTATTTTGCTCCTATTCCTCCTATTGGTCACAGCTTTAAAGAAATAGGACGTACATTGATCTCCAAGTTTCAACCATTGTATTCGAGACTTTTGTTTAGCTAAGCTTTCCTCAGCCCTAAGCAACGTGATGTATTGTTTGTGTACCGCTCTCTCTTGTTCTATGGCAGCACTATTATTAGGATGAGAGCCTATAATTATTTGTATGTTTTCTAAGGCTTGCTTAGTGGCACTCACCCTCTCAGAGATGCCACTAAACTCTTCCTTATTAAGCTGCTTCAAATCCTTTTGAAGGCGTTTAAGCTTCTCACACACACAGAACATGGGGTTCCCAAGTACAATTGTCCTCCAGCTCCTCTGGACAATTGTAAGGAATTGAGGGTGGTCAGCAAGGAAGTCAAAAAACCTGAAGGGTTTAATTGACCTTCTTGGGTTGGGCTGGACGAACACCACACCTGGAGAATGATCTGAGATTCCAGGCACCAAAAATTGAGCCGATGATTGAGAATATGTTCTCATCCAAGGCTCATTCACTAATACCCTATCAATTTTGGAAGCCACAAAATGAGGAGGGACCCGCTTATTGGACCACGTAAATAAGCACCCTGAAAATCTAAGGTCATCAAGCTCGGAGGAGAACAAACAGTGATTAATGTCATCCATGGGAGGATACCACTGTACATTCCCCCCAACTTTCTCCCTAGGATACCTAATAGCATTAAAGTCACCAAGGACCACCCAGGGAGAAGAGGTCCTAAACTGAGAAAGGCTAATCCAAAGAGATCTACGGTCTGAGATAGAGTTTGCCCCATAGACCATTGTGACCAAAAATGATGCACTCCCATCTTTTGGATGGACCTGACAGTGAATAAATTGATCAGTCTGATATAACACTGTAATAGACAAGACACCAGGGTCCCATCCAACAAAAATCCTTCCTAAAGCAGCATGGGGGTAATTGTTCACAAAGCTCCAACCAGGGCAGATGAATTGGGTGATTCTATCTGCCCAAGTTGCCCTTATTTTATGCTCAAGTAAACCAACAAGACTCAACTTATTAGTGTTCACAAAAGATCTTGCTTCTTTCTGCTTAATTGGGTCATTCAGACCACGGATGTTCCAAAAACCTAAATTGAAAGTTTGAAAAGACATTGGAAACTAAATCACAAAGTAACAACAAGAAGCATAGCTTGACAGAAATAAAGCTACAGTTATTCAAAAGGATACCAAAAGGATATCATTTATTCCGTCTTTTGGAGTTGCTACTCCACTTTTTGTTATTGTTTTTTCCACCGGACTTGTTGAAACCCTTGGAACTCTGAAAGGGAGCCTTTCCCTTTACTTCTTTAGACTTATCATCCGGAGGAATTGGTTTAGCTTGCGGATCAAGTTGAGCAGGGAATACCTCCGGGTCTAGATCATTATATGTATTACTTGGACTTGTCTCCAAGCTACAATTGAGAGCCCCTGTATCCATCATCACCTCAAAAGGAATATCAGTATTGAAATTCAGCTCCTCCTCTTCTGGGTCACTTTCATCTATGTCCTCTTTTGAGACCTTAGGCATTGACGTATCCACCACAGCCACCACAGGTATTGTAACTGCCTCCAGTGCTACTGAACCCCCTACATCGATAGAGATTCCTTTACTAACAGCATGCCAATCCTCCTTCAGAACTTCATGACCCTGAGCTTTCTTATTAAGGATGGACTTTGAACATTTAGCGGTTGCATGTCCAAAAACCCCACATTCTGAGCAAACCGGAGGCATTAGCTGGTACTCCACCCTAACTGATACACTCTCCCCATCCACTGTGACCTGTATGTCATCTGGTAGTACATCAGCAGCCTCTATTTCCACACACACCCTAGCATATGCAAGCCTAGACCTCTTTTCTGTAGCTCGATCAACGTATTTGGGCTGTCCTATTGCACTAGCCACCCTGCTTAGTCCCACTTCTGTCCAACACTCTAGGGGCAAGTTATGAAGCTTAACCCAAGACGGGATAGAGGACGGAGAAATCTTAGTTGGATTCATCATTCTTCTCCATTTCTGCAGAACAAGGAATTTTTGGGAGAAGAACCAAGGCCCCCCTTCTAGGACTGCAAGTTGGCAAGCTTCATCTTTAAATTCAAAATATAAGAATCCTGCATTATCTGACTTAACTGACAGCAGGCCATAGTTAGTGTTTTTTCCCCACTGTTTATGAGCAGTTGAATTTGCCAGTCGAAAATCCATCCTACCATCTAGGAAATGACCAACCAAACAATGTGACCAACAATTCTCATCCAAGTGAGTAACATCAAGTTCAACAACAGCATTTTTCCCTCTCTTTAATTCTGGATAGAAATCTAACTTCATATTACTTGAGGGCCCTTGAGACCTAAATAGGGAGGCCCAATTCTTATTAGTTTGAGATGTACGATTCACAGCTTTAGGCTGAGCAGATTAGTACTTGTTGATGCATGAGACACTGGGTTAGGTACAACACCCAACTTAGTTCTAGTATCCTCGACAGGAAACCCTAGATTAGGGTCTCCTTCTACATATGGATTAGGGTTAGTTTTCCGAACCTGTGCAGGTGTACGCTCGAATTGGTAAGTGTTTCCATGCAAATGCGTGACTCGAGCTCTTGCTTCTGCTTCCTTTTACAGTTAATCCTCAAAAAATGCCTGCTGCACCTTCAATGCAAACTTATTGGTCAAGCCAGGCCCCTTCGAAGGCAGGACTGATCCCATGGCAGCTTCAGCTTCAACCCTCAAACCTTCCTCCAAAAACACCTGTTGTAGCTTCCTAGCCGAACCAGGGCTTTTACACGATTTAGGGCTGAGCTCCCCAAATCTATGAGGAGAAGCTTGCGGCCCAGCTCTTGAGATCGAGGGACCATCATCAACCTCTCCTGAGGTACCATCAGTAGGCTTCTTGAGATTAGGATTACCTGGTTCGAGGCCCAGATGGAGGGTATCACCTGAATGGAGCCTCTGACGATCTTCTTTCCATGATTGTTGAATGGTCTGTAGTTTAGCTGTAACGACATCAAGAACGAAAGGATCCTCCGAATTGTTGAGCTCATCCTCCAGGTGACCCACAATCTCGAGCATCCGAGCTTCGGATTCCTTCTGCTTTTGTTCGTTCTGATAGGCCTGTTGGAGTTTACGAGCAGGGCTCGTCTTGATGTGTTTTGGACTGTGGGTTCCAAATTTAATTTGGGGATCTGATGTTGCAGTCGATTTGGGTGGGGGTGGGGTTTGCTCGGAGAGAACTGTGCCTTCACCATGCTGTACTGAGCTCTTCTGCCTACGGCGAAGCTCATTTGAATCCTGGGCCTTGCTGCCCAACCCTTCAGAGATTGTGCCGTCTGATATGGTGACCCTTGATGTTGAAGTCGAATGAGACTGCTGAGGTTTCGTATTTTCTGAAACCTGTTGTAGTCGCCGAACTTCCGTAGAATCCATGGCCTGAAGGCCCAGACCGTCCGCCATTGAAGAAGATCACTGGAAGAATTGGATCTCAGAAATCGCCATTGGACTTGTCAGAAATCGCCCTGTGTGTGCTTCTCAGTCCTTGTGTTTTGTTTAGTTCTGAACCTGCATGTATGCCAAAGCTCTGTATTGTATATGCCAATCCTAGGGGGGGATGTCCCTTGGAGTGTTAAGGCTGAACCTGGTCCAGCCTGATTGCTGTTGCTTCCTGATTACTGTTCTGTTCCTGGTCCAGCCTAGTGGTCAAGTCTAGAGCTGTACCTGTTGCTGCTGGTCAAGTTCTGAACTTGACCAGATCTGACTCTGCATTTTGAGATGTGCAAGTTCTGATCCTGCTGATGTTGTGCAAGAGCTGCTGGAATCTGTTGGAGCTGCTGAACTAGTGTAGCAGGATCTACTTTTGAAATCTGTTATGTGTGGAGCAGTAGCAGTCTGCAGTTGAAATCTGTTATGTGTGGAGCAGTCTGCTGTATTGTTGCTGTTGAACTCCTGTTGCTGCTATTGGAGCAGTCTGCAGTTGAACTCCTGTTGCTGCTGTTGTTGTCATGTTATGTTATGGACCAAAGTATCCCAATCAATGTAATGTTTGTCATGTTTTGTTGTCATTGCGTTGTTTTCTTCCCCTCTTCTAGATGGGCTGGAAACAGCGTCTATTACGTTATTCTCTAGGCATGTAGCCATTTGGCATAGTCATTTTCTTACTTGGTTGTTTCCTTTATTCCTCCTGGGGTATGCCCCTTGTAGGCTGTACATCCGGTTCTTTTTTTTTCTATTTAAAGCTGAATTACCCAAAAAAGAATAGCTTGCTACATCAGATCAGTTTTGCTACAAAATAGCTTGCTACATCAGAACATGTCAGCAGCAGGTTTCATGCTGCACACTAGATCAGTTTACAAAATAGAATTGGAACCAAGAGGTTTCATGCCTTAGTAGATCAGTTTCCATGGTGCCATTCTCCAAACTGAACAGCAGGAGGCTAAGCAGCCAAGTAATGTAGAGATTGACTGCTACTAGTAGCACTAGCAGAAATCAGCAAACTAACATGTGCTCACACTAATGCAAATGCAGCAGCTAAATCAGATAGAATGAAAACAGACTTCAC
Source organism: Rhododendron griersonianum (assembly GCA_018127125.1). Classification (NCBI taxonomy): domain Eukaryota; kingdom Viridiplantae; phylum Streptophyta; class Magnoliopsida; order Ericales; family Ericaceae; genus Rhododendron; species Rhododendron griersonianum. Next base: position 15,850,993 of record CM030799.1, on the reverse strand, counting down.
CAACCAGCTTGTAACCAACAGAAGAGGTAGCAGTAAAACTGACAGGACAGTAGCAGCAACACAGTAACAGGACAGCTGCTATAACAGGATAGCTGCTATCCCTATCTGCTCCCAACTGAACCAAAAACAACAGAACCAAAAACTCTCCCTACATATATCTGCTCCCCACCTTACCCCCTCGAAACCTAACTCACCAAAAACTGAAAACAAAAAGGAGGGATCCGAACACCCTCAACTCTCCCTCACACAAAGCCTCCCACTAGCTATTACCTCCACTCTACAAGAACTCAGGGGTACGAGCACACAGCTCACAGGTCTATACAAAATAGTGGGAGTACCAAAAGGACAAGAAATTACAGCAGCTACAACAGCAGCTTACAACTGAATAACATCCCAACTGAATAACAGCAGTACAGCAACTGCTGGTGTGGTTGCTCAAATCAGCCTCGCAGCCCTTGGACACACTCAATCACATGCTCCTTGGCCATACTGCCCAATCTGCACAGAAAACTACAATCCAACAAAATAGTAGCATTTGGAAAATTAAGCAGCCATCAACAATAACTCAACATGCAACAATGTTCCACTCATTTACAACCCATTGTGCTTGTGATTGAGGTAATTTAGGAAGTGATAATATCCTAGCTCTCACCATGGTGCAGATTTTGTGAACTACTATCTCCCAAGAACAACAGTGACTTTGGAACCTTCTCACATTTCTCTCAATCCAAATATTTTTTTTGGGTAATTTAGCTTGAAATTAAAAAAGGTTAATCGAATGTACAGCCTACAAGGGGCATACCCCAGGAGGAAAAGAAAGGAAAAAAACCAAGAATGATAAAAGTACGGTAAACAAGAATGATAGCTGCTTTTGCTCATGAAGAATTGCATGTTCATTTTGTGCACCAGTAGACTACTTCAGTAGACTGTGCACCACTTTGTTACATATGTTACTATTGGGATCAGCATTCAAACTTTCAGCATTCCTGTTTTGACAGTACTTTTGGATGCTGAACTGTTGCTGAGTGAACTGTAGTGTGCTCTGACATGTGTAGCATACTTGTGACCTTGTAATACCAAAGTGTTGCTACAATTCTGCATTTGGTACAGTAATTGACAGATGACTGATGACTGATTTTACTAAGGCCCAGTTCTGATTGTGTTCAGCTCTGAATGTTCTGAACCTGTTTTGGTAGCTGAAATGCTTTCTGTTGTATGGTTGTAGGAGGTTCAGAAGTTGTTTTGTTGCAGTTCTGCATATGTTTTGTTGCAGGAGGTTCAGAAGTTGTTAGACTAGCAGGTTACATTTTCTGCTCAAAGTTTGGGCATTTGAGTACTTGTTAAATGTTCCAATTCAGGACTGCAGTGTACTTCCAGTTATGTTTTGTTGATTGCCTAACCAATAGGGGCTGTCATTGGGATCTCCCTTCGCAGAGGGGGAATTCCTCTGCAACGTGTTACCTGCATTCACAGGTTGTAAATCAGTGGAAGGATGGCTGCATGTTCTGAGCCTCCCTAAGCTGCTGCATGTCTGATCTGTCTACTAAGGGGGAAGTCCTCTGTATTGTTTTGCTTTGTTTTCAGTATTGTTTAGTATGGTGCAAGTTCAGTTGTTGTAGTCCAAGTAACTGTGTAGTCCAGTATTGTAGTTTGCCCTGTGTCAGAGTGAACCTTGGTCCAAGTTTGATATAGTCCAGTATTGTAGTTGGCCCAGTATTGTATTTGTTTGGTCTGCTGCTGCTGTTGCTGTCCAGTATGGCTGAAGCAGCCCAGTTCTGCTGCTGTTTTGTACAGAATCGTGGGGTGATTCTGAACCAAGCTGCTGTTTTGTATCCATGTTGTGTCCATGTTGTGTGGGGACACAGACTGTTGCTGCCGAGCCTCACTAAGCTGCTGTGGCAGTTCTGAAGCTTGCCTAACTGCTATGGAGCAAGTTTCCCAAGCCTTGTCAGTTGCAGCAGCAGAACTAGAGTTCCTGCTATGATGCTGAATTGAGCAGATGTGTTTTTATGCTGTTTTGATGCTGTTGCTGTCAGAAGTGAGGGCTGAACTTCTGCATGTTCTGAACCTGTTGCTGATTACTGCATGTTCTGAACCTGTGCATGTTTTGAGCTATATTGTTGTCATGCTATGTTTTGGAGCAAAGTATCCCAAGCTATGTACTTGGGTTTTATGTTATGTTATGTTTTGTTGTCATTGCGTTGTTTTCTTCCCCTCTTCTAGATGGGCTGGAAACAGCGTCTATTAGGTTATTTCCTAGGCATGTAGCCATTTGGTATAGTCATTTCCTCCTGGGGTATGCCCCTTGTAGGCTGTATATACGGTTCGATTCTTTTCTTTCTATTTAAAGCTGTTTTACCCAAAAAAAAAACCTTGCACAACCCGCATGGAGAGTAACATAAAGTGACATAACCATGAAATGTACTGAAATGAACTTGAACTATTCCTGGCACAACCCGCCAGGCTAGGAAATAAAGTAAATGAAGTAGATAGTCATGGTCAACGTGGACCACATGATAACCAGCGCTGAGGAGAGATCCTCCTCCTCCTAGGCCGGGCTAAGAAAACCAAGACCCGAGACTTCCATCACCCCAAAGCAAGCATAATACCCGCTCAACAGAAGTCAACTACTACAGAGGAACTCGGACTGAGAGAGGCTCGACCAGGGCATGACGGCATCCGACAAGGCTACCCTGCTAAGTACCCTGCACACCACGCCCATTCCACCTAGTCTACTACATCCTCGCCCAAATCCCCTAGGCTCGCTAACGACTCAAAGCGGAACAGAAAGAGAGGCCACCAAAAGTAGCCACTCAAACCTCAAGTGGACCAAGCTGCTCTTTTCGATCAGTGCAAACCACCAATCTAATCGGAAGTAGACTGCAAAGCAACCCTTTTCGAACAGTGAGGATCCACCAAACTAGTCAATGACAGCTCTGGCAACTACCTTGCTCAATCAAACTCCATCCATAATCTAATCATCGGCTCCTACAGCTGCTGCTACTGCGGGCTACCCCTAACTAGGAAAGAGTCTAATCTAATCAATAATAGCCACGACCACAAGAATACTACACTCGACCTCAGAGCAAAAGAACTCTGGTTCTAGGGATATAAGAGGCTCGACAACGAGCCCGACCCCCGATTTCAGTCCAACAGATGACCGCCTATCGGGGATCGCCGTACAAACAGTAAACTGGCACGTTCGTCCAGCAACAGATTGACAATAAACAAATAAATGCAGAGCGCAAATTGAATAACGATAGGCTGTCCGGGGTACCGGGATGACTGCTTGGTGCTAGGTGCTTGCTGTGCCCGACGGCTTGCCTGCAACCAAAGCAACCATACGTGACTGGCCTGGTTGGTCTCTTGGCGGATGTTGGTGGCCCGGTTGAGCCCGGGCTGTTGGTGGCCCGGTTGAGCCCGGGCTGTTGAGCGGCCCAGATCTGGCCAGACCAGAGACCAGAGGCCAGGCACCTGCTGCTGCTGTTAACGGCGGCAGCCACCGGAAGAGGAGGGGTGGCCACCGGACTGGGTTTGGACTTGGACGGCAGCCCAGCCGTTGAACCGTCCACCGCGTGGACTGAGACCGCCAGAGAACCCAGGGGGGTTTGAGGCTGACTCTAACCAACGACCGGCGGCCACGGTTGTGGATGACCGGCCTCCGTGGCCAGAAGCCAACCAGTCCTCAGCTCCCGTCGGTGGAGGATGTCGAGGATGAACCAACACCAGATGTGGGTGGCCGGCCAGAGGCCGGAGTTGATGTCGATCCATAATCGTAAGACTCCGGCGTCTGTGCCTGCTAGACTAGAGGTCGGACCGAAGATGGCCGGCTGTGGGTTGGCTGGGAGCGGTGGCCGGTCCAGCGGCGACCAGATCTGGTGTATAAGCGGTGGCCGGACCAAAGTTGGAAACTCCAAGCTCATGCCCAGCCGTGGGATTGACTCCGACGGCTGTTGAGTGGGCCAGAACTGGCCGGTCCAGACGCCGCCGGGAGAAGATGGATGGCCGGACCCAAGGGTTGCCGGATGAGGAATGGGCGGTGGAGGAGAGCCTCTGTCGTGTGAGAGACTCCCTTGCCCTTGCTAACCTGTGCTGCGGCTGCCGGAGGGGGGATGACCAGCTGCCGGCTGGATTTGATCGGCCAAGGGAGCTTTCTCTCTCTAGGCTAGAGAGAGAAGCTCCCATCTACCTTGTGTGTATTCCTTGGTAGCTCTATTTCTCAATCCAAATATTGTACACAGCTACTGTGAAGCCCAGCTTAGTGATAAGATTCTTAAGACTTTTCCCTTTTACATTTGACAACAATGTCACCCAGTCAGCCCAAGATTTATCAGACCATGACACATGAAGTTCGGTCTGAAGAGCATTCCACACTTGCTTTGTGAATGGGCAATTAAAAAAAAGATGATCATGGGTTTCCCTCCCTTGACATAGACTACATTGAGAATTAGGATGTAGTCCAAATAGGACAAGTCTATCTGCAGTGGATAGTCTATTCTGTATAGCTAGCCATGTGATGAAACTGCACTTTGGGATGTGGCCAGAGAACCATACAAGCTTGTGCCACAAGATCTTGGGAAAGTGTGTTCTTAACTTGTCCCAGAGAGAGGCAACTGTGAACTGTCCGTTAGAGGTAAGAGTCCATCTCTTTTGATCTTCCCCATTCAATCTGGACTGGACTAGTGGGGGAAGAGTGTTTCTCACCTCATTAAGCTCAATTGTTTGGGTAATGGGGAAAGCCCAATTTGAATCATGAATGATGTGTGACACAAAAGCATCTCTTGAGATACCAGAGTCATATGCAATTCTAGGGCCATATTTAGCTAGTAAAGGGCCAAGAGGGTGCCAATTGGTGGTTTCCACCGATCGAAATGAACAGCTTGGTCCACTTGTGGTTTGGGGGCTACTTTTGGTGGTCCCTCTTCCTGTTCCGCTTATAATTGTTAGCGAGCCTAGGGGGTTTGGGTGAGGTTGTAGTAGTCTGGATGGAATGGGCGTGGTGTGCAGGGTGCTTAGCACGGTAGCCTTGTCGGATGCCGACATCTCCAGTTCGAACCTCTCTCGGTCCGAGTCCCTCTGTAGTAGTTGACTTCTTTTGAGTGGGTATTATGCTAGCTTCGGGGTGATGGGCTTCTCGGTTCTTGGTCTTCTTATCCCAGCCTTGGAGGAGGAGGATCTCTCCTCAGCGCTGGTTATCATGTGGTCACCGTTGACCATGATTATCTACCGTATTTACCTTATTACCTAGCCTGGCGGGTTGTGCCAGGTAGTAGTTCAATTTCACATTTCACGTATTACAGTACGCATAGCATTTTGTTATGTATTTACTCTATCTCACTCTCCATGCGGGTTGTGCATGGTTTACCGCACTTTTTTCATTCTTATTTGTTTTCCTTTTCTTTTCCTCCTGGGGTATGCCCCTTGTAGGCTGTACATTCGCTTAACCTTTTTTAATTTCAAGCTAAATTACCCAAAAAAAAAAAGAGGGTGCCAATTGTCATACCACAAGAAAGTAGAGTTCCCATTTCCCAAGGTACTAAGGATATAAGGTTGTACAAGAGGTCTAAGATTCAAAATTTTCCTCCAGACCCAAGTGCAATCTCCTGGGATTTTTAAATTCCAAAAACTCCTCCCTTTGATTAAATATGATTTGACCCATTGGCACCACATAGACTATTCGCCCCCAGAGATAATATACCAAACATGCTTTGCAATGGCAGCCTTGTTCCAAACTTGCATTGATTTGAAACCTAGTCCTCCTTCCTCTCTTGGAGAGCATAAATGTTCCCAAGAGACCTTAGCACCCGATTTCTTTAGTTCTGGGCCAGACCAAAGAAATGCTCTAAGGATTGACTCAACTTCCTTGATTATCTTTTTAGGGATGATAAACAAGGAAGACCAATAGGTTTGGATGGAGAAAAGAACATTCTTAATTAACTGGACCCTACCTGCATAGGTTAGGTCCCTATTGGTCCAAGACTTAGTTCTTGCAATTATACTATCCACTAGTCGCTTACAGTCAGAGGCTTTGAGTTTGGTTGAAATGAGGGGCACGCCCAGATACCTAACAGGAAGGGAGCCCTCCTTAAATCCTAATACATTCAGAATGCTCATTTTTTTTTTTGGGTAACTTAGCTTGAAATTAAAAAAGGTTAAGCGAATGTACAGCCTACAAGGGGCATACCCCAGGAGGAAAAGAAAAGGAAAACAAATAAGAATGAAAAAAAGTGCGGTAAACCATGCACAACCGGCATGGAGAGTGAGATAGAGTAAATACATAACAAAATGCTATGCGTACTGTAATATGTAAAATGTGAAATTGAGCTACTTCCTGGCACAACCCGCCAGGCTAGGAAATAAAGTAAATACGGTAGATAGTCATGGTCAACGATGACCACATGATAACCAGCACTGAGGAGAGATCCTCCTCCTCCATGGCTGGGATAAGTAGACCAAGAACCGAGAAGCCCATCACCCTGAAACTAGCATAATACCCACTCAAAAGAAGTCAACTACTACAGAGGGACTCGGACCGAGAGAGGTTCGACCCGGAGATGACGGCATCCGACAAGGCTACCCTGCTAAGCACCCTGTACACCACGCCCATTCCATCCAGACTACTACACCCTCACCCAAACCCCCTAGGCTCGCTAACAACTATAAGCGGAACAGGAAGAGAGACCACCAAAAGTAGCCCCCAAATCCTCATGCGGACCAAGCTGTTCGATTCGATCAGTGCAAACCAATAAAACAAATCAGAAACAGACTACGAAGCTACCCCTTTCAATCAGTGAGAATCCACCAATCTAGTCAAAGACAGCTCCGGCAACTACCTTGCTCAATCAGACTCATCCATAATCTAATCATCGGCTCCCCCAGTTGCTGCTACTGCGAGGCTACCCCTAACTAGGAGAATCCAATCTAATCAATAATAGCCACGACCACAAGAATACTACGCAATTCCTCAGAGCTAAAAGCGGTGGCTCACTGGGTATAGAGGGCTCGACGAAGAGCCCGGCCGGCAGCTACTAAGCACAATCAGACTCCATTCATAATCTAATCATCGGCAACCACAGCTGCTGCTACTGCGAGTCTACCCCTTTTTTTTTTTTTTGGGTAATGCCCTAGGGCGGTTAGCTTGAAAATAAAAGAGGTTAACCGAATGTACAGCCTATAAGGGGCATACCCCAGATAAGACAAAGCAAAAAGAAAACGAAAATAATAAAGAGCGCCAAGTGGCTACATGGGTTGCCCGTGTCCATGCCCCCGTCGAACAATCTATCCCAAGGAATAGAAAGTACAACGGGGAACGTAGACACGGGCGTGGCAAAAGCAGTAAATACCCGACACAACCCGTCGGTATAGGGTACAATCAGAGGCCCTCGAAGTCCTCGCAACTCATAGAGCAGCATAACAATAATAGAAATTGCAAATCGCAAATTGAATAACGATGAGCGCAATGGATACGATGATTTTCAGTCTAGCCGGGATACCTGGCTGGCTGCTTGGGATTGACTGGCCCAGCCTGGGTGACTGGCCCTTTGCTGCCCGGGCTGGTGCGTGACTGGCCTGGCTGGCCTGCCAGGATGTTGGCTGGCCCAGTTGAACCCGGGCAAAAGCCCGGGCTGTTGACTGGCCGACGCCTTTGAGCGGGCCCGATCTGGCCAGAAGGTGGTAGAAGGCTGGCCCAAGGGTTAGCCGGATGTGGAATGGGCGGAGCCACCGGAAAGGGGGTGGCCGAGCCTGCTGTTACCGGCGGCACCCACCGGAAAGGGGGTGGCCACCGGAATGGGTTTGGACGGGCCGAAACCTCCTCCGCATGCCCCTGTTGTTGAACCAGTCCACCGCGTGGACACCGCGTGGACTGAGACCGCCGGACTGTGGACTGTGGGTACCAGATCTGGCTTGAGCTTTGGTCTAGTGAGCATCCAGTCGGGATACCTGTGGGTAGAGAACCTCCGAGAAGACCCTGTTGTTGAAATCAGTCCACTGATTCAGGAGTGAATCGGTGGCTCCGAGAGGAAACTTGTTGAAATCGGTCCACGGGGTGGACTTTGGTCCAGATTCAAGAGTGAATCGGTGGGTTTGTCCCTTGGAATATGAGAGTACCCAAACCGAGATACCTGGTTCAGAGATACTCTAACCTGGTACAGCACCTTCACCGGCAGCCATGGGAGCACTCCGGTGCTGGTTTGAAGGAAACCCATCCGAAACTTGGGTGTATAGAAACCTCCGAAGAAGAGTTTGATCGAGAAAGGATCAACCCCTGAACGAAGCAGTGATAGATGGCCGGACCAGAGGTGGCCGGATATAGGTTGGCCGGACCAGGATTGGCCGGATATGGGTTGGGCGGTGGAGGAGAACTTCTCTAGAGAGAGAAGTTCCCTTGCCCTTAGTCCGAGTCTACCCCTTAACTAGAACAAAGTCTAACTAAACAAGGCAGGCACTCGGGTTGAGAGCTTCTCTCTCTTCCTAGAGAGAGAATGCACTCCCCCTTTACCAAACACCAGATTTTTGTACAAAATCCACCGATTTTCTGGTGGACCAAACAGATTCACTCTTGAATCTTTGTATGTTCTTCAATCCTTCTCTTAGACTGTTTCCCACACCGGCGACAGGTTCTATAGAGAAAGGGGATCTTCCGAAGTCCACCCCGTGGACCGATTCCACAACGGGTTAGAGGTAATCAATCAGTGCTCTAATCCCGTCGTAGAGATTACGATCCCACAGCCTTGGGTTTTCAAGTTCACAGAGATAACCCCGAGCTCCTTGCTCGTGGGTACTTTTCACAGGAAGGCAGATACTCGCCGGAAATGGTGGTGTTCTCACGGAAAACCCACCGATTTTGGAGCAGATCCCACCGTTTCCTCTGGTGGCTCATTCAAGACTCTAATCGGTCAGCCCAGCAGCCAGCCACGCCTGGCCAGCCCAGCCCAGCCACGCCGGCCTTCCTACGGCAGAAGCAGCAGTACTCGGGCAAGGGAGCCCCTCGCACGACAGGGGCTCTCCTCCACCGCCCTTCTACATTCCAGATCTGGCCTTTGATGGCATATTCAACCCACAGCCGGCCGTCCAGGCCCAAGCAGCAACCCTCGGCCCAGCTAACTCCATCTCCGGCGGTAGCAGCGGCAACAGCTCCGGTGGCTGCCGCCATTAACAGCAGCAGCGGCCACCGCCCACCTCTCAAACCGGCCAACTGTGGGTCGCCGTGTTCCGGCCGCCGCTGGTTTTCAACAGATCCGGCGCCTCTCTCGCCGGCCTTCCAACCGGCAACCCTCGGCTCCACGGGTTCGCTGACCCAACCGGCATCCCCCAATCGGAGCTCTACGGGTTCACTGACCCTCGGCTCCCTCAGATCTCGTAGCCGTGGCTACCCAAAGCGGGCGGCCGTTGGTCCGGCCAGCCTCAGCTGGTCTCCACTGGACCGACCAACCTCCTTCATCTCTCTGTCCAGAGCGGCCAGCAGCAACGGCTAGCAGCAGCGGTCAACCTTCCGGCCAATCGCCCGGGCAGGCCATCTGTGAGTGGCTCGGGCGGGGGGCAGCTTGGCTGCCAGTGAGTGTTTTGCTCGGGCAGAGGCTAGGCAGCAGCTTCAGCCCGGGCGATTCGAGTCTTCCTCGTCCAGCCGCTCGTTAGGCCATCCGCAGCGGGCCCTGATTATATTTGGTCATCCTATGTTGTTATTTTCTAGTTTAATCAATGCGGGTTGTGCACTAGATTGTATTGCGAGGACTTCGAGGGCCTCTATGTTGTTAGGTTGTCCGTAGTATGTATTGCGAGGACTTCGAGGGCCTCTACTTGTACCCTTACCGACGGTTGGTGTCGGGTATTTACTGCTATTGCCACGCCCGTGTCCAGGTTCCCCGTTGAACTTTCTATTCCTTGGGATAGTTTGTTTGGCGGGGGCAAGGACACGGGCAACCCATGTAGCCACTTGGCGCTCTTTATATTTTTGCTTTGTCTTACCTGGGGTATGCCCCTTGTAGGCTGTACATTCGGTTAACCTCTTTTATATTTCAAGCTAACCGCCCTAGGGCATTACCCAAAAAAAGTCTAACTAAACAACAAGCCGCGACCACTACTACTATGCCCAACCTCCGGGCTAAAAGGTACAGGTTCAAGGGATATAAAAGCCATCAAAGAGCCCAAAACCCCCGATTTCAGTCCAACAGGTGACCGCCTATCGGGGGTCGCAAAATCTAACAGTGAACTGGCCCATAAGTCCAGCAACAAAATGACAGTGCAATATACAGTGCATTGCTTGACCAATATATCAATAAATCAATAAAATGACCCACCGCCCGGGCCATCCAGCCTGCGTACTTGCCCGGGCTGGCCTGCCATCGGGTGGCTGATGCCTGCTACTGCTGCTGCCGGGAGCTGCTGCCGCCTGCTGCTGCCTGCTGCTTGGCCCGGGCTGGCTGCTTGCCCGGGCTAGCTGCGGATGGCCTCCCCAGCGGCTGAACGGAGATGGACTCAAGTCGCCCGGGCTGAAGCCGCTGCCTAGCCTCTGCCCAAGCAAAACAGTCCCTGGCAGCACTGCTGCCTCCCCGCCCGAGCCACTCACGGGTGGATGGTTATCGGAGAACACAAAAATAAGGGAAGAATGGGTGGGGGTGGCATCGTGGTGGCACTGGTGAGTAAAGGGTGGCGGGTGATAGTTGTTGGAGATGGTGGCCGATGGTCGATGGGGTTCAGGGCTTGTAGGTCGGACAGATCAGGCCGGAGAGGGCCCTGACCGCCCGGGCTATAAGGAGAGCATTGGCCAGGCCTGGCCACTGAGCCACGGCAGTTGGTGTTCCAGAGCTCCATGAACCTTTGCTGTTCAGATTTGAACTTGTAGACCTCAGTGGTGACTTTGCTTTGCCGCTGTGCCACTGTACGAGCACAATTGAAGCAGCAAAGGTATCTCCGGCAAGGCCTGGCAGTACAGTAACGAAGAGCTTCGATCCATGGGGTTCCGGACCCAAGGGTTGCCGGATGTAAGATGGGCGGAGGAGGAGAGACGCCCTAGAGAGGGAGGTTCCTTGCCCAAGCTGTAGCTGTGGACTGCTGCGGCTGTCCAGCTGGGTTGGTCGTTGAAGACGATGAACAGTGCCGCCTGACATGGTCAGCGCACTTCCAGATCTGGAATGGCCGGTGGGTGAAGTGGATGGAGATGAGGGCAACTCAGCCACGGCTGAGCTGCTGTACTGGCCAGGCTTGGACGGTCGGCTGTGGGTTGAATCGACCTTCGAAAGCCAGCTAAGGGCTGGCCGAGTGGAAGGGTTGGAGATGTTGATTCCCGATCTGGGATGTAGAAGGGGCGGTGGAGGAGAGCCCCTTTCGTGCGAGGGGCTCCCTTGCCCGAGGACAGCTGCTGCTGCCATTGGAGAGGGTGGCCGGCGAGGCTGGGCTGGGCTGGGTCAGACGCAGCTGACTGCTGCCGCCTGTAAGTGGCCGGATGGGAGCTTTCTCTCTCTAACCTAGAGAGAGAAAGCTCCCAACGCAGCTGACTGCTGCCGCCTGTATTCAGAATGCTCATTCTAATGGTACTAATAACACCAGAAAAATAGATACTACTTTTCTCTGGGCTAGGGGATAAGCCTGACAATGTTTGAAACTCGGCGAGGGCATCCTGGATATGATTCATTGAAGACAGTTCACCTTTACAAAAAATCATAAGGTCATCAACAAAATAGAGATTGATGATCTTATTACGTCCACACTTCCAATGAAAATGGAAGTCAGGGATCTGGGATTTTTCTCTAAGAAGGCAAGTTAAAATTTCCATCACAATGACAAAGTGGTATGAGGACAGAGGATCACCTTGCCTCAGACCTTTTCGCCCAATGATACAACCAGTGGCTTCCCCATTGATGCTAAGAGAATAGTTAGCAGTGGTAACACACGCTTGAAGCCATTTGATCATTGTTGGATGGAAATTCATAGCAGCTAGAATATCCCAAATAAAGTCCCATCTAACATTATCATATGGTTTCTTGATGTCTACTTTCATAGCACATCTTGGGGTAGATGAGGATTTATGCTATTTTACCCAAAAAAAAAAAAAGGATTTAAGATACCCTCTCATGAGCTCCTGCGTAAGGAAAATGTTATCAGCAATTCTCCTGCCCTTCACAAATCCTGATTGAACAGAGTCAATTAGGATGGGGAGGGCACTTTGCAATCTGCTAGAAAGAATCCTTGCTATGCAGCTGCTATTATTCAGTAAAGGTTTTCATTTGGTCATTTCCGATCGAGACTTTTATTTATTTCCTAGCTTGGCGGGTTGTGTCAGGCAGTAGTTCGCTTTCATGGTATTTATACTCGTATCACTACATATCATACCCCGTTGTACTATCCTTCCGCTTAGATAGATAGTGCAACCGGGGTATGATCTCAACACATGGCAATTCTATTATCTTATTTACTTTACCACACTCTCCATGCGGGTTGTGCATGGGTTATCGCACTTTTTTTTTTGGGTAATTTAGCTTGAAATTAAAAAAGGTTAATCGAATGTACAGCCTACAAGGGGCATACCCCAGGAGGAAAAGAAAGGAAAAAAAACACAAGAATGATAAAAGTACGGTAACCATGCACAACCCGCATGGAGAGTAAAATAAAGTGACATAACCATGAAATGTACTGAAATGAAATTGAACTATTCCTGGCACAACCCGCCAGGCTAGGAAATAAAGTAAATGAAGTAGATAGTCATGGTCAACGTGGACCACATGAAAACCAGCGCTGAGGAGAGATCCTCCTCCTCCTAGGCTGGGCTAAGAAAACCAAGACCCGAGACATCCATCACCCCAAAGCAAGCATAATACCCGCTCAACAGAAGTCAACTACTACAGAGGAACTCGGACTGAGAGAGGCTCGACCAGGGGATGACGGCATCCGACAAGGCTACCCTGCTAAGTACCCTGCACACCACGCCCGTTCCACCTTGTCTACTACATCCTCGCCCAAATCCCCTAGGCTCGCTAACGACTCAAAGCGGAACAGAAAGAGAGGCCACCAAAAGTAGCCACTCGAACCTCAAGTGGACCAATCTGCTCTTTTCGATCAGTGCAAACCACCAAATCTAATAAGAAATAGACTGCAAAGCAACCACTTTCGATCAGTGAGGATCCACCAATCTAGTCAATGACTGCTCCGGCAACTACCTTGCTCAATCAAACTCCATCCATAATCTAATCATCGGCTCCTACAGCTGCTGCTACTGCGGGTTACCCCTAACTAGAATAGAGTCTAATCTAATCAATAATAGCCACGACCACAAGAATACTACACTCGACCTCAGAGCAAAAAACGCTGGTTCTAGGGATATAAAAGGCTCGACGAAGAGCCCGACCCCCGATTTCAGTCCAACAGATGACCGCCAATCGGGGGTTGCAAAACTAACAGTGAACTGGCCCAAAGTCCAGCAACAATATAAATGCAAATCCCACAACCATCGAATATCCGGGGATCGCAGATACTAACAGTAAACTGGCCCACTAGTCCAGCAACAATGTAAATATTGATAATGATTTGACCCAGGTATACCGGCCTGGGCTGCCTGCCCGGGCTGGGCTGGCTCTTTGACTGCCGGTTGGCTTTGCTTGGCTGGCTGGTGCCTGACCTGGCTGGCCTGCCAGGATGTTGGCTGGCCCGGTTGGCCCGGGCTGTTGACTGGCCGACGGCCTTTGAGCGGGCCAGATCTGGCCAGACCGGAGACCGGGCTGCTGCTGCTGCTGTTAACGGCGGACTGTGGTGTGGCGGTCATCTGAGAGTAGTCCAATGGAAGCAACCACAACCGCTGCATTCAACGGATGAAATCAGGACTTCACCTTGACTCCATCGGCAGCAATTGGAGCGAATTCCGATCAGACCTGTGTGTATAGAACCTCCGAGAGGAAGCCCGTAGTTGAAATCAGTCCACGGGGTGGACTTTGAACCAAAATCTGGGGAGAAATCATCCGGAAAACCAGCAGCTATGGAGAGCTCCGGTAATGGTTTTGGCTGACCCTGCTGTTGAGATGAACCCACGGCTGTGGTATTCCTGGCCGTTAAGATGAACCACGGCCGGTCAGATGTACCCACGGCTGACTAACCCCCCACGCCTTGCATCTTCCGGCGCGGCTGGGATCTCAGTCCAACAGACCCAACTCGAGTGTGAGTTCGCTGGTAGGAAGTACCACCCATCTTGAGTGCTGGCCAATCGAATCATCTAAAAACAGTAAACCCCTAACAATCCGACCCTTCGGCTAGGGATCCGGATGCCGGCTGTAGACCTCACTGCTGCGAAGTTGGAAGAAACCCACGGCTGGATGTGAGTGTTGATATAGATGGACAGAACTCAGATTACCTCCTGTTCATCCCTCTAAATCGGAAGGATATGGCTGATTAGATGCCTCTAATCTGGTAATCGGAAGGATATGGTGGGTTTGAATGGGGAAAACCCCTTTTCTCTCTCTAGAGATTTCTAGAGAGATGGCAGAGCCCCCTCGAGGGGTTGCCCCGGTTTTTTTTTATCGCACTTTTTTCAATCTTGTTTTTTCCTTTTCTTTTCCTCCTGGGGTATGCCCCTTGTAGGCTGTACATTCGGTTAACCTTTTTTTAATTTCAAGCTAATTTACCAAAAAAAAAAAAATCCTTGCTATGCACTTGTAGACAGTATTACAACATGATATGGGTCTAAAATCCCCAACTTTTGAAGGGTTAGGGACCTTTGGGACCAGAGCTACCATGGTAGAATTGACTTTCCTCAGTAACTTACCAGACCTAAAAAAGGTTTTGACCGCTACAATTATCTCACGACCAACCACAGGCCAGGCTTTTTTGAAGAAGCCTGCATTGTAACCATCAGGCCCAGGAGCTTTACTGGGATTGAGAGACCAAAATGTGTCCTTAATCTCTTGATCAGAGACCTCAGCAATCATTGCCAACCTTTGAGTATCAGTTAATTTCTTATTTACTAGCTGTTGAATCCTGCTAATTCCTTGATAATCCCCCGGATGGACTGTACCAAGCAAGTTACTGTAAAAGTTGACGAAGTTGGACTTAATGACTTCAACGTCATGAGTGAAGGACCCATCTTCTAAGACCAGACTAGTAATCCTACTTCTATTTCTTGTGTTAGTCACAGATTTGAAGAAATAAGAAGTACATTGATCACCCAATTTCATCCATTGGATTCTCGATTTTTGCTTAGCCAGACTTTCCTCGGCTCTAAGCAAATTGAGGAGGTGTTTATAAGCCTCCCTTTCTTGGCTAATCAAAGAAGGGTCAGGATTTTGAGTACTCAAGGCTTGTTGCAAAGTTTCTAGAAGTTTCTACAACTCTAGCAGAGACATCGCTAAAATCTGTCCTATTAATTTGTTTAAACTCGCCCTGCAACAACTTGAGTTTCTCACAGACACAGTACATTGGATTCCCAATAATAACTCTCCTCCAAACTCTCTGAACAATATCCAGAAATTGAGGATGGTCAGCAAGGAAATCAAAAAACTTAAATGGTTTATTTGATTTCCTAGGACAAGGCAGGATAGTTGTAATGGCAGGAGAATGATCAGAAATCTCAGGATTTGGGAAATGAGCATTGGAACGATTATACACCCTCATCCAATGCTCATTGACCAAAACACGATCCAGCTTTGTACTAACAAAATGTGTGGGATCCTGTTTGTTGGCCCAAGTGAGAAAGCAACCAGTGTACCTAAGGTCATCAAGACCCAATGCAAAAAGACAGTTATTAAAATCATCCATATAGGGAGGCCAATAAGCAGATCCCCCAACTTTCTCTCTTGGGAACCTAATGACATTAAAATCTCCGAGCACTATCCAAGGGGATGCAGTGCTCAGAAGATGGAGTCTAGACCACAGTGCTTGCCTATTCAAATAGAAGTTATCCCCATAGACAAAGGTTGCAAAAAAAGGGGGATTACCACATTTCAATTGGACCTCACAATGTATAAATTGATCAGATTGATCGAGAACCTGAATCTCACTAATGAGTTCAGTGAACTGTCTACCAGGGTGGCCTCCTATAAACAGCGATTGGAAGCCATCCAAAGAGAGCTTGGCTCTAATCCCAGTGATCCCCTTAAACAAGCCACTGAAAAGGAACTTTGTAAGCAGTATCTAGTTTATGCTAGAGCAGAAGAATGTTTTGCCAAACAAAAGTCTCGTATTCAGTGGTTAAAATTGGGGGATCAATGTTCCTCATTCTTCTTCAATAGGTACAACTCCCAATCACTACTCCAAAAGTTATTATCAATGCCAGGGGTACCCCGTATTTAGAATGGGATCCTAATATGGGATTTCCTGAAGCTGATGCTAAACCTAGGCGCCCTTTTTCTCCCAAAAATCAGTCAAATCAGAATTTACCGCAATATGCACCCATTAAACCTAGACCCAACTCAAACCTACCTAAACCCAAGCCTAAAAATTGGGCTTCCTTACTGCAGTCCCAAAGTCCATCATTAGACATGAAACTAGAGTTCTTTCCTGACCTCTTTAGAGGCAAAGAAGCCCAGGTTGAAATTGACATTGAGCTTACCGATGTTGGTAAGTGGAACAAATACCTGATGGGACACTTCCTTGATGGGAAAATGCCCTATCCATTGGTTGCTTCCACAGCTAGGTATCAGTGGAAAGAGCTGTTTGTGGTGGCTGTCAAGCCAGATGTTGGAGGTTGCTACCTATTTGAACTTAGGGATGAACAGGCCAAGCAACAAGTTTTGGATGGTGGTCCCTATTTTTTTTCACAAAAATACTTAGTCCTCAAAGATTGGCATAGGATGATGAAACCAGTCAAAGAACAACCTTCACATATTCCAGCATGGGTTAAACTCCATGATCTACCTTTAGAGTTATGCAATCAGGAGTGTTTGGGTAGGGTGGCTAGTACCATTGGCAAACCACTGCATGTGGATCAAGCCACAGTTAAGACTTCAAGACAACCTGGTCTTCTTCAAACTAAATCAACCAGTGCTAGAATTTGCATTGAGATTAGTGCTAAACATGAGCTTCCTGAGGATGTGAAAATTACTGTGGAGGGAGAATCAGTAGTAGTGTCTATTGAATATCAAGCGTTACCTCTAATGTGCAAGCTATGCCAAGTTTTTGGTCATTCCACAGCCCAATGTTCTAAGAACCCAGCCCCATCAACCTGTCAGCCCATTCAGGAATGGACCTTAGTTGGTAATGGGATGACAAGGACTCACCCTACCTCATCTACCTCTACCAAGCATGCCACAAATTCCCCTCAAGCTGAGGTAATGGAAAAGGTGCTTGAAGGTATTGTGAGCAGTTCTCAGGCTACTTTAATTCAGTCCCAAAATGAAATCCCCCCTCATCTTATCCCCAC
The DNA here is from genome assembly GCA_018127125.1 of Rhododendron griersonianum. NCBI lineage: Eukaryota > Viridiplantae > Streptophyta > Magnoliopsida > Ericales > Ericaceae > Rhododendron > Rhododendron griersonianum. The sequence goes on along the minus strand of CM030799.1, from coordinate 15,833,652 downwards.
CAGCAACCTTAGCCCTACTACACCTATTGAGCAACAAGAAGCTTCAGAAAAAGCAGTCAGCAGTCACAGAACCTACCTATTGTTGTTCAGTTCTGAATCTGCCTATTCTAGCAGGTAGTTACTATATTGTGTGTTAACCCTGTGAGTTGTGTGCTAGAGCCCCAACAGTCCTTGAGAGAGGAGGTAATATTTAGTGGGGGAGCTATGTGAGGTTCAGAGGAGGGAGTGAGGGGTTCTCATAGCTGCATTTGCTCATGAAGAATTGCATGTTCATTTTGTTGTTGTTGTTGTTAAGCATGTTTTTTTGGGTAAATCAGCTTGAAATTAAAAGAGGTTAACCGAATGTACAGCCTACAAGGGGCATACCCCAGGAGGAAAAGAAAACAAAACAAGAAGATTGAGAAAAATGCGTTAACCATGCACAACCCGCATGGAGAGTAGGATATTGTAGATAAAATAACAAAAGTGTCGTAAGTGTAGAAATCATACCCCCGTAGTACTATCCATTTAAGTTGAAGGATAGTACTACGGGGTATGATACAAAGTGGTACGAGTATAAATTACATGATATGAACTGAAATTGAACTACCACCTGGCACAACCCGCCAGGCTAGGAAGTAAAGTACATAGTCACGGCCAGAGATGACCACATGGTAACCAACACTGAGGAGAACGGCAGCAAAGCAACACGGCTTCAAAGCAAGCTGAACGGCTACTACAGAGGAACATGGCACTAAGAGAGGCTCAAACCAGAGATGACGGCATCCGACAAGGCTACCCTGCCAAGCACCCTGCACACCACGCCCAATCCTTCCGGCCTACTACTCCCTCATCCAAACCTAAGGCTCGCCCGAACCACCTGAAGTCAACCAACTACCAACTACCACCTCCACCAAAGTTGGGATAAGCAAACCAAGAACCTACTACATCCAACAGACCCAGAGATCATGCAAAGTACCCACTCAAAGAGATCAGCTATTACAGAGGGACAAGGAACCGAGAAGAGGCTCGAACCGGAGATGTCTGCATCCGACAGGGCTACCCTGCTAAGTACCCTGCTCACCACGCCCATTCCATCTAGACTACTACTCCCTCAACCTAATCCCCTAGGCTCGCTAACGACTAACAGCGGGACAGAAAGATGAACCACACAAAGTGGCCACACGAACCGAAGGAGAGCCAAGCTGCATCTTTCGATCAGCGCCAAACCGCCAACCTAGTCAAAAAACAACCTGCAAAGATGTCCCTTTCAATCAGTGAACGACCACCAATTTAATCATGGACAGCCCCGGCAGCTACCTCGCTCAACCAGAATCCACACCAATCTAATCAGTGGCAGCTGCAAGGCAACCCCTTTCAATCAACACAAACTCTAATCTAATCAATGATAGCTACACCCAACCATACTACGCACAACTTCCGGGCTAAGAAGCAAAGGATCAAGGAATATAACGCGGCTCGACAAAGAGCCCAAACACTCGATCTCAGTCCAACAGGTGACTGCCCGTCGAGGTTCTCAGAAAATCACATTAAACTGGCCCTAATGTCCAGCAACAACAGATGAACCCAAACTCAGTCCAAACAGTGACTGCCCATTGGGTTGCTCAAAATGGAACAACTAATTAATTCACAGGTTTGCAAAACCACACCCAATTAGTGTTCTAATACGATTCAGTCCAATACCTCCTAATCACTGATTAGAGGGCCGTGATTTACCTCTGACTAGCACACCATCTATTTCCGACAAGCAACTGACCTCCGCCGTGCTGCGATGGGAATAATGGCTGCTAAGCTGAACTTCGGAACTAGGATAAGAGTTCCGGTGACTCCATATGCCGTGAAATGACCCACGAACTGGGATTGGTCCGATTACAGCCTCGCCGCCGGTAAACCAGATCGAGGCTGCGAATTGGGATACCTCCGTCGGGCTTTGATTGAAGCAGCCCGAGCTATGACTTTGAGTTACTCAATATGGATCGAAGATCCCCATCTCTGAGGCCGCTGCCGGAGCTGGGAGAAATCTGACCCGTGATTGAAATCAGAGATAACCTGAAATCCCACATGAGACCTCCGATTTTATTTCTTCATCGTGACCCCCAACTGCAGACCCCGCTATTGAAAGGTCCAGCTCTGGAAGAGACGCCCATACCGCCGAACGAAGTTGAACTCTCTAATAGAGGTTGCCCGACGCCGTAAGTCGCCCCACTCCAGTGATTGTGTTCTTGCCTTGAACCGGTTGTTGATATAACCGACCCTTCTCCTTTTCAACAACCCAGATGGGAAGTCTGGTTATGGGTAAATGAACCCCTTGGAAGATCATATACCAGCGCCACTTAGTGGATCTCTCTGTGAATTTGTGGAACCCAAACAATGTTTGGGGATCTTGAAAAAAAAAAACGGTAGAAAAAAATCGGTAGAAACCAGATTTTTTTGGACTGAATATCCCTTGGAGGAATGCTTATGAGAGGCCGGCTGTGAATCCCATAACCTGATAAGAATTCAAGTGGCCGGCTGGGCTGGAATTTGGGCGGTGGAGGAGAGCTTCCCTAGAGAGAGAAGCTCCCTTGCCCTTTTTTCAACTACTTTTTGGGCTGGATTGTTGTTATTGTTAAGCATATTGTGTGCACCAGTAGACTACATCATTTTGTTGTTGTTGTTGCTAACCCTTGGAAACACGTGAACAAGTTGTTTTCTGCTAACAGATCAGACTACATCAGTTTTCTGCTAGCAGATCAGCAAAAAACAAGTGAACAAGTATCAAACTTTGTTAGACCATTTTACTGTTGTGAAATCAGCAGTTGAGTGCTGCTGAACTGTTGAACTGTTGCTCAGGTTCTGTTTTCAGTTAGATGCCAGGTTCTGCTGACTGTTATAGTAACCGACTGTTGCTAGTGCATTGAGAGTAGCTGTCCTTTTCTGATATGCATGTATCTGATCTGCTCTTTTTGCTGTTTTTGTGCCTAACCAACTGGGGATGTCGTTGGGATCTCCATTCGCAGAGGGGGGCGTCCTCTGCTTTTGCACTTTTCTGCACCTTTATGTTCAGCTTTTAAGTCTGTTTTCTGTTGTTCTACGCGTTGTAGTAGCTTTGCTTTTGGTTGGCCTATCCTTGGGGGGTTGTCCCTTGGAGGGTTAGTTGCTTAATCCGAAGATCAGTTGCTGATGTCCAGAATTCTGTAGACTGTTTTGCTGGGCTGTTTCGGCCAAAGCTGAATGTGTTTCAAGGTCATAAAGTCCTGAACCTATCAAAATACTCTATCACAGGGAGATGCAGTCCAGCAGAGGAGCAGTCACAATACTAGAGGGCTGCCAATTCCGTGAGGTGCAGTCCAGCAAGAGGTACGGTCCAACAGCTGCCAGTTCTATTGCAGTTTTACATTGTGAGCTGAAGACCAGCTTTGGAAGTGCTCATCCACATCAGTTTTGGAACTGGAATTGGAAGCCTGCTACATGTGCTACTACCAGCTTTGGAAGTGCTGAAGTTGCATGTATTTGACTGGGCTGCCATTACATTTTGACGAGGCTGCCATTCCTCTTCCTAGAAGGGATTGCCCTGCCATTCCATTATCTAGATCCTATTAGGGCTGTGTAGCCATTTGGCCTAGGCGTAGTCAATTTTAATGTAATTATTCAACTTGTTTGTTTTCCTCTTAGGGTATGCCCTGTGTTTCTCTTCCATCTCTTAGATGGAATTGAAACACGTGGATTCCATGTTTATTTTTTTTTTTTTTGGGTAAATTAGCTTGAAAATAAAAGAGGATAACCGAATGTACAGCCTACAAGGGGCATACCCCAGGAGGAAAGAAAAAAGAAAAAAGAAGAGTGAAAAAAAAAATGCGATAACCCATGCACAACCCGCATGGAGAGTAAGATAAAGTAAGGGATGCAACAAACGTGCAATGCGAATTGATATCATACCCCATTGCGCTATCCATCTGTAAGGAAGTATAGCACAACGGGGAATGTCAAAGCATGGCAAAAGCATAAAATCCTCGACACAACCCGTCGGTATAGGGGTAATCAGAGGCCCTCGAAGTCCTCGCAACCATACAAAACAGCTAATCAAATCAGCTACTGCTACCCGAACACAGCAACTAATGATACAAAACAACTAAAATAAAATAAAAACAGTAATTAAACTGTATCATAGAGGTATGGCCGTAGATGGCCATTCCGGTGACCGGCGTCGGACAACCACCGATAGGTTGGATACTCCCCGGCGGCAGCACCCGACACCTAACGAATGAAAGCCAGATCCTAATTTGTAACCCATTCTCAGAGTAGGATACCGATCTGATTTGTGGTGGAGGAATCCGATCCACAGTAGCGGAACGTCCATGGGTAACGATCAGCTAGGCGATAACCTAGCTAGATACGGTGGGAATGATGTTAAAACCGAACCAAAAAAAATGGCCGGAGAATACGTGTGGGAGGCGATGGAGGAGAGCAGTCCCTAAGGAGGGATGATCCCTTGCCGTCCCATGGATATGGTGGGTTTCCAGAGCTACACCTTGGCCTACATAGCACAGCCGCACAAGATCTACTGCTGATAGATTGGGTTTGGACTGAGATTATCCCCTTCTCTCGCTGGACTGAGATTATCCCCGTTCCCAGCCCCTACCGGCAAGATTTGAGTATGAGATTTGTGATGGCTAACCCCAAAGCCTTGCAGAGACCGCAGTGGTTAGAGCTTCCGGCGCAGCTGAGATGGCCATAGTAACAGCCCATCAGACCCATCTCGTGCTGGCCGATGTAAGTCCGTTGGTGGAGATTACCACCTCTGTGAGGTTGAATGAGACCCACGGCTGATGGTGAGTGTTGGACCGATTCTCCATGGAAGGCTGAAAATCGGCAGAAGAAGGAGTGTGTTTAATCTGGGAGATCCCCTTTATCTGGTGAACCTCTTGCCTGTACAAATCAGTCCACAGGTGACTGAAGAAAACAGGTAGAGGGAGAATAAGAACCACCGAAAATCAGTGGTTTAGCTTTAAAAATCTGATTTGGTAAAGGGGAGTGCATTCTCTCTCTATTTCTAGAGAGAGAAGCTCTCAACCACATGCAGTGAGTTCTTGCATGATTTCATAATTCCATGTTTATTTAGTCTTGGCTTAGGTCAATGTAGCCACTTGGCTTAGTTCAATTTTCTCAATCTTTGTTTTTTTTGTTTTTTTTTCTTTCCCTCTTGGGGTATGCCCCTTGTAGGCTGTACATTCGCTTATCCTTTTTTTTATTTCAAGCTAAATTACCCAAAAAAAAAAAAATGGTTCAGAGGGGCAGATTAGCAACTGTGAGGGATCAATCTCCTTCAATCAGGAGGTTGCTCCTAGTCCTACAGCTCCAACCAGATCAGCAGCTAAGAAAGCTGCCAAAGTAGCTGCACAGCTAAGAATTCAAGAGCCTCCTGACCCTGGTGTTCCTAACATCAAACCTCAGAAGGGGGGCTCTTCCAAAGCAGGGCAAAAAGGGAAGCAGAAGAGCTGGGGCTCTTCCCACAGATCAGGGAAGTAACATTCTGTACTTGTTATTTTTGTCCACACATAGTTTATCAGTGTTATTGTTTTTCTCTGCTATTTATACTGATCTGAAACTTTGTGGTTATATTTAGTTTTCGTAAGGGATTGCTCACCTATACATTTTGGATTTTGGAACTTGAGGGGTCTTAATGACACCCTCAAGCAGAGGGAGGCAAAAAATTGGGTCATTAATAAGAAATTATCCTTAATAGGTTTCATTGAACATAAAATAAAAGAACCCATTTGCAATCAACTCTACTTGTGAGTGAGGAAAAATGGAAGTTAAGACCGATCATTACAAGCTCTGACAACATGGCGATTTCTGACAAGAATGAGCCGATCTTCGTTGTACAGTGATCGTTCATCATGGCCGACGGCACTATCTCCTTCGATGAGGGTTTGGGCCTCAAAGCCATGGACTCAAACGAAATCCGGAGAAAGCAAAGAGAAATGGGCGACCCAGGTGACCCCGCTCTTGAACAGCAACAGGCGTGTCTGAGTGAATCCGAAGCTCGGATGCTTGAAATTGTGGGAAAACTAGAGGAGGAGCTCAACAATTCGGCAGATTCCTTCGTGCTTGATGTAGTAACTGCTAAACTACTAAGCATTCAGCAATCATGGAAGGAAGAAACTCAACAAGGGGGCAATCCAGGTGACTCCAGTTCGGGTTTCAATTTCGGAAATGATGTTCACGCATCCTATTCAGGTGGGTTTGAGATTTCCAACCCTAAATCGGCTAAGCTCTCAAGTCCTTCAAGGACGATGGCGGAGGGTCTTGGGGGTAAAGTCATTGATTCTAATGAGATCCGACGGAAGCAGAAAGGCATCCCTGAACCTATAAGCCCTCTTCATTCCACCAGAATAAGCTCGGATCATGCATCACCTCCAAACGGATTTGGAGCTCACAGCCCTTAATCGGCCAAGGCTACGACTTCAGCTACGAATTCAGCGCGTAAGTTACAACAGGTCTTTTTTGAGGAGGGCTTGAGGGTAGAAGCTGAGGTCGCAAATGGGTCTGGGGCGCATAGGACAAATTCGCAAAGTAACCCAAATGCTGCTCAGAAATCGCAGCAAGCTCTATTTGAGGATGAACTGGAAAGGGAAGCTAAAGCAAGAGCAAGGGTGACCCATCTTCATGGTAACACGTACCAGTTTCAGCGTACTTCCTCAGAGGTTCGGAAATTTAATCCTAATCCTAAGTTATTGTCTAATTCTAGGGGAAATCCCTACGTAGAAGGAGACCCTAACCTAGGGTTTCCTACCGAGGATACTAAACCCCGATATCATCCCTCAACTCAAGTCCAAGTACCAAAGTCGGGTTTGATTCCAAATCCAGCGTCTGATGCATCCACAAGTACTAACCCTGTAACTAAGTCTAAAAACATGAATCGTCCGTTACAAACTAATAAGAACTGGGTCTCCCTTTTTAGGTCCCAATGGCCCTCGACTAATATGAAGTTAGACTTCTTCCCAAAATTAAAGAGAGGGAAGAATGCTGTGGTTGAACTTGATATTACTCACTTGGATGAGAATTGTTGGTCACATTGCTTGGTTGGCCATTTCCTAGATGATAGGATGGATTTTAGATTGGCTAATTCAACTGCCCATAAACAGTGGGGCAAGTTGACTAAGTATGGCCTGTTGTCAGTCAAGTCGGATTATGCAGGGTACTTATATTTTGAATTTAAGGATGAAGCTAGTCAAATTGCAGTCCTAGAAGGGGGGCCTTGGTTCTTCTCTCAAAAATTTATTGTTCTAAAGAAATGGAGAAGAATGATGTCTCCTTCTAAGATCTCTCCATCCTCTATCCCTACCTGGGTTAAGCTCCATAATTTGCCCCCAGAGTGTTGGACAGAAGAGGGGTTAAGCAGGGTGGCCAGTGCAATTGGTCAGCCCAAACATGTTGATCAAGCTACAGAAAAAAAGACTAGGCTTGCATATGCTAGAGTGTGTGTGGAAATTGAGGCTGCTGATGAACTTCCAGATGACATACAGGTCACGGTGGATGGGGAGAGTGTATCAGTTAGGGTGGAATACCAATTAATGCCTCCAGTCTGCTCGGAGTGTAAGGTTTTTGGCCACGCTACTCCCAATTGTCCAAGGTCCATCCCTCATAGACAAGCACAAAATCGTGGAATACCAAACAAGGATTGGCAAATTGTTGGGAAAGGAACCACTGGAAGCAACGTAGGGGGTTCAGTAGCACTGGATGCAGCTTCAGTTTCTGTAGCAGGCCGAACACGATGTTCGCGTGGTGCGGACCTGGCCTGCCATGAACCCGTCGAAAGCTTCGTGCACGGCGTGCCGACGGTGACTCGTCGTGGATATTCGGTTTGCCTCAGGCTCGGCAGTGGTCAAATCCATGCTCGGATTGTGCCGACGGCAGGGCCTCCAGCGATGTTACTCCCTCATTAAACGCGTAGCCATGCTCGGCGTTGCCCACGTTCGGCTATCTTCGGAGTACGGCGTGCGTCCGACGGTGGCTAGTTGCAAAGCCACGCGTTCTTCCACGTGCAGGAGCGGTTATAACAGAAGATGATCACGGGCACACATGAGTGTGCCAGCTCAGCCCTGGAGACGGTTATCAGATCTACTCTTTCACGTCACTATGATGTCACTTGGCCCGTGGAAGGCACGCGATCGTACTTGGAGAGCAAGCCAGGAGGTCCTATAAATACCAAGTGATGGTAACCCTAACAGGTACACGCTACTCAATACTCACAATTACTCTCTCAAAAGCTTTCTGCTTCCTCTCTGCGCTATACTCATCCTCTCGCCGGAGGGCCTTGCCGGGACAACCCCCGGCCAGGTCTTAGTCGTGCGTTCCTTGTGCAGGCTAGGGGAAGAAGGCTAACCTACCATCGAACCACCAACGAAGGATCGGGGACCAGAGGATCACGGGCCACACAGTTTCTGTGGTGGCTGTGGTAGATACTTCAATGCCCAAGGTCACAGAGGTGGACATAAGGGGAAGTGAATCGGAAGGGGATGAGCTGAATGGCAATTCTGTTATGGCTGCTGTTCTGGCCCCTGATCAGGTGATTGAGGCTGATATGGCTGCTGAAGCTGCTGATCTGGCTGCTGTCCTGCATTGCAGTGTGGAGGACAGTCCAACCAATCATTCTCAGGATCCAGAATCTGTCATAGTCCCTGCTCAACCTGTTCCTTTAGTGAAACCAGTCCCTCCGGATGATAAGACTGTAGCAGGAAAGGGTGAGGCATCCAGTCAGAATTCTAAGGGTCCGACTTCTCATAATAACAAGGCCAGTGGTAAAAACAACAACAAAAAGTGGAGTAGCAGCTCCAAGAGGAGGAATAAATGATATCCTTTTTTATATCCTTTTGAATGTTGTAGTATTACTTCTTTCAGTATCTGCTTCTTGTTGTTACCTTGTGTTTTGTTTCCAATGTCGCTACGAGCTTTTAACTTAGGTTTTTGGAATATTCGCGGTCTGAATGACCCCATTAAGCAAAAAGCGGCAAAATCTTTTGTGAACACCAATAATTTGAGCCTAGTTGGTCTTCTTGAGCATAAAATAAGGGCAACTTGGGCAGATAGAATCACCCAATTCATTTGTCCTGGTTGGAGTTTTGTGGACAATTACCCCCAAGCTGTTTTAGGGAGGATTTTTGTTGGAGGGGACCCCGGTGTCTTGTCTCTTACAGTGTTATGTCAGGCAGATCAATTTATCCATTGTCTAGTCCATCCCAAAGATGGGAGTTCATTATTTTTGGTCACTATGGTCTATGGGGCAAACTCTATCTCAGATCGTAGATCTCTTTGGCTTAGCCTTTCTCAGTTTAAGACCTCTTATCCCTGGGTGGTCCTCGGTGACCTTAATGCTATTAGGCATCCTAGGGAGAAAGTTGGGGGGAATGCACAGTGGTATCCTCCCATGGATGACATTAATCACTGTTTGATCTCCTCTGAGCTTGATGACCTTAGGTTTTCAGGGTGCTTATTTACGTGGTCCAATAAGCTGGTCCCTCCTCATTTTGTCGCTTCCAAAATTGATAGAGTCTTAGTGAATGAGCCTTGGATGAAAACATTTTCCCTTTCATCGGCTCAATTTTTGGTGCCTGAAATTTCAGACCATTCTCCAGGTGTGGTATTTGTCCAGCCCAATCCAAGAAGGTCAATTAAACCCTTCAGGTTTTTTGACTTCCTTGCTGACCACCCCCAATTCCTTGCAACTGTCCAAAGGAGCTGGAGGACAATTGCACTTGGGAACCCCATGTTCTGTGTGTGTGTGAAGCTTAAACGCCTTCAACATGATTTGAAGCAACTTAGTAAGGAAGAGTTTAGTGGCATCTCTGAGAGGGTGAGTGCCACTAAGCAAGCCTTAGAAAACATACAAGTAATTATAGGCTCTCTTCCAAATAACAGCGCTGCCATAGAACAAGAGAGAGTGTTACACAAACAATACATCACATTGCTTAGGGCTGAGGAAAGTTTAGCAAAACAAAAGTCTCGAATACAATGGTTGAAACTTGGAGATCAATGTACTTCCTATTTCTTTAAAGCTGTGAAACTTGTGTCGGGTATTTACTGCTTTTGCCACGCCCGTGTCTAGGTTCCCTGTTGTACGTTCCATTCCTTGGGATAGATTGTTCGACGGGGGCATGAACACGGGCAACCCATGTAGCCACTTGGCGCTCTTTATATTTTTTGCTTTGTCTTACCTGGGGTATGCCCCTTGTAGGCTGTACATTCGGTTAACCTCTTTTATTTTCAAGCTAACCGCCCTAGGGCTTTACCCAAAAAAAAAAAATAGGAGCAAAATAACAAGTTTAGAATTAAATGATGGATCTACCACACATGACCTCATGGTCATCAAAGAACAGTTTGTTAACTTTTACACAACTCTTTTTGGCACGTCCCATCTCACACCTCATCTGGGACCAACTAGAGTGTGTCAATTAATCAGGAATAAACTCAGTCCTGAGCAAAGTCTTAAGATGGTCTCCCCTGTCTCAGATTTGGAGATCAAAGAGACCATTTGGTCTTTGAACCCCACCAAAGCACCTGGCCCTGATGGGTATAATGGAGGGTTTTTTAGGAAAGCATGGTCTGTCATTGGGAGAGAGGTCACCTCAGCTGTCCAGAACTTCTTCAGGTCTGGACAACTGCTCACTAAAGCTAATTCCACTATTGTAGCACTTGTTCCTAATGTACCAAACCCGTCCAAGGTGGGTGACTTTAGGCCAATTTCATGCTGCAATACCATTTACAAATGTATATCTCGGATTTTAGCCAAGAGCTTGCAATCTGCTCTTCCTTTGCTCATAGATCAGGTCCAATCAGGATTTGTGAAAGGAAGGAGAATTGCTGATAACATTTTCCTCACCCAAGAACTCATGAGAGGGTATCACAAGTCCTCTCCTACCCCTAGGTGTGCCATGAAAGTTGACATAATGAAAGCATATGACCATGTTAGGTGGGAATTTCTTTGGGATGTCCTGTCCGCCATGAACTTCCATCCTACAATGATTAAGTGGCTTCAAGCATGTGTAACCACTGCAAACTACTCCCTATGTATCAATGGGGAAGTGACGGGATACATTAAAGGGAGGAAGGGGCTGAGACAGGGGGATCCCTTATCCCCGTATCTCTTTGTTATTGTAATGGAAGTGCTTACGATTTTACTTAAGGAGAAAGCCCAGCTCCCGGACTTTCATTATCACTGGAGATGTAAAACTAATCAATTGATAAATCTGTGCTTTGCTGATGATCTAATGATATTCTGCAAGGGAGAGCCTTCTTCGATTAAACTCATCAAGGAAGCCTTGAATGAGTTTGAGGCTCTTTCTGGTCTCTCTCCTAGCACAGGTAAGAGTAGCATATTCTTCTCTGGTGTTAGTGTGGGAAATAAGGAGACTATTTTGCAGGATCTGGGATTTCGGGAGGGTTCCCTGCCAGTGAGATATCTGGGAGTTCCATTGTTATCTACTAAGCTTAAAGCTGTGGACTGCCAAAGGCTGGTTGATAGTATCACTGCCAAAACTAGAAGTTGGACCAATAGGGACCTTACTTATGCAGGAAGAGTCCAGGTTATCAAGAACATCTTGTTCTCAATGCAAACGTATTGGTCCTCCCTGTTCATTTTACCAAAAAAGGTCGTCAAGGAAGTTGAAGCGATCCTTAGGGCCTTTTTATGGTCTGGCCCTGACCTTAAAAGATCAGGGGCTAAGATAGCTTGGGAGAAGTTATGCGCTCCTAAAGATGAGGGGGGTCTTGGTTTCAAATCTATGGAGGTGTGGAATAAGGCTGCGGTGGCCAAGCATATATGGTACTTGATCTCCGGGGGAGAGCAATCCATGTTGTGCCAATGGGTTAAATCCTACTTATTAAAGGGTAGGAATTTTTGGAGCCTTAAAATGCCAGCTAATCCCTCTTGGGTTTGGCGTAAATTACTTAATCTAAGACATTTAGTCCAACCCTTCATCCATCATTTCATTGGCAATGGGGAGAACACATCCATGTGGTTTGACTTTTTGCATCCGTTAGGCCCGTTGTTGGATAAGTTTGGTTCCAGAGTTGTTTATGACTCTGGCATTCCCTTGAATGCCAAAGTGTCCCTCATAGTTCACAATTCCGATTGGACTTTCCCAATCACGCAAACTTGGGAGTTTAATGAAGTTAGACGGCATCTCCCACCTTTGCGTGGCTCCAGGGACCTAGTTAGATGGACTCTGAATGCATCTGGACAGTTTAGTATAGCCTCTCTATGGGAGGAATTGAGGGTTCCTTTCCCCAAGGTTAATTGGCACAAAGCTGTTTGGTTTTCTGGCCATATACCTAAGTGTAGCTTCATTACTTGGCTGGCCATCCAGGGTAGACTCTCCACTGAGGATAGATTAGTTCTCTCTGGGATTAAATCAATCTCCCAATGCAGTTTTTGCCATGGTAGTGAGAGTCATGATCATTTGTTCTTCAACTGTAGTTTTTCCACACGGGTTTGGAATGCTATGTTGGAAAAGATGGATACGAGTTGGTCCCCTAGGTCTTGGCCAGCATGGATTATCCACTTCTCCTCTTTTAGGGGAAAATCTCTAAGGAATATCGTCACTAAGTTTTTTTGGGTAATGCCCTATGGCGGTTAGCTTGAAATATAAAAGAGGTTAACCGAATGTACAGCCTACAAGGGGCATACCCAGGTAAGACAAAGAAAAAATATAAAGAGCGCCAAGTGGCTACATGGGTTGCCCGTGTTCTTGCCCCCATCGAACAAACTATCCCAAGGAATAGAAAGTTCAACGGGGAACCTGGACACAGGCGTGGCAATAGCAGTAAATACCCGACACCAACCGTCGGTATAAGGTACAATTAGAGGCCCTCGAAGTCCTCGCAATACATACTACGGAAAACATAAAAGGCTCGACCAAGAGCCTAACCCCCGATTTCAGTCCAACAGATGACTGCCTATCGGGGGTCGCCGAACAAACAATAAACAGATTGACAATAGACAAATAAGTGCAAAGCGCATATTGAATAACGATAGGCGCTCGACGCCTGCGCGGACGTGCCCGTCGTGGTCGACGAGGCCTCTACACGGCGCCGCCGGCGCAGGACCCCGCCGCGACGCACGGCGGCACCCACCGGACAGGGGGTGGCCACCGGAATGGGTTTGGACGGCGGCCCAGGCGGTTGAACCGCCCACCGCATGGACCGAGACCGCCGGATGGGTGGTCAAGCTTACGGCCCAAGCCGAAAAGGATCGCCCGATGAAAGGGCGGTGCCGTGCCGTTGAGCCCTGGCGGCCGGATCGACGGCCGGATCGGCAGCCGCTGAGCCCAAAAAGGCTCGTTTGCCGACCGACCGTCGACCGCTTGATCTCGAGCTTGGACCAACCGACGACCGGCAAAACGGCATGGTGACCCGCGGTGAAGTGGCGCTGTGAAGGCCGGACAGGTGGCCGCACTGCTGAGCCACGCGACGATCGAGGTCCGAGCTACGACCGCGATCGGACCCGTGAAGGGCGGACCTGATCGAGGCCGGCAGAGTGAGGTCAACCGAACCAGATCTGGCCGGGGCGGGATGCCGGCTGTGGAAGGGCGTTGGTGGACATACGGCCCGAGGCTGCCGGCTGTGGAGGGCGATGGAGGAGAGACTCTCTAAGGAGAGAGGATCCCTTGCCCTTGTGACTTCCCTGATGTTGCTGCTGTGGCTGGCTGGAGTTGGCAGCCGGCTGGATGACCGGGCCAAGGGAGCTTTCTCTCTCTAGGCTAGAGAGAGAAGCTCCCAGCCGAACCACTTATCGTCACTAAGTTTTTTTTTGGGTAATTTAGCTTGAAATTAAAAAAGGTTAAGCGAATGTACAGCCCACAAGGGGCATACCCCAGGAGGAAAAGAAAAGGAAAACAAATAAGAGTGAAAAAAGTGGTCCAGTACCAATGGGAGCTTCTCTCTCTAACCTAGAGAGAGAAAGCTCCCTCTGACCAAAATCAGCCGGCTCAGTTTCATTCGGTGCCGGCAAGGAATAAAGGACGGCAAGGGATAATCCCTCCTTAGGGAATGATCTCCTCCATCGCCTCCCATTAACAACAATACTGGAGCAGTTCCGACATCCAGTCGGAGGGTCAACTGGGTTTTCCTTCTCAGAACTCGAGCCCAGGTCCCGTTGATCGCCGTCCGATCTACTACATAACCACCATCGGTCTATTGACTTACGTCTTCTAGTCCAGGGGTCTGTCTACACGGCGGCCGGAGCTACAAGCGGCCGGAGCTACACTTCGTTTGAGCTCAATCGCCGTACGATCTACTCCATCACCACCATCGGAGTTCTGAACTCCTCAACAATCGACCGGCAACGCTAGTACGGAGGCGGGGTTCGTCCATGGTCGGATCTCGGCTCCGCCGTTCATTGAGGGTTTCGGGCTTAGTCCTCGCAGGAGGGTTACGCCGGAGAAACCCAAACTCACTGCAGCAGCCAGCCGGAAGGTTACGCCGGGAGGTTACGCCGGAGACTCAGTCCTCGCCGGAGGCAAGTCAGGCCGGGCCCGGCCAGTCCAGGCCACTCATCCTTGCCGTTCTGGTCAGCCCAGCAGCCGTGGCCAGGGCCAACCAACAGCCGGCCATGGGCCTCAACAGCCGTGGACCAGTTTGGGGCTAGGCCCTCAACAGCCACGGGCCAGTTTGGTAGCAGCAAGCCCGTGGGCAGGCCTGCCCGGGCAGACAAGCCGTCGGGCAGTGAAGGGTGTATCCATTTCTTTCACTGTTATTCATTTTGCGCTTTACAATTACATTGTTGCTGGACTAGTGGGCCAGTTTACTGTTAGTATCTGGACTTTGGGCCAGTTCATTGTTAGTTTTGCAACCCTCGATAGGCGGTCATCTGTTGGACTGAAATCGGGGGTCGGGCTCTTCGTTGAGCCCTCCATATCCCTTGAGCCTGTGCTTTTAGCTCTGAGGAATTGCGTAGTATTCTAGTGGTTGTGGCTACTATTGATTAGATTGGATTCTCCTAGTTAAGGGGCAATCTCGCAGTAGCAGCAGCTGTGGGTGTCGATGATTAGATTATGGAGGGTTTGATTGAGCAAGGTAGTTGCCGGAGTTGTCATTGACTCGATTGGTGGATTCTCACTGATTGAAAAGGGTAGCTTCGTAGTCTGATTTCTGATTAGTTTTAGTGGTTGCACTGATCGAAAAGAGCAGCTTGGTCCACTTGTGGTTTGAGTGGCTACCTTTGGTGGTCCCTCTTCCTGTTTCGCTTATAGTCGTTAGCGAGCCTAGGGGATTTGGGCGAGGATGTAGTAGTCTGGATGGAATGGGCGTGGTGTGCAGGGTACTTGGCAGGGTAGCCTTGTCGGATGCCGACATCTCCAGTTCGAGCCTCTCTCGGTCCGAGTCCCTCTGTAGTAGTTGACTTCTGTTGAGTGGGTATTATGCTAGCCTCAGGGTGGTGGGCAGATAGGTTCTTCGGTCTTCTTATCCCAGCCTAGGAGGAGGAGGATCTCTCCTCAGCGCCGGTTATCATGTGGTCACCGTTGACCTTGACTATCTACTTTATTTACTTTATTTCCTAGCCTGGCGGGTTGTGCCAGGTACTAGTTCAATTTCACATTTCACGTATTTCAGTACACATAGCATTTTGTTATGTATATTATTATCCTACTTTCCATGCGGGTTGTGCATGGTTTATCGCACTTTTGTCACTCTTATTTGTTTTCCTTTTCTTTTCCTCCTGGGGTATGCCCCTTGTAGGCTGTATATTCGCTTAACCTTTTTTAATTTCAAGCTAAGTTACCCAAAAAAAAAAGAGTGAAAAAAGTGCTGTAAACCATGCACAACCCGCATGGAGAGTGAGATAGAGTAAATACATAACAAAATGCAATGTGAAATTGAACTACTACCTGGCACAACTCGCCAGGCTAGGAAATAAAGTAAATACGGTAGATAGTCATGGTCAACGGTGACCACATGATAACCAGCGCTGAGGAGAGATCCTCCTCCTCCAAGGCTGGGATAAGAAGACCAAGAACCGAGAAGCCCATCACCCCGAAGCTAGCATAATACCCACTCAAAAGAAGTCAACTACTACAGAGGGACTCGGACCGAGAGAGGTTCGAACTGGAGATGTCGGCATCCGACAAGGCTACCCTGCTAAGCACCCTGCACACCACGCCCATTCCATCCAGACTACTACATCCTCACCCAAATCCCCTAGGCTCGCTAACGACTATAAGCGAAACAGGAAGAGGGACCACCAAAAGTAGCCCCCCAAACCACAAGTGGACCAAGCTGTTCTTTTCGATCAGTGCAAACCACTAAATCTAATCTGAAATAGATTACGAAGCTACCCCTTTCAAACAGTGAGAATCCACCAATCTAGTCAAAGACAGCTCCGGCAACTACCTTGCTCAATCAGACTCATCCATAATCTAATCATCGGCACCCACAGCTGCTGCTACTGCAAGACTACCCCTTAACTAGGAGAATCCAATCTAATCAATAATAGCCACGTCCACAAGAATACTACACAAATCCTCAGAGCTAAAAGCGCTGGCTCAAGGGATATAGAAGGCTCGACGAAGAGCCCGGCCCCCGATTTCAGTCCAACAGATGACCGCCTATCGGGGGTTGCAAAACTAACAGTAAACTGGCCCACTAGTCCAGCAACAATGTAATTGTTGATAGCCATATTCAAAGCTCATATGAGCAAATATTAATAATGAATTGACCCAGGTATACCGGCCTGGGCTGCTGATTGGGCTGCCTGCCCGGGCCTTACTGCCCTGCTGGCCCTGCTGCTGCTTGCTGCTTGGCCCGGGCTGGCTGATTGCCCGGGCAGTTGGGCCCCACGGCGGCCGACGGCTGGGCCCCACGGTGGCCGATGATGGAAGACCGGGCTGGCTGATTGCCCGGGCGGTTGGGCCCCACGGTGGCCGATGGCTGGGCCCCACGGTGGCCCACGGTGGCTGGGCCCCACGGTGGCCTGACCTGGTCTGACTGGACAGATCTGACCGGAGAGGTTCGTGGCTGGCGGCGTAAAGGTGAGCCCCGAAGAGCCCCACGGCGGCTGTTGGTCCCACGGTGGGGTCCCAGCGGCCGGGACTAGACGGCGCTGTTCGCAATTGGACCGTCGGCTGTTGACCCACTGCGGCTGGGATGATGACCGACGGCTGTTGAGCCACGACGGATGACTGCCCGGACGACCGGCATCCAGATCTGCTACTGTATTACTGTTGCAGATTGAAAACCCCAGCCGAGAAATCCACCTCTGAATCGTAACCATGGAAGGTGAAGCTCAGTTTCGGCCATGGCTGACCTGAACCCACGGCTGTGGGGATTCGCCTCTCGGAATGCGGCCTGTGGTGAGCTTGGCCGTTGAAGGTGAACTCTTGGCCGGACATGGTGGATACCGGAGTGAACAAGGTAAGGTTGAATAGGAGAGTGGGAGGCGTTGGAGGAGAACTAACCCTAAGGAGGGACGTTCCCTTGCCTCCCTTGCCGCGTTGGGAAGCTCCGGCCGACTGGAGGAAGCGGCAGCCGGCTGGATTGACCGGGTCAAGGGAGCTTTCTCTCTCTAGGCTAGAGAGAGAAGCTCCCAGCCGTATATTGTGGAGGCTAGGGTAACGTGATTATTTCGTCACTAAGTTGATTTTCACTACTACAGTATATCATATTTGGATTGAAAGGAACTTAAGGAAGTTTCAAAATACAACTAGCACTTGGGAAGTGGTTGTTCATAAAGTCTTTAACATGGTTAAGGGTAGATTACTGTCGTTGCCAAAGTTGCCTGTAGGCTCACAGAATAATAGGTTTATTAGAGTGTGGGGCATCAATGGGTAATGAGGTATTTGTGTGTTTGTGAGTTTGTGATGATATTGTTATTGGGTATTGATTTTGTGGCCATGGTTGTATATACCTATTTGCAGGTTTGTCAGCAGGCAGGCTGCCTTTGTGCAATGTTACTAGCTCTGCATTGGAGAGGCTTACAGCTTGTCCAGGCTTCTATTACTTCTATACTATCAGGTACATATCTTATTCATTGGTGGAGATCTTGGATTGAGAGTCCCCTCTTTGTTATTGTGTGTTTACCCTGGGAGTTGTGTCCTAGTGCCTCATCAATTCTTTGAGAGAGGAGGTAATACATAGAGGGGGTATTTTGTGAGTTATAGTAGGGATGGCAATTTGAACCGAACCGATGGGTACCCGAACCGATAACCGAAATTATCCCCGAACCATAACCGAAATATTCCCCGTGGGTACGGGTATGGTTGGCATGGAAGATACCCGAACGGGTTTCGGTTCGGGTCTGGTTCAGCAGATACCCGAACCGATCCCCGACCCGACCCGAACCCGAACCGAACCGAACTGTTAAATTACAAAATTACCCCTGCATATATGTGTATACTACAAAATTACCCCTGACTATATATATACACGTATATAGGGTTAGGGTTTCCAATCTGCACTCTGCAGCGTCACTCCTCAGACTTCAGTCCTCAGACCTCAGTCCTCACTTCTCACTCTCGGTGAGGGAGAGGCGATTCAGCCGAAGTCCGAAGAGCTTTGAGGCGGCGATTTAGATCTGATCAGGTCTCTCTCTCTCTCTCTCTCTCTATTTCGGATTAAGGAGGCGATTTTGATCAGATCTTTCTCTCTCTATGTTGGGTTATGGTTTCCAATCTGCAGCGTCTGCTTTCACTCCTCAGTCCTCACTTCTCACTTCTCACTCTCGGTGAGGGAGAGGCGATTCAGCCGAAGTCCGAAGAAGAGCTTTGAGGCGGCGATTTAGATCTGATCAGGTCTCTCTCTCTCTCTCTCTCTCTCTCTATTTCGGATTAAGGAGGCGATTTTGATCAGATCTTTTTCTCTCTATTTCGGATTGAGACTTCAAACTATGTGACTTTGTTTGTTACTTTGTTGTATACTTCGGCCATGCAGGGAACCGAGAAGACTCTCTCTCTCTCTCTCAGTACTGTCGAGCTATCTTCGATCCAACAAGTGCGAAGCAACATTCCAGAATCCATTCTCTCTCTGTCTCTCGGAAGGTGAAAACCCTTTTTGGCTCTATACACTTTGTTCTCTGATTCATGGTTTTTTAGAGTGTCGAAACTAAGATAAATGAATTCACAATTCTAAATTAATCAACACATAAGCCATGAAAAAACAAGAATATTTTGATTTAACCCGAAGAAAATACAATATATATATACATGGTGAATATATCAAATGGTTAATTAGAGTTTGTCAGATCAAATCATCAAATTAACTTGTTATGTTTATGAAGCTAATTAGGCCATACACGTAATGGTAGATCCAATTTCATGCATGATTAGCATCTTCGCTGACTATATTTTGCTCATCAACCTTCCTTCCGATTCCGGTCTTCGGTCGGTCCATAAATATTTCTTGCTGGACAGATAGCTCGAGATATGTTTATACTATATTTTGGTGAATCCGATTTGTTTATATGTTGAGATATGAATCTGTGCCGCCGTAGGCTGCTTAACTTCTGTGTCGTTGACTGGTTCTATTGGCCAAACTCAATGTGTCTGTTCTGCTATGCATTATGTGCCTATTTCTTGATGATAGAGATTAGGTCTTCCTACTCAGTGTGTCTGTTCTGCTCTGCATTATATGACTGCGATTGACTTGTCAAAAAAAAAAAGGTGCACTCAAATTGTGAGATTCAGATTTGATTTTAGGTAATAAATGTGTTTGTAACTTTTTCATATAGGAAGTGGTAGGATTAGTTATTTTTGTATTGTTTTTTGTGTGTTAGAATAATATGTTTTTCTTTTGCTGAATCGAGATATTTCCCATTCTTGTTGCATTTGTAGCTAAGTCAGAGGTATTCTTTATGTTGAAATTCAGATTTGATTGAATGTTTTAAATGTGTTTGTGTATAAGCGAGAGAAATCTAAGTATAGGAAAATGGAAAAGGATGGAGATTTTGTTGCATACAAGTGGGGTCCTTAATGTCTTTTTGTAGGCTGATTTGTTAGAGATTATTTTTTAGAAGTTCATTTTGTGGTTATCTTCTTCGTATTGCAGACTTCGTGATCTAAAGCAACTTGGTGAGGCTTTTCATGCTTGATTCGAGAGGGTTTTACATTCTTGGTGAGGCTTTTCATTCTTGATTCGAAAGGGTTTTCGTATTGCAGAACTGCTGTAAGTATCCCGCTTCTTTCTTGTAGTAGTAGTTAATAGCTCGTATTTAGCTTGGTGGATACCTCTAACCTGGTTTTATGCCAAACCTGAGGTGTAACGAAGCCAGGCTAAATATTGAGTTTGTTTTTAGTTAGTATAGTTAGTTTTATTTGATTGTATTGCTTAGCCGAGGTGGTGGCATAACCCCTTGCATATTCTGTTTGCTGAGTTGAGGTGGCGGCCTAGCCCCTCCAGTCTGTTAGTTTGTTAGTCTGTTAGCTGTTTATTTGATTGCATTACATGAGCATTAGTTTTTTGCACTATAAGAAATTGCTGATATATTCACTTGTTGTGGACTGCAATGCATTTAGCTGTGTACTTTGGAAGCTTTATATGTTTCATTTAAATGCAATGCATTTAGCTGTGCATCTGGTGTTTCCTTAGGATTAAAGATGTCTGAATCACTTGTCGGTTCGAGTGCTCATTCAACAAATCCGATTGATGGTTCTGGTCCTTCTGGACCATCACAACCAACTAGTAGCCCCTTACAATCAGATTCCCCTCTCAACAACCATACAAGTGAAAATGCGGATTTTGAAGTCGAAATACTATCAGATAAAGTTACTGAGGGGGACGATGACAATGCAAAGCTAAGGAGTCCTTATTGGGCTCACTATAATAGGGTGAAAATTGCAGGGGTTTTCAAGGCCATTTGTAAGTATTGTGGAGACAAAATAAATGGAGAAACAAAGAATGGAACCTCGCATTTATCACAACACTATATTAGGAAACACCAAAAGAAGGATACCATGAGGCAGCAAGTTCTAACAAACAATTTCATGAGCAAAGACCGTCCTCCACTACTAATTTCATATAGCTTTGATCATGGTACGGCACGGAAAGAACTTGCACATGCCATAATCATGCATGAGTATCCTCTTTCAATTGTGGATCATGTTGGATTTAAGAGGTATTCGAATGCACTTCAACCTTTATTTAAGGTGCCGTGTAGAAACACAATGAAGAGTGAAATATTTAAGATATATGAGCACCATAGGGGGAAGACATTGAGTATGGTGGTGAGTAATGCAAGTAGATTGGCTATCACAACGGATATGTGGACTTCGAGTAATCAAAAGAAAGGCTTCATGGCTGTCACAGCACACTTTATTGACGATTCTTGGACTTTGCAAAGTCGTATTTTGAGGTATTTTTAACTAACATCGTTATCTATATTCCTTTATTCAATGTAAATTTTTATTTTTCCATTTTTAATTAAATATCAATGTTGCATGTTAGGTTCATATATGTGCCATGTCCACATACAAAAGAAGTTCTATGTGATCAATTGTTGAATTGTTTGATGGATTGGAACATTGATAGGAAGATTTCAAGCATAACGGTTGATAATTGCTCTACCAATGATGCCATGATTGATCTTTTGTGGGACAAACTTGATAATACATCTCTCATGTTGGGTGGGGATTTGTTTCATATGCGTTGTTGTGCGCACATTCTTAATCTTATTGTTAAAGATGGGCTGGATGTTATCAAGGTGGGTATTGAGAAAATCCGAGATAGCGTATCTTATTGGACAGCATCACAAAAAAGAGAGGAAAAATTTGAAGAAACAGTTCGCCAATTGAATGTGGGTAGTACTAAGAAATTAGGACTTGATTGTGCGACTAGGTGGAATTCTACCTTCTTGATGCTTCAAACAGCCCTAATTTATAAGGAAGTGTTCAATCGCTTAAGCAAACGGGATGCTCAATATCAGTCCTCACCGAGTGAACGTGAATGGGGGTTTGCTAAAGATGTATGTCATAAGCTGAAAATTTTTTTTAAGGTGACGGAGTTGTTTTCTGGAACTAAATACCCCACTACTAATCAATGCTTTCCAAATATATGTGAGATTAGACTTGAATTGAGAGATTGGCTCCATTCCGAGAATCAAGTGATTAGGGAAATGGCCAAAAGAATGGTGGAAAAATTTGACAAGTATTGGTCTGTGGTACATGGTGTTGTGGGGGTTTCTGCTGTGTTAGATCCAAGATACAAGATCAACGTGTTGGAGTTCTACTTTAAATTATTGTTTCCAACAACTTATAAGGAAGAAGTTGAGAAAGTTCGTGCACTTTGTTATAAATTGCTTAAGGAGTACCAAAGTCCTAGTTCAACGATGGAGGGTATTGGCGACTCTTCTTCCCAATTAAGTTCTGTTGAAGAAGAGTCACTATCAAAGTATGATGTCTATATGCTTAGGGAGTCGAAGAGAAGTAGAACAATCGATACTGCAAAATTGGAGTTGGATCATTATTTGTCCGAACCTGCCTTGCCAAAATCCGTGGGATTTGATGTATTGAATTGGTGGAGATCACATCAGCCCAAGTATCCAATTTTACAAGCCATGGCTAGGGATCTGTTAGCTATTCCAGTATCGACGGTTGCTTCTGAGTCTGCATTTAGCACGAGTGGTAGGTTGGTGAGTCCACATCGTAGTAGACTTCATCCCGATACGATGGAAGCCTTGATGTGTGCTCAAAGTTGGTTGTGGGCTGAGGAAATGAAAGGTAATCAACTTAGTATTTTTCTACCTTTAATAAAATAAAACTAGTACTTATGAATTTGCTTCTTTTATATTTGTTAGGTGAATCCACATCAGGGTATGCCACCATATATGATGATGCGGAATCGGGGGATTCATGCGTGACTCGTGAGGTAATTGGCATTTGTTTTACGTTTCTTGTGGTTTTAACATTGTATATTGCTCATATTAATTGAATTTTTTGTTGTCCATTTAAACAGGCATAAATTCTACAAATGAAGTTGACATTTCAAGCTCAAAATGAAGTTTTTTTTCCATGTCTGTGGTGCTTGAACGAGGACAATTTCTCTGTGGTTTTAACTTGTTGCTACTGTGGTTTTAACTTGTTGCTACTGTGGTGGTTGTTTTTTTGGAAAACTTTAAGTTGTATAAGTTGTATTATTGTGGTGAATGGTCTGCGGATGTGGGTGCAAGAACATGATATTATTGTGGTGAATGGTCTGTGGAATAGGGGTATTAATTTGGTGAATGTTGTCTGTATATGGATGCAAGAATAGGACCAGTTTCTGTTTCTGAAACTTGAGTTGTAATTGAACTTGAAGTCTTGGTGAATGTTTGTGGTCTGTGGTGAATGTGGTGAATGTTTCTGAAACCAGTTTCTGTTTCTGAAACAATGTTAATATGACCAGTTTCAGTTTAAGAATAGGATTCAGAATGGTCTGTGGTGAATGTTTTTTTTTTGGACCATATTTTGTGGCTAGTTTTTTTTAAAAAGCCAATCAATAATGTTTGAAAAATGAAAACTGATAATATTTTGGTTCGGTTCGGGTCGGTTCGGGTAAACGTATTTTCTATTCCGTTCGGTTACCCATTCGGTTCGGGGATTACCCGAACCCCGAATGGGCCGGATATGGTTCCATTCCCCCCTCCCCGTTCGGGGATCGGGGCGGATGTGGACGGAACTTCGGGTTCGGGGATCGGGTACGGAAAACCCATATTCCGCCCCGATTGCCCCGAATGCCATCCCTAAGTTATAGGGAGGGAGTTAGTGGAGCCCTGTTCTAGCACATGAGTGAAAAAGTTGAGTGGGAGCTGTGAGCTTTCCGAGAGAGTTGTAAAGTGAGGATATAGTGCTATGGACATCATTTACTGATTCTGTTATGTGTGAGCTGTGAGCATTCGGACTGATTCTGTTACGTGTCGACTGATTTGGTCCTTGGATCAGACTGCTCTGCCTTTATCAATTTATCATTGTACTTATGGGCTGTATCTGCTGCCATGGCAGCAGTGAGTCCTCATATTGAGCTTGGGGAGCCCTTTTCTCTAGTCATTGGGATGCGTCTGTTATACTGTTTGTATAGTCATTGGGAGTTAGTGGAGCCCTTTTCAGAACACACCTATTGCTGCTGTTTGCTACTGTTGCTGCTGGTATAACCTATGGCATCAGTTGTTGCTGCTGTTTGTTAAGTACAGTCCTGTAAGGGAAATGTTTGACTATCTGCTGCTGCCATGGCAGTTCTGTTCCATATTTGGTAGCTGACCATGCTGCCAGGGCAGTCCAAGTTCTGATGTTCTGAGAAAGGTTTGAGTCCTATTGGATTCCTTTGCTTTTTGGTCGGGCTGGGGTCTTGTTTTGGCTGCTGTGCTGTCTTGTTATACCTGTGTTATGCTACTCCATCATGGTATAGGATACATCTGTAGCAGGATACATTTGAACCTGTGGCTGCTTCTGAGTTCTGAACCTGTTATGCCTGTTCCTAGTTATGCACTGCTTTTGAGTTCTGAACCTGTTATGTGTGGCTGTTATATCTCTGATCTGCTGCTGTATTTCTGTTATTTCAGTAGTTAGGATCTGCTCCTACCTGGTCTGTTTATGCCATCTAGTTGAGCCTGTATTGCTCCTACCTGGTCTGAGCCTGTATTGCTATCTGATCTGTATCTGCTGTAAGGGCTTCTTCCTACAAGAGCTCCATCCATTCATGCCTAACCAATAGGGGCTGTCATTGAGATCTCCCTTCGCAGAGGGGGAATTCCTCTGCAATGTGTTACCTGCTTTCACATGAGAAAGAATGGGTACTGTTTTGTGCTGTTTTCTGTCAGTAGTTTTATATAGTTGATAGTGCCTGCTGCTGTGTTCTGTGATGGGACCTTCAGAAGTTCTGAAGCTGTTGGTCTGTTGGATTGCCTACCCAATATGGGATTGGGGACTTCAGAAGTTTCCCTGCTGGTCTGTTAGCAGCTCTGAAGCAGTTCTGGGATAGCATCTGAAGCAGCAGTTCTGAAGCTTGTTTGCTGCCCAGTGTGCAGTCTTTGCTGCTGTCTTTCCAGCCCAAGCCTTGTTGATGCTCATATGAGGCTGTCCTTTTTGATGCTATAGTGGATTTAGTGTAAATGCTCATGCAATGTAATTGGGTTTTATGTTTCGTATACTATGTTGTTAGTGTCATTTGGCGTTGTTTTCTTTCCCTCTTCTAGATGGGCTGGAAACAGCGTCTCTTATGTTATTCTCTACGCATGTAGCCAATTGGCGTAGTCATTTTCCTCCTGGGGTATGCCCCTTGTAGGCTGTATATCCGGTTCCCCCCGTTTTTTTTTTCTATTTAAAGCTGTTTTACCCAAAAAAAAAATAAAAGAACCCAAGGTTTCTAAAATTGTCAACACTATGCTCCCTCAATGGAATTTTGTTAGCAATCATTCCAGCTCTCCAATGGGGAGAATTTTGATTTGTTGGAACCCTTTAGTATTTAATTTGCAAGTGCTACATCAATCCAATCAGTTTATCCATTATAAAGTGCAATCTTGTGATGGCCAATACTCTTTTGTTGCTACCTTTGTCTATGGAGCTAATTGTTACCTTGATAGGCAACATCTATGGGCTGCTTTACAACAGTTCAGTGTTGCTACACCTTGGGTAGTTCTAGGTGATTTCAATGCCTTAAAGTCCCCTTCGGAAAAAGTAGGTGGGGATAGAACTTGGTTGCCCTGGATGGAGGAGTTTAACTCTTGCCTGCATTCTACTGAATTAGTTGACCTTAGATACTCTGGATGCCAGTACACTTGGTCTAATAAGCAACTGGGAGATGCCCACATTAGCACCAAGATTGATAAGGTTCTAGTCAATGAATGTTGGATCAAGGACTTCTGTTGGTCCAATGCTCATTTTCTTAGCCCTGGAGTGTCTGATCACTCCCCTGCTATTATGTATTTGACAACAGGGTCACCTCTAAGGAAAAGGCCGTTTAGATTCTTCAACTTTTTGGCTGAACACCCTAAGTTCCTTGATACTGTTCAGTGTGTTTGGAGGAGGGTTATCATTGGTAATCCAATGTTTTGTGTATGTGAGAAACTTAAGCACTTGCAGAAGGACCTTAAACAATTGAACACTAATGAGTTCAGTGAACTGTCTACCAGGGTGGCCTCCTATAGACAACAATTGGAAGCAATCCAAAGAGAGCTTGGCTCTAATCCCAGTGATCCCATTAAACAAGCCACTGAAAAGGAACTGTGTAAGCAGTACCTGGTTTATGCTAGAGCAGAAGAAAATTTTGCCAAACAAAAGTCACGTATTCAGTGGTTAAAGTTGGTGGATCAGTTGAAATTGATGTGGAATTAACTGATGCGGGGAATTGGAATAGGTATCTGGTAGGTCATTTCCTTGATGGGAATATGGCCTACCCCCTCCTTGTTTCAACTGCTA
Source organism: Rhododendron griersonianum (assembly GCA_018127125.1). Classification (NCBI taxonomy): domain Eukaryota; kingdom Viridiplantae; phylum Streptophyta; class Magnoliopsida; order Ericales; family Ericaceae; genus Rhododendron; species Rhododendron griersonianum. The sequence goes on along the minus strand of CM030799.1, from coordinate 15,807,298 downwards.
GGTATCAATGGAAAGAACTCTTCGTGGCTGTCAAAACAGATGTTTCTGGGTTCTATCTATTTGAATTTAAGGATGAACAAGCCAAGCTACAAGTCTTGGAGGGAGGTCCCTATTTCTTCTCCCAAAAGTATTTAGTTCTTAGAGATTGGCACCGTATGATGAAACCCCTCAAGGACCAACCTACCAAAATCCCTGCATGGGTAAAATTTCATGACCTACCTTTTGAACTGTGGAACCAAGAATGTCTTAGTAGGGTGGCAAGCACAGTAGGTAGACCCATCCATGTGGATCAAGCAACTGCTAGATCCTCCAAGCAACCAGGGTTATTGCATACAAAATCCACCAAAGCAAGAGTTTGTATTGAGATAAGTGCAGACCATGAGCTACCTGATGAAGTAGCAGTAACAGTTCAGGGGGAGACAGTTGTGGTGCCCATAGAATATCAAGTTCTCCCTCCTATGTGTTCACAATGCCATGTTTTTGGTCATGCTACATCCAAATGTAGCAAGCAAGCTGTTGTACCCCCCTCCCCCCCCCCCGGTCAATTGGAATGGCAGGTTGTGAAACGTGGGAAACAGAAAGCAGTAGAACAATCCTCCCTAGTCAAGAATGTTCACCCCCACCAAAGCCCTCTACCTCATGTCCTGTCAGAAGCCTCACCCCTTGTCCAATCCAAGTTAAGGGAGCATACTGAAGATACTGAAGATTCTGATGATTCTGATGTAGAACTTCTGGAAGTACTAGAGAGTGTGGTAAGCTCGGTAGTGTCCAATGAGGCAGCTAACAAGGATTCAATAGTTGCAAGGCCTGGTACTAGCACCAGATCTGATGATCAGCAACCAGTTGGTGATGAGAAACAGGGGAAACCACCTGATGTCAACCATGCTATCCCTGATGTCAAGCTGCTGTTGGGAGGTTCCAAGAAAGCTAGTCACAATGGCAGAAATAGGAGTCAATCCAAAGGCTCCTCACATAAGAAAAGGAAGTAACTTTCCCTCCTCTTTTTGTCCACAATTATATAAATAATGCTCATCTTGTGCATCACTCTTAATCTTAATAGTTGCAGCTCATTGTGGTTATATTTACTCTTTTGTATTAATGATTAGCACACCATTGCATTTTGGAATTTGGAATGTTAGAGGTCTAAATGACCCTCTAAAGCAACAAGAGGTTAAGAAATGGGTACAGAACAATAAGTTGTCCCTTGTGGGGATAATTGAACACAAAGTTAAAGAACCAAAGGTCTCTAGAATTGTTAGTCTTATCTTACCTAATTGGAGTTTTATTAGTAACTATGCCCATTCTCCCTCGGGCAGAATTTTGGTATGCTGGAACCCCTCATACTTTAATGTCCAACTTGCTTCCCAATCAAACCAATTCATACATTGCAATGTACAATCTTGTGATGGCAATTACTCATTTGCAGCTACATTTGTATATGGGGATAATTGCCATATTGAAAGGCAGACACTTTGGCGTGACCTGCAAACAACTGCTCTTGCATCCCCTTGGGTAGTTCTTGGTGACTTCAATGCCATCAGATCACCATCTGAGAAAGTGGGAGGGGATAAACACTGGCTTCCTTGGATGGATGATATTAATATTTGCCTCCAATCTGTAGAGCTAGTTGAAATCAGTCCACTGGAAATCAATTTACTTGGTCTAATAAACAAGTTGGTGTATCCCACATTAGCACCAAATTGGACAGGGTCCTAGTCAATGAGAATTGGATCAAAACTCTATGTTGGTCTAGTGCTCATTTCCTAAATCCTGGAGCATCAGACCATTCCCCTGCAGTCGTGGCATTGGCCCCCATCACCCCTCCTAAATCTAGACCTTTTAGATTCTTTAATTTTTTGGCAGACCATCCTAACTTTATGAACATTGTTCGGGGTGTCTGGAGGAGGGTGATCATAGGTAATCCCATGTATTGTGTCTGTGAAAAGTTGAAGATCCTACAAAAGGATCTAAAACAGTTGAATACTAAAGAATTCAGTGATCTATCATCCAGAGTTGCCTCTACCAGACAACAGGTGGATGATATTCAAAATGCCCTGGCTTCAGATCCTAGTGACACAGCAAATCAAGTTGCTGAAAAGGTATTATGCAAACAGTACCTTATCCTTGCTAGAGCTGAGGAGAGCTTTGCCAGACAAAAATCAAGAGTTCAATGGTTGAAACTGGGAGACCAATGTACCTCCTTTTTCTTCAAATCAATTAGTAATTCCAGGAATAGAACTAGGATTACTAGCTTGGTCTTGGAAGATGGTAATACCACACAGGATATTGAGCTGATCAAAGGATCTTTTATCCATTACTACACCAAGTTGCTTGGTTCCCCTCACCAAAGCAACTATGCTGGATCATCTAGGGTCCAGCAGCTCATCACTAGGAAACTGTCAGAGTCTCAGAGGCTAGATATGGTAGTGGGAGTCACTGACAAAGAAGTTAAGGACATTTTCTGGTCCCTTAACCCTCAGAAAGCCCCCGGACCTGATGGATATAATGCTACCTTCTTTCATAAGGCTTGGCCTGTGATTGGTCATGAAGTCACCTCTGCTGTCAAGTCTTTCTTTAGATCTGGCCAACTGTTAAAGAAAGCCAATGCAACACTGGTTGCTCTAGTGCCTAAGGTTCCCAATCCTTCAAAGGTTGGGGATTATAGGCCAATATCATGTTGCAACATCATTTACAAGTGTATTGCCAAGATTCTAGCCAATAGAATTAAGTCAGCCCTCCCTCACTTGATTGATCCAGCACAGTCTGGGTTTGTTCAGGGCAGAAGGATTGCGGATAACATCTTCCTCACACAGGAGTTGATGAGGGGATACCACAAACACTCCCCCTCTCCTAGGTGTGCCATGAAAGTAGATATAATGAAGGCCTATGACAATGTTAGGTGGGACTTCCTCTGGGATGTCCTTGCCTCAATGAACTTCCACCCTCAGATGATCAGGTGGTTAAAGGCTTGTGTAACCACAGCCAATTACTCCCTAAGCTTCAATGGTGAAGCCATTGGGTACATCCCTGGTCAAAGGGGATTGAGGCAAGGAGACCCCCTTTCCTCATACTTATTTGTTATTGCCATGGAAGTCCTCACATGCATTCTCAAGGAGAAAACCCTACTGCCTGATTTTAATTTCCATTGGAAATGTGGGTCAACCAAATTGGTTAACCTATGTTTTGCAGATGACCTTATGATATTTTGCAAGGGTGAGTTAAGTTCCATAAACCATATTCAGTCATCATTGGAAGAGTTTGAATCCTTATCTGGCCTCTCTCCTACCACCAGAGCATCAATATTGCATGTTCTTGGTTTTCAGGAGGGTACCCTTCCTGTTAGATATCTAGGTGTTCCCCTACTGTCCACCAAACTGAAGCATACTGACTGCAAATGTTTGGTGGATAAAATCATTGCAAGAACAAAGTCCTGGACCAACAGATACCTCTCCTATGCTGGGAGACTTCAGTTGATTAAGTCCATTCTGTTCTCCATGCAGACCTATTGGTCTTCTCTCTTTATCCTTCCTAAAAGAGTCATTAAGGAAGTGGAAGCCATATTGAGAGCTTTCTTCTGGACTGGACCTGATCTCAAAACCTCTGGAGCTAAAGTCTCCTGGGAACATCTCTGCTCCCCTGTCCAAGAAGATGGTCTTGGATTCAAGTCTTTGGAGACTTGGAACAAATTTGCAGTGGCAAAGCACATTTGGTTCCTTGTGTCCGGCGGGGAACAATCCATGTGGTGTCAATGGGTCAAGTCCTACTTACTCAGAGGTAGGAACTTTTGGTGTGTTAAGGTCCCAAGTGAACCTTCCTGGGTGTGGAAGAAAATCCTATCCTTGAGACCCCTTGTTCAGCCACACATTCTGTACAAGTTGGGGGATGGAATGTCTACTTCTTTATGGTATGACAACTGGCATCCCCTAGGACCACTACTCCCAAGATTTGGTCCTAGAATTATCTATGATTCTGGAATAGTTAGGGATGCCTCTGTTCAACATATAATACATAACAACCAGGGGGCCTTCCCTGTCACCCAAACCCTTGAACTTAATGAAATAAGAACTGGTTTGCATACAATTACTGTCAATAGTGCTACCAAGGATACATGCATGTGGGCACTAACTAAGTCAGGGCAGTTCTCTATCTCATCCCTATGGGACAACCTTAGAACCCACTTTCCCATTGTTACATGGCATAAGGTTGTATGGTTTCCAGGCCACATACCGAGGTGTAGTCTAATTACTTGGATGGCCCTTCTTCAAAGATTAAACACTGAGGATAGGCTTGTCCTGTTTGGGCTCAAATCCACCTCCCAATGTATATTGTGCCCTGACATGGAAAGCCATGCCCACCTATTTTTTGAGTGCCCTATGGCTACCCAAGTCAGGAGTATCATGTCTCCCAAAGTCCCCCACATGCAAGGACATCAGAACTGGCAGACTTGGGTGGATTGCCTCTCTATTTTGAGAGGTAAGTCTTTGGCCAACACTATTGCAAAGCTGGCTTTCACTGTATATGTTCATCATATTTGGATGGAAAGAAACCACAGAAAGTTCCAGAACTCCTCCTGCTCCCCCATTGTAGTTGCTCATAAAATCTCCAATGATATAAGGTCTAGGCTTTTGTCCTTGGCTAACCTACCTAGTGGTCCCCTTTCTAGACAACTAAAAATCCAATGGAACATTGTTTAGTGGTGTACTTCAAGCACTAACATAATGAGTCTTCCCTTGGTTTTATGAATTTAACATACTATCACATTTGCAGGTCATTGGTCAAGGGGGATACAGCTTCATGCTGCTCCTCCTTGATCTTAATGAGATTGATGAGCACAGAAACAGAAGCAGAAGCAGGGGAGAGCAGGAGCCACAGCCACAGATTAACATGCTTCAACAAGAAGAAGGCTGTATCCACATTCAAAAGGGCTGTAGTCAGACATGAAGCAGCAAGGGCTATACTTCAGCTCAGGTTCTATTTACTTCTATTATTCAGGTAGTTACCTTAATCTTTGTGGTGCACTGCTGCAGTTTCAGTTGTTAGATGTTAGTTGTTGGTTTAGTGGATTATGATTATGGTTTGGTGGCTATTTTGTTGTTTTGCCTAACCATTAGGGGCTGTCGTGGGATCTCCCTTCGCAGAGGGGGACGTCCTCTGCATTGCATCACATTTTACATTGCATTACATTGCATTATGTGTAGCTGCATTTCTGCTGCTATCCTGAACTGTTCTGTTGTGCATAAGATTCAGAAGTTGATGACTGTTGATAGACAGATTCAGTCATCAGTCCACACATGCATAAGTTGATTCAGAAGTTGATTCAGAAGTTACTTATGCACAACAGTCCACACATGCCTTTCAAGGCAGTCTCACTGTTATGAACACACCAATCAAACTATTATCTGCACTTTGTCTGTAACGTAGCTTGATCACTGGTTTATCTTTTCTAAATTTAGCCTAACCAATTGGGGCTGTCATTGGGATCTCCCTTCGCAGAGGGGGACGTCCTCTGCATTGTATATTGTATATGTTTTTGTTATGGTGAACCTTAGTTCAATTCTAAGGGAGCTTCAGAAGTTTTTGGAGTTCTGGGCTGTTCACAGCAGCAGGCTGAATGCTGCTGCTGAGTTGTGACTGTTTTGTATTGTGATTGTTTTGCTAGTCCTAATTGTTAACTAGATGGAGATACATTTGTTAGAAGGCTTATCCCTAGCTGTGATATGATCAAGCATTCTGCACCCTGCACCTGATTTCTGCACCTGAGCACAAAGCTGGTTGTGAGGTTCAATGATCATCATCACCTGTTGACTGAGGTTCAATTCCAGAATTCTGGCCCTAGTTGGATCAAGCACCTGAATTCTGCACCTGTTCAAGCACACAAAGACAATCCAGCAAGGCTGTGATATGGACTGCTGCTGCTGCTGATGGTTGTGTCCGCAATGGCAGGCTGCTGCTGCTGCTAGCTGCATCAGTTCTGCATTGGTGTATCCTCTACCAGTTGATCATGGGATCAGTTATTGAGTGGATTCAAGTTTAAATTCAAGTTTAGTTTTCAGTATGTTCAGTTATTTCAGTATCATGTATAGTGGTTGTAGTGGTTGTATCCTCTACGTATCACATTTTGCCATTTGTTTTGTATCCCTATGTTAGATGGATAGGAAACAGATGCTCTATACCTCTAGTCCTATGTAGCCATTTGGCGTAGGCTTTCTTTTTGTTTTCCTTTTCTTTTCTTTTCCTCCTGGGGTATACCCCTTGTAGGCTGTATATTCGGTTAGTCCCTTTTTTATTTCAAGCTGATTTACCCAAAAAAAAAAAAAAAAGTTGGTGGATCAATGTTCCTCATTCTTCTTCAAGTCCATTACCAATGCTAGAAATAGGAACAGAATTTCTAGCTTGGTTTTGGAAGATGGATCTGTCACTCAGGACATTGAGTTGGTTAAGAACACTTTCATAAATCACTACACCAACTTGTTAGGCACCAAACATCTGAGTACTTACTCTGGATCCTCTAGAGTACAAGAACTCATCACTAGGAAACTTTCCCATTCCCAAAGTTTAGAAATGGTGATGGGAGTAACTGACAAAGAGATCAAGGACACATTCTGGTCTCTCAATCCTCAAAAAGCTCCTGGTCCAGATGGTTACAATGCTGGTCTTTTCCATAAAGCTTGGCCAGTGATAGGTCATGAGGTGACCTCAGCTGTTAAGCTTTTCTTTAGATCTGGCCAGTTATTGAAGAGTGCTACTTTAGTTGCTTTGGTTCCAAAAGTCCATAACCCTTCTAAGGTAGAGGACTACAGGCCTATCTCATGTTGTAATGTGGTCTACAAATGTATAGCTAAAATCCTAGCTAACAAAATCAAGCCTGTCCTTCCATCCCTTATAGATCCTGCCCAATCTGGATTTGTCCAAGGCAGGCGAATAGCCGATAACATCTTCCTTACTCATGAATTAATGAGAGGTTACCATAAACATTCCTCATCCCCTAGGTGTGCCATGAAAGTGGATATTATGAAAGCCTATGACAATGTCAGATGGGATTTTCTTTAGGATGTCCTTGCATCCATGAATTTCCATAAAATTAGCAACTGGGGGAGCTTCTCTCTCTACCCTAGAGAGAGAAAGCTCCCCAACGGCATCCAGCCTCGTCGGCCTCCCAGCCTCCTGGCCCAGCCACGCCGGCCTCCCACCTTGACGGCAGCAGCAGCAGACCTCACCGGGCAAGGGAGCCCCTCGCACGACAGGGGCTCTCCTCCACCGCCCTCCATACCCGGCCTCCCGAAGCTCAACTCCACCTGGTCCGGTCCAACCTCAACCCCGCCGTGAACCGGCGGGTACCATTCCGGATCTACCAGTCCGGATCTACTCCGGCCAAGCTATGGTCGGCCCCAGCCGAGGGTACATCTTCAACGGCCAAGCCAACCTCAGGCCGCATCTCAGCCGTGGGTGGTTCGGCCTTCTACCATCCTACGACTGGAGCTCCGAGTCATATGAAGCTTCAGACCTCACACCAGGCATCTCAAATGGGGCAAGTGGGTTTCACTGTCCAACCGTGGGACCTGTGCAGTTCCGATCGTGGTGCCTCGATTCCAGATCCAACCCCGCCGTGGACCGGCGGCTACCTCTTGGGATCTGCACCGGGCAGACCTGAAATCAAGCCACGGCCGTAGCTTTGAGTTCGGAACCTCGTGGGTCGAGCTTTATGGGTTCCTTCTGTACCAGACCTCGCCGGAGATGTTGTCCTTTCCTGCTTCAATTTGTGCTCGTACAGTGGCACGGCAGCTAGGCGGATTCACCACTGAGATCTACATGTGCAGAGTCCCAACAAGGCCACACCTCCGAACCCTGTACAGCAACGGTAATAACGGCCGTCGGCCATCATCAAGCATCAACGGTGACCGGGGTCAAGCCCAGCCGCCCACCTTTTACAGCTCTGTGGGGCTTAGCCAGCCACGGCGGCTCGCCGGGGTTCTTCAGGCGTCGGGCCATCCAGGCCAGGCAGAGGCTTCACAGCTGTTGGCCTTCACCAGGCCACCATATCCCTGCGTGGGCCAAGCAGCCAGGCCAAGCTGCTAGCCTGCGTCACCATTTCGATTCTAGCGTGGCGGGCGGTGCCCGGCTAGGCGATCCACCCGGCCTAGTAGGCCGGCCAGGCCCGGCCGGCCAACAAACAACCCGGCCACGGGCCAAGCAAGCCGGCCGGGCGAGCCATCTGTGTGGTTGGTGAGTAGCAGATCTATCCGTGGCTGCTCGGGCGCGGGCGAGCCGGTCGGCGCGCACCGGGTGGTGGCGCCAGTAGCTCTCCACCGCGAGGCGCGGCAGGGGCGGCACCAGCGGGCGGGCGTGGGCGTGGACCAGCACCCCTTACTTTACCATTATGCAATGCAGCCATACTCTTTGCACTTATCTATTTATTGTCATATTGTTGCTGGACTTAAGGGCCAGTTTACTGTTAGATTTTGTAACCGCCGATAGGCAGTCATCTGTTGGACTGAAATCGGGGGCGGGCTCTTCGTAGAGCCCCCTGTATCCCTTGAGCCAGTGCTTTTAGCCCTGAGGAGTTGCGTAGTATTCTTGTGGTCGTGGCTGCTATCGATTAGATTGGATTATCCTAGTTAAGGGGCTATCTCGCAGTAGCAGCAGCTGTGGGCGCCGATGATCAGATTATGGATGAGTCTGTTCAAAAGAGGTAGTTGCCGGAGCTATCATTGACTAGATTGGTGGATCCTTGCTGATCGAAAGGGGTAGTTTTGCAGTCTATTTCTGATTAGATTTAGTGGTTGCACTGATCGAAAAGAGCAGCTTGGTCCACTTGTGGTTTGGGGGGCTACTTTTGGTGGTCCCTCTTCCTGTTCCGCTAAGAGCAATTAGCGAGCCTAGGGGATTTGGGCGAGGATTTAGTAGTCTGGTTGGAATGGGCGTGGTGTGCAGGGTGCTTAGCAGGGTAGCCTTGTCGGATGCCGACATCTCCAGTTCGAACCTCTCGGTCCGAGTCCCTAGAACATGAGGTAAGGTACCTCACCAAATCGCCCAAACCGTTTGGGTGTGATATGGTACCGTGTGGGGGTTTTGGTTAGGTATTGTACCTTATGGGTGCTTTGGTACGTTTTGAAACGGTATCGGGCCATTTTTGTGTGGTATGGTACCGTACGGGTGCTTTGATACCGTATGGGTGCATTAGTACGTTTTGGTGTGGTACGGTATAGTTTGGGTGTTTTGGTACGGTATTGTACGGTTTGGGTGCTGTGGTACGATATCGTACCATTTTGGTGAGGAACTGTATCATATTGCTCTTTTGGTACGGTTGGTACTTTATCGTACCGTTTTGGTGTGGAACGGTGTCATACGGTTGCTTTGGTACGGCATTGTACCGTATGGGTTCTATGGTACGTTTCGGTGCGGTATTGTACAGTTTTCGTGTGGTAGGATAACATTTGAGTATTTAGGTTAGGTTCGGTTCTGTACCGTATGGGTGCTTTGTTTGGGTATGTTATTGTACCGTTTTGGTGTGATATGGAATTTTATGGGAGTTTTAGTACGGCATTGTACCGTAAGGGTGCTTTGTTATATTTTGGTACGGTATCGTATAATGTTTGGGTGTTTTGGTACGGTATTGTACGTTATGGGCGCTTTGGCAAATTTGGTACGGTATCGTACCGTTTTGGTATGGTAAGGTTCCGTAAAGGTGTTTTTGTACGGTATTGTACCATATGGGTGGTTTGGTATATTTTGGTACGGTATCGTACCGTTTTGGTGTTGTAAGGTTCCGTATGGGTGTTTTGGTACTGTATTGTACCGTATAGGTGCTTTGGTACATTTTGGTACGGTATTGCACCGATTTGGTGAGATTCAGTACCGTATTGCTTTTTTGGTATGGTATCGCACTGTTTTGCAGTGGTGTGGTGCCGTATGGTCGCTTTGGTACGTTTTACTACGGCAAAGTCTAATATGGGTGCATTGGTACGTATTAGTACGGTATCATACCGTTTTGGTGAGCTTTGCCGTATGACTGGTTTGGGACATTTGGGTACGGAATCGTAACGTTTTGGTGTGGTATGGTACCGTATGAGTGTTTTGTAAAGGTATTGTACCGAATGGATGTTTTGGTACGTTTTTGGTACAATATCATACCGTTTTGGGCTGCTTTGGTACTGTATGGTTGTTTTGTTCACGTGTTGTACCCTATGGGTGCTTTGGTACGTTTTGGTACGGTATTGCACCGTTTTGGTGTGGTACAATATCGTATTGCATTTTTTTGTATTGTATCGTACCGTTTTGCGGTGGTATGGTGCCGTATGGTTGCTTGGGTACAGTATTGTACCATATGGGTGCTTCGCTACGTCTTTGTTCGTTATCGTACCGTTTCGGTGTGTTATGTTACCGTATGGTAGTTTTGGGTTGGTATTATACCGTATGGGTGCTTTGGTACGATTTGGTATTGTATCGTTACGTTTTGGTGTGGTATGGTACCGTATGGGTGTTTTGTAACGGTGTTGTACTTTATGGGTGTTTTGTTACGTTTTCGTACCGTTTTGGTGTGATTTGGTACTGTAAGGTTGTTTTGATTAGGTATTGTACCCTACGGGTTCTTTGGTACGTTTTGGTACGGTATTGCACCGTTTTGGTGTGGTAAGGTAACGTATGGGTGTTTTCGAATGGTATCGTACTGCATGGGTACTTTGGTACGTTTTGGTCATGTTTCGTACCGTTTTGGAGTGGTACGGATCTGTATGGGTGTTTTGGAACGGTATTGTACCGTATGGTTGCTATGGTATGTATCATACCGTTTTGGTATGTTACAGTACCGTATGTTCGTTTGATACAATATTATACAGTATGGGTGCTTTGGTACGTTTTGATACGGTATCATAAAGTTTTGGCGTGGAATGGTACCTTATGGGTGTTTTGGTACATTAGGGGTGTTTAGGTACGGTATCGAACTGTTTTGGTTTGGTATGGTACTGTACGGGTGTTTTGGTTAGGCATTGTATCTTATAGGTTCTTTTGTACTTTTTGGTACGTTATCATTCTGTTTTGGTGTGCTATGGTACCGTTTGGGTGTTTTCGTACGTTTTGGTAAATTACCGTACCGTTTTGGTGTGGTATGATTCCGTATGGATTCTTTGGTACATTTTGATGCGGTATCGTACCGTTTTTATGTGGTATAGTACTGTATGGTTTTTTCGGTAAGATATTGTGCCGTATGAGTGCTTTAATACGTTTCGGTAAGATATTGTTTCAGGTTAGGTAATGTACCTTAAGGCTGCTTTGGTACATTCTGGTATTGTATCATACCGTTTTGGTGTGATATGGTACCGTAAGGGTGCTTTTGTACGTTTTGGAATGGTATCGTACCGTTTTGATGTGGTATGATACCCTTTGGGTGTTTTGATACGGTATTGTACTATATGGGAGCTTTGGTTCGGTTTGGTACGGTATCGTGCCGTTTTGGTGTGCTATGGTACCGTATGGGAGTTTCGATACTGTATTATACCGTATGGGTCCTTGGGTACATTTCGGCGCAGTATCGTACCGTTTTGATGTGCTATGGTACCGTATTAGTGTTTTGACACGGTACTGTGCCTTATGGTCGTTTTGGTATGTTTTGGAACGGTGTCATACCGTGTTGGTGTTCTATGGTACTGTTTGGTTGTTTTGGTTAGGTATTATAACCTACGGGTGCTTTAAGACGTTTTGGAACGGTATCGTACTGTGTTTGTGCGATATGGAACAAACGAACAGTATGGGTGATTTGGAACGGTATTGTACCTAATTGGTGCTTTGTTACGTTTTGATGTTGTATGGTAACATACAGTTGTTTTGGTTCGGTATCGTAGCGTTTTACCTTGGTAAGATACCGTATGGGTGCTTCGGTACGTTTTGGTAAGGTTTCGTACCATTTCGGTGTGGTATCGTACCTTATGGTTGTTTGGGTATGGTATTGTACCGTATGGGTGCTTTAGTATGTTTTGCTATGGTATCGTACCGTTTTGGTGTCGTACGGTACCTATGAGTATTTCGGTACACTATTGTACCGTATGGGTGCTTTGGTATAGTATCGTACTACTGTTTTGGTGTGGTATAGTATCGTATGGTTGTTTTGGTATGGTATTGTAACTTATGGGAGCTTTGGTACATTTTGATATATTATCGTACTATTTCGGTGAGGTATGGTACCGTATGGGTACTTTGGTGTGTTTTTGTACCTTATCGTACCGTTTCGGTGTGGTAAGGTACCTTATGGGTGTTTTGGTAGGGTTTTGTACCGAATGGGTGCTTTGGTACAATTCGGTCCGGCATCATACTGTTTTGGCAAGGAACAGTACCGTATTGCTTTTTTGGTATGGCATCGTACCGTTTTGGTGTGGTACAGTTCCGTATGGTTGCGTTGGTACGTTTTTGTTACGGAATATTATCGTATGGGTGCTATGGTAAGTTTAAGGTACGATATCGTACCGTTTCGGTAAGGAACGGTAACATATTGCTTTTTTGCAACGGTTGGTACTCTATCGTACCGTTTTGGTGTGGTACGGTACCGTATGAATGCTTTGGTTCTTTTTGGAGCGGTATTGTACCGTACGGGTGCTATGGTACGTATAGGTATTGTATCGTACTGTTTTCATGTGGTACCGGAACCGTTTGGTTGTTTTGGTACGGTATCGTAGTGTTTTAGTGTGATATGATACCGTATGAGTGCTGCTTTGGTACGTTTTGGTAATGTATCGTACCAATTTTGGTGTGGTACAGTACCGTATGGTTATTTTGTTATGGTATTGTACCGTGTGGTTGCTTTAGTATGTTATGCTATAGTATCGTACCGTTTTGGTGTGGTATGGTAACTGTGGCTATTTTGATACGATATTGTACCGTATGGGTGCTTTGGTATGGTATCTTTCAGTTTTGGTGCGTTACGGTACCGTATGATAGTTTTGGTGCGTTATTGTATCGTATAGGTGCTTTGGTACGTTTTGATACGGTATCGTATTGTTTTGGCTTTGTATTATACCGTACGAGCTTTATGGTACGGTATTGTATCGTATTTGTGCTTTGGTATGTTTTGGTTCGATATCGTACTGTTTTGGTGTGGAAAGGTACCTTATGTATTGGTGTGGTAAGGTACCTCACCAAATCACCCAAACCGTTTGGGTGTGATATGGTACCGTGTGGGTGTTTTGGTTTGGTATTGTACCTTATGTGTGCTTTGGTACGTTTTGAAACGGTATCGGGCCATTTTTGTGTATGGTACCGTATGGGTGCTTTGATACCGTATGGGTGCATTAGTACGTTTTGGTGTGGTACGGTACAGTTTGGGTGTTTTGGTACGGGATTGTACGGTTTGGGTGCTGTGGTACGATATCGTACCGTTTTGGTGAGGAACGGTACCATATTGCTCTTTTGGTACGGTTGGTACTTTATCGTACCGTTTTGGTGTGGAACGGTGTCATACGGTTGCTTTGGAACGGCATTGTAGCGTATGGGTTCTATGGTACGTTTTGGTGCGGTATTGTACCGTTTTCGTGTGGTAGGATAACATTTGAGTATTTAGGTTCGGTTCTGTACCATATGGGTGCTTTGTTTGGGTATGTTATTGTACCGTTCTGGTGTGATATGGTACTTTATGGGAGTTTTAGTACGGCATTGTACCGTAAGGGTGCTTTGTTATATTTTCGAACGGTATCGTATAATGTTTGGGTGTTTTGGTACGGTATTGAACGTTATGGGCGCTTTGGCAAATTTGGTACGGTATCGTACCGTTTTGGTAGGGTAAGGTTCCGTATAGGTGTTTTTGTACGGTACTGTACCATATGGGTGGTTTGGTATTTTTTGGTATGGTATCGTACCGTTTTGGTGTTGTAAGGTTCCGTATGGGTGTTTTGGTACTGTATTGTACTGTATAGGTGCTTTGGTACATTTTGGTATGGTATTGCACCGGTTTGGTGAGATTCAGTACCGTATTGCTTTTTTGGTATGGTATCGCACTGTTTTGCAGTGGTGTGGTGCCGTATGGTTGCTTCGGTACTACGGTAAAGTCTAATATGGGTGCTTTGGTACGTATTAGTACGGTATCGTACCGTTTTGGTGAGCTTTGGTACCGTATGGCTGCTTTGGGACATTTTGGTACGGAATCGTACCGTTTTGGTGTGGTATGGTACCGTATGAGTGTTTTGTAACGGTATTGTACCGAATGGATGTTTTGGTACGTTTTGGTACAATATCATACCGTTTTGGGCTGCTTTGGTACTGTATGGTTGTTTTGTTCACGTGTTGTACCCTATGGGTGCTTTGGTACGTTTTGGTACGGTATTGCACCGTTTTGGTGTGGTATAGTATCGTATTGCATTTTTGGTACTGTATCGTACCGTTTTGCGGTGGTATGGTGCCGTTTGGTTGCTTTGGTAAAGTATTGAACCATATGGGTGCTTTGCTACGTCTTTGTTCGTTATCGTACTGTTTCGGTGTGTTATGTTACCGTATGGTAGTTTCGAGTTGGTATTATACCGTATGGGTGCTTTGGTACGTTTTGGTACGGTATCGTTACGTTTTGGTGTGGTATGGTACCGTATGGATGTTTTGTAACGGTGTTGTACCTTATGGTTGTTCTGTTACGTTTTCGTACAGTTTTGGTGTGATTTGGTACTCTAAGGTTGTTTTGATTAGGTATTATACCCTACGGCTTCTTTGGTACATTTTGGTACGGTATTGCACCGTTTTGGTGTGGTAAGGTACCGTATGGGTGTTTTCGAACGGTATCGTACTGCATGGGTACTTTGGTACGTTTTGGTTATGTTTCGTACCGTTTTGGAGTGGTACGGATCTGTATGGGTGTTTTGGAACGGTATTGTACCACATGGTTGCTATGGTATGTATCATACCGTTTTGGTAAGTTACAGTACCGTATGTTCGTTTGATACAATATTATACAGTATGGGTGCTTTGGTACGTTTTGATACGGTATCATAAAGTTTTGGCGTGGAATGGTACCTTATGGGTGTTTTGGTACATTAGGGGTGTTTAGGTACGGTACCTACGTGCGCTTTTGGCACATTTTGGTACGGTATCGAACCGTTTTGGTTTGGTATGGTACTGTACGGGTGTTTTGGTTAGGCATTGTACCTTATTGGTTCTTTTGTACTTTTTGGTAGGTTATCATTCTGTTTTGGTGTGCTATGGTACCGTTTGGGTGTTTTCGTACGTTTTGGTAAATTACCGTACCGTTTTGTTGTGGTATGATTCCGTATGGGTTCTTTGGTACATTTTTATGCGGTATCGTACCGTTTTTATGTGGTATGGTACTGTATGGTTTTTTCGGTAAGATATTGTGCCGTATGAGTGCTTTAATACGTTTCGGTAAGATATTGTTTCAGGTTAGGTAATGTACCTTAAGGCTGCTTTGGTACATTCTGGTATTGTATCATACTGTTTTGGTGTGATATGGTACCGTAAGGGTGCTTTTGTACGTTTTGGAATGGTATCGTACCTTTTTGATGTGGTATGATACAGTTTGGGTGTTTTGATACGGTATTGTACTGTATGGGAGCTTTGGTTCGGTTTGGTACGGTATCGTGCCGTTTTAGTGTGCTATGGTACCGTATAGGAGTTTCAGTACTGTATTATACCGTATGTGTCCTTGGGTACATTTCGGCACAGTATCGTACCGTTTTGGTGTGGTATGGTACCGTATTGGTGTTTTGACACGGTACTGTGCCTTATGGTCGTTTTGGTATGTTTTGGAACGGTTTCATACCGTTTTGGTGTTCTATGGTTAGGTATTATAACCTACGGGTGCTTTGGTACGTTTTGGAACGGTATCGTACTGTGTTTGTGCGATATGTAACAGACGAACAGTATGGGTGATTTGGAACGGTATTGTACCTAATTGGTGCTTTGTTACGTTTTGATGTTGTATGGTAACATACAGTTGTTTTGGTTCGGTATCGTAGCGTTTTACCATGGTAAGATACCGTATGGGTGCTTCGGTACGTTTTGGTAAGGTTTCGTACCATTTTGGTGTGGTATCGTACCGTATGGTATTGTACCGTATGGGTGCTTTAGTAAGTTTTGCTATGGTATCGTACCATTTTAGTGTCGTACGGTACCTGTGAGTATTCCGGTACACTATTGTACCGTATGGGTGCTTTGGTATAGTATCGTACTGCTTTGGTGTGATATAGTATCGTTGGTTGTTTTGTTATGGTATTGTAACTTATGGGACCTTCGGTACGTTTTGATACATTATCGTACTATTTCGGTGAGGTATGGTACCGTATGGGTGCTTTGGTGTGTTTTTGTACCGTATCGTACCGTTTCGGTGTGGTAAGGTACCTTATGGGTGTTTTGGTTGGGTTTTGTACCGAATGGGTGCTTTGGTACAATTCGGTCCGGTATTGTACTGTTTTGGCAAGGAACAGTACCGTATTGCTTTTTTGGTATGGCATCGTACCGTTTTTTTTTTTGGGTAAAATAACATCGTACCGTTTTGGTGTGGTACAGTTCCGTATGGCTGCTTTGGTACGTTTTGTTACGGTATATTATCGTTTGGGTGCTATGGTTCGTTTCAGGCACGATATCATACCGTTTCGGTAAGGAACGGTAACATATTACTTTTTTGGTACGGTTGGTACTCTATCGTACCGTTTTGGTGTGGTACTGTACCGTATGGTTGCTTTGGTACTTTTTGGAGCGTTATTGTACCGTACGGGTGCTATGGTACGTATAGGTATTGTATCGTACCGTTTTCATGTGGTAGGATAACGTT
Source organism: Rhododendron griersonianum (assembly GCA_018127125.1). Taxonomy (NCBI): domain Eukaryota; kingdom Viridiplantae; phylum Streptophyta; class Magnoliopsida; order Ericales; family Ericaceae; genus Rhododendron; species Rhododendron griersonianum. Next base: position 15,790,542 of record CM030799.1, on the reverse strand, counting down.
CGAGTAATTAGGTTTGATTTTTTACCATATGGGTGCTTTGGAAAGTTTTGGTACGATATTGTACTGTTTTGGTGTGATGAGGTACCTTATGGGAGTTTTAGTACGGCATTGTACCGTATGGGTGTTTTGGTATATTTTGGTACAGTTTCGTATAATATTTGGGTGTTTTGGTACTGTATTGTACCTTATGGGCACTTAGGAATCTTTTGGTACGGTATCGTACTGTTTTGGTGTGGTAAGATTACGTATAGGTGTTTTGGTACGATATTGTACCGTATGGGTGCTTTGGTACATTTCGGTACGTTATCGCACCGTTTTGGTGAGATACAGTACCGTATTGCTTTTTTGGTATGGTATCGTACCGTTTTGCGGTGGTATGGTGCCGAATGGTTGCTTTGGTACTTTTTAGTTTGGTATTGTCTCATATGGGTGCTTTGGTACGTATTGGTACGGTATCATACTATTTTGGTGAGCTATGGTACCGTTTGGGTGTTTTCGTACGTTTTGGTAAAGTACCGTACCGTTTTGGGGTGGTATGGTTCCGTATGGGTGGTTTGGTACATTTTGATACGGTATCGTACCATTTTTTGTGTGCTATGGTACTGTATGGTTTTTTGGGTAAGATATTGTGCCGTATGAGTGCTTTGGTACGTTTCGGTAAGGTATTGTTTGGGAGTTTTGGTTTGGTAATGTACCTTAAGGTTGCTTTGGTACGTTCAAGTGTTGTATCATACCGCTTTGGTGAGATATGGTACCGTACGGGTGCTTTTGTACGTTTTAGATTGGTATCGTACCGTTTTGGTGTGGTGTGGTACCGTTTGGGTGTTTTGACATGGTATTGTACCGTATGGGAGCTTTGGTTCGGTTTGGTACGGTATCGTACGGTTTTGGTGTGCTATGGTACCGTATGGGAGTTTCGTTCTGTATTATACCGTACCGTTTAGGCGTGCTATGGTACCGTATTGGTGTTTTGACACGGTATCGTACCGTTTAGGTGTGGTATGGAACCGTATTGGTGTTTTCGTACGGTATCGTACCGTTTAGGTTTCGTATGGAACCGTATTGGTGTTTTGACACGGTATTGTGCCGTATGTTTGTTTTGATACGTTTTGGAACGGTATCATACCGTTTTGGTGTGCTATGGTACTGTTTGGTTGTCTTGGTATGGTATTGTAACCTACGGGTGCTTCGGTACGTTTTGGAACGGTATCGAAATGTTTTCGTGCGATATGGTACAGTATGGATGATTTGGAATGGTATTGTACCAAATTGGTGCTTTGTTACGTTTTGATGTTGAATGGTAACGTACGGTTGTTTTGGTACGGTATCATTGCGTTTACTGTGGTAAGATACCGTATGGGTGCTTCGGTAGGTTTTGGCAAGGTATCGTACCTTTTTGGTGTGGTACCGTATCGTATGGTTGCTTTAGTATGTTTTGGGACGATATTGCACCGTATGGGTGCTTTTGTACGTTTTGGTGCGGTATCATACCGTTTTCCTTCGGTACGGTAACTACGGGTTTTTTGATACGATATTGTACCATATGGGTTCTTTGGTATGGTATCGTACCGTTTTGGTGCGTTACGGTACCGTATGGTAGTTTTGGTACAATATTGTATCGTATGGGTGCTTTGGTACGTTTTCATACGGTATCGTACTATTTTAGCATTTTATGGTACCGAATAGGTGTTATGGTCCGGTATAGTATCGTATTTGTGCTTTGGTATGTTTGGGTTCGTTAACGTTTTGTTTTGGTGTGGTAAGGTACCTTATGTTTTGGAGTGGAAACGTACCTAACCAAATGACCCATATCGTTTTGGTGTGATATGGTGCCGTGTGGGTGTTTTGGTTAGGTATTGTACCTTATGGGTGCTTTGGTACGTTTTGGAACGGTATCGGGCCATTTTTGTGTGGTATGGTACCGTATGGATGCATTAGTAAGTTTCGGTATGGTATCGTACCGTTTTGGTGTGGTACGGTACCGTATGAGTGTTTTGGTACGGTATTGTACTTTTTGGGTGGTTTGGTACATTTTGGTACGATATCGTACCGTTTTGCTGAGGAACGGTACCATATTGCTTTTTTGGTACGGTTGGTACTTTATCATACCGTTTCGGTGTGAAACGGTATCGTATGGTGGCTTTGGTATGGCATTGTACCGTATGGGTTCTATGGTACGTTTCGGTGCCGTATTGTACCGTTTTCGTGTGGTAGGATAACGTTTGAGTATTTAGGTTCGGTCCTGTACCATATGGGTGCTTTTTTTGGGTACAGTATTGTACCGTTTTGGTTTGGTAAGAAACCGTATGGGAGTTTTAGTACGGGATTGTACCGTATGGGTGCTTTGGTATATTTTGGAACGGCATCGTATAATGTTTGGGAGTTTTGGTATGGAATTGTACGTTATGGGCGCTTTGGCAAATTTGGTACAGTATCGTACCGTTTTGGTGTGGTAATGTTCCGTAAGGGTGTTTTTGTACGGTATTGTACCTAATTGGTGCTTTGTTATGAATTGGTACGGTATCGTACCATTTTGATGTTGTATGGTACCGTATGTTTGTTTTGGAACGGTATCATAGTGTTAGAGTGTGGTATGATACCGTATGAGTGCTTTGGTACGTTTTTGTAATGTATCGTACCATTTTCGTGTGGTACAGTACCGTATGGTTGTTTTGTTATGGTATTGTACCGTGTGGGTGCTTTAGTATGTTATGCTATGGTATCGTACCGTTTTGGTGTGGTATGGTAACTGTGTCTATTTTGGTACGATATTGTACCGTATGGGTGCTTTGGTTTGGTATCTTTCAGTTTTGGTGCGTTACGGTACCGTATGATAGTTTTGGTACGTTATTGTATCGTATAGGTGCTTTGGTACGTTTTGATACGGTATCGTACTGTTTTGGCTTTGTATTATACCGTATGGGCTTTACGGTACAGTATTGTATCGTATTTGTGCTTTGGTATGTTTTGGTTCGGTATCGTACTGTTTTGGTGTGGAAAGGTACCATATGTTTTGGTGTGGTAAGGTACCTCACCAAATCACCCAAACCGTTTGGGTGTGATATGGTACCGTGTGGGTGTTTTGGTTAGGTATTGTACCTTATGGGTGCTTTGGTACGTTTTGAAACGGTATCGGGCCATTTTTGTGTGGTATGGTACCGTATAGGTGCTTTGATACCGTATGGGTGCATTAGTACGTTTTGGTGTGATACAGTACAGTTTGGGTGTTTTTGGTACGGTAATGTACGGTTTGGGTGCTGTGGTACGATATCGTACCGTTTTGGTGAGGAACGGTACCATATTGCTCTTTTGGTACGGTTGTTACTTTATCGTACCGTTTTGGTCTGGAACGGTGTCATACGGTTGCTTTGGTATGACATTGTACCGTATGGGTTCTATGGTACGTTTCGGTGCTGTATTGTACCGTTTTCGTGTGGTAGGATAACATTTGAGTATTTAGGTTCGGTTCTGTACCATATGGGTGCTTTGTTTGGGTATGTTATTGTACCGTTTTGGTGTGATATGGTACTTTATGGGAGTTTTAGTACGGCATTGTACCGTAAGGTTGCTTTGTTATATTTTGGAACGGTATCGTATGTTTGGGTGTTTTGGTACGGTATTGAACGTTATGGGCGCTTTGGCAAATTTGGTACGGTATCGTACCGTTTTGGTATGGTAAGGTTCCGTATAGTTGTTTTTGTACGGTATTGTACCATATGGGTGGTTTGGTATATTTTGGTATGGTATCATACCGTTTTGGTGTTGTAAGGTTCCGTATGGGTGTTTTGTTACTGTATTGTACCGTATAGGTGCTTTGGTACATTGTGGTACGGTATTGCACTGGTTTGGTGAGATTCAGTACCGTATTGCTTTTTTGGTAAGGTATCGCACTGTTTTGCAGTGGTGTGGTGCCGTATGGTTGCTTTGGTACGTTTTACTATGGTAAAGTCTAATATGGGTGCTTTGGTACGTATTAGTACATTATCGTACCGTTTTGGTGAGCTTTGGTACCGTATGGCTGCTTTGGGACATTTGGGTACGGAATCGTACCGTTTTGGTGTGGTATGGTACCGTATGAGTGTTTTGTAACGGTATTGTACCGAATGGATGTTTTGGTACGTTTTGGTACAATATCATACTGTTTTAGGCTGCTTTGGTACTGTATGGTTGTTTTGTTCACGTGTTGTACCCTATGGGTGCTTTGGTACGTTTTGGTACGGTATTGCACCGTTTTGGTGAGGTACAGTATCGTATTGCATTTTTGGTACTATATCGTACCGTTTTGCGGTGGTATGGTGCCGTATGGTTGCTTTGGTACAGTATTGTACCATATGGGTGCTTTGCAACGTCTTTGTTCGTTATCGTACCGTTTCGGTGTGTTATGTTACCGTATGGTAGTTTCGGGTTGGTATTATACCGTATGGGTGCTTTGGTACGTTTTGGTACGGTATCGTTACGTTTTGGTGTGGTATGGTACCGTATGGGTGTTTTGTAACGGTGTTGTACTTTACGGTTGTTTTGTTACGTTTTCGTACCGTTTTGGTGTGATTTGGTACTTTAAGGTTGTTTTGTTTAGGTATTGTACCCTATGGGTTCTTTGGTACGTTTTGGTACGGTATTGCACCGTTTTGGTATGGTAAGGTGCCGTATGGGTGTTTTCGAACGGTATCGTACTGCATGGGTACTTTGGTACGTTTTGGTTATGTTTCGTACCGTTTTGGAGTGGTATGGATCTGTACGGGTGTTTTGGAACGGTATTGTACCGTATGGTTGCTATGGTATGTATCATACCGTTTTGGTATGTTACAGTACCGTATGTTCGTTTGATACAATATTATACAGTATGGGTGCTTTGGTACGTTTTGATACGGTAGCATAAAGTTTTGGCGTGGAATGGTACCTTATGGGTGTTTTGGTACATTAAGGGTGTTTAGGTACGGTACCTACGTGCGCTTTGGCACGTTTTGGTACAGTATCGAACCGTTTTGGTTTGGTGTGGTACTGTACGGGTGTTTTGGTTAGGCATTGTACCTTATTGGTTCTTTTGTACTTTTTGGTACGTTATAATTCTGTTTTGGTGTGCTATGGTATCATTTGGGTGTTTCGTACATTTTTGTAAATTACCGTACCGTTTTGGTGTGGTATGATTCCGTATGGGTTCTTTGGTACATTTTTATGCGGTATCGTACCATTTTTGTGTGGTATGATACTGTATGGTTTTTTCGGTAAGATATTGTGCCGTATGAGTGCTTTAATAAGTTTCGGTAAGATATTATTTAGGTTAGGTAATGTACCTTAAGGCTGCTTTGGTACATTCTGGTATTGTATCATACCGTTTTGGTGTGATATGGTACCGTACGGGTGCTTTTGTACGTTTTGGATTGGTATCGTACCGTTTTGGTGTGGTATGATACCGTTTGGGTGTTTTGACAGGGTATTGTACTGTATGGGAGCTTTGGTTCGGTTTGGTACGGTATCGTGCCGTTTTAGTGTGCTATGGTACCGTATAGGAGTTTCAGTACTGTATTATACCGTATGGGTCCTTGGGTACATTTCTGTACAGTATCGTACCGTTTTGGTGAGGTAAAGTACCGTATTGGTGTTTTGACACGGTACTGTGCCTTATGGTTGTTTTGATATGTTTTGGAACGGTATCATACCGTTTTGGTGTGCTATGGTACTGTTTGGTTGTTTTGGTTAGGTATTATAACCTACGGGTGCTTTGGTACGTTTTGGAACGGTATCGTACTGTTATCGTGCGATATGGAACAGTATGGGTGATTTGGAACGGTATTGTACTAATTGGTGCTTTGTTACGTTTTGATGTTGTATGGTGTGGTAACATACAGTTGTTTTGATACGGTATCGTTGCGTTTTACCACGGTAAGATACCGTTTGGGCTCTTCGGTACGTTTTGGTAAGGTTTCGTACCATTTCGGTGTGGTACCATACCGTATGGTTGTTTGGGTATGGTATTGTACCGTATGGGTGCTTTAGTATGTTTTGCTATGGTATCGTACCGTTTTGGTGTCGTACGGTACCTGTGAGTATTCCGGTACACAATTGTACCGTATGGGTGCTTTGGTATAGTATCGTACTGTTTTGGTGTGGTAAAGTATCGTATGGTTGTTTTGGTATGGTATTGTAACTTATGGGAGCTTTGATACGTTTTGATACATTATCGTACTATTTCGGTGAGGTATAAAACCGTATGGGTGCTTTGGTGTGTGTTCGTACGGTATCGTACCGTTTTGGTGTGGTAAGGTACCTTATGGGTGTTTTGGTAGTGTTTTGTATCGAATGGGTGCTTTGGTACATTTCGGTCCGGTATCGTACTTTTTTGGCGAGGAATAGTACCGTGTTGCTTTTTTGGTATGGCATCGTACCGTTTTGGTGTGGTACAGTTCCGTATGGTTGCTTTGGTACGTTTTGTTACGGTATATTATCGTATGGGTGTGCTTTGGTACGTTTCAGTATGATATCGTACCATTTCGGTAAGGAACGGTAACATATTGCTTTTTTCGTACGGTTGGTACTCTATCGTACCGTTTTGGTGTTGTACGGTACCGTATGGTTGATTTGGTACTTTTTGGGGCAGTATTGTACCGTACGGGTGCTATGGTACTTATAGGTATAGTATCGTACCGTTTTCATGTGGTAGGATAATGTTCGAGTAATTAGGTTTTATTTTTTACCATATGGGTGCTTTGGTACGTTTTGGTACGATATTGTACCGTTTTGGTGTGATGAGGTACCTTATGGGAGTTTTAGTACGGCATTGTACCGTATGGATGCTTTGGTATATTTTGGTACAGTATTGTATAATGTTAGGTTGTTTTGGTACAGTATTGTACCTTATGGGCGCTTAGGAATCTTTTGGTATGGTATCGTACTGTTTTTGTGTTGTAAGATTCCGTATGGGTGTTTTGGTACGGTATTATACCGTATGGGTGCTTTGGTACATTTCGGTACGTTATCGCATAGTTTTGGTGAGGTACAGTACTGTATTACTTTTTTGGTATGGTATCGTACTGTTTTGTGGTGGTATGGTGCCGTTTTGGTGTGATGAGGTTCCTTATGGGAGTTTTAGTACTGCATTGTACCGTATGGGTACTTTGGTATATTTTGGTACAGTATTGTATAATGTTTGGGTGTTTTGGTACTGTATTGTACCTTATGGGCGCTTAGGAATCTTTTGGTACGGTATCGAACTGTTTTGGTGTGGTAAGATTCCGTATGGGTGTTTCGGTACGGTATTGTACCGTATGGGTGCTTTGGTACATTTCGGTACGTTATCGCATAGTTTTGGTGAGGTACAGTACCATATTTCTTTTTTGGTACAGTATCGTACTGTTTTGCGGTGGTATGGTGCCGAATGGTTGCTTTGGTACTTTTTAGTTCGGTATTGTCTCATATGGGTGCATTGGTACGTATTGGTAAGGTATCATACCGTTTTGGTGAGCTGTGGTACCGTTTGGGTGTTTTTGTATGTTTTGGTAAAGTAGCTTACCGTTTTGGTGTGGTATGATTCTGTATGGGTGGTTTGGTACATTTCGATACGGTATCGTACCGTTTTTGTGTGCTATGGTACTGTATGATTTTTTCGGTAAGATATTGTGCCGTATGAGTGCTTTGGTACGTTTCGGTAAGGTATTGTTTGGGAGTTTTGGTGTGGTATGGTACCGTATGAGTGTTTTGCAACGGTGTTGTAATTTATGGGTGTTTTTTTACGTTTTCGTACCGTTTTGGTGTGATTTGGTACTGTAAGGTTGTTTTGATTAGGTATTGTACCCTATGGTTTCTTTGGTATGTTTTGGTACGGTATTGCACCGTTTTGGTGTGGTAAGGTACCGTATGGGTGTTTTCGAACGGTATCGTACAGCATGGGTACTTTGGTACGTTTAGGTTATGTTTCGTACCGTTTTGGAGTGGTACGGATCTGTATGGGTGTTTTGGAACGGTATTGTACCGTATGGTTGCTATGGTATGTATCATACCGTTTTGGTATGTTAAAGTACCGTATGTTCGTTTGATACAATATTATACAGTATGGGTGCTTTGGTACGTTTTGATACGGTATGATAATGTTTTGGCGTGGAATGGTACCTTATTGGTGTTTTGGTACATTAGGGGTGTTTAGGTACGGTACCTACGTGCGCTTTGGCACGTTTTGGTACGGTATCGAACCGTTTTGGTTTGGTATGGTACTATACGGGTGTTTTGGTTAGGCATTGTACCTTATTGGTTCTTTTGTACTTTTTGGTACGTTATCATTCTGTTTTGGTGTGCTATGGTACCGTTTGGGTGTTTTCGTACGTTTTGGTAAATTACCGTACCGTTTTGGTGTGGTATGATTCCGTATGGGTTCTTTGGTACATTTTGATACGGTATCGTACCGTTTTTATGTGGTATGGTACTGTATGGTTTTTCCGGTAAGATAATGTGCCGTATGAGTGCTTTAATACGTTTCGGTAAGATATTGTTTCAGGTTAGGTAATGTACCTTAAGGCTGCTTTGGTACATTCTGGTATTGTATCATACCGTTTTAGTGTGATATGGTACCGTAAGGGTGCTTTTGTACGTTTTGGAATGGTATCGTACCGTTTTGATGTGGTATGATACCGTTTGGGTGTTTTGATACGGTATTGTACTATATGGGAGCTTTGGTTCGGTTTGGTACGGTATCGTGCCGTTTTGGTGTGCAATGGTACCGTATGGGAGTTTTGATACTGTATTATACCGTATGGGTCCTTGGGTACATTTTGACACAGTATCGTACCGTTTTGGTGTGGTATGATACCGTTTGGGTGTTTTGATACGGTATTGTACTATATGGGAGCTTTGGTTCGGTTTGGTACGGTATCGTGCCGTTTTGGTGTGCAATGGTACCGTATGGGAGTTTTGATACTGTATTATACCGTATGGGTCCTTGGGTACATTTTGACACAGTATCGTACCGTTTTGGTGTGGTATGATACCGTTTGGGTGTTTTGATACGGTATTGTACTATATGGGAGCTTTGGTTCGGTTTGGTACGGTATCGTGCCGTTTTGGTGTGCAATGGTACCGTATGGGAGTTTTGATACTGTATTATACCGTATGGGTCCTTGGGTATATTTTGACACAGTATCGTACCGTTTTGGTGTGGTATGGTACCGTATTGGTGTTTTGACACGGTACTGTGCCTTATGGTCGTTTTGGTATGTTTTGGAACGGTGTCATCCTGTTTTGGTGTTCTATGGTACAGTTTGGTTGTTTTGGTTTGGTATTATAACCTACGGGTGCTTTGGTACGTTTTGAAACGGTATCGTACTGCGTTTGTGCGATATCGAACAGACGAAAAGTATGGGTGATTTGGAACGGTATTGTACCTAATTGGTGCTTTGTTACGTTTTGATGTTGTATGGTAACACACCAAATCACCCAAACCGTTTGGGTGTGATATGATACCGTGTGGGTGTTTTGGTTAGGTATTGAACCTTATGGGTGCTTTGGTACGTTTCGAAATGGTATCAGGCTATTTTTGTGTGGTATGGTACCGTACGGGTGCTTTGATATCGTATGGGTGCATTAGTACGTTTTGGTGTGGTACGGTACAGTTTGGGTGTTTTGGTACGGTATTGTACGGTTTGGGTGCTGTGGTACGATATCGTACCGTTTTGGTGAGGAACGGTACCATATTGCTCTTTTGGTACGGTTGGTATTTTATCGTACCGTTTTGGTGTGGAACGGTGTCATACGGTTGCTTTGGTACGTCATTGTACCGTAGGGGTTCTATAGTACGTTTCGGTGCGGTATTGTACCGTTTTCGTGTGGTAGGATAACATTTGAGTATTTACGTTCGGTTCTGTACCATATGGGTGCTTTGTTTGGGTATGTTATTGTACCGTTTTGGTGTGATATGGTACTTTATGGGAGTTTTAGTACGGCATTGTACCGTAAGGGTGCTTTGTTATATTTTGGAACGGTATCGTATAATGTTTGGGTGTTTTGGTACGGTATTGTACGTTGTGGGCGCTTTGGCAAATTTGGTACGGTATCGTACCGTTTTGGTATGGTAAGGTTCCGTATAGGTGTTTTTGTACGGTATTGTACCATATGGGTGGTTTGGTATATTTTGGTACGGTATCGTACCGTTTTGGTGTTGTAAGGTTCCGTAAGGGTGTTTTGGTAAGGAATACACACAAGGTAGATGGGAGCTTCTCTCTCTAGCCTAGAGAGAGAAAGCTCCCTTGGCCGATCAAATCCAGCCGGCAGCTGGTCATCCCCCCTCCGGCAGCCGCAGCACAGGTTAGCAAGGGCAAGGGAGTCTCTCACACGACAGAGGCTCTCCTCCACCGCCCATTCCTCATCCGGCAACCCTTGGGTCCGGCCATCCATCTTCTCCCGGCGGCGTCTGGACCGGCCAGTTCTGGCCCACTCAACAGCCGTCGGAGTCAATCCCACGGCTGGGCATGAGCTTGGAGTTTCCAACTTTGGTCCGGCCACCGCTTATACACCAGATCTGGTCGCCGCTGGACCGGCCACCGCTCCCAGCCAACCCACAGCCGGCCATCTTCGGTCCGACCTCTAGTCTAGCAGGCACAGACGCCGGAGTCTTACGATTATGGATCGACATCAACTCCGGCCTCTGGCCGGCCACCCACATCTGGTGTTGGTTCATCCTCGACATCCTCCACCGACGGGAGCTGAGGACTGGTTGGCTTCTGGCCACGGAGGCCGGTCATCCACAACCGTGGCCGCCGGTCGTTGGTTAGAGTCAGCCTCAAACCCCCCTGGGTTCTCTGGCGGTCTCAGTCCACGCGGTGGACGGTTCAACGGCTGGGCTGCCGTCCAAGTCCAAACCCAGTCCGGTGGCCACCCCTCCTCTTCCGGTGGCTGCCGCCGTTAACAGCAGCAGCAGGTGCCTGGCCTCTGGTCTCTGGTCTGGCCAGATCTGGGCCGCTCAACAGCCCGGGCTCAACCGGGCCACCAACAGCCCGGGCTCAACCGGGCCACCAACATCCGCCAAGAGACCAACCAGGCCAGTCACGTATGGTTGCTTTGGTTGCAGGCAATCCGTCGGGCACAGCAAGCACCTAGCACCAAGCAGTCATCCCGGTACCCCGGACAGCCTATCGTTATTCAATTTGCGCTCTGCATTTATTTGTTTATTGTCAATCTGTTGCTGGACGAACGTGCCAGTTTACTGTTTGTACGGCGATCCCCGATAGGCGGTCATCTGTTGGACTGAAATCGGGGGTCGGGCTCGTTGTCGAGCCTCTTATATCCCTAGAACCAGAGTTCTTTTGCTCTGAGGTCGAGTGTAGTATTCTTGTGGTCGTGGCTATTATTGATTAGATTAGACTCTTTCCTAGTTAGGGGTAGCCCGCAGTAGCAGCAGCTGTAGGAGCCGATGATTAGATTATGGATGGAGTTTGATTGAGCAAGGTAGTAGTTGCCAGAGCTGTCATTGACTAGTTTGGTGGATCCTCACTGTTCGAAAAGGGTTGCTTTGCAGTCTACTTCCGATTAGATTGGTGGTTTGCACTGATCGAAAAGAGCAGCTTGGTCCACTTGAGGTTTGAGTGGCTACTTTTGGTGGCCTCTCTTTCTGTTCCGCTTTGAGTCGTTAGCGAGCCTAGGGGATTTGGGCGAGGATGTAGTAGACTAGGTGGAATGGGCGTGGTGTGCAGGGTACTTAGCAGGGTAGCCTTGTCGGATGCCGTCATGCCCTGGTCGAGCCTCTCTCAGTCCGAGTTCCTCTGTAGTAGTTGACTTCTGTTGAGCGGGTATTATGCTTGCTTTGGGGTGATGGAAGTCTCGGGTCTTGGTTTTCTTAGCCCGGCCTAGGAGGAGGAGGATCTCTCCTCAGCGCTGGTTATCATGTGGTCCACGTTGACCATGACTATCTACTTCATTTACTTTATTTCCTAGCCTGGCGGGTTGTGCCAGGAATAGTTCAAGTTCATTTCAGTACATTTCATGGTTATGTCACTTTATGTTACTCTCCATGCGGGTTGTGCATGGTTACCGTACTTTTATCATTCTTGTTTTTTTTCCTTTCTTTTCCTCCTGGGGTATGCCCCTTGTAGGCTGTACATTCGATTAACCTTTTTTAATTTCAAGCTAAATTACCCAAAAAAAAAACCCGCCAGGCTAGGAAATAAAGTAAATACGGTAGATAGTCATGGTACAGTATTGCACCGGTTTGGTGAGATTCAGTACCGCATTGCTTTTTTGGAATGGTATCGCACTGTTTTGCAGTGGTGTGGTGCCGTATGGTCGCTTTGGTACGTATTAGTACGGTATCGTACCGTTTTGGTGAGCTTTGGTACCGTATGGCTGCTTTGGGACATTTTGGTACGGAATCGTACCGTTTTGGTGTGGTGTGGTACCGTATGAGTGTTTTGTAATGGTATTGTACCGAATGGATGTTTTGGTACGTTTTGGTACAATATCATACCGTTTTGGGCTGCTTTGGTACTGTATGGTTGTTTTGTTCACGTGTTGTACCCTATGGGTGCTTTGGTACGTTTTGGTACGGTATTGCACCGTTTTGGTGTGGTACAGTATCGTATTGCATTTTTGATACTGTATCGTACCGTTTTGCGGTGGTATGGTGCCGTATGGTTGCTTTGGTACAAGTATTGTACCATATGGGTGCTTTGCTACGTCTTTGTTATCGTACCGTTTCGGTGTGTTATGTTATCGTATGGTAGTTTCGGGTTGGTATTATACCGTATGGGTGCTTTGGTTCATTTTGGTACGGTATCGTTACGTTTTGGTGTGGTATGGTACCATATGGGTGTTTTGTAACGGTGTTGTACTTTATGGGTGTTTTGCTACGTTTTCGTACCGTTTTGGTGTGATTTGGTACTGTAAGGTTGTTTTGATTAGGTATTGTACCCTACGGGTTCTTTGGTACGTTTTGGTACGGTATTGCACCGTTTTGGTGTGGTAAGGTACCGTATGGGTGTTTTCGAACGGTATCGTACTGCATGGGTACTTTGGTACGTTTTGGTTATGTTTCGTACCGTTTTGGAGTGGTACGGATCTGTATGGGTGTTTTGGAACGGTATTGTACCGTATGGTTACTATGGTATGTATCATACCGTTTTGGTATGTTAAAGTACCGTATGTTCGTTTGATACAATATTATACAGTATGGGTGCTTTGGTACGTTTTGATACGGTATCATAAAGTTTTGGCGTGGAATGGTACCTTATGGGTGTTTTGGTACATTAGGGGTGTTTAGGTACGGTACCTACGTGCGCTTTGGCATGTTTTGGTACGGTATCGAACCGTTTTGGTTTGGTGTGGTACTGTACGGGTGTTTTGGTTAGGCATTGTACCTTATTGGTTCTTTTGTACTTTTTGGTTTGTTATCATTCTGTTTTGGTGTGCTATGGTATCGTTTGGGTGTTTTCGTACGTTTTGGTAAATTACCATACCGTTTTGGTGTGGTATTATTCCGTATGGGTTCTTTGGTACATTTTGATGCGGTATCGTACCGTTTTTATGTGGTATGGTACTGTATGGTTTTTTCGGTAAGATATTATGTCGTATGAGTGCTTTAATACGTTTCGGTAAGATATTGTTTCAGGTTAGGTAATGTACCTTAAGGCTGCTTTGGTACATTCTGGTATTGTATCATACCGTTTTGGTGTGATATGGTACCGTAAGGGTGCTTTTGTACATTTTGGAATGGTATCGTACCGTTTTGATGTGGTATGATACCGTTTGAGTGTTTTGATACGGTATTGTACTATATGGGAGCTTTGGTTCGGTTTGGTACGGTATCGTGCCGTTTTGGTGTGCAATGGTACCGTATGGGAGTTTCGATACTGTATTATACCGTATGGGTCTTTGGCTACATTTTGGCACAGTATCGTACCGTTTTGGTTTGGTATGGTACCGTATTGGTGTTTCGACACGGTACTGTGCCTTATGGTCGTTTTGGTATGTTTTGGAACGGTGTCATCCCGTTCTGGTGTTCAATGGTACTATTTGGTTGTTTTGGTTAGGTATTATAACCTACGGGTGCTTTGGTACGTTTTGAAACGGTATCGTACTGTGTTTGTGCGATATGGAACAGACGAACAGTATGGGTAATTTGGAACTGTATTGTACCTAATTGGTGCTTTGTTACGTTTTGATGTGGTATGGTAACACACCAAATCACCCAAACCGTTTGGGTGTGATATGGTACCGTGTGGGTGTTTAGGTTAGGTATTGAACCTTATGGGTGCTTTGGTACGTTTTGAAACGGTACCATATTGCTCTTTTGGTACGGTTTGTACTTTATCGTAACGTTTTGGTGTGGAACGGTGTCATACGGTTGCTTTGGTACGGCATTGTACCGTATGGGTTCTATGGTACGTTTCGGTGGGGTTTTGTACCGTTTTCGTGTGGTAGGATAACATTTGAGTATTTACGTTCGGTTCTGTACCATATGGGTGCTTTGTTTGGGTATGTTATTGTACCATTTTGGTGTGATATGGTACTTTATGGGAGTTTTAGTACGGCATTGTACTGTAAGGGTGCTTTGTTATATTTTGGAACGGTATCGTATAATGTTTGGGTGTTTTGGTACGGTATTGTACGTTATGGGCGCTTTGGCAAATTTGGTACGGTATCGTACCGTTTTGGTATGGTAAGGTTCCGTATAGGTGTTTTTGTACGGTATTGTACCATATGGGTGGTTTGGTATATTTTGGTACGGTATCGTACCGTTTTGGTGTTGTAAGGTTCTGTAAGTGTGTTTTGGTACTGTATTGTACCGTATAGGTGCTTTGGTACATTTTGGTACGGTATTGCACCGGTTTGGTGAGATTCAGTACCGCATTGCTTTTTTGGAATGGTATCGCACTGTTTTGCAGTGGTGTGGTGCCGTATGGTCGCTTTGGTACGTTTTACGACGGTAAAGTCTAATATGGGTGCTTTGGTACGTATTAGTACGGTATTGTACCGTTTTGGTGAGCTTTGGTACCGTATGGCTGCTTTGGGACATTTTGGTACGGAATCATACCGTTTTGGTGTGGTATGGTACCGTATGAGTGTTTTGTAACGGTATTGTACCAAATGGATGTTTTGGTACGTTTTCGTACAATATCATACCGTTTTGGGCTGCTTTGGTACTGTATGGTTGTTTTGTTCACGTGTTGTATCCTATGGGTGCTTTGGTACGTTTTGGTACGGTATTGCACCGTTTTGGTGTGGTACAGTATCGTAATCCATTTTTGGTACTGTATCGTACCATTTTGCGGTGGTATGGTGCAGTATGGTTGCTTTGGTACAGTATTGTACCATATGGGTGCTTTGCTACGTCTTTGTTCGTTATCGTACCGTTTCGGTGTGTTATGTTATCGTATGGTAGTTTCGGGTTGGTATTATACCGTATGGGTGCTTTGGTTCGTTTTGGTACGGTATCGTTACGTTTTGGTGTGGTATGGTACCGTATGGATGTTTTGTAACGGTGTTGTACTTTATGGGTGTTTTGCTACGTTTTCGTACCGTTTTGGTGTGATTTGGTACTGTAAGGTTGTTTTGATTAGGTATTGTACCCTACGGGTTCTTTGGTACGTTTTGGTACGGTATTGCACCGTTTTGGTGTGGTAAGGAACCGTATGGGTGTTTTCGAACGGTATTGTACTGCATGGGTACTTTGGTACGTTTTGGTTATGTTTCGTACCGTTTTGGAGTGCTACGGATCTGTATGGGTGTTTTGGAACGGTATTGTACCGTATGGTTGCTATGGTATGTATCATAACGTTTTGGTATGTTACAGTACCGTATGTTCGTTTGATACAATATTATACAGTATGGGTGCTTTGGTACGTTTTGATACGGTATCATAAAGTTTTGGCGTGGAATGGTACCTTATGGGTGTTTTGGTACATTAGGGGTGTTTAGGTACGGTACGTACGTGCGCTTTGGCACGTTTTGGTTTGGTGTGGTACTGTACGGGTGTTTTGGTTAGGCATTGTACCTTATTGGTTCTTTTGTACTTTTTGGTACGTTATCATTCTGTTTTGGTGTGCTATGGTTTCATTTGGGTGTTTTCGTACGTTTTGGTAAATTACCATATCGTTTTGGTGTGGTATGATTCCGTATGGGTTCTTTGGTACATTTTGATGCGGTATCGTACCGTTTTCATGTGGTATGGTACTGTATGGTTTTTTCGGTAAGATATTGTGCCGTATGAGTGCTTTAATACGTTTTGGTAAGATATTGTTTCAGGTTAGGTAATGTACCTTAAGGCTGCTTTGGTACATTCTGGTATTGTATCATACCGTTTTGGTGTGATATGGTACCGTAAGGGTGCTTTTGTACATTTTGGAATGGTATCGTACCGTTTTGATGTGGTATGATACCGTTTGAGTGTTTTGATACGGTATTGTACTATATGGGAGCTTTGGTTCGGTTTGGTACGGTATCGTGCCGTTTTGGTGTGCAATGGTACCGTATGGGAGTTTCGATACTGTATTATACCGTATGGGTCCTTGGGTACATTTTGGCACAATATCGTACCGTTTTGGTGTGGTATGGTACCATATTGGTGTTTTGACACGGTACTGTGCCTTATGGTCGTTTTGGTATGTTTTGGAACGGTGTCATCCCGTTCTGGTGTTCTATGGTACTATTTGGTTGTTTTGGTTAGGTATTATAACCTACGGGTGCTTTGGTACGTTTTGAAACGGTATCGTACTGTGTTTGTGCGATATGGAACAGACGAACAGTATGGGTAATTTGGAACTTTATTGTACCTAATTGGTGCTTTGTTACGTTTTGATGTTGTATGGTAACACACCAAATCACCCAAACCATTTGGGTGTGATATGGTACCGTGTGGGTGTTTTGGTTAGGTATTGTACCTTATGGGTGCTTTGGTACGTTTCGAAACGGTATCGGGCCATTTTTGTGTGGTATGGTACCGTACGGGTGCTTTGATACCGTATGGGTGCATTAGTACGTTTTGGTGTGGTACGGTACAGTTTGGGTGTTTTGGTACGGTATTGTACGGTTTGGGTGCTGTGGTACGATATCGTACCGTTTTGGTGAGGAACGGTACCATATTGCTCTTTTGGTACGGTTGGTACTTTATCGTACCGTTTTGGTGTGGAACGGTGTCATACGGTTGCTTTGGTACGGCATTGTACCGTATGGGTTCTATGGTACGTTTCGGTGGGGTATTTTACCGTTTTCGTGTGGTAGGATACCATTTGAGTATTTACGTTCGGTTCTGTACCATATGGGTGCTTTGTTTGGGTATGTTATTGTACCGTTTTGGTGTGATATGGTACTTTATGGGAGTTTTAGTACGGCATTGTACCGTAAGGGTGCTTTGTTATATTTTGGCACGGTATTGTACGTTATGGGCGCTTTGGCAAATTTGGTACGGTATCGTACCGTTTTGGTATGGTAAGGTTCCGTATAGGTGTTTTTGTACGGTATTGTGCCATATGGGTGGTTTGGTATATTTTGGTACGGTATCGTACCGTTTTGGTGTTGTAAGGTTCTGTAAGTGTGTTTTGGTACTGTATTGTACCGTATAGGTGCTTTGGTACATTTTGGTACGGTATTGCACCGGTTTGGTGAGATTCAGTACCGTATTGCTTTTTTGGTATGGTATCGCACTGTTTTGCAGTGGTGTGGTGCCGTATGGTCGCTTTGGTACGTTTTACGACGGTAAAGTCTAATATGGGTGCTTTGGTACGTATTAGTACGGTATCGTACCGTTTTGGTGAGCTTTGGTACCGTATGGCTGCTTTGGGACATTTTGGTACGGAATCATACCGTTTTGGTGTGGTATGGTACCGTATGAGTGTTTTGTAACGGTATTGTACCGAATGGATATTTTGGTACGTTTTGGTACAATATCATACCGTTTTGGGCTGCTTTGGTACTGTATGGTTGTTTTGTTCACGTGTTGTATCCTATGGGTGCTTTGGTACGTTTTGGTACGGTATTGCACCGTTTTGGTGTGGTACAATATCGTATTGCATTTTTGGTACTGTATCGTACCATTTTGCGGTGGTATGGTGCCGTATGGTTGCTTTGGTACAGTATTGTACCATATGAGTGCTTTGCTACGTCTTTGTTCGTTATCGTACCGTTTCAGTGTGTTATGTTATCGTATGGTAGTTTCGGGTTGGTATTATACCGTATGGGTGCTTTGGTTCGTTTTGGTACGGTATCGTTACGTTTTGGTGTGGTATGGTACCGTATGGATGTTTTGTAACGGTGTTGTACTTTATGGGTGTTTTGCTACGTTTTCGTACCGTTTTGGTGTGATTTGGTACTGTAAGGTTGTTTTGATTAGGTATTGTACCCTACGGGTTCTTTGGTACGTTTTGGTACGGTATTGCACCGTTTTGGTGTGGTAAGGTACCGTGTGGGTGTTTTCGAACGGTATCGTACTGCATGGGTACTTTGGTACGTTTAGGTTATGTTTCGTACCGTTTTGGAGTGGTACGGATCTGTATGGGTGTTTTGGAACGGTATTGTACCGTATGGTTGCTATGGTATGTATCATAACGTTTTGGTATGTTACAGTACCGTATGTTCGTTTGATACAATATTATATACAGTATGGGGGCTTGGGTACGTTTTGATACGGTATCATAAAGTTTTGGCGTGGAATGGTACCTTATGGGTCTTTTGGTACATTAGGGGTGTTTAGGTACGGTACCTACGTGCGCTTTGGCACGTTTTGGTACGGTATCGAACCGTTTTGGTTTGGTGTGGTACTGTACGGGTGTTTTGGTTAGGCATTGTACCTTATTGGTTCTTTTGTACTTTTTGCTACGTTATCATTCTGTTTTGGTGTGCTATGGTACCGTTTGGGTGTTTTCGTACGTTTTGGTAAATTACCGTACCGTTTTGGTGTGGTATGATTCCGTATGGGTTCTTTGGTACATTTTGATGCGATATCGTACCGTTTTAGTGGTATGGTACTGTATGGTTTTTTCGGTAAGATATTGTGCCGTATGAGTGCTTTAATACGTTTCTGTAAGATATTGTTTCAGGTTAGGTAATGTACCTTAAGGCTGCTTTGGTACATTCTGGTATTGTATCATACCGTTTTGGTGTGATATGGTACCGTAAGGGTGCTTTTGTACGTTTTGGAATAGTATCGTACCGTTTTGATGGGTACGATACCGTTTGGGTGTTTTGCTACGGTATTGTACTATATGGGAGCTTTGGTTCGGTTTGGTACGGTATCGTGCCGTTTTGGTGTGTTATGGTACCGTATGGGAGTTTCGATACTGTATTATACCGTATGGGTCCTTGGGTACATTTTGGCACAGTATCGTACCGTTTTGGTATTGTATGGTACCGTATTGGTGTTTTGACACGGTACTGCGCCTTATGGTCGTTTTGGTATGTTTTGGAACGGTGTCATACCGTTTTGGTGTTCTATGGTACTGTTTGGTTGTTTTGGTTTGGTATTATAACCTACGGGTGCTTTGGTAAGTTTTGGAACGGTATCGTACTGTGTTTGTGCGATATGGAACAGACGAACAGTATGGGTGATTTGGAACGATATTGTACCTAATTGGTGCTTTGTTACGTTTTGATGTTGTATGGTAACATACAGTTGTTTTGGTTCAGTATCGTAGCGTTTTACCATGGTAAGATACCGTATGGGTGCTTCGGTACGTTTTGGTAAGGTTTCGTACCATTTCGGTGTGGTATCGTACCGTATGGTTGTTTGGGTATGGTGTTGTACCGTATGGGTGCTTTAGTATGTTTTGCTATGGTATCGTACCGATTTGGTGTCGTACGGTACCTGTGAGTATTCCGGTACACTATTGTACCGTATGGGTGCTTTGGTATAGTATCGTACTGTTTTGGTGTGGTATAAGTATCGTATGGTTGTTTGGGTATGGTATTGTAACTTATGGGAGATTTGGTACGTTTTGATACATTATCGTACTATTTCGGTGAGGTATGGTACCGTATGGGTGCTTTGGTGTGTTTTTGTACCGTATCGTACCGTTTCGGTGTGCTAAGGTACCTTATGGGTGTTTTGGTAGGGTTTTGTACCGAATGGGTGATTTGGTACAATTCGGTCCGGTATTGTACTTTTTTGGCGAGGAAGATTACCGTACTGCTTTTTTGGTATGGCATCGTACCGTTTTGGTGTGGTATAGTTCCGTATGGTTGCTTTGGTACGTTTTTGTTACGGTATATTATCGTATGGGTGCTATGGTACGTTTCAGGTACGATATTGTACCGTTTCGGTAAGGAACGATAACATATTGCTTTTTTGGTACAGTTGGTACTCTATCGTACCGTTTTGGTGTGGTACGGTACCGTATGGTTGATTTGGTACTTTTAGGAGCGGTATTGTACCGTACGGGTGCTATGGTACGTATAGGTATTGTATCGTACCGTTTTCATGTGGTAGGATAACATTCGAGTAATTAGGTTTGATTTTTTACCATATGGGTGCTTTGGTACGTTTTGGTACGATATTGTACCGTTTTAGTGTGATGAGGTACCTTATGGGAGTATTAGTACGGCATTGTACCGTATGGGTGCTTTGGTATATTTTGGAACGGCATCGTATAATGTTTGGGAGTTTTGGTATGGTATTGTACGTTATGGGCGCTTTGGCAAATTTGGTACGGTATCGTACCGTTTTGGTGTGGTAATGTTCCGTAAGGGTGTTTTTGTACGGTATTGTACCTAATTGGTGCTTTGTTATGTATTGCTACGGTATCGAACCATTTTGATGTTGTATGGTACCGTATGGTTGTTTAGGTACGGTATCGTAGTGTTTAGTGTGGTATGATACTGTATGAGTGCTGCTTTTGTACGTTTTGGTAATGTATCGTACCATTTTAGTGTGGTACAGTACCGTATGGTTGTTTTGTTATGGTATTGTACCGTGTGGGTGCTCTAGTCTGTTATGCTATGGTATCGTACCGTTTTGGTATGGTATGGTAACTGTGGCTATTTTGGTACGATATTGTACCGTATGGGTGCTTTGGTATGGTATCTTTCAGTTTTGATGCGTTACGGTACCGTATGATAGTTTTGGTACGTTATTGTATCGTAAAGGTGCTTTGGTACGTTTTGATACGGTATCGTACTGTTTTGGCTTTGTATTATACCGTATGGGCTTTATGGTACGGTATTGTATCGTATTTGTGCTTTGGTATGTTTTGGTTCGATATCGTACTGTTTTGGTGTGGAAAGGTACCTTATGTTTTGGTGTGGTAAGGTACCTCACCAAATCTCCCAAACCGTTTGGGTGTGATATGGTACCGTGTGGGTGTTTTGGTTAGGTATTGTACCTTATGGGTGCTTTGGTACGTTTTGAAACGGTATCGGGCCATTTTTGTGTGGTATGGTACCGTACGGGTGCTTTGATACCGTATGGGTGCATTAGTACGTTTTGGTGTGGTACGGTACAGTTTGGGTGTTTTGGTACGGTATTGTACAGTTTGGGTGCTGTGGTCCGATATCGTACCGTTTTGGTGAGGAACGGTACCATATTGCTCTTTTGGTACGGTTGGTACTTTATCGTACCTTTTTGGTGTGGAACGGTGTCATACGGTTGCCTTGGTACGGCATTGTACCGTATGGGTTCTATGGTACGTTTCGGTGGGGTATTTTACCGTTTTCGTGTGGTAGGATAACATTTGAGTATTTACGTTCGTTTCTGTACCATATGGGTGCTTTGTTTGGGTATGTTATTGTACCGTTTTGGTGTGATATGGTACTTTATGGGAGTTTTAGTACGGCATTGTACCGTAAGGGTGCTTTGTTATATTTTGGAACGGTATCGTATAATGTTTGGGTGTTTTGGTACGGTATTGTACGTTATGGGCGCTTTGGCAAATTTGGTACGGTATCGTACCGTTTTATATGGTAAGGTTCCGTATAGGTGTTTTTGTACGGTATTGTACCATATGGGTGGTTTGGTATATTTTGGTACGGTATCGTACCGTTTTGGTGTTGTAAGGTTCTGTAAGTGTGTTTTGGAAGGAAAACAACGCGAAAATGGTACCAACACAATATAGGTACGGTATTGCACCGGTTTGGTGAGATTCAGTACCGTATTGCTTTTTTGGTATGGTATCGCACTGTTTTGCAGTGGTGTGGTGCCGTATGGTCGCTTTGGTACGTTTTACGACGGTAAAGTCTAATATGGGTGCTTTGGTACGTGTTAGTACAGTATCGTACCGTTTTGGTGAGCTTTGGTACCGTATGGCTGCTTTGGGACATTTTGGTACGGAATCGTACCGTTTAGGAGTGGTATGGTACCGTATGAGTGTTTTGTAACGGTATTGTACTGAATGGATGTTTTGGTACGTTTTGGTACAATATCATACCGTTTTGGGCTGCTTTGGTACTGTATGGTTGTTTTGTTCACGTGTTGTATCCTATGGGTGCTTTGGTACGTTTTGGTACGGTATTGCACCGTTTTGGTGTGGTACAGTATCGTAATGCATTTTTGGTACTGTATCGTACCATTTTGCGGTGGTATGGTGCCGTATGGTTGCTTTGGTACAGTATTGTACCATATGGGTGCTTTGCTACGTCTTTGTTCGTTATCGTACCGTTTCGGTGTGTTATGTTATCGTATGGTAGTTTCGGGTTGGTATTATACCGTATGGGTGCTTTGGTTCGTTTTGGTACGTTATCGTTACGTTTTGGTGTGGTATGGTACCGTATGGATGTTTTGTAACGGTGTTGTACTTTATGGGTGTTTTGCTACGTTTTCGTACCGTTTTGGTGTGATTTGGTACTGTAAGGTTGTTTTGATTAGGTATTGTACCCTACGGGTTCTTTGGTACGTTTTGGTACGGTATTGCACCGTTTTGGTGTGGTAAGGTACCGTATGGGTGTTTTCGAACGGTATCGTACTGCATGGGTACTTTGGTACGTTTCGGTTATCTTTCGTACCGTTTTGGAGTGGTACGGATCTGTATAGGTGTTTTGGAACGGTATTGTACCGTATGGTTGCTATGGTATGTATCATAACGTTTTGGTATGTTACAGTACCGTATGTTCGTTTGATACAATATTATACAGTATGGGTGCTTTGGTACGTTTTGATACGGTATCATAAAGTTTTGGTGTGGAATGGTACCTTATGGGTGTTTTGGTACATTAGGGGTGTTTAGGTACGGTACCTACATGCGCTTTGGCACGTTTTGGTACGGTATCGAACCGTTTTGGTTTGGTATGGTACTGTACGGGTGTTTTGGTTAGGCATTGTACCTTATTGGTTCTTTTGTACTTTTTGGTACGTTATCATTCTGTTTTGGTGTGCTATGGTACCGTTTGGGTGTTTTCGTACGTTTTGGTAAATTACCGTACCGTTTTGGTGTGGTATGATTCCGTATGGGTTCTTTGGTACATTTTGATACGGTATCGTACCGTTTTTGTGTGCTATGGTACTGTATGGTTTTTTCGGTAAGATATTGTGCCGTATGAGTGCTTTAATACGTTTCGGTAAGATATTGTTTCAGGTTAGGTAATGTACCTTAAGGCTGCTTTGGTACATTCTGGTATTGTATCATACCGTTTTGGTGTGATATGGTACCGTAAGGGTGCTTTTGTACGTTTTGGAATAGTATCGTACCGTTTTGATGTGGTATGATACCGTTTGGGTGTTTTGCTACGGTATTGTACTATATGGGAACTTTGGTTCGGTTTGGTACGGTATCGTGCCGTTTTGGTGTGTTATGGTACCGTATGGGAGTTTCGATACTGTATTATACCGTATGGGTCCTTGGGTACATTTTGGCACAGTATCGTACCGTTTTGGTATTGTATGGTACCGTATTGGTGTTTTGACACGGTACTACGCCTTATGGTCGTTTTGGTATGTTTTGGAACGGTGTCATACCGTTTTGGTGTTCTATGGTACTGTTTGGTTGTTTTCGTTAGGTATTATAACCTACGGGTGCTTTGGTACGTTTTGGAACGGTATCGTACTGTGTTTGTGCGATATGGAACAGACGAACAGTATGGGTGATTTGGAACGGTATTGTACCTAATTGGTGCTTTGTTACGTTTTGATGTTGTATGGTAACATACAGTTGTTTTGGTTCGGTATCGTAGCGTTTTACCATGGTAAGATACCGTATGGGTGCTTCGGTACGTTTGGGTAAGGTTTCGTACCATTTCGGTGTGGTATCGTACCGTATGGTTGTTTGGGTATGGTATTGTACCGTATGGGTGCTTTAGTATGTTTTGCTATGGTATCGTACCGATTTGGTGTCGTACTGTACCTGTGAGTATTCCGGTACACTATTGTACCGTATGGGTGCTTTGGTATAGTATCGTACTGTTTTGGTGTGGTATAGTATCGTATGGTTGTTTGGGTATGGTATTGTAACTTATGGGAGATTTGGTACGTTTTGATACATTATCGTACTATTTCGGTGAGGTATGGTACCGTATGGGTGCTTTGGTGTGTTTTTGTACCGTATCGTACCGTTTCGGTGTGCTAAGGTACCTTATGGGTGTTTTGGTAGGGTTTTGTACCGAATGGGTGATTTGGTACAATTCGGTCCGGAATTGTACTTTTTTGGCGAGGAACAGTACCGTACTGCTTTTTTGGTATGGCATCGTACCGTTTTGGTGTGGTACAGTTCCGTATGGTTGCTTTGGTACGTTTTTGTTACGGTATATTATCGTATGGGTGCTATGGTACGTTTCAGGTACGATATTGTACCGTTTCGGTAAGGAACGGTAAAAGATTGCTTTTTTGGTACAGTTGGTACTCTATCGTACCGTTTTTGTGTGGTACGGTACCGTATGGTTGCTTTGGTACTTTTAGGAGCGGTATTGTACCGTACGGGTGCTCTGGTACGTATAGGTATTGTATCGTACCGTTTTCATGTGGTAGGATAACGTTCGAGTAATTAGGTTTGATTTTTTACCATATGGGTGCTTTGGTACGTTTTGGTACGATATTGTACCGTTTTAGTGTGATGAGGTACCTTATAGGAGTTTTAGTACGGCATTGTACCGTATGGGTGCTTTGGTATATTTTGGAACGGCATCGTATAATGTTTGGGAGTTTTGGTATGGTATTGTACGTTATTGGCGCTTTGGCAAATTTGGTACGGTATCGTACCGTTTTGGTGTGGTAATGTTCCGTAAGGGTGTTTTTGTACGGTATTGTACCTAATTGGTGCTTTGTTATGTATTGCTACGGTATCGTACCATTTTGATGTTGTATGGTACCGTATGGTTGTTTTGGTACGGTATCGTAGTGTTTTAGTGTGGTATGATACCGTATGAGTGCTGCTTTGGTACGTTTTGGTAATGTATCGTACCATTTTAGTGTGGTACAGTATCGTATGGTTGTTTTGTTATGGTATTGTACCGTGTGGGTGCTCTAGTCTGTTATGCTATGGTATCGTACCGTTTTGGTATGGTATGGTAACTGTGGCTATTTTGGTACGATATTGTACCGTATGGTTGCTTTGGTATGGTATCTTTCAGTTTTGGTGCGTTACGGTACCGTATGATAGTTTTGGTACGTTATTGTATCGTATAGGTGCTTTGGTACGTTTTGATACGGTATTGTACTGTTTTGGCTTTGTATTATACCGTATGGGCTTTATGGTACGGTATTGTATCGTATTTGTGCTTTGGTATGTTTTGGTTCGATATCGTACTGTTTTGGTGTGGAAAGGTACCTTATGTTTTGGTGTGGTAAGGTACCTCACCAAATCTCCCAAACCGTTTGGGTGTGATATGGTACCGAGTGGGTGTTTTGGTTAGGTATTGTACCTTATGGGTGCTTCGGTACGTTTTGAAACGGTATCGGGCCATTTTTGTGTTGTATGGTACCGTACGGGTGCTTTGATACCCTATGGGTGCATTAGTACGTTTTAGTGTGGTACGGTACAGTTTGGGTGTTTTGGTACGGTATTGTACGGTTTGGGTGCTGTGGTCCGATATCGTACCGTTTTGGTGAGGAACGGTACCATATTGCTCTTTTGGTACGGTTGGTACTTTATCGTACCGTTTTGGTGTGGAACGGTGTCATACGGTTGCTTTGGTACGGCATTGTACCGTATGGGTTCTATGGTACGTTTCGGTGGGGTATTGTACCGTTTTCGTGTGGTAGGATAACATTTTAGTATTTACGTTCGATTCTGTACCATATGGGTGCTTTGTTTGGGTATGTTATTGTACCGTTTTGGTGTGATATGGTACTTTACGGGAGTTTTAGTACGGCATTGTACCGTAAGGGTGCTTTGTTATATTTTGGAACGGTATCGTATAATGTTTGGGTGTTTTGGTACGGTATTGTACGTTATGGGCGCTTTGGCAAATTTGGTACAGTATCGTACCGTTTTGGTATGGTTAGGTTCCGTATAGGTGTTTTTGTACGGTATTGTACCATATGGGTGGTTTGGTATATTTTGGTACGGTATCGTACCGTTTTGGTGTTGTAAGGTTCCGTAAGGGTGTTTTTGGTTCTGTATTGTACCGTATAGGTGCTTTTTTTTGGGTAAATCAGCTTGAAATAGAAAACGGCTAACCGAATATACCGCTTATAAGGGGCATACCCCAGGAGGAAAAGAAAAGAAAAGAAAATAAGAGTAAAGAAAATAGCATACGCCAAATGGCTACATGGACGAAGTGATGCATTGTTTCCAATCTATCTAAAAAGAGAGAAGGAAAACAACGCGAAAATGGTACCAACACAATATAGGTACGGTATTGCACCGGTTTGGTGAGATTCAATACCGTATTGCTTTTTTGGTATGGTATCGCCATGTTTTGCAGTGGTGTGGTGCCGTAAGGTCGCTTTGGAACGTTTTACTACGGTAAAGTCTAATATGGGTGCTTTGGTACGTATTAGTACGGTATCGTACCGTTTTGGTGAGCTTTGGTACCGTATGGCTGCTTTGGGACATTTTGGTACGGAATCATACCGTTTTGGTGTGGTATGGTACCGTATGAGTGTTTTGTAACGGTATTGTACCGAATGGATATTTTGGTACGTTTTGGTACAATATCATACCGTTTTGGGCTGCTTTGGTACTGTATGGTTGTTTTTTTCACGTGTTGTACCCTACGGGTGCTTTGGTACGTTTTGATACGGTATTGCACCGTTTTGGTGTGGTACAGTATCGTATTGCATTTTTGGTACTGTATCGTACCGTTTTGCGGTGGTATGGTGCCGTATGGTTGCTTTGCTACGTCTTTGTTCGTTATCGTACCGTTTCGGTGTGTTATGTTATCGTATGGTAGTTTCGGGTTGGTATTATACCGTATGGGTGCTTTGGTTCGTTTTGGTACGGTATCGTTACGTTTTGGTGTGGTATGGTACCGTATGGGTGTTTTGTAACGGTGTTGTACTTTATGGGTGTTTTGCTACGTTTTCGTACCGTTTTGGTGTGATTTGGTACTGTAAGGTTGTTTTGATTAGGTATTGTACCCTATGGGTTCTTTGGTACGTTTTGGTACGGTATTGCACCGTTTTGGTGTGGTAAGGTACCGTATGGGTGTTTTCGAACGGTATCGTACTGCATGGGTACTTTGGTACGTTTTGGTTATGTTTCGTACCGTTTTGGAGTGGTACGGAATCTGTATGGGTGTTTTAGAACGGTATTGTACCACATGGTTGCTATGGTATGTATCATACCGTTTTGGTATGTTACAGTACCGTATGTTCGTTTGATACAATATTATACAGTATGGGTGCTTTGGTACGTTTTGATACGGTATCATAAATTTTGGCGTGGAATGGTACCTTATGGGTGTTTTGGTACATTAGGGGTGTTTAGGTACGGTACCTACGTGCGCTTTGGCACGTTTTGGTACGGTATCGAACAGTTTTGGTTTGGTATGGTACTGTACGGGTGTTTTGGTTAGGCATTGTACCTTATTGGTTCTTTTGTACTTTTTGGTACGTTATCATTTTGTTTTGGTGTGCTATGTTACCGTTTGGGTGTTTTCGTACGTTTTGGTAAATTACCGTACCGTTTTGGTGTGGTATGATTCCGTATGGGTTCTTTGGTACATTTTGATGCGGTATCGTACCGTTTTTATGTGGTATGGTATTGTATGGTTTTTTCGGTAAGATATTGTGCCGTATGAGTGCTTTAATACGTTTCGGTAAGATATTGTTTCAGGTTAGGTAATGTACCTTAAGGCTGCTTTGGTACATTCTGGTATTGTATCGTACTGTTTTGGTGTGATATGGTACCGTAAGGGTGCTTTTGTACGTTTTGGAATGGTGTCGTACCGTTTTGATGTGGTATGATACCGTTTGGGTGTTTTGATACGGTATTGTACTATATGGGAGCTTTGGTTCGGTTTGGTACGGTATCGTGCCGTTTTGGTGTGCTATGGTACCGTATGGGAGTTTCGATAGTGTATTATACCGTATGGGTCCTTGGGTATGGTATCGTACCGTTTTGGTGTCGTACGGTACCTGTGAGTATTCCGGTATACTATTGTACCGTATGGGTGCTTTGGTATAGTATTGTACTGTTTTGGTGTGGTAAAGTATCGTATGGTTGTTTTGGTATGGTATTGTAACTTATGGGAGCTTTGATACGTTTTGATACATTATCGTACTATTTCGGTGAGGTATAGTACCGTATGGGTGCTTTGGTGTGTTTTCGTACGGTATCGTACCGTTTTGGTGTGGTAAGGTACCTTATGGGTGTTTTGGTAGGGTTTTGTATCGAATGGGTGCTTTGGTACATTTCGGTCCGGTATTGTACTGTTTTGGCGAGGAACAGTACCGTGTTGCTTTTTTGGTATGGCATCGTACCGTTTTGGAGTGGTACAGTTCCGTATGGTTGCTTTGGTACGTTTTGTTACGGTATATTATCGTATGGGTGCTTTGGTACGTTTCAGTACGATATCGTACCATTTCGGTAAGGAACGGTAACATATTGCTTTTTTCGTACAGTTGGTACTCTATCGTACCGTTTTGGTGTGGTACGGTACCGTATGGTTGATTTGGTACTTTTTGGGGGCAGTATTGTACCGTACAGGTGCTATGGTACTTATAGGTATAGTATCGTACCGTTTTCATGTGGTAGGATAATGTTCGAGTAATTAGGTTTTATTTTTTACCATATGGGTGCTTTGGTACGTTTTGGTACGATATTGTACCGTTTTGGTGTGATGAGGTACCTTATGGGAGTTTTAGTACGGCATTGTACCGTATTGGTGCTTTGGTATATTTTGGTACAGTATTGTATAATGTTTGGGTGTTTTGGTACTGTATTGTACCTTATGGGCGCTTATGAATCTTTTGGTATGGTATCGTACTGTTTTGGTGTGGTAAGATTCCGTATGGGTGTTTTGATACGGTATTGTACCGTATGGGTGCTTTGGTATCGCATAGTTTTGGTGAGGTACAGTACCGTATTGCTTTTTTGGTATGGTATCGTACTGTTTTGCGGTGGTATGGTGCCGTTTTGGTGTGATGAGGTACCTTATGGGAGTTTTAGTACGGCATTGTACCGTATGGGTGCTTTGTATGATTTGGTACAGTATTGTATAATGTTTGGGTGTTTTTGTACTGTATTGTACCTTATGGGCGCTTAGGAATCTTTTGGTATAGTATCGAACTGTTTTGGTGTGGTAAGATTCTGTATGGGTGTTTTGATACGGTATTGTACCGTATGGGTGCTTTGGTACATTTCGGTACGTTATCGCACAGTTTTGGTGAGATACAGTACCATATTGCTTTTTTGGTACGGTATCGTACTGTTTTGCGGTGGTATGGTGCAGAATGGTTGCTTTTGTACTTTTTAGTTCGGTATTGTCTCATATGGGTGCATTGGTACGTATTGGTACGGTATCATACCGTTTTGGTGAGCTGTGGTACCGTTTGGGTGTTTTTGTACGTTTTGGTAAAGTAGCTTACCGTTTTGGTGTGGTATGGTTCTGTATGGGTGGTTTGGTACATTTTGATACGGTATCGTACCGTTTTTGTGTGCTATGGTACTGTATGGTTTTTTCGGTAAGTTATTGTGCCGTATGAGTGCTTTGATACGTTTCAAGATGGTATTGTTTGGGAGTTTTGGTGTGATATGGTACAGACGAACAATATGGGTGATTTGGAACGGTATTGTACTAATTGGTGCTTTGTTACGTTTTGATGTTGTATGGTGTGGTAACATACAGTTGTTTTGATACGATATCGTAGCGTTTTACCATGGTAAGATACCGTATGGGCGCTTCGGTACGTTTTGGTAAGGTTTCGTACCATTTCGGTGTGGTACCGTACCGTATGGTTGTTTGGGTATGGTATTGTACCGTATGGGTGCTTTAGTATGTTTTGCTATGGTATCGTACCGTTTTGGTGTCGTACGGTACCTGTGAGTATTCCGGTACACTATTGTACCGTATGGGTGCTTTGGTATAGTATCGTACTGTTTTGGTGTGGTAAAGTATCGTATGGTTGTTTTGGTATGGTATTGTAACTTATGGGAGCTTTGATACGTTTTGATACATTTTCGTACTATTTCGGTGAGGTATAGTACCGTATGGGTGCTTTGGTGTGTTTTCGTACGGTATCGTACTGTTTTGGTGTGGTAAGGTACCTTATGGGTGTTTTGGTAGGGTTTTGTATCGAATGGGTGCCTTGGTACATTTCGGTCCGGTATCGTACTGTTTTGGCGAGGAACAGTACCGTGTTGCTTTTTTGGTATGGCATCGTACCGTTTCGGTGTGGTACAGTCCGTATGGTTGCTTTGGTACATTTTGTTTCGGTATATTATCGTATGGGTGCTTTGGTACGTTTCAGTACGATATCGTACCATTTCGGTAAGAAACGGTAACATATTGCTTTTTTCGTACGGTTGGTACTCTATCCTACCGTTTTGGTGTGGTACGGTATCGTATGGTTGCTTTGGTACTTTTTGGGGTAGTATTGTACCGTACGGGTGCTATGGTACTTATAGGTATAGTATCGTACCGTTTTCATGTGGTAGGATAATGTTCGAGTAATTAGGTTTTATTTTTTACCATATGGGTGCTTTGGTACGTTTTGGTACGATATTGTACCGTTTTGGTGTGATGAGGTACCTTATGGGAGTTTTAGTACGGCATTGTACCGTATGGGTGCTTTGGTATATTTTGGTACAGTATCACATAATGTTTGGGTGTTTTGTTACTGTATTGTATGGTATCGTACCACACCAAAACGGTAGGATAGAGTACCGACCGTACGAATCTTTTGGTATGCTATCGTACTGTTTTGGTGTGGTAAAATTCCGTATGGGTGTTTTGGTACGGTATTGTACCGTATGGGTGCTTTGGTACATTTCGGTACGTTATCGCATAGTTTTGGTGAGGTACAGTACCGTATTGCTTTTTTGGTACGGTATCGTACTATTTTGCGGTGGTATGGTGCCGTTTTGGTGTGATGAGGTACCTTATGGGAGTTTTAGTACGGCATTGTACCGTATGGGTGCTTTTGTATATTTTGGTACAGTATTGTATAATGTTTGGGTGTTTTGGTACTGTATTGTGCCTTATGGGCGCTTATGAATCTTTTGGTATGGTATCGTATTGTTTTGGTGTGGTAAGATTCCGTATGGGTGTTTTGATACGGTATTGTACCGTATGGGTGCTTTGGTACATTTCGGTACGTTATCGCACAGTTTTGGTGAGGTACAGTACCATATTGCTTTTTTGGTACGGTACCGTACTGTTTTGCGGTGGTATGGTGCCGAATGGTTGCTTTGGTACTTTTTAGTTCGGTATTGTCTCATATGGGTGCATTGGTATGTATTGGTACGGTATCATACCGTTTTGGTGAGCTGTGGTACCGTTTAGGTGTTTTTGTACGTTTTGGTAAAGTAGCTTACCGTTTTGGTGTGGTATGGTTCTGTATGGGTGGTTTGGTAAATTTTGATACGGTATCGTACCGTTTTTGTGTGCTATGGTACTGTATGGTTTTTTCGGTAAGATATTGTGCCGTATGAGTGTTTTGGTACGTTTCGGTAAGGTATTGTTTGGGAGTTTTGGTGTGGTATCGTACCGTTTTGGTGTGATTTGAAACTGTAAGGTTGTTTTGATTAGGTATTGTACCCTATGGGTTCTTTGGTACGTTTTGGTACGGTATTGCACCATTTTGGTGTGGTAAGGTACCGTATGGGTGTTTTGGAACGGTAGCGTACTGCATGGGTGCTTTTGTAAGTTTTGGTTATGTTTCGTACCCTTTATGAGTGGTACAGATCCGTATTGGTGTTTTGGAACGGTATCGTACCGTTTGGGTGCTATGGTATGTATCATAGCGTTTTGGTATGGTACAGTACCGTATGTTGTTTGATACAATATTATACAGTATGGGTGCTTTGGTACGTTTTGATACGGTATCATAAAGTTTTGGCGTGGAATGGTACCTTATGGGTGTTTTGGTATATTAGGGGTGTTTAGGTACGGTACTTACGTGCGCTTTGGCACGTTTTGGTACGGTATCGAACCGTTTTGGTGTGGTATGGTACTGTACGGGTGTTTTGGTTAGGTATTATACCTTATTGGTTCGTTTGTACTTTTTGGTACGTTATCAATCTGTTTTGGTGTGGTATGGTACCGTTTGGGTGTTTTCGTATGTTTTGGTAAATTACTGTACCGTTTTGGTGTGGTATGATTCCGTATGGGTTCTTTGGTACATTTTGATACGGTATCGTACCGTTTTTGTGTGCTATGGTACTGTATGGTTTTTTCGGTAAGATATTGTGCCGTATGAGTGCTTTGGTATATTTCGTTAAGGAATTGATTCAGAGTTTTGGTTAGGTAATGTACCTTAAGGCTGCTCGTACATTCTGGTATTGTATCATACCGTTTTGGTGTGATATGGTACCGTAAGGATGCTTTTGTACGTTTTGGATTGGTATCGTACCGTTTTGGTGTTGTATGATACCATTTGGGTGTTTTGACACGGTATTCTACCGTTTGGGAGCTTTGATTCGGTTTGGTACGGTGTCATACGGCACAAATCACCCATACTGTTTTGGTGTGATATGGTACCGTGTGGGTGTTTTGGTTAGGTATTGTACCTTATGGGTGCTTTGTTACGTTTTGGCACGGTATCGGGCCATTTTTGTGTGGTATGGTACCGTATGGGTGCTTTGGTACCGTATGGGTGCATTAGTACGTTTTGGTATGGTATCGTACCATTTTGGTGTGGTACGGTACCATATGGTTGTTTTGGTATGGTATTGTACTATTTGTATGTTTTGGTACATTTTGGTACGATATCGTACCATTTTGGTGAGGAACAGTGCCATATAGCTTTTTTGGTACGGTTGGTACTTTATCGTACCGTTTTGGTGTGGAACGGTATCGTATGGTTGCTTTGGTACGTTTTGTTACGGCATTGTACCGTATGGGTTCTATGGTACGTTTCGGTGTGGTATTGTACCGTTTTCGTGTGGTAGGATAACGTTTGTGTATTTATGTTCGGTTTTGTACCATATGGGTGCTTTTTTTGGTTACGGTATCGTACCGTTTTGGTGTGATAAGGTACCTTATGGGAGTTTTAGTACGGCATTGTACCGTGTGGGTGCTTTGATATATTTTGGAACGGTATCGTATAATGTTTGGGTGTTATGGTACGTTATGGGCGCTTTGGCAAATTTGGTACGGTATCGTACCGTTTTGGAGTGGAAAGGTTCCGTAAGGGTGTTTTTGTACGGTATTGTATGATATGGGTGGTTTGGTATATTTTGGTATGGTATCGTACCGTTTTGGTGTGGTAAGGTTCCGTACGGGTGTTTTGGTAGATTTTGGTATGGTATCGCACCGTTTTGGTGAGGTTCAGTACCGTATTGCTTTTTTGGTATGGTATCGTAGCGTTTTGCGATGGTATGGTATTGTCTAATATGGGTGCTTTGGTACGTATTAGTACGGTATCTTACCGTTTTGGTGAGATTTGGTTCCGTATGGTAGTTTCGGTACGGTATTACGCCGTATGGCTGCTTTGGGACATTTTGGTACGGTATCGTACTGTTTTATGTGGTATGGTACCGTATGAGTGTTTTGTAACGGTATTGTACCGAATGGATGTTTTGGTACAGTATCATACCGTTTTGGGCTGCTTTGGTACTTTATGGTTGTTTTGGTCAAGTGTTGTACCCTATGGGTGCTTTGGTACGTTTTGGTATGGTATTGCACTGTTTTGGTGAGGTACAATACCGTATTGTTTTTTTTGTACGGTATTGTACCGTTTTGCGGTGGTATGGTGCCGTATGGTTGCTTTGGTACGGTATTGTACCATATGGGTGCTTTGCTACGTCTTGGTACGATATCATACCATTTCGGTGTGCTACGGTACCTTATGGTAGTTTCGGTTTGGTATTATACCGTATGGGTGCTTCGGTACGTTTTAATACGTTATCATAAAGTTTTGGTGTGGTATGGTACCTTATGGATATTTTGGTATGGTACCTATGTGCGCTTTGGTACGGTATCGAAACGTTTTGGTGTGGTATGGTATTGTACCAGTGTTTTGGTTAGGTATTGTTCCTAATTGTTTCTTTTGTATGTTTTGTTACGTTATCATACCATTTTGGTGTGGTGTGGTACCATTTGTGTGTTTTCGTACGTTTTGGTAAAGTATCGTACCGTTTTGGTGTGGTATGGTTATATCAAATATGGGTGTTTTGGTTCGGTATTGTACTGT
Source organism: Rhododendron griersonianum (assembly GCA_018127125.1). Taxonomy (NCBI): domain Eukaryota; kingdom Viridiplantae; phylum Streptophyta; class Magnoliopsida; order Ericales; family Ericaceae; genus Rhododendron; species Rhododendron griersonianum. The sequence continues at coordinate 15,755,915 of CM030799.1, read as the reverse complement.
ATGGGTACTTTGGTACATTTTGGTACGGTATCGTACCGTTTTGGTCTGGTGTTGTGCCGTATGGGTGCTTTGGTACGTTTTGGTACGGTATTGGCCTTGTGGTACATGGCCGGTCACTTCTCATTTTTGGGGTGTGACACACATCATTGGCAACTCTCCATCTCTACTAATAATTGAAGTACCTAAAACGATCACTCTTTGGTATCTCCTAGGCTTGGATTGTTTTGTAATATTCTAAGTGGTAAAAAGCAATAAATAAACAAACAAACATTTGAACTTATGATTCATTCAATATGTGCACGCTAGGTAATAGGTCAATCACTAAAGGTGAATGTATTTCGCATATGTGAAACTTGTTTTTCTAAACTTTGGATCCACTTACGAATATTCAGTTTAAAGTGCGGCTGGCCACCGCGACTTCAGGATTGAATATCTAGAATAGATGGTCTCTAAGCAGGATAATATTCAATTCTTAAGTTTAGCTACAAAAAATTTTCGATGGTTGGCTTTATCAATTTATCTGAAAGGTGTATGAAAAGTATGCATGTCTAAGTAGCTTTACTTGCTATGTCTCTTGTAAATTGCATGTTTCTGTATCCTATTAAAAATTGAGGACTGTGAAGTAAAATGAGTAAACCCTTTTGGAACTGGAATGCTTTCTATTACTTTTATGAGATTAAGTTGGTATGTGTGTTCTCGATATTTGGAGATGCAATGGTATGACTTGATGATGTAGTTAATTAATAAGTGCTCGTGTGAGATTGTGATAAAGTTTAATGTAATGTTGATGCTATACCATGGGTGAGTGAAAGGTTAAGCTTTAAGGGTAACATTTTGATATATAAGAATGTGATGCGAGAATCATAGTTGGAAAGAGAAACAAAACGAGCAATCTATATGGAAAAGGAAAGATGAAATGGAAAGAAGTAATTGGATTTATCTTCATTATGATCAGTGTATGTTTCTTGAATATAGATTTCGAGGTGGTAGACTCATTTTGTTTCCTTGATTGATGTGTCTGTTGCATATCTAAATTGTTGCATGACTATGGCTGAATAATTAGCGTACAGGGTTAGGAGTGATTTGTAAGTAGTGGACCAAATTATGATAAGTAAACGTATGGTTAGATTATTTCTTTCAGATTGAACTCGAGGCAAAATGGAAGATGGAGATGGTAGCATTCAGGAAGAATTGTTTGGCATGCTTAGTAAGTCATGTTTGTTCGATTTAAATTGGGATTGGGAGTGTTAGCGTCGTGCCATAAAATGGCCAGGTCAAGAGCTGGACGTCGGTGCATCTTTTCGAGGAGAAACTGGTACGTGTCCTAGATTTTCGTGGTCATGTGTTGAGGGGAAATGTGATATCTATAGCGAGAGTTTTGTGCAGTATTAGAGCAAGGAAGAATCGACGTAGGAAAGGGAAGACAATGTTAGAAAGGAATCTTTAATTATTTTCGGTATAATCAACGTAAGTCTCTCAAGTTAAGATTTTGTGTTTATTGAATGGTGGCATAACTTTGCCCAATTTAAGGGGTATTGTAAACTATAGGTGTTAATTGAAATAAAGTGAAGTTTAGGTGCTTATGGGACATTTGGGTGAAATTTTAGGGGTCATTTTGAATTTTTTCTTAAAGTTTTCCACAGGTAAATAATGTCCACCAATGAAATTAGAATGTTCATAATAGTTCGTCATGAATTGTCGTACTCCCCCAAGTTACTCAGAGAATTGCTTCCCACTGCCTCATTCTAAACTAAGCTTGATCATGATTTAGGCTTGCCATGTCAATTCTAGAGTTGAAAAATATAGCTTGGTTGCCAATGCAATACATGAACTTAACAAAAGAGGACCTTCTACGCATGCCGCTGCGGGTAACAAGAGAGTCTGCATCAAGGTTCATACCTGTTCAATGAAGTAAACAAGCAACCCCTTAGCAAGTTCGCGATCCCCAGATTGTGAGGCAGTCTCCATGGCATCTTTGTAGAGATTGTCTTTCTTTGATAATGCAGTAGACTGCTTCAAATATAGGCAGCAACACGCCTCATCTCCAGAAGCTTCTCAATCTGCTCAAACAAAGCCACATAGGTCTACAAAATCAGACTTCACAAACAGAGAAGAAGCATAAGTTACAGAGAGTTGCAACTACCTTCTGTGCCAGTCCAATCTGATTAAAGCTATCATGCAAGTCAATTGATTCTCGCAATCTGTTAGTCCTCCACATAAATCTCATTAAGAGCATCATTCACAGCGGTCACATTGTTGCTCTGAACAGCGACCATGTATGGCTTCACAAGAAGCAAGGGACCAGCCTGAAATGCCAACAGGAAGAATTATCCAACATGGAAATAGTAGGCTCCAAAGAGATGCACCATGTAGTGAAGCGCATATAAATGATACACAAGGAAAGAAAATTTGAACCGTTTCCTTCAAACCAGCAGAAACAATTCTTTTTCCTTGGAGGCACATGAAAAGTTGGTATAATCCGTATTCCAACATTTCGACCAACGCATACAAACCACACCAAAACATGTCAAAACTCTACGACTACGAGACATACCTAAAAACTTGGTGTCACCAGTTATAAATATCCAACAATGACATTTTCAAACATTCTCAATTTTTTTGACATTATTATTATTATTTTCCTGCTACGTCTCCCAAACATTTGTAAAACAAACCCAAAAGTTTGGAAATGAGATTTTGATTCTTGGTGATATGAATAGAAACATTTTCCAGGAGAATTACAAACCTTACGTATTATTTCAACCACATGCGTATGGTCCACACGAAGTGCAAGCACGTTAAGCATATAACGTTTATAAGATCAGGATGCTCTTCTAAGTAGAAGTGTACAGCTTTGTAATACTGTTCAACGTTATCAACTTTGACTGCAACATCTTTGAACTGCATGTGGTCCCATGCTTCTGGAGACTGATTTATGATGGTCGTGGCAGCATTATCAAACTCGTCGTACTGAATAGAATATGTGAGTTCCTTTCAGGGTGGTGGTTCTCGCAAGCTCGAATCAGCAAAGGAATGTTTAGATGAGTTCAAAACAATTTCATATGCTCCATAAGCTTCTTATAGCAGTATCTAGCATATAGGACACCCAACTCAGTAAAGATACCCATATGAGCACGTTCTAATCCCAAACCACTCTCCATGAGAGATATAGGCTCGTTGAAGCATCCTCTGTTTTAATAATATTCACTAACCTCCTCCAAGTCATCCACCTATAAATGTCTCCAAAACCACAAAATTAGGAGAAAAAAATATTACAATAACAAATTTAACAATATGCAACAAAATATACACTGAGCAACAGTGGCGGCTCCAGGAATTTGTGATAGGGTTTTCAAAATTACCTTAACTCTACTAGCTGATGTATCAACCAATAATATATGTGCAAAACCTCATGTATTAATATAAATAGTGCAGACAAAAAAACATGACTTTATTTTAAGAAAATTAACTACGAGGCAAACCGAGAACTTAAAAATATGTACCATATTTTTTTAACAAAAAATCAATTTTTTTAAGTTGTTGTATTGCGTAGTCAATAGTGTTTCAAGAATGGAGGGACTTAAATTTTAGAGTTATTCTAGACGAGTTATCATATTTTTTGCCAACATTTAATCGGTGTATTAATCTACTAAAACCATTTTGAAAGAAATCGTAGAGTGTATGTTGAGGCCGACCTTTTTCAAAAATATATTGTTCATTAGGATGCCATGATGAGATTTTCTATCTTAATCTTAAATTCGAAGGAATATTATTCAAGCTAACGGGGAATATATGTTATTGAATTTTTTAAAGCTTTGTCTTTAATTCTATAAGCTAACTAGATAAAAATAATAATAAATTAGTTAATATTACGAATGCAAAATTAACACATTAAGACCATCGACAATAGAGAGGGAGAGAGAACACATGCATAATATTTAAACCACTAGATTCTTCTTTTTCTCTTTCTTTTTTTCAATTAGGATTGTGAGTTTTATTTGAGATAATGTGTTAGGTGTTCACTATGAATTATTTGGATTGATGACATGTAATTGGGTTATGATTGAGTGTTCAATTTCTTAGTTGGGTGTTCAAAAAGAGGTTAGCCCATAATTTTTACATGTATTCTAAGCAAAAAAAATTTATTTGGGTGTTCATGTGACCATGGAATGGTGAATGTAGAGCCGCCTCTGCTAAGCAACAAAATTTGTGCAACTATAACAGTATGCATCATAATGGGCATGCAAGCCAGCAAATGGGAAAAACATAACAGAAGGCACCATTTCTATAACTTAAGACCAAAATCTTTTCAAATGGTTGAAGCAAGGACCCCGTCATGTATTACTGAAGCAAATAAGACGTTCTAAATTTTCACACAAAAACTAACTTAAGAGTACAATATCCAACCTGTATGATAATGTTGAGGCCACATATTTGAGCTAAGCGGAACTCTTCTACATCAACAAAAGCAAAGCAAACTTCCTTCCATTTATTTGAGCTGTTTGCTTTTCTTGCTGCATCAACAGCACCTTGGAACTGCTTAAAGCTTGACGAGTGTGCTAGCCAACTTGGCCCAGTTAGAAATAAAGGCAAATATAATCTTTGCATACTCATACAGGCCTTCATCCTACAAGCGGTCACCAACATTCAGAAGATTAGCAACATTAGGCATTAGGATGAACTCCTCGATCTCACCCAACCTATCAATCTTTGCGTATGCATAAATGAGCTCACTATCAACCCTTGGTTCCTTTGTCTTTTTTTCTAACTATCAGAAGGTACTTCACCAAGTCATAATAAACATCTGCATCCTGAGCAGCACGAACAACATCCAAGAATTGGGTGGCATCATCTACCCGAATAAATGACTCAATTGCCTCACTCACGAAACCCTCCCTGAGTTGAGCCTTGGCCACCTGACTCCAAGCAGCATCTTCTTTGACACGAAACGCAAATTCAACAGCCCATTCAATGCTGCTGATATTATCCAGTAACACATTGACTTGCTGGACATTTAAGTTGAACTTCTTGAAAATTGCAAACGCATCCTCATACAGTTGGGCTTCCACTGCCACTTCTCCTACCACAGACAGGTCCATCAAAAGTTGTCTAGTCTATTGATGTAAACCATAACCCTACATGGATCTGCCTTAATGGCCATCAAGATAAGCAAGTTCTGCAGATTAAAGTTTCCGCTAAACACAGAATTTTGAAGCACAATCTTTTCAAGAAGCTCAATGAATTCATGAGGAAGATCAGCAGTCATGAAAGCTTTAGCTCAATTAATTCATGAGGAATATCAGCAGTCATGAAAGCTTTAACAGCTGCAGAAACTTGTTCTGGGCTATTGATTTCAGGCAACACAGTAGATACAACTTGATCAATAAGCTGTCTTCTAAATTCATTATTGGAAATAAGAACCTTCTCCCACAGATCACCATCTATCCTTTCGACTACATACCTGAAATAGAAAAATGGATTAGATAAACCTCCTCTCAACCATCATCTACATAAAGATATGACAATAGCTAAAAGCCGCTAAAACAAAATAATAACTAACCTGGCCTGCAGTTTAAATAGGGAGTTCTTATTTGTTACATTGATAAGCTCATCGTCACATTTTCCTCTGCGGTAAGCAACAACAACGAGGGTGGGATCACGCTTCTCACAATAATTGCCCACAACACATGAATCATAGTTACAGGTTTGGGGTGAGAAAGTGTTCTGGAAAAACCCAGAGCATTGTGTACATGTACGTCTTGGCTTCCCTCACAAGATGCTCTAAGAACTGGGTAAATACTCGAAGTCGATTCCTGAAAACATAAGCTAAGTGTGAGAATTTGAAGCAGTTAAGGAGACATAGAAAGGGAGGCAGAGAATGGGAGCAGAGAACGGACAAAGAATAAGGCCTTCAATAAAATCTTCAGGGCACTCATCATCCAACAGTTGCCCTACAACTAACGGAGCATTTCCTGGGTTAACCTATACAGAGAAATCCCAGAAGAGTTCAGTACTGTGCCTTTCCAGGAGTTCGAATTTTCAAGTGACAAAAATGTATCTAAGATCCTTTACAGTACTCTTACCTTTTGAACGTAACATTCCATGTAGCTGAGCATATTGTTCGAATAAAGGTAGTGGGTCAAATCTGGAACAAACCCAAAGGGCCAAAACGATCGCATACATTGATAAGTGGTTGTGCATCAGGAAGATTTGCTTCCATCAAGAAGTTCTTTATCTTTTCAGTGTCATAGAAGTTTGATTCTCTTGTCACACGTTCGACCTCCTTAATTTGTCCAGTCTTGGCAGCAACCTCTATGTACTTGAAGTGAATGCCAAGGTCCTCACTGTAACAGAAAATAGACAGATGAATAAAAGAATTGCAATTTGTGTCAAATATTAACAAAAAGATAACTGAATTATTTTTTCTAAACAGATTAGGTGGAGCTCAAATATGACCCATGGAAAAAGTACAGCCCTTCATATGACTTGAACTGCTCAAATAGTTTGATGGCTGCTTAGAGTATTCCTTGGCAACCTGCAAAATCACAAGTTAGTCAACAGATCATTTTTTACCGTGCTTAAATACGACTGACATGGCAAATGGGTACTTGCACAATTATCTGGAGGTTGCCTCTTAGTCTTAGGTTAACCAACAGAGGTCCTTCATGCACTCCAGTGCCCACTCCATAGAAAGAGTACCAAAGAACTCTACAAGAGACTGCAACGCTCTAAATGTTATATAAAAGGCTCATAGATCTGCACAGTACAACATGACATTGAGAATTGCGGATACTCACCTGTGGCTCAATTGTATGAGTATTCACAATGACACATTTTATATCCTGTAATTCAGAGTAGTGCTGCAAAGGAGGTGAGGTGTTATAATCCAGTAGATAACTGCATCTGCATTTCAAAGTAGGAACTTTTGAAGTCATCTTAACTGAAGCGCCCACACATAGAGACCAGCTTTTCCACAGAGTTGAGCAATACGAGGACGGCCATAGTGACTAAACATAGCATTTGCTAAAATAGCATCCGCCACATTAGGAAACGTAACAAGATTAATTTCCAGGACCTGTATAAATAAGAAAATGATAAAGTTAAAATTGGAGCAATAAACGAAGTAGAAGTTCCAAGTTCATTGACGAAAAGTAACCTTTGTTTTGCAGGGAACCATGCTCTGGCAAATTGGGCTTCAGAACATTGCAAAAATGTTGTTGCTAACTTCACGCTTTTATCTATATATACGTATATGTAGGGCTAACAAATGAACCAAACTGCTCAAGCGAGACTAACTGCAATTCTAGGAATTTGACTTCGAACTCGTGCTTGCTTGTTAAGCAAAAAGAAACATATGCGTACATATATAAAGCTTTCAGGGCTAGTTGAATACCATGTCAGCAGAGCTAAGCATGGTCTTACATCTCAACATAGAAACAATTTAATAACTTCTAATCATGGCATGGATCAAACCCAAATCAAGAAGCTATATCAAAATGAGTGAGGAAACAGAGGCAGCAATATTCTAGGCAAGGGAATCATGGAAAAAAGGCTTGCCTAGAAGACAAAAGTTGTAACAATGCCTAACATGCGTACAAGGAGACATCCCAGTGATTGTAACAAAAAAAAGTTGCTTCCAATAAAATACCTCACGGTTAGCCTTTTTTCCTTTACGGACCTTCTCCTTCACAAAAATCCTGAGACAAATAACCAAAAGATAATCATACCTACTGACTTTTGTTTTTTTTTTTTGGGTAAATACCTACTGACTTTTGTTTCGTCACATGGAAGATAGAAGTTGCTTACTACTATTTAGGAAGATCACTTAGAGGGCATCCTTTTGGTCTGCTGCTAACTCTTTATACCATCTGCCGCACAAGACCAAATTGTTGAAACTGACAATGGAAAACAACAATACCAGATGGTATCCTCAGTACATTTCAATTAGACATCACAATCATGAGCTCACAAACAAACTAATGCAGGAGGAATGCATACCTCGGAAACTACTGAAATGGAAAGGAAGCCGCCGAAGAGAGGCACAACATCATATACATACTCATCAAATGTAGCATCAGGTTTGAGGAAGAATCCACTCATCAAAGCTATCGTCCGAAAGGTTGTAACGCATAAAGCTATTGCACTAAGATAACCCCAAGTAGTGCTTAGTTTGCTTGATTCAAACCGAAGATACATCTTTGCTTTAGGTTGTACCATACAAACCTTAAAAAAGCCAATAACAATGAATGGTGGGGTGATAAATCATGAGATAGATTCTACAATTAAGAAGAACAGTGCAGTAGACTCTAGGAAATGTGACATCAAAAACTTGATCACTTGCCATTCCCAAAAAAAAAAACTTGATCACTTCTTTAAAAGAATACTAATCAAAAGTAAAGGTACAACGACATTGCAATTAACATTCAACATTTTCGGATCTTCAAGTTACCAAGTACTTGCTTTGTAATGTCATTATCTTCCTCTTCGTAATCCATAACACAACCTCCCAACCCGTTGTTTCTGATAGTTTTTCCTCCAATTTGGGTATGGCTTCTTGACAGGTTTCCTCAAGTTTCCAATGAATATTGCCCCATCTCCAAATCTTCTGACAGAGGTCGCAAAAATTGTATCAACCCTGAAACAGCTTTTTGCCATTTCAAAATCCTCACAAGATTACAACTTTTCCTAGCTCTTAACTTAAACAAAGCCACAAAGGTAATATCCACACAGTTAACGCATACCCTCTAATAGAAACCAGTACATAGCAACATACATGCATGTGTAGATATGACGAATATACGTTTCCATACTAATAAAACCCATGTGAAATATAAAAAAAAAAAGTGTACCTTGTTAAAATCAAGAGCCTTGGGAGTTTCCTCTGCTTGCTCCAACATCTCCTTCTCTCCGGTCAAATTGTCATGAACCAGCTTGAAGGCTTTATAAGAAAACCCACAATTGAATTAACATAGCTACTTTCTCTATCAACTCTTTGAGCTTCCTATCAGCCCTCATCTTCTAGAGCTTTATCACAGCCTGAATTGAAGGATTACCCATGAACTGAACCCATTTCCAGAACTAAACTAAAGCAAAGCTCAATAGATAAAGTAATATTACACCCAAATCTCAGAGGTTTTGGCAAACTCGTCATAAACTGATTACTAAATCCATAAGGAAAAGATTGAGCATAAAGCATAAGAAAATAATAAATCATCAACCAAATGAACTATATTACAATGCATCAGCATAGCAAAGGACAATAATCTTGAGGGGAAAAAAAACAGTATTTCCAAACTCCAAAGAACGATGACAAAAACAGAACTTGAGAGAACCCAAATAGCCCAATCTCAACAAAACTTCAGTTATTTCAAAATTGATTACAACTGACAATATACTGATTTATGTATGTGCATATGCAAATATACCCATGACCCCAATTGACGTACGTAACATGAAATATCAACCACACATTTGCTTCCTGACTCACACACACTCCAAATCTCCGAAAAGGGACGAACAGAGAGTTTTCGATTTGTATAAAAAAACCAATACAACATGCCCGGGTAGCAAGCCCAAGCGGAACGGCTTTCCTTATCGCCATAATGACTGCACTAACAACTCGAACAACTAGCATAAGATGTCATCGGTTATACGGTTGTACGGGTACGCTTCTTGCCTAGCGAGCGCAGTTCTAGGGGTATAATATTAGAGACTATTGGGGTTGGGAAGTTGCCCACAACAGAAACTTCTCGCTTTTCAGACCTCCAAAGAGAGAAGAGAAAGAAACGATCACCTTCTTCAGGAGATGGAATGCGTGCGGAAAAGAAGGTGGGAATTTGGGGGATTTGGATAGAATAAATCGTCGTTACCTGTCGCCGCTGCCTAACTCGTGGAGGCGGCCGCGCCGGAGAAGATGAAGAGGCCGATCGAAGTCGCAGAGGACAGAGAGTTCGCTGGCTTCCTTTATGAGACCGTTGCGTCGTTTGGAGAAGGAGACCTGACGGCTGTTCTTGTCTTCGATTCGCTTCAACTCAGGAAAGGCCAGAAAAACCAATACCCCAACATCTTCTCGTGAGATGAAATGCGTGCGTACCTGTCGCCCTGCAGAACTCGTGTTAGCGGCCGCGGCCGGAGAAGATGAAGAGGCCGATATCGACGTCGCAGAGTACAGAGAGTTGGCTGGCTTCCTTCATGAGACCGCTGCGTCGTTTGGAGAAGGAGACCTGACGGCTGTTCTTTTCTTCGATTCGCTTCAACTCCCAGAAAAAGTTGCGTATAACCAAAACTAACATCGTCTGGAAGAGGATCCAAGATCGCTTTAGGGGTCTTCTTGTCCATTGGTGAATGTGGTTGAGCATGGAATGGGGGTGACTAGGGTTTTTGATAGAGTGGCGTTGTTTGGCCTGGGGTTATTGGGGTTTGGAGGAGCGGGGGGGGGGGGGGGGGGGTTGGGGGTGGTGTTTGGTGGAGCCATTGCCAGTGTAGAGAGAGAGAGAGAGAGCAAAATGAATGAAGGGGTGTGCGTGAGGCGCGATTTATAGGTTGAGGACGGTGACGATAGACGGCTAGGATTAAGCTGTGGTCTGAGATCGGACGGCTGATGCCTGTTTTTTTAAAGGCGGTGCAATCGTTCCTAGCTGGATTACTTCATCAACAAGGCGACAAGACAACGGTCGTTTTTTTTGAACTGCCTCGACATATATAGGAGTTTTTTTTTTTTTGAATGGTTGTGTCAATATTTTGGGAATTATTGGTTTGTGGCATATTTGATGGTTTTGTGTTGTAGGAGTAATATTTTGTAAATTATTGATTTGTCTGGGTAGATCACATAATTTAAAACAAACTATGGTCTAGCTTTTGTAAAATACTTCTTCCGTCCTAATTTGTTGTGGTAGATTGCTTTTTCTCCCTCCTGACATACACCACCGACCCCACCCCCTCTTTCGAAAATACTCCTGCACCCTACGTCCCAGAAATAATCCAACCCCATTTTCTCTTTTATTTACTTAATAATCTTTATATTTTTTTATTTATTTAATATTATTTAAGTGTTCCGATTTTCAATCCAGTTGAATCGGTGCAAAGATTTTATTTTATTTTTATCATTTTATCTTCAATGGACATAATGAATTTTTGGCTTTAAGGCTTTTCAACGAACACCCTAAAACTCCTTATTTAGTTTCAGGTCTATCTTAGGATGCTTATTGAAAGGCATTAGAGCCAAAAATTCATTACGACCATTTATGATGAAATGATAAGAAAAATAAGATCTTTGCACCAATTCAAATGAATTGAAAATTGTAACACTTATTTTTTTACACAGTTTATATATTAAAAAATATAGTTAAAAAATTAAGTGTTTCAATTTTTAATCTGTTTGAACCGGTGCAAAGATCCTATTTTTCTAATCATTTTATCTTAAATGGTCATAATAGATTTTTGGCTCTAAAGCCTTTCAATTGGCACCCTTAGAGAGCCCTGAAACTAAATAAGAAAATTTAGGGTGCTCGTTGAAAAGCTTTAGAGCAAAAAAATTCATTACAACCATTTAGGATTAAATGATAAAAAAAAGTAAGATATTCGCACCGGTTCAACTGAATTGAAAATTGGAGCAATATTTAAATGATGTATTTATTCCGTTTGAACCGGAAATGTTCCAATTTTTATAGATAAACGATGTATATTTTTTTATTTATTATTCATTGTTAAGACAAATTAAAATAGTATAGAGTTCTTAGGCCCCATTCTCTTGAACTTAACTTAAATTTGAAAATTGTCCTTATTTGAATTTTTTTTGCATTTGTTAATTTTGCGCCAAACTTTTGTGGATTATTGATTCGTCTCGATAAGAAGAATCGGAAAAGTAATTTTTTTTACTTTTACCCAAGTATTTTGCTAAAAAGTGATTATTTCTCAAAATACTGGGGTAAAAGTAAAAAAAAATTTGTTTCTTCAATTCTTCTCGTCGAGACAAATCAATAACGCAAAACTAACAAATGCGGAAAAAATTCAAATCAGGACAAAATTTCCAAATTTAAGTTAAGTTCAAGGGAACGAAGACTTAAATATAAAGTCAAATTTAAATTTAAAATACATATTTTAGTTGAAAATATTATTTGAGTTAACCAAATTAAAATTAAATAAATAAAAAATGAATTAAATAAATAAGATAATAGAATTAAGGAATTAAACAAAAAAAATTAGTTAAAAGGGAGGGTGAGAGTTGGGGGCATTTTGGTCTTCTTGGCAAGAGAGAGAGATGGGGGCGGTGTCGGGGGGTGGGAAAAGCAGCTCTCATTGTTTTTTGGGGGTGGGAAAAGCAGCTCTCGTTGTTGTGCCTATTATATTGACTTTTTTAAAATTTAAAGGAACATCATAATTATATTAACTTTTTGTCAATTTTACCCCTTTGACAAAATATTATAATTTTTTTTTTTAAAAAGGCCTATTCTTCCTAATTTTTTGCTCTAGTATTTTTTTTGGTATTATTTAATTTTAATAATTTTTTATTTAGTATATTGTCATTACTTTTGTGATTTCTTTTTTGAGTAATTTAGCTTGAAATTAAAAAAGGTTAACCGAATGTACAGCCTACAAGGGGCATACCCCAGGAGGAAAAAGAAAAGAAGAAGAGTGAAAAAAGTGGGATAATCCATGCACAACCAGCATGAAGAGAATGATAATGTAAGGAATGCAAGAAATATGCATTGTGATTTGATATCATATCCCATTGCACTATCCATTTGTAAGGAAATATAGCACAACGGGGTATGATATACAATGATGTGAAATGAAGCAAAAAGAAATGACAAGAAATCCAATAATATCCTGGCACATCCCGCCAGATTAGGAAATAATATAAATAGCCAATGTCGAATAAGGAGGTGATGTTGTAACTTTTGTGATTAATCATTTGTCTTGAGGGAATGAATTAGAAAAGTAAAAAAACGTAAATTGAAGTAGAAAAAAGTCATATAGGACAACACTAAGACATTTGTTTGGTATTTTTTATCTTTAGCGAAACTTTTTTTTTAAAACTCTCCTCTTCGAGACAAATGACCGGTATAAAACGCTTACCGCAAACCTAATAGGAGTAAAAATTAAAAAAAAAAACAAAATTAATACCAAAACCAAAATATAGTAAGAACAAGGCCTTAGTACTAATGCTTGTATTGGATGACATTCAATAAATAAACATTTTGTTTTCTTCTTCTTTATTTTCTTGTCACCGACAATTTTTTTTTGTTTTGAAAAAGAAAATAGATTGAGAGAAGAAGGGAAAAAAAGACTCAAACCGAATGCATCAGCCATTTAAGAGTAAGTGGGTATGGGAGTCGATATGGTGTTATATTGTAAGCCGAACATGCTTAAGGAACTATCCCTGTTATTGGAATTTAAGTGTAAGTGGGTAAGGGTACGATGCATAAATGGTCAGTGGTGGATACAGAAATTTTGCACAGATGGATCACTTTTTGAGTATAAACATAATAAAAAAAATTTAACTGTCAAATATAATGAGAACATGCGTTCAAAAAAATCTATCAAGAACCAAAAAAAAAATGTACTATTGTTTCTGTATTTTACTAGATCATTTATTAGATTTATATTTGTGCAATTGGTAGAATTGTATGTATTGGCTTTGTGGTACTACACTGAATAAGTTTTTGAATTTTTTTCTTCCAGCCGTGTAAGCTAATTAGAAAAGAATTAATCAAAATGCAGAAGTGAGTTTTGAACTCACGCCCATTCAAATAGATACCCAACACCTTACCAACTGAACTAGAGGCAAAACTTGGCTATATTTCGGGTAGTTTAATATATATTACTTCTTTTTTTGATTCGGACAAAAAATACACCCATAATTTCAGGTGTGTCACTATGCCTTATCTTCCGCCCCTTTGTATATGGTGTTATATTGTAGGGAATTGATAATGCCAATACCACTTTTGTCATGCCAAAACTTTTTTTTGTTCCTGTCAAAACTCATTCATTGCTTGACTTAATTGTCCTCCACTACACCACTTGCTTAACAAAAATACCCCTTGAAAATCCACAAGTGCAAGACATGTTTTCCAGTTCCACATTTCAAGCAAAAATGAAAACATCAAATTCACGAACAACCCAAGAGCTAATTTTAGAAGACAAACAAACAAAAATTAAACATCAATGTTTTCCACTTCCATGTTTTCATCAATTTACAAGCAACCAATCTAACAAACACGAGCTAATTTTAGAAGAATTAAACATCAAATGATAGAACATACAGAAAAACAGAGAACATGGCACTCGTAACTCATGATATTGTCGATGGAGAGTTGAAAAATACATAGTCGTTGTTGTACAAATTACTGCCTTGGCCAAAAAACCAAAAACAAAAAACAAATCACAGTCAAGACTCTTCACCACCTTGACGTTTGGATGGTGGGTTGACGGTAATGAAATATAAAACTTGCATTTACCCAATAGGCAAGCAATGATGGGTGTTCAAACCTTAAGGATTTTAAGGGGTATTTTTATAAAATAAGTAATGTAGTAGAAGGCAATTAAGTCACGTAATAAATGAATTTTGGCAAAAACATAAATGATTTTGAAAGGAACAAAAGTGGTTTTGACATTATCAGTTCTCTTTTTTTTTTTTTAGGTAATTCAACTTGAAATTAAAAAAAGATAACCGAATATACAGCTTACAAGAGGTATACCCCAGGAGGAAACAAAAGAAAAGAAAAGAAGAGTAATGCAAAAATGAATACCTTAGGCCAAATGGCTACAAGATACTAAAAGTAAGTGATACTGGGTGTTTCCGACCCTTCTAACAGGATGGAACGGAAACAACCGAACAAGATGTACCGAATACGATGAGATTGACCCTGTTACAAAAGGGACCTAATGCTTGTGATTGCAGCCCTTCTACGAGAACTCATAGCTGATGTGGAATCAATTGAAATCCCATAGGATACAAACAGTTGGATAATGGCATTCCATACTTTTAGATCTCCAATGCTCAACATGAATGTTCCACCTTCAGAAGTAGACTTCCAATGGAGGCGAGCTTCCAAACAAGATAAACCACAATCAAACATACGACAGCAAATCCAAGTGATTGCTATTGAGTATACTTTGCATGGATGGACAATAATCATTGAACCCTTGAGCCTTTCCCAGTCAAATTCAGGTAGCAAAACTAACGGCTTGACTGGGGAAAATCCATAACAGCATGCCTGCTACAGCTGTCTTTTTATAACCCAAATTCCTCTTTTCTGATTTACAAAAGAAATAAACATATGCTGATTCCTTTCACTACTCCAATAAACAGCAGCACCCTTGGCAGGACACCCTGGAATGCAGCAAAAGGAAAAGAAAATGGAGATGAAGAAGTTCCCCATGGACAGCCCCCAATGGGTAGGACAAAGCTCCACATAAGCAACAGAGAACGCACATGGATACAAAACCTGAAAAAGGTAACTACACCCCAGAACAGGGATAAAACAATCCAACTGTTCTTAAACAATTACAGCAACACAAATGCAATAATAGCAATCAATATGTTACATTCATGAGCCAATAAAAGGATACCATAAAGCCAAGATACATGTCACTGATCAAGATAACCCAAAGTTTCGAAAAAACAATTCAGGGCAAGTTGATTAGCCTCATGTGGTGGTTCATTGGACAGTGACTACACCATTTTGATGAAGATTTCAGTACTGCTCCCAAGCTCAATATGAGGTTCTCACAGCCTTATATCCCCCTCGAGAACTGACCTCCCACTCAACTTTTTCTCACAAGCATTGTAGGGTAAGAACTTACAGATATTATGTTGAAGTTGACGGTATAGTTGCAAGAGAAGCAAGCAACTGATAAAGAAAAATGATGAGAGTCGCTCCTCCTTCTCTCTAGATTTCCAGCACTGTTCATCATGGGGGATGGTACAATCTCCATGGCTAACGGCTTAGGAATCAAAGCTGTTGATTCCCACGAAATACGCAGGAAGACCCGTGCTCCAGCACCCACTCACCAAAATTTCTCACTTATTGATGCACTGAACCTCAGTTCTTCAGCCTCACATGGAGTTGCAAATCCTCCACGAGTTGCAGATCCTCACAACCCACTCAATCTAAATCCCAATTAACAAAGCACTCACATGATTGCTACCACTAAGACTGGTGATTTCCATCCAAGAGAATCTGGTATCCATCTCTCCTCTAACCCTAACCAGGTAAAAACGATTTCTTCATCAATGAATCTAGCTTCAACTACTCCAGTTTCCTCCTCAACAATCGTTAACCCTAGTTCTCAAGAACCCTTAAAGTCGTTCCTCCAAGAACCCATTGGGTCTCTCGCCTCAATCACAAACCCAACTCGTCCGACATTTTCGGAGCTGTTTGACCCTTCCACCCCCAAATCGCCAGATTCCAACAAAACCCTTTGATCCCTGTATGCGATCAAATGAAGCTCATAATCCCAGATTCCCAATGCTGGAAACCCTAAAATCTCAATATCCCGTACCTTTAACAGTCCACCCCAAATCGACCCATTCCAATCCTCATTTTCAGTAACTCCTCAAGCCTATGGAGCTCACAACACTATAACCCCTACCCTAGCCCTTCAAGGAAATTACAGGAGGTGCCGCCCCAAGCCTCGCATTCAATACCTTCTACGGCATCTGCTGCCCACAGCCCTAAGAACTCTAAAATTCATTTTTTGCAGTAGTCGGTTTATGGGGTTCCAAGTCCTAAATCGACTAGTCCATCGAGAAAGCTCCAGGAAGTTTTTCAACAGGCTACCAACCGTTTGGAGTCTGAAGAGAGATTGTCGAATGAAGCTGAAATGAAATCGTCAGGTATTAATGTTGATTGCACAGTTATAGAAGCTCAGATGAATCGGTTGAGAGACGTTCATGAGTCCTCTATGAGTCTATGACTCATAAACCAATTGAAGGTGCCAAGACTGAAGGATTCAAGATCGTAACAGTCGGTTTCACGCCATCACGACCTGATCTTATTCACGATCGTGATAAACCCTTCTTTGTAGAAGCTCCCAACAAGGATCGCGCTTCTGAAGCTGGTCCTCTTCCCAAGCTATTTCCCAATCGCACACAAGCAAAGTCCAAATATTGGACTTCTCTGTTTCAGTCTCAAGGTCCCTCAAGAATGATGAAGCTCGACCATTATCCTACCCTCCAACAGGGTAAAAAGGCAGTGGTGGAGATAGATGACGCAGATTTGGATACTACAAGTTGGAACCATTGTCTAGTTGGGCATTTCCTTGATGGTAAGATGCCTTACCCACTTCTTAGTGCCACGGCTCATAGAGTGTGGCGTGACCAGTTGAATTCAGTAAAACAAATTGGCTCCAAGTTCATCTTTGAGTTTAAAGATGAGGCCTCCAAACTAAGTGCTCTCGAAAGTGGACCACATTTCTTTTCTAGAAGATATCTAGTCCTGAAAGAATGGCATCGTATGATGATTCCCACCCTAGAGCATCTATCCACGATCCCAGCGTGGATCAAAATCCACAAACTTCCTCTTGAATTCTGGACGGCAGAAAGTTTTAGCCGAATAGCTAGCACTATTGGCAAACCCCTACATATGGACAAGAATACCGAAAAGAGGAAACGATTGGACTATGCCCGTATGTGTGTCGAAATTGAAGCTGGGTCTGAATTACCAGATGACATTCAAATCACAGTGAATGGACAGTCAGTAGTGGTAGCTATCGAATATCAATGGCTTCCCCCAATCTGTTCTCCATTTACTTTCCGTTTAAACAGTTTACAGGACAGAAACTACACAACAGAGAGAATCTTGTGAGATCATACTCTATGTAATACAACTATGTGGAAAAAGAGCCAATTGCATTGGAGAGTACACATTCGACGAGACTAAATTAGTCACTACACTGGCCATAAGAGTTACTCTAAGTTCACTACTTTCAAATACAATCAGACTAAGAATCTGAGTGACATTCCACTACTATGTTCTGTCAAACACGTTAGAACAGTTGATTTCCCAGAAAAGAAGAATAAGAAGACATTTGTATTTACACAAGCACTGCAAAGTTGAAGCTGAGGTAAGTACACAACCATGCGTGCATGCAGTTCAAGGTGACAAGACTAGTGAACATAATCAAGCAAGAATAACAAACCCGGAAACCAACTGCAGAACATAAGCATAAATACAATCTAAATTAAACTACTAACCTTGACATCCCGATGAATGTGTCCTTGGTGATGAACATACTCCAAGCCCTTCAATACCTCGCAATATAGTTGCCATCACAACCTCCTCAAAACCATCGGGATGTACAGCCTTCAATATGTGGAGACAAGAACCACCATCCATAAATGGCATGATGACCCAAAGATTATGATCAATAACGAACAAGCAGTGTGATTTGAGAACATTAGGGTGGTCAGCCAGGATCATTGTCTGTGCTTCATGAAATATGTTATTCTACAAGGGAATGGCAACATGAGATTAAACAACTAAATTAGGTCATGGCACACATTAATAATACGCTTAATTGTGATAGCCAAAACTTTAAACAACTACTAATACATAGGGGAAGGCAGATAATAATCCCACAAATCAACAGGAGACAGTTCTAAACTTAAAATCTCAAACACTTGAGCCAGGATTTTAAAAATCCATTTCAATTATGTTTTTTTTTTTTGGGTAAATCAGCTTGAAATAGAAAAAGGATAACCGAATGTACAGCTTACAAGGGGCATACCCCAGGAGGAAAAAGAAACGAAAAGAAAAGAAACAAAAGAAAGAGGGAAAATGAGAGAAGCCTGTGCCAAGTGGCTACAAAGAGCTAGAGGGAAAAAGAAATGACCTATCCATGGGTTTCTAGTCCATCTACAAGATGGAGGAGAAAACCAAGGGCAAAACAGGTTGAGAACAACTGAAACTAGTATGCCACAAGCCTTTACAAAACCTATTACACATGAATATGCCAAAGGCCATTACACTGGGACTTGAAAGCATATCAAAAGGACACAAACTGGACAGAAACAGGAGAACACATATGGGCCTCTCAATCTGGGCAGCCACTTTACCAAATCTTCCATACCCACAACAAGGTTGAATAAGGTAACAGCAGAACACAGCAGCAAAAAAGCAGTTCGGATGGAAAAATAGTAGCAGCAGTACTAGCAACTAACAGCAACAGCAGTTAACTGCTAGCAGCGAGAAAACCTTCTGTTGTCACCACAGATGCTGGCCTACACAGGACAGACCAGAATAGCAATAGCAATAGAAGCAGTTCCCAATCACATCAGAAGTCGGGAACAGCAGCAGCTAACTGCAGCAATTACAACAAAAGCAATTACAACAGCAGCAGTTACAACAGCAGTTATAGTCAGCAAGGCTAGGGACAAGCCCCCTAGAAAGGCTTAAACATCCCTAAGGACAACCCCCTTAGGGTAGGTACAAAGTAATCAGGCTGCAATGATAATGAAGCATCATAAACAGCAGCTAAAGGACAACACAGCAGCTGATATGGCACAGCAGCAGATATGGCCATTGAACATGCAACCAGAAAGAAGAGCTACATAAGGACAGCTACAATATGGACAGCAATCTGAACATGCACAGCAGCAGATCTGGACATCTACAAGTAGGCAATCCAGCAACCAACTGCAGAATACTAACATTAACAAAGGCCACAGTGAACATCCACAACAAAGCAGAGCAGTAGCAGAAACAGAACCATGTAGCATCTGCTGGGAATAAAGGACCCAGCACAATGAGAAATCTTGACAAGAGACAACCCACAAGGCTAAGAACAGAAGCAACTATGAAAAGCCTACTGACTAGAAAACCAAAGCATATATCTCCTCACTCTACACCTCCCTCGGAGCCTAAATCACCTACACCTCTAAAAGCAAAGGACCACAACTCCCTCGCCTCTCCCTCACAAAATGCCTCCCACTATCTATTACCTCCTCTCACAAGAAAATGGGCTCAATCCCACAGCTCACAGGATCACACATTTAGTGGCACACTCAACAACTACTTTAAAATTGATGTAAAAGAATAAGCAAACTGTCTCTGATGAACATCTCTTAGAACAACACAAGAAAGCAGCCTTATAACCTGTCCAAAAAGACTACATAATCGAAGATAGCATATTAGTCAGCTAAAAACAGATGGTGCAAATATGGCAGTGATTAGCAGTTAACTTCCAGCAAAATTCCAATCATTAACAACCTGATCTGCTTGAACTTGTGATAGGTTGGCTAAAGAAAGAATCCTTGTTCTGACCATTGAAACGATTTTGTGAACAACCACCTCCCAAGTTGAGGGATTCCCTTGAAATTTTCTCACATTCCTCTCAATCCACACTTGGTAGACTGTGATTGTGAAACCCAATTTAGTGATAATAGCTCGAAGAGATTTGCCCTTCGTATTAGAGAGAAGGGAGACCCAATCTGCCCATGTTCTAGAGCTCCAAGAAACATGGAGCTTGGTCTGAATAGAATCCCACACTTTCTTGGAAAATGAGCAATTAAAGAATAGGTGATCATGGCTTTCATTTTCATGACAAAAACTACAATGGGCTGAGAGAGGAAGACCAAAGGACACAAGTCTATCAGCTGTGGAGAGCCTAAACTGAATAGCCAGCCAGGTGATAAAACTACATTTGGGGATGTGACCGGAGAACCAGACCAATTTGTGCCACAACACCTTGGGAAAGGGAGTTCTTAATTTGTTCCACAAGGAGTTGATTGTGAATTGACCATTAGAAGTGAGGGACCATTTGAATTGGTCATTCTCATTTACCCTGGAAGGTAAAAGGATAGGCAATGTACTCCTAACCTCATTAAGCTCAATCGATTGAGCAATGGGAAAGGCCCACTCTGAGTTAAGAATGATGTGAGACACAGTAGCCTCCTTTGAAATTCCAGAATCATAGATAACTCTAGGGCCAAATTTGGCAAACAAAGGGCCTAGAGGATGCCAATTGTCATACCACAAGGATGTAGAGAGAATCACACTAAGAATATATGGTTGTACTTTGGGTCTAAGGTTCAAAAGTTTCCTCCAAACCCAAGAGCAGTCCCCAGGGATCTTCAGATTCCAAAAATTCTTCCCCTTTATTAAGTATGACTTGACCCATTGACCAACATAGATTGCTCTCCCCCAGAGATAATGAACCAAATGTGCTTGGCAATGGCTGCCTGGTTCCAAATTTGCATGGACTTGAAACCAAGACCACCCTCCTGCTTGGGAGAACAAAGGTGCTCCCAAGAGACCTTGGCACCAGTTTTTTTGAGATCAGGGCCAGTCCAAAGAAAGGCCCTAAGGATAGACTCAACCTCCTTTATCACCTTTTTGGGGATGATAAACAAGGATGACCAATAGGTTTGAATGGAAAAAAGAACATTGAGAATCAACTGAACCCTTCCAGCATAAGTAAGGTCCTTATTGGTCCAAGACCTAGTTTTGGCAGTGATTCTATCCACCAAACCCTGACAATCAGAAGCTTTAAGCTTAGTAGAAAGGAGAGGAACTCCAAGATATCTAACAGGCAGAGTGCCTTCCTTAAATTTCAACACATCCAAAATGGCCAGCTTAGAAATTGTGCTAACCCCAAAAAAGTAAATGCTACTCTTCCCAGGGCTAGGAGAAAGACCTGACAGATTTTGGAACTCAGAGAGTGCATCTTGAATATGGTTCACCGAGGACAATTCCCCTTTGCAAAAAATCATCAGCAAAGCAAAGATTAATAAGCTGATTTCTACCACACCTCCAATGGAAATGGAAATCCAGGAGAAGAGATTTCTCCCTTAGAATGCAAGTGAGAACCTCCATCACAATCACAAAAAGATAGGAGGACAAAGGGTCTCCTTGTCTAAGCCCTTTTTGACCTAGAATATAACCAGTGACTTCACCATTGATACTAAGGGAGTAATTGGCAGTAGTAATACAAGCTTGAAGCCAACTAATCATTGTAGGGTGAAAGTTCACGGAAGAGAGAACATCCCAGAGGAAATCCCACCTAACATTATCGTATGCCTTCATGATATCTACTTTCATGGCACACCTAGGTGATGGAGATGATTTATGATATCCTCTCATAAGCTCCTGAGTGAGAAAAATATTGTCAGCAATCCTCCGCCCCTTAACAAACCCTGATTGAACAGGATCAATTAATATTGGAAGGACTGCTTGCAATCTTCTAGCAAGAATTTTAGAGATGCACTTGTAGATAGTATTACAACAGGAAATGGGTCTAAAGTCCCCAACTTTTGATGGATTAGGGACTTTAGGAACAAGGGCAACAATGGTGGAATTGACCTTTTTGAGCAATTTACCGGACCTAAAGAAGGTCTTAACAGCTGAAGTGATTTCATGACCGATGATAGGCCAAGCCTTTTTTAAAAACCCTGCATTATAGCCATCAGGACCCGGGGCTTTGGAAGGGTTAAGAGCCCAAAAGGTTTCCTTGATTTCCAGATCAGAGACCTCAGAAATCATAGCAGACTTTTGGCTCTCAGTTAATCTCTTTCTGACAACTTGATGGACTCTAGATTGCCCTAGGTAAGGGGAAGGGTGAGCAGTCCCCAGCAGTGCAGTGTAAAAGGTAACAAAGCTGAATTTGATAACCTTAATGTCATGAGTGAGGGACCCATCCTCCAAAACCAGACTGATAATCTTACTTCTATTTCTAGTGTTACTCACAGATTTAAAGAAATAGGAAGTACATTGATCACCAAGTTTCAGCCACTGAATTCTAGACTTTTGTTTAGCTAGGCTTTCCTCAGCTCTAAGAAATGTAAGGAGTTGCCTGTACACAACTCTCTCTTGGATAATGATGGAAGGATTAGCCAGCTGAGAGCTCATATCTTTCTGCAGAGATTCTAGAGTTTGCTTGGAATCAACAACCCGTCTAGAAACATCACTAAACTCTCTATTGTTTATCTGTTTAAACTCAGATTGCAACAACCTAAGCTTTTCACAGACACAGAACATAGGATTCCCAATAATCACTCTCCTCCAGATTCTTTGGACTAAATTTAAGAACTGGGGATGGTCAGCAAGGAAATCAAAGAACTTGAAGGGTTTAATAGCCTTCTTAGGACCATGGGTGATGGTCACAATGGCTGGAGAGTGATCAGAAAACCCAAAGGTGGGAAAATGAGCAGAAGAACTGCTAAATGCATTCATCCAATGTTCATTCACAAGGACTCTATCTAACTTTGAACTAACAAAATGAGAGGGATCTTGCTTATTGGCCCAAGTGAGAAAAT
This sequence comes from Rhododendron griersonianum, assembly GCA_018127125.1. Lineage (NCBI taxonomy): Eukaryota > Viridiplantae > Streptophyta > Magnoliopsida > Ericales > Ericaceae > Rhododendron > Rhododendron griersonianum. Next base: position 15,732,658 of record CM030799.1, on the reverse strand, counting down.
AGCCTGAATACCTAAGATCATCCAGCTCAATGCTATAAAGGCGTTGATTAAACTCATTCATATGAGGAGGCCAGAGAGAGGTGCCCCCAACTTTCTCACTTGGAAACCTAATAGCATTAAAATCTCCCATAACAATCCAAGGGAGGGGAGAAGACAAACGATGCAAACTAGACCACAAGGCCTGTCTGTTCAGATAGCTGCTAGCCCCATACACAAAAGTGGCCAAAAAAGGGGGTCCCCCCACATTTAGAATGCACCTCACAATGAATAAATTGATCAGACTGATCCAAAACCTGAACAGATAGAATACTAGGATCAGACTGATCCATTTCAATTATGTTTTTAAGACTAACGCGTGTTATGTTCCCTCCCCCTCTGTACAATAACCTCCGCATGATAAACAACTACTAGTCTACTACAACAGCGGGGAAAACAGATATTGGACCTAAAATTCAGATAGGATACTACTAAAATCATAATCAATTTAGCTAGGATTTCAAATTCCCATTTAGATTATGTTTTTATGACTAACACGAAGTTGCTTAACCTTCTTCATAATAAGCTCCAATTCTAAAACCATAACTGGGGTCAAGAAAGAAATGGTTTTCGCTAATGGTGATATAATTAACTCTTCTGGAACCTGCAAGAGGGCAAAATGTCTGTGTGGGTGCATGTGTGTAAGGTAATGAGAGGCTGGTCTCTCCACTTATTCAGTTACCAATAAATTACTGCTATTTTTCTTTCACCTTTCTTTGGAGTGTGGTATTATTTATGTTTAATAGTCTACAATTTCCACTGAATATTTTTTTTATTGGCCAATTTCTGAGGTGATGCAAACAATTTGCCAATTTGTACAAAGGATAGTATCATAGTGGTGAAAGTTTTAACCTTTAATTCTATTTTCCCCATTTTTCATTTTCATTAACTTAAAAATCCCCAATTGACATGAACTATAGCGGAAAATATATATATATTCATATAGCCGTCTATCTACTATTATTGCATTCAAAATTGAGAATTTTGACGGCAACGATCTCGTCGAACGGGATACACAGGGCACGATGAACCGAAGCGCTCACACCCCGCCCTATCTCCTCATACAACGTATAATGCTCCGCTCCAATCAGATACTTCTTCTTATACATTATATATTCACTCAATTAAGGATACCTTTCTCCTTCGCCGCCTCTGATACCTTGACGCTACTGGACGTCGAAAAACATGCAAATGCAGCTCGCTGGTGACCTATAGATCTGAATCCTCAACACATTAGTCCGCAACAACAAAAAAACACACAAACAACCAATTGTAAATGAAAACGAGCGAAATAGTAACAGGGGAATTTTTTTTTAAAAAACGCGACTTTTGGTTCAATTGAGGCGGTTAGGGCTAACGGGAACAGAGTCTGGATCCATAGACGGAGAACAACACATAAAAATTGATCTGGTTGGGATTCTTTTTTGCACTTTTTGGGAGGAGCAATAGATGGAGATGAGGATGAGGATTGGTGGCGGCGAGAGTTGTTGTGATTGGTTATCTGATGAGAGAGAGAGGGGAACGCGGGAGTGTCGGATCGCCGTTCAAACGGGGATACGTTTGCATGCAGAAAGTATCTTTCTCGATGCATGTATTGTATTGAGGCTGAAGAAGTATTGCGTGGGACACGGCTTTCTTGGGAGGAGTTTTATGGGTTAAAAGCTACTCTTTGAACAAATATGAAGTTCCAACTCACTGCGGATCACAACTCCACCATTTCGCTGACGAAGTTCAACCTACAAAGTGATTTGTGAGAGGTTAAAGAAGTTATATGAAAAAGATGTAGACTAAATGAGAAAAGCATAAAGGGGGCTTGAATTAAAATTTTCACAAATAAATTTCATATCCCGAAAGTAAAAGTTGGGTAGAAAAGCCTGAAGACTTGTACCAAGGCATTATCTTTCCGCTTGTCCGCACATGTAGCCTTGCGTTTTCCTTTTTCCATACGGTTTGCCTGTAGTTCTTCCGCAGCTATAGCTTCAGCCGTTCGTTTTCCTTTCAGCAAACAGATAACATGTACAGGGGTAAGGTGGAGAAGAACAATATGAGAAAGTGATAAGATAAAAGACTCAATTGCTAGACTTACTTCACGAATACGAATGGCGTTGAGTTCTCGCTCATCGCGGATAACAACCCTGACATTGTTTATTTTTTGGAGGAGTTCAACCTCTATATACAAAGTTATTTGGGAGGTGAAAAAAAAGTCAGACGAAGAAGATGTAGACTCACATAAGAAAAGAATTAAGGGAGCCTTCAATTACAGTTCTTTGCAAGCACTTGTCAGCCTGTTCAACATGAGAAAAAAAACAAAGCATATGAGAATTCATAGATAGATATGCCAAGTATGCTTAACTTGTATTGGGACTAGGTCCGGGCTTCATGCAAGGCACGAATGTCATGCCCGTTGAAGAGGATATTTTTTTTGGGCCAAAGATTAATGCTGCTTTTGATGGATAAGCGAAAAGCTTAACCAAAAGCTTCCTCTTTGGTTAAGCGAAAACCAAAAGGATATTACCTACATGGTTTAAGTTACAGGTTACCAAGTTAAGCGTTGTGCGCATACATTCACAAGCATAAGTTAACGTAAGATCCATATTTACGCTAAGTTAATAGAAAGTTTAGGGCATAAGTTCATAAGCAGTCCTAACGATAAACGTAATTATATAGGCCAATATGAGCAAGCTACTGGCAAGTTTTATGCTTCAAAAGAGTTTCTGCAAAATATGTGCAGCAATGCACATGGCACGAAGAGTTACCAAAGTAAGGTTAGAACAACTGGACTAAAACCAGTCATAAAGTCTTTCACTATCATTGTGGCCATGGAAGACAATGACCACGAACTGAACAGTAGGCCGCATGGTAAGAATGAGGTAATCAAAAGGTGCAGATCAAGGAAAGCCAGGAACTCATTGAATGCTTCGGCATTGAGGTGAAGATTGTGAATTGGTAAAGGCCAGGTACGATTAGCCATCTTAATCATCATTTGCTCAAGCCCGAGAACATTGAAGGCATGTCCAAGTCGAGTTTCGAATTCCTGCAATAAATAGAATTTAATTGAATATAAATTGATATGTAACATTAATTTAGTAGTAATTTTAGGAGGAATGGATGTAAAATAAACCAATCACATACATTCTGGAGCTGCACACACAATGCACCCAGGTCGATGAATACCCAGTGTCGATGTTGAGTTCGTCGAGTTCAAATCGAGAATTCTTCCAAACGATATTCATCGAGTTGTTACGGTTTGATCTCTCCACTGAATGGTAGAAGAGAACGCCCAATTCTGTAATCAAAGGAAAGAAGAGAAGAGAAGAAACCCTAACGCTACCATGAAATGCTTTTGGTAAGAAGTTGGGGTGGACGGTGTGGTGTGCAACAGTGTGACGCTTGAGGGAGTGAAGGAGGACAACAGAGGCCTTAACAACTATGAGAGTGGGCTGAAGAATGAAGATCGATTTCACAAGAGAGAGAGAGAGAGAGGCACAGCGCTGATTTTCATTTTTGGCAGAAGATGGTAGAAGGAGAAGAAAAGGAGAGGGGAAGAAAATCGGTTACATTCCAGTTTTTTAACACTTTGCACGAGGTCAGAGCTTGACATGTAATGAGATGAGATGCTCCATCCAATGACATCATAGAGGAGGAGTTGGATGCAGTTGAGGATAATGTTCTAAATGGCGCTTGGCGCTAGTCGGGCGGTGACCCACAGCCAAGCCGCCTAGGCGGGCGCCAAGCAATTCGGCGGTAATTTTTTTTTACAAACCATAATCCATCAAACTACATTCCATGAATCCATAATGCAAAGTTTAATGTTAAAACTTCAAAGTAAAAACCCAAATTAATTTTAGTAGCAAATAAGTTGAATAAGTAGAAATAAATGAGAGAGAGAAGAGAGACGCGAGAGAGAGAAGAGAGAGGTGAGAGAGAGACATACCGGCGAAGTCCGGCTACGTAACGGAGAGAGGAGATCGAAAGAACTTCTCGCCTGAGTCGCCTAGAGTTAGGGCTTCGATCAGTGGAACTATGGAAGCCGATTGATATATATAGGTTCACCTCCGGGATCCCGGACGGAGGAGCTGGTGCGGGACGCGATGGATAGCCGTTGGATTTAATCTAACGGCCACGGTTAAAAGGCCACTTAAAAACATAACACGCGGGTCAAGCAGCAAAAACGGGTCAAGGGGAACCCGGTTATTTGCCCATTTCCCATTTGTTACGCGTTGTCTGAGAGAGAGAGAGAGAGAAGTGGCGACGAAGAACACGATCGAAGAAGAACCGACGAAGAAGAATCGATCGAAGCAGACTGAGCTTGATCCAAGGTATCTCTCTCTCTCTCCCTCTCTCTCTCTGTCTCGAATCTCGCTGGAATCCGTTTATTCTAAAACCCCCAAAATTTTCTAGGTTCAAAAAATTGGGGAAAGTGCAGATTTTTGTGCTCTCTCTCTCTGGCTCATTCTTTTTCTCCTCATGTCGGTTAGGGATTTTTCCATGTCGATTAGGGCTTTTTTTTTTTGTTACTCGAAATCTATGACTTAGGGTTTGAATCTCTCGTTGCAAATCGACATGGGGTAATCTGTAATTCAGAAAATTTACTTGAAAAGTGTCCATACATCATTTTGGAAGAACTCTAAATGTTCATTAACCATCTGTTTGTCCTGCGATGACATATTTTCTTTTTTAGAAAAAAATAAAACTTTTTCGTATTTCTGGTATTTCCTGCAGCGAAGCCTGAAAGTCGAGAAATAATACTGTCAAAAAAAATGTTTTTGGTGGTGAACAAGGAATAAGTTGATTTTGGACTAGTACCACACCACTCAAACGACCCTCACTTTTGCCAGATAAACTATTGCTGCAAGGTCATGTGGTATTCATTGCAATTTATAAACCATCAGGAGTATTCATTTTCATTTCTTTGTTGTCATAAACGTAATGCATCCAAAAAACTATAGAATGATTCATTGATTCTGTAGAAGACTAGCTTTATATTGGTGCTTGCTGTGGTTGATCTGTGGCCAGAAATGGAACAAGAAGATAATGTCAGCGTCAATCCAACCCCCTTGTACAAATTTTCGTAGTTTCATAGCTAAAAAAATGTGTACAAACTGCAGAACATCTGTCATTCTCGTGGGGGTGGATTGTTCAGCTAATGTAGCTAAGATTCAGTGATATTTAGCTGTGAGATTCATTGATATGTAGGTTTTCATAATTAGTCGTAGTTTATAATGACATTTCATAATTTAGATTTGCTCGAAATCTGCTACTGCTCTATGTACTTGTTTGAATCATTTTTAGTTTATGAAGCATGACAGAAAAATTACAACTACAGAATTGTAAGTCCTTTAACAAGATTAAGCAGAAAATTGGGGAAAAGGGTTCCCTTTAACTGTATGTGCAGAGCATTTTTCTTGAAAAAAAACTAATGGTATAGCCGAAGAGCAAAAAACTAATGATTTTCTTTGAGTTTAGTTCATGATGGAGACATAACGGATTATGAGATTCCGGCGCAGCAGAGGATGGAGCGGCTCTATTGCTAGAGAGCACTGTGAGGAGTACAAGTCAGCCTTGCAAAGGGCTATAGCACTGGATGTGCAGGAAGCTTACTCACCTTGTAGAATACGTACAAAGTTCTTTCAAGGTTGGCTAAATGAAGCTTTCTCACCTTCTCTGGGCAGATGGTACTGAAGAAGCCTTTTAAGATTGGCTAAATGAAGCTTTGTAGAGTACCAGACATTTTTTCATTCGTATGTATTGTATGATTCTTGAGCGATTCAAAAGGGGTAATTGCTTCAACGGTATCAATAGATTTAGTTGTAAAGGATTGCTTCAAGTGTATGCCGTTGATGGATGGTGTTTGGTTGTGTTATGGGAATGTGTTTTGTAATAGGTAAATTATGTAATGAATGTGTTACAAACAAAGTGGACAATGTGTTGTCTTGTTTGTAATGAAAAGTTTCCGTTGAGATATGTCATATGCCTTTGAATGACTACTGTTGAGTAATTTACTGCATTCCAAAAGCTCGAGTTCACGGTATCGGACGTCCTGAAATAGCTATAGATACCTGGAATTGCAATGAGAAACCAACAGGAGCGTGCTGGACTTGTTCTTGTAAAGATCTTTTACTGAATTTTGCTCTCATGATAGTGGATAGTGCTACTGCTCTTTATAGAACAGAATTTTCTGGAAGAGAAGAGCTATTTGCTAGGCAAATGCATTACTTGCTTGGGACACAAAAAAATAAGTAGCTATTTCTTGCCAAAAATTCATTAGGACACGACACGGATACGGATACGGATAACTTGCCAAAAATTCCCCAACATACGGATTACTTGCCAAGAATCTCAGTCCAAGAAATCAAATTGTGACCAACTCAAATTTTGCAACAACAAATCAAGAGGGAAATAGAAAGCCATTAAATTTTGATACAATACATCCCATTCTTTTATAAAGAATCACACCAAGAAAATGGCCAAGGGTATAACCTTTGAGAGCCAGCCAAAGGAAACAATGGAACACAAAAAAAAAAAGAAAAGAAAAAGCCGAAATTGGCCAACCTATACTATGTTCACCACCTTATAACAAAGCCAAAAAAAAAAAGCATTCCAAACTTCATTACAAACAAGACAACACATTGTCCACTTTCTTTGTAACACAATCATTACATAATTTACCTATTACGAAACACATTCCCATAACACAACTAAACACCATTTCTAAGACTTCTAACGGATATCACATTTCTGCAGCCAGCTTGTAAGGCAGCTTGAAGGATTCTCCAACACATCGTAATCTGAGTAAGCAGAATAAGCTCTCTCAAAATCTGGAAGATGAGCGCCAACATATATCAACATCCCCCTAAGATATATCCTGCCAATTTCTATCCTTGTATTAAGGTAAAGCTAAAAATGTGTACTACATTATAGAAAAGGCTAAAAGCCCAACTATCTCTAAGAACCGCCGCCGCGAAATCACAAGGCATACATCTAAACAAGAAGGGAAACATGTATAAGAAAAAAATGGACAGCTTAAACTCCTAGGCTGCTTTCCAGCAGGAGAGAACAAAGATGACTCGCCCTTTCCACCCCTGCAACATCCAATCGCTAGCCTCATCCACAAGAAAGTTCTTGTTATAACTTGATTTCACCTTAGCTTTTATTTTCTTCGTAATCTCCTGGTTTAGTGGAAGTTGCCGAAATCCAGCCCTCAGTGTTCTAACATGCCACTGCTTGTAAGTCTCTGGCCTTACAACCCTTTCTAACCCTTCACATGCAATCACATTCATAACCTCCTTCCCATATACATCTGTCTCATACTTCATCCTTTCTGGAATCAACTTGGTAGCAGTAGAAAACAACTTGACAGCAGTGAACATCTTGATTACACTTGACAACAGCAATAAACAGCTTAACAGAAATTTGATAGAATACCATCTTGAAAGCAAACAGCTATGGAAGAGTATCACAGCTTCAGCAAGGACATTACATGCCATTCAACTGTCATGCGGACCAGACATATATAAAAAGTTCAGGAACACCTGGCTCCATCCCTACTTTTCAGAATTTTTTGTAGTCCAGCATTTGTTGAGCTAAGAAAATTAAAAAAAATCAAAAAGTTCTACACGTATGACCTTCAAAATAACGAAATGAGAACAGCAAGACATTTAGAAATTAGCCAAAAAAAATTGTTTATAAAAAAATGCATTTCGTATTATCTAAATTTTTTCGGTTTGTCAAAACGTAACCGAAATCAAAATCAAGCCCTAGGCCAAATGAAATCGTTGGTAGTTTCTGTGTTTCACAAATGAAGGCGTAAGCCTTTCGAAGCCCTAAATCAATCTCCCAAAAAAACGCAGAAAAAAATCTGGTTCGAAGCCCTAAATCGAACTACAAAAAATCCCTAATTTTTTGGTGCGGGACTCGGCCCAGAGACATAAAAGCTGTACACACCACAAAGGTAGCAAATCTCTTGTACGAGAGGGAGATGAAGAGAGAGAGTAAAACCCTAATTTTGAATCGGCAAAAAAAGCCCCAATTTCTGGTAGACTCGGCAAAACCCTAACCAGATTCTTCGAGAGATTCGAGACAGAGAGAGAGAGGGAGAGAGAGATACCTTGGATCAAGCTCAGTCTGCTTCAATCAATTCTTCTTCGTCTTCTTCGTCAGTTCTTCTTCGATCGTGTTCTTCGTCGCCACTTCTCTCTCTCTCTCTCTCAGTCAACGCGTAACAAATGGGAAATGGGCAAATAACCGGGTTCCCCTTGACCCGTTGTTGCTACTTGACCCGCGTGTTATGTTTTTAAGTGGCCTTCTAACCGTGGCCGTTGGATTAAATCCAACGGCTATCCATCGCGTCCCGCACCAGCGCCTCCATCCGGGATCCCGGAGGTGAACCTAACTGGCGAAGTCTGGCTACGTAACGGAGAGAGGAGATCGAAAGAACTTCTCGCCTGAGTCGCCTAGAGTTAGGGCTTCGATCAGTGGAACTATGGAAGCCAATTAATATATATATATATATATATATCATCATCATTTTGTAAAATTACATATTAAGCCCTCTTATTTTTAAAAACCACATTTTAGTCCCGCCCAGCCTGCCAATCCCCCCTAGCCCGCCAAGGCGACCGCCAAATTCCGCCAACCCTCCCAGAGCGCCAATTCAAACACCTGGGGTATAGGCGTGGCGGCAGGGTGCCGCCAAGCGGGCGGCCGCCATTTAGAACACTGGACTTGAGGATGGCTTGAATATGCTCCTTCTCGGCGCTGAGGTCTCATTTGGAACGATTCCCATTACTGTCTTATCACCTGCTCTCACAGTGCAAGTAGCTTCTACAGCGCACCTTTGTTCCCATTCCTGGCAATAGAAGAGAAAACAATGTTAGTCATTTAGGATTAATCTTGGCAGAACTATGTGTTGTAGTTCTCAATATCAAGAGGCGCCACAAAAAAAAAAAAAACATATACATACAGAAAACATTAGCGGCATCCACGTATATTGTACATGATCTCATCACATAAATCATTTGTTTTATTGAACTGTAGAACGTCAAAGGAGCGAATGCAGCAAATATGTGGAAATCAGCAATTTATGACAGTTGCCTATACAAATATGGCAAAGATCAAGATCTCTAATAGCTTGATCGAGATAATGCTCCAGCTTGTTGTCGGTGTTTTTTTTTTTTGGATCTACAAGCTTGTTTATTAATCAACACAAAAAAAGAAAAACACAATCCAAGGTTGCTTCCACAGGCTAGAAACTAAAATAATAGCATGGCAAATGTGGAGATATGGAACTTTAAACTTCATGGGCATGCTGGAGCTGGAAATGATCTCCAAAGGAACAAGTTTTAACAAGAATGAACTTTCTAAGGAAAAATCATTTACACATCTCAAAACTGAGGAAAGTTTTAGATAATCATGTCTTGAAGTCCCTTATGCCATGTTTGGATTGTGGACTTGCCAAGGGAAAGGGGCACCAACCATTGATCTTAAGAACAGAATTTTTGGAGTTTGTCAAGGCTCTGCAGTATGCATTTTGTTATATAGCGACATATAGATTTTGTAAGCTTACCTACTTGCGCAGACGGTTTGCAACCTTTGATGCCTCATCATACAATTGCTTATCAAAAAAGGAGTAGCATTTTAGGGTTATGAAGGTCGGATATAACCAATAGATTGTCCAAAGTGGTGGAGAGGAGAGGACTCTGGAGGAGAGGCAAAATGCGAGATAACTTTTTTTTATGCTGCAATTCAAATCCAAGAGGGAGGGAGAGAGAGAGAGAGAGAGGATTTTCGAACAAATCGCAGGAGAGAGAAAGGGGATCTGAGTTTGGGCCTTGGGGTTGGAATGCAGAGGAAGCTTCTCTCCACAACTTCTATCTATGATCAAGTCACCCAAAATAAAAGAGATCATGAAAAAAAAAACCACATGAACACCTTGATTTCTTGGAGATATTACGTTGGAGAGTTAAAACCAGGGATTATGGGAGTGTTCTTACCATTAGACTTGGCTGTTCTCGTTGCTGGGGTGAGCGCAATGTTCGATTCGTCCCTCAATCGAGAAAATTGGTGAGTCATATCAAGCGATGACGCAAAGAGAGACAAAGTAGAAATTTAGGGTTACGAAGGTCAAATATAACCAACGGATTGTCCAAAGCGGTGGAGAGGAGAGGCGAAATGCGAGATAACTTTTTTTGACGCTGCAATTCAAATCCAAGAGGGAGAGAGAGAGAGAGAGAGAGAGGAATGTTGAATAAATCGCAAGAGAGAGAAAGGGGATCTGAGTTTGGGCCTTGGGTTTGGGGTGCAGAGGAAGCTTCTCTCTTCAACTTCTATCTATGATCAAACGGTTGAAAATATAAGAGATCTAAGGGCTGAAAATATATGGCTGAAATGAATAAATGTACTGAAAGTAAACCTGATATGCATAACCTACCAATTTTTTGAAGAATAAACAACGGGTAACACAATGAAACTTACATCATCGTCGAAGAATTTGCATTTCTGGCAAAAGTACTTCCCCATGCAAACTATGTCCAGGATCTATGTCCAGTGTGTTCTGTTCATTAATAAGTAAATCAGAGAAGGGGGAATTAGCAGGTAAGAATTAAGGAACAAATCTTATGTCCTCAACAGGGAAAAGAAGAGCAAAAGGAGAAATAGCAAATAAAAGAATAAAGACCACACCTTTGCTTCATTATGGCAATGCCTACAATCAAAAATCTCATCACAATTGGGTGCCCTGATTTTGCATTTCCTCCGCTAATGAATGCACCTAAACATCCCAACCCATAACAAAATTAGCAAGGAAAATACAATAATCCGAATAAGATATCGAATTTGATGAGAACTACCCAAAATTTACAGATTCAAGCTCCATTGAAAACTCATTTTTGGTGAATATCTCTAACCCATGAGAGGATGATTGATGCTCAAATTCAGTCCCCATTCTCTAACCCATTTGAAGAAGTATCTGTACAGAGCAATTATCTAGCAAGTAAACCAAAAAAACACAAAGCTTATCTAAACCAAATATGCTTATTTCCGAAGGATTCTTTCAAAAAAAGAAAACATCAAACCACTGGTACAAATATATCTCCATTGCATAGATTAAATACTTTTTTTTGTCATTCGTGTTAAACCTAATCTAATCTATCCTAGTGGACTTGGGGAGGGGGAGGGGGATGGGTGCTTACGGAAAAAATATATCTCCATAGACTAAATACATTAATCCAACTTATTCTACAGGACCCAGAATCAAATTTGTTAACCAAATAGAATTCTAAACTATATATTCTTTGATAAAAAAAAAATTAAAATAAGTCCTTGTTTAGGGTTTAGGACCCAGAATCAAATTTGTTAACCAAATAGCAAAAAAAAAAACCTCCATCTTTAGAGTTCCATTACAGGCACAGGGAGCCTCCATCTCATGCTCTTCATCTTCTTCTGGACAAAAAGAATAACTAATTAAGTTCCAATATTGATACTTAGACTAAACGATACACAGAGATTAAAAAAAAAACCTAATAACCAAAACCCTAACCTTGTATGTAGAACCTTCAGTAGTACTCTCAATCCCAAACTCATCCAAATTAGTCTTCCCATCAATAATAGCCCCACTTTCCCTCAAATTCCTCACTGCAGTGGGGTCGAATGGCAACCGATACCCTTGCAGAACCCTAGACCCGGCCGTCGTCGGCAACCAGAACTCCAGCCAGAGGCCCCAATTCCTGTAGATCTCGTCGGCCTCCCTCAGCTTCGGTGCGGCGCAACCGCGTGGAGGAAGCTGTGTGTGTGGTTGGGGGTACGAAATCACAGTCCACCACGATGGAGGTCAAGCAATTTTACCCACACTCGCGACTATAGTTGGCTTGAGATTGCATCAGAGAGAGAGAGACTCGTTGAGAGAGATTCGAAGAATCTAGAATTCTTCTGCTACTTGCAAAATACTTAATCTAACTTCGTCATATAACCCTAGATTTATGATTCATGTTCTTAACATGCTCACTAAGCACAGTCTCAACACCGAATCAGAAGGCAAAATCTATTAAGCAACTGATTCCAAAACTCTCATATCAGTATAAAACCCTGTAGGCCGTAGTAATCAACTAATCATAAAGATGTATGGAAGCAAAAGGCACCTAGGGTTTTTATATTGGGGCTTCAAAGCTCGGCGGAGACGGAGGCTGAGGCCGCAGATTTCTTCGACGACATCGTCGGGATCTTGAACGCAATTTCTATGGCTAGCCATCCGAAGGCTAGGGCTCCGGCCACCACAGCTGTCGATTTCAGTGCGCTCCCCTTCGCTGATTGCGCCACAGATGATTGCTCTCTCTCTCTCTGTGGCTACCCTTCTCGGCTGCTGGACCCTGGTAGGCTGGTAGGGTTGATGTGGCTTGGGACCCATGGTAGGGTTGATGTGGCTACCCTTCTCGGCTACTGGACCCTGGTAGGCTGGTAGGGTTGATGTGGCTTGGGAAGAGAGAGAGAGAGGGAGAGGGAGGAGTTTGAAATTTGAATTCAGGAGTGAGATCTGGTTTGTTGAAATCAGACGTGAGAGAGGGGTAAAGAGCATTAGCCCTCATTCTACACTTCAACGGCATAATAAAAGAGTAAAAACCCAAAAAAATCTCCTGCATCAACCTCACTCTTGCGGCTCCGGCTGTGATGCTCCCAGGCAGTTTGGGAGCATCATACTCCCATTGTTTCTGAGCCATTGGATGCTAAGGATTTAATCTCAGTCATTGATAAAAAACTCTCCTTCTCTCTCATTTACCTCCTACTCCCGGTTACCTTTTCACTGGAAAATCATGTGAAACTTTGAGCCCTAATCTTTTGCCCCTCCTCCCTCCCTCCCGACTCTCTCTCTCTCTCTCTCTCAATTCAATGGCTTCTCCAACTCACCCCGTTGCTCTCTCTCTCTCTCCTCCCCCCTCGCTCCACACTCCCCAAACCCCACACTCACCACCTCTTCTCTCTCTCCTCACTCCTCGCCGCTGCTCCTCCGCCCTTTACCCGCTGTACAGACCCCCCCCCCCCCCCCCACCGATGATCCTCGCACTCGACATGTCTCGTATACATAACGGGCCCGCCGTCAGACCCTATCGTGGCCGATAACGGTCCGAACTCAATGTCTCGAGCTCCGACACCGAAAGCACACAATCGCCGCCGAGCGTCATAAGCTGGGGTCTGTTGTCGAGCCTTCTGCTTCAACATAAGTTGAGATTAGCGGTTTCGGTCGCCACTCTCGTTGGTTGCACAGCTTGCACTCTCTCAATGCCTTTGTATTCCGGTAAAGAAAGTTCCATTTTCTTTTTGGTGCTTTGTTCAAAATTTATTATTTGGAGTTAATTCGAGCAAATTTTGTTGTTTAGTAGTTTTATTCAGTCAAAAGGAAAAGGATAATATTTGTTTGCTTTCTTAATGTTGATTGTTCTTCCTTTGGGGAGATTCTGAAAACAAGAAAAAAAATTAAGGCTAATGGTGGTTTAGGGCTCAGGAAAGCTAGAAATTAAAATTTAGCCCTTCTTGCTAAATTAGGATGGAAACTCTCTAATAATGAGGATAATCTATGGATTAAACTTCTCAAGGATAAATATCTCCAAAAACATTCTCTGTTTGCCTGGCCTCGTAAAAAAAAATGCCTCCTACATTTGGAAAAGCATCACTAAAGCTATTCCCCTTCTGAAAAAAGGGATTAAATGGATTATTAGTAATGGTTCCCATGTTAATTTATGGCTTGACTGGTGGTATGGAAATGGTCATTTCATTGACAGTTTTCCTGGTCCTCATGGGTTTGTTAACACCAAAGTCAGTGACATTCTAGATAGTAATGGTGATTGGAATCTGGATTCTATTTCTAATATTGTTGATGGTCATGTTTTGAATGGTATTGCTAGTACTAGTGTGCCCCAGGTTCTCCAATATCCCAGATCATCCTTCTTGGGTAGGTTCTCCTAACGGTAATTTCTCTTCTATTTCTGCTTATAAAATCTTACATAATGATGATAGTGAGAACTCTGACTGGATGTGGATATGGAAGCTTAAAGTTCCTGCTAAACTTTATTTTTTTATTTGGCTTGTGCTTCATAGTTGTCTGCCTATCAACTCCCTGAGAGCTAGTAGGGGGATGATACCCATGAACTATTGTCCTCGTTGTGATGATACACCTGAGGACTTAAACCATCTCTTTCGTGGATGCCCAAAAGTGAAAGAGCTTTGGCATAGTATTTGTAACCCCCAGTGGTTGCAAGAGAACCTTAACATGCCTATTTTAGATTGGATTCGTACCAATCTAAAATCTAAATCTACTTATCATTTGGATATGAGTCAATCTTGGAGCTTACTATTTGTTTTTTCCCTCTGGCAAATTTAGAAGGCCCGTAATAGAAAAAGTTTTGATAATGTTGAGACAACAAACACCGAGTGTTTTAAGATTGCTCTAGCTTATGCTAAGGAGATTGGTGTGGCTTTTAAGGAACAACGTTCTTGCCACAGACTTATTAATTGGCTGTTTCCTCTTCCAGGTGAAATAAAGCTCAATATGGACGGATCCTTCTATGAGGTTAGCAAGATTGAGGTCTTAACAAGAGGAAGACCTGATTATTGCAACAAACGTTCCCCTAGCTGCTAAGGAGTTTGTTTTGGCTGACGCCTTGGGCGTAGGACACTTATGTGTTTAATTCATCGTCTTTTGGCATCTGTTTGCCTTGTTTCTTGTAATGGTATGTTGAAACTTTTTCTCGACTGTAGCTGCCTAGCTTAACCTATGAAATTTCCGATTGACCAAAAAAAAAGAGAGGGTAGGAACGACTTGCTCTTGGAATTGATCCTTTGTGGGGAGAATAACTACAGTAAATGGCTCATGTTAACTTGATATGGCTCATGTAAACACTAATTGGCATATGCTGCCTTTTTTGTATGGTTCATGGAGACAAACAATTATAGATGGCTCTTGTTTGATCAATCTCTTTGATATATGCTTTGTGCTGTTGTTGACGGTGTTGGGTATGTTTGATCAAAGCTTTGTGGCGTTGTTGGGTACGTGCCTTGGTAGCTCTTGTTGGGTATGTGTTTATCAATGCTTTATGGCGTTGTTGGGTATGTTGTGAATAGGTTGTACATACCATTTCAATTTCTGTTCTTACCATATAAACATGGTGTGCTAACTAAAATCTGGGCATACTTATCGCGAAAAATGGGTTCTCTTACTACAATCTAGATATGCTTAGTAGGTAAGGCATGAACTGAGAGTATCTACCATTTCCATAGTCATACTTACCACAAATACAGGGTTCAAAACATGGAAAGTTTCATTAGATTATTGTGAAACACTTATTCGAGATTCTTCAATTTATGGAAGAGAGACCCAAATGCATTATGGTCATCATTATGGTGGATATAGTCGATACACTCATTGGTTTATGTATGTGGTACACTTCAAACATGCATGTGTATACGTACTTGATTCATTACCTTCTCTGAGCAAAAAGAAAGAACAAAACGAGAAGGTCATGCGTGTGCTTACTAAAATCTGGACATACTTTCCATTTCCATAGCAATACTTACCATATAAACAGGGTGTGCTTACTAAAATCTAGGCATACTTACCATTTCAATAACCATACTTACAGAAATCTGGGCATACTTACCATTTCCATAGCAATACTTACCATATAAATATAGTAGGAC
This sequence comes from Rhododendron griersonianum, assembly GCA_018127125.1. Lineage (NCBI taxonomy): Eukaryota > Viridiplantae > Streptophyta > Magnoliopsida > Ericales > Ericaceae > Rhododendron > Rhododendron griersonianum. The sequence goes on along the minus strand of CM030799.1, from coordinate 15,716,938 downwards.
ATCCAAATCTAATAAGTGTCTGCGGCCCTCTTATTCGATCTTCTCTCTCCAAGTGTTTAGCTTCTATGTATCCTTCTTTTGAGCATACCCACTTCCTCGACTTCACAATACCAGCATTGTCCTTGTGCATATTATAGTTTCGAATACTAATCTATATTACATACTGTAGTGGGCTAAAATAATCATGGTTCGGAAGATTCAAAGGGGTCACTGAGTAATCTTCCTATTCAGTTGTCTCAGTTCGTCTGTAACGTCATTACGAGTCATGGGAAGGTATCACACTGTTTTGCAGAACATTAGCATACTCCTAACGTCGTCGCCGAACGTTAGCATACTTCTATTCAGTTGTCTCAGTCCCTCTCCAGGTTTGAGGACTTTTTTTCCACATAACTTCTTCCCTAAGTAATTACTTCTTTGCTTCTTCAGCCTTCTGACTTGCTCGTCAGAGCTTCTTCCTGGAGGTACACCCTCCTTCGATTTTCAGGTATCCAGTACATCACCGTTCAAATCAAAGGAGGGAAAGGGTCAAGTGGAATTCACCCCCCCACACATACGGTATGACAAGCAAAACTATATTACCTACGGAGAGTACCTACCACAAATACAGGGTTTTCTTACTAAATTCTGGATATGCTTACCACAAATATAGAGAATTTATTCTCCAGATACTTCCTAAATACAGTTTCATCCGTAATAAAAATACTGTAAAAAGTGGTATGTATAGCCATAAGTAATGGTAAGTATAACCATAAAAAACGTAAAAATCTAGGAAGCTTCATTAGATTATTGTGAAACACTTATTTGAGATTCTTCAACTTATGATCTTTCGGTAAGTTGGTATGAGGTAATCATCACAACTAAATTCAGTTTGTTCTTCAAAAAAACTTACTTGGTGAGCTTCTTCAACTTGTTATGGAGTTTCTTCTTAAATTTTCATTTTTTTTGAACAATAGGAGAGATGAATGGGAGCTAGAGGAGTAAGAGTGGATAAGTTTGCAGGGTTTAAGGTAGGTATGGAGAAACCTAGTACCATTAATGTCATAATTGGTGGTAGGTAAACAAGACAATTGACAAAACGTGAATCAGTTTGTGTGGTAAGATTGGTTTAAGCACATAGTCGTTTACCTTTATTTCATGGTAAGTATTGTCAATCACGTGGTAAGTTTTTATCGACGAATATTAGTCCATCGTAAGAATTCAGTTTTTTGTGGTATTTCTAACCTTATGCTTTGGTAAGTAAGTTTTATTCTATAGTAAGTATGATATTAATGACGGGTAGGTATACATTTATGTATATCATCATTAATGTCATATTACCTACTACATTAAATTTTATTTGGATCTATTGTATTACTTTTATGATAAATTAAATAAAGCATTTATATTAATAAAAAAACTTTTAAAAAAGGATCAAATAAATGAGATATTTCAATTTACTGGTTCATTAGTAGTTATTCCTACATTAGCCAAGTGATCAATGTTAAACTCAAAGACTGTTACTCATTCATTTGCTAAGTGATCAATATTAACCATCAAATAACCATTTTTGAAATTTGCTAATTGTGTAAGTTGAAGGATTGAAATAGATAAGTCTGTGGTTAAGCAATTAAACAAATTAGTCAGCCTACCTTAGCCAATTATATTAATTTTTACTAATCACTATCAATCAACATCATTGTTAACTACCACATTTGCCAAATATGATCTTAATCGATTCAAATCATTTGATCAATTGACTGAACATATAACCAGATCAATCAATTACAAATGAATCAATTCTCGTTGATTGATCATTGATCGATGCCAAGTATATTAGTATCAATACTATTAATTGTTAGATTTGCAAAATATATCATATTGATCACTATAAACTATATTAATGAAATTGAATAGCCTAATTTCTATTCAATTTCATTAAATATACTATCACAAATTCAATTGAGAATCCTACAAAATTATTCAATAGCTATTAAACAAAAATACATTTATCGTTCAATTTTGTTGTAACAATCAACTTGTAGCATTATTTTATAATATATATTAACTAAATTTGTAAGCTATAAACATATTAATAAATATCTTGTTTTTCCGTAATATTTAAAACTAAGTTACTTAAATATATCTATAATAAATGATTATTTGAATACTTAAATATATCTGTAATAAATGATTATTTGGAAATTAATTAATTAAATACATTTATAATGTCATTTGGAAATTATGGAAAATATTTTTCAAATTTTCATAACAAATTAAAATTTTAAACTAGATTTATAAATGAACACCATTTTTCAGATAATTATTTTAATATATAAATCCCTAAAATCTGCAAATTTTCCCGCCAAAAAAGCAGGTACTTTCTTCTTTTTTTTTACTTAATGGTAACTTGTTACCTAACCAATCGGTTGTAGTAAGTGTTGTCTGTTTGTGTGGTAAGTGTTACCTTATACAATGGTAAGTGTTGCCTTAGTCAATGGTAAGTGTTTCCTGTTTTGTGGTAAGTAATCCCCGAAGTGGCAACGTCCCCTCAACGGTAACTGGAAATTTAACTGTGACGGGGCCTTCAACCCGTCGGACAAGTCAGCTGCCTTTGCTGTCTTGGTTAGAGATGAAAATGGATCAGTGGTAGATATCAACCACGGGAGAATCAGGGTCTCTTCGGCGCTGGCTGCGGAAGCTTGGGCTATTAGAATTGCTGTGTCTATGGCCTTGGCTTGGGGGAAGAAGGATGCTGTGATTGAATCAGATTGTCAACCCTTGGTCAATATGCTCCAACCAAAGTCTGGCTTAAAGAATTGGACCATCCAAGCTTTCCTGGATGATATTATTTCCTTTTCTGCTAATTCAAACTTTGTATTTAGTTGGTGTAATCGTCAGGTCAATAGGTGTGCTAACTGGATTGCTTGTAACAGTAGACTAGGTGTTGGTCTTCCCCTTGCCCCTTGTAATCTCCCTGTAGAGCTCTGCTCCTTGATTCGTTTGGATCTTTAATCAAAAAAAAAATCTTTCATTTTTTTTGTCAAAGTTTACAAAACCATCTCGGTTTTAACAAAACCACTCAACTTTTGATTTTTGGTTTTGATCCAAGGACTGTGATTTGGCTATTTTCAATCCAATGGTCCATATTCATTGGGAGTATGATGCTCCCATACCACTTGGGAGCATCACAGAAGTTTTGCACTCGTGCCCTCACCTCACTCTAGCGGGAAAGGCTGTGATGCTCCCAGCGGTTTTGGGAGCATCATACTCCCAATTAATTACAGCCCTTGGATTGAAAATAAATAAATCACAGCCTTTGGATCAAAACCAAAAACTAAAAGTAGAGTAGTTTTGTAAAAAAACGAGGTGGTTTTGACCAAAAAAATGAAAGATTACTTACTACAGAAACAGGCAACACTTACCATTGATTAAGGCAACACTTACCACAAAAACAGGCAACACTTACCACATTTGAAATGGTAAGTGTTACCTTATACAATGGTAAGTGTTGTCTTAATGAATGGTATAAGTTACCTGTTCTGTGGTAAGTAATCTTGGGAGTATGATACTCTCATACCACTTGGGAGCATCACAAAAGTTTTCCACTCTAGCCCTCGCCACTTTGCAATTGGTTAACATTGCTACAGTGGCTCGTTTGTTCCCACTAGCCACTATTCATCACATCACTACTATTTATTATGTACCCCACTCATGAGTTTTTGCAATTCTATTACTAGTATTCTTTTTGATAAACGGATGTTTAATAATTAAATATTATATGTTTTCCATTTGGTTTTATGACTTTCTTAGAGCTCTTATTGAAAGTCCTAGAGCCAAAAATTAATTATGAATCTTTTTTTTTTGGTAAATTAGCTTGAAATTAAAAGAGGTCAAGCGAATGTATAGCCTACAAGGGGCATACCCCAGGAGGAAAATAAAAAGAAAAAACAAGAAAAGTGAAAAAAGTGAGATAGACCATGCACAACCCGCATGAAGAGTAAGGTAGATTAAAGTAAATAACAAAGTGCAATGTGATTTGTTATCATACTCCATTGTACTATCATCAGGAAGAAATCACAACGGGGTATGATACAAAAGTGATACATGAAGTAATGAAGACATGAAAGCTAACTACTGCCTCGCACAGCCTGCCAGGCTAGGCTATAAGATAAAGTAGTCGCGGTCGAATAATGACCAACTGATGAACCATCACTGAGGAATTGCAGCAACATAGCAACTCGACATAGAGGGGAGACTGAACAGCTACTACAGAGAAACTAGGTACAGATAAGAGGCTTGATCCGAGGATGACTGCATCTGACAGGGGGCCCAACTCTGCACACCACACCCAATCCAACCAATCTACTACTCCATCGACCCAATTCCAAAGCTCGCCAGAAAATAACCCGCCCTCAGCCAAATACCAATCACCACTGTCGCCATAGATGAGATATGAAGACCAAGATTCTCAAACTCCAATCTAACCTAATGAGTCAAACGCAATACCCACCTCTAAGGGAACAGCTACTACAGAGGAACTAGGCTCCGAGAAGAGGCTCGAACTGGAGATGTCTGCATCCAACAAGGCTATCCCCATAAGTACCCTGCACACCACGCCCAATCCATCCAGACTACTACTCCCTCAACCTAATCCCCTAGGCTCGCTATAACCTAAAGGTGAGACAGAAAAGGAGCCTCTAATCAAACACCAGCAACAGTGAATTACCACCGAATCAACTAGCACATTTACTGGAGATGTCTGCATCCGACAAGGCTACCCCCATAAGTACCCTGCACACCATACCCAATCCATCCAGACTACTACTCCCTCAACCTAATCCCCTAGGCTCGCTATAACCTAAAGGTGAGAGTGAGACAGAAAAGGAGCCTCTAGTCAGACACCAGCAACAGTGAATTACCACCGAATCAACTAGCTCATTTCGAGACCACACAAAACTGCAGAAGACTATATACTGCTTCGCTCAATCAGTGAAATTGCAGTGCAACAAATTGCCCAGCAGAGAGCCCTCAAGGCTTGAATGGCTAGAAACTAAACTAGGCCAAAATAGGGCGCAAGCCCATCGTAGAAACTGGCAGAAACTAAACTGCCCAGAGGATACACAATGTCCCATGGCCTACAGCAGCCATGTATGTACGAAAATGCATTCCCACAATAGAAGCCCACTGTGAGCTTGCCCGAGTCTAGGATTAATGAAATAGATCCAAAATAGATTAACCCGATCTTAGTCCAAACAGATGACAACCCATCGAGTTTCTCAATACGAATCTACAAATTGTAATAAATTACTGCCAATTTAGACTGCCCATAACACAAATTTGTTCCAATTGATTATACCTCCAATTGACCATGTGAAGCTCCAACCTCTACGCACCCCACCATGAGGATCTGGAAATTCCAGCGGGCTGGATTCCACAGATGTAATTCAGGCCGGCCCGGTTAGAAGGGACACCACCTTAGCCGTGGCCGGCTGTTGATGATGCCCGACTCTTTCTGGACCGAGGTATTAACGCCGTTTGGTTTGAGAATGGAGAGAACTGTTGGTGAAGAGCTTCTCAGCCCTGAACTTTTGCACGATCTGAGACGAACTCAGACCGTCCGGCGACCAATAGATCTGGATAAACTCCCCGAGGGAAGTCCGCTGGTCGCCGTACCTTCGATTGCCTTTAATCTAACAGAGCTTCAATTGCCTCTGATCATCGGCCTTTGATTACAAAACCGAAGTTGAAATCCGACTTGGGAATGATGAGAGCCCTTCCGATTGGCCAAAGCTAAGTCCGGCGAGCCACCGCCTTCCGCCATGTCCAGAACCGAGCAGCTCTGGCTCAGCTCCGGTGCTGGTCCAGTGACCACCCAATCGGGATGCCTGTGTGTATAGAACTTCCAAGAATAAATTATAGAGTTTGAGAACCAACCTTGTTGTTGTTAGCTTATTTGAACCAGATTTGTGATGTGAATGGATCTGCGAGTGCCGAATCTTGAGATGATTATGGAGAACCCATATGCTCAGTGAACGAGCAAAGCCCAAATGTCGAAGTTAGGAAGACCCACTTCTCGATTACGGCAGGTGGAGAATGGAGTAAGAAATCTGTTCGGAGGTGAACAGATGAACTGAAGGAGATGAACCGAAGAGAGGTCTTTGGCTTATTTTTGGTCATTTTCGTCTTTATTTTAAAAAAATTGGATTTCGATAAAAAAAAAATTCTTTTTAGATTCCTCTTGTCACGAGTATGCAATAATTCCAAAAAAAATTGATGATAATCCAAGTGATACGAAAAAAAATTAAATAAGGACAAAAAATAAGCCAAAATAGCTTATTTAGAAGAACAACCTCTTAATTACCTCAAATTCGGTGGATTATGGGATAGATATGAAGGAGAGTGCATTCTCTCCCTGGGGTTTAGAGAGAGAAGCTCTCAACCCTCTCTCTCTACATGTCGTGGACGCAGTTTAATTATGAATCTTTAAAATAAAAAAATGATAAGAAAAATAAAATTTTCACACTTGTTCAAACGGATTAAAAATTGGAGTACTTAATTTTTTAAATATTTTCTAAAATAAATAATTAGTCTAAAAAATTAAATTGCTCCAATTTTCAATCTGTTTGAACATGTGTGAATATCTTATTTTTCTGAGTATTTTATCCTAAAGTTTCATGATTTATATTTGTCTTCATGCTCTCTTAATTAAATATATGCTCTTCATTTGATTATATGACTCTCTTAGGGCACTCATTGAAAACCCTAGAACTAATACTCCCTCCGTTCCATATTGAGAGTCCACCATAAAAAGTCGTGCCATTTTTCAAATCAAAAAATCAACTATTTCCGTGTATAATTTTTTGAATATTTTTGCACCAAATTAAAGTACTAATCGAGATCTTTAATACGGTGCAAAAAAATTTGAAAATTTATGCACAGAAGTAGTTGATTTTTTTATTTGAAAAATGGTAAGAGAGAGAAAGTGGGACTCTCATTATGGAACGGAGGGAGTATTAATTATGACTCTTTAGGATAAAATAATCAAAAAAATAAAATCTTCGCACCGTTTGAAACGAATTGAAAATTGGAGCACTTTTTTTTTAACATTGCTTGTGAACAGTTGTTTGTCATTAAATAACGATTAAAAAATAAAAAATAACATTTAAATTGAAAAGTATAAGTATAAAAGAAAGAGTAGTTTAATAAAGTAAAGTTAGAATAGAGAGTCTGATGATGCAGTGTACTCTTATAAAGTGAGTAGTTAAAATAGAAAAGTGACTATATGTAATTTGGTCCAAAATTTGGTGAGTCTGATGCGGATGCTCTAAGTTCTCTATTTTTTTTTTCAAAAAAAGTGAAGTATTTATGAAAATGTCATTTTGTAGAATAGAGAGTGAAGATCTATGCAAAAAAAATGAGATAAATCTGAAATGTTGGTTATGTATGGATTTGAAAATTGTCGCTCCTTATTATATCACTAATCCTACAACAACCAACCATGGCCATCGAAGGCCACGTGGGGCCCACTCCGGGCCCGCACTGATGATCCGAGCCGTTCAATCATTTTAAATTAAAAAAGTAAAAAACCAAGTGTGAATTGTGGAAAATCAATTCCACAATATGTGTAGGTGCTCAATCGAATCGATAATTTTTGAAAATTTGGAAAAAATGGATAGATTGGATGAAAAATGAAAAGATTGGATGGAGCACGTAAACTTATCGGATGGAGCTGATTTTTCACGGGTCCTCTTAGCTTTTTATTTTAAAATCATTGAATGCCTCGAATCATTCGTGAGAGGCCTGGAGTGGATCCCAAATGTGGTCGGTACGCACGGTCTGTGTGTGTGGTTGGTTTCTGCAGCAGCTTCCTTATTATATAGATACGATAAATTACAATAGTCGTCCCATTAGTTTCATCAAACTCCCAACTCTACCCATCTAGTATCAAGTGTGTCGATTTTTTGTTTTGATCGACAAAAGCAAATTTTATAAGAAAGCCTTGATAAGTGTACGTACATTGAGAGGGAGAAATCCAACCAAATGTTTAACTTGGAAAGAAAAATAAAAACAAGAAAAAGAGAGATTACATGATACAAACATGCTAAGAAGTGAAACAGAAATTCTAGTTATACCATCTAAGCATCTCTTAAAGTCCTCAACCGAGTATGCATCAAGATTGTGAACTTTTGTTTAAAATCAAGTAGGGATGACAATCACGCCGTAACCGCTAGTTACCCACACTGTACCAAACCGATTGGTGTGATTTTTGACCAAAATTTTAACCAAAATTTTGGTTTTTGATTTCGAAAAACTGGACGATTCAATTTCGGTTTTGGTTTTCATGTGATAACCGCACAGAAAACCAAATTAGATCATAACCACAACTGAACCGCATCATAATTACGCAAATACGCTTACATGTATACATATATGTATATACAAAAAAATCAATAGTGTTATTTGTGAAAACTAAATCAGATCATATCCGATCCTCTGTTATGTTATTTGTTGTTGGATAATGGATCAGTAGTGTCTTTGAACCTATGGTGTATTAGTTTTTTTTTTTATACGGAGTAACATTTTGCTGTTTGATATTTAGTGTGTTCAACTTTTTTAAAAAATGTTGACCACCAATTTGGGTGAAAAACTGAACCGGTATCCGTGGATTTGTTTATGGGGCAGCAATAGGGGTCAACACCAAATCCCAAACACGCCAAACACACGGTGCCAACACCAAATCCCACTCCCATTGGTTGCCTTCAATATCCACGTCTCCCTCATATAAAGAGGGCCCATATTCATGCACCGCCATTGACATCTTCAGTGGTCAGCGTTGAATAGGTGGTTAGAGTAGGCAGTGACTATTACTTCTGTTTCATTTGAAAGATTGCAAATAGAGCACTAAAACTGAAAACAAAAATTGCACATCTACGCTTAAACAAATTAACTATTCACAAAAGAGAAAACAAAAAAGCAAAAAAGGATGAAATCAAATTGGTACACTTCTCTCTTTTGTTCCTTCATTGCTTCTTTCTTCCTTTTTGACCATGGTTCGATCACTTTTACGGGGGGGGGGGGGGGGTCATACATTTGCAAAGGATATGAGGAAGCACAAATATGGAATGGCAGGTTTCTTATGTTCAGGGGAAACGTGGGTAGTTGTGGGAAGGTAATTTTACAGTCTAGCTCCAGCGGTTATTTCTCCACAGTTTTTTTTTTGGGTAAATCAGCTTGAAATTGGAAAAGAGGCTAACCGAATATACAGCCTACAAGAGGCATACCCTAGGAGGAAAATAAAAACAAAACAAAACAAGAGTAAAGAAAATTGCTAATGCCAAATGGCTACATAGGCTAAACGATATGTGTTGTTTCCAATCCATCTAGTAAGAGGGAAGAAAAACAACACGATAATGACACAACAAAAGGGATGGAGTGATCTTAGGAATACATCCCGCCTTAACAGCAATGGACCATCCTTCATTAGCTCATAACAGTAGTAGACGTAGCAGTAGTCAAACTAGCATTAATACACTTCAATGGCAGCAAAACACCTCAATTGCTCGCATAACAGTAGCAGCATATTGCTAACTGGGTCGCAACAACAAAACAGCAGCAAAACATTTCAAATGTTGATTTGCTCGTAACAGAACAGTAGAACAGCAGTACCAGCAAACAGCCATCCAAATCCACAATGTTGGTCTGCCCGTCCAAATCCAAATCAATGATGGTCCGTTCGTTCAAATCCACAACGATGGTCCACTCATCCAAATCAATGATGGTCTGCCCGTCCAAATCCACAATGATGGTCTACCTATCCAAATCAACGATGGTCCGCTCATCCAAACACCTCAATTGCTCGCATAACAGTATAACCAGCATAACAGTAGCAGCATATTGCTAACTGGGCCGCAGCAACAAAACAACAGCAAAACATTTCAAATGTTGATTTGCTCGTAACAGAACAGCAGTACCAGCAGACAGCCATCCAAATCCACAATGATGGTCTGCCCGTCCAAATCCAAATCAATGATGGCCCGTTCGTTCAAATCCACAACGATGGTCTGCTCGTCCAAATCAATGATGGTCCACCCGTCCAAATCCACAATGATGGTCTACCTGTCCAAATCAACGATGGTCCGTTCATCCAAACCTAAATCAATGATGGTCCGCCCATCCAAATCTACAATGGTCCGCCCGTCCAAATCAACGACATTCCGCCCATCCCGATCTATTCAATCCATAACGACGGCATGCCCGTCCCGATCTATTCAATCTCCAACGACAGTTCGCCTGTCTCAATATATTCAATCAACAACGACGGTCCGCCTGTCCCAATCTATTCAATCTCCAACGACGACCCGCTCATCTTAGTCATTCAATCCACAACGATGGTCCACCCATTTCAGTCTATTCAATTCACAGCGACGGTCCGTCCGTCCTCGTCGATTCATCGCACGGTATTTTACTTTACATGTCTACTTTAGAACTCTGGATGGCCTTGTGGGGGTGTCTAGAATTTGACATTACTCATACCAAGTCAATGGTGCTTCAAGTTCCATCAAAGAGGGGCTACTGTAGACACCCCAATCTGGACCTCCAGATTACTTCTCCTTTCTTTTGGTTTTTGATTTCCCCAATGATAAAACGGATCAGGAATACCCCGAGAATGTCGAGTGGTTGACACCTTTTTAACCCTAACCAAACCCCTACTGTCGTCGTTGGTTCAAACCCAGTGCGCACGAGTCAAATTGCCACCTGTTGGTCAACGGTCAGCTTGGACCATTGATCGGGGCAGGTGCAGGAAGACTTGCGCGCGCTGGTCAAGCCTTGTCCCATCACCTTTTCACAGCCTGCATTTGCCATGCTCATAGGACTTTTGGGGCACTTTAGAACCTCCTATTCGCCTGTGCAATAGGGTTCGGGCAAGGGGATGTTGCACACCCCTCCCATCACCTTTTCCCCTCTCATAAATGAGAGAGAGACTTTGGTGGCAAGCAAGCAAGCCATACATGGCTGGTGTAGCTCCCTCTCTCTCACTCCTTTTGCCCTACATATACCTCCCATACACCACATGCAAAAAAGGTTACAACTTTTGGTTCACTAAGTTACAAACTTTGTTGATCACTTTGTTACCAAAAGAGCAAGAACACCATCAACTCCAACAACCCACTCACAAGCACTCAAACACCCATCAAGCACCTCCATTCAATCCTCATACCTCAAGTTCAACCACTTTTCAAACCTAAAACAAAGGTATAAACACCTGCATCTATTCTGTTCTGATCCCTGAGGGGGGCTGGCAGGGCCAAGACTGGTAATCAATAACAATTCTGGCCCTAAAGCTGGCAAGGTTTCAAAAATCGTGGTTACAAGGACCTAAGCCCGCTGGTCCATAGCTCTCGAGCGCCACTTCGTGTCTGTGCGCGAAGATCTTGCATGGGGACAGGGCCTTGTTATTTTGTGCTATTGTTTGCATATGCACCATGGTGAGCATGTTAAAAACCAGTTTACTGCTTTTATTATGCGAAGACTGCTAGTTGTCTTTCAATACTCATTTCTGTTTCAATGGAATACCCCTGGGATCTTTCTGGATATGTCCCAAAGCCTAGGACATGCAAAACCAATCACTTGAAGGATGGCTCAAACTGGTGCGCGCCAATGGCTAACACGCACGTGCTGGTTCATCTTTAACCAGTGAGTGGCCTTTGCATGGGTAACTTGACCTTAAGCCTTTGTTTTATCTCCACACTGTTTACGAGGTTGTGTTTATTATTTTTATTTGCTGTCTAGCCTGTTTATTTGTATATGTGTAATTAACTGCCTTTTAACTGCATGGTTTGTCCTGGGTTTGCACTGGTCCTTCCAAAGCCCAGAGGGATAAAAAGCAGGATCTGTGGGTTATGGCTGATTTGCGCGCACGAGTTTGGTATTGACGAGCGCTGGACTGAACTGCATGTAGTGACCTCGTCAGTGCATGCTGGGTTCTCCTTGTGCACGTCACTTCCAAATGGTGTCTTTGAATCTGTTTTATCCAAGAGAGCTGGCTTTTTATTCTATTTCTAACTGTTTCAATCAGCATGCCATCGATCACATCCTGCAAACGTGTTATGATTTTAATCTCCTTTAAACTGTTTCCCCGCCCTAAATGGTCAAAAATTGATTAATGAAATGGAATCGCAAATGTTTTACAAATGCTTGAGTAGAGACTGATCTTTGGATTGGGCAAGAGGGGTGCCTTAAAAACTTTCCCCTCTCGTAACCTGGCTTCCGAACCTAAGATATTCTGGTGACGATGTACCCAAAAACAAGTCTTTTTCAAATCAAATACAGAGTTACGTTTCAAATTCAGTTCCTTGGGTGGCGGACCTTCAAACCCAAGTGGTGACTTTGAATTGAGTGTTTCGCTCACTAAAAGGGGTGCACCCATTTATTGATACAATTTTTGGGGCGTGTGCCCACATCTATTAAATTTCGGACATAAACATCCTAGCAAATTAACCTCCCAGAGGTTTAATACCATTCGGGTTTTCGAGTTCTTGTATTCAAAATGTTATACTATTTTTGGATATATGTGTATGAACTCATGGGCTCCTGCCCCAATTGTAACGCCTCAAGCAGACCACTGGCCTAGTACCTTGATTTTGATCCACCAGCCACACCACATGGCCCAAAAGCTTAAGCCCAAGGTACTAGTAGTAGCCCACAAGATTTGTTATATGGCCAAGATCATCCATGTAGACTTTCGATGTGGGACGGGGTGTTACAATCTCCCCAACTTTATAGCCTCGCACCCTCATGAGGGGTTAAGCACTATAATCACCAATACAAATCAAACCAAACTCCAAGGCCCACATGGTCGTGTACATGGATAGCTTTGATACCACCTGTAACGCCCCAAGCAGACCACTGCCTTAGTACCTTGATTTTGATCCTCTAGCCACACCACATGTCCCAAAAGCTTAAGCCCAAGGTACTAGTAGTAGTCCACAAGGTTTGTTATATGCCCAAGATCATCTATATAGACTTTCAATGTGGGATGGGGTGTTACACCATCTAATTGATAGCAATCAAAAATTTTACCTCAATTGGATTCAAAGATTTAACATAACTATAAAATTTCAGATTCTAGAGTTTGAAATATTTAACACATCTACTTATGAGGAAATTCCAGGGGAATCCATCTACTTGGGAGGTAGTTGTTCATAAAATTTGTTCAATGGTGAGAGCAAGGATTCTATCCTTACCCAATCTTCGTCAAATTCAAGCAGATCAAGTTGTTAATGAGTGGCAATATGCTAGAAGTTAACTGTTCATTTTGTTACATCTTTTATCTCATGCTTTATTTGTATTCTTGCTTGTTTTGCATTTGGTAGCAGTAAATATCAGCATTGCTAACTACTAGATATGAAGTGTTACTTTTGTCAGGTTTCTAGTACTCTTTTTACAAGGAGCATTGCTCAAGTGGTTAAATCACAAGAGATTGTTCAGTTTGCTAGATCTGCTATTACTTCTATCCTAGCAGGTATATACTTTAATCTTTGGTGACTGACATCTGAGTTACAAGTTTGAAGTGTGTATCTACTATATTGTGTGTTATCCTAGTGAGTTGTGTGCTTGTGCCTCATCCTTCTCGTTGAGAGTGGAGGTAATAAATAGTGGGAATCATGTGAGAACTAGCGGAGGGTGTTGGTGGAGCCCTTTATTCCCTATGCTTGTGAGAAAGAAGATGAGTGGGAGGTCAGTTTTCAAAGGTGATATAAGTTAGTAAGACCACATATTGAGCTTGGGAAACCCTATTTTGTTGCTATAGTTTGTTCACCTTTTGCTGCACTTACATTGCTGCAATTGTTCAGTCATTTGACTGCTTCTGTTATGTGTTGTCTGATATGGCTTTTAAGTCATGATGATGTGTATGATGAATCCTTGGAACAGTTGTGGCTCCAACTGTGATCTCTCAATTATGTAACTGCTATTGACCAATGATGAATCCTTTTGCTGCTACTACTGCTTCATGTTACTGCTATTTGCTGTTTGCTGCTACTGACTGCTGTTATAGTGGTAGCAGCTAGCTGCTGTTGGTGTTTTTTGGCTACTCATGCTATTATATTGCTGTGTCAGTTCGATTCTGGCCTGTCGATGCAGTTTTTTGCTGCTGACTGCTTGTACTGTTGCTGTTGACTGTTATAGTAGCTTATTCATTTTTGTTAACTGTTATAGTAGCTTTTAATTTTTATAGACCTATCCTAGGGGGGTTGTCCCTTGGAGTGTTCATGCTTTTCTAGGGGGCTGTCCCTAGCTTTCATATGCTTCATTTTCTACTGCTGCTGTCTAGTTTTTTGGGGGACTGTCATGGATGTTGCTGCTACTGTCTGAATGTGCAGTTGTTTGCTTTGGCCGTCTGCTTCTGTTAGGACTGTAGTCCAGCAGTTCTGCTGCTAGCTAAAGCTGTTTTGACTGTTGTGTTGCTGTTGTTTGTTTGATGCTATTGACTGTCATGTAAGGGGAGCTGTACCCCAAGTTTTGGTGGACTGTTCTAGTAATCTGCTTGTCACAATCTGCTTTTTTGATGCTGCATATTGAAACCAGTGAGCTGGGATACAATTTGTAGGTTGGTTTCGACCAGTGAGCTAGGATTCAATTTGTTACTTACGGGTATGGCCTGGTATACTTGCTGGATCGTGTCTGCTTGTTTTCGTTATGCTGGTGCATGGGCTACAGTGACTGCAAGTTGGCTCTCAATTAGTGTGGACTATTAGTTGTTAATGCTGGTTGCAATTATCCCTGTTGTCGTGTGTTTCCTTTCCCTCTATCTAGCGCTTTGTAGCCATTTGGCCTTGGCATAGTCAATTTTATTTTACCACTTTTATTTTGTTTTGTTTCCCTCCTGCTCCTGGGGTATGCCCCTTGTAGGCTATATATTCGGTTAGCCTTTTATCTATTTCAAGCTAATTTACCCACACAAAAAAAACACATGTCGAGTTCAAAGATCTGAAACCAGTAAACAAATTCGACTTCTTCCATCGCCATCAACAAGAGCAAAATGCGTACCTATTTGATTGTAGAATATTGTTGTTATTCGAAAAATTTCAGATATTAATTTCCGAAAACCACCCACTAATTCAGCCATTAACTACCAAAATTATTCAAAGAATTCAGAAGTTAGAGTTCATCGCACATTATGGTAATGTGTGATGTCAATCGCGCATGCTCGAAATGCATTTACGGATATCGGATTGTGCTAAAACGCATTTCGTGAATTCGCGATTGACATCGCGCATTACCATAATGCATGATGAACTCAAACTTCCAAATTCTTTGAATAATTTTGGAAGTTAACTTTCGATTTTGGTAGATATTTTCGGGACTGGATATCTGATTGGAGATTCCAAAGAAAAAATCATCGACCTCGTCGAACTCTATTTGCCACGGCTGGAGTTTTCGTCGACCATGTAATTTCCTCTTTCAACGGAGAGTATAAATTATTAAAAATGAGAATTTAGAAGTTGAACCTCATTGATCAGTTTTTTGTTGATCATGTAAGAAGCCATCCCTCGTCAATCTCTGTAATTTCGTTGATCTCTCTTTGCATTTTTTGGGGTGTTGTGATGCTGGTTGTGGTGTGCTGTGGTGGTGGGTGTTGAACGGAGAGAGAGGAGAGAAAACTGAAAAGAGAAGGGAGAAGAAACCAGAGAGAGAATGAGAGGGCAAAATGGGAAATTTAGGGATATTTTTTTATACGAATTTATAAAAGTTGTGATTTTATTTAGCAAAGGTTATATACAGGCGAGGCATTTCGGCCCGGACACCATGATGCGACAGCGTTTCGGCCCGTAATTCATCCGGCGATTTAATTGGGGTTTGACTATTTGCAACTGCGAATTTACTTTATGTAACCTGTGCTAAACCAAACCCATAAAATCTTATAACAATTTACTATATACAACCTAACAAATATCCATGAACTCTCCAAATTACCCTTCCCTATACCTACTCTTCTCTTCTCCCCTTCTTCACAACAGCAGCCCAACACCACCGTCGCCACCTCCATAACCACCGCACCACCACCACCACTAGCATCGTTTCACTGGGGAAAAAAAAAACACTTGATTTTCGATTACTATTACTGTTTCAACTTTCAAGTTTTCCCCAACGCCGCCAATTGCATCAACCATCAAATGGCGATTACTATTACTATTCTAAAAATGGTCATAATTAATTTTTAACTCTAGAACTTTCATATGAGAGCCTTAAAAGAATCGTAAGACTAAATGAGGACAACTTTGTCTTTTTGAATCAACCCACTTGGGATAGAATTATGAATACCAAGTCCCGGGGGGGATTCGTAATACCCCCTATGGAGCTCACTGCTCATCCCAACGGAGTAATAATCTGATTATCAAACAGGGGTTTTGGAAGCCCTTAGGATTGATAGTCCAATCCTAAGGTATAGTCAAGTTATCAAACGGGGCCTTAAACCCCCCAGGGTTTCTCTTTACAACACTAACCTCTCCTTCATGCCTTTCTCGCTCAAGAATCCCATGATTGGATTTAACTATTCGGATCCCTTCAGATTTTTGAATCTAATTCAGGTTATAATTTTCGGATATATGAATTCGATTGGTCATAACATTTTCGAACTTTTGAACCTGAAAGTATTGAACATTTTAAAGAGCTTTTGTTGACTTGTCCACCTTTTGTAACATTTTGTAAAAATAGTTCTTCGCGCATTAACCGAATGCATGATGTTAATCGCGCACTCACGAAATGCGTTTTACGTAGCTTGTGTGGCAACAAAATCCACGCAAGCAAGTAACGCATTCTAAAAAATGTGTTTTTATATATATAGATTTTTTAAAAACACGTATCTTCAAAATGTGCTATAAAGTTAGGAAAATTTTTTAACCTCTGTGTTGCCCCTATTTGGAACCGAATAAATTGAAATGATTTTGTAGGGTCTATTTCGAGTCCTACAGAAATTATTCAAACCGCAAGTTATTCTTAAAATATTTTTTTATGAGTTTTTGTAAAAAAAATAGCTCAATCCAATATCATAAGGGTTTTTTCAGCATTCGTAGGGGCCCTACGAATTGATCCTGAAACACCCTACGAATTCTAAAACACCCCTTATCGATATCGGATTGAGTTAATTTTTTTTCAGGAACCTATAAAATAATAATTTAAAAATAACTTGCGATTTAAATCATTTATGTTAAATCCAAAATGGACCCCACAAAATCATGCCAAATTATTCGAACTAAATAGGCGCAACGCAGGGGAGGTTAGTTTTCTAGTTATCATTATAGTGCATCTTGAAGATGAGTGATGTGTGTGTGTTTTTTTTTTTTATAAAAACGCCACGCAAGTTCCGTAAAATGCATTCCATGCGTGCGCGATTAATATCATGCATTTTGGTAATACGCGATAAACTATTTTTACAACTCATATTTTAACTTTGTGGGATGTATATTAGTTCGGATGTTTTATGTACGACATGTGATATATTTTTCGGATTCTAGAGTTTGAAATGTTAGGATATAATTGAGTTTTTGTATTTGATGATGTTGGGACAGAATCACAGAAACAGATTGAAATTGGAGGAGGTTACCAATGGAGGGAGAGGATATAATAAAAAAGATTTACTCTAGTTGTGTACTGTATCCTATACTGTTCCGGTCGTGGAAATGACCAACCGCCGTACTTTGGTGGTGAACAGTGAATCACCGGTGGAATTTTTGCTTGTTTGGTACTGCTGATGGTTTTTCTTTTTGGAACTATTTCTTTTATAAGGAACGAACCCAAACCAGAGCAAGGGGAAAGCCTTCAAGGCTTCAACATAACCATCAGTTATGTTACGGCTTTGTACCGAAAAAAGAAAAAGTTATGTTAGGGTTGAATTAGTATCCCAATTCTCAAAGTGTGAGAAATGGAGGGAGATGAAGAAATTGAGGTTTCCATTGAGAGTGAGGAGGAGGTGGGAGGTGAGAGTGAAGAGGTGGAAGGTGGACTGAATTTATAGTGGGAGGTGGAGGTGGAAGCTGGTGTTTTCGGCTATGGTGGGTGGTGGGAAGGAGGAAGGCAGATGAGGAAGTTGATGACTGGTAATTGGAGGGAGAAGGGGTGGGTTGTGTTTTGATGTGTGATTGTATATAATAAAAGTAGAGGTATTTTTGTTCATTTTTTAAGAACATTTTTGTTTAAAAATAATTTATTTTAAAACATATTACATACAGTAAATTCACTTTTGCAAATAGTCAGACCCTCTAATTGTCCACTTTCCTTTTTTTTTTTTAGGATCGAGCTATTTGCAACAACAAATTTACTATACGTAGCCTGTTATAAATTAATCACTTTTGGACAAAAATACCCTTTAAAAATGGACAAAAATAACCCTACTATTACTATACGTGTCCACAAACATAGTACAACATGTACCCACTCCTCCTCTACATACACCAGCAACCCACCACCACCAAAACCGCCGCACCACCACCAGTCGGCAGTCACTACCACACCACCACCACCTACTATGGACAGATCAATTTGGCCTACTTCCCTCTTGTTGTTTATCACCTTTTTGATCAAATTCTTCATTCCCATCTACGATGGGTACCTTGTTTGTGCCTTTTGCAAGAGCTCTAAGTGAAAACCATCCAGAATAACGCTTCAAAGAATTGGAATTGGATTGCTTATGTCTCTTGTTGGTATGATTATTGCAGCTTTAGTTGAGACAAAAAGGCGTGAAATTGCTTTGGAATTCGCCTCCTCGTCGTCCTCCTCCATTGCCGCCGAAGTAGAAATGGAAAAATGGAAAGAGGTAGAAAATTTCAGAAATTACTTTTCGAGAAAAACCCAGAAATTCGGAAGTTGATTCCCGATTATGGCCCAATAATTCCGAAACTAACATCTGAACAAGATTCAACATAAACTTCCTATTTTTTTCCCTGTAAAAAAAAAAAATGCATTTGCAAAATGCGTTATCCGTAAAACGCATTTTGTACATGCGCAATTGACATTACGCATTTTGGTAATGCGCAATGGACTGTGGTTTCAGATTCCAAACCTGAAACCCATATGAGTTTTAGGTCGATTTCAGATTCTAATAATCGAAAATTTCTACAATTTTCGATTTTGATATCCGAATGGGAGTTTTTGGTCGTCCATCGCATATTTACCAAAATGTGTGATAGTTAGGTTGCAGTGGAGGAGAGAATGGGGAGAAGGGTGGTGATGGTGTGGCGATGGACTATTGTTCGTGGTGTGGTGCGGTGGTGGTGTGTAATTCTGGTGGTTTGAGGAAGAGGAAAAGAGGAGGGAGAAACTAACGATAGAGAGATAGAAGGGGAGAAGGGTGGTAATGGTGGTGTTGGGGGTGGGGGGGGGGGGGGAGGGGGGGGGGGGGTTTTGGGTGTTGGTAGTGCTTAACAGTAGAGGAGAGATCGGGGAGAGAGAGAAGGGGGAAGGGGTGGAGGAGGAAGATGAATGGTGGGGTATTTTTCAAATTGGGAGCTGATAAATGCAACTGCAAATTTACTGCATGTAACTTGTTTTTAAGTAAATAATATTCGGACAAAAATGCCCTTATAAAAATGGACAAAAATACCCTTACTTTTATAACATACAACCACAAAAACATATAACTACATCTAAAATACATACACCCCATACCATAACCCACCCACGTTTCCCTCCATTTTTCTCCATCTTCTTCCAGTGGAATTTTTTTGGCGTCTGGTTCAACTGGTTCTTCCAGGCCACCACCATTGTTGAGCTCCCACCTCCCACCATAAACCTAGTCGACATCTGCCTTCGAACTCCCTCACACCTCCTAACTCTCAATGGAAACCTCCATTGCTTCCTCTCCCTCCATTGGTAAATAAGAAGTCTTTGACTCAACATATGAGAGCAATGTGTATTTTGATTGGGATTGGAAGGTTGTGCAATGGAAATGGAAGTTGACCAGGAAGAAGGAGCCATGGATGTTGTAGTTTCAGAGCCGAAATCATAGCAAGAGATAACTCATCACTCCTCCATTTTTAGCCTGGTTCTGTCCCGACATTATCATATTTTAAAACTTGAAATTACGCCACAATTTCAAACTCTAGAGTTTGAAAATTGAAAACAATATCATATTCTAAAATTCGGAATTCTGCCAAAATTTCAAACTCTAGAGTTCGAAACTTCTCGAAATTGAAAGTATATTACTAAAGACTGGGTTGGGTTTCAATTTCTAGAATCTGAAATGTTGGTACAATTGAATACTCTAGAGTATGAAAATTACAAGGATTTTCACATCCTAATGTATGAAATTGATTCCATATATCGAGTTCTCGAAATTGAAAGTATATTGGTAAAGACTGGGTTGGATTCAATTGCTAGAATATGAAATGTCTGTACAATTGCATACTCTAGAGTATGAAATTTACATTTTCACATTCTAATGTATGAAGTTGATATCATATTTCGAGTTCTACAAATTGAAGCGGAGGGTTTTCAAAAAAAATTTGGCCGAATTGCTTGGTGAGAGGAGGAAAGGACAATTTTGGAAGTTCATGGATATTTTGAGGCTGTACGATAGCAAATTTTTATAAGATTTGTGGTTTAAATTAGCAAAATACTACGTGCAGTAAATTCGCAGTTGCATTTAAAACTCCCCTGAAATTTTATGTTTGTTAGGTTACATATAAAAAATTGTTACTATAAAATGTGGGTTAGACTTATAACAAGTTACGAATAGAAAATTGTTGGTTGCAAATACCCTTTCTTTCTCGATCCCTGTCCATCATCTTCTCCCTCCCCTTGAAGCAAACCCAACCCCGCTGAAACCCTAATAAACCAAATCTCCTTCGGCAACAAAGAGAAAGAGAAGATGTTGAGAGTTGCAGGGAGGAGGCTATCTTCTTCTATTCCATGGAGATCTTCTCCCGCTTCATCATCTTCGGCCTTCATCGCTAGGAACCCGCTCAACGGTCGCGATTCATCCTCCGATGGAAATGGCCCCCAATCCATCTCCTCACCTAACTACTCATTTTCACTCGCCTCCGAATTCCTCCATCCAATTAGAGGTCCGATTTCTTTCTTTCTTTCGATTTTTAACCCTCGTGCTCGTGGTTGCATATTCACGTGTTTCGTTTGACCTTCTGTCTAATTGTTTTCATCTATTGACGTGGCTAATTCGTTGTTTCTTTGCTTGTTGAATCTTTTTATCTGCATCGAAAGTGGATGTTAGGATAGAGATGTAGAGTATTTTGAATTCGCACTATTTTTTTGTTTGAGAATTGGTACCGGAAAAAAAAAAAAAAAACCTCTAGATTAGGTTTATTCAGATTCTCCATTCTCATGTTATGGAAACTAAGCTGACACAAGCGGGGAAAATCAACTTCCTCAATTTGGTCAATAATCAAACGGATATAGCAGTTTCTATACGTCTAGGGCTTACATATTTAATCTTCTGTTTAATATACTTGCTAGCTACTAGTTTCTCCAAATGATTTGGTAAATTGTGCACCATCGAATTCGAATTTGGAATGGCAAGAAAATGAATTTGATTCTGGGGCTTATCTTCGGCATTTGACATTAAGGCAATGCTTTCATGCTGTATGGTTGATGGCGTGGTCAAAGATCATTTCGTTTTAAGGAATTAAATTCAGATGGCATTCCGATCATTGCATTTTCTCCCTTTCTTTAAGGAGGCCTTTATGAAAATTTAATTTATTTTCACTTGTCCTCTGATGAAGTATGCATTTCGGTTTCACATGATAAAAGCGGGTTAAGTAAATCATCTTTTTTCTTTGAGTTCTTTGTACCATTCTTCTAGACTATTCCCTCCGTCCCAATTTGTTAGTCCCTTTTGGGGATTCCAACCAAATAAGGGAGCACAATTATTGCAATTATGAAAATTTGTTCTTCTCATTTTACCTTGCAATCACTTCATTTTCTTACTTTTTTTGTACTACTAATTTAAAAATGGAACGGTAAAAGAGGAACTTCATTATCTGTTACTCATTAGAGCCAATCATCATCCTTGCCACAAGGCTAGTCACGCTATTAGGATTAGGAAATGGTTGAATGGCACCATTGTGTTATCTCATCTCAAATACCACAATATCAATCCCATCATTCTGTTCTCAAATTCCAATCATGCACGGTCTCAATCTCATTCATGTTAATGCACTTTGGTTCAAGCGTCCAATGTTTATAAAAAGCCTGAGGCTTATCCAAGCACCAAGGGCCCTTGGAGCCTAAGCAACGCGGGCCCTTGGTGCTTGGATAAGCGACGAGAGTAGAATGTACATTCTACATTATCAACTATGACAAAATGACCCCCATATCATCAACTATGACATCTATTATAGAAACCGACATATATAACAAGCCAAGTACCATATTTAGAAGTCCAAAAGGTAGAACGTCAATAATCATACACATTCAAATGATCATATATGAAATGGTGACAAAAGACATACTACGCATCCATCAAAAACTAATCTTTGAATGTTTATCTTCAGAAATTAGAAACGTGATGAAGTGATAGTAAGCTAATAGCAGTCTTATATAAAGATTCGTAGTCTTGTAGAAGAAGCGCCAGTGGAAAACATTTTAGGATTTAGGGCATTTTACATGAGTCGTGATCTGGTGCTTCGATCTTATTAAAAGCTTTAATATGGTACGTTGGATCTTATTCTCGTTAGATAGATTTCAAAAGATGGATGGCAGACAAAGATTTTCTTAGATTTAATGGTTAAGTGGGCTTCACACGCCTTGGGCTTAGTCCCTAGGCGCGCGCTTTTTGTGCCTCACCCACGCTTTGCCACCCATGCCTCGCTTCAACAGATTGAAGCCCCATACACGTGCCTTGCTTCGAAGCGCGCGGCGTGCACTTTTTAAATCACTGAAGCGCCTACGGCCCACGTTGTCAATCCCATGTTATGGTTAGAACAAGTAATTAAGTTCAAAGTTCAATTTCTATCGAGAAATAGAATTTCAAGCAAACTGCAGTCATAATTTTTTTTTTCAAAAAGTCATATCATACTCTGTTGAGACTTTCTGAAACTTGGTAGAACTATGGATCAAGAAATTCACTTTTGCAGAAATCTTTTCGCTGGGTGAAATTTTCGCTGTTGAGAATGTTGCAATATTTTACAACAATGTTTCAAAGTTGACAGATTCCGGAGTTCCAAAACATTGGACATAATCTAAGTTATTATGCTAACTTTCTATGGTTTTGCCATTCTAGTCATACATCCAAGGATTATCCAAGTTTCTGACATGAATGTACAAGATCTTATAAACATACAAACCCAAGATCATGATCCATGCATAGTATGTTCGTCGTTCAAGGGTACTGAGAACTCAACAAGTACAATCTGAAAACATTAACATGGAATCATGCAATATCATAAACTTTTGAACTGGACAACACTCACCATCTATTTTTTTCACGGGTCAGGAGTTGAAATAGATGACACTCTTCTATGACTTCACTTACTGCTAAAAATCCATGATAATCAATTTTCTTGTACCTCAATATTCCTCTTACCGGGTATTTTGTACATGTTATATAGTGAGGGCATTAGCCTATGTTGGATGCCCAAGCCATAATAATCATTTTGTCCCATTTTAGTTCCAATGTTTGCTCCTAGTTCCATCTAGCAGTGTTATTTTCCTTTCAACATTACTGATACACTACACATCTATCGTCACATCTGCATTCGAATCTCTTTCATTCTACGAATAGGATGCTTTTTCCACTTGCCTTTCTTTTTGCTCTGTATAGCATTGCCTGCTTTATCATCGTCGTATTAATTATTCTTTTTTTCTTCATAGATATTGCCCGTTGAGCTTATGTTACAGAGACTTTTTCCCTCAATGGAACCCAGATAATCTTAGAATTTTGTTGCTTCATAGATATGGGCCTGGCTCTCTCTTTGATGCTTATCTTCCTTTCCCCCCCCCCCTGAGAATGTACATTCTAATCGCGAGGGTTTTAAGAGTGTTGCCTATCTTCGTTTACAGTGTTTCTGCCACTTGGATGGTTGGGGGTACTTATTTTTCTTCTTTTTCCTTGACCCTTTCATCTTCTTTTGATGACTAAGATGTGTTCAATCACCTTGAAGGATTCTATATATCCTACATACACTTGTTAGGAAGTTAGGGCGCTGATGTGCCTATAGTTAGTTCTGGTTATTTGAAAACCAGGAAGGTTTTATTTTGGGAAGAAGAAATACCGTCTTAAGCAGTTGTTTGGGTCCTTGGAAGGATACCTTTAGTTAAGACTTGATAGTTGAAAATTGGTTTGGTTTGGACACTTGTAAAAAGGAATGTCATAGCAATATGCTCGTTGGTCATATTACCAATGTAACGAGGGAAGTCGTCCATTTCTGTTAGTCATCACGCTTTTTTCCAAGGAAAAAAAGGTTGGTTGAGTCAAGATGAACTCCACAACTGGTGGGTCTTAGCATAGGCAGAGAGGTTGCTGACTTCATGCTTTTGTCTATTTTTAACTCTCTTTTGGTTAGTCTCCACAATTGCAGTCTGCAGGTCTGGAAACTTCAACTGAAGGTGGAAGGCATTGTTAAATAAGGTCAATCTCATTATATTATCTGTCACTCCCCAAGAGAAATAATGCTTAACCAAGATGAACTCCAAAACTGGTTGGTCCGTTTGGTGTTCGGGTTTAGTGATAGTTGGTAATTGGTAGCATATGCATGGGTGTGGACTTGCAATTTTCTCTACTGTTTGCTCTCTTTTTGGGTAGTCTTCATGACTGCAGGTCTTGAAACTTCAAATAGAGGTGGAAGGCATTGTTAAGTAGGGTCCAAATTTGATGGAGTTCATAAAGCCATTATCTCAGCCAATTGTTTGTTTTGCTTTTGATGTAATCATGCAATTTTCTGTGCTAGCAAATATGTGGTTCCCTCTCTCCTATTAGCAGTATGGCCGGATTTAATGTTTGGTTCAATAGTTTTGCGTTGTAGTGTTGCAGCAGGGGAATGCTTCCACGACTACTTGCAGTTATCCTTGATGGTTATGTGTTGTGTTCCTTTGGAAAGAACCACAAAATATTTACTAGTGAGTAGTGACTTACTCTTCTTTTTGACGATAATTGAACTATGGTCCAGGATTTGCTTCTGAATCTCTGGCTCCCACACATGACATTGGTATGATCTCAGACCTCCCAGCTACTGTGGCAGCTGTCAAGAATCCTACCTCGAAAATAGTTTATGATGAGCACAATCATGAGCGTTATCCACCAGGGGACCCAAGCAAACGTGCATTTGCATACTTTGTGCTGACTGGTGGCAGGTTTGTGTATGCTTCCTTGATCCGTCTTCTGGTACTCAAGTTTGTCTTGAGCATGTCTGCCAGTAAGGATGTTCTTGCCCTTGCCTCCCTTGAGGTAGACCTCTCCAGCATTGAACCTGGATCCACTGTTACAGTCAAGTGGCGTGGTAAGCCAGTTTTCATCAGGCGCCGAACTGAGGACGACATCAAGTTGGCTAACACTGTTGATGTTGCCTCACTCCGAGACCCACAGGACGACTCTTCCAGAGTTAAGAACCCAGAATGGCTTGTGGTAGTTGGGGTGTGCACCCATTTGGGGTGCATCCCCTTGCCAAATGCTGGTGACTTTGGTGGATGGTTTTGCCCATGCCATGGATCGCATTATGACATATCCGGCAGGATCCGCAAGGGACCAGCACCTTACAATCTGGAGGTACCTACTTACAGCTTCTTGGAGGAAAACAAGTTGATGATTGGGTGAGAGTTTGTGATGGAGTTTACTTAGGGCAGTGCTGCAACAGTGGGCTTCTGTTACGTTCAATTTTGGTTTTTCCTCTAAATATGTGTGAAATCAGTATTCACCAGCAAGGTTATGGTCTGTTTCCGACCCTTTGGTAATCTTTTGTATTGGATCTTGTATATTGCCAGCTCTAGACAGGACTACTATGAATAATTCAACTGGCTTGTTTGGTTTGGCACTTTCTACTCTTATTGGTGCTTTGAATATTCACTGAATAAACAAATTGAGACGGCTTCTATTTTGTTGATTGTCTAGTGTGATCTTCTCAATGGAAAATGGTAGATGGAACTGCCTGCGTTTGCCTACAGCTACACATTTTACTGCTGCTTTTTCCCAGGGCATTTTGTTTAAATGGTAGATGATGCATGTTATTGGTAGTGGTTCGCCATTTACATTTTTCACATTTTGTAAAATTTGTACCATATTGGAGCCACTGGCGGTCCAGCTCGAAAAGAGAGCAACCAATCAGTTTGGGCGGAAAATAGAATCTGACATTTCAAGCCATAATAGTATTGATGCTCTTCCACACGAGACCAGAGCGCTCTCAAAATTTCATTTTATCACACGGTAGAGACCAGAGCACTCTTCGAAATTTCATTTTATTATACAGAAGAGCTAAACTCTAGATGCACGTACCTCACAGCCGCACATCCATATATTATGCGTTCACAAGTGTCTCTATCTACTTGGAACAAGATTTCCCAGGATTCACAGTTTTCCATTGCAAGGAGAGGAATTACGCAAAAGATAAAAATAGTGCATACAGGAAACCTTTCAATAGAATCCATCAAGGGGTAAATGGATTATGGTTGGATTACTGCTAGGGGTGGCAAATGGGCGGGTTTGGGTCAAATTGGGTAAGTTGTTAGTGGGTTGGGTCTTTAATGGGTCATTGACCCATTTAGCCCATTAATTATGAGTCTAATTACCCATACTCAACCCAACCCATTTATTTAAAATCCGACCCGACCCGCCCATTAGCCCAATTACATATATACTAAAATTTAAAATTACTAAAATACCAATGTATACTAAAATGACCATATTACCCCTAAAAATTTAAATGACTAAAATATTCATGTACACTAAAATTACCAAATATTCATGTACACTGCTATCCAAGATTCAACTGTTTAAAGTCTCCGTTCCGTACCAAACGAACCCAAAGCGACATGCAAAAGCGACCCTACTGATATATCATCAATCATCTGTAGCATTAGCTGAGTACAGATGTCGGGTTATATTGAAACCCATATTGAAATTCTCATCATTTAGTGACTCAATCGAACTGCTAATATCATCGTCACTATTGTTGTCATAAATGAACCATCTCTGGATTCTGATCCAGGCATGGTACACGACCCATTCCCGCAGGAACTGAGCTTGATTTCACAACATTGTACAGACACAAATCTCGTGTCGCTTCCGGGCGGGCGGGTCAGGATCCAATCGCCGATTGGCCGGGCTACTGAACTCATTACGGGCCTACCATACAATCTGGAGGTCGGGATATTCACCGTCGATGGAAAACGGTTGGAGGTTTAGCTGAGGTTGAGATGAGTTGGGGGATAAATAAACACAGTTGATGTCATCTTTGGTGAATAACGGGGTTGTTTGAGGGTATTTTAGAGAAATCAGAGTCTGGTTCGGAAATGTGACCGTTTCTCGGACAGAGACGACCGGAGAGTCGCCGGAGATGACTTTCAGTGCCGGAGTTTGCCCTAATGAGATCAGTCTTGGGTTTAGGGTTTCGATAGAGATCAGAGTTTCATTCAGAAACCCACATGAGAGAGAGAGAGAGAGGTACCTGAAACCCACGCTTGGTGAGGGGGGTCGAGACTTGAGAGGAAGGAGAAGAATATCTGATAAATGGGGTTTTTTAGTTGGGTTATACTCATGACTTATTGGGTCATTTAAGTTGACCCAATTAAAACCCAATTAAACCCAATTAATAAATGGGTTAGATGTGTTTGACTCATTCTGACCCAACTAATAAGTGGGTTGGGTTGAGTCTATTTTTTAGTTGATGGGTCTGGGTTTGTTAATGGGTCTGGGTTCAATTTGCCACCCCTAATTACTGCAGCTTTGATACCACTGTGATGCCTGGGTATCAAGCTAAGCCAAAAACAGAAGTACAAAAACGAGAAATTTAAACGAGCAATCAAAAGTCCTAATAGTTTGCCCAGCCTTTTTTCGCCTTAATAACTGAAAGTTGGCTCCGGTAACTAAAATTAACAGTCTTGTATCGGAACTAATGGTAGTCTGCCTCCATAGGTCTTTGGAAGTTGGCTATCATCAATGTCAGCAAATAGAGTTGACTTCAAATTTTTGTCCTCAACAAATATAATCTGCACATATAGGTCTCTGGAAACCTTAGTCAGTTTAGTCGCTTGAATTTACAAGACATAAAATGTGCGCACAAGTTAGTAAACATAGTGATTATAATACCACTAATCAAGGGAGGTAAGTGAAAATTACTCCACTAAAAAAGAAACAATTTTCCTTATTCTTTGTTCTTTTTTAAATCTTCTCTTTCCTGTTAGGGAAAAGATTCGATGTATTTGCTTTTATTTTTGAAGAGAGAGAGAGAGAGAGAACGGGGTGGGAGAGAGATAGTTAAAAGCATCCCAACAGATCTCTCAAAGATCAAATTTAAGAATATTTGAGAGAAACTATTGTCATTTTATTATTTTTCGTTTACCATGTTTCCCCAAATAATAATAAAAAGTATTTTATTATTTATTTTACCCAACTTGCCCATAAATATATAAATCTACATGCATTTTTTTTATTTGTTGTACAACAAAAATTAAGTATTTGAGTATTGGATTTGAAGATACAACATTCAAAAGTTATTGTATATCAAAAAATTATCAGGTTTAAGTACTACTTAAAAAAATATAAATTAAAGCAATAAAGAAGAGTAAAATTCGCAATGTAAAAGGCGTATCATTTTACATTTATATCAACGAAACTAAAAATAAATTAAAAGTCCTCCCTCCCTCCCTCGCCCCCATAAAGATTGTCTTTTTTACTATTGACATAAAATTTTCAATATTTTTTAATATGCATTATATTTTATATCCAATATAGATTTTGTTTGATAGATTTTACTCAACGCTATTAGAATAATTTTTATAATGATAGGTATTATGAATTACAAAAATATAGTCATTTTCTAAGAGATGTGAATAGTGAAAATGGACAAATTTGTCCATCCATCCCATAAAGGACGTCCATTTTCACTATTTATATCTATCATAAATTTATTCCTATTTACTAATATATAATTTTTGTTACAAGTAATATGAATCTTGTTAAATAAATCTCATTTAGCTATATTAAAAAATGTCATAAATAATTATAAATAATAAAATATAGACAATTATTTCAAATGTGTAAATAGTGAAAATGACAATTTTGTTGGATGGAGAGAGTAGTTTAAAGGGTCTGATGGAGTGTACCACAAAAACTTATCCACCAAATTTTAAAGGGTGTAATAGTAAAGTACAACTTTAATGCTAATTTAAAAAACTATAGTAAAAAAAATAGAGATGCTCTAAGGTTTGTGTTATAGGGGCCTGATGTGGCTAGATGTGTTGTCCACAAAATAGGCAACGTCTTAAGCCTTTAATAGTTATCTGAATTATCCACTATGTAGAGCTTGACGCATAAAATGAATTTGCAAAAAATCAAGTCGATCAGATATCAGTAATTCACTAAAAAAATAATATTTTTGGGCAGTTATAAATGTCCGAAAAATTATACTGTGGATAAATGTGGTTTGTTCACTAAGTGATCGATATTCGATCGACTTTATTTTCATGAAAATTTTTACGCGTCAAACTCTACATAGTGAACGATTCATATCACATTTCTGTGCATTCAGTTTTTATGCTGCCTCTTTCAGATGGGCAATTACTCTTACATGGTCGAATTATTCATGCTCACCAGATAGTCAAACGCTGATTGTGAGGATTCCGTGATCATCAATCGTTGCTAAGGTTGCATGGTCTTCAGCTTGCTGACATCTTCAACTCTTAGTGAGCTTTTCTTTCAAGCGAAATTCATTTATAACTAAATTTATTTTCTGTTGTTTCCTTCTCCTCTTTCTAGATGAGTTTAAAACATTCATTTATATGTCGCATTAGCTATATATAGCCGTTTGGCCTAGGCTTGGTCATTTCTTTTCTTTGTTTTCTTTTTATATCTCTTGTAGGCAGTATATTCAATTAGCCACCCCCCCCCCCAAAAAAAAAAAAAAACCAAAAAGAAAAAAAAAAACCTACATCTTGATACTACAACCGTTTACATATCAAAAAGAAAGAGGAAAGATCCTCATTTGACCTTTAGCATTCTTCTACTTTCCTTATAATCAAAAGAACGGTATGCAATTTGAATGAACTTGACTTTTTCCAATTCAAAGGCCCTTCTATTAAATCAAGACACGTTAGTAATTTGCTTTTACATAAACGATGATGATTAAATTCATACACTTCTTCACACAAGCATCTAAAACTTACAACAAACTTTCCAGATATTGGGTTAGAAAATGGTGTTAAGGTGGGAATTGATCCTTCTAAACCAGAAAAATGATGAGCCGGATGGAGTCGTCAAAACTGTGTAGCAGCAACAAACACCAGAGTCAAAGAGATGCCAGAGCTGCCATTCCCTTCTTCCTGTTCCAGTTTCGAGACACAGACGGGTCTCAGTAGTTAATTTGTTCTGCTTGGCATGAATGTACATGGAAAGGATCACAGTTATTCACTTCCACTTCTCAATGATTCAGGTCTTTTTTTTTTATAAGGGATACTCCCACAAAATAACATTCCAAACTAAAATAGAGAAAATACATTCCTGTATGGTCAAGAATTCTTCACTCGTGTTGTTAATCAACTATGCTCTTGAAACTTCTTGAAGTGCAAGATTCAGCTCTTGCGCACACTTAGCAATTGATCCCCCTCTTCTATTTCAACAATGGGACAAATAAAAAAAAATGGGAATAATTAATAATTTGGGGAAGCAAGTTGACAACTATGTCAAATAAGCAAACCCAGCCAACTAAAGACAGACACACCTTGTAAGCACAGGAAGACAGTGTTTAACCTTTTCAAGCTCGATAAAGCAGAGATTACAACGTTCGAGCCTTCAACACCCACCAATCAGTTTACGCTCTTCAAGCTAGAATTTTAAATAGCAAAAGACAAAATAAAGAGGTTGATGATAAAGCTGGGAAAGATCCAATCATACCTTTGCTCTGCCTCAATATCCACACCAACAGAGGATGACACTGACAAACTTGAATAGATCACTGAACCAAATACCCTGACAAGCTTAAGAAGAATATCCAGCGAAAGATCTTGATGCCTATATTTCAACAGATTATTAATACAGCATCCAAGTCCACTTGCAACATTTAACATGGCTATAGATAGATAGGATATAGACAAAAGGTAATCACAATCAGGAATATAATTTCAGCAAATATTTTCCGATCAAAAAAAAATCAGGAATATAATTTTATGTTGTCATAGACTCGTAATCATTGTCTCATTCAACCTGTATGTAACATATTCTGCACTCTCACTCCTTTATTCTGGTTGAACCTTCTTCGAAACTAGCCAGCCCCCCAAGGCACATATTGCCCGACAATTAAAAACAGCAAGTGTCTAATCTCCTTAAACCCATGAGGCCTCATATGCAAATGGAACCCCAAGAACAAGGGCTACAAGAAAAAAAATCACAATAAATCAAAACTGAAGTTACGGACAAAATCTCTCGAATGTGCTGGTGTGTCTGAGAGAAATGATGGTCCTTAGCAGGTAGCCAAACTTCTATTTAAAAACACCAGTCCCCGCAATATCCGGCCTTGCTTTGGACACAATAACAGAAACTCCCACAATTCAAAAAAAAATAAAAATAGCGGGCATTCCTTATTGCTGGTCCCCAATAATCAGGTTGCTGAGAGAGTTAGGTTTGGTTACTCGTTATAGGATATAAACCTTTGGCATAAGTTGCTAAAAGCCACTAAGCAGTTACCCCTAGCATTCTCCCATGTGGCAGTCCAAGTTCTTGGTACCACACCAAGCAATGGCCCCTAAACAATAGTAATTCGAGCAGGATAATCATCAATGTCATCATGGTCATTATCATAGCACTTGTTATGTTGCTACAACTAATCTCGTGATCTTTTGCATGAGTACTGCATGATTCATCATGAATTAACGGTGGAAATACAAATCCCAACTCTGAACAACCACTAATCTCAAAGAATCTGCTAAAAGAACAATCTATCAGCCGCAATCTACAAGTACAAGAAACTGAAAACCGTTATGTGGCATCCACCACACCACACCTCATGCAGACACCCAATAAACTAAACCTGACATTACTCCCAACCTGAAATGAATATGATTAAAAAATGTTTTCCATCGCTTGAAAGGGCTTTACACAAGCCAACCCTGTAAGACAAACATTGGGCAGCCCACTCACCTCAACCACATCCATACTTGGGAACCACCTCCACCATGTTCTCCAATGCCTTTCCTTACAAGCAAATCTCCGAAGCCTCGTATTGGAAAAAATATCATCAAACAAATCAACGTTCCCAACACCCAGCCTTCTACAACGGATCATATTAGCTCTATAATATACGCTAAAGGCAAACAAGGGGAAAATTTGAATTTCAATATTACCATGGTGCACGAAGCAAAGAACCAATTTCACAAAGCAAGTACATATTGCTGCACCCGGAACAAGTACCCACATGCAACCATAATTGGAGTCTATAGCTGTAAGCTTGTATAGATTAAGAGTTCGAACTTCAAGTCCAATTTCAATGGCGGTAAATTAGAGGAGTAACAAACTTTAGTACTAGAGTGTGAACTTCTCATGTGTTAAATGGTCAGATCACAATTCACTCAAATATTGGAATCATTGTGTCTTCAATATTTGGATAGGTATAGGATTATTAAGATTGGTAGCTGATCCATTATACCAACGAGCCTACACATCAGTTGGCTGTACTATTTATCACAATACCCAGTTTTTTCCTTCTTTTGAAATGGGAACCTATGATTCGCAACGCCTGGTAAGGAGTGCCTCGACTACTTGGCCAACCTATGGTCATGCACAAAAAGTTCAGAATGCATTGTTCTCACCAACCAGTAGGCTTTGTGGCCAGGAAACCACTGGTTGTTACTTAAGTGCCCCACAGAATTTGATTTTTTAATAAAACAAAAAAACAAATATTAGGTCATAACTGTTGTGAGAGAGAAATAAGGAAAAGTGTATAGGGTGTTGTGTTAACTAACCCGAACATAATCAACTCTTATTTATATAATGAGAAATCATAACATAAGACTACATTAACCAATGTGGGACTAATAGCAATACTATATTCCAACACTCCCCCTCAAGCTGGAGACTCTCTAGCTTGTTACATATCAACCAACGAAACAATTACCTTAACTACTAACAGCAATAACGAAAAATAACCAACTTGTTAAAATAATGGAACAACTTTCAATAGTAACGACCAACGAACAACTTCAACCAACGAAACGACTTCAACAACCAACCAACTTCAATGACTTCAACTTCAACGATTTCAACGACCAACGAACGAATTCAACAACCAACGAACGAATTTCAAAGACGAACGAATTCAACGAACAACGAACCAATTTCAACAACCAACTTCAACGACCAACAACAACCAACTTCAATTACCAACCAACAACCACCAACCACCAACTTCAACGAAATAGACGACAAAACAAGATATGTTACCATGCTCGCAAAAAGCATGGGCAAAAATCCGACCACAATACCCAGAATCACGGCTGCAACCATGACCATGGTTGAATGAAGAACCAAACCCATCAGAGACAGCGGAAGCAGAATCAGAATCAGATTTCATTGCAAACATGTCACCGTGCAATGAGAGGCAACCAACTGATCAACCAACCAACTAGAATATCCAACCCCGAACAACCATCAACAGATCTACCTTACCAGCCATTATACAATGAAACAGAACCCAAAGTAGCGCAGCGACAAAACAAGAATCAACAAATCACGAGCTAAGCTTACCTCATTAGATCAATATACCACGAACCAACAAATGAATGACAAGCGTGTTGTGCGAAAGAGTAGAATTGTGAACTAATAGAGACCCGGATGAACAGTATGTGTGAACAGTGCATGTGAACAGTGCGCGATGAACAGATCAACACGTCGACTGGGGTTGGGTGGCTGCGTTTTAGGGTTTTGGTTAGGTGGGTGGCTGCGCGGTGGTGAAAGAGGTGAGCGGCGGCTATTTAGGATTGTGGTGGTTTAGGGTTAGGGTTAAGGCCGGCTCTGATACCATGTTGTGAGAGAGAAATAAGGAAAAGTGTATAGGGTGTTGATAACCCTAACACATAACGATCTTATTTATATAGACAACTCACATATTAAATAAGTAAACTAAGCAATGTGGAACTACTACCAATACTAAGCAATGTGTTAACTAACCCTAACACAATCAACTCTTATTTATATAATGAGAAATCATAACATAAGACTACAATAAGTCATTAACCAATGTGGGACTAATAGCAATACTATATTCCAACAATAACCTCCAAATGATAAAGTACTGACCACGTCTAAGTTTCAGCTTTTATCATTGTCTTTAGAAGTGAATGAAAGGCCAGACAGAAACTATTACCTATCCATGCTGCTTTCAAGAAGGCCTGTGAGGAGCGGAAGTAGACAAGTGCAGGTATCCAATGTGATAATGTCAGGTTTTTCTGTCAAAAAGCTTATCACATCAGCAAGAACCTACAAGTGGCAGCACATGAAAAGAGGCAATTTCAGATAGTTTGATAACAACCCAAAAAAATAAAAAACAAAAACAGTTTAAAGTGGTGTTCTGAAATGAAGTTGAGCTTACAGCATGATCAGCCATCTTCTCCATCGCACCAATGGCCCCTCTAACATCATGCCTTTCCCAGTATCGGTGGACTATCTGCAAATATGACAGAATGTTCAGCAACCTTTAAAAATTAGCAGAAATGTAAAAATATGTACAAGAAGATCTTCAGTCATTCTATGGCCCACTATTTCTGATGAATGAATATCTACTTTCAAACAAAACTGATCGAATAGCAGTAATGGGTCCTCATTTAATTTTTCCCCTTCTATAAGAATCAGGAAGAAACTGCAATAAAATGAGAATGAAAGGAAATAGGTACAAAAATGATAAACCCACGATGAATAGCCAATTCGTTATGATCACAAGCTCAAGTAAGGGTCTCACCCGGGCGTTCACTAAAGCAGAATTTTCTAGATGTGGGTCTGACCAATGGATTCGGGTTGTGACCAGGAAGGACACAATTGGGAGCTAGGAAAGTCAGCAAATATCTTAGGATTAAGCATTGGAAACCCTAGCATGGCTCCCAATCCATCTGAGGTCTATGAATACTCTCTTAAACCCTACCATCAAAAAAAGGGACGCCACATTGAAACCCTAGTCATCCCCTCTCTTTATACATTTCTTCATCATATTCTCTCGACCTAGTACATTCTTCCATCATCTATAGTCTGTTATATAAATAAGCCTTTAGGATAGATGATGGCGGGTTCAATGAATGAGTGCAATTGACAAGTGTCAAGCCTTCCCAATGTTGCCCTTAAGGACAAAAATGAACAAATGCTTGGAGTGATCCTTTTCAAAACCAAAAATTACAATTCAACCATTATCATTAGTGACTTAATCCTCTTAAGCCCGAATTATATTACAAACGATTATAGGGGTGAAGATTACTTAGATATCTTCTAGGGTCCACGAAAGATGCACTTCAGAATTGGAAGCTCTTTGTACTCTTTATTCTCGGCCGCTTATTAAACTGTGTGGATATTTTTTGTTTTGCTATTGCCTATATAACTGCCACGTGCATTCAAGGCTGAATGAACTTAGTGGGTGCCTAACACCTTCTCACTCGATACCTAGAATCCCAAAACAAATTCTTTGGTGACGACAGAACTAAGACTATCCATGGAGTTATTCTTGGACCTATAACCAAGTGGCGAGTAAGTATTTCACTATATGGAGAAGGCCATATAAATTGGCATACACTTAACAATACACACTTTTACTCCATCATGCTATAGAATGTATTGCTTTACAGTGGCGGAGTTGTGGGAATTCTGGGCAAGCTTGTCCACGTAATTAACTTACCATGTGCAAGCAACAATGGCCCCAAGGGCCAAGTTTCATCATTGCGCAGCCAATCTTGAAAAGAAATGAAGCAACTTTGCAGTTTTAGAGAAGTTTGATGACTTGGGGTGGGGCTTCCTAGTGAATGCCTGTGCCTGAAGGTACTTTACGAAAATGATTTTTACAAATTAGCTCAATCATGTTGCATGCTATTATCCCTATAAATCTAAAGCTACACAACCAGCTTTTCCCAAATTCATAAAAAGACATTGTTAGAAAACAAAAACTTAAATACATTTTACTGTGAGAATCGTAAAGAGGTAGCTATGATAGAGAAAATAGTGATTATGTTTCCTATTTCGAATCTTTTTCGATCACACGGCTATAACCTGATATAAAAAGTGATTGGACAGCTGCAGAGGTTGATCTGGAAACCCATTAAGCCCTTAAGCAAGCCCATAACTCCATACTCTATTTCCTGTCCTTGCTCATGCATGCCTCGGCATGTTTTCTCTTATACCTATTGGGACTTCTATTGATTATTGATTCGTTGATGGCGAATCTTGATTTACTAACACTGAGAACCACGTAATAGAGGAAAGTGAAGTGACTCTTGGTCTCTGAGCCTTTAGACCTCTTGCCCCGCATTCCATGAGATCAAGAAACTCGCAAAAAATAAAATAAATAAATACGCTCGGCTGGCTCATAATAAAGACCGCTCCGTTTTATTATATAGAGATTATTCACCCTATGGATCTAACAAAAACGAACATACGACTCTTACTAGTAGCACACGAACAAAAAGAATAACACCGAGAAGGAAAATAGGAGGGAGAAAAAAAAAAGAACAATGAATAGAGCAACGAACTCCACCTGTGCCGTGCTTAGAGTCTTATCTTTCTTTTATCCCAAGTCCAGATAAAGGAGGATGGCTGTGTGTTAGGTAGTTAACAGCCAGCACATAAAAGCCCCATTAGATCTTTATGACATGAATCCTAATATGAATGAGCAAGGGGCGCCACATCAGCGACCAGGTGATGTGGCGCCCAGGTGTGGTGATAAGTGAGCAAGGGTTCCCGCATTTACCTGGACGAGCACGGGTAAAGAAGCTAGCCCAAGACTACAGGGTTAGGAGGTTAGAAGCAACTTGGAATATAGGTATATTATCGGGTAAGACTATGGAACTAGTTGACACTATTAGGAGAAAGATTAGTATAGCTTGCTTACAGGAGACCAAGCCACTGGGTAGGAGAGAAATTTAGAGAGAGAGTACACAAGTATACCGGAAAGATGCCTAACGAGTGGAGGAGGAGCACCTTAGTACCTATATCTAAAATAAAGGGGATATTCAAAGTTGCAACAACTATAGAGGCATAAAGTTGATGAGCCATACAAGGAAGTGGTGGGAAAGTTATTGAGCATGACTTGAGAATGGTGACAACGGTGTTAGAGAAGCAATTTGGATTTATGCCGGGGAGATCGACTATGGAAGCAATTTATGTATTACGGAGATTGGTTGAAAAGTATAAAGAAAATAAGAGGGTTTTTTTAGACTTAGAAAAAGCCCATGATAGGGTGCAAAAGAATATCATATGGTTGGTTTTGGAGCGAAAGGGAGTGACAAAAGGATATATCAATGTGGTTAGAGACATGTATGAAGGTGTCGTCACTAGATCACCAGTAGGGGAAACAAGTGAAGTAGGGGAAACAAGTGAATTCCCAATTACAGTAAGGCAACACCAAGGGTCAACTTTGAGCCCTTACCTTTTTGTCTTAATTATGGATGAGTTGACTTTTGGGAAAATGATGGCCCAGGACGTGTTTTGATAATTAATACCCGCCAAGGACATGCTAAGAACATTTGTTAATGTTGAAAATGTCCTTGGCGGATATTAATTATCAAAACACATCCTTGGCTGTCATTTTCCCTTGACTTTTCAGGGTGATGTTTCGTGGTGTAATTTCCAATTATAGTAGGGCAACACCAAGGGTCAGCTTTGAGCCCTTACCTTTTTGCCTTAGTTATGGATGAGTTGACTAGACATATTTCAGGATGATATTTCGTGGTGTATGTTGTTTGCAGATGATATTGTCTTAGCGGATTACTGGATTAAATTAAAAATTTGGAGAGAAGTACTAGAGTCCAGAGGATTTAGGAAAAGTAGGAATAAAACTGAGTATATGCCTATGTTAACTAGAATGCAAAACTAAAAATAAAAATAAAAAAACACCTGCAATTTGCCTAAGCGAGACTGCATTGAGCCAACAAAGTGAGCATGTTCGTCCATTATATCCGTAACTGCATCCTTGTCACTAGCAGACACTGCTTCTTTTCCAGGAGAGAGGTGTTGTCTCTGTTTATAATTAAGAACAAGACAAATAAACCTCCCTTCATGAGAAAGAAAAAGAAGGTAAGAATTACATTGATACACCTATATGTACAATACACAGACAACGGACACTAGGAAAAGGAAAAGAAGAGCAGGTTATACATGTAAACTGATTGATCAAGTGGTCGAATTAATTTTCACTTCCACAAATATCATACCTTCTCATTTTTAAAAATCTGATACAACCATACAGTAACCCTATTTATTGTAAAATTAGAGGAACCAAAATTATATTTGCAGTCCTGCTACAACATCATGTAATGATGCAACTCCTTCTAATGGGAGAGTTTGGAAACTTTAACAGGCAAACTAGGAAAGATTGAACAGATTCCGGTGAGGAAGGAGGAAATTGTGCTCAAATTTTCTTTCATGTTGCAATGCCGCCCTCTTCCTCTTTGCATGGGATTTGGTGAATGAACGCCACTGGAAAAAAAAATTAGCGAACACAAATCTGTTGAAGGGAGGAGGTACCTTATTCTCATTAGGTATGTTAATGAAGGTTACACTAGTTATGGTAAGCTTCTGAACATACAAGTGAATTAGCTGCTCACAAGTGTTCCCCTATCTCTTTGCGGAATAGTTAACTGGGACATGTTTTATGTAGTATAGTTTCTTTTCATTCATTCTGTGGACTGAGTTGTATTTAAGGTGTTGACCTTGCTTCATCACTATACTCAAAAAAAGTGCAAGTACAGTCAGTGAGCTTGAGTGCACTATTGTTTATTCCGTGTGTGCATGGGTCACAACCCCACGAAGCCTTCTCGTCACTCTTCCGCAAAAGGGAAAAAAGTACCAAAAAATAGTCTCTACACACTTATGCCAAGCTATCTGCAAGGTGTAAAAAGAAAAATCATACCACATTCCGCTGGAGCATACTAACAACCGGTACTTTCCCAGATGAATTGCTGGAAGCAGGAGCCTCATAGTACTGGTACCTCTCACTCTTCTCCCAGCTCGCAACAAGAGAACGTGTCCATCCTATAATGTGGGTCACTTTAATGAGTAACTTTATTAGATTATCACGTGTATAACCTGTGATTTAGTGTGGACATACCTCCTTTTTGTCCTTCGGTGGAAGACACATCTCTGTTCCCTTTATGCACACGAGTTTCATCTTCAGGGAAGACAATAAGCTAATGTCAACAATAAATCAATATATCCAAGCAATAAATACATAAGCACAACTGATTAATATTAGATGCAACTAAAACTAGCGATAATAGGAGATAACATCTATAAAATTTCAGGAACAGAATATATTTTGCATTCAATTAGCAAGTACTTCTGAAGTATAGTTTTGAAACCATGAACACTTGATGTGCAAATGAAGCATACATCTCTTGTATTTATGTGCCACCAAAGTAATTTGGGGAGGATCTTATAACTCAAGCAAATCGGATTTTAATTGGGTATAAAAGGGTCTGGGACTCTGAGGTTAGCTAGGATTGCTTAAATATGCTGGATTGTGTTTGTTTTTGGGCTGGGGTGTGGGTCAAAGGCTATATGAGTTGCATGGTTTGGGGTCAATCAACCACGAGGTTTGATGGATGTCATTGGGTTGGCCGTAGGGTTAGGATACAAATTGAGAATTGCGCCAAAAGATAAGCACAATTATTCAAGAACAAGAAAGAGAAGGAGCTTGCACCACATTTGTCAATGATAACCTCCAAAACTACTAAACTAGTACATGAGCTTAGATGGCCTCTCCACTCATTACCGATTGGTTTTGAGTTCGATGCTTTTATACTCTGAAGTCTGAATACACATAACACGTAACTAAACCCAAATTAAACTGTTACCAAAAAATCCAAAATGTAAATTAAACCAAAATTAAAATCCTTAAGAATCTATCCAATTCCTTTTCTTTCAGCATCATTCGTATTCTACATTTCTACTTAGAACTGTGTAACATGGCATATATCAGATTCAGAGTACCCAAGGGAAGGAGCATGTTAGGTAGCTCAATGTACATTATTTGGCCCATCCCCAACCCCTAATTGCTTAAGCTTTTGAGACAATTGGTAATTTAACACAAGGCTCCTAATTAAGGGCATGACCACCGACTGATGGGTCAAAAATAAGATCAAACAATACCTGTTAGGAGTTTGAGATTATTATTATTGAGTGATGGTAGTTTAGTCTTTCATATCTTGTAACTCTCCCAGAACGTCTCAGTATGTTAGCTTTATGTGTGTTAGGGTTAATTAACACCCTTAACACTCTTTCCTCCCTCTCAAACATCATGGTATCAGAGCCTAACCCTAATCCATCTTAGATGCACCTAAACCCACCACCGCCACCACCGTCGCTGTCACCAACCTGCAGTCGTCAACCCTTATGTGAAACCCTAACCCAACGTGGAACTCCTAACAATACCAAAATCTTCAAGAGCAAACCATAACGACACACGACACAGCAAAAACATAAACATACCACAATACACACATGTAATGGAATAGTTAATTAGTTATAACCTGATACAGTCAGACATGATGCATATACTAAAGCACAAGAGTGGTGGTTAAAATCCTACGATATGGGATCTTCTTCCAAAAATGATACATATCGCACCCCGTATCCTTTTTGTATAGAAATCGGCAGCGTATCCTACAATATAATAGTGTATCCCAATTCCCAGAGTATCCTACGATTACTTACAGAAAACAAATCATACCATATTTAAAGAAGTGGAACCTTAAACGCGTTCTGATCTTTTCATCTAATTATGGTCGTATCCAAATCATTTACAGAAAACCCAAACTCAAAGCTCGAATAAAAGAAAGAACGTATTTCGATCATGTTTTGTGTGAATCAAGGGCTCTTACTCTCTTCCCTTAACTCAGGCATCAGAAAGCCTCAATGTGATAGATCCTACTTAAGAGACTTGGATTTTCTCATCCTAAAAGCATTTTTTTCAGATATAAAACCCTTATTTTTCAAATATACACCAGATTTTTAGATTATAATTGAGTATAACTATTATTTTATTGTATATTAGCTTTTGTTAACATATCTTACGATACACGATACGTATCCCGATACGATTCATAAAAAGAAATAACCGATACACGATATGTATCCCGATTTGAAAACTTAAGAAACATACAAATCTATATTTTCAAAGTAAAACTCAGACAATAATTACGAGAATATATTTGATAGGGATATGACAACAAAAAAAATGACTGTATCTTAACAACCAGCTCTGGCGGATCTACATGGAGTCCAGGGGGTCACGTGCCCCCCTAATTTTTTGACGCTTTCACTTGAGCCCCTAGATTTTTTGAATATCTTTCATTTACTCCCCAAACAATTGCACTAGCGCCCCTCAATATTTGGATATCATCAAGCTAATAACTCTTATAATGTCTCAAAAGTAGCAACTAAATCAATATGGTCCACTACTTTCTCTTTCAAAAACGCATGAACATAACATTGTGTTCAATTGTAGAAAACTATTTTTAGGTTAAAACTATTAAGTGCTCCCTCTAAGGTCAAATTTCTCGATCCGCCAGTGACTACCAGCCTAAAACACAAAAAACTTTCTGACTACTGAATCAACAGAAAAAAGGTTTCCAAATGGAAGTGCATAATATTAGCTGAAACGATAGACTAACGAATTGCAATCAAACAAGCTGAAAACTGCGCTAACAGAGAATTGCACACATACAACCGTCATGCTGATAACCACCAAGTGGCTCCATCTTTAGATTCGTTCCAAGTCTCCCAGAAACAATACACTTGCCATCCTTTCGATTCATATCAGCTTCAGGATTTCCTGCAGCTGAGCTTTCTTCTGCAGGAAAGACATTCCTACTTGCCACTCCACTCAATTCAGTGACCTTAAAACCATCAGCTTCAGGATGAACAGGAGGAATTGGCCTCTCCAAGTCATCTCTTAGGTTTGAAAACTTACGGATCTCAGATGTTTTTGTCTGCAAAGGCAATGGCATCATTTTTCCAACTCCTGCTTCTTTCCTTAATTCAGCTGCCTGCTCCAACCTCCCATTACTTCGGGGGACGACAACCGTTATCGCGTCGGATGCATTGAAAAACGAGGCATTAGCTGTCGAATGCAGCTTTGCCATGTTCCTCTTCAGAGCCGTTGCACCAGAAACTGAGACTGAACTAATGGGAGTCGTCTTTGGACCACTGTTTGAATTGACCCTTTGAGGTGTACCAGGTGCACTGCCCGTGACTTAATCGACAAAAAGATTAACACGTATCAGAATCTGAGCTTAACAAAAAGATGACAAAAACGAAATACGGTCCAAGAATTAAAAATGCCCCCACCAAGAAGTAAAACAACACTTGCCATACGAAAAGGAAAGGAAAACAAAAACCAGAAACACAAAATCAACAAATCACAGGCAAAGGAAGCGATGGTAGCATGTGCATTAACCTTAATAGTCGCCCCAAAAAATTTAAAATGAAACTCTAGTAGGCTAACAAATCCAAATAGTGCCTCATCCCTTCAGCCAAGGATTTTTCAACTCTAGTTGAGTCCAGCACAACTCAGACAAGGAAGAAACAACTGAGTGGAAACAAAACATACATGGAAATGATTTTGACTCCTTCATAACAGGATCTGAGTTTTGCGATGCTGAAAGCCTTCCCAAAGATTTTGTGTCCTTGGATATAGGATCTGAATCTTGCGAAATGGATAGCCTCCCCAAACTAATCTTTGAACTGTTCTCAGCTAACTTTGGCAAAATCCCACTTGAATTCAATTTCAGTTCTGGATTACTATTTAATAGAGTTCTATTACCAACTGTGTATGGTTCGATACGCTGTGAAGGACAAAACATGATAAAACATATATCAGTTGAATATGAGGAAACAACCGTGCGGAATTTGGAATGCATCCAAATTGAGCCATACCGAAATGTCCACCACCCATACTCCTACACAACTTTGATTATACGAACAACCAAGAAGCTTCCCCTCGTAAATATTAAGATCTGACAATCTAGACCATCCCACATCCACAGCATCGTGACATCTTATTGGTTCCCAAGAGACAACCTATCAAATATCTCAAGGAGTTCAAGTAAAAAGTCAAATAGGAAGAGGAGATTCATCAGAATAATTAACATCTCTGTGACCAGTTAAATACAAGAACAAGCTACCTTCAGACTTTCATGCAAGCCACAGAGTAGGGTTTTCCCATCAGGATTAAAGGTAATACAGCGTACACCCGTGGTCTGACGTACAAAACAAAGAGCTTAGAATGAAAATAAGGTCCAAAAAAGAGTTTCGGAAATAATTGATTGACCATTCCATTCAAACATATGCAAAGCCAGCAGAATTACACCATCAGACAATCATTCACCTCAGGACCGGTTGACCCAATAAGTTCAAAAGTTTCCAGGTCCCAGAATTTAACAGTTCTATCAGCAGAACCTGTGAATAAGCAAGAATACAAGTTCAACCATAATTATAACAATCATAACAATAAGGGCAGTAATATAATAATAGCAATGTAACAAACAGCGACTGATGATGCAAAGGGCCAATTTAACGGCAAGCAATTCCCAAGTCATTGAAAGTGTAATTCACAGGAAGCCGATACCCAATAGTGCACTTCATCATTTAAGAACCTATCGACTAGCATTAAATCCCCGTGGCTACTGGCCTAGTAGGGGGACTTCAGTGTGATTGTGGATTGATTCTTCAGCATCTCTTTTCTGGTCCCTATTGGAGATTCAGAAGGCAAGATGGGTTAATAATTCTGTACATAAATTGGTCCATTCTCACCATTGACCATTTGGGGAAGCGGTGAGAGTTCTTGTTGTATTGGTGCTTTTATGCTTTATGCCTTTATGTGTAAAAAGTGTAAGAGTTCGGATTTGCTACTTAATAATTTTGCCATTGCTTGGGTCATGCTTACCTTGGTGAAGGCTATTTTACTTGTTGGCTCAGAGGATGCCCGAGGAGAGGTGACTGTCAATTTTAGAATTTGATGCCTCATTATGGTTTATGAGCCATCTGCATTTGGAAAGAGCAGAACTGTGGATCTGTTGATGCTCCACTCTGGCCTTGAAAAAGGATGCTACTCTCTACACTGTTTCTGGTGTTTAGACAACATTTTCCCTTTCTTCAGTCTAGAAGTTGGGCACACGCGATGCATGTGCCATTTTTATGCAATTTTTATTAAAGAAACACAATAATAAAATTATCTCAATCTCTTGCGCATGCAAGTGGAACAAATATATTATGTAAAATATTTCTTCATGCCAGTGTTCTTAAAATCAGCCTAGGCGGCGCCTAGGGACTAGCAGTGCCCGGCTGTCCGGACTAGGGGCCTAGGCATTGAATAAGGCACCAGGACGATTAG
This sequence comes from Rhododendron griersonianum, assembly GCA_018127125.1. Taxonomy (NCBI): domain Eukaryota; kingdom Viridiplantae; phylum Streptophyta; class Magnoliopsida; order Ericales; family Ericaceae; genus Rhododendron; species Rhododendron griersonianum. Next base: position 15,672,227 of record CM030799.1, on the reverse strand, counting down.
TCAGCCCTAGGCGGGATTAGTCGGCAACTACTCAGCTAGGCGGGATTAAGCTGCTACGCGGTATTAGTTGGCGACTTATCGGCTAGGCAGTGACGAATTGGCTAGGGGGGATTAATGGAGAATTAGGCAGCCAAGAGGGATTAATCGAGGTTACATACGTAATTTTCCAACTTTAAGGGGGTTAGCGGTTGTGGTAATATACTACATGGGTTTTGGAGGGATATGGAGAAGAAGAGGAGTAATTGACTTGTAATTTCGTCATTGACTACTTATTTGGCACTACTGGGTTTCATTGGGTTTGAACTATGGACAATGAACTTTGCATTATGGATTAGCACTTAGTTTCCATGTCTACATAGCATATGTTAAAAAGTTTGATTTTGATGGATGGATAGATGGATGAATGTTATGTAATGTGTCGTTTTACTTATGTTGTTCTACTTATTCAAAACTTGGGGACGGGGTGGAGAATATTTGAAAAAAACCCGACTGATCTCATGGATGGCTCCATTTAATCCCCGATTAATCGGCCTAGGCGTTAAGCGGTGCCCGGCCACCCGACTAGTGCCTAGCGACTTTTAGAACATTACTTCATGCTCAAAAGAAGTAAACATAACTGCTTAAAGAATTTCTTCTGCAAAATTACAATTGCTTCAACCGAAAAATCTCACAGGACCAAAATCATTCCTATTTCGTTTCTATGACACATCTTTAAAAACACCTTGAATGTAATAAAACTCTAACAGAACGTTTGACGTGCTAGACAACCTAGATTTTTTTTACCAGAGAAGTCCCAAATACCTTTTTTGGGGTATGTAAACTTTAAAAAAAGCAATAAATAAAGTTAGTTAGAGAACCAAGGTACCAAGTTAAGCATGCATTAAAAACATAAGAAAAAGATCAGCAACCATAGAAACCTACCGTGAGGAAGGGAAAAAAAACAGACTTGAAGTGGTGATTACTTGATCTTCTCCAACCATTTTTTTTCTGTTTCCTTTTCCTAGGAGAGAATAAATTATAGAGAGGAAATTGTTCATACGGTTTCGAAGGAGTTAGTGCATGTGGGTAGTGGCTATCAATTCGTGATTCTACAACTACAGTTAATATGGCCTTGGGAGTAAAATTTGAGTAAATAAGGTGGAGTTTATAAGGGCCATTTTGGACATTAAAAAGTCCATACAGCTTCAAAAAAAATTCTCCCTTGATATATTAGAAGAATAGATTCTTTCAGAGATTTCGGAGGAGATTTACCTCCCCATAGATTCTTAAGGGGGATAGAGTGGTTTTGGAGCTTAGGTAACAGGTATAGTTGCTTTATCTTTACACACTTTGTGTACGATGCTACGGCGCTTTAGGCACCTTAAAACAATATGGAAAGGGCGTGACAACAATCTAAAGCACTCTAAAAACAGTAACTACTGACTGGGCAAATGCCATGGCCCCCATGTTGTGTTCTTATTTCCGTCACGGGGCTCCCAGGTGTGACTTGTACTGATATCAAGAGGAAAGAATCCCTTGTCCTTCTAATAATCAGAGACTGATAGGAACTAATCAAGTAAAACTGTAAAACAATTAACACAATTCCACCTCATCCAATCCACCCTGTTCCTGGGAACTGCACCCACAAAGGAGCTCAAGGAACTCATCAATATCCTTCCATTTCCAAACTTGAAGACGCCTAATGAATACATGTTCCCACATTGTCCCAGAATGATCATAGATTCTTTAGCGGTTTGCCATCAAAGAAACCTTACATACAATAATGCCACCCTATAAAAGCTGCCAATAAAGGAATATTCCTACACTAAGCATCCGGTCATTCCACTATTCTTTCCCCACCACCTACCCACACATGCATAACACAATCAAAATAACTTTCTTAGTATATTTACAAAAACCTACCCATATAGTTCTTCAACTTCCTTAGATGTCAATCCATTGAGTCCAACGCAAAAATCAATCAACCTTCCTAGAGTTGGTCTTTTGCTTCAGCATATATATACCTATTTACCCACTGCGGTCTTTTGCTTCAGCATATATATAGCTATTTACCCACTGCTTAATTAAACTACCAAAATGACGAATTCACAAGCCACCTACTTCAATGGATACACTAGCAACTCATATGGCGATATTTGAACAGAGGGGAAGCCTTCCCGCAAAAAGTTCTTCTGCAGCTCAAATCTTTTCTGTCAGAGCAGGCATGTGAGAAAAGAGGGCACCAAGGTAAACTAGTTAAAGTACTCGAGTTAGAGGTGTTGATTTTAAGTCTTTTTGCATAATTAGGGCTCCAAAGACCTTTGGGATTCTGTTCAGGGCAAGGATTTACCTCACATTAGGGGTGTAAACGAGCCGAATCGAGCCAAACATTGTAATATTCAGGATCAGTTCGGTAAGGTCCAGGTCAGGCTCGAGATCGGCTCAGGCTCCTGGACAATAGAGTTCGAGTTCGGCTCGTTAAAAATTTTCAAGGCTCGGGCTCGGCTCAGTAAGGCTTGTAAACAAGCTGAACCGAGCCAAATTTAGGCTCGAATTCAGCTCGTGAGTAATTTGTTTTCCCTGTACCAGATCAATATCCCTCATATATGAAAGAAAATAAGAAGAAGAAAAAAAAGATCATGACCAAGATTATTAATAAAAATAACCAAACTTAAAGAAAGGGAAAAAAATCCACAAGAAACATGACCAAAAATCAGCCACCAAGCTTTGCTCCAAGCCTCCAACAAAACCATCCCACAATGAGGGCATGGAATTGAAGAAGAATACCTAGGTACGATTGAAAGGATTAGGGCAAAGCAGCTTGATTATTTTGGAGAGAGAGAGAGGCGACATGGAGGAGGCGATGTAGTGGAGGAGCGGCTGAAGTAGAAAAGCTGTGGGTAAAAAGTGAAACTCCAACTTTTCAAAGTGAAAATATCGATCTTTGTATTGACAAGTATACTGGTAAAAATAACTTGTAAATTATACATACACCCCTAAAATATATAATATTTGCAGATAAACGCCTAAAGTACTATTAATTACATTTAGACTCCAGGTTTGCGAGCCGAATACCATTCGGCTCAGGTCCGGCTCATTTATTGAGCCTAAAATTGAGGTTCAGGTTCAGTTCACTTAGTTGACGAATCGAACTCGAACAAGCCCTACCCGAACTGAGCCTCGAACAGTTCGCGAACGTCTCAGTTCATTTACAGCCACACCTGACATGTACTTCGTTGTCAATGCCTTTTAATAGAGTGTAAGCTTATTTGACAAAATCAAAAATATAAATCTACTGTGAAGCCCAAATCAGAAGTCATAATACGATAGTTTGAGCCACAGAAACCAATCAAGGAACAATTGAGCATGCTAACATGGGTCGACTGTCTACATGATAACTACATATATAACTAATTATTAACATACAATAGTAATCCTTTAACAAACCTGTTGCTAGAAGAAACTCATGGGGATGAAAGTCAATGCACTGAATCTGGCCTTCATGACACTTGAAATCATGCAACAACTTCCCAGCAGTCAAATCCCAAAGCTGTCACATTAGTAAAGCTTATATAAGAATTAAGAAGGCATTAGGGGATGCCACGACAGGAAAGTGGCCAAAACCAGACAACCAAAAAGAGCATTAATGGTATGCCACATTAGAGCATTTATTGCAAGCAGTACGACATCAAAATTGGCAAAAAAATGTATAGGTACAAGCAATAACTAATAAGGTTAACCATATTAGATTGTTAACCACCAACTCATCTAAAAGCTTATACTATTAGAGAAGACAGTAATGTTATTATTTAATATCATCAACACGCCTAGTCAAGTGTAGCCAAACTCCCCTCCATAAGCATGCTAAACACGAGAAATATTTTAACAATTATGTAGGCAGTGAGATTCAAACAAAGGATCTATTGCCTGCTCTGAACCATATATTAGATTGTAAACCACCAATTCATCTAAAAGCTCAAACTGTTAGAGAGAGGAGTAACTTTATCATTTATACCACCAAGAAGTCCCTCAAGACACAAGGCACACCAAAAACCACACCAGAATAATGTACAGATTATAACGAGTCAGGTGTGATCGAGAACAAGTAACTGAGAAGGTGCCAACAATGCAAGGTACAACTCAATGCACAAGAGCTACGGCACAAAAAGGAATTATGCTAGGACAAGGAAGACAAATGCTAAACATGCCTTACTCCATTGATATTTGTACCAAATTCTAGAAAGTTGTGTATTGTATCTGTATACTTCCTTTAGATAAGTTCAAAAAAGGCATATGTGAAGGCCCTTTATAAATGCTTAAAAAGTACTTAATTAGAACACATGGGAAAGGAGAAGTCATTGCCAATGTTTCCACAACACATCTACGTTGTATATAAAACATGTGTTCCATTGTTGTAAACAAAATTCAACATAAGTATTTGTCATGAAAACACAAGAAAAGGAACTCTTGCCTTGACACTGTTATCTTCACCACCAGATACAACCCAACGGCCATCAGGGGTAAATCTAATTGCATTAACCCCTCGAGTGTGGCCCTTGTATGTGTGAATACACCCTTTTCGTCTTATATCCCATATCTTTAGGTTTGTGTCCAAAGAACCAGAGGCAAAGAACTCTCCAAAGGGATGGAAATCCAAGGATATACAATTGGACCGGTGACCGGTTAAGGTGCGAACAACTACAGGAGAAAACAAATTTTGGATGAATTTCAGAAGTGACACAACATAGTACTATGTACAAATTTGATTGAACACATAAGCCTACTCTTTGCCTCCTCTAAATCCCAAAGCTTGACTGTACCACTTGCTGCTCCAGCTGCTACCAACACTTCAGAAGAGTCAAAACTAACGGAGTCGATTCCGCTGGTATGACCGGACAAACTCTGCAAAAGTAACCAGTAACAGATTAAATGAAAATGACATGTCGTCATTTAGTACTTTGAGGAAACATAAGTAATTTGTTTTGTAATTCAAGTCATAAGCAAACTCTAATCAGATTGCATACCACGAAAAAACCAACTACCGACATAATACAAAGTATGTGGGAAGAGTGAGCATACTAGCCTTAATGAATGGGTTTCTCTCCAATTAGAGAGCGGATCAGACTTGGGTATTCATCTCAAGGGATTTCTCAACATTTTGGTTGTATGTATCTCTACGGTGGTTGGCAAAACATGTAGAACTCTCTCCTAAAAGTCTTGAACCATATCCATTAATCCATAAACCTATTACATTATGAAAAATAATTATCCACCATCACAGAGAGTGAATAAAAATAAAAGGGTGATTAAACCACTTATCTATACTGCTCTCAAGTTGGTTTTATCCAAGCCTTCTATTAACTGAGTCATTCCAAGACGGACGGGAGATGCTAACACTAGGGAGGCGATTGAGGCGAATGTACATAAAATAGCTCTTTCTAGATTATTTCCGGCGTTATGGCTTTTTCATTATCTTTATTTAAAAAAAATAAAAAATCTGCTGGCATACCAGTATAACTTGGACCAATTTACAAAGAATTACTTCAACAATACAGTTTTCGAAAAGAAAGTTTTAGGGGCCCTGTGGTTCATGCTTGGGAGATGTGTACACTTAGTACACTATACTGGATGGGACGACCACCAACCAGGCTGCATACATCTTAGAATTGCAGCCCCTGTTTTATCAAACATCAATCATTTTCCAATCGCCAGACAGAAATCATTTATGAAGTAAGAGCAATAGATGAAAATGCACTTAATTCCCCCAGAGAGAAGATGCACATGATCAGACAATGTGTTATACCAATCAACAAGTTACTTAATGGAGTTTGTATCAGCTTAGCAAAAAAAAAAAAGAAAAGTTACTTAATGGAGTATGAGCAAGATGCGGACAGAGGAAAACTGACCAGTATTGCGTTGGGTTTGCCAATCGCCCATAGATTCACCTTGTGATCTTCTCCTCCAGTGACAAGAACCCTTGATGACTTCCTGCCAATCTTGAGGCAATTGACGCTGGAAGCATGAGCCACAAATTCCTCTATCGGACGGACATAAAAGTCAAGGCAAACTCTTCTTTAACTAAAACTCTATATTCCCTGCAGAATATTTACTACATAAACTGAAAAACTAAGAAGGGAATGAAAGCTTCACTATCAATATAATTCCATCATTGACATCACCTAAGAGATCTACGAGGTTAGAACCGTAAAAAATCAAACCCGCCAGGCTTAACAAAAAAAATGGATTGAATCACTATTGTTAAAAAAGGAAAACACAATAATTAATGAAATATTATATAACCAATGGAAGTTAGATTGAGAGAAACAAGGATACGTAGCTTATAAGCACGTTTAGTGGTCGTCATTCCTGCAGCAGGAAAAGAAGTTCCCTCTGCCTGAAAGGGTAACGGTGGCCGAACCCTAGCAGCAGCTTCTTCTTCTTCTTCTCCGTTGTCGTCTTCTTCTTCCTCTTTAAATCTTGGTTACATTAATGCATTTAGTCTATACATACCCTTGAAGAATCTAAACCCTCAAACCCCAGATCTTGAAAACCAAGCCCTAGAACTCTCTCGCAATCCACCTATGTATTTGTTTCGCTTTCATCGATTATGGATCTTTTCAAACATAAACTTAAAAAACGAAAACCGGTGGAGTATAATGTTTGTACCTAGTATTCAGATCGGGAAGAAAATTGAGAGGAGTGTGGATACCACCTGAGTTCTAAGACACATTTTTCTCTCCCTCCGGAAATTGTATGATGAACTATTTGGTGATGCTGCTATTGCTGGTGGTGGTGGTGGTGGTGGCGGTGTAGGTGAAGTGGGTAGTGGATTTTTTCCCCTTGTACCTGAGAAGGCTACAATGGCAGAGAGAGACAGAGGGGGGTTAGAAGAACCCTGGGCAGAATATAAAAGGAAAACCCAAAATAAAAAAAAGGGTGCGACTATTCGCAGCCCCTTATTTTCTTCCTTAGCCCATTAAAAATTTTCAACTACCGAAATATATTTCGACAGTTAGTTACCGAAATTGAAATAAATTTTCGACAATTAGTTACCGAAATTAAAATACATTTTCAGCATCCAATTATCGAAATATATGTTTCTTGTGCATTTCCGACATGTAGTTACCGAAATATAATCTTATTTTCAACAGCTATTTACCGAAATGTATGTTCGGCAGTTGTTTACCGAAGATTGAACATATTTTCGACATGTAATTACCGAAATATAATCTTCAAAATTTTTTAACGGGTTATGGAAGAAAATACGCGGCTGCGAATAGTCGCCCCCTTAAAAAACTACTAGTTCTAATTCAAAAATTACCCTCCTTCTCCTTTGCAACTCAAAAGAATGATCCCGTTTTATTCGTTTTCCCGTAAATTTTGCTCAGTTAAAGTTAGGGAAAAGAAATCAAATCAAAATCAAGAAAGCGACAATTATACCCCACCGCACCAAACGGCACCTACTGTAAAACGAGTCCGGCTCCCTCCAATCTCTTACAGGCTCTCTAATTCCCGGTTCGGAAAAAACTTTTTTAATTATACTTCAATAATTGAGATTTTTTTTTTTTTGGACAGAATAATTGAGATTATTCATAATTTTTAATTTCTTGAGAGCATTAAGTATGCCAAAAATTAATTTGATCAATTATTGTTTGATATGATTTCGAAACAGATATATATTGCAAAAAATTTAGAAAGGAGTTTTGTTCCAGTGTTGCAATCTTATACTCATTTTGCAAGATAATGTGTTTCACATGTATTCCAAAATCATATCTTGTCCAACAAACTTTATTTTTGGCATACTTCATGTTCTCAATGAGCAAAACAAAATAAAATGTTTCGATCATTGACGTGAGATCATAAGAAATTTTTACGGGTCAGAATTGGAAAGGAGTCGGACTCAAAACAAAACGGAACCCCATAAAAGAAGGTAAATGCAATTGCAACCACTTGTCTACCCACAATGCCACCAATTTTTAAGAAGTGAACTTTTCTTTTCTTTTTACTAGCGATCAATCAATATACTAAGTAAATGTGATTTGTCTTTAAAAGCATCCAAACCCCCAATTCTAATTTTCTACATTTTGGATTTATTTTGTTTATATGTGTGTGTGTGTGTATATATATATACATACTAGCGAATTGCCCGTGCCTAAAGGCATTTTCAACATAAGTTTTATATCTTTTAGTAATTTCCGTGCATGAATACATTTGCCTCCAAATTCACTTTTCCATTTTCACAAAGTATCTGAACCAATTCAAGAGAGAGAGAGAGATTGAGATTTGGTAGAAAAAGGTAAGATTAAGTATTCATTTTTTGTTTTTTCCTAATTGTACGATCATAAATTTTAAAGGAAGTGATCTAACGGTTGTAGAAGTTGCTTTCGTTTATATGCCTAGACATTTTTAACAGAAACCGCTCTGTTTTATAATATAGATATATGGGGTCGGTTCCGCTCACACCTATTTTGACACTCATTTTGACACCTCACCCTTTTGGGTTTCATTGTACTATTTCGAACCGTTGATCTTGTTTAAATGAGTATAATAGGGGGCCCTGCAATGCTTCGCTGATGATCTTATGATCTTTTGCAGGGGGACCTAACTTCGACTAAGCATATCCAGGATGCTGTCACTAAGTTCCAAGTTTTGTCAAGTCTATCTCCTAGTTCTAGGAAGAGTAGTATTTTCTTCTCTGGGGTCAACACAAGCTCTAGAGTGGCCATATTAGATGTTTTAGGGTTTAAGGAGGGCACACTACCTGTCAGATATCTTGGAGTGCCTCTTCTTTCCACCAAACTCAAAAGTACTAACTGCCAACGCTTAGTTTTTTTTGGGTAATTTAGCTTGAAATTAAAAAAAGGTTAACCGAATGTACAGCCTACAAGGGCATACCCCAGGAGGAAAAGAAAAAAGGAAAAAAAAAGATTGAAAAAAATGCGATAACCCATGCACAACCCGCATGGAGAGTACAGTAAAGTAAGTAAAAGAACAAAATGCCATGTGTGTTGAGATCATATCCCGTTGCACTATCCATCTAAGCGGAAGGATAGTTCAGCGGGGTATGATATGAAGTGATACAAGTGATAATAACATGAAAGCGAACTACTACCTGACACATCCCGCCAGGCTAGGAAATAAAATAAATAGTCTCGGTCAGAAACGACCAAATGATAACCATCACTGAGTACTAATAGCAACATAGCAAATCGGCATCAAGGGAGGCTGAGCAGCTACTACAGAGGAACAAGGCACTAAGAAGAGGCTCGAACCAGAGATGACGGCATCCGACAGGGGGCCCCACCCTGCACACCACGCCCATTCCATCCGGCCTAATACTCCCTCATCCAAAATCCCAAAGATCGCTAGAAACAACCCGCTCTCAGCCAAAACCCAAAGCTTAGTGCCAACGCTTAGTTGATAGTATAATTGCTAAAACTAAGTCTTGGACTAACAGGGACCTCACTTATGCTGGCAGGGTTCAGCTGATTAAGAATGTCCATTTTTCCATGCAAACTTATTGGTCTTCCTTGTTTATCATCCCCAAAAAGGTAATTGAGGAAGTTAAGGCAATTCTTAGAGCCGTTCTTTGAACCGGCCCTGACCTTAGGAAAACTGGTGCCAAGGTCGCTTGGGACCACTTGTGTTTTCCTAAGCAGGGGGAGGTCTGGGATTTAAATCCATGCAAGTTTGGAATAAGGCAGCCATTGCCAAACACATTTGGTTCCTTATCTCAGAAGGTGAGCAGTCCATGTGGTGTCAATGGGTCAAATCATATTTAATAAAAGGGAGGAATTTTTGGACTCTAAAAGCTCCTGGTGATTGCTCTTGGGTCTGGAGGAAATTGTTGAACCTCAAACCTATGGTGCAACCCTTTATTATAAGTGTCATAGGTAATGGCCACTTCACGTCCCTGTGGCATGACAATTGGCATCCACTGGCCCTTTAATGGCCAAATTTGGTCCTAGAATGGCTTATGACTCTGGAATCCCAAAAGAGGCTGCTGTGGCTCACATCATTCATAACTCAAGTTGGGCGTTTCCAATTACCCAAACGTTGGAACTTAATGAGATAAAGAGCTCCTTACCAACCATTATTCCTTCTAGATTGAGGGGGTCTGATAATATTAGTTGGTCACTCACATCTAATGGACAGTTCACCATTGCATCCCTTTGGGACAAATTAAGAAGTCCCTTTCCTAGAGTATTGTGGCATAAATTGATATGGTTCTCTGGCATCATTCCAAAATGTAGCTTTATCACTTGGATTGCTATCCAGAATAGGTTATCCATCGTAGATAGGCTTGTACTTTTTTGTCTTAATCATTCCTCTCAATGTAGTTTCTGTCAGGGGAGTGAAAGCCATGATCACCTCTTCTTTAACTGCCAATTCTCTAAGCAGGTGTGGGATGCTATGCTGACCAAACTCCATGTTACATGGCACCCTAAAGGGTGGGCTGATTGGGTCACTTTTCTATCTAATATATAAGGGGCAAATCTCTTCAGAACATTATCACTAAACTGGTTTTTTCAGTTACTGTTTATCATGTGTGGATTGAAAGAAATGTGAGGAAATTTCAAGGTCAATTCTACACTTGGGAGGTAGTTGTTCATAAAATTATTTCCATGGTTAGAGCGAGGCTTTTATCATTATCCAAACTGCCACAAACTTAAGCAGAATGGGTTGTAAATGAGTGGAATATTGTTTGATGTTAATATCATACTAGGGATAGATATTCAGCATGGCATGCATTGTATTGGTCTTCAATTTCTTTCTTATGCGTGTGTCTAGTTGGACAGATTGGAGACAGCAAGGGTGGAGGAATTTCAGCTTCTAATACTTCTAACTACAAGGTAGTTATCTTAAGTCCATTGGTGGATGTTTTCTGACTTTACTGCTTGTGTTTTCAGCTATGGAAGCCTTGTGAGTTGGTTATGCCTTCTCGTTTGAAGTTGTGTGTGCCAGCATATTATAGACACCCCAATTTGGCTCAACGATTATTTCAAGTCCCACCTTGGGGACCATCCCGATGATGAATAGGATATGTGGTTGTTGTGGTTGACTTCATGAAAGCCTTAGAAACTTTGTGGAACTCTTAAGGGATTAAGGAACACTTTGAAATAGGTGATAGGAGTACCAAGCGATACTTAGATTGGATAGAAATGTTTTGGTAGCATCGTCGATCTTCAAATAAGTCTGCTTTCAGCCCATTTTTCATAAATTAAACTTCCTTATTTTTGTGGTTGGATTCCACCATCTTGTAGTACTTTCAAAACCCTTTTTATTGATATATAATAAGTCTTAAACCAATTTGAAACGAGGGAGATACGAGAATTTTACCAAAACAATCCATTTTCTGACCCACTAAGGGTAAAATTGTCATATCTTTTGATGTACTAAATATATTTGATCCAAGCTTTCCAACGGTCCAAAGAACACGCAAAACCGAGTTCGGGAGTGTCCGGAGCGAGCCCGCAAAGTTTGGCCTCTTGCTGGAAAATCCTTTCTGCGGCCGCGAAATCCTTTCTTCGGCCGTGAAATCATTTGGGCGGCTGGCAAACTGATGTTTTCCAGATTCTGGAATGTTCAGCAGCTTTTCAATCCGTTCGCCCAAACCCTAGCAGCCACGAACCATTATTTCGGGGCTACGAATACACTTACCATAGAGGTCTTATTGCCCTAGAACTCCACTTTTATTCATGCCATTTGATTGGCCGGAGTAAGTCACCAATTACCTATATAAAGGGCCGTAGGGTTCCGAAATAACAAGCACAAAATACACATCTCTCCACTCCATGATCCGCCCCCAAACTCTACAAAAATCATCTCCTATCAATCCTCTGCAAAAGCCCTAACCTCCCGTGAGTAGCCGCATCCGAGAGTAAAAATCCCCAAAGAACTCACTTCGTTCTAGGGTTTTGTGAAGTTGACTACCACAATCAACCACTATTATCTACAATCAATCGCAATCCAAGCAATCAATCTCTGAGGGATCAAGGTGGTGAGGCCCAGGGGCCTATGGTTTGATTTAATTTCCGTCTCTCGCTTTTAATTAATTCTTTCTATTAACTGTTCGTATTCTGGTGTGAGGAAGAACATCAGTTGGGGAATCAATCCTTCGGCCGATACATCGATCCAGTGGGATTCCTCGACCGTGACATCAATTCACCGGCCGAGGGATCTATTTGCTGGGACATATTTGTTTTATGCTTATTCTGATGCATGCTTTCATTTATCGTACTGCCTCACCTTATCAACTGTTAAAGGCTAAAAACCAGATTATGTGTTAGAATTAAATAAAGCAAATATACATTGTATGTCGAACGATTATGGGCTAGTCTCACGATTGGGCAAAGCCGCAAAGAGGGGTGCCTAACACCTTCCCCTCATTGTACTCTTGGCTCCCGTACCCGGAATCTTTGTCTATTTTTCCTAGTTTTAATAAACTAGGTGGCGACTCTATTTTGATGATAACCGTTATCGTGTGGCGATATTCCTAGCCATGGGGATATCCACGATCTTGGTTTATGAAGTGGAACCAAACAAGCGTGATCAACCTGTATGGCGATGCCCTGTTTGGGAGGTGTCTACACATATGTGTGATTCCGTGAGATGTGTGCTTGAGCCCCAACCTTCTTGTGAGCAGAGGTAATATTTAGAGGGAGTCTTTTTGTGAGGGAGAGGCGAGGGAGTTGTGGCCCTTCCTATTGCTTCTAGGGTGTTGCTGAGCTAGGTTTCAAGGGAGGAGAAGGGTGAGCAAATAACAATAGGCTCTCTCTTTTAGCTCTATTGGTTCCTTATTTAGAGTTCAGTTTTGTTCTACTGTATTTGGTCCCCGGACTATTTGTGGAACTGTTTGGTAGTTGAGATTAGCCTTGCTAATTGTTTCTTCCTACAAGTTTCTTTTTACCTATCAGTGAGGAGATGTCCCTAGACTCTCTTTTGTGCGTAGTTGGTTTCAAGTCTTGTGGTTTATCTCGCTGCTATTGGAAGCTGGCAGCTTGTTGCTGTCGTTATTGTCACCTTGAGGCTTGTTCTGCTGTTTTGCTGGCCTGCTGATATATAGCAGGTCTCTTTTGATTGTTTGGTGCTGTTGCTGTTTCGTATTTTGCTACTGTTTGCTGGTCAGTAGTTGCTCTGGCAGCAATAGTATATAGTCCTATTTTAGTTCTGTTTGGTTGTGAAGTAGACCTTTTCTTTTGTGTTGGCCTATCCTTGGGGGGTTGTCCCTTGGATTGTATATGCTTTTCTAGGGGGTTGTCCCTAGTTGTCCTTTGGGGCTGCCTGTCATTTGGCTGTTGCTACAGCTGTTTTGTTCCTTCGGCTTCCGATATATGGTGTTATGCATGCTGTTGCTATATGGTGAACAACAGTCAAGAAGCTGTTGTTTTACTACTGTTCTGTACACTGCTAACTGTTAGTTAGAGTTGTTGGGCAGCTTCTTCTTGTTGGTACAAAGATGGTACAAGCTGTCGTATCTGGGTTGGACCCGGTTTCATGAGGTTGGTTATTGACCCGGTTCTAAGATCATTCTACATTTTCTTGTGGACCTCACTTGGAGGCATTCGGAAGTCCAACTTGTTGGTTAATTAGTACCAATGTTCTAGCATTATATGGTTGTCATCCTAGTATGTAAGATGATTACTCATATTCTCATGTTATTTTTTTCTTAGTAGTCAGGATACATTAAATGTATTTCTTTTGCCATCTGTTTCGTATCCCTCTATTAGATGGATATGAAATAGTTGTTTCATTTTCTTCTAGTCCTATGTAGCCGCTTGGCATAGGCTTTCTCTATTTTCTTTGTTTTCTTTGCTTTCTTTCTTTTCTTTCTTTTTTCCTCCTAGGTATGCCCCTTGTAGGCTGTAAATTCGGTTAGCCTCCTTTTAATTTCAAATTGATTTACCCACACACAAAAACAAAACAATCATGACATGCTTGTACACTGGTGAATCTCTTTGCTCAATCATGATGGGTCTCAATTTCACACCATTAAGAATTTTAACCATGGATGCCAAAGTTGCCAAAGTATCTGCAAATTGGTTCTTAAGCCTCAGGACATGAGCAAAAGTCACTTTGCTGAAATGAGGGACGAGATCCTCAAGGTCCTGGTGGTATGACTTAGGGGTGAGCATGGACTGGATTGGTTCGGTTTTATAGTAAACCAAAAATCAAACCACAACATACGGATTATGTATTTGGAGAACCAAACCAACCTAAAAAAAGTGTAGAACCAAACCAATCCAAACCATTAGACTACGGTTCGGTTTCAATTTCGAACCACGGTTTACTTGAAATTGAGATATCATCTTCGTAAACTATTTAAAGTATTCAAAATTGCGGAGATAAACTAAGAATTGGTTTTTATTTATAGAAAAATTTAGGAATTAATTGAGCCGTTGAATCAATATTCACTAAATGGAGCATTATATATATCTACTAGGTTCCTGCTTCGTGCACAACACGAATGTTGTGCCCGTTGAAGAGAACAGGTTGGAAAATGGTAGAACGGTAAAAGAGGGTAAATGCAAGCATTCCTTCCTTTTTTTTTGTCCTTCCAAAGGAGCTGGAATACATTTTTGCTAAGCATGCCAAACAACAGCCAGTATGAAGAACATATGCATAGTTCTAATTCTAAATTGGATTCTGCTACAGAATCAGATACAAAAAAATGGAACATATACACACACACACACACACACCATGTTTGTTGAATATATTACATATTTTTTCTGGATAAGCAAAAGTTCCACCGTAATCACAGTTATAGCAGCAATATGGGAGCAAGGGAGCATCTCTCTCTAGAGACTGCTCTCCTCCACCGCCCCTCACCCTTATCCTAGCCGGCCTTTCACTTGGTCCGGAGCTAATCTTTTCCGGTCAGCTCTGATCGAAACATGGGTTAGCCAACCATTAGCCAACCCATTAACTCCCATCCGTGATTCCACCTCACTAAGGAGGGATCTCTAGAACCCAGCTGACCGACGACTGGACCCACCATTCTAGGTCGTCGGTGGCAACAGCAGTGACGGTCGGAGATGATAGCCCAGGTCGTGGGTCTCTCCCATTATAGATCTGGTTCAAAATTAGGGGCGGTTCTTCACTCTCCAAGGTGAATCGGCCATCCACAAGTACACAGCCGCCGGTCTCTCGATTCCGGTGGAAGCAGCAACAGGCACAACCGCCGGTTTCTCGATTCCGGTTACGGATCGACATCAACTCCGGCCAACTCTGGTCGGCCACCCACATAGCGATCATCAGGAAAATGTGCAGAAGCCATACATGACTTACATAGGTTAGAAAGTTTCATGTCCTATGCACGTGAAACCATCGGTACCAACACAAAAACCAACAGTCAAAAGTTAATATGGTGAGTTCAAAAACAAGGATAAATCCTCTCAGTGTCCACATCTTTGCACATGACAAGTCAGAATTCCACAGTCGATAACATGATAACCAATAGGTAATCAAGGAATTGTAGTTGAAGAGCAGCCACAAAGTTGCTAAATATTTGAGCATCAAGGCACAGATCATCAATTGGTACAGTCCAAACCCGATCAGCCATTCTAATGACCATCTCCTCGATGTCATATATGCAGAAAACTTGCTTGAGACGAAGCTCAAACTCCTAGAAAAAGCAGTCAACTTTAGCGAATGTAGCAACTAATCCCAATTAAATTGTCAATCTAAGTGAATAAATGTGCAAAAAAGGGAAAAGCATATACAGAACGCAGTTGTAGGCCTGGAATAAACTTCACACATGAAATCTTCTCGGCTAAGTGCGCTTAATTCTCTAAGGCGGTGTCTGGATTTTGGATTGTCTTCATTCTTTTTGCTATACGATTTCCTTTCATGCGATAAATCCCTTCATAAATCCACAATGCATACGTACAAAAGCGATATGGTATTATGAACCAATGCTCCTCATTTTAAGTTCATATCTCAGGACAGGGTAAGATTGCCAAGCGAAAACTTCAAACAAGCTCGAAATGACATGAGTCACCAGTCATACCACGATATTGCTTAGCATAAGTCCAATCACAAACACATTAAATTGCATACTTGTGTATATTGCAATAGTCGCAATCGAAAATTACAACACAGTAGAAGAAGCACAAACCTTCCCCTTAGCGATAAACATCCCGGAGCTAGTTCGAACCTCGCTAAGCTTGCTCTTTCCAGATTCATTGTCGGCAACAGCTGATCTTTTCAGCTCCAATTTCGCGTGAATACATTCCAATAACCAAATTAATCAACTCAATAGTCCTAACAGCCACTTTGGATTGTGAGAAAATGAGTGATAAGAAAGGGGGAGCCAATCAAAAAAAATATCATCTTTGTACTTTTCTCTCCATTTTTCACTAAATTACTCATTTGGAAATTACTCATTTTACTCAATCCAAATGAGTAATTTGGCAAGAAACTCTCATCCATTCTTTTCTTTGCTTATCAAAATCCCTCAATCCAAGGAAGCTATGAATCAAGTGTTTCTCAATTAACCCAAATCAAGAAAATAACAAAACCCACAAGAGAAATCAAGTGATTGCACTCCTCGTCCGTGAGAAAACCCTCGTACACAAAAGCTCTGCAATTCACCAATCAATTGAAACCCAGTAAGCAAAAATGAGATTCAAATTGGAGTCTCTTTCATTTGATTTTCCTGCATTTTCTCAGAAAATAAAAAAAGAAATGGGTACCGTGGTTGGGATGAAACTTGCTTGGCTTTAGATGGATTGATGATCGAGGAGCTCGAAGGTTCATATAGAATTGACGAGATCAGGGCCAAGAGAGTGAGTGAAAGAGGCGAAAACTGAATCATGGGTAATGGGCGAAAAGGAAAATAACAAATTCTTGTCAAATTTTTTTGGGAAAATCTTGTTGTTGAGTCTGATTATCCTCTTTTTAGCTGTCTCTGTGATGGATGAGATTTGTCTGTGTCCAATGTCAACCCAAATGCGTTCGGCGAAGGTGGGGTTGTTGGAAAAGAACTGAAATTTAGAATTTTGTTCAAAATTGCTTCTTTTTTTTTTAGGGATACAAATCCTCTTCACCGGCACCACAAACCCACAATTTGTTTGGAAACCCAAATCAAAATTAGGGCTCTACACAGGTATATACATATACATATCCATACACAGGTACAATCGAAACCACCAAAAATCGAGTCTACAAAACCCAGAAGAAATTACCTCTGATGCAAGAGTTGCGTCGTCAACGTCTTCAACGCCGTCGCCGTCCTCAACGCCGTCGCCGTCTGATTACTCCTTGTTCACGATCAGCCCCACAAAAGCCCCACAAATCCCACGTGCTGGAAACCCATATCTCGGATGAAATCGTACAAATCATAGAAGAAGAAGAAGAAGAAGAAGAAGAGAGACAGAAAGAGAGATGGGTTAACCTTTCTTACCTTCGCCGGAACAATACGACTGAAACCACGCCGATCTGCTGGCTGTGCAGGCGAGGAGAGGGGGAGAGATGGAGAGGGAGAGAGAGAGCAATTGTGCGTCTGTGTTGTGAGCTCTATGTTTTTTTTTTAATTTTTGAGCTCTGTGTTGTGAGAGAGAGAGAGTGTGTGAAGAGGCATAGTAAAACGTGGCCATTTGTGGTCCACATGCGACAGAAGGGGCGAAAAGACAAAAAAACCCAGCCTCCAAATATGTACTGTTTCCAATTGAAGGGCAAATGTGTCCAAATTGGAAAAATGGCAGGCCAAAACTCCTTCTTATTATATAAGGCTTGGATATACTATGTGCTTTTGAAATTTTAGGAATGAGTTGTGATATATAGAAATTTATACTAAATAATTTTGGTAGTAAATGAATAATGAATAAGACGGTGGATTGAATAAATTATTAATTTAGAAAATTAGTTGACTATAACTTTCCTGTATACTTGGTGTATCTAAATTAAATGAGTTATATGTATATATATTATATCTATATACGGATCGGATCGGTTTGGAATCAAAACCATTAACGTAAATTCACAGACCAAACCATTTAACGCGATTTCTAAATTTTTAAACCGGAACCAAACCACACTATTGAAAAACCTAACCAAATCATTTGATTTGGATTGGTTTGGATTGGATTCACGGTTTGACGGATTTTTTGCTCACCCCTAGTATGACTTTAGCTTTTCCTCCTTGACTTTCTAATCACCGTTAGCCTGCGACACAACCAGGTTGGAATCCTCTACCACTTCCAATTTCTCTACGCCGATTTCGATGGCTGCCTCCATGAATATCCATGTGTCCTCAGTTACGGTTATCAAATCTTCATCAGGGAACTCAAATTTGGCGTCTTCACCTCCCTCGACAGGGTGGTTAGCCAAGAACTCTGCAATGGCCCTTCCTTTTACTGACTTCCTGGTGACATATTTGAGATCAAATTCTGCCAACATGAGCAGCCATCGTGCCAGCTTTCCGGTGAGAGCTGGTTTCTTAAATAGGTACTTAAGAGGATCCATTCGAGAAATGTCTCAATTTCTTAAACAGGGTGGTTAGCATGTAATGTCTCAATTTGTTAGAAGCCCAAACAAGTGCTCAGCATGTCTTTTCCAACGGGGTTTAGCGCTCTTCGCATCCAATCATCTTTTTGCTTAGATAATAGACGGCTCTTTCAACCCCATCATCTCTTTCCTGTGCTAACATACACCCCATCGTGGACAGGGTGACTGACAAGTATAGAATCAAAGGTTTTCCTAGCACGGGCGGCGTTAGTACAGGCGGATTCTGCAAATAAGTCTGGCTGATGAATTGCACTTTGCCAAGGAAACTTCTTACATCCTTCTAAAACCGAGGTGGTTCCATTTCCAAAATAGCCTTGATTTTCAAAGATCCACTTCAATGCCACAGGTGGTGATCATGAATCCCAACATCTTCCCTGCGGTGACCCAAAATGTGCACTTAGCCGAATTGAGACGCATCCTATACTTTCAGATTCTTTCAAAGAATTTCCTGAGTGCTGGCAAATGCCCCTCTCGCTCCTTTGCTTTGACGATCATATCATCAACGTAAACCTCTACTTCCTTATGAATCATGTCATGCAACAAAGTCGTAGCAGCTCGTTGATAAATAGATCGCATTCATCAATCCAAAAGGCATGACCCGATAACAGTAAATTCCTCATTCAGTGATAAACGTGGTTTTCTCCTGATCCTCTGGGGCCATGAGAATTTGATTGTAACCTGAAAAGTCATCCATAAAAGAAAGCAAAGCATGTCCAGTAGTATTGTCAACTAGTACATCAATGTTTGGCAACGGGAAATCATCCTTTGGACTTGCTTTGTTTAAGTCCCTGAAGTCAACGCGGACCCTAATTTTGCCATCCTTTTTAGGGACATGCACATTGTTTGCGACCCATTGAGGGTACTCGGTTACTATTAGGAATCCTGCATTAATCTGTTTAGTGACTTCTTTTATTTTAAGCACCCAATCGGGCCTCATTCGTCTCAGTTTCTATTTTACGGGCTTCGCATTGGGATAAGGGGAATTGGGTGTTCCACGATTTCAGGATCGATTTCGAGCATATCAGCGTGCGACCATACAAAAACATTCTCAAATACTTTAAGCAAATCTATGTGAGCTTGGCTTCCGGGGATAGCGCGGAACCAATTTGGACCATTCGGCGATTCCTTTCATCTTTCAGATTTATTAAATCAACTTCTTCTTTTACAGGCTGAGCATGCCTCTCATCTTCCATTTCAATTAGGGATCGAATTTCTTAGGTATGTCCCCATCGAAATCCATCTCTTCATCATCAGGGTCGACACAATTTATTTCAAAATTAGGGAAGTAAGCGGAATCAGATTCATTTATTTCATCATCAACAAAGGCCTCGGGGGCACCGTACGCACAGGTGGACTTGAATTCAAAATACAGACCATGGGGAGCGGGGCCAAGAGGCACCAACTCGGACTCGTTAGACTCAGACGACTCGAACTCAGACTCAGAATCAGACCCATTGCATGTTGCACTTGGTATGAAAGTCCAATTCATATACTCTCCAACAGCATCCACGATGAGCGAAATTGGGTCTTCGAGAGCCTCCTGCCTTAGTATCAGCACTTCAGCTTCAACGACTGTACCCATTGGTTCGCCTTCCTCAAATAGGATCACCAGATTTTTCATATCGAAAACCTCAATCCAGTCGGTTGGTTCTTCCTTTATTTCCATAGCTTTGATCTCTTCTTCACTTTATGGCCAAACGTCATTAGCGAATATCTCAAACCCTAACAGCAGAGTGTTGGTTTCCTTATCCCAGAATGGTTCTGGCTGGCCTTGGTAGACCTGCTTTGCTTTCTCCTTCACAAAGTAGTCTTTCAACTGATCTCCTTTCTTTACCACATTGTCGCCTGAGGGCTTATAACCGAGATCGGTCTTGCGCATCAGGGTTCCGATGATCTTAAACTTTGCGGGTCCTTGCAGATTCTTTCCCAGCCCCAGTCCAGGCATGTAGGACATTCTCTTCATCATTTTCAGAGCGACGTTGCTAATGACAAAGTCATCGTCTATCCTGACTGAGAAAACAGAGCTTGCGGTGTCCAGCGAAAAACCTCCCAGAGCGATATCTTCCTCCTCATGCTGAATTTCCAAGAGTGAGGCATTGTCCTCGGTGGGTGTACAAATCCCTAAGTCTCCATGAATGGTGAGCATTCCTGTCTCAAGCCCAGACAGATTTTCTAATGGAGAGTGGAAGGTACAACCATGATGTCTGGACGGTGCATCCAGGGCCTTCCTAGTAACAGATTGAAGGAAGCGGGGATGCTCAACACATGGAACTTTACCTCAGTCTGGTAAGACCCGAAGGTCATTGGGAGTATGAGAGTGCCAACCACATCCCGGCGGGTGTTGTTATATGCTCGAACTTTGACATCAGATGGGGAGAAGTCCTTATTTTTGTATCCCAAACAATAGGCAACTCGAAGTGGGCAGACATTTTTTTGGGGGTAAATCAGCTTGAAATTGAAAAAGAGGCTAATCGAATATACAGCCTACAAGGGGCATACCCCAGGGGGAAAAGAAAAAGAAAACAAAACTAGAGTAAAGAAAATTTCTTATACCAAATGGCTACATGAGCTAAAAGATATGCGTTGTTTCCAATCCATCTAGTAGAGGGAAGGAAAACAATGCCTTAATGACACCAACAAAAGGATAACATAATAACATGAAGCTTAATCTACTGACTGCCATAAACTGAACTCCTCAAGAGAGATGGAGTGATCTAAGGTATACAGTCACCCTAACAACATTATACCATCCTTGATGAGCTCATAATAGTAGTAAGTATTAGCAGCATCCAAACTAGCAGCAAAACACTTCAAATGCATCAAAGCACTTCATGATCTTAACACTTCAAAAAACACTTCAAAACTGTAACAAGCAATCAAAACCAAATGCAGATCACACTCCAGCTTTTAGGAACAACTGTGGGTGCCATTCCCTAACGGAGCATGTCTGGACAGCAGTGTAGAAAGTAGAAAGACTGCAGAAACAATAGCAACAGATGCGGCTGCCGCAGTAATAGAAGCAGCAACCATGACAGAAAACAGCACCATCCATATCAGATACATAGCAACAACACTCAAAACAGCAGCAACTGAAACAGATACAGAATTGATAGCAGAGCATAGCAGCAGAAAATAGATAGCAGAGCAGCAGCTCTCATGGGTACAAGCGGCAGCAGAAGAAAGACAGCAGTAGCAGCGTGACGTACAAGGGTTTGTTGTGATTAGTTCCCTCAGCGGGCAGGTCTCGGTCAGTGAAGGTAATGGCATGTTTGATGGGGATGGTCTTGATGAGCACCGCAAGCTCATCCGGGGTTATGTCAGAGGATACTTTCAGGTGGGAGAGAGCTTGGATAAGCCCCTTGCGGTAGCGGGTGGAGTGGACAAGCACATCCCAAACGAACATTTTGGCTTGGGTTTGTTCGAGCTATTGTTTTGTCATTCCTTCAGGATTTTTCTCGGGACGGGATAGTTCTTTGGCTGGTGTAGCAAATGGTTGGAAAAGGTTTTTAGCTGGTGTAATAAAGAGGTGGGAAGGTTCTTTGGCTGGTGAAGCTGCGGAGTTGGAGGATTCTCCGGTGTAGAGGTTAGGGGGTCGGTAAACACGGCCATTTCTTGTCAAATGGTCAATTTGGCAGAATTTCTGTTCTTCGCTCTATAAGTCAATCGGAGCTTTACGCTTGCATCCAATTGTGGTTCCTTGGAAATTCTTGGCCCAATCAGCAATGACCAGATTCTCCCAGAGATCCTCAGGCTTCCAATGTTTTGCTTCCATTACTGCTCGGTTCACAGTCCATTCCTCATTCCCCACTCTCGTGTTGACAATTTCAGAATCGGCCCATGGGTTTGGCCGGGCCTCTGCTTCCCATAAAACCGGTTGTGGCTCATCTTCCTACAAGTTCATGAGGGTTTCGGATTGCAACATGGAGACATTGGAATCCTCAGGGAAGGTAATTGATGGTTCCGATTCTGCTTCGTCCATAATGTAGTCCAACGAGTCAAACTCATTGCTTACTATGTCTTCTCCAGGTTCTTGATCCCAACACCATGGATTGAGGTTCACATTGTTGTACAGATTGTCAAAGACAAAGTCATTAAAGTGGGAGAAATCAGGGCAGAGTGGAATAAGTTCTAGCCAATCGTAAGCCGCCCTTTCAGGTTGGTATTCTTCAGCAAACATCTTGGGTAAGGAGAACATATCCAGAGGATCATCATTAGCCAAAAGTTGGTGGGCATCTGGGATTGGATCCCATTCCCATTTAGGAACCACATGAGGGATTTCATAATTCTCGTTCTGGTTTTCAAACATCATGTATAGATAGAGTCCATCAAAAGGGTCAACCTAAATTTTTTCCCAATCAACCACCCATGCAGGCTCGAACGGTGGCCCGACAATTCTTTGGAGTTGGCAGCTTCGAATTCCTCCCAGTTAGAGATCAAGTTTCCCCATGTGTCCTCCCATTCTCGAAGAAAGCAAAGGGCAGTTTCTTTGGGGATTTCCACAACGGGTTTTGGTTCGGTATCAGGGACGATGAAGTGGGTCGGGTTAAAGGCTTGAGTGGTTATAGAATCACCGATTAAGATGATTTGGTTTATGCGAAAGGGGGTATTGTGCGGTGGTAAGGGGTTTAAGATGGTATTTGGCTTATCTGGTGGAGGAGCTTCAATGACCTTGTTATCAATGAGGTTTTGAATCTCATGATGGAGGTGGATGCAGTTGTCTGTGGCATGACCAGGCCTTTGGTGAAACTCACAGTAGACATTTTGGTTGAGGTTTGGTGGGAGAGTTTGTGGTGGCGGGAGTGCTTTCAATACCCCGAACTCAATGAGTTTTTTGAACAGGGCAGATCTGGGGGTATTGAATTGGGTGAAGGTTTGGTTCTGGGATTTTGGTTTTTCAGAGATTTAGTTGACTTCTGCTGGTTTGGCAGAGGATGTTCCAACTTGGTTGGTATTTCCAAAAAGAACATTGCTGTTGCCAGAGTATGTCCTTTTGGACTTTGAATCAGTTTCCTTCTTCTCCAAGGTGCCATCCCTTAGAGCTTCCTCCACGGCCAGCCCAGAATCATAGAAAGTCTCAAAGTTTGGAGACACCTGAGAAAAAACCATGTATGGTGCAAAGGCACTTGGCAAGTTTTTGGTTATAATCCAAATTTGTTCCTTCAAATCTGGTTTATTCCGCATTTGGACGGCCTTGGCTCTCCAACGCTTCACATAGTCAGAGAAGCTTTCCTTATCGCCCATCTTGGTACTTTCTAGCTCCTTCGTGGTCATCTTCAGGTCCACATTGGAATCTTTTTTTTTTGGGGTAAATTAGCTTGAAATTTAAAAAGGTTAACCGAATTTACAGCCTACAAGGGCATACCCCAGGAGGAAAAGAAAAGGAAAAGAAGAAAAGTGAAAAAATTGCGATAAACCATGCACAACCCGCATGGAAAGTAAGGTAAAATAAAGTAGATAACAAAGTGCAATGTGATTTATCGTCATACCCCGTTGCCCCATCCATCTAAGAGAAAGGAAGCACAACGGGGTATGATACAAAGTGATACAAGTAGTGAAAATATTAAATCTAATTACTGTTTGGCACATCCCGCCAGGCTAGGAGATAAGATAAATAGTCGAGGTCGAAAAATAACCAATTGATGAACCATCACTGAGGAAGAGCAGCGACATAGCAACTCGGCATCAAGGGAGGCTGAACAGCTACTACAGAGGGACTAGGTACTGAGAAATGGCTTGATCCGGAGATGCCGACATCCGACAGGGGGCCCAACCTTGCACACCACGCCCATTCCATCCGATCTACTACATCCTTAACCAAAGACCCAAGGCTCACCAGAAAATAACCCACCCTAAGCCAAATACCAATCGCTAAAGTCACCAGAGATGGGATATGCAAACCAAGTTTCTAGAACTCCATCCTAACCCACCGTCAAGCGTAATACCCATTTCTAAAAGAACAGCTACTACATAAGAACTAGGCACCGAGAAGAGGCTCAAACTGAAGATGACGACATCCGATAAGGTTACCCCCTAAAGTACCTTGCTCACCATGCACATTCCATCCAGACTACTACACCCTCAGCCTAATTCCCAGAGCTCACTATAATCTAAAAGCGGGACAGATCAATAGCCTCGATTCTGCTCGCCATTATTCGAGCAAAACCATAGAATCATTTGGCACAAAATGAGGTCACTCAAACCGCAGGAGAAACCAGGGCTGCCTCTTTCGAACAGTGCACATCCATCAATCTAATCAATGACAGCCACAGAAGCTACCCCTTTCAATAAGTGAACGACACCAATCTAGTCAAAGATACCCACGGTTGCAACCACACAACGCTGAACAACTGGCTAGAGAAGCAAAGAATCAAGGGATTTAGTGAGGCTCAGCAAAAGCATGAGCGAGGTGTCCAGTATCTAAACTGGGGTTGAAGCTTGGACTACTTGTGCCCAAAACCAGCCACGATCTAATTGTGGTATGGGATTACCAGTTAACACCATGTGCGGCCTTCTCATGGCCTCCCAACCATCAAGCAAGTTCACGGTTTTGTAAACCCAAAACTGGGTTTTATAAACCCAAAACTGGGTTATGTAAACCCAGTTCTAATTTAATACCAATCAACACAAAACTCCATTGAAACCAACAGGGCACAACTTCAACTTCCAATTGATTCTTAAGACAAGTATGGAACACTAATTAACCTGATCTCAGTCCAAATAGATGACTGCCCGATCGAGTTTCTCAATGCGAATCTACAAATTGTAATAATATTGCAGCAAAATTAGACTGCCTAATACGCAGTTTACTTCCAATTGATCATACCTTTAATGTTTGCCCCTACTGCCGAACCACTGCCGGAGTGTATTCTCATCGGCAAGGCCCAACCTGGGAATGTTGATTGCCCATCCGGCATGTTCGGCGAGCCACCGCCGGCAGTTCAAATCTACAGCCATGGCTGTCCCTGCGCCGGAGTAGCCTTGAACCGATTAACCCGAGTAGCCTTAAACCGAATATGTTGAGTAATAGTACCCACCAAGACAGCCGTGGACGAGCACCGTCCTCCGATATGAAGTTAATCGAAGAAGAGGCCATCCACGAGAATTAGGAAACAGCCCACGAGATCTAGAAATTGCAGGACCCATACTGATTTTGGGTTTCTGATTCATGCGAGCTCTTTGAGAAGCAAGCCGACCGTACATCTAGTATAGCTCGTGACTGGGTTTGGCCGAACAGAGCTACACCTCTGAACGAATCCTTGAAAGATGCAGAAGCTGGAAGACGAGTTCAAGTCTCCGGCTCTCTATATCAGATTTGTGGTTGTGTTTTGCAAAATCGGATGAAGTACACCCGTGCCGAACCAAAGCGAGGGGCAGAAATCTGCCCATGGACGAACCCCCCCTCAGAGCCTCTGTTGCACGACCCACCTCCGGTGCTGATGGGTAACGAACCCAGATGTTGATGGGTAACAAAACCCAGCTGTTGAAAGATGCAAAAGCTGGAAGACTTGTTTAAATCTCCGAAGCTGATTTTAGAATAACCTCGAAGTAAAACCGAGGTCGAAGAATTCTGATTAGAGCATTAATTTACCTCTATATCAGATTTAATGAATGATTTTTAGCAAAATCGGATGATGAAAGCCAGGTGAGTGCATTCTCTCTCTATTCCTAGATAAAGAAGCTCTCAACCCTTTGAAATCATATTGGGTTACAAAGGCTGTCCTAATATCTTCCTAAGTCCTTTTCTTGGATGGTTCAAGGGTAAGAAACCATTGCAGCGCTGGACCAAATAAAGACTCATGAAACAACTGTGCCATAACTTCCTTCTCAATTCCTCGCATACTGAGAGAGCCGACATATCCTTGGAGGTGTGCCTTTGGATCACCGGTGCCATCAAATATTGCAAAGTCCATGCCTTTGAATTTTTCTGGCAACTTGGCATTTGGGAATAAGCACAACTTGCTCATGTCTATCTATTATTTCCCAAGCCGTTCGGTCTTCTGGACAGACTCCTCCAGTTTACTGATTTTGGCAATGAGGGCAGCTAGGTTAGGATCTGCCGCTGGTATTTCTTCTTTGGGTGGTTCTGATTGCGGGGGAGGCCTGGCCTGCAGCTTATCACTGATTTCTTGCATGTTGTCCATTATCATGAGCATGTCCTTTTGCATTACAGTGACAGAAGCCTTGAGTTGAGCATCGATGCTGACAATGGATTGCTTGAGCTGAGTGTCCAAAGCTACCATGTTTTGCTTGAGTTCCTCCACCCCATTTCCTTGGTCAGCCATTGGTAAAGGATTTTCGGGCGGTATTGCTGGTGGTGGTTCTTGCAACGCTTCTACTGATAGTTGTCCTTCTTGTAACACCTCAACCTCAAACAACTGGGTTTCTTCCACGATGTCTATGCAAACCAGTCTTTAGAGTGGGCGAAACCAATTGGGTACAGCCTCTTCTTGTAGACGACCAATGTTTCAGAACTGGCAACAAAGCAAAAGGAGCAACTCAAAAGCTAATCATGGATGATCGCCCTACTATCTACATGCCTTCTAACCTTAGGACCTGCCGTGAACCAGATCTCACTTAAGGCGTTTGTACAGAAGATTTTCGATGATTCGGGTAGGTGCTGTCAGGCAAGTTAAATTCCATCAATTTGGTGAATCAGAGCCAATCTCCTTACCTTGACCATCCGAGGCAAAGCAATATGATCACTGGAATTCGGATACATGCGCACTCAAGGTTAGTTCTGGACCAAGGGAGCCGTTCGGGCACGGCAAACACCGGAGGTATCTCAAACTCCATGGATTTACAATCTCCTAGACCAACCAGATGAAAAAAGATTTTATGATTTTTAGGTTGCAACAGTCCTCAGAGCTCACTTTATTATATATCTTTGATTTTGCCGAAATTTCAGGGAATGCCAAATTGAGCCACATTTTGGTTTTGTTGTCCTTGAAAACGGTAAAGACACAACATGAAAAGAGCAATAAATTGTTTTCAGGTTGAAATGAAATTATCCGTCAAATGCCGCGTCTTTTGTTTTGATCATTTAAAAAAAAAGAGAGCCATGATTTTAGCAGAATTTGATTTTCCCTGATCATCAGTTTTTCAAAAGATTGAATGATTTTAAAGAACATGCATCCTCGGGAGAGCACGACTCTTCATCGAGTGTTAGCAACCTTACAAAAATGACGAGAACGACACACTCTTAGGGAACCCTATCCTCTAGCCTGCATGAATTCAATGATGAATGAATGATATGTATGTATAGAAAAGATATGCACGTAGACATGATATATCACATAAGTCCTAACCATGAGTTCCTGTCCTAGTTGGGAAGGTTCAATGGTTATGTACAAGTGCAAGAAGGCTGGTTTTGGTTTAGCGGGGTTCCCCGAACTAGAGTCAAGATGTACCTCCCATCGTCAAATGTATTGCGAGACAATGGTCGAACGGTACGATGACTCATCACGGTCGAAGGTTACTAGGCATCCTGGGAAAGCTTGTCACCGGCAAGTCGGGCAAGATTGCCAGAACACACTAGCGAGGCTGTGCGGTGCAAAGTGTACAGAATAACAAGAGTTTAATTTTCCAAATGATTTTGAAAATTCTCCCTTTTAAAATGTCTTTCAAGTTTTGCTCTCTTAATTATTCAATTCTCTAGAAAGTAAAAGTAAGTTCCAAAGTTTTGAATAACTATTGCATCCCCAGCAGAGTCGCCACTGTGGGCTATCTGACCGGCACGCCCCGAAGAGTCGCCACCCGAATTTTTGAGATGGATAATCCGAGAAACCAATTGTTTGAGAGAAAAAAGGGCTTTTGGTCTAGTGAAACATTGAGACTTTGGGTTCGGGAGCTATGTTACGAATGGGGAAGGTTTTATTTAAAAGCACCCCATTCGCCCGATCTAGACCGGTCTCTACTTGACATTTTCAAAAGGGGGAAACCTTTATATCATTTGGAGGATTAAACTCTTCAATAAACAAGTAAGGGAAAGGGAGATGAGATTGAATATATCACATCGGTGTGCTTGTGGTGTTTGTTGTACAATGAATGATAAATGGATGAGATACAGAAATAGAATGACAGGGTAACAACAAACTGCCTTGATCACAGGCATTACCGCGCGGTATACTGGGGTACCACGCACGGTTTTATGATTAACTGTGCGGTGTACTTACTCACTGTCAACCCACTATTATTGCTCAGAACCTTGCACGGTGTATTGACTGCATCGTACGGTGTCCTTGACTTATTTTCAGAATATCTTATATACTCAAAATGAAGCCAACCATTGATCTAAGTGCCTTCCTTACAGTTTTTATTGGAAAACAGTTTGCAAATCACATTTTGATGCATTTGATCATCAAAACTGTTTTAAATGAATGAAAGGCATGATTTTAAGCAAAGCTACATTCTGGAATACACCCATACTAAACTCTGAGCAATGTCATTGTGACCAATAGTAAGAAAATGTGATCGAGACAGTCAGAAGAAATAACAATGAACATTAAAATAACGTACGGTGGAAAACACTACATCGTGCGGTGTATCATAACACCGCACGGTGTAGTGTTTCCAGTACAGTCATTGGTTTTGTTTTTATTTCTGAAAATAGGTTTTTTTTAAACCAACACTTAACAAAAACAGGTCAAGTGCGACTGTAGAAAGTCCCCTCAGGGCTAAGACCGAGCTTGGCCCAAGGAAACTTGCTTTATACCTTCGGTATTGAGTTTAGATGAGGATGGATAAGTGTGGGTGAGGTTTCAAAGCTAGTAGAGTACTAAGCCTTGGAAGAGGAGAATGATGGAATGTTTGTAGAGAGAAAGAATGTTAAGAGAATGTCAGAATAACTTTCTCAAGACTTGGGGTAGAAAATGGGTGTAAGGGTCTTTTTCATCAAAGAGGAGGGGTGTATTTGTAGGCAAAGGCCAAAGTATTAATGCAAATGGGGGAGGTGCCTTCTAGGCCGGCTAGAAGTATATTTTCTGCCCAGCCGTCTTTGAGCTGTGGCCGACAACTTTCTAAGCCAGTCAGAACTTTTCCCCAAAACACCGTATGGTAAACCTCATGATCACGTGCGGTGTAATAAATTTTATTACACCGTTCGGTATAGTGGTGTCCCGTGCGGTATTTTAGGTTCAATTTTGGGCTTTTGGGCTTTTTAGGCTTTTCAGGCTTTTCAGGGCTTTTCGGGCTATGGAAGTCCACATTCAAGCTCTCGAAGGCATTGTTTTCTTTATTTCATCATCGGGGCATTTAAAGAACCTTGAGGTCCGGATTGGGGTATCTACAAGATATATATATATATATATATATATGAATTTTGACCGTGAGATTAGTGGCAATTGTGCAATTACTATTGTTTGAGAGAGAGAGAGAGAGAGAGGGATGGAGAGCCGCATGATTTATGGAGCAAATAAATGGTTAGAATTTATAGAGAGGTAAGATTAAAAACTGTTCTCCCTTATCATGTAGATAATAATAATAATATAATATATAATATAATATAATTGGTGCTCAACAACAATTTCTTTTGAAAAATGTTCAAACCAAGCTTGTCAAGTTGGTTGTCTCATTTCTCTCCCCTAATGGTGACCTGAGTTCGAGTCCCATGGGGAATAAGTTTGGGATGAGTTCGAGTCCCATGGGGAATAAGTTTGGGATTCAGGGCTATGGACATCCTCTGAAACTCTCGTTGACTAACATACTAACACCCTGTTAACCCCCGCCGATGTATACCGTATGACCAAAAAACAACAAAAAAACAAAAAACAAACGGTCATGTAATAGAAGGGTTCCAGTTGGATAACATCCATAGATAAGGGGGTCAGTTTATGTGCTTTTAAAGTTGAGATGGTATACCTGAGAAAAGTGAATAGATGAGAGGTGTCCGTGGAATTTAACATAAAAACTGCTTAGGTTTTCGATTGACCCCCGCTTGTAGAATAGAATCCAGAAGGCTGTGGAACACGGAAGTTCCTTTTGTATCACGATTCGATTACGCCGACGCTTGCTCCGATTGAGAGTCGGTTCAGATCGGGCGCGCGCATACACATAAATGTTCAAGTCCACACCTCTTTACGGTCCACACCATCCGGACCTTCCATTTCCCAATCAATTTGCGATGATCCGAGCCGTTTAATGTGTTCAGAACGTAATTTTTAGGGTACTCGCGAGAAATCAGCAAAAAAAAATGACCGAAAATGGCTTGATCTGAGCAATTTTTTACTGAATCATTCAATAAAAAACTGTTCGGATCAAGCCCTTCTCGATATTTTCTTTTTTGATTTCTCGCGGTTACTCTTATAATCACGTTTTGATCATCATCGCAAATCGATCGGGAAATAGAAGGTCCCGACGGTCCGGACCGTTAGAGGTCCGGACCTGAAAACGACTGACACACATAAACGACTGTGTATCTATATATACATACATATATAGAAGCGTGTAGAATTCTCGATTATTCTGCGGTGTTAAGGATGGCCTTGAATCCTCAGCTGTTTCCAAATGGATTGCCCGTTTCTTTTACCAACGAGATGTTTGTCTTGGCCAGAGACGGCGTCGAATTCGAGGTCGACAAGATCCCCGGGTTAGCGTCTTTGCAATTTTTTTTTTCCTTTATTGTCTTCGTGTTGTTCCTTCTTTTCCTAGTCTTCACGATTTTTTTACCTTTCGGCGCTAAATAATCATTGAGTCTTAGCTTTCATATTTGCCTCTATCATAATTGTTCCGAAGTTCAAATTCGTTCGCTGATCGGGTTTTCAGATGATCTACTTTGATCAGAGGAAATG
This sequence comes from Rhododendron griersonianum, assembly GCA_018127125.1. Taxonomy (NCBI): domain Eukaryota; kingdom Viridiplantae; phylum Streptophyta; class Magnoliopsida; order Ericales; family Ericaceae; genus Rhododendron; species Rhododendron griersonianum. The sequence continues at coordinate 15,640,953 of CM030799.1, read as the reverse complement.
TTGATTCTCAGATTATTCGTAGAAAAGACACAAAACAAAAACTGCAGCGCTGCTGTTGCAAGTATTTTGGGCCTATTTAGATTGACTAGAAGTTTGGGTATACGCGATGCTTGTGCAAGTCCAATCTTACATGCATAATGGCTTACGGCTGTGTTTGTTTTATTTTTGACAAAACATCTGAAATTGGACTTGCGCACGCATCGCATTTGCCCCGGCCTCTAGTATCGCCTACTTTGTCAAACATAGATGCTGGGCCACACGCAATGCGTGTTTTATTTTTAACAAAACATGCAAAATTGGACTTGTGCAGGCATCGCATGTGCCCCGGCCTCTAGTACCGCCTACTTTGTCAAACGTACATGCTGGGGCTATTGTGTCTATTTTATGAAATTCAAGTTGCACACGCATCGCGTATGCCCTGGCTTCTAATAATACAAATACACATAAAATCACTGGCACGCGAAAACGGAAAAAATGTAACACACTAAACACCTAAGACCCAATTGTAGATGATGCAGATATATTATGGAACCCAAATTACCCATTTGAATTACCGGGACGCATTCGGACATGTAACATATGAATAGACATAAAATTACCGGCACGCTAAAACACATAAAGTATAACACACGAAACATAAGATACATAAAATGATGCAGATGATTAAACTTAAACCCAATTGAATTACCGGGGCGCGGGGTTCTCGCAATTGGACTCATGACAAAAGAACCCAGTGTAGGTTCCATGTGAGAAATTGCTGCACTAAATCTAATCTCTGTTTCGTAGAAGAAAACCACTGGAGAGAGAGAGAGAGAAATTGCTGCACTAAATCGAACCTCTATTTCGTAGAAGAAAACTACTGGAGAGAGACCAAACTGAAATCCATTAACCAAACTAAAATCCAGTAGAGACCAAACTGAAATCCAGTAGCATCGTTGGATCTTGTTGCTTTGATCGCTGGGATGAACTCTTTGGAGTCTCCATACGAGATCTGGAGGGATTTCCCTTGAAACCTTGATCTCTCAGGCACCTCTCTACCTGCTTGGCCATGTTGATTCCGACTGAACTTATTACAGAGAGAGAGAGAGAGCACAAAATCGTGGGGGCAGTTTTCAAATTGGGAGGGGTTCGGTAAGAGAGAAAATGGGAGCAGTTAATGGATTGGTTTCCATTTCTGCCCCTCACGGTTACATACAAAATAGAGTGCTTGATATCTAGGATAAAAAGTTTTTTGGGGAAAATTTTGCCAACAAAAAATGTGAGCCAGCCTCGTTTTGGAGTCCACACCAAAGGGTGCTCTCCCTTTATATATTATAATAGATAATAGTTATTGAAGAGGCCGGGAGTGTCCGGTATCCGATACATCATTCTGATGTTGGAAAATCATTGTGTGATTTTGTGTTAGGATGGTTTTAAGAACGCTTGTTATTCGGTATGACAGGTGGAAAATGAGAGATATTATGCTCCAAGGGATTAATTAGATCATAGTTAATTGCCTAGAGGGGCAAAAAGAGGATGCTAAGTTTATGTATCAGGTCATAACCTTTCTTCAGAAAATAAACAGCAGATTTTCGTTACGAAATGATTCTAGAATCACATATTGCGTGTCTAGTTTTTCGTAAGGTGTTCGACCATTTATTCTCATGAATTAGATTGGACGTCTAGTAAAGATAATAGGGTATTAATCTCTTGGAAGAAAAATGATCAACTGTTGGAAGATTGTGCTCAGTATAATTCGAGAGAATTTAGATGAACATAGATTTGAGGTCTGCGAGAATAGTCAGCCCGATAAGGAACAATGGTTCACCGAGTTCTTTCAAAAGCAGTGGACCACACATTTCTTGTGAGTGACTTGGAGTGTTAATATGATTAGACGACACATTTTCGTATACTATTCCTCAGTTGTGTTAACCTGAAAATTAATCAAAGTCCAAGGTTTTGTTCATACAGATTATGATTTATGAGTCTAAGCAAAAATTGAATGAAGTACTCCCCATAGCCTTTGGCGATGTCTAGGCCTAAAATCATTGATAATCTAGATCATCCATTGAGGTGCCAAGGTCCCTTGGAGCTTAAGGCGAGTTGCGAGGTGAGTCGCAAATTTTATATTATTTTGCTGGACAGCGGGGCGCAATTTATTAGGACAAGTATTCTAATATAGGCAAAACTATATTAGAGAAGAAGTTACCTGGAAGGAGGAGAGCAGATTGCTCTTCGACTCTTCCTGTTGTGTATCAATCGAGAAGGAGAAGAAGCTTAGGTGCTGAGGCTGCTGTTTTTGATCGATCTCTAGGGTTGAGGCTGATTTATGTGGAAGGAAATTATTCAGTGCATCACCCACCTTGTATGCATCATAGATCTAATGGTTGAGATCGATTTTGGCTTGATCTCAATAAAGGTGACCGGAAAACCAATAGGTGCTCCACTCAGCCTCAACGCCCTTGCGCCTAGGCGTGCACTTTAGCGCCTATGCTGCGCCTTAGTGATCTGTGCCTAAGCTCTACCCTTGAAGCGCAAACCTTGCCCTCGCCGCACCGCTTTTTATTGATCTAGATGTTACTCCTTTCCCCTACTGGGAAATGATTGAGATAGTGGTTGTGCCTCTCAAGTATAAATATCTCCACTCGCACTAGTCTCATGACTAGTGACATAGTATAAAGGCTTATCTATACTATTTTGGTCCCTTTAAAATAGAGTCACTTTCATTTTTGTCCTTGTAGATTTAATTGCATCTATTTCGTCCTTGGAACAAGAATTTTAGACCAATGTTACCCTTACTGTCAAGTAAGTGACGGAATATCTAAAGTATTCAGTGGAATGTTAAGAAGTGCTGTGTTGGACATACTTATCTTTATTATACTCTCCCCGTCCCAATTTAATAGTCCCTTGTTCTATTCTAACCGGATAAAAACTAGTTATATCTTTAAATTGGTAATGAATTTTATATCCAATATGTATCTTGTTGATAGATCTTGATTATTTCTATATACAATGTTTTTAAAATTACATAAAACATTATACAACAACAACAAGAGAACCTATGTAGTCCCCAAATATTGGGGGTATGGGCAGGGGAAGATTGGAGACAGACCGAACCTTTGGCAATATGCACAAAGTGGCTGCTCTCAGAACAATGTTCTAAAAGTCGCTAGGCGGGGAGTAGTTGGCCTAAGTGGCCGACTTTTATAACACTGTCTTAGAATACCACTGAAAGTCTGAAACAGTGGCCCCCTATACCTATTTTGCTGCAGAACCATGCCCTCCAAATCAAAGCCAAATGACATCAGAGAGGGCAGGCTTAGAGACCCAATTCAATTTCCGTGCACATGAAACATTATAAATTACAAGATATAATCAATTGAAAAGTGGCACGAATTCCCAAAATGGACTATTAAACTGGGATGGAGGGAGTACAATATTTTGATTCAATTAACATGCTTATTTTCTTTAACACCTACTTAGAGAATTCCTTTGTACACCCACCGTTCATTGTTCTGAGTCTCGACCACTGCTAGTTTCTCTCTCTTTCTCCTTCTTACCTATTACCTTTGGCCCATTATCACAACCCCTGCCCAACCTACAACCAAAGCAGTATCTCGTACCAAAAGACGAAAGAGAAGATATGAAATACATCTTTGTTCTCTATTTAATTATACTCGTCTTTTGGTTGCTGTAAAGAGTTCAAAATCAATTAAATGTTGGGGATTTCTCACCAAGGCTCACTGACTCATGGAATTGAGAGTTTGATGAATTTTTTTAATCCTAAATTAAGGAATTGAAACTCCCCCCAAAATTTGGTCTTCCCCCCTTCACCCTCTTAATACTCAATATCTTGTTACGGTCCAACCAATTGGAAGGAAAAATGCAATCTAAAAACACCAAAGGAGGATCAGCCACTTATGAAGCTTCAATTTATGTGGGCTTTGATCGTCGTTCGAAAATCGCAATCCCGGTCTGATTTTTCAATCTGATTGGCGGCGGCTTTGTTGAGCTTGGCAAATGCGGTTCGATTGTCTCCCTCCCCCTCCCCCTCCCGCGTGACGAGTAACTATGGTGGTTCATGGAGGTGGTGATGGGACTCAGGATGGCAAGATTGAGGTGGGGGATGGTGGTGGGATTTCAGATGTCGAGCAATGGTGATTTTAGGTTCTATATGATGCAACCAAAGATACCCATAGATAATGTAGAGAAAGAAACTCCCATATGGGATACAAAAGAGACTAGCTCTTGATAATATTTGTTCAAAATGATAAAAACTATCAAATAAGAGACTCCAACACATATATATGTCCTTACTACTAAGAGCAAGTATATCAGAGGAGTCAAAGTGCATTTTTAGGCATTTTAGAGGGTCAAATACACAAAAACACCAGTCACTAGCATAGGTAAAAGCCCAGGTAAAGTGAATGCAACTACAGTTCTTAGGCATAAGTACCGTGCAACTATTCACTATGTATTTGATTATTTTATTCTTTTGTGCTCCTTTTGCACTTTCTCTCTCTTCTCTAATTGGTTATCTTTTTTTTTTTTACTTTACCACATAATGAACTAATAATATTATATTTATGGATAGATAAAATAGAGAGTATTGGTGTAGTGTTGAAAGAAATGTGGGTAGGTAAAATGAAAAATGTGTACTATTCACCATTTTTTTTTACCTAATGACCGGTAAACTTGCTCTAAAAGCACAAAATGACATAGGTACCCTTACTACATACTACATCATACTCCCCTACTAAAAAGAAACTTGTCCTCAAGTTACGGTTGTAGTGCTTCGACCCAACACGATCCTCATAGCACATCCAATTTTAAACATGAGCTTATTTTTGTGCATGTCCATCGCATCCATGCTTGTGTGTGAGTAAGCAATCCACTTGGCATGTCTTGAACAAGGCAAAGCTACATCGAAGTATTTTCTTAGACATCCTCCCAAAAAGTACCTTGACCAATCGCCATTTAAAGATTCAAAGACAAGGAAAACGCAACCCAAGACTTTCTTAAGTGAGGACCATTCCCAAGGGATCTTCAAGTTGTCCCATGAAGCCTAGTTTGGTCACCAATTCTTCACAAACTTGTATATCATGCATCGGGGGGAACGAGGAAGGCAAAACTTGAAAATAATTCGCACCCGTTGGCTCTACAATTTCTTCAGGATTGGAGGATCTTCCACAATCTCATACTTGAATATGAATCCAATGCACCTCTATGGCTTTCTTTTACCACTTGCTCCACATCCTCAAACCCTTCGTCGTCATCAAGATACTCATCATAGATAGGAAAATCTTCAAAGTCATTCCCAAACTCTTCCCTCATTGTCCACTCTTGACCAAACACAGTATCATCCTCCTTCAAGAGCTTGTTGGTGGTTTTGGGGACATCCATCATACCCAAATTCATTGGAGGAAGTTTCTTAGAAGCAAATAGCATCGGGCAATAGTGAGATTTTGTAGTTACCTTCTTCTTCGTGGGTAAGAAGGTGATTTGTTGCGCATCCTTATGCACGGTGTAGGTATTCCGCTTTCCATCATGAAGAGTATCGCGGTCGTATTGCCACGGACGGCCAAGTAAGATATGGCAAGCGTCCATAGGTATCACGTCACACCAAGCTTCATCAAAGTACTTTTGCCGGATGGAGGAGGACACCAAGCACCTCTTGTTCACCTTGATTTCATTTCCCCTTTTGAACCAAGAAAGAACATAAGGATCGGGATGCTCCTCCACTTTGAGTTGAAGCTTGTCAACCGTCTCTTGAGATACCATATTGTCACAACTCCCACTATCAATGAACATATCGCAAACATGCCCTTCTATGTTGCAAGTAGTATAGAATATGTTGGCGCGCAACCAATCTTCATCACTATCTTGCTTAGGTGTTAGGAGAGTCCTCTTGATCATAAGTGAAAGACCCACCTCCTCTTCCAAGTCACCACCAATCTCTTCACATGCGAGATCATCATACAAGGGATATCAGCATAACTTTTCTCCACTTCACTAAAAAGTGCTTTGTTACGACTTCCGGAAGCTTTTCGACAATCCGAAGACTTGTGACCCGGTTCCCCACACTTGAAGCATTTGAGTCCCCCACTTTGGGCTTGTTTTCGAGCCCCCGAATCACCGGATTGAGGCTGGTTTTGAGCAGGGGCTGAAGCTTTATCCCCACGATTTTGGTCATCAAACCCCGGAGGACCAACTTGACCGCCATTAGAAGAAGAACTACCTTGAAAAGAGATGTAGAAGGGCTGCCCGGACAGGGAACCGCCTTGATTTTGCTGCATGGATCTAAAAAACTTCCTCTTTTCTTGCTTTTCGGCCACCAAGGTTCGATTGTAAGCTTCCGAAACCGTCCACAAAGTTTGCATAGCAAGGGCATCTTGGATTGTAATTGTCAACCCACTTATGTACCTTGCAACCATTTGATCTTCACTTTCATTCAAATCAACTCTAGCAATAAGTTGATGGAAAGCCTCCGTGTACTCATCAGCACTTCCAGCTTGTTTGAGATTATGCAAATTCTTGTAGAGGTTTTGCATGTAGTTGAAAGGCAAGAATTGCTCATTGAGTTTCTTCTTCATTTTCTCCCATTCTCTAATCTTTCCTTTTCCTCTTCATAGCCTAGTTCATTGCAATTGCTCCCACCAAGTGAAAGCTCTTCCTTTGAGACAGATAGCCACTAACTTCACCTTCTTCCCCTCGGAGACATCTCCATAAACAAACACTCTTTCAACAGTATTTATCCAATCGACAAACTCATACGGGTTAAGACTTCCATTGAACTCGGGAAGTTCAATCTTGATGTTCTTCTCCCATTTATAAGGAGAGTGAGTGGAAGGTGGCTTAGGCCAATTCGGATCACCAAAAGGATTGTCAAAGTGACTTTGAGTGTCCTCAAACCCTCCACTACCCGCACGCGACACTTGCAAGCCTTGCACCATTGCCGTTAGGGTAGCAACTTGTTGTCTCAACTTTTGAATCTCATGGTTTTGGTTGCCAAACTCATTCTCTTCACCATTGTTCACCACAAAGCCTCTACCTCTACCTCCTCTTCTACCTCTAGCCCGATAAGCCATTACAATACCCAAATTCAACTCCAAACAAGTAAATCCACCCCAAATAATGAAAACCCAACCAAATCAGTACACAAACAGCCTCAAATCACAATCAATCGACACAATTAGTGACAACCCAACAACAAACCGTAAGAAATCGAAGCAAATAGCAACAAAAGAGACAAACCCAGTTGAAATCGAGCCCAAAAATGCAGATTCGAGTGCCAAAAGAGTGAATCGGAGACCCTTACCACTATTTCGAGTTCCAAAAGAAGGCCAATCTACTGTTTTGACTCTAATGAAGGCTGTACGAGCCTCAATCAACAATGGCGAGTGCTGGAACAGTGAAACCGAGCACGAAATCACAATTTTGAGCGTAAAAAATGGTAGATCTGGCTCTGAAATTTAATGGCTGTCAAGGGTTTTCAAGGTCAGGAATGGGCTGGGTCTAGCTGGAACAGGTGCAGAATGGCTGGGTGTTGCTCGAAATGGTGCGAAATGAGTAGATCTATAGCCGACCAGCGTTAAACGAGCTCGAACAGTGCTGAAATCGAGTCTACAGCCTTCGAAATGCTTGGACAGAGATCGAAATGCTTGGATTAGGGTCTTGGGTTGGGTAGACTGTGGGTTTCGAGTGGAATAAGGGCTCCGGCGAAGTTTTCCGGCGCTGTTTTAGGGTTCCGGCGAGATTTAGGTTTCCGGTGAGATGAACTGTGGGGATCGAGCCTAGAAGCTCTGATACCAAATGATGCAACCAAAGATACCCATAGATAATGTAGAGAGAGAAACTCCCAAATGGGATACAAAAGAGACTAGCTCTTGATAATATTTGTTCAAAATCATAAAAGCTACCAAATAAGAGACTCCAACACATATATATAGACCCCTTACTATTAAGAGCACAAAATGACATAGGTATACTTACTACATCACTATATATGGACTTTTTATATATATACTAGATGTTGGGGCACACGCAAGTCCAATCTTACATGCATAATAGCTTATCGCTGTGTTTGTTTTATTTTTGACAAAACATGCAAAATTGGACTTGCGCACGTATCGCATGTGCCCCGGCCTCTAGTACCGCCTACTTTGTCAAACGTAGATGCTGGGGCACATTTAATGTGTTTTATTTTTGACAAAACATGCAAAATTGGACTTGTGCACGAATCGCGTGTGTCCCGGCCTCTAGTATCGCCTATTTTGTCAAACGTAGATGCTATGCGTGTGCAAGCTATTGTGTCTATTTTATGAAATTCAACTTGCATACGCATCACGTATGCCCCGGCTTCTAATACAAATACACACAAAATCACCGGCACGCGGAAACGGAAAAAATGTAACACACTAAACAGTAAACACCTAAGATATTTAAACAGTAAACACCTAAGATATTTAAAATGGATGAAACCCAATTGAAGATGATGCAGATATATGATGGAACCCAAATTACCCATTTGAATTACCGGGACGCATTCAGACATGTAACATACGAATAGACATATAATTACCGGCACGCGGAAGCACATAAAGTATAACACATAAGATACATAAAATGATGCAGATGATTAAACCCAATTGAAGCTGCTTAAATCCAATTGAATTACCGGGACGTGGGGTTCTCGCAATTGGACTCATGACAAAAGAACCTAGTGTAGGTTCCATGTGAGAAATTGCTGCACTAAATCTAACCTCTGTTTTGTAGAAGAAAACTACTGGGATCACAAAATCGTGGGGCAGTTTTCAAATTGGGAGGGGTTCGGTAAGAGAGAAAATGGGAGCAGTTAATGGATTGGTTTCCATTTCTGCCCCTCACGGTTACATACAAAATAGAGTGCTTGATATCCAGGATAAAAAGTTTTTTGGGGACAATTTTGCCAACAAAAAATGTGAGCCAGCCTCATTTTGGAGTCCACACCAAAAGGTGCTCTCCCTTTATATATTAGAATAGATGTTTTGAATCTCTCTCAAATTTGTGGGTTTCTTTTTGGTAATGGTGATGTGTGTATTAAGTGTGTAGTGTGTACAATAGTGGTTGATGAGCCAAGTGGCAGCATGTGTCTCCGCATCAGTCCTACACTTGACACAATCACAACCACATCAGCGTATTCCGTCACTTGATGGAAAGGGTTACATTGGTCTAAGTGGCCGTTCCACTTTTTCAAAAAAGAACTTTTTGAAAAAGTAGGCAATTTCAAGCTCAAAAATTTCGTGTTTATGCAAATAATTTTCCTACCAATATGGATATTGTTTGATAGATCTCATTGAGATCTTTTAAACAGTGTAAAAAAAATAAAAAAATTAATTTTCATTTTCGTTATATTTGAGTTTGAAATTACCTTATTTTTAAAAATGAAGGTTTTTGGAGAAAGTGGAACGGCGCCTAAAAATTTTGTTCCAAGGATGAAAGTAGTGGATCTAATTGCCACCTTTGTGGTCAATCGTGCATTAAGAAGAGTGAAGCATTTTCAGATTACTTTTTCTGGTGTCCTTAGACTATCTTTATGGCTTTGGCTGTTCAAATGGTAGAAACTAGTTGGTGGCTTCGGCTCTATGTCAAGCTATAGGCGTTGCCATAAGGGTAGAGTAGGCAAAGACCAATCCAACCAACTGAAAGAATAGTTGATTAGGGTTCGTGAGGAAGATAGAGGTGTGAGTTGTAAGCTATAAAGGTTGTCAAAATCCGATTTGGAGGAGACAAACAAGAAGTCATGGCGAAGGCATGTGATTAAAGTAAATGGATTTTGGTTCGATTCACTCCAATATCGAGTTGGAGGTAGGATCTAATAAGTCTCTAATTGTCCAAAAAGTAGAATATGTGCCCAACCATGTGTATATCATACAATCTAACACCCCTTCTCATGTGTCACCTTTTTTTGCATGTAGAGATGCAAATGTTCATAGATAGTGCAAAACGGGAGTTAAGGGGAGAAGAAGAATGCAAACAGGAAACAAATACTCCCTCCGTTCCAATTTGTTTGTCCTTTATTTCACTTGTGCCATTTTTCAATTGCTTATATTTTCGTGATTTTGGAAACTTTGTGTAATAGAACTAATCGAGAACTATCGCTAGTCTGAATTTGCCCCCTTTCACTTTGCTTAATAGAACTAATCGAGAACTATCAAATACAATGGATATTGCATATTTTTAGAGATCCATATTAAAAGATGTAAGAGATTGAAAGCTGCCATGATCATAAAAAATGGACGGATAAAATGGGACAGAGACAGTACATTGGAGAGGCACGAACCCAAGACTTGTCCCAACATGAACTATGACACCATGTTTATTCATCGATTGGTCCAAAAGCTTAAGCTATTAGGAAATGGGTCCAAAATTGTATATTAAGTTATCTAACAGCATCATGTCTAAAAACATTATGTGTTTGCTTCAATGCTTGGTATGTGAGTTTCGTTGTTGGGGATCTTCACCACCTAGTAAAAGGAAAGGCATTCATGCTTCCACAGGAGTTGGAGTTGGGGAGCGCAATGACACTATTTTTGTTTGTCACTGGTAGAAGCACATTGCATCTTCGAGTAGGGCAATCGAAGATTGTGAATCTGTTAAAGAAAATCTGATGTTCTTTCACCTTGGGCAGTTTTGAGACATAATCATCTTCTTGTGATATCAACTTCGTAGAATTGGCATCTTCAACAACTCCTTTCAGCTTTGGAGTCACTTGATGTGCATGCACCACACTAGCTTGTCTTGGTTGTGGCAGTTTTGTAATGGGCTTGACATAGTGTCAAGTCTAGCAATTTTTAGGCTTGAGCTATCAAGGATTCTATTACGAGTTTTACTGGCCTCGACACGTCTTGAAGTAATGCATTTCTCACAAACATTTACATGACAATGTGAAGGCATATACTTCTCTTGGAGCTTAGCTTTCATTGCTTGCCATGTGTTTGTTGGTGGCAATTCCAATCTTCCAATATGTCCTACCACCACATTTACACCAAGCCTAGAAGTTTAACCTCAGCGAATCTTATTCTTCGATCATCTGTATTCAAGGAAGTCCTCAATTGATGCAAGCCCATTGGAGAACATCCAAAGATCATTCCTTCCTTCTAAATCTGAAACTTCTATCTCATGGCTCAAGGTATTGTGTCACATACTCCCACTTTGTGAGAATGTAGCGGTGAAACCATAAGCTCTGATACCAAATTGATATGATAGAACTGCAATACGGTTAAGGATTATCAAAACACAAAACAGGGGCTGTTTTGAAGCTGTGAAAAGTGTAACTAAACAGTAGATAGAGAAAAGAATTCCAGGCATCACACCGAGACAACCTTAGGCATTACACCTGTGGCCTCTTTAAGAACAATGACGAAAGAATGTTGGGGTTATTTTGACTCACCGATATGAGCCTTTTGATTCTTTAAACTCTCGTCATGAATTTGAACGTTGGAACAAACAATATTTTGAGTACAAACATTCTTCAACCTTGGTGCTCCTTGGGGTGTTTTTAATCCATCAATCAAACCCATTTTACCCTTGACAATCAGATTATTCATTGCCTTCCTCTGGGCTGATCCGCTTTCCAAAGAATTTAGCCGATAACTAGAATTATGTAGGACAGATTTGGAATAGGGCTAAGTATGATCAAACACAAGAAAAATGGCTGTTTTGGGGCTGTGAACAGTAGACATGAACAGTATTTTGTAAGGAGGAGAGAAATAGTTGGAGAATGATAGATCTAGGCCTCACACCAAGGTTACCAAAGGCATCACACCAAAGAATGAGATTGCATCACACAATCATAAAAGTTTAAAGCTAATTTTTCATTCATTCAATCCATATCTCAAACTCTTGAAGTACTTCAATATATTGGCTCCTAATGTGTTTAATGCCAAAGATTGTTCCTATTCCCAAGATGGCTGAATAGGAAGAATGTCTTTAATATCAAAGACTGTTCCCATTCCCGAGATGACTGAATAGGAAGAATGTGTTTAATATCAAAGATTGTTTCCATCCCCTAGATAGCTAGATAGAATGAATGTGTTGTCTAATGGTTGCATGCATTGAATATGTGGTCAAACTTCCCAAAATAATAAGTCAAAGCCTTTAAAGATGCATGCCTAGTCAATACCCCAAGTAGGCCCTTCATCATCCCAAATCATTGGATCTTTTGAAACTACCAAACTACCCATTGCATTAATCATGGACCGCTTCAAATTATCAAGTTGTTCCACAATCCTAAAAAGAATATTGTCATGCTGGAACTGAGTTAATCCGACTTTAAAAGGCCTTTCGGATCGTGTAGACATGATGCTACCTTCGCTCTAATACCAAATGACTGGCGGAGCCACTCTAGGCCTACTGGGGTCACGAGCCCCATTGCAATTTTTTTTTAAATTTTAGTTCTAGTTTTTCTTGTTCTGGAAATTGGTAGTTTTAGTTTTAGGTGAATTAGACAATTATTGCTTTTTCTACAATTGTGAGCCAACTAGCTCGCATAACTACGCAAATATCAAGGATATTATGTTTGAATAACTGTAAATAGGTTGAACATTATCTACTTTATTTAGGATCCATACTAGGTCCCACTTCAATAGTCAAAGCCATTTTGTAACGTTTTAACTTTTATAACTGTTTTTGTGAAAATATGTCTCAATTAGACATGCGTAAGTGCTTAATCAAACTATCTAATTGTTTGTTGCAAGACCATGTTTCGATCAAATCTATCAAAATGTGAAAGGACTTGCTTGAATTGTTACAAAAACAAGCCTCACAAAATGAATTTTCTGATTATCAAAGTCAAAATCTGGTGTGAACTGTACAAAAAGTGATTAATTGTCACCTAGTGTGTACATCGAGTAATGTTCACCCATTAATTAGGTGGGTGAACAAAGTAGTAGTCCTAAACTTGGAAACTGTCCTTCGTTTGTCATGATGTAACAATAACACACAAGTCACTGTTGCATCACCAACAACCATCAAGTCGTGGGTGTCGTGGTTCAGTGGGATATTATCATAGGTTGGTTGTCACCATAGTTTTTGTTTTCATAGTGCCCCCAGTGATGCATATTCCTGGCTACGCCCCTGCAAATTGATGTAGGACATGGTTGGAGTGGGGTTAAGGATGATCAAAACACAATGAAAAGGGGAAATTTTTTTTTTTTTCAGAACTATGTGAAGAGTAGATAGAGAAAAGAATCCTATGCCTCACCTAGAAAACCTTAGACATCACACCCACTCCTAGGGCCTCTTTAGCATTACACCAAAGAAAGAGGATTGCATTACACAATCTTGAAGCTTAAGGCTCCAGGACTTTTTATTTTTTCCTTCATTCATTCATGTCTCAAAGTCTTGAAGTTACTCTAATTATTAGGCTTCCCAATGCAAAGGACTATTCCTATCTCAGTGGTCTAACACAAAGCATAAACCTAGCAATGAGTACGTCTAACTATTCTTATTGCCTAGAGGTCTATGAATATTGTATGAGTGTTGAGTATTGAGTAGGACATTGACTAAATACGATTAAGAAAACCGTGTGGTAATGTAATCAATAGATCAATTTAGCCCTCCTTTGCTAATTTTTGGGAGTCTTTTTTGACAGTCTTTTTGGTTGCTTTCTCTTAATTTTTACTAAATTTTGGTATATTTTTTTTATGTTACATCATTGGGCTCGACGAGAGGGCCTTAGTGGCCGATGGACTACCCCTCTAATGCATAAGGGCCATAATTTCCAACCATATGAAATTACCAAAATTCCCCTGACCTCTTCGTTATGGACTGCATTGATACTGCTGTTACGTCCCTTATCGTGGAGAAATGAGACAATTAGCCAATAGCCACCAGTTTTGTCCTGTGAAAAGTACCGCAAAATCCCGGACTATATCGGATTTATCGATTAACTCCTGCGTTCATCACTTTCAGGACATTTTTGGGGTCCGGGACACGTTTTGTCCGGTACTCATGAAGTACGCTATTTTGTTCAACTTTCAAAGCGCACTCCTTTTTTTAATGACAACCTGCATGTCCTGCACTCCTGCCCTCATTTTCCTCCGACAAAAGCCAAGTCTAGGAGCCTACAATACCTTGTGTAGTACCCCCCTCTCTCTCTCCGGAGTACCTTTTTCTGAGCAGTATTACTCTTAGTTATAAGAGGAGCATGGTAATTATAACTATGCCAATAAACAAACACAAAAAAATGTCTATTTCATGTGATTTACATCTAAGAATATTGTTAGTCACTGTTTAATTCACTTAAAAGATGTATGATGTAAATACACCTGACAAGTTCTTAAAGTCTTGCAAATATATCTAAATAGTATATATTTAATAGAACTATCGACTAATCTGAAATGGTATGCCGAAAGTATTGCACCATACCAATAACGAAAACGGTACGTTATGTGGTACGAGATTGATAACTTTGGTTCTATCAGAATTTGTACAGATGGTGAAGTTCCTAGAAACCTAATTTGATGGACTGGAATTCGGTGAGGAAGACAAGGATCATGTTAGAGGGCCTTCTCCAAAGATAATACGTTGGAGGCTCTAGGGAGTTATAAAAGGGAAAGGCTCCAGGTTTAGATGATATCACAGATTCACAATGGCTTTCCTTCAAGCAATATGGAATATATCCCTAGAAATTTTGAGTTTTCGCCTCTATTTTTACTTGATTGGCTTCGAAAGAGTTCAATGCCTCTTTCATTGCCTGTAAGGAAGGGGGAGCGCTGGAGGTATTGGATCATTGAACCATTTAGTCTGCTGGCTTGTGTTTATAAGTTGCTAGCAGAAGTTTTAGCCTCGCATCTTAGGAGTGAAAGTTTGATTGTTGAGGCTCAAAATCCTTAATCCGGAGGTAGTCAGATTGTGAATGTATTTGACAGAGTAGCCTGGAAACTGAGCATGGATTTTCGTTTCCCTTTCCAGAAATAAGAACAAAGATTGTCTCAAGGCACTAAACGATAAACAGCTGCTTGGCATATGTGATCTTGGGGCAAACTTTGATGTTTATTCTAAGTGTGCTTCTGAACTGAAAAGGTCTTGCTTTCAAGCGACACGTTTTATTGAAGAACTTATTTCTTTTAAATCGGGTATTAGACAAGGACTTCGCAGGTAGGGCCAGTTGGGAGAGCAGAGGCACAAGATGCAGTGTCTAAATCCAGAAACTTGATCGGTTATAAGTTATAACCACAGGACACTGATGAAAATTTTAGCCAACCATTTGCAAATGAAAAAAATGTCTGCATCAGATGTGGAAAGTCAAATTTCAACTTGACTTTCAACGTTATAAACGTTATTGCTTTTTATGGTACATTGCAGACGTACTGACCATGGCCTTGGGTTTTGTTCTCAGTGCTGACGGTGGGAAAGTTAAAGCCAAGGGAACAATCTTCTTGTCCAATATAAGGATGGTCTTTGTTGCAAATAAGCCTGTTGGAAATTTTACAGGTTTTGATATCCCCCTGGTACGGAAATGAAATTTTTGGTTGCTATTCTTTCATTATTCACACAAAATATTTTGAAGACAGGGAAAGAATTGCTTGTTCATTGAAAACAGCCTTTTGCATTATGGATATCTGGGTTATACGCAAAAATTTGAAGCATTCATCACTCTTGATGCTCTGTAACTTGACTCCTTTTCAGCTTTACACCCATGGTGAAAAATTCAACCAACCAATATTTTTATGCAACAATATCTCTGGACTTGTGGAGCCTGTAAGTACCCTTGGAAGTATTTTATATGGTCTTCCATTTTTCTACTGGTGTGAGTTTGTACTGTTTTCTTACATACCCATTGTCATTCCCATTTTGACCAACCCCAGGTGGTCCCAGATGACCAGCACAGGGCTTTGTACTCAACTCACTCATTTAAGATTCTGTTCAAGGAAGGCGGCTGCGGGACATTTGTACCTTTGTTCTTCAACTTGATGTCATCAGTGAGGCAGTATAGTCAACAACATGGTTCGACAGTGGAGTATCACTCGGATCCTTTGCAAGCAGCACAAACTCCGGTTGAGGAAATGATGAGACATGCGTAAGAGATGCATTGCTTTTCTGAAACTCATGTAGCTAAAGATTACCAGTGGCGATTCAGTAATTCTTTTTGTTATTTTGCGTTTGACAGATATGTTGATCCTAATGATCCTACAAGAATCTTTCTGCAGCAGCCCAATCCTGAGTCTCAGCTGAGGCGCCGTACATACCACTCACAGCCGGCGGAGCACACTTTTTGATTTTGCATTTTTTATGAATAATGTTCAGACGCCGTGTTTATATTATGGGGTGTGTGCCTCTTATTTCTCCTATAAGATACTTGAGGCAACTTTCAGTACAGCAACGTGTTCGGGCGACCATTAGAGATCCTGCTGTATATTGTCCTGAAATTATACTACAAATAGTCTCTTGAAAATTCTAAGATGAATTTGCAATGAGATTTTCATTCTGTAAAGTGACGTGATTTATAGCCAAACCTTTTTTTCATGTTCATATTTTCTTGGGCACCAATAATGCCACGAAACTTTGACCACAAATGACCCTCTTAGCCCTCATTCCTCCTGACAAGAGTTTTCTGGTTTTACTTGCGGCTCTTCTCTCCTCTTTTGCATCAAGAACTCCCTATTTTTGCTATTATTTCCTCTCTCTCTCTTTCTTGTTTCTCTCATCTTTTGTGTTCCTTTTCTAATGTCTCCTCTTATGTTTTACCCTTGCGTGGATTAACCACACCTTCCTTCATTCCCACCAGGGCCACCACCACCTTCCGCCACCACGGCACCACCAACGCCACCTGTACAATACCCAAACTTGGATAATACGCGGCCAATTCCGTGTAAGACCAAATCTCCCCATCACAAACCATAAAGCAACCCCAGATGGGTCCCACACATGGGGGCATGTGAGTTATTCGTAGCTTATAAATCTGCAATTTCCAATTGGTTGTCGCGTGTCGTGTTAGGATAGGCTGATGAGGTGCTATTTTGGAACGTGGCGTGGCATATTGTGAGACACCAGGGAAGTCTCACATCGGCGATTTATTGGAAGTGGGTGGGGCTTATAAGGATTTGTAAGCAACTACTGTATAGATTAACCTTTTAAGCCACATGGTTAGGCTAAGGGTAAGCAGGTCAGGTGGCGCGGATCGTTATAGGTGGTATCAAGATTTGACACCAACCGGAAGTGTGAGGCGGGTCCCGCAAGTGAGAAGCTTGAGGTGTTTGTCGTGCTTAGGCAGGACTTGTCTCACATCGCTTGGTGAGTGGAAGTGATGGACTTTGTGGTGACATTGCAGCCAAGGTGAGAAAATTGTGAGACCCTAGGGAAGTCCCACATTAGCTATTAATTGGAAGTGGGTGTGCCTTATAACGATTTACTAGCAACTACTGTATAACCTGAGATTAACCTTTTGAGCTACGTTGTTAGGCTAAGGGTAAGCAGGTCAGTTGGCGCGGGTTATGACATGCTCAGAATATGTTGGTCTAGATCTAGGTGGTGCACCTAGGAAAAACAAGTTGGGCTTGGCGAGCTCCTCGGTGAAAGACCAGATTTTATTGGGTGGTACATCGTATACGATTACCCTAGTGTGAGGTGGTGCTTGTACCCGATTACCTCAGTTCAGGGGATGGTACTTGTACCCGACTATCCTAGGTTAGAAGTTAGACTTAGCGCATGGTTATGACTTTGGGTTGAGCCTGGAAATGTTGAGCAAAGGTTGATACGGCAGGAGACCATGTGAGATTATTATTAAGGTATACTTATGAACACTTGATAATTACATGTTAACCTTTAGCTTGTGTCAGTTTCATGACATTTACGTTACACTTGAACATATTATTTGGTTTAACCTTGTTTCCTATGGGCTCAGGCTTATTGTGTTTAAACCATTTCAGGTGGCAATGAGGCGCTGGAAATTTAGTGAAGAGTAGCTACACCGTACACGGAGTCCCTGTTGTGATGTTGTTTTGTTTAGCATATGTAATGAAACATGCAAGGCCATAAGGCCGTATTGGATGCATTGTCTTTTGTAGTTAATTGTGAAACCGAAAACTTATGTTATTATTTTGGAACTGTAAAATTTGGGAATATGTAATCATTTGGGAAGCCAATCCTAAGACTTGTAGAACTTAGTTTGGCTCTAGAGATATGTAAAGAATATGTTGTTTTGGAAACTTATGGGAATGAAACTATATGGTTTGATTATATAAAGTTATGATTGGTGAAATATTCTTCAAGGCATAGAAAACTTGTTAGTTTTGTGAAAAATATAGTCATTACGATTATCATCTTTTTAGTAAAAAGATAAATTGCTTCAGGGTTTTAAAGAAGAAAAGTCCTTTTTTTTATTCAACCCTTCTAATGTTTGGCGGGGACTTGACTTTTCAACGCAATATTTATGCATTTATTACATGTGTTAATGTTGAATTTTTTGGGGCGTTACAGGTTGGCTAGGGTGCAAGGTGGCACCGCTAGCCAAGTTTAGCAAGCCTCGAAAATCAAGGTGCTAACAAAAGGTTAGTAATTAAGATAGCCGGTGCAATCCTCCCGCAAACTTAATTTGTTATAGGTGGGCGGTCATATAAAGGAATCAAAACTTCTAGGTGGTGTATGCCTCTTAACCAAACCCTGGTTGTGGTACATGGTTAGGTACATTTGTTTGGATACCAATAACAATATGTTCTTCAAAAATCCAATGTCCTCTTCGTTGCTTATAATTGAGAACTTGTTCCAGTCCAATACCTTATATTAGTAAATGGAAGGTCATAATAGTTGGAAATTATTACAAGAATGCAACCCTAATGTATAGCATTACTGGCCCTTGCAGTATTCACCTCATAACTTTTCACGTGTAGGCAATATTTGCTCTTTCGAAATCCTTCTTCACAAGGGAAAGATCGATTTCTAGAAAATATATCCATGATTTTGGATGGGTGACCAAGTAGTCCTCAATGCAATGGTTACATGTTTGATTAAAACCTTGCAAAGAATCATAGGTTGTGTGAAATTTTATGTCCATACATATTTGTATTTTTCGGTGATAGTTAAATTGTTTGCTTCGTTCGTCGATATATCCAATAAGATCACCCCAAGCGTAGGGCAAAAGCGTCCAATTGAAGCATAATAATCCGGAAATCCAGGATTGTACCCACAGGGATAATTAAGACGGCTTTGCTGGATTTGTAGATGCAAGTAAGGTTTCCGGCTTTTAGGCAGCCAACTTGGTTTTTCGTATGCGGTGGAAAGTAAAAAGGGCTAAATTAAATGAGAATAAACTAGAATAAAAAGCAGGTTAGGTCTAGGAATCACTAACACCCACGACTCAAGCAAAACTACATTTTCCACCCAAATATGCGGTTTAACCCAGAAGATAAGATGATTCGAAAATCAAGCTAGCTCTAGAATTTATTTAGCAAATGCCTCGAGCGTCAGAGCTCCAAGTATCATGTGTGGTAAGTAGGCGAGGCTCTTACCTACACATCAACTACTTGATAAACAAACCCGAACTACACATCAATTTTCGAATCAAAGTTGCAAACTTTTGGTGAAAAATGCAATTTTTACTCAAGCCATGGGGTGCTAATCACTCCATGACCCAACCTTAAGAAACTACTCACACACATCTATGAAGATAAGAGTAAGCAAAAAATCTACTAAGCATAATTGTAAACACAACCCTAAAAGATAATTAGATAGAGTGATAGATCAAGTAATTTAGAACAACTTTAATGAAGGTGACAAGAGTCAAAACTAACTTACTTAAGTAGAAAATGCAGAAATAAAGGTTGAAAATGAAGAACACCTCAAGAACAAGCAAGAACAATTCAAATCTAGATCTAAATCTATGCAATACAAAATTACTACTTAATTACTTCTTGTTTCGTACAATGACATCATTCCTATTTGTATTCCCCATGGTACGCGCACGGAATATTCCCAAAAGATGCTCCAGAAATCTGCTATGAAGGCATCTGGTATCGATACAAGGAAATGGTGTATCGATACCGGATCACTTTCGTCCATAACTTTTGGGTCGCAGAAGACCAACCAGTATCGATACAACAAAAGCTTGTATCGATACTGAATTGTAATCCCTGGCCTTGACTGCACGTTGACTTGCTTGCCGTCGGGCCATCTTTGCCTTGCCTTGCCTTGGTAAGCCGTCGGGCCATCTCAAGAGCCGTCGGGCTGCTTTGCTTTGGTGTTGAGCAGTGAGCACCGTCAGGCCTTAAAGCTCAATTATTAGGCGATTTCCTACAAAACAAAACCGAAATACCTTGCGAGCAAAGAACAATCAAAACAACTAATTTAAGTGATAAAATAAACTAAAACTAGATACTAGCGCACCCTTCATTACATTCTCGGGTGCTTATCATTGTTCAATGTATTTAAAAAAAAAATGGAAGAGCATGTTAGACCATGTTGGCTTAGTGGGGTTTGATTTAGCCAAACATGATGTTAAGTGGTTCCAATTTTAATGAGATATGGTGCATGTGAGTGAGGGCAATGTGGAAGATAATGGAGAGCATTTAACGTTAGTATTCTAGTAGGTCGCCCATAACTATTAGGAGTATCACAATTCTTCTTTTGTTTCTCTTTCATTATTAATGTCTACTTGGTATAACCCAATTACATAAGTCACCCAATGCACCTACTCTCCATTCTAAGTTTCACGTAACAGCAGAATCCAATTGAAAGTTTAAAATAATCATAAATCAGCAACTGCATAAACATGACAGAAAGTAAACACAAGGATTTAATATTGTAGCGGGCCGAACATAGATGTTCGCAATAGTGCGGACCTAACCTGCTACGCACCAAACGTCGGCTCGTGCACGGCTGCCGTCGACGGCCTGTCATTGACATTCGATTTGCCACAGGCTCGGCAGGAGACAAGCCTGTGCTCGGATTCTGCCGTCGGCAAAGTCTACAACAACGTTACCTCCCCCATTGGACGCATGGCCAGGCTCGGCATTATCCGTGTTCGGCCATCCATAGAACGCAGCTGGCTGTCGACGTCGGCTATTGGTTGAGCCACGCGTCCCGCCACGTGCAGAGGCGGTTATAACAGAAGATGATCATGGGCGCACATGGGTGTGCCAGCTCAGCCCCGAAAACGGTTACCAGATCTATTCGTTGATATCACTATGACGTCACTCAGCTCGTGGAAGGCACGCGATCGTACTTGGAGAGCAAGCCAGGAGGCACTATAAATATCTAGTGATGATAACCCTAACAGGTACATGCTACTCAATACTCACACATACTCTCTCTAGCTTTCTGCTTCCTCTCTCTACACTATACTCATCCTCTCGCCGGAGGGCCTTGTCGGGACAACCCCCGGCCAGGTCTTAGTCGTGCGTTCCCTGTGCAGGCTAGGAGAAGAAGGCTCAACCACCATCGAACCATCGACAGAGGAGCGGGGATCAAGGATCACGGGCCACACAATTGGTGAACTCGACGTGAAACGCTTCTGATTCAAACGGCTCTCTCATCCTCCAAACCCCCTCACTCCTTCGTAAAACAACCACCAAATCACCTACCATGGGCGGAGATCTAGCAGCCGCAGCCGCTTCGGGGGCCAAAGACGCTAGTGGAAACGTCATCTCCACACCACCCCTCGAAAGGCACATGTCCATCTCCCTCGCCCCTGGGTCCGGGCTCTCACCAGTTTCGGACGACGTAACAGCGGCCTACATCCGTCTACTGCAGCGTCGCGACGACGAACGCGACAACGAGTTAGCCGCGCTAAGGGCGGAGGTGGCCCAAATGAAGCAACATATGCAACAAGACACTACCCCTGCTGCATCAAGATCTGGCGGAGGCAGGGGTCGAGTAGGGCAAACGCCACCTCCACCTCCACCACCACCACCACAAGGGCGTCAGAACGAGGGAGGCCACCGCGGATCCGTGAAAGACCGCCTAGGCTTCACCCCAGCACCAGGCGACGCCAGAGAAATCATCCTCTACAAATAACCCAACGCATCTGGAACTCACTGTTCCAGAAGCCATCACGAGCGAACCAAGACGCGGGACACCGAGTCATTCACAAGTACATACTCAACTGGTCGTGCTGAGTTCTCTCGCACAACAGTTTCGCACCACAGCTGAGACTCGGCACGGACCAGACCCCATATCTCTGAACGTCTAGGTGACATCCCGCCAGAGAATCTAGACGACGAGCACCGTGCTCGGCGAAATGGTAAAGGCGTACGCACCGAGGGTGCGAACGAAGACAACAAAACCCATCGTAACAAAGACAAAACCATCGACGGCCCACGCCGAACAGCGACGGACCTGCGAGAAAAGCTTCGGCGAAGGGAAGCCGAGAAGACATCAGCAAAGGAGAACAAGGAAAGGGATTCCAAGAGATCAAGGACGGACGAGCATGGCAAACCGCCGCTCCCAGGATTTGAAAGGCAACTGAAAGACCTCGGCATCTCTCCCTTCACCTCCCACATCATCAACACACCGCCGAAGTCCACCTTTCACCTACCCAAATTCACGAAGTTAGATCCGGCGACATGCGAGGCTTACACTCACTTCATCCACTTAAATGTAAGGCATTCCCATCCAGCCTAGGCTCCTTAGGACTCCAGTGGTTCAACAAATTGCCCGTTGGATCCATAAGGAACCTAGCCGACCTTGAACGCGCCTTCAACACACGGTTCATCACGAGCAACAAAATAGCCAAAGAGCCTGAGTCTCTATCTCAGTTAAGGAAATTGCCGTTCGAAACTCTCAGACAGTACGTCGAGCGCTACTGGCAGCTGTTCAACGAGATTCCAGGAATCGATGAATATTGGGCCGCACGCACTTTCAAAAACGGGCTGGAAAGCGGCAGCAAAATCTTAGATGAACTCGCCATCCGCCCACCCCACGGCATGGGAGAATTAATGCGTGTAGTCGAGAGATTCTGCACTCTTGAGGAGTTCTATGCCGACAGGGCGGCTCAGGGAATCCCAAGCTTGACATCGTCCTTCACCTCGACCACTCCTCAACTGCCGACACCAGTACTCGCCCAGAACCCACAATCAAAGAAGCAGGTCCACAACATCAAAGAAGGAAAGAAGCGCCCACCCAAGGAACATGACTACGTGGCCGAAACAACACACTTCAAGGAACCAATTTGGTCTTTTTTAAAGGAGATCATGAGGCAACCTTGGTTCGAGTGGCCGACGGGCAAGCTTGGAACCGACACAGGCCAACCGGATCAAAACCCAAGGAAAAAATGCTCTTACCACAACGAGCTCGGCCATTACACGACTACCTGCGCACCATACAAAGCCCTCCTCGAAAAGCTTGTAGCTCAAGGTCACCTCGATCAATACATTGATCTATCAAAGACGCCCGCCCGGTAGACAAATCCCAACCCCAACGAACAACGACCGTTGATCCACGTCATCCACGGCCCAGTAACAAAGGCATTCGAAACCACCCTCAAAGCCGACATTGATCACGCCTCCAGCTCAAAAGAGATACTCTCAGTCGGCTGTGGATCCAAACGTTCACGACCACAAGAAGTGCCCAAATGGACGATAAGCTTTACCGAGCGTGACCTTGAACACGTTCAGACTCCGCATTCGGATGCACTCATCGTCACCGTCCAGATTGGCGTTCATGACGCCAAGCGCGTCCTCATTGATCAAGGGAGTTCAGCTGAGGTTATGTACTACGACCTCTTCAAGAAGTTGGACCTACCAGAGTCGGCTTTACAGCCCACCGAGGTACCCCTCATTGGCTTCAACGGAGCTCCTGTATGGCCGCTCGGCCGAATCTTCCTCCCGGTCGTCGTCGGCTCAAAGACTCTAACAGTCGAATTCATTGTCGTCAACGCGCCGAGCCCATACAACGCCATCCTCGGTCGAACTTGGCTCCATGGAATGCAAGCTATTGCTTCAACGTACCACCAGGTCGTCCGCTTCATCGGCGCCACGGGAAGACAGGAAGATTTGCGAGGCGACCAGGTAGCCTCCAAAAAATGCTACGTCTCCGCCGTCCACAATTCGTCCAAGGCAAAAACGGTGCAATGGGTTGAAGTCCCAGACATGGCCGTAATCGAAGACGTTGGCCAAAAAGCCGAGGACAAAGCAGAGGAAGACTTGGTAAAGATGCCCATCAACGAGGACGGATCTCGCTTCTTCCTACTCGGCTCTTCACTAAACGAGGCCGAACGAGATGAGATGTTCCAGTTCCTTAAAGACAATCTAGAAGTTTTTGTTTGGACTCCAGAAGAGATGCCAGGGGTGGATCCCAGCTTCATCTGCCACTCCCTCAACATCAAAAAGGACTCCAAACCTGTGATACAAAAAGCTAGACGTTCGGCACCTGAGCACGCCGACGCCGTCATCGAAGAGGTCAACCGCCTGCTTGACAACAACGCTATACAGGAAGTTCAGTATCCAACTTGGCTATCCAACACTGTCGTCGTAAAGAAAAAGAACGGGAAATGGAGAGTTTGCGTCGACTACACCAACCTTAATGACGCTTGTCCAAAGGACTGGTTCCCGCTGCCAAAGATTGACCAACTAGTCGACACAACAGCTGGCCATGCTCGGTTGAGTTTCTTGGACGCCTACCGCGGCTATCACCAGATAGCCATGGATCTAGATGACATGGAGAAGACAGCCTTCATTACGCCACATGGCATCTTTTGCTACAGAGTCATGCCATTCGACCTCAAAAACTCAGGTGCTACCTTCAACAGAGCAATCTTCAAAATGCTTTACGCACAGATTGGCCACACCCTGGAAGCATACATCGACAACCTTGTTGTCAAGAGTCAGAAGGAGCATAACCATCTCACGGAGCTAGCTGAGGTTTTCGAGATCCTCAAACACCACAAACTCCGCCTGAATCCGGAGAAGTGTGCGTTCGGCGTCAGTGCGGGAAAATTCCTCGGACACTTGGTCACTAGGTGCGGCATCGAGGCCGATCCCACTCAAATCAAGGCAGTGGCAGACTTTCGGCCACCTCGGACAATCAGAGAAGTTCAGAGGCTCACAGGAATGGCGGCCACTCTCAACCGCTTCATCAGCAAGTCATCCGACAAGTGCCATGCCTTCTTTCACGCCCTAAAAGGTAAAAGCCGACGAAGCTTCGAATGGACGCCAGATTGCGACAAAGCCCTGACCGAACTGAAGGACTATCTGAGCTCGGCACCCCTAATGGTAAAACCCAAAGAATTTCCCTTTACCTTTACCTAGCAGTCTCACCTGACGCCATCAGCTCAGCTCTCGTTCGTCGAGAGGGAGCCGACGACATGCCACTATATTTCACAAGCAAGACGCTGCTTCCTGCCCAGACGCGCTATCTCCCTCTGGAGAAATTAGCACTTGCCCTTGTTTCTTCGGCGAGAAAGCTTCTGCCATACTTTCAGGCACATACGATCACAGTCTTAACCGAATACCCTCTCAAAGCTCTCTTTCGGAAAGCCGATCTCTCAAACCGTGTATCCAAATGGGCGGTCGAATTGGCAAATTTCGACATCCGCTTCGAGCCAAGGATGGCAATCAAAGGGCAAGTCCTCGCCGACTTCATTGCCGAGCTAACGCCAGAAGACTCCGAGATTCTAAACACTCCTCTGCCTACTCAGCCCTCGACCGAACATGAACCAAAAGGGAAACCGTGGCTCCTCTTTCAAGGAGACACTTGGCGGTTGCAAGTTGACGGTGCCTCCAACAACAACGGGGCCTGAGCTGGAGTCGTCTTGGTCTCTCCTTGCGGAACTCTTCACGAAAGTGCCATCAGCATCGACTTCCCCGCCATAAATAATGAGGCCGAATATGAAGCCCTGCTTGCTAGATTACGTTCGGCAATTGCAATGAATGTCAACGATTTGGCCGTGTTTTGCGACTCTCAACTTATAGTCAATCAGGTGCTGGGAGACTATGAAGCTCGGGACCCAAGGATGATGAAGTACCAGGCCACAACAGCAGAACTCATTACTCACTTCCAAAACTTCAGCATCATGCAGATCAACCGCGAGCACAACGCTTACGCAGATGCACTTGCTGGCCTCGCCTCGGCTTCAAAAGCATCTGAGTTCCGAACTATAAACTTTGGCAACATCGACCACCCAAGTTTCGACACAACTCCAGAGGTGCTCAACATTGAACTTGGTCCAAGCTGGATGGATGAAATCGTCTCCTTCCTGAGGAATGACACCTTACCCGACGACAAAAAAGAAGCTTTTCGAATCAGGAACAAGGCCGCTTACTATTGGCTCTCTGAGAGCGGTCAACTCTATAGAAAATCCATTTCCGGGTCCTATCTTCTCGTCGTCCACCCAAACCAAGTCCCCGAGATCCTTAATGAATTGCACTCCAGAAGCTGTGGCTGCCACTCTGGTGGTCGTTCGTTATGCCAACGCGTGATGAGTCAAGGATACTTTTGGAAAAACATGAAAAAAGACTGCGAAGAAATCGTCCGGAGGTGCCGACCATACCAACTATTTTCCCCAATCCCCAAGCAGCCGGCTCAGAATCTCTCCCCCATCACAAGTCCCTGGCCATTCGCGCAATGGGGGCTCGACATCGTCGGGAAACTCCCGACAGCACCTGGAGGCTTCAAATTCTTGATCACTGCAATGGATTATTTCTCAAAGTGGGTAGAAGCCGAAGCCATCATCACCATCACAGAAGCAGATGTCCGACGATTCGTATGGAGAAACATTGTAACTAGGTTCGGCGTACCTTATGCCATAGTCTTCAACAACGGCACCCAATTTGTCGGAGACGGCCTCACAAGTCTCTGCGAGGAATTCGGCATACGTTTCTTCAACTCAACCCTGGCCTACCCTCAAGGAAATGGACAAGTCGAGGCCTCGAACAAGACAGTCTGTGCAGGGATAAAACGCAGATTGAACTCGAAGAGAGGAAAATGGGCAGAAGAACTCCCCAGAGTTTTGTGGGCTTACCGCTCCACACCACGTCGCTCCACGAGCCAAACTCCCTTCTCAATGGCATTCGGCATGGAGGTCGTCATCCCACTAGAGTCAAGGTTCCCAACCCTCCGAACAAAAACCTTCAACCCACAGACAAATGATGAAGTCGTGGAGCAAGAGCTAATTCTGGCTGAAGAAAAACGCGATGACGCTCGGCTGAAGCTTGCCGAATATCAACAGCAAGTTGCCAAAGGATACAACAGGAGTGTTCGAATCAAGAAGTTCAAGCCTGACGATTTGGTTTGGCGAAAGGTCGTACAAGCAAGCAAGAAGAAAAAATTCATGCCTAATTGGGAAGGGCCTTTTCGCATCGTCAAAGTTGCTGGTGAAGGGGCTTACACCCTCGAAGACATGAAAGGGAAGGTGCTCACCAACCCATGGAATGCACAGAACCTAAGGAGGGCATACATGTGACGCTTCTTCCACAACACATCAGGCTGGACACTACCTTCGGCCAACACTTCTTGCAAAAAGAGTTTCAGTTTTCTTTGGCTTCGGCCTTAATCTTTTATGTTTTTCTTTTACGTTTCAAAGAAGGGACTCGACCCACTGCTACTGTTTTTTCTAGTTTTCCTGTACTTTGAGAATTATCAATGAAACGACAAGCTTTTTGGTTTAAAAGTCTTCAAAACATTTCAAGCATCATTCCACCTTCGGCTACAACGCCAACCACAAACGTTGACTTCGGTCACACCCACAAACAGGCTCCTCAAAAAGCCTTCTGCTTCGGCCACTATAGCCACCCAAAGAAGCAGTCAATGGACGTAATGTCCGCCGAGCCTAAAATACACATATCTTATGGAACTTAGGCTTCGGCTCGGATTGGCAAGACACTATGGTTGGCCACCGAAACTCCACACTCGCATTTTGGTGAGCAAAAAAAAAAAACCCACAAATCAATCTGCTACTCTCAACGTTCCTTTACCATGGTCAGGGGCTGACACTTTGGCCGAGCCCCAGCCACTGGCAAGGGGGCACCTAACACTCCTCGACTCGATAAAGGCTGATTCATGCCAGATCACTACAATCCATGTTCGGCGATCTATTACTACTTTGGTCAAGACTCGGCTGAAACATTTATACTTCACCATTCACATCATACAAAATTCTCAACTATTCTGCCGAACCCAAACCAAAGTGGGGGCTACGGACAACTACACATTCATAACATGCAAGACCTACAAAATCTTGTGAAGACATGAAAGCAATCAGTCAAGCTCGGCATTAACAGAGACGTTGCAAAAAGAAGCCATGCATTCATTCAAACTTTGAAATAAAGACAAGTGTTGCCAAAGACCCTAAGCTGGGAAGTCGGCGTAGTAAACCGTTCGGTGCCGACCCCCAAATTAACTATTACACCTGGCACGGCAAACTCCCAAGTTCGGAGCCGTACAGTCTAACAAAAATTCAAAGACAAAACTCAAAAAAAAAAGAAAAAAGAAAAAGAAAAAAAAGAAACTACAACCCTAAAGTTGAGGTGGAACATCTTCGGCAACAACATCAGCAGCCCCTTCATTTTCAACATCGGCGCTCCTATCACCATTCTTATGGGCCTGCTCGGTGTCTTGCTCGGCATCATCAGCTATGCCGTCCCCCGCATCACCTGCCTTCCCTCCAGTTGGGCCACCTCCATCTCCACCTTCAGCATCGGTCCCAGTCAGATCATCAACATCCTCCTCACTATCGGGATATTCCTCCGGAGGAAGTGGAGCACACTCCTCGTCGGTGTATGGCAACCTGAGCTCGGGCACTTCGGCTACGGGGATTGACTTCATCAGGTTCATGTCGGGCTCCATCTGCATAACCCCACACGCAGCCTTCACCCCATCCTTGTACCCAGTTCGGTACGCGATCGGCAGCTTCTTCGTGAGCTCCTCGTTGACCATCGACCGAGCCTCCTGGATATACTCGGCACCAGCTCTATCATAACCAGCTTGGAAAGCCTTCTCGTCAACCTCCTTCATTTTTCTCTTCTCCCTCCTCACAACTTGGCCGAGCTCGCGCTCGGATTTCTTTGCCTTCTCCAGCGCGTCATCTCTTTCCTTCTCAAGCTCGACTACCTTGGCTTTGGCCAGCTTCAAGGCAGTCTTCGCAGCCTTCGTCTTTTCACGCTCGATTTTAGCGTCGTCGCGGTAATGCGTTCTCTCGGCCGCCAAAAGGTCGGCCTGGCTAGACACTCGCAGCGCAGCTTGTCCGGCCTATAGAAGATAAACCGGTCAGGCTCGGCAATAAAGGGAAGTATACAACATCAACTCATAAAGGAGAAATACAAAGCAAACCAATACCTGAACTAGATAGGCGCTCAAGTGCGCGATGCTCAGCTGAAGCACTCCAGGAACTCTTTCCATGTCCATCGGCAGAGCAAGGCCATGAAGCATGGTGACGGCCAATCCAGGTTCGACCTTGACACTATCTTCAACATTGACGACCCTACCGTCGGCCATTGCAAAGGACGGCGCAAACTCTTGCACTGTCAACCTGCCACCCGCGCCAGCCGCCGTCTCCATAGCCTTCGAGCCACCCGCAGCTGACGACTCGGTCTGTTCCTTCTCCTTCGGCAGCGGCGTCGGCGGCCGTGTGGGGAAGAAGTCATGAACCTTCTGCTTTTTCGCAGCATGCTCGGCCAGTGCAGCTTCCTTCTGGCGAGCTGCGGCACCGTCTCTGAGGTTAGTCCTCACGACGTTTCTTCTGCCCATATCGTCAGCAAACTCGGGGATAAGGGTTCGGATGGGAGGAACACTGATACCTTGAAAATCAGCGGGTTGACTATTTTGAAACCAGAAGTCGGCAGACTTCTTGAATGTGGGAAACTTAAGCCTCGGTTCCTTCGACTTCTTGCTCGGCTTTGGAATATCATCGCCAACACCTTGCTCCTTAGCAGCTGCCTTCTTGCCCTTATCCTTCGTGCTCGGCCCAGCCTCCTTGTCCTTCTTCTTCCTCTTCGTCAATTTCCCTTTGTACGAAGGTTCGTAACCTAGCACCGTTGGTGTGTCGCGACAGATAAAGGCCTTTAACGTCTCCACATGACCATCGACGGCCAAAGAATTCTGGGTCTTGGTTATTGCTCGGTGATCTGCAAAAAAAGAGAAGGTGTTAGCAAAAATATCATGAATTCAATGAAGGAATGGATTGCGTTCGGCAGGTTAAAGAAACAAGAGGAAACCTCGGAAGTCCGTTATCTTCAGCACAGAATGCAACTGCATTGACTGATTGCCGAACTCGTAATTTCCACTAACTTCGACATAAAAGTTAGCCCACTTGTCGGTATCAGGAAGACCGTTTATTAAGGGCTCCTTACCGCCACGTGTTGACAGATACCTGCGGCCAGTCTTCCCGTGCCTAGACATAATGTATGTATGAAAGAGGTCGGCAACGGTGAATTCAAGGTCGTGCAGTTCTTTCAACTTAATCACGGACATTACTATCCTAAAACTGTTGATCGAGAAGAAATGTGGCACTATGCCGAACCTAGAAAGCAGTTCCCTCAGAAACGGGTGAAGAGGGAAGCGAAGCCCGGCCTCACATATGGCCATCAGGGGGACTGTTATATGTTCGGGATGATCTCCCCTCTTGTCCCTTATCCTATTACTAGCCACCTGGTGGACGACGACATCATCTGGGATGTGGTACGCTCGGCAGAAGTCTGCATACTCGTTGGGTCGCCCACTGAAGTAATGGGCATGGGGGCAAACCTGCCCTCGCTCAAAGAGGTCGGCAAACTCCCTGTCCTCAGACGAAGTCTCGGCGGGATCGGAGCGGGAAGAGGTCGTGGCTCCGGTCTGAGAACGGAGCCTGGACTCGGCCTCAGGCCCAAGTTCGTGCTCGGCTTCGGATTCTGTTCTAGTGGTAAAGGTAATCTCTGGCTCAGTATTGAACCCGCCGTCGTATTCATGGTCATGCTCGGCGTTGGAGTCGCTAGAAACTGACATGTTCGAGGCAATGGAAGAAGCTTGACGTCGGTTTCTGTGTACCTCCAAGTATTCTCGAATCACAAGATCTGCAGAATCGTCCCCTGAACTTTCAGAGTCGGACGAGATGACGATGATTGGGTGAGCCAGACCTAACAAAGGCAAAAACAAGAATATGAGACCTCGTCGTCGGCTAGAAAGCCTGGATCTCACTACACTCGGCATCCTAATTGGCCCACCCCATCGTCTTCTTCAGAACTCGGCCAAATCCGTGTTCGGCCTAAACCTGTGAAACGTCAGAAATTGGGGCTCGGCCGACTCCATCGACGGCCAAGCCCCGACACTATGAAAGATCTATGCTCGGAAGAACAGGTTGAAGAAGGAGATGAACAGTTCGTTCATCTCCAGGGCGCACTGTTCACTCAGAACAAAAATTCCCCAAAAATCCAGAAAATGAACAAGAAAATGCCAGGAAAACTGCAAAAAAGTGAAGAAGGGTGAAAATCAACACATACCTGTGATTTGCAGCGAGATCTGGTGGCGAAACCTCTGGGAAATCAAGAACACAAGACGAGTGGACGCTGGTGGAGCTCTGGCGATGGAGTTCTAGAGAGAGAGAGAGAACGAGGCCTTTCTCTCTCCTCGCGCTGCCCTTTATATAGAGCTAGGGTTGGAAGTTCGAAACTCCCGCCCATCATTGCACCGCCGAACCACTGACCACTAAGCGCATGACACGTGTCACTGAAAGGACAGTTTGCAGGGTTTGCCAGCCGTCCTCTCATCAGCCGTGCCCAGCCACAAGGTGATATCTGGCACTCCTCCACTAGAGTACTTCATCAACGACCGAGCTTGCTCCTAAGAAAGAGATGATACAGGCTCGGCTGGAGTCCACCTTCATCAAACAAGACCACACTCGGCGATTCGACGAGTTCGGCCTAGGGCTCGACTTCAATCCCTACCATGCGTACGGCATCGGCAGAGATTGAGGGGCTATTGTAGCGGGCCGAACATAGATGTTCGCAATAGTGCGGACCTAACCTGCTACGCACCAAACGTCGGCTCGTGCACGGCTGCCGTCGACGGCCTGTCATTGACATTCGATTTGCCACAGGCTCGGCAGGAGACAAGCCTGTGCTCGGATTCTGCCGTCGGCAAAGTCTACAACAACGTTACCTCCCCCATTGGATGCATGGCCAGGCTCAGCATTATCCGTGTTCGGCAATCCGCAGAATGCAGCTGGCTGCCGACGTCGGCTATTGGTTGAGCCACGTGTCCCGCCACGTGCAGAGGCGGTTATAACAGAAGATGATCATGGGCGCACATGGGTGTGCCAGCTCAGCCCCGAAAACGGTTACCAGATCTATTCGTTGATATCACTATGACGTCATTCAGCTCGTGGAAGGCACGCGATCGTACTTGGAGAGCAAGCCAGGAGGCACTATAAATATCTAGTGATGATAACCCTAACAGGTACATGCTACTCAATACTCACACATACTCTTTCTAGCTTTCTGCTTCCTCTCTCTGCATTATACTCATCATCTCGCCGGAGGGCCTTGTCGGGACAACCCCCGGCCAGGTCTTAGTCGTGCGTTCCCTGTGCAGGCTAGGAGAAGAAGGCTCAACCACTATCGATCCATCGACAGAGGAGCGGGGATCAAGGATCACGGGCCACACAAATATCAAATTAACACTTAAGGTCCTAAGTATAATGGTTCAAACACCGTTGAAAGCTAAGTATAAAGTCATCTACTCGATTAATTTGGGGTCAATGTGTACTTTAATAAACTTGAGGAACCAATACAGAATTTAGGCAACTTTAGAGCCAATGTGTAATTAAAAACTATAGGGTGCAATGTGTAATTTAATAAACCATAAGGATCAAAATTGGGGGCGACTATTCGCAGCCCCGTATTTTCTCCCATAGCCCGTTAAAAATTTCCGAAGATTATATTTCGGTAACTATATGTCGAAAATATGTTCAATCTTCAGTAAACAACTGCCGAACATACATTTCGATAAATAGTTGTTGAAAACAAGATTATATTTTGGTAACTACATGTCGGAAATGCACAAGAAACATATATTTCGGTAATTGGATGCTGAAAATGTATCTCAATTTCGGTAACTAACTGTCGAAAATGTATCTCAATTTCGATAACTAACTGTCGAAACATATTTCGATAGTTGAAAATTTTTAATGGACTGAGGGAGAAAATACG
The DNA here is from genome assembly GCA_018127125.1 of Rhododendron griersonianum. NCBI lineage: Eukaryota > Viridiplantae > Streptophyta > Magnoliopsida > Ericales > Ericaceae > Rhododendron > Rhododendron griersonianum. The sequence goes on along the minus strand of CM030799.1, from coordinate 15,607,882 downwards.
AGGCTGCGAATAGTCGCACCCTCAAAATTTCACCTCAAGGTGGGAAATGTCATTTCCAGTACAAATCTTATTTGCAAATGGCAAACCTCAGATTTGCAAAACCTCAGGGTATATCAATAGAATTTTAAGAAAATGATAATATCAAAATTATTTTTATTTGTGCCAAAAACCTAGTTTATAAAAATGTCTAGTGCCTAACACATTGTACAAAGATTTTATATATTATAGTTTTGACATAAATAAAAACAGTTTTGATAACACTCAAATTTTAACCTTTACTCCTTTTTTTTTTTTTTAATCCGCAACCTTTACTCCTATTTAGGCAACAAACTAACGTGACAATGTCATAATCGCAAAGGGTTTTTAACGAGCGAACCAATCCCATTGTAATGGCTATTTTGGCTTTTGGGTGTTGTGTGGTGAAATCAATCATTTTAAGAAGACGTGTCCGATTACCAGTTTGACCGATCGGTTGCGAACCATCGGAAACCAAAATCAACTCCGTTCAGAAAGAGCGTCCACCGACGGACATTGAATCGAGTTTGCAGTCTAGAGAGAGAGAGAGAGAGAGATGATGGCCAGTTGGCTATGGAATCCGCATCCACAGCTTAGTTTCCAACAACACGAGCCCCATCTATTCAGTACTCAAAGTCGTAGGACTCACTTTTCAAAGTCCCTTCAATATCGTCACCCTTCTTCCTACAGGTTTCACAGCTCCCGCTCAAGCAATAATAAAATATATTGCTACAACTCCGACGATACCACCAACAAAGGACCTGAAAAAACAACTGGTATCCAGGTTTACCGAGATATTGAGAGGTTTGCGAAATCACTTCAATCCTCACTTTCCTTTCTACTTTTTTTATTTTTATTTTTATTTTTTATAGTTCTTGTTAGAACGCTTCATACTATAATTAAGTGAATATTAGAACGCTTCATACTATAATTAAGTGAATAAGAATGAAAGATGGTCTTATTGGTTGACTACCTGTGTAGTGTGTACTACCTGAGCAATGCTAGGAACACAAAGAACAAAACTTTGGACATAGTTTTATTCCGGAGCTATTTGATGCATATGCGTCTGCATATATCTAATGGCTTCGGAGACAGTTGTGTACGGTAATTGTTTCTTAGAGTTGTGTTCCTAGACTTGATACTCCATTATAGGCAGATACATTTATTCCTTTATCAAAATTTCCCGATCTCATATGGTAGTGAGGAAAGAATTATGGGATCATACAAACTGAAGCTCATTCTTTTACTTGGTTTCACTCCAATTCTTTACCCCCTCATGCCTGGCGGCAGCGGTAGGGGGTGTTGGTTGGTTGGTGATGACTAATATCTGGAATCTATCCTCTGTATATTTTGTCCGTGTTTCTCAATAAAGGTAACACCCCTGTTAGAACCAGAGTATAACAGAATAAATGGACTCGTCCTCCAAGAGGAAGGGGAATTTCTCCTGTTTGTCCGGCTTAAAGTATCAGATTGGTCTATAAATCTAAGGGAACCACATATTCCGTGGTAGTTTGAAACTTTTGAACTAAGATTGTCCATCACTTTTAATATCACACTTTACACGCAAATACAATACCTTATGGGTGTGGAACACAATTGAAAAGTCTTCAAAAGCTCTTCTTAACCCAACTGAAAATGCATATGCATCATGCAATGAGCCAATGACAGTACATTTGCGGAGTTTAGGATGCGGGATTTATAGTTCTTAGTCTAGAGATTTGTAATTAGCCAAGATGACCCATATTACCAAATAAAAGAATGTAAAGGTGAAAGCAAGCGACAGATAGATTAAAGAAACTGTTAAAACATCCCACTTAAAACTATTGGCAATGAGTAGAGAGGCCGCCCAGGCTCATATACTAGTTTTGGAGGTTGTAATTACTAATTAATCAATGTGGGACAAACTCTTGCAGAAACAATAAGTTATCACAATAATCACTCCACTCAAAGTAAAGCATGGTTATGACAGGTTCGGATGGGCCTTTCTTGAAACGAAAGTATTAACAATGCTGTTATCTTTTGAGTTTTCTTTTCAGCCAACAAAATAACCAACAGTGAATGTCTTTTGCAACCAGTTCTTTACTATATGTTTGATATTTTATGCATTAATAACTCAAAGCTTTGGGATTTAGTGATTCATGTCTTGAATATGATACAATACTATCTAACACATCTATGTACTCTCCATGATAAAATCAGTACAATAATGGTTTCTTCATTATTTATTTGCAGATTACTGACAGATAGCGTGAGGCAGTCTCAAGATCCGTGGGCTGGTTCAAGAGACTGGAGTGAAGTTGAGGTGTCATTTCATTGAGCTTTTGCTAGCAACTAGAATTTGATTAGTTTATTTATCTTCATTCTTTATTTGTCTATTTTCTTATGCTTGATATTTGTATTTCGTAGTCGGTTGGAGAGACCAAGAAATTCCATTGCAATGTTTTGAAAACCAGACCGGTGAGCAACCGGAAATGGGCTCAGGTTGATGGGTCACTGGTTTAACCGCGATCGAAACGGAATCGGAACATGATGTTATAATTATGTAAAAAAAAAAAAATTGTAATGATATACCTAAATAAAATCAACATATGAACGTACATACGAAAATCTTGAAAAAAATAAATGTATCCTTTTGTTATTTCTGGTGAAAAAAGTATGAGTTGTACTAGAAATGCATTCCGGACTATGTTTTTCCAATCCCTCATTGGTAGCATAAGAAGTTGTACCTCTCGTATCTATAAAGTGTCGACAAGGCTTCAGTGTAAATATTACAGCAAGTCATTTGCTTGGGCTAACCATTTAGTGGCCGTATGAGCCCTTTTGCTACCATGTGCCAGCTATGGCATTATAGTGGTTGCAATAAAGTGGCATTTTTTTAGTTAAAATATTTCTTTCCGGGATGATTAACCCGTGCCCGGTTTTTATGGGTTGATGGTCTGGCTGGTCCATTCTGAATTTTAAAACATTGCTTTATTGGGCATCTATAAATTGATGTATTGTGAACTAGTGTTTTATTGGACACAAGAAAGAACATATTTATATTGTGAACTAGTGTTTTATTGGACACGAGAAAGAACATGAAAGTGATAAGAAGACGGCAAAAGGTCCAAACAAAAATATAGGTTAAGTTTTAATACTTATTTTGTCCTTTCAAATTCCATGTGCCTTTATTTGGCCGCCTCAACATGTAAAACAATGTCTAAAGAAAGAGATGAATTTAAAATAGCAGTACCCAAACCAGCAATATCCATGGTAGACCCATTAGCTTAAGTAACACGAGAAGGAGTCACAGAAGAACGACAATTAGACAACAAAAAGTAGAAACACCCAAACCAGCAATATCCATGGTAGACCCATTAGCTTAAGTAACACGAGGAGTCACAAAAGAACAACAATTAGAGAACAAAAAGTAGAAACACTAGTGATTTAGAAGCACCAAAATCAATAACCAAAGGAGAATTGGTAGCAAGATAGGCATAGGAAGGATCTTTCTGAGCAAGCGTAGCAGTGGAGGTGGATGGCTGCGTAGAAACTAGGCGATGATACTCTTGTAACTGCACACAGCTAGAAGAACTAGGGAAGCTGCTATCCATCATCTTGGAACTTAATGGGAAGGGGGCCAACGATGCATACCCGAGCAGTACTCAATAGTATGGCTATCACCATTGCAATAAGTGCATGGGCGAGCTATGTCACCATGGCCCCGGCCACCTCTGGGCACACAACCAAAATCACGGCCACCCCGGCGTGAGTCACGATCACCTCAGTCTGAATCACAACCAAATTGACCACGACTACCTCCCTTGACTCCCGACCACCACGGCTAAAACCACAAGAGAAGCCACCACCACTGGAGAACGTGGTGGCCAAAGCTGAACAATCAGGGTGTAACATAGCAGCAGGGATGATATCAGAAATCGAGGCAAGACAGCTGTAGACCTCATTGAGAGAAGGTAACTCCCGAGAACCAATAAGCTAAGAGCGAATGAGATCATATAACCGCGAGAGCATATAGAAAACGATTTCACATGCATAGCGTCGCGCTGGCGCTGCATAGCCCGAATATCTGCAGTGGTCCTCACAAATACCACGAAACTTGGCATATTAATCCTCTAAGGATGAATCAACGAGTGAAAGGGAAAAATAGTCTGATGAAGGTCATATTTTCGGCGGAGATTATAGACACCAGAAAATGACTCCTGAGATTGACACCACACAAGTTTGGAGGTAGGTAGAAAAATCAAGGTGCTACTAATGAGGCTCCATACGTGAGTCTGAGCATCCTCAATAGTCCATGCAGCAAAAGTGGAGGATCATCAATCAAGTATGTATGCTGCGTCTCACCCAGAAAATACACTTCAACAACCTCCGCCCAATAAGCAAAATGTTTTCATTCAATTTCATGGAGGTAATGGACAACATCTCAAAAGACCAAACTGAACTGGCAGAACCAGTAGCAACAGTAGAAGTGGAACTAACAGAAGAAGAATCAATATCCATTGTAAACAAATAATCTCAGATAAGAAACGAACCAATCGAATACAACCAACGGATCAACAAACCAACTGATCAAACATCGTCTACCAACTAATCAACAACCAATGGTGAACTGCTGAGCAGTACATGCATTGAACAACCTTAGACATGAAGCATGACATAATTAAACGATCACAAGAGCAGCGGCGGATGCAGCAGTGACATACAAATAACCACAAGTAAACCTCGGTAGTTACTGAAATCCATTACCTGTTACGAGTAAACCTCAGCACATGCTTGACGGAGATCGAGACTGTGAAACTGAGAACTATAGATCAACAGAACAGAGATCCAATCAATAGAATGGGGACGAGATTATGCCGACCATGCCATCAATGAAGACGACATAAGGGTGTCTCAATCGATCGAGGACCATAGATCGCAAGTCTCAAAAAATTGAGGACCAAAGACTGCGATTGCAAACAACGATATCACCATTGAGGTTGGTTCCGAATAGTGATTTTTAGACATTGAGTTGGGTTTTGTAGGGTTAGGGTTCATCGGAGGTGGGTTGGAGGAGGGTTTTGCGATTGGGAGTCAGGTTTAGGTTTAGGGTTTTGCGAGTTAGAGATCGACTCCTACAGAGGTTGACAAAGGCTATGGTTAAAGTTACATAGGTGTTACAAGAGACTTCTTTCTTTTTTTTTGTTGGTACATAAGAGGGCCTAGGCCCTAAGAAAAAAAACATTTGACGTAGTAGCTCGATGAACTCCAAGACCACCGCAGTCATAAAGCCTCCAACACGATTGATGGGGCTTGATCAAACACTTGCTCTTCTCGGTCTAACTGTAGACCCAACCTTGCTAGATTATGAGCTCAACCATTAGCCTCTCTAGTCTCTTCAACGGTTCAACCAAAGATTAAATCGCACGTCCAGCCCATATTACGTTGCTCATTGATCAACATGATCAGGTTATAATTTGGATCAGATGGGTGCTGATTCGAAATTGCCCAGAGAGCTACTCGAATCCGTTTCTAACACAACATGATGCAACCCCATATCCCACACAAGTTTGAGACCTCTCCGATATTGGATCTCGGGGATACACAAACTCAGAATCCCACTATTGCTTATTCCGCCAGAACCATATCTTGTCCACATCTGCAGCAAAAGTAGTGCCCCAACCCTCTTTTCCAGTGCTAGACCAGGGAGGGTTGGCAAGGTTCATATCCACCCATTGATGAATGGGAACTGAGAAGAACAAGTCCCAAAACTCCACATCCACCATACCTTTCCACAAGCTTTTTGGATTGAGCAATCTCTAACGGCATGGATTGTTGATTCATCCTGCTGTCCACAAATATCACAAGTCCTGGAATGAATAAGGCCCTGCTGAAATTTAGCTGTATTCGTTAACAACCTATCCCTCCAAACTAACCAAAGTAGGGTTCGCCATCTTTGCCAACCTGCAACTTTCCATCTTTTTTCCAGCTGCAATCCTCAGTCTCCAACGTGTCACAAGAAACAAATTTGTCAGCCGATGCAACTGAAAAAATACCAGTTGGTGAAAGCTGCCATAAAACCTTGTTAGGGTTACATGCGTGCTGTGGCAGAGGGTGGCAGCGGCAATTGGAGAAGTTAGGGTTACATGTGTGTTGTGGCAGTTATGGTGGTGGATTAGGATTTGTCTCTGATACCATGTTCTTTGGAGAGAAAAAGTTTTTAGGTTCAATTAGATTCCCCAACACACATATCATTGGTTTATATATTAAGAGAGAGTACAAGACACAATGACTAATCTACCTTCACTCTCTTGTACTGAAATAATTAAATTACTTATAATAGTTCCTTATGTTAGATGTTGAATCTGGATATTTAGGTAATTATCATATTTTTCGAGGTACTATAGTGTGTGTTATGAGATGGTATTTCAAGTTCGACGAAAGGACCTTGTAATGGATGACTGCATTTAGAGCCTGATAAAAGTGGAATATTAGGAAGGGTTTTCTCTCCTCTCTCTCTCTCTCTCTCTCTCACACACACAATAACCTTTATTTTCTCTCCATTGCCTATATTCTCTTAAAAGCTCCTGGAATATCTCATTAACTGCAAGAGTTGCTTCTGTACTTTTATTTGATCCTTCTGATAGCCTTATTGAGCTTAATAAACTCTCAAAATAGAGATTAAACCTAGCTATCTTGTTTGCTAAGATTTCAATAGTTATCCATAACCAATTTCCTGGCCAAACTTGAAATTGAACTCATCAATAGACCAAAGTTGGATGAGTTTTTGGATCTCCTTGGAAAGCTATATGAGATGATGGATGTGGGGAGAAGGGAGGAATATTTGAGGTGGACCCCAGCAGGTAATGGGTCTTTTGAGGTGAAAGGTTACTTTACCATGTTTTGACAGGAGAACGAAACACTTCCTTTCCCTAGAGAGCCTTTTGGGGTACTTTGCGCAAACCAATGTTTCTCTTTTTGCTTGGTGTACCGCTAAGGATAGGATTCTCACTATAGATAATCATGTTCAGCGTCGGATGTTTATGGTGAATCGGTATTGTATGTGCTTGAGAGATGAAGAGTTTGTGGCGCATTTGTTTATTCATTGTCCGGTTGCTAAGGAGCTTTGGAGTGTGGTTCTTGATTCGTGGGGTGTGTTGTGGGTTTTTCCTCCGACGGTGATGGAGCTTATTCAAGAATGGTATGGGGCTCAAGTGGCTAGAAGAATACGGAAGCTATAGATTATGATCCCGCTGTGCTTGATGTGGTCAATCTGGAGAGAGAGATATCATAGATATTTTGACGGGGAGATTAGTCATTTGTTCAAAATTAGGAGTCTTTTGATTTCTACTTTGTCTAATGGGGAGTCGAGGGAGTGTAATCCTTTCTCTGTGTCAATTCTTTGACATGTTACATATTTTTGGCATACAGGATTAGAGGGATGCATAGGGCTTCTTATTTTTTGACCTTTCCTTTTTTATTCCTCACTTTCTTTTGTTCATCGGTGGCATCCCTTGATGCTTCTTCAATAAAATTTTATTACTTATAGAAAAAATAGACCAAAGCAACCGGAATAGTTATCTGAACAGCACCCCCCACCCTCAAACCCTCATAAAACACCACTGAATCCCCTTTGACTTACAAACTCTTGCTCACGAATTGCCATGAAAACCTCGCTGTAAACACCTGTCAGTATGCTACTGCTGAATTCAGTGAATGCTTAAAAAATCAAGCCTTTAAAGATTAACGGGTCTGATGGTCAAAGTGGGACCTGTCTTGGGCACCATCCAATGTGGTAAGGTTCACCTACTTTTTGGTTGGGTGAACAAAATAGCACTCCCTTAAATATGGTCCTTTGAGATTATGGAATTATTGATCTGTTTCTTTATAATCAGATATGGTGGGACGTGGAACTTCTGAGTTTTAATAGCTGTAAAAGTGTGTTTTGGGTAATTCTAGCTGTAAACATACAACTTGGTGGCTCATAGAGTTTGTGAAGATGATGTCCTTTTCCTGAGTTCAACTCTACTATGGAGCTTGGACACTATTCTTACCCTGACTAGTTAAGTTTGCTTCTCAAATGGTTTTTGGAGATCATATGCTAGACCTGGATTAAACGTGTTTGATAACCTAAATTCAGCACTTAAAACTGAATCAATTAAGTAATAAGTGATTCAGTAGGTTTGATAACTACATTTTACATTGCTTAACAAATTAAGTGCTACTTAAAATGTGAGCTAAAGTTGAAAAAAATTAAGTAGCTTTGAGCTACTTAATTCTGGCTGAATTTTTGTATATTTGCATTTAACCACCATACCACCACCACCACCACCTCCACCACTCCACCACCACCACCACTACCACCACCACCAACACCACCACTCCACCACCACCTCACCACCACCACCACCACTCCAGCCCACCACCACTATCACGCCGCCGCCTCCATTGCACAACCACCACCACTACTCCACCACTCCAGCCCACCACCACACCGCCGCCACCACCACCACAACAACGCCACCATTGCACAACCACCAATCCACCGCCACCACTCACTGCCACCCCACCATTACACCACCACCGCCACCACTCCAACACCACCACCACTCCCACTCCATCCCCACCCTCACCACTCCACCTCCACCACCACCACCACCACCACCCCCCTCGTTCCATCACCACCAACCCACCACCACCACCACCACAACCACAATCACCACTCCACCATTACCATAAGTATGATCATTAGTAATTTAAGAGAGAATCGAAACTAAAATTAATTCATCATTTTTTTAATTCAATGCTTAATATATTTATCAAACAGCTTTCCAGCTTAAAAAATTTAGCATTCAGCTCTCAGTACTTATTTTCAGCTTTCAGTTTTCAGTTTTATCAAACAGCCCCTAGACAGACCAGGAATATAGTCTTAGAGGAGGAAAAAATTAATTTGTCCAGTCTGTTTTGTGGTACTCAACCTGAGTTTTTTTTTTTTTAGTTATAACTTTCCATGTTTTTTGATTCAATTTGTTGTTCTTCTGTAGACATTGCTAAAGTCGAATTGATTTTTTACCATGTACTGTCTCAGGGAGCATGGGTTCTGAAACCAAGAAAAACAAAACCAAGGTCAGTGGTACATTTTGTCGGTGGTATATTTGTTGGTGCTGCCCCTCAGCTTACCTACCGGTTGTTTCTTGAGGGCCTTGCAGAAAAGTGAGTGGCTTTGGACTGATAATTACTTCGGGTATTTTTTTGGTAGTTATTAAACCTTACTTATTCCATTGCATTTCTTGTATAAGCCTTTTTAAAACTTTTTTTCCCTAAATTTTCACAATGTACTCAAATATCTCAGCGTTAGCTTTTTTTTTTTTTGAAGTTCTTATCTATTCTTCACATCATTTGGATCCCTTCATTTCTCTTACGGAATTTGTTGTATTTGATTTTTGGTAGTCTGTTGTTCTACTTGGCTTTATCTCTATACAAGCTACTGCTGTTGGATCCCCGTAGTCATCTATGTCGCTTAAGACGGAACAACTAACTATTTGTTTTGTGATGTAGGGGTGTTTTGGTGATTGCAACACCTTATGCCAGTGGATTTGATCACTTCTTCATTGCAGATGAAGTGCAGTTAAAATTTGATAGGTGTCATCGCTCTCTGCAGGAAACAGTGAGTGTCAATCTGCACCTTGCATAAACATTGTTTCATGCCCAAGGGTTTTTTTAAGCGTTTTTTATGTTACTAGGTACAAGATCTTCCTACTTTTGGCATTGGGCATTCTCTTGGTTCTGTCATCCACCTTTTGATTGGTATGTGAATCTCTCTCACCAAGAAAATAGAAATATTTTTAGAGTTTCTTATGATTGTTTTTTGCGACAGATTTGGTCTGCAGCAATTCTGTTGATTGTTAACTTTGACTGTTGATCAGGCTCGAGGTATGCTGTGCAGAGAAACGGAAATGTACTGATGGCATTCAACAGCAAGGTACTTGACTACTAAATTATAATCTGTCCCGTTAGTAACTTGTTAATTGATTTCAAATTGAAGTTGTGATGGCAAATTATGATTGCAAAGCAGAGGAAGCCTTATGATTCCAAAGATGAAAGTTAAAATTAAGCATTTGAAAGATTTATTTAAGAGGTGTGAAGAGTTTCCGATTTGTGCAGCAATAAAGTACTCGAAATATTAACCTCCAAAATTTTAGAGTTCAGCAATTGTTTTGAAAACACACAAATTACGAGTCCCAAATTTGTTTTTATTAAATTCCGATTTGATGGCGGAAGCTTGCTGAGTTGAGTTGATTTCAATTTATGGTCTAAACGGTTTGAAATATTGAGACGAAAACAATGAATCATCCTTAGTGAGTTGATCCCCCTAATTTGGAAATTTGACAGCCCTGAGCTTCCAATTTGTTTCTGTGAAATAAAATAGATGATGAGATTTATCTTTCACCCCTCTTTAACAACTCACAGAATGAGGAAAATGATCTCTTAATTTCATTGGTTTAATTAAAACGAGATGCACATTTTACAAAAATTATCAACTTGTATTTTCAGCTATATTTGTAAACTATACATATCTATTCCTGTATCTATGCCATACCTGAATTTTTGAAAATTGCTGTCCATCGATGCGTCCTTAGCATACTGTATTCATGTCCCGTGTGTCTGTTCCATGCTTCTTAGGTGGTTACCATCCTTGGCTAATTTATCAGGTCCATGCTGTCAAAGCTTTCCTCTTCTGGTTTCCCCCCCCCCCCCCCTCATTTTCAAACACTTTGAGGTTGACAAAAATTGCTAATGCCTCTCCTTTGCAGGAAGCAAGCTCAGCTATCCCGTTATTCTCACCAGTTCTGGTCCCAATGGCGCAAAGTATTGGACCACTTCTGTCACAGATTACTTCATCACCGACGGTGCGCCTTGGGGTGAGAGCCTATTCACCAATGACTATCACGTTGACTTTTAAATATGGGGTCCAAGTAGGTGTACTCCAACAAGCCTTTATGTAGATGGTTCTTGTAGAATGATAATAGTGTGGATGATGATGTGCTGATTTTACTAGAGATTCTGAACAGAAGTGACCGAAATGGGTAAGGACAACAAGAACTTTACGTGTCAACCAAATTAAATATTGTCTTGCACATTTGAGCACTTCGGGTGCCAGATCACTGTATTGATTGATATTTCTACTGACCGGCACTAACCATGACAACTTCGTTAATAAGGAGTAAGATAAAGAACAACTACTTCAGCCCTGCCAATCATAGAAGAAAAAGAAAACAGTCATTTGATCTTGTCTTCCTACTATGGGAGTGAAGGACACAGATCCGGCTTTTTGACTCATATACCTAAAAAAGTCAATTGTCAACTTACGGTTCAAGGGTGATGGTGAAATTAGCAGGAGAAAGTCTTTCAAATTGAACTCAAACAAGATGGTTAATGTCGACTTGCATATGAACCCAGATTTTTAGCTGTTGCTTCATATCTCTCTATGCAATACTAATTCAAGAATCATGCAAGATGTAATTGAACACTTGAAGATCAGGTAGCATATAAAGTTTGTGAATTACGTCAAGAGTGAACTGGACCACATGACAGGTAAATATTATTTTCTTTACGAGGAAACGGAAGGCAGGAGTCAGGGTTAAGCATTAAAAACCGTGAATTGGGGACAAGCATGCGGATACCACGTAGGAGGACTGCAGCTGAGGCTTGTTTAACCGCAGGTTAAAGAAGGAAAATTGTTATGTAGACTAAGAAACTTTTTGGGGTACGTATATCGACTAAAATAGTTTTTCATGTGGTATGATTGTGGAATAAAAAGCTTTTAAACCCGCAATTTTTTGAAAAAGCAATCTAAGAAGGTAAATAGATGTGTACAATGACATGCATGAGTATCCATTCGCCATGAGATTTTCAGTGGTTTGCTCACTGTGAGTATTAGGTGTGGGAAGAGTACCTAAGGTGACCCTCCGGGAGTATGGCAGTCGCTACAATAGCTCAAGACCACTGGAGGTGGAGAAGGAGAGAGCTCAAGGCAGACTTAGAGAGAGGGACGGCAGTGGAGAGTGGTCTTAACCAGAGAGTATTGAATGCTTGTCTTTGCTAAGGGTCAACTCTCCCTTATGTATGAGCCTTGGATAGGAGAGGTTGGGCTCATCCTCATTGGTGGCAGGAGTGGAGGTTGACATGCTTTTCGCTTTGAGTCCAAAGTCAGGCCTTGGAGCTTGTATCATGGAACCAACAATGGCTATTTGGGTGATACATGGAGACCCGTATCATCTGGCCAAGTCAGGCGGTAGGTATAATATGGGCGATAGGTATGATACTTATTCCGAGATGTCAGATGTTGGTCAATGCCCCCGGACCGGTCAAACCCCTTGCTCTAGCCTCCAAACCACATTCCTCCTTAGGTCCCGAACAAGGTATTTAGGCCTTGCTCCTGGCCTACGATGGTGTGTGGAGTCGCCATTAGGTATTTGTGAAGGGCGACGGAGTCTTGAAAGTGTTAGTTAGGAGGTGAGGGTCCCAGAGGCGACCTTGCTCCTCCAGGGGTGGAGAGTTCCTGTAGGAGGCCCTGCTTCTATGGAAGTAGAGTTTGTGGAGGAGGTTTCGCTTTGACGGAGGCAGGGTTCATCAAAGAAGCCTTGCTTTGCTAGAGTGGGTCGCCCAGAAGGACTCTTGGAGATGAAGCATCCGGATGTGGGGTATATTGGATACCCACACTCACATATGTTGTTAGGGATCTACTCGTATATATGTCCATGCTTGATTGTATTAAATTTTGACAGCTTTTTCCCTACATACTACCTAGTCATGCAATCTCAAATTGTTTATATTAGATGCTGGAAATTTAATTTAGAATTCTTAGGTCGCTGCCTTCTTTTCCATTCCTTCTAGAGTAATCATGAGTCACCTCTTCAAAAGGTAAAGGCCAGTACCCAGTGGTGGTCCAGTTCGCAAGCTGAGTGGTGGACTGCATGCATCATTCTTCTATATTTGTTTCATTCATGTTATTCTCTTTTCCCTGGAATTTATTTCTCCTTGGTTCTCGTAATCCTACTAAAAAATGTTTGATGAATAGGAATGTGTGGATGGTACACGTGTTTTGATATTTATGGCTGTCTTTTACGTGTAAAGTCTAATCATATCTCTAGACTGGACCATTTTTCTCTTTTACTTCTTTACTTGTTGCTACTTTTTCCAATGGAGGACTGACTTTTCCTGCTGATTTATGTACAGGCAGAGATGACTATGAAACAATTAGAGAACCTTAGCCCTCCCATAATGAAGCAGGTTCTTCCTCTTGTTGAACAACTTCCTCCTCTGTACATGGACTTGGTCAATGGACGGGAAAATTTCACTCCAAAGCCAGAAGAAACACGGCGACTAGTATGCCAATCCTTCATCCTATATACTATTCGGCTTGTCTTTGTTATTTTTAATGCATTTCTTTCATTTCCTTCATCATTGTGCACATGTTTCTCACTTACAAATGTATTCATGCTGCTTCAGATTTTTTGACCAGACTCTGTTCATTAGGAATTCAATTTTTCTGCCAAATCATACAGCTTGACTTTTGCAACTTCATAAGTGAAACCTGTTTGAGGAGTACTTAGAGGAAGATTACAAGTCTCACGCAAATAATTATTGAGTTTGTTTGGTTACGAGTCTTTGTTTCAAATTCGTTTGGTTGCCAGTCTTCACTTTCTTCTAAGTAGGACCGTAGGAGTGGAGTTTTAGATTGGGCATGAAACTTTTTCCCCTTTTCGGAATATCTGTGTTTCCTAGTTTCGTTTTAATTTTAGTTTTTGTAAGGAGCCTCCTTGGGGAACTACTCATGCGTATGCTCTTGAACCTCTTCAGGCCCAATATTGAGCAGGTTTTCAACTCAAGCATTCATATCTTGTTGCCTACACGTAGTTTTCATCCCATGATAGTCTACATCACGATAGGGTTTGTTTACCCCTGCACATAGATGCTTAAGATCATGGGGTGCTTGGGGCTTGACCCTCGGGTGGACCAATACGTACTTGTGCTTGGTGGATAGAGGGTTTGTCAAGGTGCCGGTTTCGTCCTCCATCAAATGAGGCGTACCTTGGTTGGTCTTGGAGAGAGACGGTGGTCTTCATATGAAAACGACTTGAGATCATGACTTAGAAACACGGCGTGCTTCGTAACCCTCATAATTAGGAGATAGCTAGTCTGGTATTGTTCCTGTTGAGGCCTGAGCATTCTGGTGGCATTATCAATAGTGGTTCTTACTAACCGCCACCTTGCACCTCTACTGAGGTGAATCTTGCATCTTAGATTGGAAATATTTGTTTGGATCCTTGCATAACCACATCATTAGTTCAGGTTCCTTCTGTTGAGTTTCCTCTCACAAGCTTGGCATGCCTTTTGTTGACACTTTCAGCGACTAGGGCTCAACTATTTTTCAGGGGGATAGATATATAGCTGCCACTTTGTATTTCTATGGCCTACCCTGCATATGGCCCACCTTACGCCTGCCATCAAGTTCAAACTCGTATGAGTATTCTCTAGACATTTGTGCACTTTTCTTTAATGTTAGAGTAGAGTTGATACCATGTAGTCAAATATAGAAGTAGGGATGGCAGCAGGGTGGATGGGGGACAGATTTGACGATCTCTGATCCCCGAATCTAATATCTGTCTCCCTCCCCGCTCCATTCCTCGAATGAGGAATCAACTCTACCCAGGGCCGGCCTTGGGGTAAAGCCGGAGTTACGGCCGCTTTAGGCCCCAAAACTTAAAGCAAAAATTAGGGCCCCAGTTTCCATAGAAGGTGTAAATATTATACAAGATTTTCCTTACTATAACGCATCTGGGATTTGGCACCAGCGCTGCTTGGTTGTCTAGTAGGTTTAGAGTGCCCAAGTTCAATTAAGGAGGCCCTTACGTTTTTAAACTCCTCCTAGGAAGCTCTTCTAGTTCTTGCTAAACTTTTGACTTATTTTTCTGTTGGATCTAGTATATGTAGTAATGACTTGTAAGTAATGCTTTAGTGATTGTAGATTTTCCCAAATTTCAATCCTTTTGCACACCATAAATGTTTTTCTAATTTTTTTTGTTTTGTTTTAAGTTTTACTTTTACTTTTTGATATCAAATTCACAGATAAATCATTTGTGGCAATAATATACCAAAATGATTTATTTTCACTCAACAAACTTAGATATAAAAAAAGATTCAAAATAAATGATTTTTTATGGTTAACAAAAGTATTCTTACAACTAAAAAGTTAGTAGTATAACTAGTTGGAGAAAACGTAGAGCGGTGACACTTCGTTATATTTTTTATTAATTTTTTCTAATGGCGTAGAAGTTTTTATATGTTTATTTTAGTTAAATTACGAAGCTAAAATACCATGTTTAATTTTTTTTACCTTATATTAGCCACCTATAATGAATTTTTATTATTATAAAACTTAGGGCCCGTTTTTTAAATTTGCTTTAGGCCTCCAAAATGTCAGGGTGGGCCCTGACTCTACCCTCCATCCCCCACCCAAACGAGATCCGGAAATTTTCGTTAGCAAAACAAAAAGTCCAACCTTCCAATACAACATATTCTCAGACCAACTAGCACAAACTGTGGGGAAAAAAAAAAACATGAACTCCCAAATTCTACACATCCATAAGTAATCTATGCACATCAATACAGGCAAACATACCTCAGGGATCTCAAATACCATAACTAACAAACAATTCCATTCCTTAAGAAGCAGAACGGTCAAAGTTCTTCGACAGGTACTTAGCCGTTACCATCCTGATCTCAAACACCAAATCATCTCCGTTCGATATAATTGCTGTGATGGACCACCACTGGAAAATCCCCTAACCCTTATCGCACTAATCTCGGCAATTTGGCTGTCAACGATCTTCCCCATCGCACTAATCTTGGCAATTTGGCTGTCGACGATCTTCCCCGTAATACGCTTGGAGTAGGTGGCGAGGTGGATGGTGAAGTTGCCGGAGGTGGCGGAAGGCTTGCAGGGTAGAGAGCTTCTCTCTCTAGAGAATGCACTCCCCTGTTGATTTCTTCGGCTCATACCAAACTTGAGGTAATTCTAGCTCAGTTTGGTCATCAAGAAGATAACCTGGTATCTCCAGCTTCACAACTTCGTTCCATCCATCCAGCGCTGAACTATGACCGAGTAGCAGTCTGGCGTCTGGAGCTCCAACATCGATGGGGTCTTACCAATTTACCTTGCTCAATTCAACATCAGAGGGGTTCGTTTCCAAGGGTTTCGAGTGGATTCGTCCATCTGGAACCAGGAATCAGAAATCTCCACACCGGCGATAGGTCTTCCAGCAAAAGGGGATCTACTGACTGAACCCACACCGGCGATTCATCCATCTCTGAGACCGTTTCCCTCTCCGGCGATTGGTTTTCCAGAGAAAGGGGATCCCCGACTGAACCCACCATTCTCTCATGCCGTTATTCACGTTGGTGAATCGGCCATCATCAACCCTTGTAAGCTGATCTCTCCGAGCATTCAAACCCAACCGGAGGGTTGGGAACGGACGGCGACACGGCTAAAGGGTAGTACTGGTAACGTATTCTCAGTAATTTCTGAACAGATTGCTCACGATGTGAGCTTATGATTTCGAACCCAGTTTGTCTCGACTGCTGCTGTTTTTGATATTCCAAATGGGGTTGTTCCCAGCTTCATCCTAGTGTCCAGGGGATCTATTGAGTCTTGTTTTTTCAGCTCGTAATTAGATCTGGAAAATGGGCCTCGGCTCACCTGAACTGAAACCCAGAATCTGCCATGTTGATATCTTAGCAGACCTGGATTGACGGTAACCTTAGCAGACCCGAATTCTTCACCTCAGGAGAAGTTCAATTCAGCCACTGGTACGTCCGGTATGTGCTGGACACTGTGATTCAGCCTCCATGGCGTGCCTATAGGTATACCCCGAACTTGTTTCCTGTGTTCAAGAGCAGGATTCTTTCCTTGTTCAATATGGAGCCTTACGGTAGATTATTCAATGTCAAATCTGTTGCTGGTCTTTCGGGCCAGTGTACTGTTAGTATTTGGATTTTTTATCCTTGGTTTAGCTACATTTTCTGATGAACAGCCGGTTAAGCTGCTTTATCATTACGGCCAGCTTGCAACTAGTGCACATCCATTCTGTGAACCTCAATGGGCAGGTGGTGCGCTGTGGTGGCAGAGGGTGCGCCCAAGTTGTATTTGCCCAATTCTGGGACTAAGGTCTTAGCGTTGTGCTGGGCTTGTTCACATTCCTTGTTTCTCTGCTCCTCTGGGCCGTATGTTATGGTGTAGTTGGGTTGTGATCGAGCCTGTCCTTACTAGATTAGTGGTGATTCACTGATTGAAAGGGATGGTCTGATTCCTCCTGCAGTTTTGTGTGCCTCGGTTTGTGACTTGCCAGATGATTCGGCGGTAATGCACTGTTAATGGCGGCCGGATTCGAGGCCCTTGTACTGCCCCACTTTTAGGTAATAGTGAGCCTTGTGTACTAGATCGAGAGAGTTTTAGACCGGCTGGAATGGGCGTGGTGTGCAAGGTACTTGGGGAGGTAGCCTTGTCGGATGTCGTCATCTCCGGTTCGACCCTCTCTCGGAGCCCGGTCCTCTGCAGTAACTGTTCCTTAGAAGTGGGTGCTATACTTGATACTTCTGTGCTAGGTTGGAGCATTGGAATCTTGGTCAGCTTATTATGCATTGGAATCTTCGACAATAGCTATTTATCTTATTTCCTAGTTTGGTAGGATGTGCCAAGATATAGTTAGTTTCTTGTTATTTCTTTTCGCTTCATTTAGCTTCATTCATATCAAACCCCGTTGTGCTATCTTTCCTTACAGATGGATAGTGCAATGGGGTATGATATCAAAACACGTTGCACGCTTGTTGCATTCCTTACTTTATCCTACTCTCCATGCGGGTTGTGCATGGGTTATCGCACTTTTTTCATTCTTCTTTCTTTCCTCCTGGGGTATGCCCCTGTAGGCTGTACATTCGATTAACCTCTTTTAATTTCAAGCTAAATTACCCAAAAAAAAGAAGTCGCCGGAGGTGGTTTTGAGTCTGTAGGCTAGGACGTCGGTGGGAAGGAGGCCGACGGGGAAGCCATGTTTGTTTAGCTCGATGGACAGTGGTGCGAGGTTGCTGACGATGGGTTAGTGTTAGGGTTTGGTGAAAGATAAAAGCTGAAGCAGCACTGCACACAGAGAGGTGAAACAAACTGCCCTAGATGATGTTCGTTTATGTGTTTTCTTTTAAGTTTATACCGTATATACTCTGGGTACCTCCGTAATTATTAACAAGTATGAGGCATAATTGTAAATCATTTATATTATATATGTAATGTAATAATAAATGGAGCGGGGAACGGGTCGAAATAAATTGAAACTGCCTCCAATTTGATCCCCGTTTCTTTTTCTTTCCAATTTTGGCTCCAAATCCGATCCAATCCCCGAAACTCCAATTCGAACGAGGTGGGAACGGATCGGATTGGACTAGATGGGATGGTCATCCGTATATAGAAGTTAGAGATTAAATCGTAGTAAAAGAAATTGTTGTTCCAATCGTTTAACTTCAGTTGGAAAATATTTTGTTCCTGTCTGACTACACTGGCCGGAA
This sequence comes from Rhododendron griersonianum, assembly GCA_018127125.1. Taxonomy (NCBI): domain Eukaryota; kingdom Viridiplantae; phylum Streptophyta; class Magnoliopsida; order Ericales; family Ericaceae; genus Rhododendron; species Rhododendron griersonianum. Next base: position 15,589,267 of record CM030799.1, on the reverse strand, counting down.
GGTGTCCTAAAGTGCACGACATTAAAGGTGTTTTTGGGTTTCTTTTCTTGTTTGGTCAGAAAGTGTGGTAGAGAGTAAACAACATCCTTACATTATACTCGAGGGAGACTTACTGCAGCGCATGAGCTTCTTATCATGTCCATTTCTTCACAATTTTACAAGTTGTTCCCTCAGCATGTCAAGTTCCTTTTCATGCTTCTTCCTTTCCCACAAATACTTTGGCAGGTTAGTTAACTTAAAGATTCTCTTTCTTAGCTCAGGATCCTTATCCAAGAGGAGTTAGGCTTCCCATCTCTCAGTTGTACTCTGTCCCCCTCCCTCCATCCTTGGCACCAGGAATCGAGGAAATATCATGGGCAAGTAGTAAATTTTGTGGCTACGACCTTCATAGTGTAGTTAGTAAAGCGGCCTGGTCAGCTATTGTGTATTTCCTCTAGCAAGAGAGAAATCATAGGATCTTCGAAGGTCAAACGCATCAAGAGAAGTCCTAGTTTATTTGTGGAGCAAATCAGATGAAGTTTGGGTGAAAGCTTCTTATCTCAGATCCGCAAGCCCTCTTCCCTTATCTGTCTCTGTCAAGAAATGGCATACTCATTGTGTTTGTTAATCCTTCTCCAAAACTTCTTTTGGTTGTCAGGAGGGAAAAAGGAAACATGAAAAGTAAAACACCACTACAACTTTGGAATTTTTCCCATTTTCTGTTCTCGTGATACTATACCTATGGACAGCTAGCTAATTAGCAGTACGTAGACTAGGTCACTAGATTATGTCCTTGACCTCGATGATGTCCGATTCCAGTAGTTTGACAGCCCATGGTTTCCTATTTTGTTGGCGTGGGTATATCAATCCAACGCACCACAACCTGACACGTGGTGGCCAGGTGTTGGGAGTCTACTACGATTAGTTGTTTAATGATTCATGCTTTTCGTAGGCCCCATCTTGAGATCGTGTGAATTTCCATATATTGCCGCTTCCTTAAATTTACTTGTTCTCGAGCTTCTCACAGCCTCCATCATCCCCTCCAAGGAACTTTGAGTTGCTTCCCCACTTGTGACTGAAGCTAATCATTGATACAACAGACTGTAGGAAGCGAAGCTTCTGGCTCCTACTTCCAATTTCAAGTTCCCAAACTACAATCAGAATCTTTTTCAAGGGAAATACATTGAAGTTGAGTGCATAGGACTGGATTTGTTGGGGTAATGTTCAATATAGGTTTTTATGACAAATGATGCCATGGACGGGACTGTATTTCACATCTTCTTGAAGAATGTTCTCCTCTGCCCAGACCTTAGGGCCAAGGGCCTCCTTGGCTGGCCAAAGGATGCCTTAGTCTCAAGACTTGAGATAGGAAACAACTCTCAATAGCTTCCTGTGGCAGCCTTGAGGGAACATTCACCAGCAGCAGGCTATGAGCAGGGCCCAAGCACCACAAGACACCAAGAACCAATAGCAGTTCCCTGTCAAGTGACACGGTCAAAACGTGGCTGACAAGATCTAAGCTACTATGCAGGCACAGTCATAAAACTATAATTTTGGATGCCAGAGACGCATCCATGAACTTTGAGTCCCGCTGGTCACTTATCATACTTGGAGCAACCCCTAGTGTGAGGATACAGACACGAGAGTGGTCGGGTTGCCACATATGCTTATGGGTCTACACCCCAATAGATATAGCAGAAGTCTCCAGACCAACTTTAGTACTACTACCTCCCTCTGTTACACACGCACACAGGTTGCTCTGGCTCTCGTCATCTCCACCTCTATGGCTCCTCTCTATTTACCTAGCTCCTACCATCTTCCAGTTAAATCTCACTCAGTTTTACATTTTTGTTAAAAAGCGTTTGAAGAATACAAGAATCTGAATTACATCAACGGGACAGAAGCCCACAATCATACTAAGCCAACTGACAGGCGATTACGGGAACAAATAACTAAACAAATGACCCCCATTCAGTGGAAGAAATAATCAATCCTCACTAGCTTTTGGCAAGGATTGACCCTGACCTCACCATATGAGAGTGTACAAGGGTGGCCAACTGAGCTAATGCAGTTGAATCGATTCATGTATTTTTTGGTTCTATATGCTTTTTTGCCAAGAAAAAAGGGGGAAAAGGCTGATCAAAAACACCAAACTCACCGAATAGAGTTTTGAAAACTGAGAAGACTTGAATACCGATGTGGTGCAATCCTATGCACGGACTTTTAACTGTAAAATTCCACGTCATTCATTTCTTTTGCTATTCTTTTTCACCTTTTTTGGTTTTGGCCTTTTCTCATTTATTAGTTCCTTGTAACTATGGATTTCTCAGATAAAGTCATACTATGGTGTTTCCCGGAATCTTCTAATAAAGTTCAAAGATGATATGATCGATGAAACTTCAGCTCTAGCACAGGTGCTTAGTGATTCCGCCATTAGTTCAATGCTGGACATGTCAATTCGCTCATTGCCAGGGGATCATGGGCTTCCTTTACAACAGGTGAAATTTGCACTGAAAGATTTAATTCAGACAAACCTTGATTATGGTAGTAACTTTTAATTTGTTTAAATGTGTTATATATGTCCTCATGCTGGCATTGGCGGAGCCAGGATTTTGACCCCGGGAGGACTGGCTTAATAGACATAAAAAAAGAACATATATTTATTATATCATAAAGTTTTTGCTTTCCAATACATTACATTACATTTGTACATTGAAATGATTCTAGCCTAATGCAGTTAAAAGTATACTAATCATATTGTTTTTTTTCTTTAGGCTACTAAAACAGTCACGTGCTTATTTTTTTTGTCTATGAAAGAAATTGAGAAATGAGAATGTAAATAACCGGGTTTTTATCAAATCAAACCAAAATTATTAAGATTATAAGTAGCTATACACAAATAATTGTCAATAATATTGCAGGTGCCTTTTAATTTGTATATATATGTTTCACCTATTCTAGCTCTAATCTTAATGATCTTGGATATGGTGTAAGATTGGATTCTTGCCAATTCGCAACAGCTAGTGGTGTGCCATTGAATTTGGTGTATGTGTCTAACATTATCCGTCACATGACGTAAACATCATTGATGCCACTGAATATTGTTTATGTGCGCCTAACAGCATGCCACATATACTACAAAAAGCCGGAACACACGGAGAGTGCCAAGAGCTACATCAAACAATCACATTATGCCGTTTCATATGTTATCATTACACTCTGCTCATATACCGATATATGCACTAACGCAGTTGTGCGTGCCTGTGTGTTCGGGCTGATACGACATTTGAGAAAGCCTCTTGTTTTGGTTCATGAAATTTCAGGTGCAAATTATTATTTCCTATTTCCGAAGGTGAAACAGGCAATTTACGGTACTCTTTCACTGTGCAGGTTCTCCCGGATGTTCCTCCGGCAATGGCAGATGCAGTTAACAGGGGAGGGGAATTTTTGGCAAATTTGACTGCTGGGACACCATGGGAGACTGTTGCCAAAGAAATGGGTAGCACTTTAGGTGTAGATTCAAAGATCCTTCGTGCAGAAATTTCGAAAGATGTTGACATGCTTGTGGATGTGATCTCATCTTGGATGGATTCTAATGCAGGTCCAAAACTTTTAAGGTGATAAGTTAAATGAATCCATGTTTTTAATGGTGTGAAAATTAAGCCGATAAAGAAGGAACTGAAGAAATAGGCTTGCCAATATGATCACTATGTATATCTTTACTCAAAACCACAGGGTGTATAGATACTGGCGAGGCAAGGTTATGCAAGTGTACGGTTATCCGTGTGTATATATGGTTGTAATTAGCAGCGTTAAATAAGCCAAAAAGGGTAAAAAAATATTATTTCTTTCAGTCATGCGCAGGATTGTTCTCTTATGGCTAGATATTTGGGTTAATTACATCTTAACCACCTTCAACTGTAAAGCCCTACAACTTACACCATTGAACTATGAATAATTGCTAAACCCCTTGTGCCATTGATGGAAACTATATTCAATAAGTACAAATTACATCTTGCTCATTCAACTACCTTTAACTATTAAAATCCTACAACTTACCCTCTTTTTCTCAACTTCACGCATCTCAACTTTAGACCATAACTCTAATTTGTAGCTTTTGATCCTTCAACCGTTGTCTTTAATTCTTAATTGCGCTCTCTCTCTCTCTCTCTCTCTCCCTCCTAACTTTGTGTTTGCCTCCTCTTCTCAAATGGATCCAAAATTTTCCTTTTTGTTAACCAGTTTGCCAAGGCCGAACATAACAAACTCGGACCCACGTTCAGGAAGAACGGACCGATGGTGGAGTCAAACGGTGTGGTCGCACCCAATCCCAAGTTCAGCTATTACCAAGGCCAAATAAGAGGACGATGACACGCTCGCGTGACGACTGGTCCTTTGAGAGCCTTCAAGCCCGGCCACCTTCAAGACAGGTGGCTCGGTTAGTGGATTTTTCCCACGAGTCACCCACCAGGTTCGGCCGAGGATGGAGCTCGGCCAGCTGTGACGACACGTGTCTCCCCATGTGACGAAGCAGTTATGCCAAAGGATAATGATGAGCGCACATGGGGGCGCCAGCTCACACCAAAACGGTTACCAGGTCTAATCGGTGACGTCATAATGTCACCCAACCCGTGCAAGGCACATGCCCGTACTTGGAGAGCAAGTCAAGCAAACTCTATAAATACTGAAGGATCTCAACCCTAAGAGGTACACACTCTTCTACACCTAAACCCCAGTCTATTGCCTTACTCTCTGCACATTCTCATCCTCTCGTCGAAGGGCCTTGCCGGGCAACCCCGACCAGGTCTTAGTCATGCGTTCATTGTGCGGGTTAGGGTGAGAAGACTAGGAAACCCTTGAACCACCAGAGGAGGAACTCAGATCAAGGATCACGGGCCACACAATTGCTGAAGCTGACGTGAATCAGCTTCTGATTCATACGGCTCGAATTCCCTTTCAAACACCTTCCTTCTCCAAAAAAACAACCACCATGGGCGGAGATTTGACGGATGTTACCATTTCGGGGGCCAAAGATGCTAGCGGGAACGTTATCCTCCCACCACCCCTGGAAAGGCACATGTCCATCTCAATCCCCGCCAGCTCTGGCCTATCTCCGGCCACAGATGATGTAATGGCGGCTTACATCCGCTTGTTGCAGCGTCGTGACGATGAGAGAGACAACGAACTAGCGGCTCTGAGAGTGGAGATGGCCCAAATGAAAAAACACATGCAGCAAGACGTCGCTCCTGCTACATCCAAATCCGCTGGAGGTGGGAGGCAGCAAAGGTAAACACCTCCTCCTCCACCGCAGGAGTACCCTAACGAGACAAGCCACCGCGGCTCCGCGAAGGACCTCCTTGGCTACGCACTAGAAAATGGCAATGCGAGGGAGATAATCCTCTACAAGCGGCCAATGACCTCTGAGATGCACCGCTCAAGAAGACACCAGAAGTGGAGCAGATCTAGGGACACCACTGGATCGTTCACAAGCACATACTCAACTGACCGCGCCGAGTTTTCTCGTACCACAGCTGAGGCTCCTTGGAGACCAAGAGACACATCTCCCAGCGCCTTGGAGAAATTCCACCCAAAAACCTAGAACACGAAAATCAGTCTTGGCGGAATGGTAAAGGTGTCCGCATCGAACCTAAAGTCCGCGAAAGAGAGAAGTCCGTTGATGGACCTCACCAAACAATAACTGACTTAAGGGATAAGCTCACCGAGACCATTAGAAACCCTTGGAAAGAGACTCCAAGGAAAGAGACTCCAAACGGTCGAGAACTGATGGGCACAGCAAGCCTCCACGCTCAGGTTTTGAATGGCAGCTGAAGGATCTCGGCGTCTCACCCTTTACATCTCATATCATCAACACGCCTCCCAAGCCCAACTTCCACCTGCCCAAGTTTACCAAGTTCGATCCAACCACCTGCAAAGCTTACACCCACCTGATCCACTTTCGCCAAACTATTGAACTATGTACCTTGAAGGATGAAATCAAATGCAAAGCGTTCCCCTCCAGCCTCGGCTCCTTTGGATTCCAGTGGTTCAACAAATTGCCCATTGGATCCATACGGAACCTGGCTGACCTTGAACGTGCATTCAACACTCATTTCATCACAAGCAACAGGACGACAAAGGAGCCTGAATCCTTGTCTCAGATGAGGAAGCTCCCAGGCGAAACACTTAGACAGTACGCCGAGTGCTACTGGCAACTTTTCAACGAGATCCCTGGAATTGATGAGTACTGAGCCGCACAAACCTTCAAGAGCAACCTAGAGTCTGGCAACAAAATTTTAGACGAATTGGCTATCCGCCCTCCACACGGCATGAGTGAATTAATGAGCATAGTGGAGCGATTCTGCGCTCTCCAGGAATTCTACGCAGACCGAGCGGCGCAAGGGATACCTAACCCAACCACTCCAATGCCGACGGTCGCGCCCCAGCTGCCAGCACTAATCATCACTCAACAACCCCAGCCGAAGAAACACGTGAACAACATCAAGGAAGGAAAGAAGTGTCCACCAAAGGTCCACGACTATGTGGCCGAAACAACAGTCTTCAAGGAACCCATCTGGTTGTTTCTCAAGGAAATCATGAGATAATCCTGGATCAAATGGCCAACAAGTAAGCTCGGCACTGACACCGGCCAGCCAGATCAAAACCCAAGGAAGAAATGCTCTTACCACAATTAGCTCGGCCACTACAGAACCGCTTGCGCCCCATACAAAGCACTCTTGGAACGCCTCGCGTCCCAAAGTCACCTCGACCAGTACATTGACCGAGCTAAAACACCAATCCGTCAACCTACTGGTAATCCGAGTCCCAACGAGCCGAGGCCGATGATTCACGTTATCCATGGTCTGGTAACTAAAGAATCCGAGACTAGCCTTCGGTCCGATCTCAATCACGCCTCCATTTCGAAGCAGGTACTCCCGGTAGGACCCGGGTCCAAGCGTCTGCGCCCACAGGAGTTGCCAAAATGGACAATCACCTTCACCGAGCGCGACCTCGAGATGGTGCAAACGCCTCACTCCGACGCCCTTGTAGTCACCGTCCAAATCGGCATCCACGATGTCAAGCACGTCCTCATCGACCAAGGGAGTTCGGCGGAGGCAATGTACTACGACCTTTTCAAGAAGCTCGATCTACCAGAATCAGCACTGCAGCTAGCTGAGGTTCCCCTTATAGGCTTCAATGGGGCACCCGTCTTGCCGCTTGGTCGAATCTTCCTTCCAGTCGTCGTTGGCTCGAAAACGTTGAGCGTCGAATTCTTCGTCGTCAACGTGCCGAGCCCATACAACGCAATTCTTGGCAAAACCTGGTTCCACGGAATGCAAGCCATTGCTTCAACTTACCACCAGGTCGTTCGCTTCATCGGCGCAAATGGGATGCAAGAAGATCTACACGGCGATCAAGTCGCCTAAAAAAAGTGTTACGTTTTGGTTGTCCACAACTCCACCAAAGCAAAGCAAGTACAATGGGTTGAAGTCCTGGATATGGCTATCATTGACGACGTCGGCGAGAAAGCCGAAGACAAAGCAATTGAAGACCTAATTTCAATGCCAATCAATGAGGATGGCTCCTGTTTCTTCCTACTCGGCCCTTCCCTCAGCGACACCGAGCGTGAAGAGATGTTCTAGTTCCTCAACGACAATATGGAAGTTTTTGCATGGACCCCCAATGAGATGTCTGGGGTTGATCTGAATTTCATCAGTCACTCCCTTAACATAAAGAAAGACTCAAAGCCAGTCGTTCAGAAGGCCAAACGCTCGGCACCTGAACACGCCGAAGCCGTTGTGGACGAAGTCAATCGCCTGTTGGAGGCCAACGCAATTCAAGAAGTTCAATACCCAACATGGTTGTCAAACACAGTCGTCGTTAAGAAGAAGAACGGCAAATGGCGAGTTTGTGTTGATTACACCAATCTTAACGACGCATGTCCAAAGGATTGGTTTCCACTACCAAAGATCGATCAACTGGTGGATGCTACGGCCGGCCACGCTCGGCTAAGCTTCTTAGACGCCTACTGTGGCTACCACCAGATCGCCATGGACCCAGAAGATATGGAAAAAATGGCCTTTATCACTCCATACGGCATCTTTTGCTACCGAGTTATGCCCTTTGGGCTCAAAAACTTAGGTGCCACATTCACCCGAGCAAAATTCAAGATGCTGCACGCTCAGATCAGCCACACTATGGAAGCCTACATTGACGACCTCGTCGTCAAAAGTCAGAAGGAATACAATCACCTCCAAGAGTTAGCCGAAGTCTTCGAAATTCTTAAAATCCATAAACTCCGTTTGAACGTAGAGAAATGTGCGTTCGGCGTGAGCGCGGGAAAATTCCTTGGACACTTGGTCACTAGGCGTGGCATCAAAGCCGACCCCAACCAAATCAAGGCCGTTGTAGACTTGCGACCACCCCGAACAATCAAAGAAGTCCAGAAGCTAACAGGCATGGCGGCAGCTCTGAATCGCTTTATTAGTAAATCCTCTGACAAATGCCATGCCTTCTTCCACGCACTGAAAGGCAAGAGCCGACGCAATTTCGAGTGGACTTCAGACTGCGACACGGCTTTGGCCGAACTCAAAGGTTACCTGAGCTCGGCCCCACTAATGGTAAAACCTAAGGAATTTGAGACTCTATACCTGTACCTCGCCGTCTCGGCCCACGCCGTCAGTTCAGCACTAGTTTGGCGAGAAGGCGTAGACGACATGCCAGTCTATTTCACAAGCAAAACACTTCTACCGGCACAAACGCGTTACCTCCCTCTCAAGAAGTTAGTACCTGCACTTGTCTCAGCTGCAAGGAAACTTCTGCCGTACTTCCAATCCCATACAATCACCGTCTTGACGGATCACCTTCTCAAGAGCCTTTTCCGGAAGGCTGATCTCTTCAGCAGGGTCTCCAAGTGGGCTGTTGAGCTGGCAAATTTTGACATACGATTTGAGCCACGGATGGCGATAAAGAGACAAGTTCTCACCGATTTCATCATCGAGCTAACTCCGGAAGATTCGGAAATCCTTAACACTCCCACCCCACCTCAACCCGTGGTCGAACAAAGAGTAACCTAGAAGCCTTGGCACATTTTTCAAGGAGATATATGGCGCCTACATGTTGATGGAGCCTCTAACAGCAACGGAGCAGGGGCAGGAGTAGTCTTGGTCTCATCTTGTGGGACACTACACGAAAGTTCAATCAGCATCGACTTCCCCGCCACCAACAATGAAACAGAGTACGAGGCCCTACTTGCTGGCTTACGCTCTGCAATATCAATGAAGGCTGATGATCTGGCTGTCTTTTGCGACTCCCAGCTCATAGTCAATCAGGTTCTAGGAGACTATGAAGCTCGGGACCCACGAGTGTTAAAATACCAAGCAACAGCAGTCGAACTCATTCAACAGTTCAATAATTTCAAAATTGAGCAGATCAATCGCGAGCACAATGCCCACGCAGATGCACTCGCCGGCCTAGCTTCGGCATCAACGGCTTCAGAGTTCAGAACCATCAAATTTGGCAGCATCGACCACCCACTTGAAACAACTCCAGAGGTGCTCAACATCGAGCTCGGCCCAAGGTGGATGGACGAGATCGTTGCTTTTCTCCGAGATGACACACTACTAGCTGACAAGAAAGAAGCTTGCCGTATCATAAACAAGGCCGTTTACTACTGGCTTTCGGAGAACGGGCAACTCTACAGGAAATCCATCTCTGGACCATACCTTCTCGTGGTCCACCCAACTCAAGTACCAGAAATTCTCGCCGAGCTCCACTCAGGCAGCTGCGGCTGTCACTCAGGTGGTCGTTCCCTTTGTCAACGAGCGATGAGTCAAGGTTACTTTTGGAAGAACATGAAGAAGGACTACGAAGACATAGTTCGCAAATGCCGACCGTGCCAGTTATTCTCCCCCATTCCGAAGCAACCTGCCCAGAATCTTTCCCCAATCACAAGCCCTTGGCCTTTTGCCCAATGGGGGCTTGACATCGTGGGCAAACTTCCAACAGCACCAGGCGGCTTCAAATTCCTTATCACGGCAATGGATTATTTTTCAAAATGGGTGGAGGCCGAACCTCTTGTCACAATCACCGAGGCTGACATTCGGAATTCGTTTGGAGAAATATTGTCACAAGGTTCGGTGTCCCATACGCTATTGTCTCGAACAACGACACTCAGTTCGTTGGAAATGGCCTCTCAAGTCTTTGCGAAGAATTCGGGATACGCTTCTTCAACTCTACTCTAGCATACCCCCAAGGAAATGGCCAAGCCGAGGCCACGAACAAGACCGTTTGCGCCGGAATCAAACGTCGGCTAAATTCAAAAAGAGGAAAGTGGGCAGAGGAGCTCCCACGGGTTCTCTGGGCCTATCGTTCCACGCCTCGGCAATCCACTGGCCAAACACCCTTTTCAATGGCGTTCAGCATGGAGGCCATAATCCCTCAAGAGTCCAGATTCCCGACCTTGCGAACTGAAAACTTTGACCCGAAGACCAATGACGAAGCTGTGGAACAAGAATTGATTTTGGCAGAAGAAAAACGTGACGACGCTCGACTGAAACTCGCCGAGTACCAACAGCAAGTGGCCAAGGGGTATAACCGTAATGTGAGGATCAAGACCCTCAAGCCAGATGATCTAGTCTGGAGGAAAGTTGTACAAGCCAGCAAAAAAGCAAAATTCAAGCCCAACTGGGAAGGGCCATTTCGTGTGGTTCACATTGCTGGTGAAGGTGCCTACGTGCTGGAGGACATGAATGGGAAAGTCCTCACCAACCCGTGGAATGTTCAGAATCTCAAAAAGGCATACATGTGATCAACCTTTTCGAATTCGCCCTTTGCTCAGCCGCTGCCTATTATAGTTTAACTTATGTCTCACCGATTTTGTTTTAACATTTTGTCAGTTTTGGCTTCGGCCATCATCTATGTTTCACTTCATTTCAAGATGGCTTCGGCCCTAGTCTTTACTTCAAACTTGTATTCGATGTTTCTCAAAATACAAGGCAAAATCTTGTTCAGCAATTGATGTCTTCTACAATTTTTAACTTTTTTGGGGGTAAATTAGCTTGAAATTAAAAGAGGTTAACCGAATGTACAGCCTACAAGGGGCATACCTCAGGAGGAAAATAAAAGGGAAAAAAAAAGTGAAAAAAGTGCGATAAACCATGCACAACCCGCATGGAGAGTAATGTAGATTAAAGTACATAATAAAGTGCACTATGGTTGGTGACTGGGTATGATACAAAAGTGATACAATAAGTAATGATGACATGAAAGCTAACTACTGTCTGGCACAGCCCGCCAGGCTAGGCTATAAGATAAAGTAGTCGCGATCGAATAACAACCATCTGACGAACCATCACTCAGGAATTGCAGCAACATAGCAACTCGACGTTGAGGGGAGGCTGAATTACAACTTTTAACTTGTTTCAATTATATTCATTAATCTACCGTCGGAACTTGCTGCCAACCGCAAACGTTGACTTCGGTCACACCCATAAACGGCTTGTATGCCATTGCTTCGGCCACTATCGATGCCCCAAGAAGCAACAACAGGACATACGGTCCATCGAGCCTAAGACACTCACTACGGTTGGAACTTAGGCTCCGATTCGGCTTGGCAAGACACTAAAGTCGGCCATAGCCTAGTTACACTCACGATTCGGTGAGCAAACCACCCACAAACATTAACCCAGTCAGTCCTTAATACCGCAGCTAGGGGCTGGCAGTATGGCCGAGCCCTAACCACAGGTAGGGGGCACCTATCAAACTCTTGATTCACAACCTAAGTATTTTTTATGGGAACTGACACATTGACCGAGGACAACAATAGGCTCGGTACTCACGCAACTTCATCCAGCCATTTTTACTATGGTCAAAGTTCAGCTACTTAGCCGAACTCAGACCAAAGTGGGGGCTACGGATAACTACCACTCAAAAACCAGCAAACATATCAAATTCTTTTAAGGCATGGAAATGGGTAATCAAGAAGCAGAAACCAAGACATTCACACATTCAAGATAAAGCGTTTCAGAAATTCCTAACTGGGAGGTACGGCGTGGTAAATCGTTCAGTGCCGACCCCCCACAAACTATTACATCTAGAACGACAAACTCTGATGTTTGGAGCCATCCAGTCCAACAAAATTCAGAGTTTAAACGAACAAAACAAAATTAACAAGTTTTAAGGAAAGGGCTATCATCTACAGTAGCCGACCGCCCCAGAGTCGGTACCTGCGGGCATTTCTCTCAAACTTGGCTAGTATTTTCAGCCTGAACTTCAGCCTCGGCATTTGCATCGACATTCATGGCTTTGTTTCTTGCATCTTCGACCAAGTTCTCGTCACCAGCACCCCCGACCACCTTCTTCGCACCAATTCCATCCTCACCCTCAGCATCTGAGACATCCTTGATGTCCTCATCACTCTCAGGATATTCCTCAGGAGGGAGAGGTGCACATTCCTCGTCGGTGTACGGCAAGACGAGCTCGGGAACCACAGGTGCAAGAATCGACTTGGTCAGGTTCAAGTCAAGCTCCAGCTGAAGAACATTGGCAGCAGCAGCCACACCGTCTTTGTACCCTTTCCTATATGCGACGGGCACCCTCATCTCCACCTCCTCGTTGACCATCTTTCGAGCCTGCCTATAAGGGTGAGCAAAAAATTTGTCAAACCGCGAATCCAGTCCAAACCGAATGATTTGGTTTGGTTTTTTAGTAGGGTGGTTTGGTTCCGGTTTTATAAAATTAGAAACCGCGTTAAATGGTTTGGTTTGTGGATTTACATTAATGGTTTTGGTTCCAAACCGATCTGAACCTTATAATTATATATCTCATTTAATTTAAATACACCAAGTATACATGAGAGTTATATATAGTCAACTAATTTCCTAAATTAATAATCTTTTCAATCTACCGTCCTATTCAGTATTTATTTACTGCCAAAATTATTTAGCATAAACTTCTATATATCACAACTTATTCCTATAATTAAATTTTCCATTTTACGGGTTGTATTCCGCCCGCGCTTAATTCTATTTTGATTAAGGACTTTTCCTAGTTTTGCTTGTTGTAATTCAGTGACGTTATCAAAAAACAAAAACAAAAACAAAAACAAAAAACAAAACTTATTCCTATAATTTTGGTACACCGAAAGTATGGAATATAAATATATAATGCTTCATTCAGTAAATAGTGGTTCCACGGTTCAATTAATTCCTAAATTTTCCTATATTTCTATAAATGAAAATCAATTGTTAGTTATCTCCGCAATTTTGAGTACTTTAAATAGCTTACGAAGATGATATTTCAGTTTAAAGTAAACCGTGGTTTGAAACCGAAATCGAGCCGTAATATAATAGTTTGGATTGGTTTGGTTTTATACTTTTTGTGGGTTGGTTTGGTTCCCCAAATTCATAATCCGTAGGTAGTGGTTTGGTTCTTGGTTTACTATAAAACCGAACCAATCCAGTCCATGCTCACCCCTACTGAGTGCCTTATATACTCGGTGCCGGCTCGGTCAAAACCTGCCTGAAAGGCCTTCCTATCGACCTCCTTCATCTTTCTATTCTCTCTCCTCTTTACCCTCCCCAGCTCACGCTCGGCTTTCTTGGCCTTATCCGCGGCCTCATCTCTCTCCTTCTCCAACTCCGCCGCCCGAGCCTTCGCCGCCTTCAAGCTGGTCTTCAACGACCTCACCTTCTCACGTTCGGCTTTTAGGTCGTCATGGTAGCGAGACCTCTCGGCTACCACATGCTCGGCTTTGTTGGACGCACGGAGCAAAGCCTGTCCCGCTTACTACAATATGTGCCTCTTTTATAGGTTGGGGGATTAATCCAAGCAAATAACTGCTCCTATTTACCCTACACAATGGACACTCTTATAACAACCTAGAAAGATGGCTAATTAAAATCAAATGTTGAGATCAAGGTTGTAGATATTGTACCGGTAGGTACCATTTGGTATGTACCATTTTTGAAAGAAAACCGGTACACCAAGCACTGACTAGTTCTATTTTGCTGTATTTTCCCGTTGATATCAGTGGTTCACTGTGGTTACCGTTCAGCTACCGGCATACCGCTTGCATGCTCTCTTCGGCTGAGAGAGATGAAGAGAGGTGTTTGGCAAAGACCAAGTAAAGCATTGTAAAGTGTGATTGTCCGATGAAGCTGCATACGACACTTTACCCCTGCAATACGACTGCTTTGGGTGTAGATCATGTACTTTTAACTTTAAAGGGTAGAAAGATTTTACGGGGCTCATATGACGGTTTATATTTTGCATGTACAAATTTATAAATATAGCCTCCACATTATAACCACCCATTAATTTGTACGTAGGACGGAATGTCATTGCTCAAAATGATTCTTTTTTGGAGGGAGTAGAAACGTATTGCATTCATAATAAAAGACAAGTACAAAGGAGACTACCAGTCTACAAATACAAGAAAAAATAAAATACGAAAGCCGGAAAAAAAAAAAACTGTAACATAGTGGAAAACCCACAAGTCCGCTCAAGACCGGGTTTTGGAAGAACTTAGATTTGCATCAGGGAAAAGTACCAAGCTCGCCACTGCTACCACTATTGGCAAAACTCCACCACTGTCGCCTACAAAAAGCCGTCGAATATTGAAGCTCCAAATTCACCACTGATTGGTGGTGGTCAACCCAAAAATAGACGGAGAGGGGATCGAGATCTATACTCTCACTCAAAGGAGAGAGATTAGCTCAACCCTAATCATGAAAATGAGAGAGAGGGGATGAGAGATCAAATCCGTAACCGTGGGGAAGATTGAGAAGAGAGGGAAAGAGGGGTAAAAATGAAAAAGAAAACTTCAAAACTTTGATTTATAGGATAATCGGGTAGTGATAATGCCAAAATTGTTCTTGTCAGTGCCAATATTTCAGTGCATAAAAGACTTGTACACTGGACATGGTACAAACTTTTTATGCACTAGAGTTTTGGCATTAACAAAAATATTATCATATTCATCAAACTAAAAACATAAAGCTACAAATACTATAGTTATGAATTTTGTAACAATGAAATTTGAAACGATACCAAAAAAGTTACCAATACCGGTATGTACCGTACCAATAACATGAAACGGTACCTTACCAGGTAAGGTATTTAGAACCTTGGTTGAGATAAACTCACTTTATAGTTCAAGCATCAAAAACTTTTTTAGGTTATCAAAAACTCACTTTATAGTTCAACCCTAAAAGTTTTACTCCACTGTCTAATACCTTATCCATCACGTCAGATGTCTCTGCAGGTCTTAGGTAGAGCGGCCCCTAACATTTCGATAGTCAAAAGCGAAGAGTAAAGATATGACACTTATTTGTTGGACTACTATAAGAAGTACCAAAGTAGGAAAGGCCTCTCGAGTTTTAGCTCAAGGCCGACTCTGGTCTTGGGGTCTTAGGTACATAACTAGGAACAAAGAACCGAAATGACAAATATTGGTTCTCTCTTTTGGGAGTAATAATTAAATCATGATCTTGGGGTTCTCGTAGTTAAAATTACTGATACGGTGCCACCTCATGTAAGTTACCCTATTTGCTTGAGGTACTGCTCCATGGATTGGAATTCTTGGTATGAATTCGAAGGGATTACCATAATTTTAAATTTTAGACCAATATTATATGTGATGTAATTACTTTATGTAATTACTCTGGAAATCTATAAATTCTAGTATATGATTTGATTCGATGTAGTCAAAAATTAAAGTTAATCGTACATTTTTTTTAGGAACACAAACATGATTATATTATTACATTGTTATCTATAATATTAATAATAATAATAATAATAATAATAATAATAATCTATATTACAAATCGCAACGGTGTGGTGGCCTGCATAAATTCTCTCCACTGTTGGATTTGTAACACATTTTTCTGCATAAATCTCCACCCTTTATTCATTTCCATTCTAAGACCCCAGTAATTAATTGGCTCTCACGACAATAATTGCTATTCCTATTCCTATACGGTAAGGCAAAGTTGAAAATGGCAATAACCATATATTGGAAGGCATTATATATACTTAAATGGCAAGAAGGCAAATCAAAGGCAAATCAATATACGGTCAATGTTTGGGTAAGAGAAATTGCCGTAAATCCGTTGATTGGGTGAATTGGGTGAAGAATGCCTATGCTAGAACAACAAATTGGTCTAAAGTCCAAAAGAAGAGGTCACAAAGCAGATTTAGTCCAGCTTAAGTTTCAATAATGTGTAAAGTCCATTAATGAAAATATTTTAGAGTTTAAGGTCCGTGAAAAGACCAAATTACCTTTAATGAGACAAGGGCCTTGTTTGGCTAACACAAAAAATATCTTTTTTCATTTAAATTGACTGTAATGAGACAAGGGCCTTATTTGGCTAACATAAAAATATCTTTTATTTTATTTTTTTTATTTTGACCGGTGTTACCGGCGTTGACTGGTGTATCTGTTCATTTTTGTTATATCTGTTGATTTTTTTATTTTTTATTTTTTTGACCGTTGACCGGCGTTGACTGGCGTTGACCGACGTATCTATTCATTTTTGGTGTATCTGTTAATTTTTTTATTTTTTTGATCATTGACCGGTGTTGACGTCGACCGGTGTATCTGTTCATTTTTGGTGTATCTGTTTAGCTAACAAAAAAGACTTTGTTGTGGTTGTGGCAGTGGCGATGGCTGTGGAGTGGTGGTGGTGGTGGTGTGGTGGAGGTGATGGCATGGTGGTGGTGGTGATGGAGGTGGTGGTGGTGGTGGTGGAGTGGTGGTAGAGGTGGTGGTAGTAGTGGAGGTTATGGTGGCATGGTGGTGGCGTCGTGGTGGTGGTGGTGGAAGTGGTGGTTGAGTGGTGGAGGTGGTGGTGGATGTAGAGGTGGTGGCATGGTGGTGATGGAGTGGTGGTGTAGGTGGTGGTGGAGTGGAGGTTGTGGATTTGTTTTGGTATATCTGTTGTTGATATATCTGTATCTGTTTTGTGTTGGTGTATCTGTTTTGGTGTATTGGTATATTTGTATCTGTTTTGAGTTGTGTTGGTGTATGTGTTTAGGTATATTTATATCTATTTTTGTGTATCTATTGTTGGTATATTTGTATCTATTTTGGTACATCTGCTATTGATATAAGTGTATTTGTTTTGCGTTGGTGTATCTGTTGCGAGTATATCTGTAAGTGTTTTGTGTTGGTGTATATATCTTGGTATACCTGTATCTTTTTTTTGTTGGTTTATCTGTTTTAGTATATCTATATCTATTTTGGTGTATTTATTGTTGATATATTTGTATCTATTTTGGTACATCTGCTATTGATAAATCTGTATGAAAAAAATTTCATATTAGCACCTGACTTTTCACGCAAATCACACAAACACCTGACCTTATCGAAATATCATATAAACACTTGAAGTATTAAAAACACTCATCAATTAAACTCCTACTGTCAACCTTCGTCCAAAAATAAACAGAAAACTTATTTCTCTCTCCAATTTTGCAAGAGAGAAGCTGGAGCAAACTCCAGCAGATATTGTTGGTATATTTGTATCTATTTTGGTACATCTGCTGTTGATATATCTGTATCTGTTTTGTGTTGGTGTATCTGTTGTGGTATATCTATTGTATCTGTTTTGGTGTATTTGTATCTGGTATATCTGTATCTGTTTTGTATTGTGGTGGTGGTGGTGGCGGCGGTGGCGGTAGTAGTGGACATGATTGTGGAACTGGAGTGGTGGTGGAGTGGTTATGGAAGTGCTAATGGGGGTGGTGGAGGTGGTGGTGGAGTGGTGGCAGAGGTGGTGGAAGTGGAAGTGGAAGTGGAGGTTGTGGTGGCATGGTGGTGGCGTCGTGGTGAAGGTGGTGGTGGAGGTGGTGGCATGGTGGTGATAGAATGGTGGCATGGTAGTGTTGGAAGTAGAGGTGGTGGTGGTGGCGGCGTCATAGTGGTGGTGGTGGAAGTGGTGGTTGAGTGGTGGAGGTGGTTGCGTGGTGGTGATGGAGTGGTGGTGGAAGTAGAGGTTGTGGTGGCATGCTGGTGGTGGTGGTGGAGTGGTGGTAGAGGTAGTGGTGGAAGTGGAGGTTGTGGTGGCATGGTGGTGGCGTCGTGGTGGTGGAGTGGTGAAAGTGGTGGTGGTAGCGTGGTGGTGATGGAGTGGTGGCATGGTGGTGGTGGAAGTGGAGGTTGTGGTGGCATGGTGGTGGTGGTGTCGTAGTGGTAATGGTGGAAGTGGTGGAGGGGGTGGCGTGGTGGTGATTGAGTGGTGGTAGAGGTGGTGGTGGAAGTGGAGGTTGTGGTGGCATGGTGGTGGTGGTGGAGGTAGAGGCGGTGGCGTGGTGGTGATGGAAGTGGAGGTTGTGGTGGCATGGTGGCGGTGGTGGTGGCGGCATGGTGGTAGTGGTGGTGGAGGTGGTGGCGTGGTGGTGATGGAGTGGTGGTGGAAGTGGAGGTTGTGGTGGCATGGTGGTGGTGGTGGTAGAAGTGAAGGTTGAGTGGTGGTGGTGGAGGTGGAGGTGGTGGCGTGTTGGTGATGGAGTGGTGGTGGAAGTGGAGGTTGTGACGGCATGGTGGCGGTGGCGGCGGCGGCGTGGTGGTGGTGGTGTAACGACCCGGATTTTTTTTTTTGCCTTTTTTTCTCTTTCTTTTCGAATAAAGAAATTATTTTTAATCAAATAGTCTATCGTAATCGATTAATTATTTAAAAATGTAATTAGATTAAACTAGAATGTAGAATAATTTTTAGTGATTAAAATTAGTTTAGCATATATATTATTAATTAGCTTGTAACTATATTTTTGTGTCGATATATCTATATATAGATACTAGTAATTATCCCACAAATTATGGGATTTTGTTCCCACAATCCTCATCTCTTATCATTCCTATCACCCTGGCCCGATTGGATGCGGGTATAATTTTGGGTGGATTATTTATGAAGGGGGTATAAAATAGTAGGGGGGATTAGTTATGGAGGGTGGACCCACATTGATGTGACTTTTATGGAGGGGAGATTAAAAAGTAATTGGTTTGGATGAGGTGTTAGAGAAGGGGGATTAAATAATACTTGATTTGGATGGAGGATAAAATGGGAGGATAAAGAAGGGTGGATGATGTAAAAAGCTATTGAATGACAAATTTGCCCTTGTTCAGTTTCAAACTTAATTATATATTACATTATATATATAAATGCAAATATAATTAATTTTTCACATTTAAGCCATAATAATTAATTTTACTAATAAATTAAATAATTAAAAATTCGTTTTTATATTGTGTTTATTTATGAAAAATTAAGTTGAAACCATATATAGCCACCAGTCATCCATGTTTATTTTTGTAAAATATGACATGTCAACATTATAAAAATGTTCAATTTCGATTTTATATACTCATACCTTTTATTTTTGTTGATTGGTTAGTATAAAATTTTATTATTTTGAATGATTCAATATATAAATGCATGGGCTTATCCTTTGTTTAAAAACATAGTAAGTTATATTGATAAGTCAACAAGAAAACAAAATTTACAACTCCATTCCATTGAACGATCCACGACAAATGAATTCGAGAGATAATATTTATACAATTGAAATGAAAATTATCAACTTCATAAACAAAAGCCACTAAGTTCTCACATAATTAAAAGTACTCCAAAGTTAATGTTATTACATTGACATTCTAACCCACTAATTTAAGCACATGAAGACAATCAGCATCCTCTCTTTTTTTGAACGACAAAGAGAATTTTATTAATCTATGAATAAGCATTACAAAGATGGGAAACATGGATTTAAACGGCATCACAACCCGCCTCAAACATCCCAACTAGGTTGGCACGAAAGAATTGGGACAATCATATGCCAATCCAAGACCCAAAAGCAGACAAGGGAGATGCCGAGAAACCAACTCAGAAAAAGAAAAAGAAAAAAACAAAAGATAATTAAGTGAACAAAAGTGGGGGAACAAGTATCCCACTACAACAAGCTGAAACTCATGCCGAGCAAAAAAAAAAAAGAAGCTGAAACTCATTCCTTGAAAGTAGCAATGCCTCCTGAGATAATGAACACCAGGAATCTTCAAAGTATAACGTGACAGCAGTAGCATTAATAGAACTTCATAACAGCAGCATTAGAAAGACAGCAGCAACATTTGAGAACCAAATGTTAACTCCAGAATTAGCAGCAATAGCAGCATTAAAGAAGCAACATTTGAGAACCAAATGTTAACTCCAGAATTAGCAGCAATAGCAGCATTAAAGAACCAGCATTTTGGAGCATGAATTACTAGCAACATAGGTAACAGCAATCAACAGAAGTAATGAGACAAATCCATCCATAGTACGGTAGTTAACAATTGGCTCAGATTGACACTTTTTTAAGGGACTAGTAGGCTGCATCATTAGTTGCCAAGTGACCATCTAATTTTGCCCCGCCTAAGTCCCCAACTTGTTTTATACAAAATTTTCATCACAGCCAAGAACATAAGGAAAGTATAAGTATGTAAAAGGGCCTGATTGAATGCAACATTGATCTGCACTTGCAAATTTTTAGTCACTAAACTGCACTTCTAACTCTCACACACACTGATCTGCACTTTCACATTTTCAGTCACTAAACTGCACACACAGCACTAAATTTGAGCCAAAAACCTGCCATAACAGCAGCAGCACCAGATTTTGCAGCAGGTGTATCCAGTTTGGACACAGCAAACACAGCTGAAAGTGTGCAAGTGCAGTTAAGTGATTGAAACCTTAACAAACACAGTTGAAAACTGCAAGCATCTACAACAATATTATGCCATTTGGCTCAGAAATATGTCATCATAGCCACCAATAATGAACATGAAAGTGTGGAAGTGCAGTTAAGTGATTGAAATCTTAGCAAACACAGCTGAAAATCTGCAAGTATCCACAACAAACATATGCCATTTGGCTCAGAAAAATAACATCATAGCCACCAATAGTATGCCAACATAGCCACCAGTTTTGTGACAGAAAGTTCAAGTGCAGTTAAGTGCGTGCAAACATAGCCCTCCATAGCTCAACACACACACACAGAGCTGATAAAAGTGGAAGTAGATAACCATAATGCTGACCATATTGGCTTTTGAATTGGCTCAGGCAATTAATTGAAAACCATTGGAAGTTACTCATGGCTGCAACTAAGGTTACCCCGCCAAGGTAACTACCTTCTTTGCCATTTTAATTTATTCATCATTGCCCTATTAGTAGTACACAATCACCCAAACCCTGTCATGCAAAGATAGTTTCAATTACTTAACTTGATAACCATATTAATAATGAGAGTTCTAAACCATATTTGGCATAAGAGTTTGAAATAACAAGTACGAATACATCACCGGCAAGGACCACACAACAAAGGTTCAGTGTTCAAACATTAACTACACAAAAGATTTGGTACCACTAGTCTTATCCTTCTGAATAGGTACACAAAAATTACCACCCATTGTATCATGTTCAATATCGGTCATTTACAAAAAAAGTAATGGCACCAATATCCCCACACTTGCGGTTTAGTGTTCAAAGTGGATACACATCACCGGCAAGGACGGCCTCGACCCATGCTTGCTTACGTTCAGGTTTTTGTCCATAAAAGTTATCAATCCTCTCTTCCGCCGCACAAATAATGGCAGCTAGCTTGAATTGTTGGGCCACAGTAAGATCAAGATTTTCTAGCTCTTTCGGAACTCCCTTGCGGAGGGCGGATAGGTCTTTTTCATAGCCCATTGCTTTGCTAATTTCCCCCATATAGTTTGAGCTCTCTTTCAGAAATGTATCCATGCTTGCAAACATGGACTCCTCCTCCTCACCCATTCTTGTCCTCTTCCTCCCCTTTTTAGTTCCGGCATTGGCCGGGGGCATGGAGCTCCGGGGAGTGGACGTCGGGAGTGAGCTATGTGGTGTGGAGCTCGGATGTGTGGTGGTGGGAGTTGTGGAGGTACGGGGTGTAGGGGTGGAAGTTGTGGAGGTAAGGGGTGTAGGGGTGGGAGGTGTGGGGATTTGACTTGAGGGCGAACCAACTCCAACTCCACAAAATTCCTCACCGAAGTATGGCGTGTAGTAATCATTGTATATGATAGAAGGTTCGGTTACATTCGGCATAGTCATATCCATCGGAGCCTCCGCTCCCACCCCCGTGGCCCTATCCTTTCCAAAAAGGATACACCACTCATTATAGTATGGAAATGTCTTCCCGTTCATGCCTTTGGCCTTTTTAGAATTGGCCTACACAAACATTGGAAGTTAGTAGCCCTCCAATGCCTTAACATTTAATTAAAGCAATGGAAGTTACCTTTTCGTAATCCTTCCACACATTTTCATCATCAACCACGATGCGTTTGTTCGTATAGTCCCAACCTAAGCCACTAAGGCTTGTTATGTCAAGAATCCTGTGGTATATGATTCTCCAATACTTCACTTTGGATTCAATGTGGGGGGAGGCTTTGATTTTGCTCTCCGGCACCACCTTATCCAACTCCTTCTCGAGCAAGGTGAAGAAACCGGGTCTGAAGCCATTGTCGGCTTTCCACTTGTCACCATGCTCATTCACCATGCATTTTAGAAGGGCATCCTCTTCATGTTTCCTCCACGACCTCCGGGGCTTTTTGTTCGCCCCTCCGGTGTTAGTCACTTCAACCTCATCTTCCTCCACATCCATTGCTGCAATTGCACTTAAGTACTATGATGAACAAGATATAACATTCAATAAAGACTTCTATTAAGTAACAAACCAGGATGTAGCAATACTAATAATTAGTTCTACATAATAAAAAACCACACAAGAATTGCTAAGTTCAATTACAAGTTCTTCAAACACATCTTAAAAATAATACAAATTGGTCTCAAATGTTTCCCTCTGGCCCCCCACCATTGCCTAACCAATGGTTGTACATGGCGGTAGCCAATGCATCCCTCCCTGCGGTCCATTCATTGGAACTCTCAACAGTACCAATGTTGTCATCAACCTCCACATTGTGTAGGTTCTCTTGTTCCCATAACGTGTACTCATGTTCAATGGGATCGTTGGGCATCTCTCTTTTAATGAGGTTATGAACAAGGCAACAAGCTGTGACGATACGACATTGAGTCCTTATGGGATAATATGAGGCAGACTTCAAGATTGCGAACCGCATCTTCAGAACGCCAAAGCTTCTCTCAATGACATTCCTAGCAGCAGAGTGTTTCATGTTGAAGTACTCCTCTTTGCTAACCGGAAGGTGACCTTGCCTCCAAATGTTAATGTGATACCTTTGGCTGCGATACGGTGCTAGAAAACCCTCCCCATTTGTGTAACCAGCATCCACAAGGTAGTAACATCCTGTAACCAATGGAAGTTACTACTTTCACTACGATGCATTGGTACTTATTTGTATTAAACTTAGGATTTGAAACGTACCATTGGGGACTCTCAAACCATAGGGTCTTTGCACGGCGTTCGCAAGGATTCTAGAGTCTGTGGCCGACCCTTCCCAACCAGACAAGACAAAGACAAATTTGAGGTCTCGACTACACACACCTAACACATTTGTAGAGATCTCACCCTTCCTTGACCTATAGCGTGGCTTGTCGACTGCCGGGGGATTAACTGGCACGTGGGTCCCATCCAATGCCCCGAGACAATTCTATGCAAATTTACATGAGTATCAGAAATTAGTAAGTATGGGGAGTTGAGGATACCAATTAGCAAGAATTCATTGCGAGTGTACCTGAAACCAACTCCATCTACTATCTTCATAGTTAGGAGGTACAGGCTCGGGCCTTTCTAGAAGCATGTTGTGGAGGCGCAAAACAACCTGGAGTACAGCATTGAAATGCCTACTTACCGTTTCACTAGATCTCCAGAACTCATATTTTGTGCGCCTCTGCTTTGTATGGTGCGAGACGATCCACAAGAAAATAGCTACCCTCTCCTCAAGACATACGTTACGTGAGTCCACTAACCCAACACCACGGAGTAAAAAGCACAACCTCAAGAACGTATGTCTGTTTACCCTCAACTGATCGTGACAGTCAACTTCATTTCCCCTTACGAGCCTATTGATATTATCTACGTGGGTTTGGTAAAAGTTGGGATTTGGGGACAATTCGGGACGCGGATAGCGTCTCGTGGAGGTGATGAAGAAGTAAAGGCGAAACACACCCAATACAACATTAATAAAGGAGTATAACGCCATGACTGCCTCTTTCTCTTCTCTTCTCCTTAATACTTTTCTGTTTAATCGTGCCATCCTAAAAAGGTTTGGACACAAGTTTATTAGCAAGTCTAGGTTTATTAGTAACGCCACACACACAAACACAAGTACATCTAACAAACACATAGCTACCAGTTATTTCAGCCATTAAAGATGAAGATGAAGATGCATTTTAATTTAGACATCAGTTAAACATAACCAAACTTCTGTTTTGCCTTTTGTTTGTCTTCATAAAAAAACTCACACCATAATGAAAGAAGTTATTCCATACAAATCTCCACTGCTTTCAAGTCCAAACAAACCCAAAAACAAAAACAAAAAAATACGACATAAATCCATGATGGGTACTGGATGCATCCTCTATTCAAACTAAGCGAAGAAAATTGCAGGAGATAAAAAGAAGAAATTGTAAACGATACAGCTTCCTCTTCCATCGAACTTACTCCCTTTTAATTCAACTAATGATGATTTCTAAACGATACAGCTTCCTCATTGCTAATTATAGTGCATATATATACTATATGAGTTATTAGGGACTTCATATACTATACAAGCAAAAAAATTAATGCCTTTCTCGCACCTTTTCTCGAATGGGATGAGAGAATCAGAACAACGACATATAACACTGAGAATTAATGCCTCTGGTAATTCTAGAAACATATAGATTCCTATTTTTTGGCTTACCTGTATTGAAAATATTGATTCATGCATCATCAGAGCTCTCAAGCTTGTAACTTGTAACTTATATGTCGTCATTTCATTGGTTTTTCGCTGCATGTTAATTCCCTTGATTCTCCTAGGATGTGTTTGGACCAAGCATTTAGTTTCCTTTGTCCCTTTTTTTCCCTTGGCCTTACCAATAATAAACAAAAAAAAAAAAAAACTATTTTCGCCATTTAGGTCTGTGATCGAAACAAAAACTGACATGCATATGTTGCAAAAAAAGAAAAACCATAGCCACAAGTTCAAACCCTAACAGCTGCAGCCATAGTGTTTGGGGATTAGGTTAGGGTTTCGAATTTCAGAAAGGTTTTACAGTGGGTTTACAGTTTAGCAACAAATCAAAACAAGATTCGCAAGAAATCGCAAGAAATAGAAACCCAAACCCAGAATCACAACTAATTGAAACCTTAACCTAGAAATCTCAAAAAATTCGAAACCCTACCACAAATCGCACCAGACGAAACTTATAAACCGCAGAAATTGAAACCCTAATCAAACAGCAGACTGAAACCCTAAAAATTAGTAGAAATCGAAACCTAGAAATCACAAAAATCATACCTGTTCTCAATCGCAGAAATCGCACCAAATCGCCACACCCTGAATCGCAAACCCAGAGGAAACACAATAAACCTTTTTCCTGTCCTCGCACAGCTCAAGGCGGATGAAGAGGGCCAAAATCGTCAAAAAACAAGGTGGATTGTCCCGGATTAAACTTCCCCAGCTCAAGACCCGCCCATAAATTATGCCCCCTTAGCCGGATTAGAGGAGAGAAATATTCCGGGGAGATGAGCTATGGAGGGGGAAGAAATTGTTGCCAAAGGAGGTGAAAACTGTCGAATCAACTCCTTATCCACCCGGATGAGTTATGGAGGGGCCTTATTACTCCATCCAATCGGGCCGTAAGTAGAATTCTATTTGAACTAATTCTCCACCTCCCTCCCAAACTCTACTACCTCTCGTACCATTCTTGCGCACCACTCCTTCTCCTCCCACACGCCCTTATAAATACCTCCCTCATTCTCCGAAACTCCACAGCACAAACACCACCTCCTCTTTCGGACAACTCCTCCGGCCCGTCATCACCAAGCCACCTCTCGGCACCATCATCTCCTACCGCCATCACCACCACCGTCCGCCTCCTCCTCCGGCCACCACCTCTCTGTATCTCCACCGAGACACCCCCATCTTCGCCGCACCACCCCACCTTCGGTTCACCACCGAACCGCCACCACCTCTCACGGCAGCCACCTCCTCTCCCCACCACCGGACTCCTCCACCACCTCCGGCCTGTACCCACCCCCACCCCGCCTTCCATGACCCGCCATATCAGCCATGGGTGTGTGCACAGTGCACACGCCGAATGTTTCGGTATACGCCGCGCCGCGGGCCCCGTCGGAGTGCCGCCGAACGTCGCCTTGAATTTTCGGAACCACTACAGCGATCTACGGACACCGTACAACACTTACCCGAGCTTAGAATCGCATTTGAGGTAGTTTTCCGGAAACCCGTAACTTAATCTGCGTTTTAATGGATTATAGGACTAAAACTTAAAGTTTGCTGAAGGTGGTAACCTGTTTTTAATTAATAATTACTGTTTAGTCCTGTTTTTATTAAATTTCAGACCTGTTACGTTGAATAATTAGTCTTATGCCCTGTGAAAATCGTTTAACAATTGTTTGAGTGTGAAATCACTGTTGATAATGAAATATTGATTGTTACGTGAATTTTTATGCTTGTTGTTTATTTCAACTATCATTGTGATTATTTGTATATTGTTCCGACTATTGATCTATGTGCTAAATTGGACCCTAGAGACATGGGGTGGTATGCGAATAGATTTCACTGATGCTGAGTTAATGGAAAAATGGTGAAGTGTTAGAATTGTGAAATTGTGGAATTGTGATTTGGGCCATAGCTATGGCAAGGGTGACCTGTTGGGCCCTGGATTGATGACATTGTGGTAACCCTAACGTATGGTACGCCATGGGAAGTTCCAAAGGGTAATCGTGCCTTGCAAGGCCAGCAAGGGGGATTGTCCCATGACACGGTCATAGTTAGTGGCTTAGGAATGGTGCGACCTTAACGTATGGTACGCCATGGGAAATTCCAAAGGGTAATCGTGCCCCCTGCTATGGTTGTAAATGAATTCATACGAAGTACATAACCTAGATGAATTCATTTAGGACCCCGGTGCAGGACAAGCAAGGGGGGGATTTTCCATGACACGGTCATAGTTAGTGGTTATGGGAGGGAAGGATCTTGTGGAGAAGATCTTAGATTTCACTTAAGTTAATGGATAGTAAGAAGGAGATGATGTGTTACGTTTTTGCCACCTTTTGAAATTTATAAAAGGCTGCTTGTGACTATGTATTGTTATTGTTATATAATTTTGTGTTATTTTTCGTTGAACTGCATATTGTGGTATTGGGTTTTAGGATTTCTACTTTGTGAATTATCACTCAGGATACGTTTGTATCCTGACAAATCGTTTGCTTCGGCGATCAATTTGCCAGAGCGTGCAGGATTTCACAGTGGAGCAGTTGATACAGGTGGGACCCCTGAAACGGAGTCTGGGCCAACGTTGCTTGGAATTCGTGTCAAAACTAAAGTCTCTGGAGTTATTTTTGTTAAATAAATGTAAATAGATTTTTGGATTATTTTGAAATTGTAATTTTGTATAAGGATAAATAGGGGCTTAGAAGTTTATAAAATCTAGCATATTTTAAAAATAATGCGCTCGAAATTCCTTGGAAAATCGGGGCGTTACAGGTGGTGATGGAAGTGGTGGTTGAGTGGTGGAGGTGGTGGCGTGGTGGTGATGGAGCGGTGGTAGAGGTGGTGGTGGAAGTGGTGGTTGAGTGGTGGTGGTGGAGGTGGAGGTGGTGGCGTGTTGGTGATGGAGTAGTAGTGGAGGTGGAGGTGGAGGTTGTGGCGGCATGATGGCGGTGGTGGTGGCGGCGTGGTGGTGGTGGTAGAAGTTGTGGTTGAGTGATGGAGGTAAAAATAAAAAATAAAAAATCAACAGATACACAAAAAATGAACAGATACACCAGTCAACGCCAGTCAATGGTCAAAATAAAAAAAATTTAAAAAGTCAACAGAAACACAAAAAATGAACATATACGCCGGTCAACGTCCAGTGACTTCCGAGGGTATTTTTGAGAAACTGATTGCCAATTGTCCTGGAGACTATATGGAAAAAAGTAGATGGACTAATTGTGGCATAAACCACTAGACTATGTCCTCCTACTCAATTTACCCATGCTAGAAATTGCCGTTCATTCTCATTTTCGTTTTCTTTCCAGTTCTCTTTCATGTCTCCATCACTCTCTCCAGTTCTCTCTTCACAGGTATGGCTCTTTGTTCTCTTTTTTTAAAATGGTTGTGAGTCTTGACGGCAGTGAATCGAAAGATAAGTTGTTTAGAAAAATAGTTCTTAATTTGTTCTTTAGTGTGTACAATGTCATGAGAGAAGTATGTTACTTCACTTCTTTTTTTCTTTTTTTTTTCTTCAGAAGAACATGTCTTGGAATATGGTTTAGATTCGAAGCTTCCTACTTTAATTTAAAACACGGTAGGTGTATTTTAATTTATGAAAATTGACCCACCAATTTCAGTTCTTTGAATCTAATTTTTTTCAGTTCTTCGTTCTCTTTGTTCTCTGTTTTGTTTACTAATCTTTGAATGAGCTTTTTTCCTCGATAAGGAACATTGGTCTCGCACCCACAAGCTCCCCTGTGCGACATACGCACCAACATC
This sequence comes from Rhododendron griersonianum, assembly GCA_018127125.1. NCBI lineage: Eukaryota > Viridiplantae > Streptophyta > Magnoliopsida > Ericales > Ericaceae > Rhododendron > Rhododendron griersonianum. The sequence goes on along the minus strand of CM030799.1, from coordinate 15,560,619 downwards.
AATTTTCAATTTGAAACTTTTCTCGAGGTCGAAAATTGACCCACCAATTTTCAGTTCTTTGAATCTTATTTTTTCCAGTTCTTCGTTCACTTTGTGTGTGCTTCTCAAATATGGTTCTTAGTTAGCTTTTGTTTTTCTATAATGGCCAGTTCTTTGGAGTACTCTTACGATTGTGATTCCTTACTTTCTAAACACTTTTGCTTAAGTTGAAATTAAATGTTCATTACAAATGGAATGGTCATTTGCCAACTTCATTTGGGACTCAAGTTGGAAGGAAATGCAATTTATTGGTATTCTACATCAAATTTAATGAGTTTAATGATTTGGATTCAACAGTGAAAAAAATAGTTACGAGTAGTTTTTTATTCGGCAAGTTTCTACAAGTTTTTTTTTTTTTTTATCCAAGTTTCTACAAGTTGTTTGATCCTCATTTTCTTATGTCTTCTTTTTATTCCGTTAAAAGAAGACACCATTTGTTCGAATCTCATTTTCTTTTTGTGTCCAGAATTACAGGATGAATAGTGAGAATAAAATTAATATGGTTCCAGTAACTGAACGCATGAGAATGCTCAAGTAGTAGTCAAAGAGAAAATATACAAATTGACTCACATATTGGTAAAAATTCTAGCTACAAATACTATACTGCGATTTTTAGTCTGCTTATATTGAAATATATATTATTTGAATAAACTGCGATTTTTTTCAAAAGAATGTTAGTACCTTTTCAAAGGTATGATTGTAAATATTTCATTGTCACACCTAGATGATACATAAACCAGTTTATATTTTATGATGAATTTAATAATTCTTAATCTTATTTATGTAGGAACGTCGAGAACTGGCAAATCAACAATGAGGTCGTCGTGATACAGCTTTGTTAAGACAGTGGGGATTTCATATTGAAATTGGAAAATTATCCGGAGTCAAATGGCAAATTCTGAAGCATCTCTAAATTACACATTTGTCTTCTTTGAGTCTAATTTTCCAGTTTTTTTATATAATCGATTTAACTTTATTTGATTTTTAGTACGTGTGTTGAGTGATTTATGGATTGAGGAACTTAAAGACCTGCTTCAATATTCTGTTTGATATGAATTTACCTTTAGTGTGTGCACCTCAATTTGTCCTGCGCATATAATGTAGGGGCATCCCCGTACTTGAAAGTACATCTGAATGTACTTATCCAGTTATTTATATTATCACTCTAGGTACAGTGGTTCATCGACTTTTAAATAATTGACCATGAAAAACAAATAAACGAATTAAGTTTTATGGACAATTCTTGCTGCGGTGTTTATCTTGCAAAGCATTAAAATGCCAACTAATGCCTTCAGCAGGGCACGCCCATGCCCTCATGCCCGTGTTAATAGATTCTATCGAAAACTGGGTTATATCTATACCGTTGAATTTATATATGAGATTCAAAAACTGTCCTTTCTTATTATATGAAGAAAAAAAGGAGTACATGTACCGTCCTTCACAATGCATTACATCAGTGATTAAGTTGGTGATTTGAAGATGAAAGAGAAAGCTTCATTGTACGAGTGGTGTTTGCCTTGATCACTGTTTGTGTTCTCATTGTGTTTCTTCGTATGTACAAATTTGTTGACACGTTTACAGAAAAATAATAGCAATTTTGTTAGATTTAATCTTGAATAAGAGCTCCTAATTTTTATAACAATTTTTTGCATGTGCTTTGAATCCTTTGGAATTAAGCAGTTTTAGTGTGAGGGTGCATGAAAGTTTTTCATTGTTTTATGTTAATGCTTTTGAATTAGTGACTTTTGGCACGGGCAGTTGCACTCCTCAGATTTTTGTGTGAGGGTGCATGAAAGAAAAAAAAAATACACACTCAATAATTCATCTTAGTCATGTTCAAAAACGTGTTGCGCCATGCCTGAATGTTGTGCCTTCAGGCACGAGCAATTTCTAGTAATAATACAATTCGCGACGGTGTGGTGGCCCGCACAAATTCTCTACATAAATCCTAGCCGTGGGATTTAGTACACATTTCTCTGCATAAATCCTAGCTGTTGAGTTGCTCAATATACTCAATATGGTCAATGTTTTTTGGGAATAAACGAATTTTTGGTAATGATTGGATGGACATTATATTCAGATATGGACTATAAAGACTTGATTGGGTGAACAAATATAATGATTTCTGAAATTGCCGTTGATTGGGTGAACAATGGCATGCTAGAAATTGCCGTTGATTCTCATTTTCAGTTTCTCACTCTCTTTCCTCTCACTACTTTTCTTAATAAAAATGAGAGAATGAGAGCAATTTTGCGATTAAAAATAAGAGAGTGAATCAAGATATGCAGATGTGCATAGCATTTTACTAAGAAATTAAAAGGAACCCATGAAGCCCTTTGCCGATCAAAAAAAATCTTTTACCTTTTTCATTTTGGAAGTTTCTCTCTCTTTCCTCTTACTACTTTTCTTAACCAAAAATTTTTGCGATTAAGATTTTCTTAATAAAAACCTTTTTTGGTAATGATTTCTTAAATTGCCGTTGATTGGGTGAACGAATTGGCAATGATTTATTTTCCATTGAAACAGTATTACAATTGGGTGGACTATGGAATTTTTGGTAATGAACAAATATTTGGTTAGTCGAATTTTGGGTGAACGAATTTCTCTCTCTCTCTCTCCCTAATCATTTTCTTTCCAGTTCTCTTTCATATCTCCCTGACTCTTGTCCTCTCTCCAGTTCTCTCCTCACAGGTATGACTCTTTTTTCTCTTTCTTTTTTTAAAAATGGTTGTGACAGCTGTGAATCGAAAAATTAGTTGTTTCTTCCTCTCACTACTTTTCTTAATAAAAATGAGAGAATGAGAGCAATTTTGCGATTAAAAATAAGAGAGTGAATCAAGATATGCAGATGTGCATAGCATTTTACTAAGAAATTAAAAAGAACCCATGAAGCCCTTTGCCGATCAAAAAAAACCTTTTTTCTTTTTCATTTTGGAAGTTTCTCTCTCTTTCCTCTTACTACTTTTCTTAACCAAAAATTTTTGCGATTAAGATTTTCTTAATAAAAACCTTTTTTGGTAATGATTTCTTAAATTGCCGTTGATTGGGTGAACGAATTGGCAATGATTTATTTGCCGTTGACAGAGTATTACAATTGGGTGGACTATGGAATTTTTGGTAATGAACAAATTTTTGGTTAAGTCGAATTTTGGGTGAATGAATTTCTCTCTCTCTCTCTCTCTCTCTCTCTCTCTCTCTCCCTAATCGTTTTCTTTCCAGTTCTCTTTCATGTCTCCCTGACTCTTGTCCTCTCTCCAGTTCTCTCTTCACAGGTATGACTCTTTTTTCTCTTTCTTTTTTTTAAAAACAGTTGTGACAGCTGTGAATCGAAAAATTAGTTGTTTCTCTATCCAGTTTTTTTTTTTCCATGTCTTGGAATATCGAAGCTTCCTACTTTAATTTAAAGCACGGTAGGCGTCCGTGTTCTCATTTTGATGAAAACAGATAGGTTGATGTGTGCTCTTTTTTCTTTCTTTGGACATACTCCAAAGCAGAATTTTCCTCCATTCAATTGGTGTGAAAGCATTTTACTAAGAAGTACTGGAACTAGGTACATATGGCTTAACCATGGTGTATAAATGAGAGAGTGAATGCAGATATGAAGCCCTTTGACGATTAAAAAAATCCATGAAGCCCTTCGCCGATTAAAAAAACCTTTTTTCTCTCTCTCATTTTGGAAGTTTCTCACTCTCTTTCCTCTTACTACTGACATGGTGTATAAATTGTAGCGTATACTATTTAGAATTCAATGTGTTTCTTAGCATGCATGTCTCCCCTAAACATTGGCAAAAAAGTAGTTGATTTGATCTAATTAGTTGTAATGGTTCTTCATTTTTTATTGGATTCAACAGTGAAAAAAATAGTTAGTTTTTTATTCGTCAAGTTTGTAATATCTCAAAATTTGTAATAAATAAAAATTTCGTGATATTATTTCAAAAATCATTTACTTTGTTAATAATCTGATTTATTTAATTAAATTAATTAATTAGTTGATTGATTAGTTAATAAGTTAATTGGTCTGATTAAATTCGAATCAGGTGTATTAATATTTGCATACAAATTAATTTTTGACCAACGAGATTTTTTCTTCCATAAACTGAGACCGCAGTTAGTCTCAGAATATTTTGTTTAGTTTACGGCAATATTTTAAAAAATTTCCAAAACTGAAATTCAGACTACCGATCACCGCAGGATACATTTTCGTGTCTGCAGATATACTTCCTTCACTATTTCTTTCTACGCCAGCCCATCCCTCTGCCCCCCTTTATTTCTCTATTTCTCCTGCAAAAAATGCTACAGGCACATTAGGTGTGGCACACCTCAACCACACCCCCAGAGACGGATCCACCAATGGTCATATGGGGACCACGGCCCCCACATTGTTTCGGAGTTTTTTTTTTCAAAAAAAAATTAATTTTAATATTAGTTATTTTTTATTTGTTAAGAACACTTAGATATTGTATTTTGTATGGAGTGTTGTTTAGACATTTAAATACTTTAAAAATGTGTTCGTTTTGGATCCCAAAACTCAATTTTGCTCTGTGCATACGGTCTCTCATAAATTTTTCTTCAATTATTAATCTCATTTTTCTTTCTCTTCCTCTGCACTCATTACCCAAAAAACCTCCCTCCAAACCTAAACAAAACAAACTATTAGAATTCCGAAACTTGAAATTTCAAAATCTTGTTGCTCATAGTTTGGCCCCTGCGTTTATGTTTATAACATCCTGGTTCCGTCCCTGCACACCCCCTCACATACAGGTGGGACCAGTAGAGTGAGTGAGAGAGAATCCCCTCCCCCATCGTCATCTTCTTCCTCAAGCTCCATTTCACACCATTTTTGTCATCTATCTCATTTTTCACCCTAAATCCGAAATCCAAGGTAGATATCTCTTATTCCACTCTCCCTAAGTATATTATTTGTATGTTATGTAGTCTATTAATGGTGAATCTATATAAAGTTCGTAAAAATGTTGATTGTGAAGGTAGCAGTTTTCTAAGGAATTTGATGTTGCTGTGACTTTGACGAATTTTCGCACATAGTTCCTAAACTTGCAATTTTATGGGATTTTAACTGAGAATACCTGTATATGTCTTAGAACTTGTGTTAAAATCTCAGAATTTTATTCGAACCATAGAAATTACTAAAAATGTTTTACTAAACTGCTCTAAATTTTTACACAATGCTGATAGCACCATCACACCTTGCGGAAACAACCATATCTCGGCCTAGGAAACTAGAAAACACTTTCCTCTTGTTGGGTTAGAAACAAGACACATAGAGCTTCAAAAATATATGAGCCACATGACCTAATTAGTTCTGATCAATAAAAGATTTCAGTTTGAAGTAGGCCAATAATCTGTTTCTTGTATCGACTGCAAGTTTTCGGTATGTTTGTTATCTATTTAAAAAAATACTTACCGAGATCAGAAAATTATGAAACTTTAATACGAAGCTCCTATTAGTGTCTAAGGTTTGTGGTAAAAATCTTGTAGTAAAACGGATGAACACGCTATTTTTAATAAATTGTTAAAGATTTTCTGCCAGGCTGCTCTGTTTTTCTGTAGAACAGGTTGTTTCTTTTAAAATATGGAGATAATGTATCTAATTTTTGAACCTCTTCTTTTTACAGTAGGTACCTATTCACGTTACGAAACTTTGAGCACTGGTTTGAATATTTTTTGGAATTATAATGAATTAGTTATGAATTCTTTACTAAAACATGACAGATTTGAAATCCTTTGAACGATTTTGAAATTTCTAGTTTAAAACAATTTGGAAGCATGAGACTTGTGTTCTAATGTGTGTACCATATATTGATCATGATACTTAGGTTCAAATTTATGAAATTACTAATGAACTTGTTGGATGAACGTAGAATTTCACATTCATTTCGATTCTATATGTTACTTTTGTTTAATTGTTATTAATGTTTCATGAATACTATGGACTGTGACTCGATTATTATCATTATGTGCAATGCTACGTGAACTTAGAATTGGACATTAGGTACACTAGGGGTATTCGAAACCGGATTTAAACTGGTTGGACGTTAATAAGGCAAGTGTAACAAAAGTGATCAAGGGTTGTGCATTGTATGCGAGTTCTCGAGGAATGTTGTTGTATGTGCATCCCGAGGAGTGTTGTTGTATGTGCATCCGAAGGAATTGTGCTATATGCGCAATATCCGGGGGGCGGTGGAATGAGTTGATACAAGAGATGGTACACAAGATGATATCGGATATGAGATTGGGTTTCTGGTTATGACAGTCATGATTAACTTCGGTGGGACTTTTTACCTCTTGCCATGGTAGTAAGTGAGTTCGCTAGGTAAATAACTTAGATGACTAAACAGGATGGTTCCCTAATTAGTTCACTATAGTACATGGAATACATGGTGCTGTGTAACTTCTTGAAGCCTTGTGGCCATTGTTTGCATTTGGTTTGTACGCTGCCATTGTGCAATGTGTCGAGATGGAAATGTGCAAATAGCTGACTGTGCAATTGTTTGGCGGTCTTGTACAGCAGAATTATTTCAAGTGCTGGAGGTCGTCATGCTCCATGACTTCGGGAAAAGTTGTGATAGTGTAGATGTATTTATGTGTGCTGTTTGTGCAGCTAGCAGGTTCAGTCAGCAAGTATTCTGAGTTCCTCCAGTTTGTGGAGGACCACTGTATTATGCTTGATTCACGTGGTTCTTATGCCTATCCTTGGGGGATGTCCCTTGGAATGTTTATTCCCTTGCTGGGGGGATGTCCCTAGGATTTTACACTGTACAGTGGTTTAGTTGATTTCAGTACAGCGGCTTTGATTGCTGTATTGGGTATGGCTTCCTGCTGTTGTAAGTTGTAACCATGCTGTGGCTATGGGGCTTGTTGCACGCATGCTGCTGTGTGGAGTATGATTTGTAGACTGTTTTGATATGCTGCTGTACTTGAAGGTCATTCATTTGTGGAGGTCGTGCTCTGCTTATAGCAGCTGCCGAATTGTCCATGGTGCTTTGACAAGCTGGAGAGAAATCAGGTTGTGTGGCGCCTCTTTTGAGTGTCAATTCCATCACGTTCTGTTTTATTTCATGGCTAGATATGTATGGACTCATACTCATCTTATTCGGTACGTTTTGTTCAATTGTTTCCGTTCCCTCTTCTTTAGATGGGGCGGAAACACCTGGTATCGTTATCTTCTAGTATCCTGTAGCCATTTGTCCTAAGGTGTTCACTTTTCTATATTCTTCTTTTCTTTTCTTTTGTTTCTTCCTGGGCCTCTTGTAGGCTGTATATTTGATTATTCTTTTTTCTATTTTAAGCTGAATTACCCCAAAAAAAAAAAAAAAACTTAGATGCGCTCACTTAGGATCCCGCTGCATGACAACAAGAAGGAATTTAATCATGGGACGGTCATGGTTGGAAATATTGGGAGGAAAAAATTCTTGAAGGAGGAGAATTGTATAAACTATTTAGGGTTAAATACCGGGACACCACTCGAACTATTCCTGTTTGTCTAGCTCACCCCCTAATAGAATTTTGCCTACGGTCAGACCCTTCATTAAAGGTTTTTTGTCTCGTACACCCCTTCCGTAAGGATTCCATCCAAAACCGTTAATATTTTCACCTAAATTCTGTTAAATGTGGTAAAATGTTCCAATATTGCCCCTTACTTTAATTTTTGGCCCACTTTGGTGGAGACCACCACCCACGCCACCCTTTCCTCTCACTCACTGCAACCCCCGTCTCTCTCTCTCTCTCTCTCCACAATTGGAAAACCCATCTTCTAAATCAAACCTCAAAGTCCAAACCCACAAATTGAAACTGGCACAAATTGGAAACCAAGATTCCACAAAATCAATGTATCTGTCCACAGACCACCAATTGAAATCCAAACCCACAAATTGAAACTGGCACAAATTGGAAACCAAGATTCCACAAAATCAATGTCTCTATCCATAGACCACCAATTGAAAACAAGGAACCGATTGCACAAACCCACAAACCAGAAATTGAAAACTAATGGCAAAACCCACAAACCCGAAACCATATGAATGATTTTTCCACCGTCGTCGAGTTGTCCGTTTCCACAAATCGTAGAAGAATAAGAGGAGAGAGAGATGGCGTACCGGTAACCTTTCTTACCATCACCGGAACCAAACGACGGCGATTACGCCGACAACGCACAGATCTGCTGTTGTGAAGCCGAGGTTGGAGCGAGTCTCCTGGTTCTGCTATTTGGTGGTTCCTCCTCCACCTCCACCGCCGTCGTCTTCGGCCCCACCCCACCCTCTTCATCCTCCAAACCCTCCCCCTTCGTCGCGCCCTAGAACACGAGGACCAGTTATAGTGACTAGGGGTGATCAAGGTCGAATCTGAGAAAGACATATATGAGTCGGAGAGAGAGATGGTGGTGGTCGCCGGAATAGATGCCGGAAATGTTTTTGTGTGTTAAATGTTGTACAGAGAGATATGAGAGAGAGATGAAGTGTTGAAATAAGGATATGTAGGTCTGGTGGTGATACATATATGTAAGGGCAATTTGGTCTTTTCATTACTTCTGTCCAACGGCGTTACCCCCTCCAAATGGAAACTTTGCTCAGGGGGTCTGGCCGTAGGCAAAATTCTATTAGGGGGTGAGCGAGACAAACAGGAATAATTCGAGGGGTGTCTCGGTATTTGACCCAACTATTTAAAGACAAGAAAAATTCATAATAGGCTATTTGTTACTGCAATTTTATTAAATGTTCATTTTCGTATTTTGGCATGTTATTACTTGTATGTTATGGGTTAATGGGTTTAGGGATATCTACTGGGTGAATTATCACTCACAGATACGTTTGTATCTTGATAAATCAGTTGTTTCAGCGATCAATTTGCCAGAGGGTACAGGATTCAATGGTGGAGTAGTTTGACACAGGAGGTATACCAAAGGCGGAGACCGAGTATACTTGGGATCTGTATCGAGACTAGAGTCGCTCTAGAGATGTTTAAATAAAATGATAGATTTCTGTATTATTTTGGAAATGTAAATTTTGTATAGAGACAAATAGAGCCTAGTGGTTTATAAAATTCAGTGTATTTTAGGGTTAATGCTTCCGAAATTCTGTGGAAAATCGGGGCGTTACAAAGTTTCTACCAGTTGTTTGATTCTCCTTTTCTTATGTCTTCTTTCTATTTTGCTAAAAGAAGATACCATTTGTTCGAATCTCATTTTATTTTTGTGTGTCCAGAATTACAGGATGAATAGTGAGAATAAAATTAATATGGTTTCAGTGACTGAACGAGTCGAGACGCGTGAGCATACTCAAGTAGTAGTTGAAGAGCAAAATATACAAATTGACCCACAAATTGGTAAGCATTCTAGCTACAAAGACTAAACTGCGATTTTTTGTCTATTTACATTGAAATATATATTATTCGAAAAAACTACGATTTTTTTAGACAACTGGACAATATTTGCCACTGATGGTAAAATAATGTTAACCTGTTTTAGACAACTTCTTAGGACTTCTATCTATGTACATGTGAATTTTGATTTGTCCATTTCATATCTAATTTGTCATTTTCTAGACTTGAAGAAATATGTGGGTGCTAAAGGGATGGGATGGGACATTGGAGAAATGAGATTGAGGGCCCTAAATTAGGAACACTAGCACAACCGAAGAATGCTGATTTTGGAGCAAACAATGTATTCATTTTACTTACCCTCCCCCACAAACAAGAGTTTGAAGGCCTTGCATGAGTGTATTTAGTGGTTAACGAATTGGGAATATTGTAGCTGAGTTCTCTGGTTGGAAAAGATGGTTTTGATAGTGTGAGTTATTGATCCTGCGCAATCCCTCCATCTTGAAATATTGTACTCGGGTTGCATTTGTGACAAGGCATAGGGAGATTCCACAAGGGAAATTGTCGAATAAAGGGTTATGAGAGATTTATCTGGCCTCTTTTTATTTTACTACACACATGCATGAGCTTATTTGAAATGAATGTTGCAAATTAAACCAAGAAGCCATGGCTTATGATCCAGGGCAACAACACTAGAACCCATATGTATTGAGATTTTGGTGGTTTGTTTCCTTTATGTGTTTTGCTCAGATTTATTTTTTACACGGTTTGACCCATATCCAAGCTACTAAATTGAATTTTGGAAAAAAATTATAAAAAATTTATCACGTTCCACCAAACAAATAAGGGAAATTGTTGGGAGAGTGCCGTCAGCACAGGTAATCCACCTTTGATAGGACATTTAGTCAAATTTTCATATAAATTGGTGTCTATTGCCTCATCTTGATGAGACGATTCCACCTTTGTTTTTGGGTACCCAACCAAAGTGATGACCTCCTTTTGTATTCTCTTTCTCATTGAGTTCTTATATTTGATGAGTGTGTCACTGATATTTCTTTTTCACATGTAATCTAAGTGGAAATTCACTAAATAATTTGCTCTTGATGCCAATATTTTTTTCCAAGTACGATTGACGATTGCATCGTCCACCAGGATAGAGCGGCTCGACTCCTCCTTTGACTCCCTTTGTGAAGGCATTGATTTTAACTTCAATTGTCGTCACACCAAATAACTTTCTTTGATAATGGGTTCTTTCCTATTAACTTTTTTTTTCCCCTTCCTGAAATGATTGCGGTTGGTCAGTGATTTTTTCTTTCGTTGAATTAGATGTAGAGGATTTGTTTCTCCTTTGCAAGTAGAGAAAGGGAACGTTTATTTTTATGCCCGTCTATGCTATATATGTTCATTTCTTTGGTGTTGAACTTGTTGGTGTCCGTAACTTATGTTTTGACTATTTCTTTTTTGGCCAAATTTGTGAATGTAAAGAATATTTTATACCTCTAATTTTGGCTTTGTTCGTTCTCTAACGTCTTGATGTTTGATGTTATATCTTTAAAGGGTCGTGGTTACTTGGGGAGAGGTGCTTTTCCCCCTCCCTTGACACACCCCCCTCCCTACCCCACCCCCTCCTTTCCCGTTTTAACCCCAACACCTCCGCCCTCTCCTTCTTTTCAGTTTTAATCTGTCTTTCTTTCTTTTTTTTATTCTTTTTTTTTCTAATTTTCAATTCTTTTCTTTATTTGTTTTCTTTCAACGAGCACCCTAAGACTCATTATTTAGTTTCAGGGCTCTCTTAGGGTGTCCATTGAAAGGCCTTGGAGCCAAAAATTTATTACGACCATTTAGGATGAAATGATCAGAAAAATAACATCTTTGCACTGGTTCAAACGGATTGAAAATTGAAACACTTATTTTTTTAACTATATTTTTTAATATATATATATATATATATATATAGGAAAAAAAAGGAAAAAAACAGTCAGATTAATATTTAACTATATTTTTTAATATATAAACGGTGTAAAAAAATAAGTGTTTCAATTTTCAATCCGTTTGAACCGGTACAAAGATGTTATTTTTCTGATCATTTCATCCTAAATGGTTGTAAAATTTTTTGGGTCTAAGGCCTTTTAATGAGCAAACTAAGAGAGCTCTAAAACTAAATAAAGAGTCTTAGGGTGCTCGTTGAAAGGCCTTAGAGCAAAAAATTTACTACGACCATTTAGGATGAAATGATCAAAAAAATAACATCTTTGTACCGGTTCAAACGGATTGAAAATTGAAACACTTATTTTATTACACCGTTTATATATTAAAAAATATAGTTAAAAATTAATCCGACTGTTTTTTTCCTATATATATATATATATATATATTAAAAAATATAGTTAAAAAAAATAAGTGTTTCAATTTTCAATCCGTTTGAACCGGTGCAAAGATGTTATTTTTCTGATCATTTCATCCTCAATGGTTGTAATAATTTTATGGCTCTAAAGCCTTTCAATGGGCACCCTAAGAGAGCTCTAAAACTAAATAAGGAGTCTTAAGGTGCTCGTTGAAAGACCTTAGAGCCAAAAATTTACTACGACCATTCAGGATGAAATGATCAGAAAAATAACATCTTTGTACGATCATTTAGGATGAAATGATCAAAAAAATAACATCTTTATATATTAAAAAATATAGTTAAAAATTAATCCGTTTGAATCCGACTGTTTAATGAATACACTTATTTTTCAAATGAATCCAACTGTTTTTTTTTTCTTCTTTTTTTTCCTATATATATATATTACAAAAAAAGAATAGTTAAAAAAATAAGTGTTTCAATTTTCAATCCATTTGAACTGGTGCAAAGATGTTATTTTTTGATCATTTCATCCTAAATGGTCGTAATAAATTTTTGGCTCCAAGGCCTTTCAATGGACACCATAATAGAGCCATGAAACTAAATAATGAGTCTTAGGGTGCTCGTTGAAAGGCCTTAGAACAAAAAATTCATTATGACCATTTAGAATAAAATGATAAAAAAAAATACGATCTTCGCCTCGATTCAACTGAATTAAAAAATGAAGCACTTAGTTTTTGAATTATATTTTTTAATATAGAAAGGGTGTATTTATAGAAATTAAATAAATTAAATAAAAGTAATTAAATAAAGAAAGAAATTAAAAGGGCGGGGGTACAAAGAAGGGGGTGGGGGTAATTCCAGAAAACGGGTGTGGGGTCCGAGGGGTGTGGTGTCAGAGGGGGTGGGAAAAGCAATTTACTTACTTGGGAGGCATAAGCTCATGCGCAGGGGAGCAATCGGTAAGTAAAAACGGAAGGTTTTGTTCCATATCAAGTTACTCTACTATTTTTTTTTTTTTGCCTATTTAGTTGTTAGCTTCTCTGGATTATTTTATAAGTTAGTAACTTATAAAAAATATAAAAAATAAAAAGGAACTTAGTTGATCACTTGCGGCTCTTTGATGTAGATTTGCATCTTTTTAATTTATCTTTGACTTCAGTTAATTGCATTTTTATTTTGACTTTAGGTTGTTACAAGGAAAATAGTTATTTTGGCTACAGAAGTGATTAAGTTGGTCCTTTGAAGATGAAGGAGGAAGCTTCATTATACTATTGGTTTTTTCTTTGATCATTGTTTGTATTCTTACTGTGTTTTCTTGAATGTACAAATTTGTTGACACATTTACGGGAAAAAAAATAGCGGTTTTGTTGACGTAATCTTGAATAAAGGCTCCCTAATTTTTTGAACAATTTTGCATTTGCTTTGATTCTTTGGGTAATATCTTCTATTGAGATTAAGCAGCTTTAGTGCTGAGGGTGCATAAAAAAATTTCATTATTTTATATCAATGTTTTTGAATTAGTGCTTTCAGGCAGGGGCACAGTTGCACTCCTCTTATTTCAAATTTTAGAAGTTAATTCATTTTAGTCGTGTTCAAAATGTGTTTCACCATGCCTTTAGGCACTGGCAATTTCTAGTATATGTACGTATTACACGATGTGATCAAATAATGATAAAATTCATACCTTGAAAATGCATTAACAATATCTTTAAAAAATGTATTTGATTAATGTAAAAAATGTTTACAATTTTGGAATAAAAATGAGAGATGATAGAGTTTTCAGTTTTTTATTTGAAAAATGAAGATAGAAATGGAGTATGTGGTTAGAGTTCATATAAACAGTATCTCCTAAAATATCCACATTTTTTCTACTGTCTTTTAAACTATGGTAAACAATAATTTTGTCCCCTTAACTTTCTGATTTCCAATCTATTTCATCCAAAATTGTACAAAATTTTACCTAAAACTTGGACGAAATAGATTGTAATCAAGAAATTGAGGGACAAAATGTTGTTTACATAGTATAGGTACGAAGTAGAAAAGGTGTGAATAGTTTAGGGGGGAAAACCAAAATTACTCTAAACAGTGCTAGTATTCTTCAAAATACTTTTTGGGTGAAACATATACTATTTTGAGTCTTCAAGATGAAGAGTTTTGAAGAATTGGGTTGGAGATGCTCTTAAAATTCCCAGAAGAGGTAAAATCAGAAAGAACAACCGGCGCATCTACTCCTCCAAATTGAGAAGGTTAATGACACTTAAAGACCGGCTGAAACTGAAACTTGAAAGTAGTTCCAAGATATAATAACTGTACCATATGGTACCATTTGTATCTCCCAGGCCGAGTCGAGCAAGTAATAAAGTACACCAAAGTAGCATAACATAGGCACCAAATGTAAATAAAAACTGGTAAGAAACTTATGCCTCGTATCACCAAAAGCAACTTAATCCTCCGACTGCCAAGGTGTTCTATAATATTTGTCGGACAAGTCAATCTAACTGATTTGATTAACTGATTGCAAATGCAACATAACCATTCCTCTTGACATATAATTACATCACACGGGAAGAAGGGGATAGTCATAGATATCACTTGATTTATCAGTTACAGTGCACAAACAACTTTTCTCAAGAAAACAACCTTTGGAAAATCAAACCCCTTGCTTATTTTTAAAGATACAGCATCTAATCATTGTGATATAGATACAAGCAAAATACCATCTATTCTGAAGATACAGCATCTATTCATCATGATAGAGATACAAGCCAAGGCCAAACCGAGCACATGCTCTGCAAAAAGCTATCTCCTCTGCAGCAGCAACAGGATCTAGACTGCTGCCAGACGATACTGTCCCACTTGATTCGCGGTGTGCCTGTGTCAGTATGATTTAGTCATCAAAAGGTTCACCAACTAAACTACCGTAGGCCACAGGCGGTGGTAATGCAGCTTAGTACAAATAGGAAATCCGCAACATAGTACAAGACAACGAAGTAAAAATTACAAGAGGTACAGTTGAAAGCTAGGTGTCAACTGTCAAATGAATGTAATCTTAGGTTGCTTTGTTGCCAGCACATAAAGGGGTTCACTTTCCGTTGCAAAAAACCAATATGGGCGGTCATGGGGCCAACATTTGATATCTAGTGTAGTCCCCAAAACCAAAATGAGTACGGGACTCTTTCGACCCTTAGGTCAAGCTATCCCCTCTGAAGGAAGTTCCGGAGCATGTCAAAGCGCAAGGGTATAATTGTCTGGTAGGTGAACCGTGAACGTTTGGACAAGAAGTTGTCCTACAATGATGTTAACTAACAACAGTGCCCACAAGAAGCGGGTAAGAAGGGTCTTCAACGTCATCGTCATGTGAAATGAGAGGGGCTTATTCTTTCTTGAATTTAAGGATGATGAAACCTGGTCAAGTCCTTGAGAAAGGACCATGGAACTTTGAGGCAGGCACGTGATTATGAAGAAATGGCACACCAAGTTAAGAATGTGCAAAGAATCAATCTTTTTTGTTCCTGTTTGGGTCAACTTTATAATGTTCCATAACCATACTAGAGTTCCAAGGGGGTGTTGATTTTGCTCACAAGCCTCATTCATGACACCCGGCCTAGCTTAGACATTATTTACTAAGTGTGGCAATAGCACAGACTGCATAGGGGTAGTTGAGAACTGCACGGGGAGCAGTTGGGTCTTTTCTGGCCACTTGTTGGACCTAGTTCAACAATCGGTTTCATCTGTATGGTAGATCTCGTCGCAATGCCCAACTGTGGTTTAAAATCATGTTAATTGGAGACCAATTAGTACTTAAACGGAGTAAAAAACAAATCAAAACAATGTTTTGCACACACTTGATCAGAACTGTTGGAATACTAGTATATTAGTATACTAGTATATTGTCCCACATTGCTTAATTATATTGTGTAACGAACTATCTCTTTATATAAATAAATGATTATGTGTGAGAGTTAATTTAAAATACTCTACACACTTTTTCCTCTCCAAACAACATGGTATCAGAGCGGGTTCTTAAACCGCCCTTGAAACCCTAAACCCTCACCTTTGACAGTAGCCACCATAGTCGGTAGTCCTCTCCAGCCCTAAATCCTCCACCCCCAATCTCGGCAGCCCCAAATCCTCCAACCCCCACCACCTTCGGCTACCTCCACTGTCGCCTAAACAAAGCCCAGTCACCATCACTAATCCTAACCCTAACATCACTAAACTACCATCACTAATCACAACCACAATTGCTGACACCACTAACCCAGTCATCATCAACCCTCGAAATCACCAACAAAGCCCCCGTCGACCATATTCGGCGCCTGAAAAGTCCTAGTTGGCATTGCCCAGACCCTAAAACCCCTCGAAAATCCGTAATACCTTACACCCTGCCCTTCTAACCCCCTGTCGGCATCTCCAATCTCATGCAATCCTAGACCCAGTCCCGTTCGACCCTCGTCGGCACATGAACAGTGATCGCCGGTTCCAGAATAGTAGTTTTGGTTCGTACCCAGTACTTGTCGGCACTTTTGAGCCCTGTCGGGGTTGAATTTGGACCAGTTGCTGCTTCGTTTATAGATCTTTGTTCTCAACTGATCTGTTTCTCCTCTGCTCACTCTATTCTGGCTTGGCTCTCCTGATTCATGGAGTGAAGTTTGGTAATTATTTCTTTCGCTGTTCAATATTGCATCCGTTGGCTGATTATTGTTTCTTGTTGATTCATGGAATATGCACTTGATAATGGTGGCTCATCACGTGGTGTATTCACTGTTGAGAATTTATGTTCAAGCCAATCCGTGATTTTTTGGCTACCTCTTGATTTTTGGTTCAGTTTATTGTAGTTGGGCACCATTTTCTTGGTGTTAATTATTATTTCTCCATAGTTTCTCCGGTTGCTATAGCACCCTCCTTGGAGATGCTGGGTGGTTGTTGATCATGTTGGGTTTGAGTAGTAGCAGGTTCATACGCGTCGGAATTGGTTGTTTGATCTGGTATTAGTTGTTTCGGTTTGTTATACGTGGTTGGATCAGTTTGGTTTCCTTGGTTGCAATGGGCTCTGGCACCGAATCTGTTTCTAGTTCTCTATCTACAGGTAGTACTATGACTTCCGCTGTTAGTCGTTCTTCTCGGTCTCGTGAGAGGTTATCTATTACCTCCACCTTGTTGAATGGTCGCAATTATGCAGTTTAGTTTGGGCTAAGGCTGTTGAGGTTTATTATGTGGGGGAATCAGAATACCATTACCTTACTGATGACCCTCCTGCGGCGACTGCCGCATCTTATGCTGCTTGGGTTCCTGCAGATGCTAAGATTCGGGTTAAGCTTTGGAATAGTATGGAGGAAAATATTAAGAATACTCTGGTTTTCTTATCTACTGCGAAGAAAGTATGGATTAAGGAGATGTTTTCTGGGGCTGATAATCTCCGTCGGACTTATGCTCTTCGTCAACAATTCTTCTCACTTGAGCTTGGCAGCTTATCCTTGGAGGAGTATTATGCCAAGTTTTGCGGTGTTTGTGAGGAGCTCAACACTTGTGAGCCCATTTCTTCAGATATTCAGGTTATGGAGCGCCAGCGTGAGCGCTTACAGGTGGCTCGTTTTCTGTTTGGGTTACCTTCGCCAACCTATAATTCTATCCGGTCTAATCTTTTGGGTGATAGAGATTTACCTTCTCTCAGTGAGGTGTTCAGTCGAGTCCGCCAAGCCTCTGTTTCTGACCCCAGTGCTGTTGATTTGACTCTTGCTGCCCGCTCGGCTTTGGTTACCACGGTTCCTCGTGGTGGTCCTCCTTCTCGTGGTTTTGACCGTGGTAGTCGAGAGTCAGGGGGAGGCAGTCATGGTCCTCCTGGCCGTGGCTTTGGTCGTGATTCTGGTAGCAGTGGTCCGGTGCAGTCTGTTGGTAGCCGTGCTTCTGGTAGTGGTGGTCGTAGTCGTGATAGTAGTCGTCCCCGTGGTCATGGGCCTCGTTACTGCACCCATTGCCATGGTACTAATCATACGGTTGAGTATTGTTGGATTCTTCATGGCCGCCCATCTGCGCATCAGGTTACCGTTTCTGAGGATGCTGGCTCAGTGTTGCCTAGTCCTGTGCCCAGCCCCGTCCCACGTGTTATTACTATTCCAGAGGATGAGTATCATCGCCTGCTTTCCCAGCCGCCTTCTCATACACCCTTTTCCTCCACTACTACGTTCGCTCAGAAAGGCTCCACCTTTGCTGGCCTGGCCTCTAATAATCCATGGGTTATTGATTCTGGTGCTACCGATCATATGACAGGCCACTCCATCCACCTCTCTGGTTCTCGTCCTCTTGTGAAGCCTTCTCGTGTCGCCTTAGCCGATGGTTCCTCTTCTGACATTGCTGGTTTGAGTTCTGTTATTTTACATTCTTCTCTTACCTTAGACTCTGTTTTACATGTTCCTCGTTTTCCCCATAGTCTTATGTCTGTTAGTAAACTTACCGAATCCTTAAATTGTTCGGTTACATTCTTTCCTGGTTATTGTGTTTTTCAGGATCTCCAGACGGGGAAGAAGATTGGTGGCGGTGTTGAGCGTGGTGGTCTATACTATTTTGACACTGGCGAACCTCCTGCCTCCGTTGCTCTTCAGACTTCCGTTTCTCCCTATGAGCATCATTGCCGTCTTGGTCATCCATCTCTTCAGACTCTTAAACAGTTAACCCCGTCGTGTCGTAGTCTTCAGTCTTTGCCATGTGAGGTCTGTGAGTTCAGTAAACATCGTCGTGTTTCTTTTCCTCCTAGAGTAGAGAGTCGAGTGTCTCGTCCTTTTCATTTAGTTCACTCAGATATTTGGGGTCCTATGCGTGTTTCTACACGTGGTGGTTTTCAGTATTTTGTTATTTATGTGGATGACTATTCTAGGCTTACTTTTGTTTATCTCATGAAAAACCGGTCAAACTTGTACTCTATTTTCAAATCTTTTTATATGGAAATAAAAACTCAGTTTGATGTTTCTCTTCGTATCTTTCGTTCTGATAATGCTGGTGAATATTTCTATAATGTTTTGTCTGCCTTTTTTGATGAGCATGGTATTCTGCATCAATCTTCGTGTTCTCGCACTCCCCAACAGAATAGGGTTGCCGAACGCAAGATACGTCATTTGACAGAGGTTGCCCGAGCCCTTTTAATCCGGATGGTGGTTCTCAAATCCTTTGGGGCAATGCCGTTCTTACTGCCAGATATCTCGTGAATCGTATGCCCTCTCGCGTTCTTGGGGGCCAGATTCTCTATAGTATTTTGCACCCTGGTTGTTCTTTATATTCCTTACCTCTTAAAATTTTTGGGTGCACGTGCTATGTCCATGCCCTTGATCCTGGTCGCGATAAACTTGATCCACGCTCTATCAAGTGTGTATTCCTGGGGTACTCTCGGACTCAAAAAGGTTACAAGTGTTATTCTCCCACTTTGCATCGCGAGTTTGTTTGTGCTGATGTTACGTTTCATGAGTCGTTACCCTATTTTCCGACTTCATCCAATGAGGATCAGTCTGAGTATATGCATATTTTGGTTCCTTCCGGGCACCCTCAAAAGCAACAACCCCCCATGCAGGTATATGTTCGCCGTGCCAAAGCTGCACAACCACCACCTCCGCCTGCCGCTGAGCCTCCTCCTCCTCCTCCTTTGGCCCTTACTGATCCACCTTCTCTTCCTATTGCTCTTCGTAAAGGTATTCGCACTAGTACTGTTTCTCATCCTATTGCTAAATTTGTATCTTATGATCATCTATCCCCCACCCTTCGTGCTTTTACTGCCTCTATTTCCTCTGTCTTTGTTCCTAAAACTGTTCAGGAGGCCTTGTCTATTTCGGAGTGGCGGACAGCTATGGAGGAGGAGATCTCTGCGCTCCATGATAATGGGACTTGGGAGTTGGTTCCTCTACCCTTTGGAAAGTCAACTGTGGGGTGCCGCTGGGTATTCACTGTAAAATATCATCCTGATGGGTCTGTTGAGCGTTACAAAGCTCGCATTGTTGCTAAGGGCTACACCCAAACATATGGTGTTGACTATGCTGAGACTTTTTCCCCGGTTGCCAAGCTTGGTTCTGTCCGTCTTTTTATCTCTCTCGCTGTCAATCTTGGCTGGCCCTTATTCCAATTGGATGTCAAGAATGCTTTCTTACATGGTGATCTTCTTGAGGAGGTTTATATGGAGCAACCACCTGGGTTTGTTGCTCAGGGGGAGCGTACTCAGGTATGTCGTCTTCGTAAAGCTCTTTATGGGCTTAAACAGTCTCCCAGGGCCTGGTTTGGCAAGTTCAGTAATGCAGTTTTGAAATTTGGTATAAGTCGATGTCAGTCTGATCATTCGGTTTTCTCTCACATCTACTCGAGGCAAAGTGTTATTGATTGTGTATGTCGATGATATTATTATTACGGGTGACGACCAGAAAAGTATTGATGCGTTGAAGGTCTTTCTGCAAAGTCAATTTCATACTAAAGACTTGGGTAGATTGCGGTATTTTTTAGGTATCGAGGTGGCACGATCTAAAGATGGTATTAGTCTATCGCAGAGGAAATACGTGCTGGATATCTTAGATGAGACTGGTTTGTTGGGGGCGAAACCTGTCGATACCCCTGTGGATCCCAATGTCAAACTATGCATTGATCAGGGGGAGGCGCTATCTAGTCCTGATCAATATCGCCGTTTGGTTGGTAAACTGAATTATCTCACTATTACACGTCCTGATATTTCATTTGCAGTGAGTATTGTGAGTCAGTTTATGTCTGCTCCTTGTTTGCCACATTGGGAGGCCGTTCTTAGAATTGTCAAGTAACTCAAGTCTCATCCTGGACGTGGTCTATTTTATAGAGCTAATGATCATTTGCGTATTGAGGCCTTCACTGATTCTGATTGGGCGGGAGGTCCATCTGACAGAAGGTCAACCACTGGATATTGTGTTTTTCTTGGTGGCAATCTTGTTAATTGGAAGAGTAAGAAACAGACCGTGGTTGCAAGGTCCAATGCAGAGGCAAAGTATAGAGCCATAGCTCACACCACATGCGAGATTGTGTGGGTGCGATCTTTTCTTAAGGAGATAGGATTCAATGTGCAATTGCCTATGAATTTGTATTGTGATAACCAAGCAGCAATTCACATTGCATCCAACCTCGTATTTCATGAGCGGACTAAGCATATCGAAGTTGATTGTCATCTGGTGAGAGAGAAGTTGACTGCTGGTGTTATAGCAACTCCCTTCGTGTCTACAAGTGCTCAATGCCTCAATTGGCTGACATATTCACCAAGTCATTATTTAAACCCCGGTTGGAGATGTTATGTGACAAGCTGGGTTTGTGTGATATCTATTTCCCAGCTTGAGGGGGATTGTTGGAATACTAGTATATTAGTATACTAGTATATTGTCCCACATTGCTTAATTATATTGTGTAACGAACTATCTCTTTATATAAATAAATGATTATGTGTGAGAGTTAATTTAAAACACTCAACACACTTTTTCCTCTCCAAACAACAAGAACCACCAAAATTCAGTTTCGATTTGTTTTTTTAATTCCGTTCACAGACTAATTGGTGTTCAATTAACATGATTCGGAAACAATCATTGAATTAGGTCCTGCAAGTTGCTGGAAAAAACCCAACTGCACCCACTGCAGTTTCTCGGCAAACTGCTGCGAAGCATTGGCCGTTGGCATATCGCAATAAACTACAGCGATGGACAATGACTTCATAATGAAATAGCTGAATTAACTTACAACACTAAAAACTTATAACGAAAGATAGAGATCCATTGTGCCAATTCGTTATAGAACTCAAAATTACATGCCTTCTACGTACCCAAAGTAACCAAACAGCAAAATCCAGCTCTTTTTACCTCTTATCTCTTATGACAGACAACTCTATCTATCAAATATCTAGGGCAAACTTCACTTTGCCACCACGTGGTTTGAGCCATGTGCGGCTTACCCACTTCTCATTGGAAAAACACCGCCTAACCCGTGTGGCTCATGGACTTAAAGCGCACCACTAACTCTAGTGAGGGTTTTTGCAAAAAAGATTCCCAATACCCTCATCAGCTTCTTCTTTTTTACTATAACTTACCTACACAGACACATGTACCATATACAGGTATATGCATAGTCACTCCATGGCCTGCGTACCATCTTCCTCCTTTTTAGCTATCATCAGTCCACACAACTAAAATTTCTAATTTACTTGCCCAGCACCACCAGTTATCGCTTTGAAAAGTAAGGCAAAGGAAACTCACCACAACAAATCTTAATTGAATCTCCACAACGTCATGGCCATAGTGTATGTTCAGATGAGCCAAATACTGATTTGCCTAAAAATCAGACCAATTTTGTGTACCTTGAGGGTTCAGTTCTCAGTTGATGGCGGTGATGGGGACAATGGTAAGGGTGAGGCCCCTTGGCTAGGGTTCCGCTCATTGGAGACAGTGGTGAAGTTTTATAAATCTCTCTCAATGTGGGTTCACGAGGGGTAAATCGGGGCAAGGGAGTTAGAGGATGAAGAGATGGTTTCCACGGAAGTGGTGGTGGTGGTGATGGATGGAGAGGTAAGCCGGTTGGGGATGGGCTGGTGGTTGGGTGTGGGATGACATAGGAAGAAGAGGGCATGAGGGATGGAGAGAAGACAATGCATTTTGTAAGTTTGTTGAACCATAATGGCTTGTGTCATATCATGAAGCTATAACGCTCTGAATACTTGCACTTGACATACACCTAGTGTCAATTTTGCCAGAATTTTTACCAGTGTGCCTTAGTCCATAAACTACATGGGGTCGTGTTGTTTCCAAAAGAAAAGGGGGTTATCCGGGCATGGCCCAAAACCAAAAGATGGTGAATGAAGTTCTCCGAAATATCTAATATGAAAACTTCTATAATGTAAGTTCGAGACTATGCACAGGGTGAAACTGAGGGTTTCCAAATACAGAGGTAAATGCATTATTTTTGGAATGAACGGTCCACCTTGATGACCTATGTTACTTGACCAGTGATGTAAATGGTCCTTAATTTGGGTAAGCCTTGCTGTGTGTGAGAATAATATAGACATACAACAGCATCAGAGTAAAGTAAGATTCACACCTCCCCATCAGAACCTCTTATGGTCACACGGTATACGACAGTCACACTTCCATTGTCAGAAAAAATAACATCACGTACTTCCCCACACCAACCTGAAAAAAAAAAATCCAAAAATCAGAAGGATCTGAATATTGTAATGACGATACTAAAGACATACCAGGCGTCAAATTGCCATGGGGAGAAACTCCAGTGAGCTTACGCAGAGTACAAAAAAGTTCTAAAAGAAAAATAGAAAAGAAAATTTTTGAACAATAGCCGCGGAAGTTCAGTTCCACATGCAGGTTCACTAGAATTAAGAAAGTAACCCATCCAATGGTATTTAACAACCAGAAAACTGCCAAATAAAATGCATCCCAAGCTGAAATATCACAAATACCACCTCGTCCCGGGCCATTGCAAGGAAAACTATAACCAAAATCCATTTTATCTGGCATTAACTTGGAACCGCGCGCATCTAAAGCACCTTAAGGATAAGAGGAAAAGGCTTTAAATTGAGGAAAAGTATACTCAACCCCTTTTAGCCTCTTAGCCTCTCACAAGGGAGAGTGTAAGCACTATACATTTTAACACGGTTGCCACAGTTATATTTAACTATCTTGGAGATAGATAGTGTCCTTATTTTTGTTATTTGATTGCGTTTCCAACTTTCCACATGGTTTGAGTCTACATGGGAATAAGATTCTAAGAATGTAGATGACGTAAGCTATCAAGATATGAATAATTTGCTGCCCTTTAGGCTTTGGAGGTTAGATCCCCTCAAAGTAATCAATTCCTTCCCCATTCTCACAAATGGCTTTTAATTTTCTGGACTGATCCTATCATTTGGTATCAAAGCTGTTCAATAAAGGATGACAAGTAGCAATGCTGAACAAGATGAAGTACTTAACCAACAAGACACTGCATTAGGGAAGCATGTTAAAGCATCCAACTCCAAACCAATTGGCAAAGAGTGGAGAGGCTGCTCAGGCTCATATACTAGTTTTGGAGGAGATAATTATTAACCAATGTGGGACAAATCTCAACACTCCCCCGCACGTGCAACCCCCGACTCGCACGTGGAGAGATAAACAAAGGATCCATAACACTTGGATAACAACAAACAACGGTGCACTTATGGCACAAATAAGGGGAACAAATTCTCCGAAACCCTAGCTCTGATACCATGTTAAAGCATCCAACTCCAAACCAATTGGCAAAGAGTGGAGAGGCTGCTCAGGCTCATATACTAGTTTTGGAGGAGATAATTATTAACCAATGTGGGACAAATCCCAACAAAGCATTGGGGAAGTACTTCAAAGCTCCAAACTGATGTTTCTTTTTCTTTTCTTTTTCTGATAAGTAGATTGATGTGCTTAAGCAGATGTTTTAACATTCAGCGAAGCAGTAAATGGGTTCCACATGTAACCCATATCCACTTATGGAACATCTGACATTTACTCAATAACAGGGATACGGTAGAAAGAGGGTCACAAGGGAAGCTAATCAACCAGTTGAACCCTACTGCTGGAAATATGACACTTATGGTTGGGTTCGCAATTAAGGATTCCCTTGCATGGACACTGAATTTACTAGAGATCCAGCTGGTTGGATCTAGCATATCTTCCGCTAACATTGGACAGATCCCAGATGAGAATATGAAGGTAGAAAGCAGTTCAATCAAATCTCGAAGGGAAGGCAATGATATGGTACCATTGGTTTGATTCTAATGGAGATGGTCCCGTGTGGGATGAACTTTTGAAAGGGTAAACCATCCAGTTTTGGCCAATCAAGATCCCCATAATGTGCACAGAGAGCTTGCGAGAATTCAACGAACCTTGACTATATTGGAATACCAATTTACGTCTGAAAATCTTTCAAATGGCTTCGTAGGCTGGTCAGAACATCAACTTGATGAAACTTGGTCGAAGGATTGAAGTTCGATCATATCAACCACGCACAATGTCGGCCACAATTTCACGTTTATTAAAAGACAAAAGCTGAAAATCTGATGGTATGGCAAGAGAAATCGGGTAACTCGCCCGCTTTAAACCATCAAGAGGCCCGAACACAATTAACAGAAAATGTCGTAAACGAGTGCACTCAGGAGATGATGGAGTTTTTTAGTTTCGATGGGGGTTCTTTATACTGTAAAAAGTCAAACCTAGATAGGAGTTAAGTCTTTCGACTCTTTCCTAACTTGAAATGTTGATCGATATTTGTATGCTGGGCACAGGTGCTTTGGGCGGGTGTGATACGAAAGTAAAGTTCCTTTTGCCTATCCAATTTCCCTTTTGAGTAATTCGAGATAGAAACCTCCAGGCTTTGCAAATACATACCGTTATAGATTACGGATGCCGTGAAGGATGCAGACTCCAGATAACGAAGTTGCTCTTGTGTGATAACTGCGGAGAAGGTAAACTTATTCGACCTTGAAGAGAAGGTTTTGTGGGCAGGAAAACGATACAATTTGCATTTCACTGTCGTACTTTTACTTAATTTTCTGGGAGTCTACATTGTTATCCCTTTTTACGTCATTTCGATCTTGCTACCTATTCCGGTAGTATCATTGCTGTTCAGGCTTTAGAGGTCCGTCAGATCCCATGGAGATGATGTGGTTGGAGGTCGAATCCCCTCAAAGTGATTAGTCCTCCAATCCACTGTCTCCCAACATATTGTTGATAATTTTCTCAAGGGATCCTAAAGAGGGAATAAATATCATCTTCCTAAACTAAACAATTATTAGTAAACGAAAAATACGAGTGAGAAAAATGGAAAAAGACGAATCTCGCACCTGGGGCGTAGAAGCTCAACATACGGTTGGCGTGATACCTGGAGATGACATCAGGATTCACCAAAAAAACTTGATCAGATCAACCACACTAATGTCACCAAACTCACTCAAGACCTAAAAATGAAATGATTACATATAATAGCACCACCATACCAGGGGATGAAGGTAGTGTTGGTGTTGTTGATAATGATGTTATCGGGTATCCTCTTGTTGAGGTCTCGGAGGATCTCAGCGAGAGGGCGAGTGATACAGGAGGAGGCGTCGAGTGGGACCACGTAATTGCTGCTGCCGCTGTTGCTACGGTCCAAAGCCGACACTCGAACCCATGCTCCTCCTGCTGAATTTCTTCTGCTACCTGATACAGAAATACCAGCACTAGCAGTACCTGTACTGGTGAGATTAGTAGTACTAGTCCACCTGTTTCTACAGAAATGGAGCGACGGAAACCCAGATTTGGCTGGTAGAATCCGTGGGTGGGGGAGGAAACTGCTGCTGTGAACTGCCATTGTAATCGACGAGACGAGGAAGACGGGTAGACGACTTTCTTTCTTCCGTTTTTTAGGCTTCTCTCTCTATGTCTCTTGCAGGCGAAGCAGTATGACCACCTGACCGGTCGGTCAAGCAAGGGAAGTATGCGATGTAGGATAAGTAGTAAATTAGGTATCCTATTTTTTTCTTTCCACGCTGCTATTCACACCCCTCAATTTTCTTCCGTACCCCGTTAAAAATTTCCATATATTTCGACAGTTAGTTATCGAAATTGAGATACATTTTCGACAGTTAGTTACCGAAATTGAGATACATTTTCAGCATCCAATTACCGAAATATATGTTTCTTGTGCATTTCCGACATGTAGTTACCGAAATATAATTTTATTTTCAACAGCTATTTACCGAAATTTATGTTCGGCAGTTGTTTACCGAATGTTGAACATATTTTCGACATGTAGTTACTGAAATATAATTTTCAAAAATTTTTAACGGGCTACGGGAGAAAATTTGAGGATTGCGAATAGTCGCCCCCTTTTCTTTTTGTTTTACTTCATTTTGCTAAGTTAATTTCGTTTTTATACCCCGAACTATTTACATTTTTTATACTTCATCTGTAAACTGTGAAAATGATCTATTTCATCCATCAAATTCTTAATTGCAATCCATTTGATCTTATAGATAACGGAGTCCAAATCTTGGGCGAAAAACAGTTCGGCCACCAAACAAAAAGACTATGTGCACAGTCAAGTGCCAATCAAACAATCTAAAACGTTCATTAAGTTTAAAATGATTTTTTTGAGTAAATTGCAAAAAATCAACTCAATTGGATGACCTCAACTTCTTAATCTAATCAGCTAACTTTGATTCACAATTATGATTCTAAATGAAAAATTAGAAGATATGATCAAAACTTGTGGTCATCCGATTGAGCTAATTTCTTACAAGGCTATTCAAAAAATTATTTCAAATTTAATAATCATTTCAGATTGATTGCGTGGGACCCTAAAGTGGGCCCCACAAGCTGTATATGCGTGTAGTCTTTTGTTTGGTGGTCACGTGAACTTTTTGTCATCCAAGATTTGGACTCCCGTTATCTATGAGACCAAATGGTTTGAAATTGGAAAGTTGAGGGATGGAATAAATCAGTGTTATAGTTTAGGGATGAAGTAGCAAAAATGTGAATAATTTAGGGAATAAAAACAAAATTAACTCTAATTTTGCTCTCACAAATTATAATTTCGTAAAAATTCGCTCCTCTCATGCATGTGCATTATGTATTCTTACACGGCAATGCTAGCGGTTTAGCTCTCCTCCATACTTTTATATACCAAACCCTCGAGATCTCAATATTTTGGCCCCACAATAATTTAGACACCTGAACTTAAGTTTATTTCAATTAAACACCTGTACTAACAAAATCCCCAAATTTAGACACCTGAACTTTAGTTTATTTCAATTAAACACCTGTCCTAATAAAATCCCCAAATTTAGACCCCCGCCGTTATTCTCTGTCCCAAAAATTGCTAACATGGCATCTCCAACCCGTTTAAGTTGCCCTATTACACATATTTCCAACAAGGGACGATGCACCCAAGCGAATGTAAAGTATTTATACGTAGTGGGTGCATCGTCCCTTGTTGGAAATATGTGTAATAGGGTAACTTAAACGGGTTGAAGATGGCATGTTAGCAATTTTTGGGACAGAGAATAACGGCGGGGGTCTAAATTTGGGAATTTTGTCAGTACAGGTGTTTAATTGAAATAAACTTAAGTTCAGGTGTCTAAATTTGGGGATTTTGTTAGTACATGTGTTTAATTGAAATAAACTTAAGTTTAAGTGTCTCTGTGACATTTGGTGCAAAGTTCAGGTGTCATTTTGAAATTTTTCCATATTATTAAGACCCCATAAAAATATGTATTATTCAGAGGTGTCGGGGCACTCCCATACCAAGGTTACCAAATAATTTTTTCATGGTGCCCCACACTACCCAGGAATTTTTTCTCCATCCTAAGTTCCACATACAATTGAGTGAGCGTGTGGTGCAGATTTTTTTTTAGCTAATTTTGGATTATGGATTCTTATTTTGCAATCAAAATCTATTTGGTGCAGATTCTGGTAATGCATTCTGCCAAAATTAATTCTCAAGACTAGCATAAGATAAGTGTAGTCCCAATCTAAAAATAGCTTTGGAGCTACTTTTGGATTCTCATTATGAATTCTCAAATTTTGAGGACTATTTTATCATTTATTCTTCTAACAAATTACATAGATACCAAACCAAATCATTTATCCATATATTAGAGCATTCGCCTTAGCCTCTTTAAATTTCAAACCAAATTACACCTTAAAATGCCTTTTTATTACTTTAGCTAGTCACTATTAAAATACATATTGCATCAGACTTTCTATTCTAACCTGTGGTCTATTAATATATTATTTCATTATTCTTCCAAAATAGTATTGAAATATTATTTTTAACCATATTTTGTAATATATAAACAATCTTTAAAAATTAAGTGCTCCACTTTTTAATCCGTTTGAACTGGTGTGAAGATTTTTTTTGTCACGCCCTCGATTTTCATAATAATAATAATAATATTTCTAAATGAAAAATCAGTGCTAATATACATTATAAAACCCCAAAAGCTTTCCCATAATTTATCCAAGAGTAAAATCAAGTTTAAATGGAGTTACAATATCGGCACCTCGGCCCAAATTCCACGTTAAATTTAGAGATTACATGATATCCAAAGTTAAAAGAGTTCAAATGAAGTTAAAACTACATCTTTTCAAAAAAGATCATACAAAAGATGCTAGAGCCACTTCTCAATGTCGGCTTTCAAAAGGTATGAAGTCAAACATGCATACCATGCACTCCACATCAATATCCTTGGGATGTACCTGAAAATAATGATAGGTTGAGCTAAACTAGCTCAGTAGAGAAATCTATACTCAAGCTACATGAAAATGCGATGAAACATGCACTAAGAGAGAGAACGAATTTCAACAAGCGAACATGAGAAACAAGGGTTACCACAATGAACAGGCGGACTACGACTGCGGGATTCTAGACGTCTTATAGATATCCCTAATCATTCATATGTCAAACCAGAAGCGTTATTAAACTAGCATCAATCTAAATAACCTAAGACAATTTCTCAACCATTTTATGAATCCTCGAATGAATGCCACAAATAACTTCCTCATTTCATACCATTCGCCATCAAGTCTCTTTTTCATAAAACTTTCCTTTTTGATTACCAAAATAATTTAGAGAAAACTCAAGACCATTACGGGCCAAGCTCCGTTGATTCGAGCTTGAACGTCGGAGTCCGTTGATTTGTGTCCAAATACCGGATCTGTTGATTCGCCCATGAATACCGGAGGATTTTAATTGAAAATCCTTTTTCCAAAAAATCGAATCCTTTCTTTTCAAAAACCTCTATAGAATCCATCGTTTGTCCATTTTTCAATAGTCACAATCTCAAGTAGCAAATAATTCAAGAAACAACATGTACTTTTGACGTTGACTATAGCACCCTCTATCTCGCGAGAAATTCAACTGTATTACTGTCACGACCCTGACCCGCCCCTTGAGGTCTTACTCATGACAAATGCCAGTGATTTCTCACTAAGGCCAAATCACAAATCAAATATCACCTAAACATGTGATAATCAGAAGGGACTAAAACATAACACAGTGGAAGCAAAAGTCAACTTTTATTGATAACAAACCAAAGTCTTACATAGGTTTTACAAACGAAAAGTAAATCTCTCAGAACTGTGCTTACCTACAAACTTAAAAGCTAAACAAATCATATACAAAGCTAAGTGTCTACAAAGCATAACTTCCTTTCTACAAGCTTCCAAATATACAACACATCCCAAAAGTAAACACCCAGCCACATTACGTGTCGCTTCCTGAAAGGTGGAAAAGAAAATACATAAGCCAAAACTCGTGTGAATGATTAATACTTAACTCACATGCCTTCCATGGACAATGCAAAATAATTTGATAGTATATCAAAACAAAGAATTCAAATCCATAAGCCAAATATAATGCACATTCCGCTATTCAAAATTCAAAAGCTACCAAGCGTCCCCAGTAGTGGATAAGCCAGACGTCTACGCATTATCCCAAAACACACGCCAACCTCAAACACCCTTGCTAGCCATTAAGCCGTCCCCTAGCAAAACCGGACGTTGGGAATGCCATTAAATAGATTCGCAAATATTTCACAAATAGGCCCACCTTCCATTATTATTCCATGGAGTACACAATTTATAAAACTTATTCAAATAAGCTCATTAAGGAAAACAAGTTCAAAATCATGTGTTTAGGTATTCAATCACTCACCTCGTGTCCATGTGTCACCTGAACCTCCTAAGACAATTAGGCAACAAAATATGATTAGAGGATGTCAAACAAGCCTATTTTTAATGAACATAAGGTCATATGGTAAGAATATGAAATTAGATAGCTAGCCTCAAGAAAATAGTCACAGAATCTGCAGTTCCATAACCTTTAACCTAAAATCTGACTTTGCACAGGAGTAACCAAGACACAATCTTTATGCATTTTTTATGGTTTATGAGTCTAGTTTCAAAATCAGAAATCGGATCGCAATTTCATCGCTCGAGCTAAAAATTATGGCTGTTTCCCAAACACGTGTCTAGGCAGTCAGCACAGTTCCGAAACTGCGCGCTACAAGGTTACGAATTTTTATAGAATTCAATACTTCGAATCTGATTCTAAAATTTTTACCATAGACAAAGGACTCATAGAGGAACTCTCTATAAAAATCTCATGATTTTTTGGAGTTTAGGAACTGCCCCAAAATTAGGATAGACACAAGGTTTCCAATTCTGCAGATTTCTAAATCAAGTAATTCATGTTCTAAACACTTAAACTACACAAATTCAAGACATTCAAGAGAGATTCCATTCAACTCCACATCAAAACCCAGCTTCTAATACAATTAAATTTGAAATTAGTCAACTAGGGCATGGAATTTAGCATACAAACATAGATTCAAGTAAGAGATGCAAGAATTACCAAGCTATGAACTTCAATCCAAGGCAAATAAATTTTCCCCTAATTTTCCCTTCTTCTTCCAGTCGTTTCTCTTTCTCTCTCTCTCAAAACGGTGGTAGATAGGAACAAGAAAAAGAGTACGTAGAAACTTTGTTTTGTTTTGCTAGACTAATAGGAAAGTTATTGAGTGTGTGTGTCATATGCCAACTTATGTTCCAAACTTATTAAGCATGTAAGACAAGTATTTAACTCACCCAATTAGCCCAAGCATAACACATAATTAACCTTAAGCACTATTAAAGACTAAGGGTATTACAATTATCATCCCATGCATTACAGTGAAATCTCTCCACTTGGGTCTCCACATTACCACCCCATGCGTTGCCGAACTCCCATATTCAAATTTCCAACTCACACACATGCACACGCACCATCAATCTATATACAAGCAAACAACATTCCTTAGTTCACATTCTTTCATTCATCATCATACATGGCAATACAAACATTGTAAACATGCCACATTATACATTGACAAATACGCAAGTTCACGTTATTCCTCTAAGAATATCACAACTTCCTTCATCATGTACCGAACCCACAAATAACTCTACGACGCACCACCTGCTAGGTTCTAAACTAGAATCTTATAGAACGAGCGCTAAAGGAATTTAGAAAGATCAACGCGACGAATCACGAGGATACGAGTTATCCTATTCTCATCGGGCCCATTAGGCAAGCCCCCGTCGACCAACTATGCACCCTACGATATACCTTATAGCCTACGATATTCGAAACCACTATATGGTACGTTTTCCAATTCACCAATCACCACGCCATGTCATAGCACCTAACATGTTTATATCATTCATTATATCATGCCACAATGTCCACATACTCATTCTAAGACATAGACGACGAATAGATACCATACTTATAGGATTTGACACGTTCCTATTGTACAACGAGAGTCAAAGGAGATAGATTGATCAAAGAATCACTTAAGGCACAAACAATCAAGTTCAGAAGTGGTTTGGAGGTGTTCCAATGGTGTTAGAAGTGATCAGGAGTCAAAACAATCAAAATAACACAAAATGGCAAAAAGCTGTCCATAGACATGGGGGATTGATCCCCCAAAACAGGGGGATTGATCCCCAAACAAATCCAATGAGCAGATGGATCAATTTCCCAAACAGGGGGGATCGATCCTGTAACGACTCTAATTTTTAGCGAATAAAAAAATTTCATTTAAATTCCGGTATTTTTTTTTAAATTCATATTATTTCTTTCTTTTAATTCCTGTAATCTGTCATAATTAGATTTTAGTCCTTTTAAATTCATTTCTTGATTAAAAGCCCTACTTGACTAGTAAAGTTAGCTTTCAACCAATTAGTTGGAGGGACTGAACTACCAATTCACCTAGTTACACCCCCTAACCCTTAATGAGCCTTCTAAACCCCCTTTGAGCCTTATGAACCTCTCTTAACCCTAATTAAACCAATAGACCATTAGAAGTAATTATTTTACCTTATGATTGGTCATTTCAAAGCCATATGTGTCATTTTCTTCCTTAACCCTTGGATAATAATTGTTAGGGGAAATTTTACCCCTTGGACAATAGATATTAGTCTTGCTAATAAAGACTTAGATTGGTAAGACTAGTCACTTAGGTACTTGAGCAATAGGAAGCCATTATGTTGCTTCAAAAAGAGGTAAGACTTAGCTGTCCATGCATGCAAGTCTAAAAACCCTAGCCTTAACCCTAAATTGCCCAACAAAGTTACTTTCCTAGTTTTTCTTTAAGCTTATTTATAAGTAAATATACCTATATACTTGGATAAAAATTTCCTAGGAAACTTTTAACCTTTGGTCATTGGCTACACTTGAAAGACCTAGCTTTTGTCATTACTTTTCTTAGGCCATACCATCTTCTTTTTTTTATCCTTTGGTCTATAATTGCTAGGGAAAATATTACCCCTTGAGTAATAGTCATTAGGCATGACAAAGAACACTTATGGACAAGACAAGCCATAAAACCCTTCATGATTTCCCTAAGTAATGGCCTAAAATGGTTTGACATAGCCTTGGCTTGATTAAAGGAGTGATTAGACAATGCAATGGAGCAAAAAATTAAGAGAAAAGGGGAGAGGGAGAGAGGCCGGTTGGAGGGAGAGAGAGGTGGAGTGTGTGCATGTGTTTTGTACTCTTGAACAAGCTACTTTTAGCCCTTAAGCCTAAACCCCTTTTGACAACCCATTTTTAGGTTACTTTAAACATAAACCTAGCTTATCATTTTGCTTCTTCTTACAAGCAAGCTATTCAATGACAAGATTAGACTAGAAACCCTTCATGATCACCTAGGTTAGGGCTTAAAGATGAAGTGACAAAAGAAGGAAGGCTTGGCATGCTTGATATGACCAAACATGGAGCAAAAAGATGAGAGGAAAGGAGAGAGAGGGAGGCCGGCCATGAGGGGAGAGAGGAGGAGCCAAATTTTGCTATAAATAGGACCCTTGCCCATGCCATTCAACTCACACCCTCATTCTTCTACTTCTCTCTCTAAGAAAGTCTAGTGTTCTTACCATGTTCTTGTTTTGTTCTTAAGTTCCTAAGTTTTTTCTAAAGCTCTTCAAGAAACTCATCCTAGGCTGCCACTAAACCACCACTCAACCACCCTTCGATCCATAAAAAGTTAGAAAGTTAGTCAAGAACTAGTTTCAAGAGAAACCTTTCTCTTTCGAAGCTACCGTAGGAAGTTACTCCGTCCGACGTACTCACTTTTTTCCATAGCCGAACCCACCACCAAGAAGAAAGGTAGAATACCTCTACTTACTTACTTTAAGTATACATAGTAATCTTCCTTATCCGTTAAACAAAAAAAAAAAGATTGTATTTACTTGTATGATCAAATGCATGTTAGTTAGTAACCTTATTTTGCTAATGGGAGTATGAGCATGTATATAGGATTACTAGAATTACTTGTCTTGATATGTGATATGGCATAAGTGGTTTTCCACTCCAAAGGTGTCCGTCCATGTGGCACTATGCTTTAGATTGTATGTTAATTGCTTGAGTATGATTTTGTGAAATCAAGGATAAAATGAGCATGCTAAATACTATAGAGTTAGATGATCTTACTAGTTTAGTTTCAAGATTTCAAAATGAATGATTTATGTTACTTATGTGAAAAAGTCCTACCGCGAAGTCTAAGCATGAAAATGAGACACGGAAAACGAGAAAGTTAGAAACATGACACCTAGGGTGTGTTAATAACAAGGCGTGTTTTGAAAAGGAGAAAAAGTTTTGAAATCCCAATGTGATGGGCGTGTGTGTGATTGTGTGCCAATGGGAATCCGGTGCGGCGGAACCATTGTGAGGATACTCGGGAGCCCGGAACAGCGGAACCGAGGTTGGGTGTGTAGCTTGGTTATCCGCGGAGAGGAGCCAATGCAAAGTTTTGTGTGCCAATGGGAACCGGGTGCGGCGGAACCATTGTGAGGATACTCGGGAGACCGGAACGGCGGAACCGAGGTTGGGTGTGTTAAATGTGATTTTTGAAATATTGACTTGGCTAATGAAAGGTGAAAATAGTGACACGATTTACAAGAAAATTGCGTAGGAGAAACTCAGAAAATCATGAAACCAACGATGGTAAATAGTGTCATTGTTAATTGTTTTATTTGATATACATGTACTGTGTAGATAACGTTATTTGTATGGTTCATTGTTTATAAGTTAAAAGTTAGTGGGTGTAGGTTATTCTATTGAGCCTTTGTAGCTCACGGTGTTACCTTTTGGTGACCCTGACATATTATACTAGGGGCGACGCTGGTATAATGTGTCAGAGCTGATAGATGAACAGGGTGAACAGTATACTTTGGAGGCTTTTGGAGCCGAGGAGCTTGCTAGGATGGAGGAAGAGGCGGAGTAGTATTAAACCTTAGATTTCCCATCCTTTGTGTAATAAAAGTACTCTCGTGATGTAATAATGAGCCAGACTCTATTTAGATTTTCAATACAAATTGTCCTTTTAACGTTTCCAAAATTAGGGGCGTTACAGATCCCCCGACGCTTTTTTTTGTGTGCAGATTTTCAAGAACAAACCCAAACAACAAACCACGAACCAAGGCACGATTGGAGCATAAAATCAACTCATAAACACATAAAATGAGCAAGAAATCCCTACCTCAAGTTTGGAGAGTGAAACCCAAAGAGATTGATTCAAGCCCTAGCCTCCTAAACTTCAAAATCCACTAAGAACAACTTCAAGCTCAAACCCACACGATCCAAGGCTCGTATCCCATGGAGGAGATGGATTGAAGGTCGGAATATGTGGGTTTTGAGGTTAGAGGTCGAGTTTTGAGCTCTATGGAGAGAGAGAGAGAGAGAGAGAGAGAGAGAGGAGATGGAATTATATTCTCCTACACACACACTCTTATATATATTAGCACATACACAAATCATACTTGTACTCCCTCATCTAGCAATCTTATCACATAAACCCCAATTCACAAAAAACTCAACAAAATTTCACTTTTTTTTCTCAATTTCTAACATTTATATAACTTTTAAATAATATCTGAAAAAATACGAGTCCTTACATTTTTTTTCTGATCAAATTATTTTAAAAGGTCATAATTAATTTTTGTCTATAGGGCTCTCAAAATTAAGTATTTTCTCTTTATTTGGGACCTTATAGAACAGAAACTTGATTATGAGATCCCTAGACATAAAAATTAATTATGACCCTTTAGAGTAAAATGATTAAAAAAATAAGATCTTTGCACCAGTTTAAACGGATTAAAAATTAGAACACTTAATTTTTTAACCACATTTTTAATATTATAAACAATAAAAAAATTATGGCTCTGTTTGGAAAAGTTTTATTTTTAGTTTTTGTTTCTGATATTTTTTGAACAGGCACCATAAACATATTTGTGTTTCTATTTTTATTTACAAAATACATAATCAATTCCACTAATTTACGAAAATTCTAGGAACACAAAAATTGCGTTTTTCATTTATTTTAAAAACACTTTCGGCAGCTCAAAAAACAAATAAACAAAAACTATTGGCGTAGTTTTCTCTTAAACTTGAAATTATTATTTTTTCAAAATGAGGGTTTTCCAAAAAAGTGGAACACCGCCTTAGTGGAAACGGGGCCGTACTATTGGCGTAGTTTTCTCTTAAGATAAAGCCGGCGTTCTTATCCTATCATATGCTTTGCTGAAACTACTCGATTCTCTCTTTCTCGAACTCTCCGGAAATCATCATCCAGATAAACACAAAGAAAATTGAAAGAAAACCACAGAGCGACGAAATAAGAAGAAGAAAAATTCAGCAAGTGTAAAGCCCTACCCTTGGTTCCGAATTGCGCTGTTTAGTTGGGATGGAGAAGAAGAGTAGTAGTAGTTGTGTAGCACTTTGGTTCATTTTGGTGGCGTCGATGGTAATGATTAGGGCAGAAGTAGTACGCGTAAACAAGTCTGGTTCGGGAGGGGTAATATGGTCAAGCGCAGAGGAGGAGGGAGATCTGGTGAGAAAGGGGGATGCGGACGGATCCACGACGCTCTTGGAAGAAGTCGACGGCGGTTTTTCTTCCCTCGACGGGATGTTGCAGTGGGCCATAGGTATCTCTCTCTTCTTTATGTCTTTTTTGTTTTTGTTTTGTTTGGCTTTCTTGTTTTTCTTTTTATATTACTCCGTATTTGGCGGATTGGGAAGCAGTGTTGAGAATCAGTTTTATTTGTATTAGAATTTGGTAAGAATATTGTTTGGATTGGGAAGTTAGCAGTTGGTTTAGGATACTGATTTGCTAAATACAACAGGAGGGGTTCTTTTTTATTTTTCGTGGTAAGTATGAGGTTTGTAACCATAAGGAAAGATATGCAATGACCTCAAAAACGAATGAAAGGCAAACAAGCACAAAACTAACCCAGACCTTAGAAAGATCCTCCCTGAGAACCTAAGCAATCAAACCGGGACGGAAGCTGCTTACAATCGAAGAGGCTATGTAACATCACCTTTCCACCTTGTCCATCTTAGGCTTGTTCTTCTAAATAAGCCAAGTGGCTTATTTTTTGTCCTTATTCAAATTTTTTTCGTATCACTTGGCTTATCATCATTTTTTTGGGGATTATTACATCCTCATGATGAAAGGAATCTAAAAATTAAATTTTTTTGATCGAAATCCAATTTTGACTTTTTGGCGGGAAAGCCAATAAGCCAATTTTATTAGGCTTATTTTTGGCGGGAAAGCCAATGGCTTATTTAGAAGAACAAGCCCTAACTTGGTAGATTAAGCTTCCCAATTCAAACTCACTTATATTTCCTTCTTGATGAAGGCATCCAAATACATTGGGCAATGCAATCCCACAAGTGAAGTTCATAGGGTAAATTTCTCTTGTAACTTTTTCCATTTATCTTCCCTTGAGTTGGAGATCATTTAGCTTGTCGTCACTTTGGCGCATGAGATTTTAGAGGTATTAGTCATAAAATGTGCATTGTCATTATAGGTTGATTACTTAAAACATAATGTTTCAGAACTGCAGTTCAGAGCCTGAATATGATTATTTCCCAAATTTGGAAGTGGACTAGAGGAGTTTGTGAGAAGTCAAATTCTATACTTGGAGTGGGGAGTCTTTTATCTTGGGTCTGGAATGTGGATAAGTAGTTAGATTAGCTAGTTCTAGACACTTGGCAGAGGAAATGATAGATTGCAAAGAGGAGAGCCGAAACGTAACGTTTATTGCATAATAAAAGTGTACTAATGAATACAAGCTAAATAGGTTGAATTGAAAAGCCCTAAGTAATGTATGACAAAACCACCCTTCCAAAAACTGCAAAATAACAAAAGGAAATGAAACCGAGCAGTGTGCATTATGAAGAAGTTGGCCAAGTGAAGTGAAGAGGAGACGAATGGTAGAGCAATACTACTTAACTGTTGATGGTGGCGAATAAAGTGACAATCAATTTCTATATGTTTTGTGCGCTCATCGAACACCGAACTATCCATAATTTGAATGGAGCTCTTATTATTTTTTTTGTTGATTGGGTAGTCCTCTTATTATCACAATAAAGAGGAATGAGGAAAAGAGAGGACACCCATATTCAATAAAAGTAAGCAGAGCCAAACCACTTCAACGGTCGCATGGGCCATAGCACGATACTCAGCCACGACGCTAGAACGAGTAACAATAGATTGCTTCTTGCTTTTCCATGAAATAAGAGAATTTACCGAGAAAAACACATAATATAGAGGTAGACTTTCAATCAGAAATATCACTAGCCCAATTAGCATCTGGATAAGCCTGAAGAGCTATGAAGCACGGATACGGATACGGGATACGGATACGATACGATACGGATACGCGGATATGTGATTTTTCCAAAAAGTAGGATACGATACGTTGGGGATACGTTGAATATAAAAATAAATAAAAATAAAATATATACCCAAAACAAACATAAAATTCCATTAAAGATTGAACTTTTTCATTACAAAAGTTCATTTAACATTATCAAAAGTCAAATCCCCTAAATCCATCATACTGTTGTCAAATCCCCTAAATCCCCTATTTGCATCCCCTTCATTAGGTTGTGAAGGTTGTGAGGATGAAGAAACAGAACTACCAGCAGAAGCAGAATCCATCATACTGTTAAAAGGAAAAAAATCCCCTAAATCAGATTTTACTATTCCAAAACAAACCCTAAATCAGATTTTACTGGTTCAAAACAAACCCTATATCAGACACCATCATACTGTTAAAAGAAAAAAAAATCCCCTAAATCAGATTTTACTGTTCCAAAACAAACCCTAAATCAGATTTTACTGGTTCAATACAAATCCTAAATCAGACAATCGGAGAGAAAGATTACAGACGAGAGAGAGAGAGACAAGATATATATATATATATTCGTATATATATATGCCTGTGTGTGTATATATATATATATATATATATAAACTGATACATACACGTGAGAGAGAGACGAGAGAGAGACAGAAGAAAATAGACGAGAGAGAGACGAGAGAGAGACGAGAGAGAGACTTACCGATGATGTTGTTGTCGAGAGACGAGTAGATCGATCTGTTTCTCTTCTCTGCCTTTCCTTCTCTTTTTTCTCTTTTTTATCGTCGTATCAGAGAATATATGAAGACAAAATTACAGTTTTCACCCATATTTTTAGTTATAACATTTTAACCCCCGCGCGTATCCAAAACGTATCCAAAACGTATCCATAGCGTATCCGAACGTATCCAAAGCGTATCCGAACACCAAAAATTAATTTCAAAATCTGGATACTCTAAAAAACGTATCGGACACGTATCCGGAGCGTATCCGAGTCCGTGTCCGATACGCGTACAGTACGAGATACGGAGGCCAAAATAGAGTATCCGTGCTTCCGAGCTGAAGAGTCAAGTCCGAAGAGACAAGTAAACACTGGAACATGGTGCCATGGTGATGAGGTCAACCAAAAAGGGCAGATTGTTAGATGAGGGTATTTTAGTAATTTCAGAAGATCAGATTCTTGGCAGTGGTGGTCGTTCAAGGATGGGTAGTTCAAGGGTCATCCATAGTAGTTGGTAGTTCAAGGGTCATCATGAATTTAGTATTTGCATTAATATTCATCTAGATTTATTAAACACATGTTACAAAGTTCAATGTATGCATTAAACACATTTAAGTTCTTTGCATCTTATTGTTAGTAGGTTAAATGTATGCATTGATATCTAGGTTCATTCATTATCTTGTTAAATGTGTTGATTGATTAGGTTCATGTCACTTAACTTATCCAAAAAAAAAGAAGGTTCATGTCACTTAGACTTCTATGATTTTGAAAGGTCATTGATTAGCCTATAAGTGTGGATGTAATCTTTCTTTCCAACACAGAGTTGATTAATGAATTGAGTTACAAGGCTGAGGCCATTGTAATTGGGGTTTGGGCGGCGATCCTTGCAGAAACTACCTAACCCTTGTGAGGGTGAAGCACTTCTATCTCTCTTCTCCCTCCTCTCCTTCCTTCTTTGGTTTCTTCTTCTTTGTGCACTTATCCAAGTACTATTATTATTATTATTGTAATTGTAGGCAGCAATACTCTAAGTGTCCTAAAGCCGTCCTACATCACGTAGACATACCGTAAGATACAAAGTGATGCAACCCAATTTGGAGACCGAGATATGCACACTAACGACATGCACAATGTAGGCAATATCGAGTTGAGTGACAATGAGATAAACAAGACAACCAACATGCTCGACAAGACAACCAACATGCTCGCGATACTCAGTAGGATCATCAATAGGAGTAGCTGGTCAGTATAGGAACCTCATCTGAAGAGAGAACTTAGCATGTAACTCAATAGGAGTATCAATAGTTTTGTCACTAGTGAGTTGAGCACGATGAAGAACATCGGTCGCATGCTTGTCTAGGACAAGAGATCACCTTAAGGGGAGAAGACAACCTCAATGACAAGAAAATACTGAAGGGGACCCGATCTTTAATTTCAAATGCATGAAAAAGATGATGCTTCACCTTAGGAATAGCATCACAATGGGAACCAATGATGACCATGTCGTCGACATATAGCAAAAGGAGAACCCAGCCATGAGAAGTGCCATGAACAAAAAGAGCAGAATCATGGGTGCTAGGCTGAAAACCAATTTGTACCATGTTAAGTTACTAATAGTATTAAAAGCTTAAACTGTTAGGAAATGGGCCCAACAATGTATATCAAGCTATCTAACACCCTCCCTCACGTGCAACCCCATCTTGCATGTGGAGATGGAAATTTTCTTCGATATAGAGTGAACCGGAATATGAAGGGAGAAGTAGAATGCAAACAGGAAACAAATGCAAATTGAGAGACTTGAACCTAAGAGCTCTCAATCAGAGCTTTGATACCATGATAGATTGCAAAGGGGAGAGCCAAATGTAATGTTTATTGCATTATAAAAGTGTACAATTGAATACAAAGCTAACTAGGTTAATAGAAAAGCTCTAATTAACGCTATCACTAAACTATCCTTAGAAACACTAATATAATAGGAGCCTTAAATTATACGTTCACAGGAACATGAACCTATCCTTCAAAGTAAAACATGGAGGGTATTGCCTTCTATATAACTACAACATCCTAGATATTGGTGGCTCCTTATCAACATCTAGGTGGTGGTTTTTGAATTTTGCTTGCTTCAAAGAATCATTTGGTCCAAGGTTTGATGTGCATTTTCTACTTTAACCTTGTGGGTCTACTAGCTCTGGTCTAATTCGATATCTGTATTTTGGATTTGAGATCTTTTGGTGGTCCCTTTTAGTTCAGTGTTGCTCTCATTTTTAGGTGGTCGACTCCTTTTGGTCTATGAAGGTTGTTTATGTTCATTTTAGGTGAGATTGCCAAAATAGGTAGTTTGGGTCTTTGCCTTTTCTCGTGTTGGATCCATGGTTTACCAATCTGTATTCTGTCATCTTCCCTCATGTAGACTCTCTTCTTCTCCTCCATAGCTTGGGGTTAGTGACGTGGTTCTAGCCTTAGTTGCATGAAGCGGGGGCGGGATTGGAATGGGAGCATGAGAGCGGACGCTCCCGGAGGATCATAGGAGCTCCACGTTTGGGAGCGAGAGGGGAGCCTTTTGGATAATATATAA
The DNA here is from genome assembly GCA_018127125.1 of Rhododendron griersonianum. Lineage (NCBI taxonomy): Eukaryota > Viridiplantae > Streptophyta > Magnoliopsida > Ericales > Ericaceae > Rhododendron > Rhododendron griersonianum. Next base: position 15,518,881 of record CM030799.1, on the reverse strand, counting down.
TACTATACTAGAAAATCGTGAATGTTTTTTCCCAATACAAGTAAATCTTATGTTCGTGTTAACTTTTAAGTAATCAAACCAAACAAAACAAAGTCGGGCCTTAACTCCCAATCAGTTGGGGTCACGTACATGAATTTGTTGTCCATTGAGCTTTGTGGATGACCTTATGTTCCATTGATATCCAAAAAATCTAGATCCTTTTGATAGTGCCTTTAAAGTCAATTTATGTCTATCCCTCCCGTTAGTGCTACCATCCACCATAGTACCATACCATATCACTCCTCCAAACTATGGGATCGATCGACTTACGATAGACATGTCCAAACAACTTTAATCTATTTTCTCTCATCTTATACTCTATTAGTGCTATCCTTACTGTTCAGTGAAGGTTTTTTGGTGGTTATTCTTTTCCACAAAGTCTTACCACATAGTTCTTGATAAATTTGAGTAAATGTTTTTCACGTAGTCTTATCGATATGAAGTTAATTATTCATAGAATTTTATTGTTTCTTCGTATTTTCTCTTGCTTTGTAGCTCTTCTCTTATTTCTTTGGGATTCATATGCTTGAAAGGTTCTCTCCTAGTTGGGAACTGTTGTCAGAGATGAGAAAAAGTGTATCGGGTGTTTACTAACCCTAACACAGAGATTCATTATTTATATTATGAGATAACTTGATACAAGACTTGTTTAACCAATGTGGGACAAGACTCATAACTACTCAAATATTCCAACACTCCCCCTCAAGCTGGAGAATAGATATCACAAAGTCCTAGCTTGTTACATAACAACTCTAATCGAGGCTTGAACAATGACTTAGTAAACATGTCAGCTAACTGAGCACTTGTAGACACAAAGGGAGTAGCTATTACACCACTGGCTAACTTCTCATGCACCAGATGACAATCAACTTCAATATGCTTAGTCCTCTCATGAAATACCGGATTGGATGCAATGTGAATTGCTACCTGATTATCACAATACAAATTCATTGGCAATTGCACACTAAATCCTATCTCCTCAAGGAAAGATCGCACCCATACAATCTCACATGTTGTGTGGGCCATGGCTCTATACTCTGCCTCTGCACTAGACCGTGCAACCACTGTTTGTTTCTTACTCTTCCAGTTGACAAGGTTTCCACCGAGAAAAACACAATATCCTGTAGTGGATCTCATGTCAGAAGGTCCTCCTGCCCAATCAGAGTCAGTAAAAGCCTCAATACGTAAGTGATTATTAGCTCGATAAAACAAACCACGTCCTGGATGAGCCTTGAGATACTTTACAATTCTAAGAACAGCCTCCCAATGTGGAAGAGAGGAGCATACATAAACTGACTCACAATACTAACTGCGAACGAGATATCTGGACGTGTAATAGTAAGATAGTTCAATTTACCAACCAAGCGACGATATTGGTCAGGGCTAGAAAGCAGCTCCCCCTGATCAACACACAGTTTGACATTAGGATCCATAGGAGTATCGACAGGCTTCAACCCCAATAAACCAGTATCATTTAGAATATCTAGCACATATTTTCTTTGCGATAAACTAATGCCATTTTTAGATCGTGCAACCTCAATACCCAAAAAATATCGCAACTTTCCCAGATCTCTGGTATGAAACTTACTCAGTAGAAATTTCTTCAACTCATCAATACCTTCTTGATCATCGCCCGTAATAATAATGTCATCCACATAAACAATCAATAATACTTTCCCTCGGTCAGATTTGAGAGAGAAAACCGAATGATCAGACTGACAGCGACTCATCCCAAATTTCAAAACTACATCACTAAACTTGCCAAACCAGGCCCGAGGAGACTGCTTAAGACCATATAGTGCTTTGCGAAGACGACATACCTGATTACGCTCCCCCTGAGCAACAAATCCAGGTGGTTGCTCCATATAAACTTCCTCCTGGAGATCCCCATGAAGAAAGGCATTTTTAACATCCAACTGGAATAAAGGCCAACCAAGATTGGCTGCGAGGGAGATAAGAAGGCGGACAGAACCAAGTTTGGCAACTGGAGAAAAAGTCTCAGCATAATCAACACCATAAGTCTGAGTATATCCCTTAGCAACAAGACGAGCTTTGTAACGCTCAACAGACCCATCGAGATGATATTTGACCGTAAATACCCACCGACAACCAACAGTAGACTTTCCTGACGGAAGAGGAACCAACTCCCAAGTGTCATTGTCATGAAGAGCAGACATCTCAGCCTCCATAGCTGTCCGCCACTCAGAAATAGATAAGGCTTCCTGAACAGTGTTAGGAACAAAAATGGACGAAACAGAAGTAGTAAAAGCACGAAGGGAAGGAGACAAGTGAGCATAGGAAACAAACCGATCAATAGGATGAGAAGTGCAAAACCGAATACCTTTGCGAAGAGCTATAGGAAGGCTAGGTGAGGATAGAGGTGGATGTGGAGGTGGAGGTGGTGGAGGCGATGGTGGCGGCGGTGGTGGAACTAGATCTTGAGACGGAGGAGGCATGGCGGAAGGCACTGGTGGGGCTGTTAATATTTTCTGCCGACGAACATACACCTGCAAGGGTGGCACAGATGGTACACGAATAGGAAACACAGACTCAATCTCAGGAAGGTCAACTGGAGTACAGTGACCCGAGTAAAAGGGTAATGACTCATTAAACGTGACATCAGCACAAACAAAATGACGACGTAGAGACGGTGAGTAACACTTACACCCTTTCTGAGTGCGTGAGTATCCCAAAAAAATACACCGAATTGACCGTGGATCAAGTTTGTCCCGGTCAGGATCAAGAGTATGAACATAACAGGTGCACCCGAACACTCGTAGGGGTAATGCACCCGAAAAAGTGTATCGGGTGTTTACTAACCCTAACACAGAGATTCATTACTTATATTATGAGATAACTTGATACAAGACTTGTTTAACCAATGTGGGACAAGACTCATAACTACTCAAATATTCCAACAGGAACATTCCATTTTCTTGGTTGGAGTGAGCCTCCTAGGAGGTTCTGGTTTGGGAAAGTGTGCTCGAGGTTTTGGTGTGAATTCATCTACCTGACGAAAGGATCCGACAACTAAGGTCATACTATGGGGTTGTGTGGTGCTGTAAGTTTGTGACCTCTAGTGTTCCCACTTACAAGATTAGCGATTGGAAGATTGTGTCTTAATTATTGTCATTGTTGGTTGGGCCAAAACCGATGCCATGGATTCATGTCTCATGGAGTTTTCATAGGTAGGTGACCAGGGGTGGCTCTAGAATTTGAGTTCAGTGGTGACAAAACATGTAGAATTTTTTTGTGATGTAAACTCTATATACACTAATTTTTTTTTATTGTAGTTCGAAATTTATTGGGCTTTGTTTGTGTTACTTTGTTGAGCTATACCATCTAATAATTTAAAAATTTAAGTGAATTTTATTCATTTTGTCTTCACACTTGAGCTAGTGCAGACAATACTAAGGAAAAATCAAATTACACGTCAAAAATATAAAAATTCTAGTACATTTTCTGAACCAGAGGCTTGAACCCTCTGATTTAATGGTGGAGACGATGGGAATGTTTCATGTAGTTGTGGACGAGCATGCTTCATGGCCGGCTTTTATATTTCGCATGATTGGCTGGGCAGCAAGGAAATTGTGTTTGGGCGGTGTTTTCCTGCCTATTGATTCACGTATAAACTTATCTTGTTACTATTGTTAAAGCATCCAACTCAAAACCTTGGCAATGAGTGGAGAGGCTGCATAGGCTCATGTACTAGTTTGGGAGAAAATCAATTGGCAATGAGTGGAGATGGGAGGCCTCTCCACTCATTGCCAATTGGTTTTGAGTTGGAGGCTTTAACATGATATCAGGGTAGGGTCTTAACACTAATCCTAAACCACCGCAACCCTAAACTCCAACATCTTGTTTGGAGCTTTTGCAGACTCTTTTGCTAGAGGAAGATGACATCACATGGTCGTATTTGTCTAGCTTTGCAGGCTATGCAAGGATGCTTTTATTTTAGCTGCATAGGCTGGTTTGTGTTCTCCCATCTTGGCAGCTGGGTATAGCTTCGAGAGTGTGTCTTGAGCCTAAATGTTAATGTCGGTTATTGGTTTAAAAATGTCTCACCCTGATTCATGGTTCTTTATTGGCCTTGCCTTGTCTGGCAAATGAAAGTGCAATTATGGTACCCCGTCACCTCCACCATGGAGTATTGCCCTGTCACATCACACCATTAACTGTAGAGAACACCACCGCATGCACGTCCGTCAGAAGGTAAGGTCCCATCGCGTGTGAATAGTGTTAGGACTTAGGAGTATGTTTAGCCCCAATGAGGGGGTATGGGGGCTCGAGCTTGGGCCTTGTCCAACAAAGTCCGAGTTTTCACCAGTGTACCAGCCCCTCACCTCCTTTGTCTTAGATTAGCCACTCTTTTACCGGATGGAACTTTTTTTGCCTGGTCAAATTTTTAAGATTTTTTTTTGTCTTGCTTTACATTTTATTGATAACCTCTTATTTTAGTCCTATATCTTGATGGAATTTGTTGTACTTATAAGCTGGTGATGTTGATAATATTCGTTCTTGCAATTGAACCAGGCCACTCTGATCCTACTAAGTTGAAGGAGACTGCAGAAAGTGTCCAACAATTATCTTCAGAGAATCAAAAGCAAAGTCAATTAGAATTTAAGGTCAGCATAATGGTGTGAACAGAAATAGAATCAAGTTTCTGATCTATTCTTTTTTGTAACATACATTTGTAGGAGTCAAAAGGAATGGCTTCTTATGGGGGTCAGGGCTTGGGAGAGTGGTACCACCTACGGGTATGATTTTCTGATCTTTCTTGTGCCCACACAGGAAGTGATGGAGAGTTTGAAAATACCGTCTGATGCAGAATTGATGCAAATTGCAATAGATGACTTGAACAATTCTTCTCTGTCTTTGGAAGAACATCATCGGGCATTACAGGAGCTTTTGATACTTGTTGAGCCAATTGATAATGCAAAAGGTGGGTACAACTTTTGTCATTTTTATGTAGAGATAATTTAGATGCCCTAAAATTTTGTGATTAGATGGAACTCCATTTGTTCGGTTATGGATGCAAAAGGTGTGCATTTTGGTGGGTATAGAGGAATTACTTTGTAGGTTTGTGAATGGACTTCAGTCCTAGCTGTTGAAAACTTTCGAGACCTTTTGCGTGCATATCCATTCGTCTGTGAAACTATACATAAAATCTTTTTGGCGGTCAAACTAAAGACATGCAATAAATCCTTTTTATCAAGATTAGAATAAAATCAGTATCAACTATCAAGGAGGGTATTTGTCCCTGGTTGTGTAACACATTCTTCCAGCTGAAGTAGAAGAGGTGGGAAGTCATCAAGTTCATTTTTACTGGTCAAAGCATTAATTTCTGCCGCTGTTGATTGTGTCCGTATTTGTTTCATTTTTGCTTCTTCTAGGAGCCTTATGTATTAAGTGAATATGTGTACATAATATGCAAACTCTATGGGATCCGACACCCCTCACCTTAACCACAGAAAATCAAAAGTCTAAAAAGGAAAACAGCCCACTGGATTTGAGTGTATACTGCCGAGTGCAGAATATAGGTGCACTTGTGCAGCTTCTTCACAAAATTAGATAATCCATAAGCTGTTAGGTTTCAGTTGGGAGAAGTCTATTGAAGTGAGTTGAGTTCTAAGAAGCATGGAAACTTGATGACACCGAACCCTTCAAAGTTTGAACACGTCCTATGTGATGAATTTTTTTTAATAGTAACAAGGTTTGGGGCTCTAAATATGTCTTTAAGTATTTATACGATGGATCAAGTTTTATGTAATTACAATGTTCAGCAATTGTTTTTGTTAGAATACTATTAGTCTTTGTCCCACATTGCTTAGTCAAGTATTGTAACGTCGTCTCTCATATTATAAATAATAGTCACTCTTGTTAGGGTTGATTAACACCCTAAACACTTTTTCCTTTCTCTGACAACATGGTATCAGAGCAAAGCCTAAACCCTAATCTCAAACCACCACTAACCTAGAACCACCATTGTGATCACCACCACAGAAAACCCCACAGTTGAAACCCACCCCCAAAATCGACCCCACTATCGTCATCCCCAAAATCACAGAAATCCAATCTCCCACCCTTGTTCAATATGCTAAAACTCACCAGCCACTCACTGAAACCCTTGATCGACCACCATCGGCCACCACCCACCCCACCCACCCCTGTTTGCTGAACCTACCCCATCCCGTAGTTGCCCACCCACGGCGACCCTCCGACGTCACTCGCTGATCGCCGACAACTCTCAGACACCTTCGATGAGGCTCCAATCGACCACCATGCCTGAGCTTTGGGTTCGAAAACCTCTCAATTGAGTTCGAAATACATGATATCTTACTTGATCCAGTCAAGTATGAATAGTGCTTGACATTGCGGTTTGTTGTTGCTCTGGGTTTGCGACTTGATCTGGTATTATGTTCCGGTTCTTTGCTCTAATGTGTGCTCGTCGGTGCCTGGTTTGCTGCTGTCTTGGTATTCATACCCTGTCTCTGATTTGCTATGGTAGTTTGCTGTCATGTTTTTTGATTATTGGCTGTTAGATTTTTTGGTTCGTTGTTTGTGGCTTGTTGGTGTCGATTGATTATTGTTTGGCCTGTTGGGTTCTTTATCTCAGGTCGATCAGGAGGATTGTTGCTTGGTTGCTCATTGTTGGTTGTTGAGATATTGTGTTATGGGTGTAAGGGAAAAATCCTCTTAATGTAGAACTACTCTCTGAGATCAAATTGCACGTGACAACCTTGCCGGAACCCTAAAACCTGCAACACAAATACGGGTGAGTGCACCTTTGCCTCTCCTTGGCAAAGGCCATTTGATGCCTAAGTTAGTATTCGTACTAAAGACCCTAACTTCGTAAGGAAGATAATAATATCACAACTGCATAAAACGTAACGTCTCTCATTAGGTTTACCTCATATTTATAGATTTCGTGCAACTTGCTCTCCAAGTATCCTCGTTTGCCCTAGGTTTCCTATCCCGTATAGAAAACCCTAACCTTTCTGGGCTCTTTCCCCCAATAAGCCGAAATCCAATTCTCGTTAGGAAACCCTTCTATATGGAATTTGTTCCATACTAGAGCTCTATCTCAGCTTATTATGGCAGAATATATCGTTCCCTCATTCGTGGGATCCGCCCCTATCACGCAAGGAGCCCTTCTCGTACATTTCAGAATAACCTAACCACCCTATCCTGCTGGTTGGCTTAGCTTGGGTCAATTCCACGTGATCGTACCATCTGCTCGGCAATCATGCCGAACACCTTTTCTTACTACAGTCCATTGATGGCCTTGCTCGGTTTTACGCTCCCTCACACGGGGCTGCTGAGCTGCCACATGTACCTTTTTCGTATGCACTCCTCGTGGTGCTCCCGTGCTTTGTATGTGGTCAACTTTTATCCTCTGCGATGCACCCTCACATAGTGTCCCTACCGTTCCCACATGTACCGCACGTCGGGTATGGTTTCCCTAGCTCGGGGAAAACCCCACTACAATGGGGTCTATCTCTACATCTAGTTCTAGTTCTGTTGCCGCTAGCTTTTCTCCAAATTGGTCTCTTGAAATGATGTCGATCACTCCTAGTCGCTTGAATGGCAAGAATTATGTTACTTGGGCTAACCTATTTTATGGGCTCCGAACAGTATGCTTATATAACAGATGATCCTCCTAAGCCAACTGAGTCGATTCATGCCAATTGGGTGGTTGAGGATGCATAGATTCATCTTTGATTGTGGAATAGTATGGAGCCCGCGTTTGCTAGCACATTTGTCTTTTGCAATACTGGTAAACGGGTTTGGCAACGGGCTAAGGAGTTATATTCCGGGGTTAATAATCTGAGTCGGACTTTTGATCTTTATCAGGCATATTTCTCTCTTAGCGTTGGTGATTCTACTTTGGAAGAATATTATGGTAAGTTCAGTGGTGTTTGTGAGAAGCTCAACATCTGTTAGCCGTTTTCTACCGATATTCAGGTTATGCGTCGTCAGCGTGATAACTTGGATGTGGCTTGTTTCTTGTCTGGTTTACCTCGGTCTTTCACTCCTGTTCGTCGTCAGCTGCTGGGGGGCGGGAGTTGCTTATGAGTGAAGTGCTTAGCCATTTTCGGCAATTTTCTATATCTGATACTAGCGCTGCTCCTCCATTGCCTCCTGATCCTTTGGCCACATTGCTTCTGGTGGTCATTATTCCCGTGGTGCTGGGGAGGTGGTCGTGACTTAAGCTGAGGAGGCCGCGCGTTTGGTCGTCTCACTTCTACAACATCTTCCTTCACCGCTACATTGTCTCAGAGAGGTTTTTCTTATGCTTTTCTTATGGTGGTTTTGCTTCCCATACTCATTGGGTCAATGATTTTGGTGCTTCGGATCATATGACCGGGGTTTCCACCATCTTCTTGTTCTCTTGGGAAATCTCCTCGAGGCACTTTAGCAGATGGTTCTACCGTTGATGTTGCTGGTTTTGGTTCTGTTACTTTGAGTTCATCGCTTTCCGTAGATTTTATTTTACATCTTCCTCATTTTTCATATAGTCTTCTCTCTGTCAGTAAGCTTACCAAATCCTTAATTGTTCTGTAACATTCTTTCCTGATTCTTATGTTTTTCAGGATTTCAAGACGGGGAAGAAGATTGGTGGGGGCGCTGAACATAGTGGCCTCTATTATTTTAGTGATGGCGAGTTATCTTCTTCAGTTGCACTTTAGTCCTCTATTTCACCATATCAGCATCATTGTCGTGGGCATCCGTCTCTTTGGAATCTCAAGTGGATGGTCTCATCTTGTGGTCATGTCAATGTCTTACCATGCAATGATGTAGTATGTAGTAAGGGTATTTATGTCTTTTTGTATTGAGTCTATATATAGGTGATGGAGTCCTTTATTTTGGAGCTTTTATCATTTTGAACAAATATTATCAAGAGCTAGTCTCTTTTGTATCCCATTTGGGAGTTTCTCTCTCTAAGATAATCTATGGTTATTTGGGTTTGCATCATTTGGTATCAGAGCTTCTAGGCTCGATCCCTACCGTTCATCTCACCGGAATCCTCGCTGGAAATCTGAACCTCACAGGAAAATCTCGCCGGAACCCTAAACCGGCGCCGGAAAACCTCGCCGGAGACACCATTTCATTTCAAATCTCCAGATCTGCTCAACCCAACCCTTAAAACTTCGATTTCAACCCTCAAAACTCTCTAATCCACCATTTCGGAGCTGATACTTGCTGTTTCGTGACCACCCAGCTGTTAATCTCACTCGAAACCTGTATTTTGAGTGGATCTAGTGATTTTCGAACCCATTTCTTGCTGTTTCGAGACAACCCACCAGATTTCGAACCCTAAATCTGCAGATTCAGCTAGATTCGAACCCTATTCAGCACGATTCTGCCTATTTCGAACTCGATCTGACCATTCCGGAGCTGTTCTGACCATTTCGGAGCTGCTACAGTGATTTCGGAGACTGCTACAGTGATTTCGAGCCTGGTACAGTGATTTCGAGCACAGCTACAGTGATTTCGGAGCCTGCTACAGTAATCTCAAGTCAGATCCGTGGGTTTTGAGGATTTTCGGACTGATTTCAACCCATTTTTACTGATTTCGGACAAGATCTAAGGTGGGTAAGTGTCGAATTCTTATTTTCTATGCTGGGTTGTTGCTAGATTGCTCCGTAGTTGTCGATTCGAGTATGATTACTGATGATTAAGTGCTTTTTGGGGTTGTTCTGTTGAAATTGGTAACTGAGTTGACTGGGTTTTCATTATTTGGGGTTGATTGACTTGTTTGAAGTTGAACTTGGGTATTGTAATGGCTTATCGGGCTAGAGGTAGAAGAGGAGGTAGAGGTAGAGGCTTTGTGGTGAACAATGGTGAAGAGAATGAGTTTGGCAACCAAAACCATGAGATTCATGAGTTGAGACAACAAGTTGCTACCCTAACGGCGATGGTGCAAGGCTTGCAAGTGTCGCGTGCGGGTAGTGGAGGGTCCGAGGACTCTCATAGTCACTTTGACAATCCGTTTGGTGATCCGAATTGGCGTCGGCCACTTTTCACTCACTCTCCTTATAGCTGGGAGCGGAACATCAAAATTGAACTTCCCGAGTTCAATGGAAGTCTTAACCCGGATGAGTTTGTCGATTGGATAAATACCGTTGAAAGAGTATTTGATTATGGAGATGTCTCCGAGGAGAAGAAAGTGAAGTTAGTGGCTATCCGTCTCAAAGGAAGAGCTTCTGCTTGGTGGGAGCAATTGCAAGGAACTAGGCTACGAAGAGGAAAGGGAAAGATTAGAGAATGGGAGAAAATGAAGAAGAAGCTCAATGAGCAATTCTTGCCTTTCAACTATATGCAAAACCTCTACAAGAATTTGCATAATCTCAAACAAATTGGAAGTGTTGATGAGTACACAGAGGCTTTCCATCAACTTGTTGCTAGAGTTGATTTGAATGAAAGTGAAGATCAAATGGTTGCAAGGTACATAAGTGGGTTGACAATCACAATCCAAGATGCCCTTGCTATGCAAACTTTGTGGACGGTTTCGGAGGCTTACAATCGGGCCTTGGTGGCCGAAAAGCAAGAAAAGAGGAAGTTTTCGAGATCCGGGTAACAATATCAAGGCGGTTCCAAGTCCGGGCAGCCCTTTTACTCTTATGCTAGGGGTGGTTCTTCCTCTAGTGGTGGCCAAGGTGCTTCTTCCGGGGTTGGTACTCAAAACCGAGCGGATAAGATTTCAACACCCGCTCAAAATCAGCCTCAATCCGGTGCTTCGGGGGCTCGAAGTCAATTCCAAAGTGGGGGCTTTAAGTGCTTCAAGTGTGGGGACCCGGGTCACAAGTCTTCGGATTGTCGAAAGGCTTCCGGAGGTCGTAACAAGGCACTTTTCATTGAGAAGGTTATGGAACAAGGTTGTGAGGATGATATTCCCGTTTATGATGAAGAAATATGTGAAGAAATTGGGGGTGATGATGAGGAGGAAGAAGGCTATGCGTTGATGATCAAGAAGACTCTCCTTACTCCTAAGGATGCTAGTAATGAAGATTGGTTGCGTACCAATATCTTTTACACCACTTGCAATGTTGGCGGTAGAGTTTGCAACATGATTATTGATAGTGGAAGTTGTGAGAATGTAGTCTCTCAAGAGGTGGTGGACAAGTTACAACTCAAAGTGGAGGAGCATCCCCATCCTTATACCCTTTCTTGGTTTAAGAAGGGTAATGAAATCAAGGTGACTAAAAGGTGCTTGGTATCTTTCTCCATTCGGCAAAAGTACTTTGATGAAGCTTGGTGCGATGTGGTTCCTATGGATGCTTGTCATATACTACTTGGTCGCCCGTGGCAATATGATAGGCATTCCATCCATGATGGAAAGAAGAATACCTACACCGTCCTTAAGGAGAAGCGACAATTCACTTTGTTACCTATGAAAGAGAAGGTGAATACAAAGCCTCCTCCCACTACGTTGCTTGCTTCTAAAGGATTTCTCAAGGAAAGTCATGAAACCCGGTATGTTCTAGTGTTGGTTCCTATGGCGGATATGGATGTGTCGGATGCTCCCGAGGCGATTTCTAAACTTTTGAAGGAGTATGTTGATGTGTTTCCTCAAGAGTTGCCTCCCGAATTGCCTCCTTTGCGAGATATTCAACATTGTATCGACTTGGTACCCGGGGCGCCCCTTCCAAACAAGCCCGCATATAGAATGTCTCCAAGGGAGAGGGAAGAGATTCAAAGGCAAGTTACGGATCTTCTAGAGAAAGACTACATAAGGGCAAGCCTTAGCCCTTGTGCGGTGCCGACTCTTTTGACTCCGAAGAAGGATGGTTCTTGGAGGATGTGTGTGGATAGTAGAGCTATCAACAAGATCACTATCAAGTACCGTTTTCCCATTCCGAGGCTAGATGATATGTTGGATTGCCTTGCCGGTTCAAAGGTCTTCTCAAAGATCGATCTAAGAAGTGGTTATCATCAAATTCGGGTTCGCCCGGGAGATGAATGGAAAACGGCTTTCAAGACCCCTCATGGCCTTTTTGAATGGCTTGTGATGCCTTTTGGTCTTACCAATGCTCCAAGCACTTTTATGCGGGTAATGACTCAAATGCTTCAACCTCTCTTGGGTATATGTGTAGTTGTGTACTTTGATGATATCTTGGTGTATAGTCGGTGCTTTGAAGATCATTTATCGCACCTCCAACAAGTCTTTGAAATTTTGAGAAGAGAGAAATTTTATGGGAACTTGAAGAAGTGTAGTTTTGCCGTTGATAAGGTGGTATTTTTGGGGTATGTTGTGTCTTCAAAAGGGGTTCACATGGATGAAGACAAGATTAAAGCCATTGTGGAATGGCCAACGCCTACAAGTGTTCATGAAGTGAGGAGTTTTCATGGGTTAGCTACCTTCTACCGGAGGTTCATTGCCAACTTTAGTAGTATCGCGGCTCCTCTTACCGATTGCCTTAAGCAAAGGGTGTTCATATGGTCCCAAGAAGCCGCCGAGAGTTTCAAATTGTTGAAGTCCAAGCTTACGGAAGCTCCTATCTTGACCTTACCCGACTTTGACAAAACTTTTGAACTTGATTGTGATGCTTCGGGAGTTGGAATTGGTGGAGTTCTAAGCCAAGGTGGTCAACCTATTGCTTTCTTTAGCGAGAAGTTGAACGGTGCTAAACTCAAGTACTCTACTTATGACTTGGAATTCTATGCCATTGTCCAAGCCATCAAGCATTGGAGTTACTACCTTGCCTACAAGGAATTTGTCTTCAACACCGATCATGAAGCTCTTAAATACATCAATAGCCAACAACACCTCAATAAACGGCATGCCAAGTGGGTGGCTTATCTACAACAATTCACGTTCTCTTTGAAGCACAAATCGGGGATTCTCAACAAAGTGGCCGATGGTTTGAGTAGAAGAGTGGCTCTCTTGGTGGAAATGAAGAACACGGTTATTGGGTTTGAAGAGTTTCGCACTTTCTATGCCGAAGATCCTTACTTTAGTAAGATAATCGATGCTTTGCAAAGGGGTAATAAGGTTATCGATCCATGTTTCATGTTGAAGGATGGATTTCTCTTCAAAGAATTAAAGTTGTGTGTCCCTACATGCTCTTTAAGGGAGCAATTGTTGGCCGAAAGTCACAAGGTGGGTCATTTTGGCAAGGATAAGACTCTAGCGTTGCTTCAAAATGCATACTATTGGCCGGGAATGAGTAAAGATGTGGGAGGCTATGTGCAAAGGTGCCAAACTTGCCAACGGAGTAAGGGAACAGCCACTAATGCGGGATTGTATTTGCCTTTACCGGCGCCGGAAAGTCCTTGGAAATGCGTGAGTATGGATTTTGTCTTGGGGCTTCCTCCAACGCAAAGGCGGAGTGATTCTATCATGGTGGTAGTGGATCGGTTTTCAAAAATGGCTCATTTCATACCTTGTAAGAAGACTATGGATGTGACTAACATTGCCAATCTCTATTTCAAGGAGGTCTACAAGTTGCATGGCGTTCCTACTTCTATTGTCTCCGATAGAGATGCTAAGTTCCTTGCCCACTTTTGGAGGACCTTGTGGAGGAAGATTGGCACCAACTTATGCTTTAGTACTTCTTTTCACCCTCAAACCGATGGTCAAACGGAAGTGGTAAACCGGAGTCTTGGGAATTTGTTGCGATGTTTAGTTGGCGAACATCCAAAAAGTTGGGATGGAATTCTTCCCTTGGCGGAGTTTGCTTACAATTCTTCTCTAAACCGCACCATCCACACTTCCCCATTTGAAGCGGTTTACGGGTTGAAACCTTCTAGTGTGGTTGACCTCGTTCCTTTGCCAACTCCTAAGAAAGGACACTCCAAGGCGGAAGATATGGCTACGTTTATGAAGAATATCCACTCTCAAGTTAAGCTCAACATTGAGAAGTCTAATGCGAAGTATAAGGCGGCCGTTGATGCACACAAAAGGGAGGTTTTGTTCAAAGAAGGGGATCTTGTTTGGGTTATCTTGAGCAAGGATAGGCATCCTCACGGTGCTTACATGAAGTTGAACGATCGGAAAGTGGGTCCTTGTGAAGTCTTGCGCAAGATCAATGACAATGCCTATCAAGTCCGCTTACCCTCTCACTTGAGCATCTCCAACACATTCAATGTGCAACACTTGGTGCCCTATTTGCCGGAGGACACTACCGTAACTTGAGGACAAGTTTCTTTTTAGTAGGGGAGTATGATGTAGTATGTAGTAAGGGTATTTATGTCTTTTTGTATTGAGTCTATATATAGGTGATGGAGTCCTTTATTTTGGAGCTTTTATCATTTTGAACAAATATTATCAAGAGCTAGTCTCTTTTGTATCCCATTTGGGAGTTTCTCTCTCTAAGATAATCTATGGTTATTTGGGTTTGCATCATGCAAAGTCTGTGAGTTTAGTAAACACCATCGTGTTTCTTTCCCCCTAGGATAGAGAGTCGGGTGTCCAGTCCTTTTCATGTAGTTCATTATGATATTTGGGGTCCTATCCATGTATTGTCACATTCTGGTTTTTAGTATTTTTTTGTTTTTTTGGATGATCATTCCCGAATTACTTATGTTTATTTTATGAAAGAGCGGTCTGAGTTGTATGCAATCTTTAAGTCATTTTATCAAGAAATAAAAACTCAATTTGATGTCCCTTTTCGTATTTTCCGTTCTGATAATGCTCGTGAAAATTATCATAATGCTTTGTCTATTTTCTTTATTGATCACAGTATTATCCACCAAAAATCTTGTTCTCGAACTTCACAACAGAATGGAGTCGCTGAGTGCAAGTTGCGACATACTCCCTCCATCCCAATTTGTTTGTCCAACCTCGAAAATCTCACTTTTTTACGGAACACAATGATTACATCTAAAAAGATACAATTTTCCACATTTACCCTCAACTTTTAAAAAAAAGTTGCTTTATTCCACTAAAGAAAGGGAAAATTGATTCAATTAGAAGTCAAATGGACAAACATTTTGGGACACATAAAAGTCAAAAATTGGACAAACAAATCAAGATGAAGGGACTATGTTAGAAGTTGCCCGTGCTCTTTTATTTCAGCACTAAGTACGCAAATCCTATTGGAGTGATGTTCTTACCGCAACTTCCTTTTATAAATTGTATGCCGTCTATAGTCCTAGGGGGCTAGTTTCCACACTGTTTTGTTTCCTGGTCGTCCACTATATCCTCTACTCCCTCGCGTGTTTGGGTGCATATGTTATGTTCTGGATCCAGGACGGGATAAACTGGATCCTCGATCTATCAAATGCGTGTTTCTTGGTATTCTCGCACTCAAAAGGGGTATATTTTTGTGTGCTGATGTAACCTTCATTGAGTCATTGCCCTTTATTTGTTCTCTTCTTTAGCGGATCCGTCTCACTACATACTCACAGCGATTCCGTCTCCACCTCCCGTGCAACCGTTGAAGGTATATACTCGCTGCTCTAAAGTTCCACCTGGCCCCCCTCAGCCTTCTACCACATCTTCTACCGCATCGCGAGATCTGGTCGTCTCTCCAGATTCTCTTCCCATTGCTCTTCGCAAAGGTACTCATACACTTCTCATCCCATTGCTCGTTATGTCTCCTATGATCACTTATCTCCATCTTTTTGTGCATTTGCTACTTCTGTTTTGTTTGTATTTGTTTCCAACACTGTCCAGGAAGCCTTGTCTATATCTGAGTGGTAGACAACGATGGAGGATGAAATGTCAGTCCTTCATCATAATGGCACTTGGAAGTTAGTACCTCTTCCGCCGGGAAAGACCACTGTTGGTTGTCATTGGGTTCAATGTCAAGTACCATCATAATGGGTCTATTGAGCGCTACAAAAAAGCCCGTCTTGTTGGTAAAGGTTATACTTAGACATATGGTGTTATTATGCAAAGACTTTCTCTCTCGTTGCCAAACTTGGTTCTATTCGACTTCTTATACTCTTACAACCAATCTTGGTTGGCCCCTGTTGCAGTTGAATGTTAAAAATGTCTTTCTTCATGGGAACCTTCAAGAGGAAGTTTATATGAAGCAACCACCCGGGTTTGTTGCTTAGGGGGAGCCAAATCAGGTGTGCCATTTTCGCAAAGCATTATATGGCCTTAAATAGTCTCCTAGAGCCTAATTTGGCAAATTCAGTGACGCTGTTCTGCGATTTGACATGCATCGTTGTCAATGTGATCATTTTGTTTTTTCTGTCACATCTGATCGCGAAAAGGTATTATTGATCGTCTATGTAGATGATATTATCATTACTGGTGATGATTAGAAAGGCATAGATGAGTTGAAAAGATTTTTACAGCGTGAGTTTCATACCAAAGACTTGGGAAAATTGCGATACTTCTTGCGTATTGAGGTGGCGCGATCTAAAGATGGTATTAGTTTATCTCAGCGAAAGTTGTTGTCTAAACCGGAGCAGTATAGTCGCTTGGTTGGTAAGTTAAATTATCTTACCATTACACGTTCAGATATTCGTTTACCGCTATGTCTTCTCCTCGTCTTCCACATTGGGAGGCTGGTGTTAGAATTGTGAAATATCTTAAGGTGCATCCAGGACTTTGGTTTGTTCTACTGGGCTAATGGACATTTACATCTTGAGGTGTTTACCGATTTTGATTGGGCAGACGGACCATCCGATAGGAGATCTTGTAGACCATCGGATTCTAAAAGGGTAAGACAGTCTTTTGAGGGACAAGAACAATGCATCATTTGAATCTTACAAAACCAAACGAGATCTTTTCAAAAACCAGAGTCAGGCGCTCAAAACCGTGGCCTGGGCACTCATGTCCTAGCTGGACTGAAGCGCTCAGAAGTATGGTTGACCAGAACGCTTGAGGTCAAACCTAAGCGCTCAGGTCCACTGTGCGTGCCTGAAAAGTAGACTTCGTTAGCCCACTTTCTGCGGGGGCTTTCTACCGATTTCGGCCATGCAGGCACGACTCACCCCCTCCCGAAATGGCTATGATGTGATTCCCCTTTGAACACAATGATGGTTTCCACCGCCCTTTGAACCAAAATCTCTCTATAAATAAAAAGCTTGTGTTACAAAGAGAGGATATGATTTTCTAGAGAAAGAGAGATCGGGTTTTCAAAGAGAAATATTCTAAAACTTGTATTGCTCCTTCAGAAAACACCCTCTTCTACTTCAAAAACCAACTTCCAAATCAAAAGAAGACATTGTTCAATCTCAACAAAGGTAGAAAGTTGTTATGGGCTACTGTTTTCTTTACATTGAGGGGAGCCACTGGGCTCAAGCCAGTTCTTCATATTGACTTCGAGTTTAGTTGGCCATTATCATATATAAAACAAAAGTTCAAAACTTCTGGGCTCAGGAGACCCAGAGCGCTGAAGACCAATTCTTGAGCGCTCATGTTCTCTGAAGAGCACCCAACATCGTTCTCCTTAGACCCCTTGGTCATCAATACTGGCAGAGTCTTGGGATATTTCAATTTATTCTTCAAAGCTTATTCGTATGCAACATCATTCAATAAGTATTTATAGTCTTCTTATGTTTCTTTGTGAGCTTACTTGTTTAGTGTTCGATGGTTGCATAAATGTTTACTTCTGCTCATTTCAATACTGTTGTAACTTGTAAGCCCTGCATCTGAGTGCTCAAGACCAGTTCTGGAGCGCTTAGAAATGCTGTTAAGCGCTCAAATGATGTAATAAAAGCCATGTTTCGCTTTATTTACTATAAACATAATTTTCTAGTTCAAGGTAATCATTGGGTGTGCACTGGTCCTTCCAGAGCCCAGAGTAGTTGTTCCGGAGCTTGCAAGGAAGCATGGCCTGGCGCTCAAGGCCAGTTCTTGAGCGCTTAGGTCCACGGCTGAGCGCTCAACAGTGTTAGCAGTAGCAGATTCAATTCTGTTTGTTGTACATTCTGCCGTCTCATGTTCATTATCATAAACTGTACACTACTCAGGCATACACTCACTTGTGGAAATCGATCGCGCCGTCTGCGAGTATTTTCAAGAAAAAGAAAATCAGATGGCGCCCTCCGCCGGGCATCTCACAGATCTACTACAAGATATTGTGTCTTCCTTGGTGGAAATCTTGTCAATTGGAAGAGGACTGTGGTGTGCGCTCTTTTCTCAAGGAGATAGGATTCGGTGTGCATCTGCCTATGAATTCATACTGTGATAATCAAGTGTCAATTCTCATTGAAAAAAGAGAGAAGAAAACAGAAGAGAGAGAAGGTTTTTAGGCAATGATGGGTTTACTTGATTGAGAAAATGTGGCGACCACTAAATTTGGTTATTGGCAAAAGGTTGCTAGTTTTGATTATTCAAATGCCAAAATTTGATGAGTTGCTAAGAGGTTGCTATGTTTGGTTATTCCAATGTGAGCACTTTTTTAAGTAAAGCTAACCTTAGCAACCTTTTGGTTTTGGTTATTCCACTACGGATGCTATTAGGGTTGATTAACACCCTAAACACTTTTTCCTTTCTTTGACAACAGTTTTGAATTCTTTAGATGCAATTGACATGAATGTTATATATGTTTATTTAATGAAATATATACCTTTTTTATGTAATTAATATTTGTTGCTTATTTCTATTATCTTTGAGTAAATTCATCATATCTATGACACGGATTCATGATACGGTTGCAGAATTATAAATTCTGTGAAATTAGACGATTGAAATTAAGACCTAAAAGTTAGGGTTATTTCTCATTAATGTGAAATATGTATACAACACAATAAACTAATTGCACTATGGTCCTAGAGAATGAAACTAGTTACACAATAGAACAAATAATACACTAATTACAAACACACCTGTAATCTAACACTTCCCCTCAAGTTGGTGCGAGGATATCTATTAAGCCCAACTTGAACACAATAGGGTGAAAACTCTTGCTATCAAGCCCTTTTGTGAATATGTC